>CM060945.1:152630188-155130188 GCA_030765085.1 Allium cepa
ATATCCGGCTGCTTATGTAGAATGGCTTCTCATCAAGAATAAGGAGCAGTACCAACTGGAGAGGCCCTCCCGATGGCTGGTCCACTGGTCAACCCACAAGAAAGAACTCCAACTACCTTGAGTTACCGGGTGTTTAACCAGTTACGCTCCCAATTTGGGATTGTAGAAGCAGATGCTATTCTCCCTGGGCCAAATGATTTTGCTGACAGTCCTCCCTTTGTATTTGTTGCCGTTAACCGCCAAATGTGCCTTTGTGGAGCCATTCCTCCTTTCAACAGTTTTCTCCAACAAATCCTTCGCCGATTGGCTATTTCTCCTTTTCAATTGCACCGTAACGGCTATGCCATTTTGATGGGATTATGCGTTCTCTTCAGAAGGACGCTTGATCGCCTCCCAAGCTTTGAAGAAATCTACTATTTATGCACATTTGCGAGAAACAAAGACCATCCTTCCATTATATATGTGAGGAGCGCCAGGAAACGCAAGCTAATCACCGATCTCTCTAATAGCGCTCATGGTTTCCTAAACCAGTTCTTCTTTGTCCGTTGCCTCCAGGGATTTTATCTATCTGGAGAGTAGGGGGTAAGCGTACTTATCCCCATTCTTTCCTCTTCTGAGCTTTGCGAGATCCAAATTGCTAAATGTTAACCTCGCTTTCTACTTTTACAGTCCTTCCTCCTCTTTGTAGAGATCCAAGCCACAAGCAGACTTTTGAGAGGCTTAACGCTGTGGCGGCTGAGGAGAGAAGTATCAAGTTTTTGCTAAGAGACGAGTTCCTTCATCGGTTCGGACTCTTACACCCTTCCCGCTCTACTCAGCCTTATGAAGTTCCTGATTCTCCGGCCGAGGCACCGGATGCCCCAGTTTCTGTTGAGGATCCTACATTGAAAGATCCAGCTCCTGAGGCTTCTCTGGTGAAGTGCTCTACTTCTACTGATGTCGCGAGGTCATCTGGCAAATTTTCACTTGCCCCGGTCATTGAAGAAGAAGAGCCTCGAGAATCTCCCTAACATTCAGGGAAGTCCGGTGATGGAGGAGCCAGGAAAACAAGTCCTGCCAAGCAGAGCGGGGACGACACTTTTGAAGAGTTGAGCGACCTGTTTATCACCTCACAGGAACTCTTTAAAGATGATCCTGTTGCCACTAGGGTTTCCTCTTCAGTGGTTGAAGCAACTTCTGTTTTGCAACAAATCCCATGGACTCAAGAGTTGATGTTAGCTACTACACCCATCATTCCTTCACAACCGAGGAGTGGTTCGTAGTTCAACGTGCGTAGTCTGCACGTTGCACACACTTAGGATTTTTCAGCACTTATATGCACTTAAATCCTTGCAATTTGAAGATTCTCAAGTTATGCTTTTTTTTAATTTCAGGTTCTCCAATGGGGCGAAGCGGCTCGTATTATGATGACTTTAAGCAGTATGGAAGGCGCAGTCAATATGATTACACACGCTATCTTCCCCCTCATAGGGAAACTGATGAAGAGAGGGATGCTCGAAAAGCTCAGGAGAAAAGAACATACGAAGAACGGTACGTGAGAGGGGATGAATGTCACGACTCTTCCTACAGAGAGGGTAATTCCCTCAAACGAAAATCCCATGATGACAAAGGAAAGAGCCATGCTGCCGAAGATTCGAGCAAACGGACCAAGCATGGTGAAAAGTCATCATCTGACATTCTTAAAGAACCCATTGCTTCAGTGCCTTCTCAATCTCCCGCTCTCGCTCGTACGGACATTCAGACGATCATTGGCAGGCCCTCATATCAGGTTGGACCAGGCCCAGCTGCTCTTCAAAGCCGATTTCCAAACTGGTGCCTGAAGGGAGTTCGCTTTGATCTTGATCTGGTTCCAATCGACAAACCAGCCATGTTGCGAAATCTTGATGCTGTCAAACTTGATATTGAGAGAATGTCGAGTTGGCAGAAACTTGTTGATGAACTCCAGAGAGTGAATCGCGCAAACCTTGAGGCTATGTTGACCATAGAGAACGATAAATCCGAATGGCAAAAGACTCTCGATCAACATGATGCAGAGATGAGGAGCATCGCCGCTTATAATGAAAAGCTTGAAGCGGAAGTTGGAAAACTTAAACAGGAGCTTGCTACTTCCTCCACTTCCTACTCTCAAAGGGAAAGTGTGCTTCAGTAACAAGTGCAGGATGCTCATGCTAGCCAACGAGAGGCCGAAGATAAGCTCAAGTGGCAGGAAAAGGTCGTAGAAGATTATCGCGTTGAAGTTGCACAGTTGCGACAACAGACTAGCTCCCAGAACCTCGAAATTGGGACATTAAAAACTCGACTTGCTATAGTTGAGAAAGAGCACGACGAGGCTGTTGCTGGTAAAATTGCAGCTGAAGAAGCTCATCAAGCCACTAAAGCTGATGTCAGTTCGACATTATTCGACTTCTACTTGCAAAGTGTCCTAGGGCGTGGCAGTCTCGCATTTTTGGGCCCCAAATGTGAAATCACTTTGGCTGAAGTATGGGAAGCTGCGCTTGATATGCTTAAAGATGCTGGGTATGCCGAAGAAGAATTCGAGGCACACTATCTGGATGACGGAGCTCGTGCAGCCCTTGCCAGAGGAAAAGAGCGGCTCGCTAGAGAGAGTGCTGGGACGATGAGAGAGGAGCATCCAGAGAAAGAAGCACCATTAATTGCCCCTGTCCCTCCTCCAATTTCGGCCGACGTTGATATCACAGGCTCTGGTTCCCATTCTCTGTCCCCTGCTAAAGTCATAACTGAGATTACAAGTGCACAGGGTGGAGATGAAGGCGAAGAAAGTGCTGAAGCACAAGCTTATGCAGTTGACATTAGGAAGCCCACTTCTCCAGGTAATATTAACGTCGAACCAGGTTAAGCGGATTACTCATTTGCTTCGGTCGAGCTTGATGAATTCCTTGCTTATTACTTAAGACTCGATGAGCCGTTATCTCCTCTCTTCGCGGGAGATACTAATAATTTTTGCTTTTCTTCTGTAGCGAAAATGCCTAGTGTCGTAGAAAATTCTCCTCCTCCAGCTGTTCCTCCTCCATCCTTTCAAATCACTCCTACTTCCCAGCCGGGATCGCAGGAAGAATTAATAGGAGCCCTTCAAGACTTGGACGATCCAACCGCTTCGCAGGAGCAGAAGGCCGAAGGACTTGAAGGAGGCGAAGTATCTCTGGAGCGAACCCTTTCTGATGACATAAAATTGTCTTCTCTTGTCACTCCGGGGAGTGAGTCTTCTTTAAAGAGGAGGAGGAAGCGTACAACTTCACAGAACAAAGGGAGAAGCATTTCTATTACCGAAAAGGAAACGGAAGTTGATCCAGCACTAGCTCTCTCTCCTTCTCCCCCAACTCTCCCAAGCCGGCCTGAAAAATTGCCTATTAAGCCAGGTGAAGGCTCTAAAGGTGGTGGGAGAAAGAAGTGATGAGTCCCGCTTTCCCTTCTTTGCTTTACTTTTTGCTTTTTTGCATGTATATAATCTTGTGTTGACTGGAGATTGTGCGGGTACCAGTCCCCGCTTTCTTTTACTTTGAAACCTGCATATGTATAAAATTCTCATAGTATGGAATAAAATGGTTCTTTTACTTATACAAATTTCTGTCTGTATTTGAGAGCGCTTTTACTTTCTATTTTTATGCAAGTTTCTTTATCCTCTTTATGTGAGGTTGCAGTAAACCTATGGTATGTTTATTGAGCATTGTCTTCATTTTTGTGATGACTATACTGCATTGCCCCCATACCATAGGTTTATTGCAATATTTTTCACACTGGCAAAGTTTCGGAGAACAACTCTTCTATTTCAAGAAGACTTGTACTCTTCCTTTAGAGAACAACTCATCCATTTGAAGGAAGTTTGTATTTGTACTTTATAGGATAATATTTCCGTTCCAAGAAAATATTTTTCTAGCTTAGTAGAATGCATTTCATATTGGAGGAGTCTTCTCCTTTTTTTTGTTGTAAAGTTTTTACACTTCACTTTTTGAGAAAAAGTCACTTTTGCTTTGGCAAGTGAATTTCACTTCATAGTGTAGTAGGCCTTCCGAAAAAGGGGCTTTAACCTGCTTGAGCCTCTGAAGTAAGTTTTTGATTGTGCCTCTGGGAAGAGGCCTTTTTGTTTGGTTGCGCCTCTGGAAAGAGGTCTTTTTGTTTGATTGTGCCTCTGGGAAGAGGTTTTTTGTTTCTGCCTCTTGGGAGAGGCTTTTATCTTTTCCCTGTTCGCTGGGAAGCGGGCTTCCGAAGAGGGCTTTTCATATTTCGACTCGTGTGAAGTTTTATTTCAGATCACGGTGAAATGTGTGCCTCTGAGTAGGGCTTTTGCCTGGAAGTTTGGAGCTTCTTTCTCTTAGTTGGATGGATTCACGGGGCGGACACAAGTGTTCTGTGCCACCGATCTGTCCGCCACTTTATGTCGAGAAAGAACTCTCTTTTTCTGGCGAGGCCCACTCGAGGTCTTTTAGCATTTCAACTATGGTGAAATGGGCCTCCGAAGAGGGCTTTTCACATTCCAGCACTTGTGAAGTTTTATTTCAAATCTCGGTGGAATGCGTGCCTCCGAGTATACCTGGAAGTTTCTTCCTCATGGTTGGCCGGATTCACGGGGAGGACGCAAGTTACTTGGACGCTTATTTGTGCAGATTGTCTCAACTAGTGAACAAGCGCCTTGCCTTCACTTGGGAAGGTGCCTCCGATCATCGTATGGATTCACAGGGTGGACGCAAGTTACTTGGATGCTTGTCTGCGCAAACTGTCTCAGCTAGTAAACAAGCGCCTTGCCTTCCAGTCGGGAAGGTGCTCCCGGTCATTCCATACCAATCTTTTTTGTTGAGAAAATCTTCTGGCATGCCCCGTTTGAGGTCTTTATCCTCCGAAGAGTTGTGCCTCCGAAGAGGGTTTGTGCCTCCGAAGAGGTCTTTTGCTGTTTGATGCTTGCTCGCCCATGTCTCTTTGCTATCTATTCATATCGGCGATCCCCGTTATCTTTTCCAAATACACTTCCCTTTTAGTTTCCAACAATTTTGCTTATCCAAAGAAATATACTTCATAGTTAAGCGAGTTGGTGGTGGCAGTCACAGGCTATTTAACTGGATGCTCGTTTGTACAAACATTCACAGTTAGTTAGCAATGGTCCACTCCCAGCCGAATCGCTAACTTTTGTTCGAAGCACTTCTTTCGTAGGATTTGAGTATGGAAATTTTGAACGGCTTAGCTTTTGCTTGTTGGGTGATGCCCAGGATTGCTTGGTCTGGTGATGGGTAAGCTTTTTTTTTATGGCCTGCATTATTAAATCAACATTTTAGTAATACAATTGACGTATTTTATATATCGAAATAAAGCAAAGCAATCTATAATAGTAAAGAACACAAGATTTATAGTGGTTCGGCCAAGAGCTGGGCCTACATCCACTTTATAGTTCTTATTATTCACTTGCACTGGCTTTACAACGGCTTTTAATACAAGAATCATACATTCGTCATTCTTTTACAATATTTCATTAAAGCCTTTAAGTAAAATATGGGCGCAAATGATTGTTGTTCCAAGATCTTGGAATTGGGTCTCGTTCGACAGTTACAAGTTTGAATGTGCCATCAAGAAGGTTTTGTCCTATAACATACGACCCTTCCCAGTTTGGTCCAAGCACGCCTATAGGTGTCATAATTCCTTTTAAGATTAGATCCCTAACTTCAAAGCGGCGTCGGCGAACTTTGAAATTGAAGTGCCTGGCTATTCTTTGCTGATGAGCCGCAATTCTGAGCTCAGCTTCTTCCCTTTTTTCATCAAGGAAGTCAAGGGCTTCAAGTTGTAGCTTTTCAATTTTGGCTTGATTGAAATGGATTCTTCTATGTGAAGGGACCTCTATTTCTACCAGAATCATTGCCTCTGATCCATATGCCAATGAAAATGGAGTGTGCCCCATCGCAGTTTTATGTGTAGTTCTATATGCCCATAGTGCTAGCGGAAGTTTATCGACCCAACCACCTTTTGCTTTTTCCAGCTGTTTTTTGATGGTTGATTTGATAATTTTGTTTACTTCTTCCACTTGCCCGTTTTCCTGCGGATGAGCCACTGCTGAGAAACTTTTCTAGATCTTGAATTTTTTGCAAAAATCTTGGAACTCTTTACTTTCAAATTGGGTTCCGTTGTCTGTGGTTATCTTTTGAGGCACTCCATACCTGCAAATGATATTCTTAGCTACAAAGTTTATCATTTTCTTAGAGGTAATAGTAGCTAAGGGTTCAGATTCAGCCCATTTAGTAAAATAATCTACAGCAACAATAGCATATCTGATTCCGGATTTTGCAGTTGGCAGAGGCCCGATGAGATCCATTCCCCAAATAGCAAATGGCCATGGACTGACCATCTGTGTTATCTCAGTGGAAGGTGCTCTTGGGATTTTCGCAAATCTCTGGCATCGGTCACATTTTCGGGCGTAACTCGCGGCATCACGATTAATATCCAGCCAAAAATATCCATAACGGAGAATTTTCTTTGCTAAAGTTTGACCTCCTGAATGGTCTCCACACTCCCCTCTGTGTACCTCGGTTAGAAATGTTTTAGCTTCTTCCTTGGTCACACATCGGAGTAATGGCATTGAGAATCCCCGCCTATACAATCGACCATCTTGAATTACAAATCTGGATGCTTTTCTTAATAACTCCTGCCGTTCTCTTGGGTTTTTTGGTAGAGAGCCGTCGCGCAGGTATTCCAATATCGGAGTCATCCATGATTCTCGCTCTTGTGATACAGTCATGATCCAGTCAATGTCCATTTCATCAATGCTTGGAGTTGACAGGACTTCCACAGGAACTAACCCCAATAATTGAGCTTCACCAGTGCTTGCGTACTTTGCGAGGGAATCTACCTTCATGTTTTCTTCCCGAGGTATATGGTTTATCGTATAATGGTCCAGGTCCTCGAGAAGCTCCCAGGCTCTTGACAAGTAAGCGGGCAGATTTCCTCCTTTGGTTTGAAACTCTTTCCTGACTTGACACACAATAAGTTGTGAATCACTGAAGATTTGCAATGCCTTGATGTTCAGTTCTTTAGCAATCTTCGGGCCAGCAATGAGAGCCTCATATTCTACCTCATTATTAGTCGAAGGAAATTCTAATCTTAATGCATAACACAGTGACCGTCCTTCAGGGGTTTCAAGCACAACCCCAGCCCCGGAACAGTAATCGTTTCTTGCGCCATCAACATACAATTTCCATAGAAGTGGGGAATTATCGGTTACCACCTCCTCACTACCACCTTTATCTGTACATTCTGCGATGAAGTCTGCCAAAGCTTGTCCATTGATTGCTTTCCGGGGATGATACGTGATGTCATATTGACTGAGCTCAATATTCCACTTCAAAAGACGACCCGAAGTCTCAGGATGAAACAGGACTTGCTTCAAGGGCTGATCGGTGAGGACCTTGATGGGATGAGCTTGGAAATATGGCCTCCATTTTCTTGATGCAATCAGTAGACAATAAGCGAGCTTTTCCAACTTTGAATAGTTCAATTCTTCCCCAGTGAGTCTCTTGCTGATGTAGTAGACCGAGCGCTGAATTTTTGCATCCTCCCGTACCAAAGTTGCACTGAGGGCATGAGATGAGATTGCCAAATATACAAGGAGATCTTCACCATTGTCAGGTTTAGAAAGTATAGGAGGCGTTTGCATATGACGAATCAGCTCATCGAAAGCTTTCTGGCACTCAGGAGTCCAGTCAAAAAAAATTCTTCCTTTCTTTAGAGCATCAAAGAATGGAATGCATTTATCAGTAGCTTTGGAAATGAACCGACTCAAGGCAGCAACTTTTCCATTGAGACTTTGCAATTCCTTCTTCATTCTAGGAGCTTTGACTTCTCTTAAGGTAGTTATCTGAGCAGGATTAGTTTCAATGCCCCTTGCACTTACAATAAAACCCAGAAACTTTCCATATTCTACCCCAAATGAACACTTCAAAGGATTCAGCTTCATACCGTACTTTCGGAGGATTGAGAACATCTCTGCCAAGTGATCCATGTGGTCCACTGCTTTCTTTGACTTTACCAGCATATCATCGACATAAACTTCCATAGTCTTGCCAATCTGTGGTTTAAACATGGCATTAACAAGTCTTTTGTAAGTTGCCCTCGCATTCTTAAGTCCGAAAGGCATGACTCTGTAGCAGTAGAGGCCAACATCGGTGATAAAGCTCGTGTCCTCCTGATCTGGTTTATGCATCATGATTTGGTTATATCCGGAGTAGGTATCCATAAAAGATAGCAATTCATGCCCTGCCGTTCCATCTACCAACTGGTCAATCCTGGGTAACGGGAAGCGGTCTTTGGGGCAGGCTTTGTTTAGATCTGAAAAGTCAATGCACACTCTCCATTTCCCATTAGCTTTTTTAACCAGAACATGATTTGAGACCCAATTCGGATAAGTAGATTCCCTAAAACCATTCTCCATGAGCCGATCAACCTCTTCTTTCAATGCTGCTGACCTTTCAGGACCTTGAGTTCTTCTTTTCTGCTTTACCGGAGTAAACTTTGGGTCAATATTCAAGGTATGTACTGCAATTTCTGGAGATATTCCACACATATCGGCATGAGTCCAAGCGAATACATCCAGATTTGCTCTCAAAAATGATATCAAAACATTTTGAACTGTTGCATTAAGTTGCGAACCCACATTCAACACTTTGTTCGGGTCTTTCGGGTCAACAGGTACCGGCACTGTCACTTCAACTGGTACCACTCTATTCTCCCCTGCACTGGCTTTTCTGGGATCCATCTCTCTTCGTGCACCGCTATGTTCGCCTGTGTAGGGTCCACCCTGTAATTGCTACAAGGTTGATTCTTTGATGCGGACCGGGGCCACCGCATCTTTTCCCATTTCTCTCTTCCTCGTTTCACGCAACTCTGTAAGATAACATTCTCGTCCAGCATTCTGATCCCCTTTCACCACATCGACTCCATTATCTGTGGGGAATTTTATAGTCAGACACCATGGGGCATGAATAGCTTTAAATGCTACCAAAGTTGGTCGGCCTAGGAAGGCATTGTAGGTAGAAAATTCTTCAACAATAACAAAGGTCTATTTTCGAGCCACTTTTCTCTGCTCCTCTCCAAGCTCTACAAACAAATCAATAGTCCCAATTGGCTGTTTCGGCTCCCCAGTAAAACCAGCAATCTTTAGTGATGAAGCTTGAACGTCAGCCATTGGAATCTTTATCTGATCAAAAGTCTTCTTGAAGAGAATGTTTCACGAAGCTCCACAGTCAACCAAAACTCTTTTCACAGTAGCTGGCCGTTCATTGGTAGGAGCTTCAACACCCATCGAATCCCTAGCACTGAATATAATGTCATCATTAAAAGTTTTCTGCTGCTTTAGGGGTGCAGCATCTTCTAACACAAAAACACTTTCATCTGCCGGTGCATACTTCAAAGCACGGGCGTATCTTTCCATCTCACCCCAACTCCTGCCAGCTGGGTGAGGGCCCCCTGTAACCACATTTATAACAGGCCTCTTTGATTCATGAGCTGTCGCCTTTTCACTTGAGATAGGACGATGAACAGGAACCTGTTGTCCTTGAGTTGACGAAGTTGGGCCATTCTTGTTCCTTTTTACATATTGCTGGAGCTTGTTTTCCTTCAATAGTTCCTCAATTACCTCCTTCAAGTGACGACACTCATTAGTATCATTCTCGGGTTGGTATTGGAACCGGCAAAACCTTCCATTCTTCTCAGCTTTCCTATTAACTCTTTGCTTAGCTGGTGCGGGGAATTCGACTGTGTCTTTGTTCGCAAAGTAGATGTTCTCCAGGGTATCAGTCAGAGGGGGGAAGTTGAAGGGACGACCTTTCTCTGCATCTCCTTTCCTCTTCTGACCATCATTCCCCCTCTTCTGATTGCCAGATTCTTTCTTATTTGGAACAGCATTACTATTTTCAGCCCCTATCGATGCCACCTTAGCCGGTGCTTGGAGGCTTTCCAGGCGCATGAATTCATCGGCTTTCTTATAAAACTTGTCAAGTGAATTTGGTTCTTTCATTTTCAACCACCTCCCGAACTCACTTGTCTTATCAATAGCCTTCATCAGGTATGTCAAAATCATTCTCGGCTCTGCGTTGTCCACTTCAGCCAGAGCTATATTGAAGCGATTCAAGAAAGCTCTAATGGATTCTCCAGGATTCTGCTCCAAGCTGGATAATGACATTATATCCTTTGCCTTTTACGCATACAATCGAAACTGTTCCTTGAATTTCCGAGTCAAATCAGAAAATTGGTCTATCGATCGGACCGGCAGCTTTGTGAACCAAAGTAAAGCAACTCCTTCCAGGAATACTGGAAAATACCGGCATCTGATCTCATCAGAGGCTCTGGCACCCGTCATGTGCCAATCATACTTATACAGAAACTCATTAGGATCGCTCGTTCCCTTGTAAGCTGGAATAGTTGGAGGGACAAACTTCCTTGGGAATTCTGCTTTCAAGATCTTTTCAGTGAATGGAGTTTTGCTCGGAGCGAAACCCCATTCCTTCTCATCTTCATTTCTTTGCATACTTTCCTCCATAATCTGACAAACCATGCCTGAGAAATACTCTTCATCATTTTGAGGCTCAGCGGGACAAACATCAGCCATTCTCTCCGAATTTTGTCTTGAAAACCGTTCACGGAGGGTTGGTTGCGGCCCCGATCCTCCGGCTTGGAGAGGTGTCCTTTCCACTGGGTCAGCTGGCCTTTGAGGGATATTTCTTCCTTCCACATTTTGCACTTCATCGGCAACGTTTCCCTCTTTGTTGCCGGCTGGCGGTTTGCCTCAAATAAAGCATTCAACCTTTCCATCATTAGGTTATTCTGAGCTTCCATTTGTCGATGTAGCCCAGATACGACGGCATCCAGTTCTGCCCGTGTAACTCCGATAGTTGGAGTTGTTTGACTTAAAGGAGGAGAAGCGGCAGCAGTCTCGCGAACATCGTCGGATCTAACAGACTTACGTTTTCTTCCGAGGGCCATTATTTCTGATAAACTCCTGGTTTTTAAAGAGATCCTTTCTACAAACTTCCGTGAAGCTATGACGACAGTATCCTGAGTTCAACTCTCAATGAAAGCACCATAAATGTTAACGTAAAAAGTTAGACGCTAACACCCCGATGCAAATAAAGATTGAATGAAAGCACCACCCTTTAACACGGGAACCAGAAAAGGCAGTAATTCACTGAAAAAGCAGTAAGAGACATAGAGTTTATAGTGGTTCGGTTTATAATCAAGCCTACGTCCACTTCAATCCTTTTTTATTGCTTATATGATTACAATCCTTTACAATTTCCTTCAATCACAATTCACTTCAACAGACAAGTAGCTAGAAAAACTTCGATGCAACAGAGTTCTCCGAATTCATGGTTGAATATGTTGAATCCCTATTTGAAGTTGACTGAAGCTTCTTGCGAGTTTCGAATGTTGGAGTAAGGCTCGGCTTGAAGATGGCAGATTCTCGATGCTTTGAAGAAAATGATCAGAAAAGTCCCCCCCCAAGTTGGAGATGGCGTTGTATTTATAGAGGAATTTCCATGCCAGGTCGTAAGTAGAACCGACCTAAAATAGGTCGTGGATCGTAGCCGACCTAAGATAGGTCGTAGGTCGCTCTCAATCTCTCATGCATGGCTCACGGCTTAACTGGTATAAGCATGTTCTTCTGGATTCATATCACAAGTCCCAAGTCACGGACGAGTTAACAGGCCGCGGCTTAAGTGACGCTGTATTGGATTTGCCTTCGTTTGCCTAGGTCGTTTACGACCTAACATAGGTCGTAAGTCGGTCACGACTTAAGTGTGGTTGCTTTGTGTTTTTCCTGTCTTGAGTTGCTAGGTTGTTATTCTTCTTAGATCCTTAGGTCGGTAACCCTTTAAGTTGTTAGGTCGGTAACCTTTTAAATCGTTAGGTCGCTAACCTTTTAAGTCGTTAGGTCGGTAAAATTTTAAGTCATTAGGTCGGTAACCTTCTAAGTCGTTAGGTCGTAGCCTTTTACGTCGTTAGGTCGGTACCCCTTTTAAGTTGTTAGGTCGTAACCTTTTAAGTCGTTAGGTCGGTACCCCTTTTAGGTCACTGAGTCATTATCAAAGCGGAGTTAACAATACTAGGTGTATGATTTGGAAGGTACTATATGTGTATAGTATAAAGTGTTTTGAAAATGACTCTGGAGAAAAAGGCGCTCCCTTGAAATGAACTTTTCAGGAGTTCCACAGGGTGGTTCTGCCTTGAACTCTAAGGGGGGTTCTAAAGTTGATCCTGTGAGGAGTCCAGACAAAACTAGTTCTTGAGGATTATGTGTAGTATGTAGCGAAAGTCGAGGGCGCTGATGCCTAAAGAGGCATTTGGTTATGTTATGATGACAATTTAACTCGATGTCACTGCGATCTACTGCAGACCATAGCGAAAGTCATGTGTGCCGCTGAGAGCCAACAGTCTACGTTTGATTTTACATCGGCAGATTGCGACCAATGGTAACATAGCAAATGTAACGTCCCGCCTTTTCGCACACTTTAAACCAACACACATGCCGATTCAAACCATGCGGAAGGGCGGATTGTTATGGGGTAAATAAGAAAAACAGAGAAGGAAAAACAAAATAGAATCTCACAGCGGAAGGATAAAATATAATTATAAAATATACAGTTTATAAAACTGTTTACAAACATTTATATAATACATATCAGAGTTACACATACCAATAACAATGCAGCGGAAAAATATGAGTGTAGTGGAAAAATAGTAGATAATAGTAATACAAATCTTCGTCTTTGTCCTACAGAGCTAAATCCTCAAATCCTGAAACGCTCGGACTGACCCGAGCGAATTGAAAAGACAAAACACTCGAGTCGGAAATAAAAGATCTTATGTGAGTTAAATCAACAGGAGTAAATATGAGTGCAGTAACTCAAGAGATGCTCGGGATCTACATCTCCTAAGGATTCGTTAAACTATTTACTATGTAGTATATTGCGCTATTATAATAGTGTCTAATTGTAAAATAAACTTACTTTTAAATAGCGTTAAGGCTTTACATTTTCCACCTTAACACGTAAAATGCCAATAGTCTATACAGTACCGTAATACCTCCTGATCGGGAAGCTACCAGAGGATACTCCATAGGTACGACACAAATAGAAACTCATAGTAAAAGCTCGGTATGGTAGGTGACACGGCACAACTAGGAAATGCCAGGGTAGATATACCAATTGCTATCCGGGCTGGTGGAAACGCGTAGCCGCAGTTACCGCCCACCTCGAACAAACTCCCCCAAAATCAAAAATAGAAGTGGCCACTGAATCAATCCAAAGTCAAAGTATAATATCGAAGAGGAGCGTCCGATCAGAGGTATGACCTCATTGGCCCGAGAATCACTCCTGTTTTAGCCACCTTATGCCAACTCACGGGAGTCGGGTCCACGTATTTACCTTACAGGAAGCGTCGCCACCACCTACTTCATTCTGTAATCTCCACCGCGTACACGGTTAGTCAAAGTGGTTTTCGGTATCGACAGAGAGTATGTCCATATCCGATCCCGGTCTCTTTGCAAACCCATCGTTATTATAACACCGCGGTCATTTAAAAATAGTTTATACTTTAAAACCAGAATAAAATTTCCCATTTCAAAACTATGAATACGATATCAATTTAAACCCAAAACAATATGATATTATTTTATCTCAAATATAATTCTTTTCCCAAATCATGCTGGTTTAAAATTTAAAATATCTGGAAACCAAATATTTGAAATATACTTTCAAAATATAACATTTCGAAATTCAAAATTTTAAAACCATAACTTCTAAAACTTGAATGGTTGGGATATTCAACGGTATATAAAATAAATGGTTTAAATTTAAGGTTACTTTGTGAAGAAAAATAATTTCCATGGCTTTACAAATATATTTCTTTATTTAAAGTCTAAACCATAAATTTAAATATCACTTTCAAGTTGCAAAACCACTTCAATTTCTATATATATATCCATTTGGAGTATTAATATTTCAAAACCAAAGTTGGAATTTATTCTTTCAACAAATTAAATGTTCTATTATTTAGTCTTGAATAATCACATAAAATAAATAAATAAAACTCCAATTTCTAGCAATTGAATATTTTCTTCAATTTAATTATACTAGAATATTCATTTTAAATTTATCTTGAAAAAATCCAGTTATAAATATCATATCTTAAAAATTTCCAAATTTAAACACATAATATAAATTTCAAATTCCATTTTCTAGATTTCCATTTTTATTCAACAGATTTATACACAGCTTAAATTCAAAATTTTTAACTTCATATGTATATATATAGAAGAATAATATTTATAAAATATCAAAATTTAAAATTTTTATAAACCGTATCCCATCCAAACCATAGAAATCACTTTAAAATAATTTATATATAGACCACGGTGCCTGTATATAATTTTCTATCCTATGGTCAAGTGATACGGATATTTATCATTTCAATCCGCAATTTAAAAATAAAATTTGCGGTTGTATATCATTTCAAACCACAATCCCGAATTGAAACGAAAATGCATGATAACTTGTAGTTTAATGATAAAAAAAACATCCATTCATCAAAATCATCCATCATCCAAATCACAATCATCATCCAATAATAAATCAATATCAATATATATCTGGTAATATATAACGGGTAATAACTGGCAGTTATATTCAAAATAAAATTTAACAACTATTAAACTAACAGTTTATATTCAGTAATAAATTTTATAACTGTTTACTAGTAGTTTATATGCAAATAAATTAATTCTAACTATCAATTAATATGCAATAAAAAAAATAAATTAACAGTTAAATTTAATAACACGATTTAACAGATATGATGAATAAACATGTCAAACAGTCATAAATAAATTTCTACTCATATCTACGATAAATTTAACAAACATAAAAACTTTTAGACGTTGTGAGTGGGTTAAAACACTTACCTTTTGAATTTAAATCGAATTTAAATCCGATTTAAACCCAAAAATTCAACGGTCTCCGAATTGGTCCAAACTAGTTCCAAACTGTCCGGAATTTAATTACGATCCTTAATTAAATACTCGCCACGTCACTATCGTCTTCCACGCGCTTTGGGTACAGGAGCACGCGAATATGTTTCCAGACCGAACCCAAAACGGAAAACGAACACCACCAGTAGATTGCGTATTCTGAGAACTCCAACATATAATTTTTCTGGAATTTTTAGAGGAGTTTGAATTTTGACTTTTATTTGGATTGAAACTAGATCTAGAAATTGTCTGTTGCCATTGAAGAAGAGAAGAAGTTGAAGAAGAGACTATACAGAGGAATGAAGATGGAGGCTAGGGTTTCACCGCCTATTTATAGATAGATCGCCAAAGAATAGTTGTGCACGAATTTTAACGTGCAAACGGAGGTGGTCCCAAAAGATAAATAATATTAATTACACACGTTATGGATTTAGGAAATAAATAAATTCCTTATCATTTACATTTTATTTTAAACGTATTTGCAAATGTAAATCTAGACGTTTCGTTTACGTTTCAAAATATATCCACAATTTTATTAATTTCCAAATTGATCTAAACAAATTTAGATGTAAATTAAAAGCTGATAAGTCTATCCATTGCAGTGTTAATTTCTCCACTTCCTTATATTTAGAATGGAAACGTTCACTTTATTTCCTCAACATTCTTTTATTTTCCTTAAAATGCTTATTTGTTACTTGCAATTCATAATGTAAACATTCTTATATTCTAAAATGATCAACTTATACAATATTAAATCAATTCTTATATTTCCAAATAATGTACATTCATAATGAAAACATTCTTACATAAATTTTATTAATTGCACTTTGTTTCTTTTCCTTTTTCAATTGAAAGATTTTAATAAATTTATTTCCAATTAATTTTAATCTTCCACTTCAAAACAGACCCTAATTGATGAAATCAATTAAATAAATACGTGAACATTGTAATCCTTATTTATAGTCAAGCAAACATGTTTATAAAATTACAGGTTTCAACAAGCATTAAATTACATACTAAATAAATCTTTTTCTCTATTCAATTAAATAATCAAATGTTTATTCCATCTAAAAATTTTAAGTAGAAGGATTCCATGTTGGGTTCAAAATCTATTATTTTAATATCCTTGAATTTCAGTTTAATCTCCATAAACGAAATATTTAAACGTTAATTTCATTTATTTTGCAATACTTAATTAAACCAAAATATCGTTTTCTAAACTTAAATCTATGCTCCCATTGATTCATTCAATTTGCACTTATTATTTATTATTTTAACAACTCATTTATAACTTTGAATCTATTCCCCAAATTTCACATTTCTATCGTTATACACATTTAATATTTCAAATATTACGTCATTATCATTAATGAAATAAATATATTGTTAATTATTGCAATTGATTTTCTGTTATAACTTAATATAATAAATAGGTGGTAAATCTTAAATACTTGTTCTCATTAACGATTTATTTCTACTTACAAATTAATGCAATTATTACCTATTTCCATCTTTATCTCCAATTAACGTAAAATGTTATATTCAAATTCCATAAATTTTAATAGATTCAAATTATCATATCTATGAAGAACATTTACGTTATTATCCATTTATTTCCTTAACTTATTCCACGTAACATTTGATTTATATTTAGTGCAATGATTTCCAAATCAATTGAATTGAATTAAATATATATGTATCACTCATAATAACTTGTGGTCACAACTCTTGATCACCATTAATATGTTTATTATTTGCAATCCAATAATCGCCATTCTATATATATATATATATATATATATATATATATATATATATATATATATATATATATATATATACGAATTAATTAATTCAATATTTCCATTTCGATTTCCTATCCTAAATTTATTACTAAGTGTATTTACTCCATTCCAACAAGTTGGAATTCCATTTTTACTATACAATCATTTCCCTATTCACTTTTATTACTGACCCATCATCATTGCATTTATTGTCTTTTATTGATTTAATCAATTTACCCCATATTCCCTTAAACTCATACTAACGAAACATTCAATTCTATTTATCTCATAAACTCCATTTCATAAATCTACCTGCAATTTCTACCTAGAAATAAGGTTACATTTCCGTTGAAAGTACATTTACATCTTACGTTACTACATTAATAGTTAGTAACGTTTATATCATCAACCATCACTTATGAATAATTAGCGTTTCCTATTTATTTTGTTACATTCACTTATATTCATTTATGAATAAATTGGTATTCCCTTTAACCTATTAATTACTAACTTTAATTATTGCAGTTCATTTGTCTAACATAAATTTTGAATCTATTTCCAAATTTTCATATTTCAATTAATTAACACCTTACAATAGTTTACAAATAAAAGGGATTGTACTAATTACATTATTTATTTTCTTGCATTACTTTATTACCTCCGTTTATATTCAATTTCCGTAAATTTGTATTGCATTGTCATTTAGACTTATTAGCTTGCACCAATACTATTATCGTTAATTGAAAAAAATGGATTTCAAATTGAATTGATTTCTATTTATTATTATTGCTTAATGATAAATTCAATATTTGCATTGGTTTTGCTTACATAAAATAAATTACCCATTTTATTTAAGGTTTCAAAACAATTAATACGTTCCCTTCAAATAAATTCATGATTCTATTAATAATTACATTTACTCCTTATCATAAATTTAATATACCAATCCTAACAGCTTTTAACCCCACTTTTTTTTACGTTTCACACACTTGAAGTTTTTAATTGCATTTATTACCATTCAATGTTGGCATTTATCCCTATAATTTATTAAATGTTTACTGCCATTAGTACAATTTCTTTCATTTATGGTTATGACTTTACTATTCACAGTTACCTTTGTATACTCCTTCCCTATTTAAAACAAATATAACCAATTCTAATTAACTCCAATTATTACCTTTAAATAAGTCATAACATTCAAATGTCTCTACTAAATTGGAATGTTTCATTTTAGTTTATAAATGATCCGCTTGCATAATTCTTTAAATTTATTGAATCTTATGCAATTTTACCATAAATAAGTTTTAAATTACCATTAACTATACATTCAGTTTACTATTCAATGCATATTTATCATCAATCAATTTGATATTTACTTTTCTTTCCTACTATTCGACAAATAACCTATTATACCTTTACATACGGTCATTTCATCCCATTCATTTATGGGTATTGCATTGAAATCAAATGTATTAACTTATATCACAATATTACCATTTATCACAATTGGCTTATAAATTTTTATTCAATATCCTAAATAAATAACATATTATTAAATACTTACTCTTGTTTTCTCATATTCCATTAAAAATCAAATTACAACTTTTTACATTATTTTATTGAATTGGAATTTCATTTTTATATTGTTAACCTTTAATTACAACTTATTTATTTAACCAAATTAAATATACGAAATTTACGGGTCGTTACACTCTCCCCCACTCAAAACTTTTCGTCCTCGAAAAGGAAAAAGAAAGGGGAAGAAAGAGTTAAGTAACAATACATCTTATTCAAAATATTTAACTTATAAACAATAATTTACTAAATTTATTAAAGTTTGGAAAACATTTCAAAATAGTTCCAAGTCCAAAATTTACGGAAAATTTTGTCAGAGTCTCCTTTGTACGGAGAGGCTCGGGAGAAAATATAATATCAAAATATAACAAATATATTACATATATTATCCAAAATAAAATATCCCAACATGGAAAAAATTATATAAAATAGCGCTACAAAACGTAATCCGAAAACGTACCTATTTGTCGGGCAAATTACGCTTAATTTATGGAACCAAAAGCAGTAGCAATTGCTTCCATACCTGCACTTCACTTATATAATCTAAAAAGGTTAACTATTTATATAAAGTGAAATATTTTCATGGTTCCAAACACTAACAACAATCAATACAACAACCATCAATTTTAACAAACAGCACACACCACAAACAACAATCATTAAATCAAACAAACAAATAGTTGTTCGGGTTAAAACTTGGAATGGTACGGAGTGAAAAATAACTATCCAGTGCATCATTTACTCAACAGTCTTAGATGGGACAAAAATAGATTATTTATTCATCCAACAACTTCAAATTTCCTTACCCAACCAACCATAGATCAAACAATAACAATTCAAACCAACAAATCAAATTACCTTATATTAATTCTTTACATACTCTAGTTGTTTGATTTCCTTTCTTTTATTCATACCACATAAATTTTCCTTTTTATAATTTACATTTATTTCTAACAAACTTCAAATTTTATTTCTCATTCAATGGTTGTTTCCTTATTTCTATTTATTACTTACAATTATCCATTTATATCTATTCAGGTTATGTAAGTTTTTGTTATTTGTATTACATTAAATGCACTTCTCAATTTCAATCATTTATTAAATGCTTATATTCTATTATATTTAATTACAGTAACCCTTTTTAATTACACTAAATTCTTAACCTTATAACATTCATTCTTATAAGTAAAGGATTTTATTTATTTATTAACGATGGTTTGCAGTCATTTATTTATATTTCCTACTTTCCATTATATTAAACTAGTAGCATTTATATCATACTTAAGTTTATAACCATTAAATTCTTATTTATAATAGCAATTCATTGAATACTTCATTTTCCCAAAATTTTCTACTTGTATAATATTCTATTCAAATCTCTTATTTAACATTTCAACTTTTCATATTTGGTAAGTTATATATGTTAAAGAAAATGCAAAAGAACTTATACAAATTTTATCTCTTCTTTTAATTAAATTTAATGTTCACCAATATTACTTTTTGTCTCATATGTTAAAAATTCCAAATTTCCCTTTATAACTTTGCATTAATTTCTTGCCTAATTTAGAGATTTCAATTCATTTATTACTTACCTATTTTTCACTAAAATAATTTAAACAATTAATTAATGGAAATTTAAGAATTAAATACCGGGTCAAATTTCAAATTATTTTAAAAATAATAGATAAATAATTTCTTACCACTTTTATATCTCTAATTATATTTAAAACAATTAAAATTTTAAATAATTTCAAAATAAATCTGCAGTAGAATTTACTACAGTGGCCTTTCCCCTTCGAAACTCGAAAATGAAAGTCGATGATGCGGCCGCCATTACCGAAATTATTTTCCAGCGACAGAGAGGAAAGTACAAAATTTATTTTCTCCAAGATCTTCTTTAAAACAATTCTTCCGAATTATACTAAATGTTTATATAAGAAAGTACTTATAAACCAAATTATTATATTTCATAAATCCTTTGAAAGCAGATTTTCAAAATCCCGGACTTAAGTTCTAAAATTTCCAAATTTCATTGATTTTATTTTCAATCTTATTTTACCTATTATTTATAAATTTTATTCCTAACAACCAATCTATTGCAACCAAATATAGATATCATTTGAAAATTTTATTTTATATATAGAAAATATAATAGGCGAAGTTATTTCATTCACCTATATTAAAACAAATATCATGTCGTTCTGTTCTATTTAGTGTTTAGAAATCCCTATTGATGTCATAGCGTCCCATGCACCAACCAGAATTTATAAATACAAAACGGAACAGATTAACACAATATCAAAATCTTTTTATAACACTAACAAATACGTTCTCTCGTATATACACTCAGTGACTCCCATAGGGTATTACTACCCCATTAATAAAGAGTCAAACCCCACAAAGCCAAGGTTTATCGCTAAACCAAAGCTCTGATACCAACTGTAATGTCCCGCCTTTTCGCACACTTTAAACCGACACACATGCCGATTCAAACCATACGGAAGGGCGGATTGTTATGGGGTAAATAAGAAAAACAGAGAAGGAAAAACAAAATAGAATCTCACAGCGGAAGGATAAAATATAATAATAAAATATACAGTTTATAAAACTGTTTACAAACATTTATATAATACATATCAGAGTTACACATACCAATAACAATGCAGCGGAAAAATATGAGTGTAGTGGAAAAATAGTAGATAATAGTAATACAAATCTTCGTCTTCGTCCTCCAGAGCTAAATCCTCAAATCCTGAAACGCTCGGACTGACCCGAGCGAATTGAAAAGACAAAACACTCGAGTCGGAACTAAAAGATCTTATGTGAGTTAAATCAACAGGAGTAAATATGAGTGTAGTAACTCAAGAGATGCTCGGGATCTGCATCTCCTAAGGATCCGTTAAACTATTTACTATGTAGTATATTGCGCTATTATAATAGTGTCTAATTGTAAAATAAACTTACTTTTAAATAGAGTTAAGGCTTTACATTTTCCACCTTAACACGTAAAATGCCAATAGTCTATACAGTACCGTAATACCTCCTGATCGGGAAGCTACCAGAGGATACTCCATAAGTACGACACAAATAGAAACTCGTAGTAAAGGCTCGATATGGTAGGTGACACGGCACAACTAGGCAATGCCAGGGTAGATATACCAATTGCTATCCGGACTGGTGGAAACGCGTAGCCGCAGTTACCGCCCACCTTGAAAAAACTCCCCCAAAATCAAAAATAGAAGTGGCCACTGAATCAATCCAAAGTCAAAGTATAATATCGAAGAGGAGCGTCCGATCAGAGGTATGACCTCATTGGCCCGAGAATCACTCCTGTTTTAGCCACCTTATGCCAACTCACGGGAGTCGGGTCCACGTATTTACCTTACAGGAAGCGTCGCCACCACCTACTTCATTCTGGAATCTCCACCGCGTACACGGTTAGTCAAAGTGGTTTTCGGTATCGACCGAGAGTATGTCCATATCTGATCCCGGTCTCTTTGCCAACCCATCGTTATTATAACACCGCGGTCATTTAAAAATAGTTTATACTTTAAAACCAGAATAAAATTTCCCATTTCAAAACTATGAATACGATATCAATTTAAACCCAAAACAATATGATATCATTTATCTCAAATATAATTCTTTTCCCAAATCATGCTGGTTTAAAATTTAAAATATCTGGAAACCAAATATTTGAAATATACTTTCAAAGCATAATATTTCAAAATTCAAAATTTTAAAACCATAACTTCTAAAACTTGAATGGTTGGGATATTCAACGGTATATAAAATAAATGGTTTAACTTTAAGGTTACTTTGTAAAGAAAAATAATTTCCATGGCTTTACAAATATATTTCTTTATTTAAAGTCTAAACCATAAATTTAAATATCACTTTCAAGTTGCAAAACCACTTCAATTTCTATATATATATCCATTTGGAGTATTAATATTTCAAAACCAAAGTTGGAATTTATTCTTTCAACAAATTAAATGTTCTATTATTTAGTCCTGAATAATCACATAAAATAAATAAATAAAACTCCAATTTCTAGCAATTAAATATTTTCTTCAATTTAATTATACTAGAATATTCATTTTAAATTTATCTTTGAAAAATCCAGTTATAAATATCATACCTTAAAAATTTCCAAATTTAAACACATAATATAAATTTCAAATTCCATTTTCTAGATTTCCATTTTTATTCAACAGATTTATACACAGCTTAAATTCAAAATTTTTAACTTCATATGTATATATATAGAAGAATAATATTTATAAAATATCAAAATTTAAAATTTTTATAAACCGTATCCCATCCAAACCATAGAAATCACTTTAAAATAATTTATATATAGACCACGGTGCCTGTATATAATTTTCTATCCTATGGTCAAGTGATACGGATATTTATCATTTCAATCCGCAATTTAAAAATAAAATTTGCGGTTGTATATCATTTCAAACCACAATCCCGAATTGAAACGAAAATGCATGATAACTTGTAGTTTAATGATAAGAAAAAACATCCATTCATCAAAATCATCCATCATCCAAATCACAATCATCATCCAATAATAAATCAATACCAATATATATCTGGTAATATATAACGGGTAATAACTGGCAGTTATATTCAAAATAAAATTTAACAACTATTAAACTAACAGTTTATATTCAGTAATAAATTTTATAACTGTTTACTAGCAGTTTATATGCAAATAAATTAATTCTAACTATCAATTAATATGCAATAAATAAAATAAATTAACAGTTAAATTTAATGACACGATTTAACAGATATGATGAATAAACATGCCAAACAGTCATAAATAAATTACTACTCATATCTACGATAAATTTAACAAACATAAAAACTTTTAGACGTTGTGTGTGGGTTAAAACACTCACCTTTTGAATTTAAATCGAATTTAAATCCGATTTAAACCCAAAAATTCAACGGTCTCCGAATTGGTCCAAACTAGTTCCAAATTGTCCGGAATTTAATTACGATCCTTAATTAAATACTCGCCACGTCACTATCGTCTTCCACGCGCTTTGGCTACAGGAGCACGCGAATATGTTTCCAGACCGAACCCAAAACGGAAAACGAACACCACCAGTAGATTGCGTATTCTGAGAACTCCAACATATAATTTTTCTGAAATTTTTAGAGGAGTTTGAATTTTGACTTTTATTTGGATTGAAACTGGATCTAGAAATTGTCTGTTTCCATTGAAGAAGAGAAGAAGTTGAAGAAGAGACTATACAGAGGAATGAAAATGGAGGCTAGGGTTTCACCGCCTATTTATAGATAGATCGCAAAAGAATAGGTGTGCACGAATTTTAACGTGCAAACGGAGGTGGTCCCAAAAGATAAATAATATTAATTACACACGTTATGGATTTTGGAAATAAATAAATTCCTTATCATTTACATTTTATTTTAAACGTATTTACAAATGTAAATCTAGACGTTTCGTTTACGTTTCAAAATATATCCACAATTTTATTAATTTCCAAATTGATCTAAACAAATTTAGATGTAAATTAAAAGCTGATAAGTCTATCCATTGCAGTGTTAATTTCTCCACTTCCTTATATTTAGAATGGAAACGTTCACTTTATTTCCTCAACATTCTTTTATTTTCCTTAAAATGCTTATTTGTTACTTGCAATTCATAATGTAAACATTCTTATATTCTAAAATGATCAACTTATACAATATTAAATCAATTCTTATATTTCCAAATAATGTACATTCATAATGAAAACATTCTTACATAAATTTTATTAATTGCACTTTGTTTCTTTTCCTTTTTCAATTGAAAGATTTTAATAAATTTATTTCCAATTAATTTTAATCTTCCACTTCAAAACAGACCCTAATTGGTGAAATCAATTAAATAAATACGTGAACATTGTAATCCTCATTTATAGTCAAGCAAACATGTTTATAAAATTACAGGTTTCAACAAGCATTAAATTACATACTAAATAAATCTTTTTCTCTATTCAATTAAATAATCAAATGTTTATTCCATCTAAAAATTTTAAGTAGAAGGATTCCATGTTGGGTTCAAAATCTATTATTTTAATATCCTTGAATTTTAGTTTAATCTCTATAAACGAAATATTTAAACGTTAATTTCATTTATTTTGCAATACTTAATTAAACCAAAATATCGTTTTCTAAACTTAAATCTATGCTCCCATTGATTCATTCAATTTGCACTTATTATGTATTATTTTAACAACTCGTTTATAACTTTGAATCTATTCCCCAAATTTCACATTTCTATCGTTATATACATTTAATATTTCAAATATTACGTCATTATCATTAATGAAATAAATATATTGTTAATTATTGCAACTGATTTTCCGTTATAACTTAATATACTAAATAGGTGGTAAATCTTAAATACTTGTTCTCATTAACGATTTATTTCTACTTACAAATTAATGCAATTATTACCTATTTCCATCTTTATCTCCAATTAACGTAAAATGTTATATTCAAATTCCATAAATTTCTATAGATTCAAATTATCATATCTATGAAGAACATTTACGTTATTATCCATTTATTACCTTAACTTATTCAACGTAACATTTTATTTATATTTAATGCAATGATTTCCAAATCAATTGAATTGAATTAAATATATATGTATCACTCATAATAACTTGTGGTCACAACTCTTGATCACCATTAATATGTTTATTATTTACAATCCAATAATCGCCATTCTATATATATATACGAATTAATTAATTCAATATTTCCATTTTGATTTCCTATCCTAAATTTATTACTAAGTGTATTTACTCCATTCCAACAATTTGGAATTCCATTTTACTATACAATCATTTCCCTATTCACTTTTGTTACTAACCCATCATCATTGCATTTATTGTCTTTTATTGATTTAATCAATTTACCCCATATTCCCTTAAACTCATACTAACGAAACATTCAATTCTATTTATCTCATAAACTCCATTTCATAAATCTACCTGCAATTTCTACCAAGAAATAAGGTTACATTTCCGTTGAAAATACATTTACATCTTACGTTACTACATTAATAGTTAGTAACGTTTATATCATCAACCATCACTTATGAATAATTAGCGTTTCCTCTTTATTTTGTTACATTCACTTATATTCATTTATGAATAAATTGGTATTCCCTTTAACCTATTAATTACTAACTTTAATTATTGC
This sequence comes from Allium cepa, assembly GCA_030765085.1. Classification (NCBI taxonomy): domain Eukaryota; kingdom Viridiplantae; phylum Streptophyta; class Magnoliopsida; order Asparagales; family Amaryllidaceae; genus Allium; species Allium cepa. Next base: position 152,655,800 of record CM060945.1, read on the forward strand.
AGTTCAGTTATCTAACATAAATTTTGAACCTATTTCCAAATTTTCATATTTCAATTAATTAACACCTTACAATAGTTTACAAATAAAAGGGATTGTACTAATTACATTATTTATTTTCTTGCATTACTTTATTACCTCCGTTTATATTCAATTTCCGTAAATTTGTACTGCATTGTCATTTAGACTTATTAGCTTGCACCAATACTATTATCGTTAATTGAAAAAAATGGATTTCAAATTGAATTGATTTCTATTTATTATTATTGCTTAATGATAAATTCAATATTTGCATTGGTTTTGCTTACATAAAATAAATTACCCATTTTAATTAAGGTTTCAAAACAATTAATACGTTCCCTTCAAATAAATTCATGATTCTATTAATACTTACATTTACTCCTTATCATAAATTTAATATACCAATCCTAACAACTTTTAACCCCCCCTTTTTTTACGTTTCACACACTTGAAATTTTTAATTGCATTTATTACCATTCAATGTTGGCATTTATCCCTATAATTTATTAAATGTTTACTGCCCTTAGTACAATTTCTTTCATTTATGGTTATAACTTTACTATTCACAGTTACCTTTGTATACTCCTTCCCTATTTAAACCAAATATAACCAATTCTAATTAACTCCAATTATTACCTTTAAATAAGTCATAACATTCAAATGTCTCTACTAAATTGGAGTGTTTCATTTTAGTTTATAAATGATCCGCTTGCATAATTCTTTAAATTTATTGAATCTTATGAGATTTTACCATAAATAAGTTTTAAATTACCATTAACTGTGCATTCAATTTACTATTCAATGCATATTTATCATCAATCAATTTGATATTTACTTTTCTTTCCTACTATTCGACAAATAACCTAGTATACCTTTACATACGGTCATTTCATCCCATTCATTTATGGGTATTGCATTGAAATCAAATTTATTAACTTATATCACAATATTACCATTTATCACAATTGGCTTATAAATTTTTATTCAATATCCTAAATAAATAACATATTATTAAATACTTACTCTTGTTTTCTCATATTCCATTAAAAATCAAATCACAACTTTTCACATTATTTTATTGAATTGGAATTTCATTTTTATATTGTTAACCTTTAATTACAACTTATTTATTTAACCAAATTAAATATACGAAATTTACGGGTCGTTACAGCAAAAGTCATGTGTTCTGTTGAGAGCCAATAGTCTGCGTTTGATTTTACATCGGTAGACTGCGACCTATGGTAACATAGCGAAAGTTGTGTATGCTACTGAGAGCCAACAGTCTTTGTTTGATTTTACATCGGTAGAGTGCCACCTATGTGGGAGTGGAGAAGTTTCATTTTTGGCAGTGAAAATCGAGGGCGTTGATGCCTACAGTTACATGAACTTTTGCTGCGATGGCAACATAACCTAGGATGCAGCTGCGACCATGGATGGAGGTGATGATTTCCAGAGCATTCTCGCCAAAGATATTTCCTGTACATTCAAAAATGTTTTCTGTATTTTCAATAAAATTATTTTTTCGAGTATTTTCACTGGGTGTTGAAAATGGGTTTGCCTAGTACTTATAGATTTTCAATCCTATGCCTGATCAACATATGACCGAATTTCTATGAGAACAAGGATGACTAGTTGAGACATCGAGCTATAAAAAGTATTTTTATAAAAAATGTTTTGCAATATTATATAGGTTTTTAAAAGTGTTTTAAAAATGATCAAAGAATAAATTTATCTAACTTTATGCATTTTAATAAATTCTGGCTTCGTTTCTTTTCGAGGACGAAAAGATTCAAAGGGGGGAGGAATGTGATAACCTAAATTTTGGAGTATCTATTAATTTATAATTAACTGGGTTAATTATTAGAATACTGATTTATAGATTAAACAAATAAATCTGATAATGAATATTTACATCTGGATAAATATTTATTTGATAACCTCCTAATATAATTGTTTAAAATAGACAAATTATTCTTTTAAAAACAAATAACAATGATGGTTTATATATATATAAGTAGATTTTAAATAAGAAATTTTCTTTATTTTCAAACAAATTAAATATGTGTTTGTTTTAATATATATATATATATATATATATATATATATATATGAGTTGATTTTAAATTAAATTTGAATTTGAATTTGAATTGGAAATTCAAATAATAAATATCTTAAATTAAATTGGATATAAAATATGTACATATATGATTTTATTAGTATATAATTTGTGTTATATTATTTTCCTTAAAAAAACATATTCATATAAATTAAGGAAAGTTATTACTAAATAGAAAATTTAATATGAAAGTTTTATGAAGAACATTTAAAAATATAAATAAAGTATATATATAATTAGTATGTTTGTATAACTATTTACTAATGTATAATTCGAATTTTATAACATTTACTTTTAAAATTATAAATAGATAAATATAAAAAAAGTTTAAATATTGAAACACTTAAGACATTTATAAAATAAAACTAAATTGGAATTATTATAAAACATATATATATATAAACATATATATTCATGAAATTACAAATGTAAGATAAGTATATATACTAAATAACACATGTAAGCCTAAGATTATATGTAATTACATGTGCAAGCTAATGTTATCATGCAATTAAACAAGTGTCCTCTTCTTTTCAATTTTCTCTTTATTTTTAAAATTAATAATCTAGGTTATATATTACCTTTACCTTACTTTCTCTATTTTTTTCTCTATTCTCATTTTCAAAACAAGGAAACCAAACCTGTACACGTTTTACAAACCAGAGGAAAATAGACTGTAAACAACATCAAATTCTTGCAAAATCTTTAACCTGATGCAAGCTAAAATCCAACATGATCAAATAACAGTTCAATAATCGAATTAAGAAACTTCAAAATCAAAATTAAAAGCTAGTTGATCATCATCAAATCAAGTATCAGGTCAAAATCTTTCCAGGCCCAAAACCTATCCTCTGTTTCACTTTTATTTTCAGGTGAGTAATCCCAAGTTTTGGTCTATTCAAAATCCTGTGACATGCAGTAATTCCTTGGAACAAAGTATGGTATGCATTTGCAAGATTAGTTATATGAATTTCATGTAGATATATATATTTATATGGCGTGTGCATGTTTGAAAAATATGAATAATATGTTCTGTTGTACAAGTTTTCAAAACCTGATCAAATTTAAATATCTCTTTCCCGATTCATTTTTAAACCTTGATGTATAAATGAAACTTGTTCATGTTAACAGGATAATTGATTTAAAAATATTTCTAATAAGAATATGAGGATAGTTTTAATAAAAAGGAAGAACAATAGTGAAATTCAATTCATATCAAAATTTCGATTCAAAAGAATTCTGGTTTCTTGTATATAATCTACTTCCTTTTCGAAATCTAGAATTTTTAAAAGCAAAACCATGATTTTTAAGATAGTAAATCTCGATAAATCGAGGGTTGAACGTGATATGGGTTTCGAGTGTTTCCTGGTGATCGGCAAAATTTAGGTGGTTAGGGTTCTGGTCGAAGATGGCTTAGGGGTTGATAATCACAGGAAAATTAGCCTGGAATTTTTCTGCTGATTAGAGAAGCCATTCGAATTCATTTTAGGGTTTAGCACCCCTTTAGGTCGACGATGAATATTTGATGATTTTGACGTCGAGAGTGAACTTGAAGTGGTAGGTCGTGGGGAAAGGTTGTGGACGGAGATTGGGCAGCTTCTGATGGTCAGAACGCCACGTCGAGGCGATGTTTGGACTGTGTTTTTGGGTCCAGTGGGTTAGTTGTGTTCATTTTCGATTTAGGTGCCCGAATGAGATGCTGAGGGATTCGTTTGATTTTAGATGTTGAAGTCGACTTGTTGGAGGAAGTCACAGATGCCGAAGCGTCGCCGTGGGCTGGTGCACGTTCTCCAGTTATCTTGTGCACTAGAATTTGCGTGTGGAAATGAGGAAGTTTTCCTCGGGACGAAGCATGAGAAGAAGGAAGTTTTCCTCGGGACGAAGCATGAGAAGAAGGAAGTTTTCCTCGGGACGGAGCACGAGAAGAAGGAAGTTTTACTCGGGGTTTGTTTCGTGCATATGTGGGTGTTTGAGGTATAGCAGTTTTTAAAATTTTAAAGGAAAAAAAAGAGGGGGATAAAGTGAAAGCTCGGGAACTTGAAGGAACTCGAATTTTGATGGATAATACTTGGGTTTGTTCTCGGGTTATATAATTACATGTTAAAGCTTTAAGAAGATTAACAAAGCTAAAATAAATTAATTATCTAACAATTATTTTAAGTATCAAATTGATTTTTACGATTTTTCAATTTAAGTTGAGAAACGTATTTTAAGATATTAATCAAGATAATCCTTAATTTGTTTTAAAAGCCTAATTAATTAGATGACTAAATAGTTTAATTAAAAGATTAAGTGTTTTAAACTTTAATTAAACTTAAGGCTATTTGGTTCCAAGGCTATTATGCAAGATATTGAATAATTAAAAGATTAATTAAGATAAATGATTATAATTTAAATTTATTAATTGATTTATAGATAAAGATTGATTAATGAGTAAATTGAGGAATAATGATTGATTAATAAATTAGTAATTTAAGGGAAGTTAATTGTTTAGAAAAGAACAATTAATAGTTGTGATTAATTATTAATTTAGAATAACTAGTTAAGGTTAATTAATTAAGGATAGTTAATTAGGATTAATTAATCAATGTAATTAACCAATGTAATCAATTGACCAATGGAATAATTACTTGGAGAAGTAGTTAAAGGTAATTACTTTAGGGAAGTAACTAGGGATTAATTACTTAGTGTAATTAATTAAAGGATTGATAAATTGAAGACATTAATTAAGGATTAGTTAATTAATGAGTATTGATTAATTAAAGGATAATTAATCAATGTAAGTGGTTATGGGATAATTGATTTGTGTAATTAATTAAGAATAATTACATAATGTAAATAGAGAATGATTAATCAAGGATGATTAATCAAGATGAATAATTAAGGGATGATTAATTAATTGAATATAATTAATTAATGTAAATAAGCAAGATTTATAAGTAAATAATTAATTAAATTCATTGGTAGTTGATTAAATTTATCAGAAATGGTATGACTAATTTATCTTGCTTATGAATGATTGAAGGATATTTGAATACCTTGGATTATTTGTTATCCATGATATGTGATTGTGATGCGTTGTGAAATGAAATGTTTTTGTAATATGATATGTTAGGTTGAACAGAGATAATGTGGTTATCTATGATGAATTGTTGTGTAAAGGTGACATCCAGTATTCAAAATTTAATCACTTGAATAACTTGGAATAAGATGACATTAGATTCGAGGAGACCGGAGTCGGGTATTAGTTAATACCCGAAACCACTTCAATTCTTTATAGATTGATATGTGAATTCAATAGACTGGAATGGAATGATTTAAGTGAATTGGACCATTTAAACTAAGTTTTGGTACTTAGAAATTGGTGAGCGAAATAAGTGATGTCTATAACAATTTGTGAATTTTTAATTGATACAAGTTACCCGGGTTATATAAAAGTTGTATGCTTTTGTAATTCATGTTAGATGGGTTTACTCACACTGGTTTCCAGCCTGACCCGGGTGTTACTTTGATGTAATGCTCGAGTCAAACCGAGTATTACAGATTTTCAGGTAAGGACATTCTGAAGCTCAGGAGGCAAGCTGGATGGTAGGAACGTACGGAGTGTTTCCGTTGTGATATATTGTTGTATATCTAGGACATGTTGTTTTAAACTGTCCAGTGTTGTGTAATGGTTGTAACTCTGATGTATAAAAGTGTAAGTGTACTGATACATTTTTTCTTTGTAAAAATGTTATTTATGTGATATTATATTTTGATCCGCTGTGAATGTGAGGTTTCTGTGACTTGTTTCTGTTTCTTCTTCTTTCTCTTTTCTTCTTTTCCTAACTATCTGGAATTTTCGGGATCGAAATTTCCGGGTCGTTACACTTACTAAAACACTTACACTTGTTAATTGATATGTTAGATATTTAACACTTGTAAAAGAAATTGCATGAGAAAATGTTTATATATATATATATATATTTTATTTTCTTTTGTTTATGTATTAATCTATGTATTATCATGTATTATGTTTTTATATCTTTGTATTTATACTTTTCCTTTTATATTTTTATATGTATATATAACCTTTAAATAAATAATTTTGAAACTAATTATACATTATTCTATATTCAAATTATTTTACTAAGACATTTATTTAAATTTTAAATTCAAATTCAAATTAAAATCTATTCATATATATATATCTTTAAATTCAAATAATTTTAAAACTTTTATTATTTTGAATTCAAATAATTTTAAAACATTTATTATTTTGAATTTTAAACTCAAATATAAATTACAATCTTACTCATATACACAAATCAATACTTATCTAATTTGTTTTGAAAATTTTCGAATAAATTTTAATCCAATTTCAAAATTTTATATTAATTACTAATTTTAAATTAAATAAAAATTGGGATGTTATAGATTTTCCCCCTTAAGAAAATTTCGTCCTTGACATTTAAAAGAGAGAGAAACAAACAAAGAATATATGGACACATAAAAAGATAGAGAAACGGCCTACCATATTAAGCCAAAATATCCACTCTACAATTGGGATAGGACTTCTGCATGCTATCCTCTGTTTCCCAAGTACGGCCCTTTGGATCACCGGTCCATTGCACTTTCACTAATTTCACAACTTTATTTCTCAATTGCTTTTTATCTCGGTTAATGACCTTTAACAGTTCCCTCTTTACTGCCAGATTTGGTGTGATCTCAAGATCCTACTGAGTACTGTCTGGATCGTGCACATATTTTCGAAGATATGAAACATGAAACACATTATGTACACTAGATAACAAATACGATAGCTGCAGTCGGTAAGCCAAAGGACTGATCTCTCCTGTATAGGAAAAGGACCAATATATCGTGGTGCCAGCTTACCAGTTTTTCCAAACCTCAACACTCCACGCATTGGAGAAACCTTTAGGAAAACAGAATCTTCAACTTGGAATTTTAAATCTCTTCTCATGAGATAAGCATAACTTTTCTAATGACTTTGAGCAGTTTTCAATTTCTTTCGAATAAAATCAACCTTTTTAGTAGCTTCCTTTATCATATCTGGTCCAAGAACGAGTCTATCACCTGACTCAATCCAACATGCAGGTGATCGACATGGACGACCAAATAAATCTTTAAAAGGAGCTATTTTGATACTGGCCCGGTAGCTATTATTATATGAGAATTCAATCAGATTCAAATGGTACTCCCATGAACCACCAAAGTCAAGAATACAAGCATGCGAAAGGTCTTCTATGATTCGATTTATCCTTTCAGTCTGCCCATCAGACTGTGGATGGTAAGTAGTGCTGAAGTTCAGTTTGGTTCCTAACGCAGCTTGAAATGCTTCCCAGAATCTGCTTGTGAAGATTAGGTCACGATCACTCACTATACTGCTCGGTATACAGTGGAAACGAACAATTTCTTTCACATACAATTCAGCCAAATTTGCCGTTGTTCTGGTAGATTTTACTAGAATAATATGGGCACTCTTGGTCAGATGATCCACGATAACCCAAATCGCTTCATTACCTTTGCGAGTACGTGGCAACCTGTCTATGAAATCCATAGACACTTGATCCCATTTCCACTTCGGCACCTCCAATGGTTGGAGTAAGCCTGCCATCTTCATTTGATCACTTTTGACTGCTGACAAGTTGCACAATGACCGACATAAATAGATATATCCCTTTTCATTGTTTTCCACCAAAAAGTCCTTTTGATATCTCGATACATCTTATTAACTCCTGGATGGATACTAAGCTTGGACTTGTGACACTTGTCCAAAACTTCACGTTCATTATCGATTCCAAAACTATAATCTTCACCTTGACATATTCTTTTATAAATTCTTGAAGAAACTCATCTTCTTTCTGCTTACTAGCGATCTTCTCGAGAAGAGTAGGAGTGACAACCAGAAGCGAGAATGGCATGCCTTCTACTCAAAGCATCGGCTATTACGTTGGCTTTCTCAAGTGTGTACTGACTATTTAGGTCGTATGACGCTAGAAATTCTAACCAACGTTGTTGCCTTAGATTTAAATCCTTCTAGGTAAAGAGATACTTCAGAGATTTGTGGTCGGTGAATAATTCAAATTTTTCACCTAAAACAAGGAGGGTTGATTAAGTATATTTATTAAGTTAAATTAAACCTTTAATTTTTTTAAGAAAGCTGAAAGAGATTTTTACCCAGAAGATAATGTCGCCAAATTTTCAATGCAAAAAGAATAGCTAGAAGCTCTAGATCGTGGGTTGGGTAGTATTTCTTATGTGGACGCAATTGTCTACTCGCGTAGACAATCACTCTACCATTTTTCATTAGCATAGCACCCACACCTTCACCATATGCGTCTGTATAAGAAGATAAGCCTTGATTTCCGTTAATAATAGCGAGAACGGGAGCGGTAGTCAATCTTTTCTTTAACTCCTGGAATGGTTCTTCGCAATTTGGTGTCCAATCAAATTTAGCATTCTTCATGGTCAGCTTAGTCAATGGACTGGCTATCTTGGAGAAATCTTGGACAAACTTTCTGTAATACCTGGCTAAACCCAAAAAACTTCTGACTTCTTATAGGGTAGTGGATTGCTTCCAGTCTAGAATAGCGGAAACCTTGCCCTGGTCTACCAAAATTCCTTCTTGGGTAACAATATGACCGAGAAATCTAACTTCTCTGACCCAAAAATGACACTTAGAAAATTTGGCAAATAAAATTGTCTTCCTCGATATCTACAAAACTATCCTCAGATGCTCAGCATGCTCCTGTTCGGTTTTGGAGTAGATCAGAATATTGTCGATAAACACAAGAACAAATTTTTTCAATACCTCTCGAAATACACGGGGAATTAAATCTACGAAGTATGCGGGAGCATTGGTTGGTCGGAAAGGCATGACTAACCATTCGTAGAATGTATCTTGACCCTAAAAGCTGTTAAGTGAATACAGTCTTCAGCAATTCTTAGCTGATGGAATCCTTGAGCTAAATCCATCTTTAAAAAGAATCGAGCGCCATGCAACTGATTGAACAGATCTTCGATTCTAGGCAAAGGAAATTTGTTTTTGAGAGTTAATTTACTAAGATTGCGGTAGTCCACACACAATCTCAAGGATCCGTTAGACTTGGCCACAAACACCACAGCTAAACTCCAATCGGAAACATTGGGGAGTATTGATCCTTTCTCTAGCAAATCTCGAGTTTGCTTGACTAGTTTTAACCTTTCCCTTGGTGCCATCTTGCGGCTTGCATGAACAATAAGACGAGCATTGGGTAATTAATCAATTCTGAATTCAATTTCCTTATATGAAGGCAAAGATTTAACCTCTTTGAATATGTTGGGGAATTCCCGGACAATATGTATGGACTCCAGACTAGGTTCGACAAACCCCAAGGTATACATTAACTTATCTCTTTTTGGACTCGGATCCTCGCAAGAAATTTCAATGAAATTCCCAAAATTGGTTCTAATCGAAATCATTCTATTGTTATAATCTAATTTAGCTTCGTATTTCGTCAGCCAGTCCATTCCGAGTAAGATTTCAAATTAATAAAAATCAAGGAAAAAGGGACTGATAGGAAATTGATGAAAAGAATACAAGATAGGAATTTCTCTACATCGTACACAAAGGTTCGCAAGGCCACCAACTGGATTTTTCATGCAGATGGGCTCGTCGACAAATTCGGGTTTAAGTTTTAATTATTTATGGTATGTTTGGAAATAAAGCCATGTGTGGCACCAGTATCGAACAAAATTCTAACAAATCTATCATAAATGAGAAGGTTACCTTCTAAAACTTCTTTTCCTTTTTCCGCTCCAGATGTTGAAGGTTTATCTTTGATTGCATACACTTTCGCTACTTGAGCTTGCTTCATTTTCGGACAGCCTTTATCTACATGTCCAAGCTTTTGACAATAATAACATTCTCTGGTTCCCTGACTTGTCCTCATAGGTAGTTCTTTCTTTACTTGTTTCTTAGGCTTCATACGTCTACTCGAGTAATGCCCCTTCTCTAAATAATTGAAACAACTAATTTCCTTCACCAGGTTCTCCTGATTATTCTTCTTCTCTTTGCCTTGATACAGTTTCTTCCCTCCGAATTTCCTTTTCTTCCAATTCGAATTGCTTACACTATATTTCTCCTTCAGAACTTCTTGCATATCTAGGGTAGCATATCGTTAACCCATATCTATCAAATTAGAAAAGGACTCCTTCACGTGGGCTGTCATTCTCTCATGGAACTTGTTATTCATCCCATGAATAAACCTTTCATTCTTCTTCAAGGAGGTGTTCACCAACTTCGGACCAAACCGAGATAACTCGTTAAATTTATTCAAGTGTTATTCAAACGATAAACTTCCCTACTTCAAGTCCGTAAACTCCTGGTGCATTCTGGAGATACCAGCAGATGGCATATAGCGTTTCTCAAACACCTTCTTAAATCGTTCCCAAGTGAACTCATTTTCTTGCTCATCCACTATAACAGTCTCCCACCAGGCTAGAGCTTCCTCTTAGAGTTGCCAAGAAGCTATCAATCTCATCTGATCATCTTCCAATTTCAGCCCTCTAAAAATTCCTTCACACCATCGGATCCAGGCTTGTGCTTCGTTAATAGATTCCTTGCCAGTGAACGGCATTCCAGCAAGTCTGGAAAAACTTCGGTACAGATCGGCCAGATTCGGCTGAGGTTGAGTGGGAATGGCTGCTTATGTTGTCGTAGGGACTTGGCCAATTGTAGTGGTACTTCCCCACCCCCTACCTCGTCCTCTTCTAGTGCTCATTCTCACTATCTTTAAAAAGTAAGAAAACTTGATTTAGACCATATAGACGAGATATCTTAGGGATATACTCATTCTAGGGTATTTCTAACCCTATCTCTAATGAGTCACTTAATGTCTTATACTCTGAGGCTAAAGTTCTTAGTCAACCTTTAGCTCTGATACCACTTTTCACGACCCGAAATCCAGCGTTCAAAAATTGACATCAAATACCTCACTTGTATTTGACTGCCGGAGATTCAAACGTCGAACTCCAGTTCGACGGAGCATATAACAACATTAGATGAATATAAACAGTGGAAAACAAAAGATGATTTATTGATCACAACATAGATACAACATTTGATATAACATTTGATTACAATAACTGAACACCATCATGACAGTGATATATACTAAATACAACAACAGAATGATAACATCACAGCGGAACAATAATAACAGGTCTTCAAAAAGGTTCAACATAAGCACCTTCTACCTAACTCCAAAGCTTCCAAAAGATTCCTAAACCAAAAGCTTCCAAAATCTGACAGCTTTCCAAAAGACTTCTAAATCCATGCTAACTCCAAAACATGGATATTCTTCTTCTAGGCTACCTGTGAGGAAAATTATGGGCAACCAGGGTATAGGAAGGAAACAATAAACTCTGGGTCAGTCATGGGACTGGTATGAGTAAACAAAACAGTTGTTTGTACAAAAACAATTTATAAAAGAAATCCGATATGCTTTTGGAAAATGAAACTACCATAAGACCTCCTGCCATATGCACAATGCAATTGCACAATTGGAGGAGATTTCTTCTTATGATAGTCAAACATGCTAGATACGAGAAAATTCTTTGATATTATTATTAGTGCATAGTGTAGAAAACATTTCGAAAGTATAATATTAATCTTAGCCAGCATACACATTTCGTAGTATGCCAACTATAGCTACCATGTTTTATGGCAGATTACCGCCACGCTGCAGGCAGGTTATAAAACTAAAACCGTATAGGGCTCGTATTGTTTTGTTTGGATTTTCAGCAAATGGTCAGGCAAAGGAACTTCCCACATCGAATGGGAACGCCTCTAGAGGGACGCCTCGAGAACCTAACCAGCCCTCTACCAACATAAGGCCGGGTTACCTCTGCAACTAGGTAACTACTACATGAGTATGTCATCCCTCGGTCGTAACCGACCTTTATCGAGGGCCTTCAACACCAACAACCACAAAGAAATTTTCTGGGCTCCATAGCAGAATACCACTTATTATCCAGAAGGAAATGCACATACCCTAAAGGACGCGACCCTTATAACCTTGTCGCATTTATTCTTGTTTCGACCATTTCCGGGTTGTGAGGTTCGGCGAAGTCTCGTCCATAAAGCTACGCTTTTCACAAAAGCCATGCTTCGATCAACAAATGATCAGCAGCACTCAGCATGCCACACTACCAAATTGGGAGTATATCACTAATAACCATCAACTACATAACCTCTAAGCTCGTATGCCTCAGAGAAGGGTGTTAAGCAAAGAGAATAAATTCTTTGCCACTAACAGAAATGTATTTGAAAGAAATCAGCTTTAGATCTTAAAGTGTAATGTCAGACATACAACCATGCAAGTCCATCCTGGATCTGAATGGAACCGAAGGCAATTCGTCCAATAAAGGAAGAAGCCCTTGTAATCCGGCAATCCACAATCCCGATCGGACTCCCCATCACATATGGAGATCTCTGTACCAGAGCAACTCAGTGAAAAGACAATCGATAAGTAATCGTTTCGTTCTTGAAAATACCCGGTCTTTACCACCGTCTTCAAATGCACTCCAATTTGTCATGTCATTATTCGAAATGAGTTATGTGACACAATGTCCTCTCCCGGCTATACCGAATAGTGAGCGCTTTATTTAAAAGCACATGGATATATCAATCATAAAGATTCACCATTAAGATTCGATGTGGGTTTCGGATAACCAACTGTAATCCGACTTGCTGTCGCATCGAAATTCAAATGTCATTTAATGGCCAACAGTTTTCACATTCACATAGAAATACATTGCAGATATCACAGTTCAATTCACAGCAATTCACATCAAAAAGGATCACAATCACATATCAGGGGTATCAATCAGCTCAAGGCATTCAATAATAATCAATCATCTACAAGTAAGATGAATTAATTGTGTGATTATAATTAATTAATCACATAATTTTTTCACTAATTATCTTTAATTGAGGATTAATTATCTTTAATTAATGATTAATGATCCTTAATTATTTATTAATCAAATCTTAATCATAAAATAAATATATCCTCAATTATTAACTAATTAAATTTTAATTACTTTCATTAATTAATTATTCCTTAATTAATTAATTCTTAATTATAAATTAATTAACCTTAATTATTAATTTAATTAACCTTTAATATTAAGTAATCAATTAAGTAATTTTAAATCATTAATTATTTAATTATCATTATCAGTATAAATTAACTTAACTTTTAAGTTAAGAATATAAAAACATTTGATTAACTCCTTATTTACTTTGTTAAGCTTTTATTTAAAATAACTTTAAAAATATAAGTTTAGAACATTCATAAACTTAATTAATTTAAATATTTTATTTCAAAAACCCTTAACTACACATTCCAACTTAACAAACAATCATCATTTTAAAAATAATAAATTTTAGAAATTAAATTAACTTAAATTGTTAAAGTTTTAAAACTGGAAATTCTAATACCCGAGTCAACCCCGAGTGTTTCTCGAAACAAATGCCTATTTACTTCGAGTCTCCCCCGAATCAACCCATACTTTTCTTTTTTAAACTTAGATTTTGTTTAAGTTTTTTATACTGGGTACATACGTAAAAATACACGAACTCAAACTCGAGCCAGCGCATGAATCCCACGAGACCGACTTTGAGCCACACCTTTCTTCCCCAAACTAATGTTTACTGACACAGCCTAAATCATGTGCATGTGCACCAGCGTTCTGGCCACCTCCGGTCCAAACTCCGACCATCATCGAGTCGGCAATGACCTGCTCTAAACCCTAGACCACCAGAAAACCTGGAATGATGACGAACTCGCAAACAATCCACCTGACCCAATCCTGAAACAAAACTGAGCCACCAAGATCACCTTGTGCTTCCTCCTTCAACCATCAGAGGTCATGCGAATGCACCCGAAGCTTCGCCTAACTCCCTTGTTTCGATCGCCACCGGTGCGATCGACTCCGATGCGTCGACGTCGCAATAGCAACCAAATATCCGACCTCGACCAAACTAGGGGTTTAAACCCTAAATCCTTCCGTGCCATCACCACAGTGTAATATAATTTCATCGAACAATTTTCTAATGAACTCCGACCTCCCGCAAGCTACAACATCGATCTCGAGAACCAATGCCTCTCTGATCGCCAGAAATTGGTGAAAATGGCGATTCCCTTCATCCTATGATTCCTTACTCACAAACTCTTTAAAATTCATGATTTAAGGAGACAAACATGATTGTATAATCAAAACTCATATTTCAATCAACTAAATTTTGAACAAATTTTTCTTCTACTGTATTCTAATGCTTTCCAGTAATCACTTTTATTTTATTACATACAAATATTTTTAGAATTAAGATCTTGGTTATATAAACATGTTTTGTTTAGATCTCAAAACCTAAAATGGATCAGAGGAAGAGAATTTGATTTTTTTGATGGGTTTTTAAAACCTGGAACTAAAAACATAAGTGAACATTTCCTGTTCCAGACATGCACAGCCACATCCATGCATATATACACAGATTTATACACATGCAAGCAATTTTCAATCTTACTTCAAGTATGAATTCAAACAACAGAGTATATTTCAGAATTTCAAAAGGTTTACTCACTTGATACTTTTGAAAACAGAGAGCCTAAGTTTATTTTGTTTTTATGGAACTTTGATTTTTCTTTGATTTATACTTGGTGTTTGAACTGGAAAGGCATCTTGCTTCTGATCTGGAATCTGGTTTGAAATGATCTTTTTGAAGAGTTGAATCTTATTTGTTGTTTGACCTTGAAACTATTCTTGATTTACTGGGTTGAGATCCACTGAGTTGAATTTTGCTTTTACGGACTTGAACTTTGAAATAATATTTTTGTTGCTTTGATATTGAGAAGATTTGATTTTTAGTTACTTTGTTTCAGGTTTGATTTGTTTTAAATTTTCTGGTTTCTAATTTTAGAGTTTGTACGAGCTTTGTTTTTAGAATGAAGATAAAAGAAAAGAGAAAGAGGAGAGTAGTTAGATTTTATAGTTTTATTTCCTTTTTATTTATTATTTTAAAAATAATTGAAAAAAATGACACTTGTTCATTTCTTGTATTACATGGCTTAGATTTATTAAATCTCTTACTAAAACGCTTACACTTTTAATTGATATGTTAAATATTTAACACTTGTATTTTTTTACATGAGAAAATGTTTATATATATATATATATATATATATATATATATATATATATATATATATAATTTTCTTTTGTTTATGTATTAATCTATGTGTTATTATGTATTATGTTTTTATATCTTTGTATCTATACTTTTCCTTATATATATAGACACACACACACACAACCTTTAAAGAAATAATTTTGAAACTAATTATACATTATTTTAAATTCAAATTATTTTACTAAGACATTTATTTAAATTTTAAATTCAAATTCAAATTTAAATCCATATATATCTTTAAATTCAAATAACTTTAAAACATTTATTATTATGCATTCAAATAATTTTAAAACATTTATTATTTTGAATTTTAAACTCAAATATAAATTACAATCTTACTCATTTACACAAATCAATACTTATCTGATTTGTTTTGAAAATTTTCAAATAAATTTTAGTTCAATTTAGAAATTTATATTAATTAATAATTTTAAATTAAATTAAAATTAGGATGTTACAATTATTTCGGCTATGCATATACTAGATCTAAATAAAAATTGTTTTTTATTAGCATACATACACATAAGCATTCAATATGTGACAACATTCATACATATAGGAATCTCACCTAACTAACAATATAATTATGACACGCATACACAAGCAATGGAATATTAAAATATTCATAATTTATAAGTTATATGAAATAGTAAAACATACCAAAACAATGCCTTGAAGTACATCTTACTATGATTAATATCCCTCCTTAGAACTCTTCTCAATTCGGCAAATTATTAATCGTTAAATTGTAGACTGTTGAGTATTCAATAATTATTGATTTGTAATTGATTTGAGATAAACTTTGATGGAACTTTGTGAAGGTGTGATCGGCCAGCAAGGAGATGAAAATGGCGTCAAAATAGCTACTAATGTATCGAGGTTATGAGTTCTTTTATAGTGCAGGGAATAAAGAGAAAGGTGGATCGTATCTTGTAACGCTTCAGCTCTATTCTTCGCATTATCGGACAGAACTATCCAGTAATTCTCTTTGTTAATGTGGGTCTCGAGGTGGGTATACATGTTGTATTGCATTTGATGTATGAGTATATGTATATTATCTGTGTTGTTGTTATGTGACTTGAGATCGTCGATGTTATTATGTTTTGTTTCTGAATCAATCCTGTAGCCACCATAGTAGTGTATTAGATAGGAATTTAGTATGTCGAAATCTTGAGTTAAAATGAAAAGAAATGAGTACCAAATCGAAATATTTAGCTCTTATCTAATGCAAGACTATGGTGATCGCCCTTAACCAGCCTTATTCTCCGCATTAGCACACAGAATTACTATGTAATTCTCTTTGTTAATGTGGGTCTCGGGGTGAGGCATCACATATCTCTTACTCATTCTCCCTAAATCTGAACCATCCATCTAAAATACCGCTAGCCCATTTTTTAGCCGCTCCCTACATCCTTTTAATCCAAATTTCCAACCCCTTTTATGGGCTTTATACCCATTTTAAGCCGAAATAAATATTATTATTTAAATCTAGTTTAATTGCTTATTAGTATCACATATCGATCGATATATTTATAACTATTATAAATATACAATAATATTTATTCCTCAAATAATATTCAAAATTTTAATAACTAATATTTCATAAATATTAATTAATTTGATTAATTTATAACAATTATAAACCAATTAAATCATTTAGTCTAAAGATGATTCATTATATCGGTTGTGTGACTCGTTAGGTGTAAATTTATTCAGCAATTAACATCGAGCTAACATTCACATGTCACTTAGCAGGTGGTGTTACATTTTGACCAAATTTATCGCCTACTTAGTTTCAGTAAAATGCAATTTCACTTTATTATTAAGTATTATCTGGTTATGACATTTATTTACACCAATTCTCTTTGTCAAAACTATATCACTTTGGACTTATGGAATTTGGTAATGTTTCAAATTCTAATATCGTCCATATTCAACTCTATAGTCCAAAAATAAAGTCCTTGCTTCAATAATAACAATTATTGTAACGATCCCGATTTTTGATTAAATTTAAATTGATAATTAAAATAAATTTTTGGATAAAATTGTAGATTAATTTGAAATTTTCAAATTTAATAAAGATATATGTACATTATTTATACAAATGAATTATAATTAAGAAATTAATTGAGGGATGTGTTTAAATAGAATGTTGAATTAAAAAAAAAAATAAGAATAAGTATTTTATAAACCAATATTGAATTTCAAAATAAAATGTATTGCAAATAAATAGAATTTATTTGCTTACTTACTTATTGTATTAAACATGCATTTTGGTTTAGAAGTAATGTTTTTAAATTAATTTTTGCATTAATAGGAAAGTTTGTTTGTATTTATAATATAATAAGATGTAATGTATATGTATAAATATTAGTTAAATACAATAAGTATTGTACATGTATGTGACACCTTCCTCTATACCCACGCTAGCCAAGAACACTACGAAGTAGTGCTGTCAACTAGCACGGAGAATAAGCCTGTTGAGGAGCGACCATCCATGTAATTTCTTATTACACGGTGGCTATAAATAATCTTCGGAAACAAACATAGAAATAAGAATAACGCAAATCAGTCACAGACATCCATATCACAAAGGCGGAAGAAGGTATGAATATATAACTAACACATGAAAGTGTACATCAGAGTAGTGGTCAAAAGATCCACAATAATACAAAAGAATAGCAACACGTGCTATACAAAAGAATACAACTATGAGTCTATATCTCAAGTGTATACAACAAAAACTGCTAATCTAAACAGTTAGCCAAAAGTCAGAGTGATGAATCGCTGGGAAGAAGTCAAGCAGAAGCACCTGTAACATCTCGGTCTGACCCAAGTATTATTTAAGAAAATAATAAATGGGTCAGTCTAGCTATAAATATCAGATGACATGATATAACATAAAAGATATGGCATAAACATAAAATATCCATAATGACATACCACTATAAGTATGTAAATAATGATCAACAGAAGATCAATCAATAAGAGATAATCAATATCAAAAGAATCTTCTCAAAGATTCGGAAAGGGCATCATACCCCAAACTTGTACTCATAACAAGTCAATGACATAAATTCTAGAAATCAATGCAAGAAGTCCAGAAATCATAGAAAAGAGAAAGAGGCCTATCACATGACGGTCCGAAGACCAAGGGGAGCTACCCCACATGTGTGAATGGAATCACACAGATTAAGGTCCAGACTAACCAAAAAGCAAAAAGGTATGTGTGAGTGGAATCACACAAGTGGTGTCTAGTCTAACCTCGCAACAAGAGACATCGCACAGTTGCTAGTCTAAAGCATCAGAATGATCGTCATGATCAACGAGAAGTGTCAATTACACTAAGCTAGTAAATATAGAAGTTTAGCTTCATGTCCTATAACCACTTGCTTAACTTAAATATTTACGAACAAACTGTAAATCTTCACTAATAAAATTGTCACAAGAGGTTCAATCGAACAAGTCCAAGAATTAACCGACGAAGTGAACGCAAGCGTTTCATACCACTTGTTTTACTAAGTCGTTTAATTAGATTTCTCATCCGAGTGAGGTAAAGGTTTGTATATACTAATAGATTGGAAAACGGTTTAAGAAAAGAGCTTTGTTATTAAAAATAGAGTTGAAATTGTTTGTTAAAAGAGTTTTGATATTTACTACTAGTATTGAAACCTTTGTATTATAAAATGACAAAACACAGAAGCAATTGTAGAAACAATCAATCACAAAGATCGCATACGGAGATGTGAATAAAATCCAAGGAAATCAGCTCAATGTTTTTCAGATAAGATCCCCTACGGAGGGGGGTCCGGGGGGGTGGCAACCCCCCAAGGTGGGGGTGCGGGGGCAACGCCACCGCTTACGGGGTTCGACCTGCCCGGTCAGGTCGCGGGGGTCCAGGAGGCAGCGCCCCCGGCGGGATGCGGGGCAGCGTCCCATCCAAAACGGTACGACCTAGTGAAGACAAAATGAGGTCTAACGACCTAAGAGGAATAGGGTCGAGCGACCTAATGGTTGCGACCTAGGGGTCTAAGGGGTCAAGCGACTTAATGGTTGCGTCCTAGGGGTGTTCGCGACCTAACGATGACTCGCGACCCAACATGGCCGACCTAACAGAGGTTGCGACCTAACAGAGCAACAGGACGAGCGACTTAACAAAGTGGCCGAGCGATCTAACTGGAGCAAGCGACCTATAGGTCATGCGACCTAAAGTAGTAAAGAGCCGTACGTGTTAACGAGTTAACGACCTACGACCTAGGTCCATACGACCTACGACCTAAGGTCCCTACGACCTACGACCTAAGGTCCATACGACCTACGACCTAAGGTCCATACGACCTACGACCTAAAACGTCGCGACCTAGCGACCTAAGGGGATAAGGGCCGAGCGACCTAACATTCGAACGACCTACGACCTAAGGAGCTTGCGACCCACGACCTAAAGCCCAACGACCCACGACCTAATTCCGAAGCGCCGAGCGACCTAACGTTATAGGCCATTTTAGGTCGGAAACGAGCTATTTGAAGGCCGAGACTTTTCCACGCAAACGACCTAGCAAAGGCAGAGCGACCTAAGGGCAGATTTTCACCAAAAACAATTAAAGTTGGAATTTTTCGCCAATCCAATCCAAACCAAATGCAAATGTACATGCTAAAGTGATAGGGAATCATTCCCAACAGTCCAATATAGATATAGACTAGATTTGTGGGATAAAAATCTCACATTTGCACAAATTCAATGAAGAAGAAGCTTGAAACAATGGAGAAGCAACTACAAGCTAGAATCCAATGTCTTCACTTTGATTTTGGAGTTGAATGATGGATTTAAAGTTGAAACCTAAGCTTGGAGTTTTAATTTCCTCTTCCACTCACCATTAATGCAAAAGCTTGGTTGTTAGGAAATTTATGAAGAGTAAGAAGAAGGAAGGGGGTTTGGGCTTGAGTTATAATGGCAATCTAACCCAAAGTCCAAAGCGGGAAAAGTTAGTGAAATTCCACTAATTCCAAACCTACCAATGTTTATACTTAAAAAAATTGTAAACGGCATTTCGAACTCAATGGAAGTGGTCTCGAGTCCTAATTTGACCGTTTGCAAAAAGTAGCTTTTCGGACCAATATCCGATTAACGACAAAATATTTAAATAAAATATTTAAATATAAAATCGATAAATATGCGAGTTGTTACAGTGTATGTATACATATATATGAGTAGGAAAATGAAAAGATCTTGCTTTCATCATTGCTTTTTACAAATGGCATAATTACTTAAATAAAATAACCAAAAAAAAAATCAGAAAGCTTTACATCTCCCCATGGGCAATCAAGTAGTATCTTAGAAAATCTAAAAAAAAGGATTTGCCTCACACATTTCAAAAAAAAAAAGCAAGCCTACAGTTCAAAATCAAAACCAGGCTTTTAATTTTCTCAACTAAGTCTCCTCCTTTCTTTATCAAATCTGAGAAAATAAAACCAGATCGAGATCTGGAAACCAGAAGAAAAAAAATATATTCAAACTGAAGCAAATATCAATTTCAAGTTAAAAGCAACATCCTCTTCCAGTTCTAAAAGCTGAAGCATGCAAGTTCAAAGAAAATTCAGATAGAATGCAAAAGCTTTTACCTGGGATAGGCTTCAGTTTTGTCAAGTGTAGTTTCCTCTGAAAATAAATAAAGACAAAGATAGCAACTCAAAGATTTAAAGCAAAACAATTCAAGAGCAATTCAAAACAACCAGATTCAAAACTTCAAGGTTTTGGATTTTAAGTAGCAGACAAAACTCAAAGCTCAATTTAAAAAGGCAATGCAGAGATTTAAAATCTGGAGATCTGAAGCCTGTGGAAAAAAAATTAATGCAAAGAAATTCAAAATAAATTCAAAGCAGTTTCAAACTCAAATACAAGCTCTGCTTCATCTCTCAGGTAATTCAAGTAAACCTATAATCAAAATTTAAATTAAGACCTGAAGCAATTTAAAACCATAATTAACTTTGCTATTTTCAACTTGTGGGGAGTGATGATCAAATAAAACAATTTCAAGTTCTCAAAGCAGGTTCAAGATCTTTCTTTCCAGCCCATTCTCATTTGAAACTCTCTGTTCCTATTCTCTGTCAACATAACTTCCAAGTGAGCAACTTTCCCTCTTAAAACCAATTTTCTTGTTAATGCTTGTGAGCAAACTACCTCATTTCTGTTTTCAACTCTGTTTATATCTTGATTGTGGGATGAATTTCCTGATGTTTTGATTGGAATCATTATTGCATGTTGGTGTTGATGCAAAGTATCAGAGTGTGTGTATATATATATATGTCCGGTATACAAAAAGAAGAAAAAAAAACCTCTGTTGTTTTTCAGGTTTCACCATAACTTAAATTCAATTCGATTTATTGTTATACCATCAAATAGAAGCTTTGATTTTCAAATAAAAGATGATGGCAAGAATGTAAACTAAATTTTAAAATTAACTATAAGTGTAATTAGTTAAAGAATTTCTTGACAGGATGAAAACACAGTAGAATCGAAATTTTGTAAGAAAATTTAGTTGATTTAAATATGAACTTTGATTACAAAATCATATTCTACTTCCTAAATCATGAATTTCAAAGGAATGATCCCGATTTTAAATTCGTTTATGAGCAAGTAACCATAAGATGAACGAGGAACATTAATTTGTCAATTTCCAGAAATCCAAGTAATTATAAATCTTGGGATTAAAGGGGAGGTATGTTTGGAGGTCGATGATCGTTAGAAAAATGCTCGATTGTTTAAAAATTTATCATGGGGAGCAAACGAGAGGGATTTAGGGTTTGAAAGCTCGTTTTTGTCAGTGATGGGTCTCGAGTTCGTTCGTTGCCGTGGAGGGATCGAGTCGCTTGAGATTTGGGGAATGGCTATGTGGGAGATCCACGAAGACGTGGCAGGAGGCGGTGACGTTCTGGTGGTCGAGAAAGGAGGAGTGAGGCGATTTTTCGTCTGAAGGCTTTTGTTCCAGTTCGATCGATTCATCCATATTTCGAGCCACGGCCAGTTTGGGGATTTTGGTGGGTCGATGTTGACGAGGGGGTCATCAGTGACTTGTCGAGGGCCACAGCGTCGATCAGCGTTTGTTAGGGATGATGTGCACATGCACGCACGAGTCTCTGTGCATCTGGAAATATGGTGGTTGGGGAAGAGAGGGGGAACTCAATGTCGGTCTCGAGCAAGTAACGCGAGTGACTCGAAGGAAGAAGGGTGTGGGTTCAACCGAAGTTGGCTTCGGGGTAATCCAGGAAAAAACTCGGGTAAAATGTTGGTTCAGGTTTTCTTTTAAAACATGTCTGTTCAAGCTTAAATCAAAGATTTTAATCTGAAAATCAAAAATGATTTGTATTTGGGTTTGGAGATTTATGAGTTTCAAAATTTAAATTGTTTTGACAATTTTAAATATTAAAGTATGATTTAAAATGGTTTGAAAAAAAAAAGAATTTGGTTTTAAATTTTCTTTAAACTTCCTTTAGAGAATGAGTATTTCCTTAACATAAGTTTCAAAATGTGTTTCAAATTGTTTAACTTTAAGTTGGACCCATTCTAAATCTTAAGTGTAAAAATGGAAATTTGAAAATAAATTTGAAAGAAAATGGTTTAAGATATTTTGTTAATGATAAATTTAATCATTAATGAGGATGATGTTTTTCTTAAAATTTAATGAGGATTTAATGATTTGAAATTCACTAAATTATTAAGTTAATTGAAATGGATAATTTATTTATCTAATTAATTATTGATTTGGATTAATTAAATAAGTAATTAAAGGCTTAAATTTATTTAATTAAGATTTGAGATTAATTAATTAAAGGATAATTAATTAAAGTGATTAAGAAAAAAAATTATTAATTTAAAGGTGAATAATTTGTGAAAGTAATTAAGGGATGTTATTAATAAAAAATTAATTTATCTTGTGATTAACTTAAGGTTAATCAATTCCTGTAATTAAATAAAGATAATTAATTTAACGATAATTAATTAATTTAGGGTTGATTGATTAATTAATTAAGGATAATTTATTTAATGGTGAATTAAATAATTAAAGGTTAATTTTTAATAATTAAAGGTTGATAAATTACAATAAAAGGTTAATTAATTTACTATAAATGGTTAATTAATGATTAAGGAAAAGCTAATCAAAATGATTTGTAATTTATTAATGATAAATTAACCAGGATTGGTAATTATTACTAAGCAATTAAAATTGGTTTGAATCAAACAATCAACTGATCTTACTTATAGAGGGTTGATTGTTATTAGATGCTATGTGATGGATTGATGTATTTGTTATGTGATGTGATGCTATGTAATGTTTTGTGCTAAGCTGTTATTTCTGTGGCGTATATATTGTTATATGAATATGAAAACCCCTTTTGCCCGTAAAACGACATTTGAATTTCGATGCGACAGGGAGTCGGATTCCAGTTGGTTATCCGAAACCTACATCGAATCATATTAGTGAATCTTTGTGATTGATAATCTATTTTATTTATGAATCTGTGAATAAAGATAAGCGTTATGGGTTATACCGCTTATCGATCCGATTATGATGTTGTGCACTTTTGTGTTGAACCCCTGGACCACACTTATACACACACAAATATGGATTGCTCATGGAAATGAGTTAAGTCACAGATTTTGAAATTGTTTAAAATTGAATTTGTTTTCCAAAATGGTTTTGGAATTAGAATTGAAGCTTTTGAAATGAATTTCAAAAATAAAGTTATTTTGAATAACTTGATTGAGTTTTGAAATTTAAATAATTTGATTTAAATTTGAATTCAACATTTGAAATAAAATTCTATGATTTGGGGACTATGGTTTAAAAAGGTTATTCAACTTATAAATGTGTTTATATGGGTTTTGAACCATTTTAAAAAGTGATGTTTTGGGACTTTTAAAAACAAATTAAACCCAAACATTTTAACTTGTCTAAATATAATTGAATTTTTCTGAAAACGAAAACTATTCGTTTTCAAATAATAGAAGCTTTCACATAAGAAATGAACTTCTATTTTGTGTAAGAAGGATTTCAAGTCTAAAATAAAAATGGTCTTCCAAGTTACGAATAAATCTTTGGGAATGTGTTTTGAAAGCTATAAGTTAAATCTTTGATTTAAAGATTCAAATGAGTTAATCCAATTGAAATGGAAATTATTTGCTATGGATGGGTCTTTGTGAAACTAGGTGGACTTTGTGAAATGAATCTTTTTATTTAAAGATTTAAAATGGTAATTTGTTTAACCATCTAAAAGAAAAACTTTGGATTTTCAAGTTGTGACTTAACTGAAATCCCATATCCATATGTTTTTAAAATTGCGCTCGCTATTCGGTTTAGCCGGAAGAGGACCTTTGTGTCATATAACCCATTCCGAATAGCGATACGACGTTATGGATTGCATTTGAAGACCGGTGTTGAAGACCGGGTGTCTTCGAGAACGTTAGGATAACCTATCGATTGTCTCTGCACCGAGTAGCTACGGTATAGAGATTTCCTAAGTGATGGGAAGTCCGATCGGGATTGTGGATACCCGAATTTGCAAGGGCTTCTTCGGGAGTGCCTTCGGTTCTGTTCGAACCCGGAACAGACTTGTATGGTTGTATGTCCGACATTACACTTTGAGATATTAAAATGATCTCTATCAAATACATTTCTGCTTGGTGGCGGAGAATTTATTCTCTTAGCTTAACACCCTTCTCTGAGACGTACGAGCTCAGAGGTTATGTAGTTGATATTTATCAATGATATATTCCCAATTTGGTAGTGTGGCATGCTAAGTGCTGCTGTGTGTTGATGACCATTTGTTGATCATTTGTGATCAAAGCATGGCTTTTTTATAAAGCGTAGCTTTGTGGACGAGACTGCATCAGGACCTCACCTGGAAATGGTCAAAACAGGAAAGATGTGGCAAGGTTATGAGGGTCGCGCCCTTTAGAGTGTGTCATTCCCTTCTGGTAAAGGGTGGTACCATGGTATGGAGCCCATATACTTACTCATGTGGATACTGCAGATCTATTACTTTGTGATTGCTTTGTGGTTTTGAGGCGCCTCGGATAAAGGTCCCAAAGGACCGGGGGATGACATGCTCGAGTAGTAGTTACCTAGTTACAGAGGTAACCCGGCCTTGTGTTGGAAGAGATCCGGTTAGGTTCTCGGGACGTCCCGCCAGAGGCGATCCCATTGACAGTAGGAAGTTCCTTAGCCTGACCATTTGTTGGAAATCCATTCATCCAATACGCGCGTTGTACGGTTTTAGTTGTATTACCTGCCATATACTTATGGTGGCGCCCCACTGCTTGGATGGTATCTATAGTAGGCATAGTTCGGAATGTCTATGCTGGCTAGGATTTATATTATACTTTCGAAATGGTTTTTATGCACTTTTCACTTATAGTAATAATATCAAAGAAATTCCTCGTATTAAGCATATTTGACTATCATAAGGAGAAATCTCCTCCAATTCTGTGTTTTCATTGTGTGTGTGGCGGGAGGCCTTATGGTAGTTTCATTTTCTAAAAAGCATTATGGATTTCAAACTTTAAATTCTTCTGTTTGTTTTAAAATACCAAATATTTTTGTTTGCTCATACCAGTCCCACGACTGACCTGGAGTTTATTGTTCATTTCCTAAACTCCGGGTGCCCACTATTTTTCCCACACGGGCAGTCTAGAGTTGGGTTTTTCAGATAATCAATAGTAGGTGTAGATTCGATAGCTTTCTGCCTTAGGATTTGGCAATCGCATGTGGATCAAGTAGCTTCTCTTCATCTTGATTTGGGAGTTCGTGCTATTTCTGGATTGGCGCCTTGGAGATGGAGTTACAGTACTGGAGTTCTTTGTTGAAGACCATATCGGAGATTTTTGTTCTACTGCTAGTGTTATCTTTTCTTTCCGCTGCTATTATCTTGTATCATATCTCTGATGTATATTTATTGTATCATTTGTTGTATCATATTGTATCAGATATTGTATCAAATGTTGTATATTGATATATTCTTTTTCTTCCGCTGTATTGTTTTACTTAATGGTGTTATAAGCTCCGGCGAACCAGATTCGGCGTTTGGATCTGCGGCATTTGAATACGAGTGTCGTATTCGGTGCCGATTTACGAAGGCCGAGTTAGGGTCGTCACATTTGGTATCAGAGCTGAGGGTTAAAACTTTAGCTCAGGAGTATAACACATTAAGTAGCTCATTAGAGATAGGGTGAAGTATACCCTAGAATGAGTATATCCTTAAGATATCCATTCAAATGCCTCAGTAAATTCTCTTACTATCCACTGATAGTAAGTATGAGTGCGAGAAGAGGACGAGATAGGGGACAGGGAAGTACCACTATAGATGGTCAATACCCTGCAACAGTGGAAACAACTTTCTTCTCAATCTCCTTTGATTCAATTCTAAATTCTTTTCATTGCTTCGTGATAGCTCCAGAAAGAAGTTTCGGTGTGATGGTGGCCCTGCGTATCGTTGTAGAAAATCCTTACTTCGTACCTTCATCGGTTTCTTATCAGCTATTCGATCTAAACTCTAATGAATTTGAAATTGAAAATTTAAATTAAATAAATTGGAAATTTTAAATTGGGCTGAATTTGAATTGTATAAATAAAATGATAACGGTTAAAACCAAATTTGAAATTCTATTGTAATTTCTTGTGTATATCAAAGTCCGAAGAGGGACAAATTGATATATATTTTGGAGTATTCCGACCTGAATTTGGAATTCATATCTAGTGTTTGAGAATCATGGAAGATTAAATCCGTCTATCTATTCTCTGGAATCTGATATATTCTACGAACTACGATTAGTTATCCCTTCGAACAAATCAATGTCCTTGTATATTCGTAGACCGATGGACCCGAATATCTTGTGTAATATTATATGAGTTTGTTCTCATATTGATTTGGTAAGCCAAATACAGAATTGATATCCAGTTTGATTTGGAAAGATATTTCTCTATCTTTCATCTTTTCCTTGTTGTCTCCCTTGCAAATTTCGAGGACGAAATTTTTTTTAAGGGGGGGAATCTGTAACGATCCCGATTTTTAATTAAATTTAAATTGATAATTAAAATAAATTTTTGGATAAAATTGTAGATTAATTTGAATTTTTCAAATTTAATAAAGATATATGTACATTTAATTATACAAATGAATTATAATTAAGAAATTAATTGAGGGATGTGATTAAATAGAATGTTGAATTAAAAAAAAAATATAAGAATAAGTATTTTGTAAACCAATATTGAATTTCAAAATAAAATGTATTGAAAATAAATAGAATTTATTTGCTTACTTACTTATTGTATTAAACATGCATTTTGGTTTAGAAGTAATGTTTTGAAATTAATTTTTGCATTAATAGGAAAGTTTGTTTGTATTTATAATATAATAAGATGTAATGTATATGTATAAATATTAGTTAAATACAATAAGTATTGTACATGTATGTATACATATACATGAGTAGGAAAATGAAAAGATCTTGCTTTCATCATTGCTTTTTACAAATGGCATAATTACTTAAATAAAATAACCAAAAAAATAAATCAGAAAACTTTACACCTCCCCATGGGCAATCAAGTAGTATCTTAGAAAATCTTAAAAAAAGGATTTGCCTCACACATTTCAAAAAAAAAAGCAAGCCTACAGTTCAAAATCAAAATCAGGCTTTTAATTTTCTCAACTAAGTCTCCTCCTTTCTTTATCAAATCTGAGAAAATAAAACCAGATCGAGATCTGGAAACCAGAAGAAAAAAAATATATTCAAACTGAAGCAAATATCAATTTCAAGTTAAAAGCAACATCCTCTTCCAGTTCTAAAAGCTGAAGCATGCAAGTTCAAAGCAAATTCAGATAGAATGCAAAAGCTTTTACCTAGGATAGGCTTCAGTTTTGTCAAGTGCAGTTTCCTCTGAAAATAAATAAAGACAAAGATAGCAACTCAAAGATTTAAAGCAAAACAATTCAAGAGCAATTCAAAACAACCAGATTCAAAATTTCAAGGTTTTGGATTTCAAGTAGCAGACAAAACTCAAAGCTCAGTTTAAAAAAGGCAATGCAGAGATTTAAAACCTGGAAATCTGAAGCCCGTGGAAAAAAAAATTAATGCAAAGAAATTCAAAACAAATTCAAAGCAGTTTCAAACTCAAATACAAGCTCTGCTTCATCTCTCAGGTAATTCAAGTAAACCTATAATCAAAATTTAAATTAAGACCTGAAGCAATTTAAAACCATAATTAACTTTGCTATTTTCAACTTGAGGGGAATGATGATCAAATAAAACAATTTCAAGTTCTCAAAGCAGGTTCAAGATCTTTCTTTCCAGCCCATTCTCATTTGAAACTCTCTGTTCCTGTTCTTTGTCAACATAACTTCCAGGTGAGCAATTTTACCTCCTAAAACCTATTTTCTTGTTAATGCTTGCGAGCAAACTACCCCATTTCTGTTTTCAACTCTGTTTATATCTTGATTGTGGGATGAATTTCCTGATGTTGTGATTGAAATCATTATTGCATGTTGGTGTTGATGCAAAGTATCAGAGTGTATATATATATGTGTGTGTCTGGTATACAAAAAGAAGAAAAAGAAAAAAAAAACAAACCTCTGTTGTTTTTCAGGTTTCACCATAACTTAAATTCAATTCGATTTCTTGTTATACCATCAAATAGAAGCTTTGATTTTCAAATACAAGATGATGGTAAGAATGTAAACTAAATTTTAAAATTAACTATAAGTGTAATTAGTTAAAGAATTTCTTGACAGGATGAAAACACGGTAGAATCGAAATTTTGTAAGAAAATTTAGTTGATTTAAATATGAACTTTGATTACAAAATCATATTCTGCTTCTGATGCAGCAAGGCATATAGGAATTCAGAAGTTAAACCATATTAAATCATGCACGAGTCAAGGAGCTTCGGATTTAACTCGTAAGGCGTACACAAGTTTAAAACATGCATGCTTGATGAGTCGGTCACGAGATAGGGGGAGCATGAGACGGTGCCGATTTAACAAAGCTTGGAGGAGTTCCTGCTTGATGAGTCGTCCACAATTTAAAGTGATGAGTCGTTTCCGGTTTAAGAGTTTACAAGGGGGAGATAACATAGGTCGAGCAAAGTGGGCTTCGGAGATGTGTCGTTTACGACTTAGTATGAGTCGTTCCCGATTCAATGGAACACAGGAAGGAAAGGTGCGAGTTAATGCAGAAAGGATGAGTCGGGACCGAGCTAAGGGGCTACGACCTAAGATGAGTCGGCAAGGAGATAAGCTGTGTATCTTGAGTCGGTCGTGTTGAGACGAGTCATGTATATACTATATGAGTCGGTCTTGTATGAGTCGTATGTCGCGAGTTTTTAAGTCGGTATATAATTGAGTCGTGGGTTGCTGGGTTTGATGAGTCGGTTGCATTTTTTGAGTCGTGTATTGTTGGGGCTGTACATGTGTTGAGTCGTGTGACCCGCTGTGTCTTTAAGTCGTGCCTTGTTGAGTCGGCAGCGACTTATGTTGAGTCGGCCGAGATGAGTCGTATTTGTTGAGCCGGTGCCGACCTAGGAGTTGAGTGTTGTATGTTGTGTTGAGTTGTAATGCCTATAAATAGCGGGTGTGTTGTAAATTTTTGGGTTGTTGATTTTGGAATAAAATTCTCTTTTGTTAGCTTTGTGCTTTCATACCAATTGGTAGTTGAGTGTAATCTCCTATCTCCACTTACGTCGTTCGAGTGCGCTCGAATCCACGTTTGTTGAAGCCGATTCACGGAATCTAGTGCGCTAGATCAACGTGCGAAGAATCGTAGATCTTTGAACACGGTATAGTGCGCTATCAACGTGTTTGAGATAGCTAGAGTTCGGTATCTTTGGATCAACGAACTTGGGCATTTTTGGTATCTTCAACTCACCGATTGCTACAATCCATCGATTGAAGTTTTGTTTGATTAATCCGCTGCGTCAGTTTTGGTATCAGAGCCATACTTAGCCAATCATAGCTAAGTTTGATTCTTGGAGCCAAGTTTTTGAAGTTTGAAGTAGTTCATCGTGTCATATTGGATTGCATCAAGTTTGGAGTGTTGGATCCATTTCATTTTGGATCAAAAGGAGCAAAGGTGTTTGAATTTGGTCTTGGGTTTTTGCGCGCCAAGGATTAAAGTGTGAAGGCCGTGTATACTTGGGAGTGGCCGTGCCTTGTTGTGTGCATTGAAGTGTTTGTAATGGGTAGCCGAGACAAGTTTGGACTGAGCCAAGTTAAGTCGTGAAGCCTTGCCGAGACAAGTGCGCCGAGTTAAGGTAGAGCCGTATATAAGCATAGCCGAGACATTGTTGGTTGTATTGTGTGAAGTTTTGTGAAGTTTTTAACCATGCCACCGAGGAGAGCTAACCGACATCAAAACGTTGAAGCTTTGTATCGTAGAGAAGAAGCCGAGCTTATGGAACAACGTATTAATGAAAAATTTGATGAAGGCATTGGTAAATTGGAGAGATTGATGAATGATTTGAATCAAAGAAGGAGATCACCAAACTCGAACCATGGAGGAAACCGAGTTTCGCCATCGGTTACGGAAGCGAGGAGGGTATCGCCACATTCTTGTAGAGATAGAAGAGAAACATCAATTTCATCACGAAGAGATCATCATGACTATGCACATGAAGAGAGAAGAAGTCAACGTGAATTTGACCATGAAGCATATAGAGATGAGGAGAGACATAGTCAAAGAAGCATGCATGAACAAAGGGATGACATTGGTCGAGATCGATGTAGGCGTACTTTTGATTTTGTTGAAGAGGGTGATAGAGCAAGTATTCATTATCGAGATCGAGACCAAGTTCGAAATTCTTACCGTGATGTGGAGGATGACCGTCGTTGGGAGTCGGGTATGAAAATGGAGATTCCGGAGTTTAAAGGCGGGATGGTTGCTGAGGAATTCTTAGATTGGTTGTCTAATGTGGAGGAAATCTTTGATTTCAAGGAGGTGCCGGAGAATCGAAGGGTGAAGTTAGTTGCTACAAGGCTGAGGGGGAGAGCATTGGCATGGTGGCAGCAAACTAAACTTACTCGAGAACGAATGGGGAAGTCAAAGATAGAATCTTGGGAGAAGATGAAAAAGTTGATGAGATCTACTTTCTTACCTTATAATTACCAGTCACTTATGTATCAGAGGTTGCAGAATCTGAGGCAGGGGACAAAGTCTGTTAGTGATTATGCTGATGAATTTTACCAACTCATTGCCAGGAATGATATCATGGAGACAGAAGAGCAGTTAACTGCTAGATTCGTTGGGGGTTTGAGAATGCAGATCCAGGATATGGTTAATATGTTTGATCCTAGATCCGTTGTAGAGGCACATCAGAAAGCGTTAGCTTGGGAGAAACAAGGAAGGCGTGGAGGTGGTGTGTTTACTAATTCCAAT
Organism: Allium cepa; assembly: GCA_030765085.1. NCBI lineage: Eukaryota > Viridiplantae > Streptophyta > Magnoliopsida > Asparagales > Amaryllidaceae > Allium > Allium cepa. Next base: position 152,687,590 of record CM060945.1, read on the forward strand.
AACCAAGCAAGGGGTGTTGGCGGAAGTTCTAATACTCCTAAACCAGTTACCAAGCCAGTGGTGAAGGAGGCTGAGAAGGCAAGGGCTAGCAGTATTTTCAAATGTTATAATTGTCAGGAGTTGGGTCACAAAAGCAACGAATGTCCGAAGCCGAAGAAGAGAACCATGGTTGCAGAGGTTGAAGCAGATGATGGTGAGGAGGCAGAGTATTCAAATGTACCTTATGTTGAGGAGGAAGAAAAAGTGTCGGGTGATGAAGGTTGTAATCTTATGATGAGGAGAAGTTGTTTGACACCTAAGCAAGAGGAGGATTGTAGTTGGCTGAGAAGCAATATTTTTCAATCGACATGTACTATTCTGGGGAAAGTTTGCAAGTTCGTTATTGATGCGGGGAGTTGTGATAATATTATTTCTACAGAGGCAGTTAGGAAGTTGAATTTGAAGACCGAGAAGCATCCTAAACCATACAAGCTAGCATGGTTAAGGAAAGGAGGTGAAGTGAAAGTGTGTCGAAGAGCTTGTGTGAATTTTTCAATCGGAAAGAAGTACAAAGATGAAATCTGGTGTGATGTCGTAGATATGGATGTTTGTCACTTATTGTTGGGCAGACCATGGCAGTTTGATAGAGCAGTTCAGCATGACGGTCGTGCCAACAGTTACAGTTTCATGTTCGAGGGTACTAAAATCACTTTAGTTCCTAAGAGACAGCAGCAGAAGGAGAGCAAGCTAGAAGAGATTGAAGAATTGAAAACTCTGTTGACTTTGAAGGAGTTTGTTAAAGAAGTGGAGGAAGAACCGGAAGTGTTTTTGTTGATTGGGAGAGAGAGTAGTGAAGAAGTTGAGATTCCCGAAGAAGCAAAGCCAGTTTTGGAAGAGTTTGAAGATGTCTTTCCAGAGGAGTTGCCAAAGGAGTTACCACCACTTAGAGACATTCAACATCAGATTGATCTTGTTCCCGGAGCAGTGTTACCACACCGACCACATTACAGAATGAGTCCGAAGGAACATGAGGAGTTACGAAGGCAGGTGGAAGAATTACTTGAACAGGGTCGTATTCAGGAAAGTTTGAGTCCGTGTGCTGTACCTGCATTGTTAGTACCAAAGAAGGACGGAACTTGGAGAATGTGCACTGATAGTAGAGCTTTGAATAAGATCACTGTTCGTTACAGATTTCCTATGCCGAGGTTGGATGATTTGTTGGATCAGTTGAGTGGGGCAACTATATTCTCGAAAATTGATTTGAAGAGTGGTTATCATCAAATTCGTATCAGACCTGGAGACGAATGGAAGACAGCTTTCAAAACTAGAGAGGGGTTGTACGAATGGTTGGTTATGCCATTTGGTTTGTCTAATGCACCTAGTACATTCATGCGGGTGATGAATCAAATTTTTAGACCATTCATTGGAAAGTTCGTCGTGGTGTATTTCGATGATATTTTGATTTATAGCAGGAGTACGGAGGAGCATGTTCTACATCTGAGGGAAGTGTTGCTTATTCTTCGTGAAGAACAATTTTATGCTGCTACAAAGAAATGTGTGTTTATGACACCTACTGTTTTATTCCTGGGTTATGTTGTTTCAGGGAAAGGTATTCAAGTTGACCAGAGCAAAGTTGAAGCAGTCAAGAATTGGCCACAGCCAAAGACAATTACAGAAGTGAGAAGTTTTCATGGGCTAACGTCATTCTACCGAAGGTTCATACCACACTTCAGTAGCGTGATGGCTCCAGTGACTGATTGCATGAAGGGTAAACAGTTTGTGTGGTCAGAGGAAGCGGGGGTTGCCTTTGAAAGGATCAAGGAATTGTTGACGTCTGCACCAATTCTTGTTCTACCTAATTTTCAGTTGTTGTTTGAATTGCATACTGATGCTTCGAAGGTTGGTATTGGAGGAGTTCTGAGCCAGAATGGGAAGCCAGTTGCTTATTTCAGCGAAAAGTTGTCAGGGGCAAAGATGAGATACAGTACATACGATGTTGAGTTTTATGCTGTTGTTCAGACGGTTAAGCATTGGAGACATTACTTATTTCAGAAGGAATTTGTTCTGTACACTGATCACGAAGCTTTGAAACATTTACAGGGGCAAGATAAGATTTCTGCGAGACATGCGTCATGGATTGCTTATTTGCAGCAGTTTACTTTTGTCATTAAACACAAATCAGGGGTGACGAATCGAGTAGCAGATGCTTTGAGTAGGAGGAGTCATTTACTAACGACAATGAAGATTGAAGTGACGGGGTTTGAAATGTTGCCAGAGATGCTTGAAGAAGATCCTTACTTTGTGAAATATGTTGAAAAAGTGAAGGATGGGATTGCCGATGAATTCATGTTGGTTGATGGTTTTCTGTTTAAAGGAAATCGTTTATGTATTCCGGATTGTAGTTTGAGGATGAAGATTGTGAAGGAATTACATGAAGAAGGGCATGTGGGCCGTGATCGTACTTTACAGTTGATTTCGCAATCTTACTTTTGGCCATCGATGAGAAAAGAAGTTGAGAGATTTGTGGAGCGATGTCATATTTGCCAAGTTTCAAAAGGGACAGCAACGAATGCAGGGTTGTATATGCCATTACCAGTACCATCTAAGCCATGGGTTGATATCAGCATGGATTTCGTTTTGGGTTTGCCGAGAACTCAAAGGGGAAATGATTCGATATTTGTTGTGGTGGACAGATTTTCGAAGATGGCACATTTTGTTGCTTGCAAGAAGACAGCAGATGCAGTTCGAGTAGCACAGTTATTTTTCAAGGAGATTTATAGACTTCATGGTTTACCAGAATCTATTGTTTCTGATAGAGATACTCGTTTTCTGAGTCACTTTTGGTTGAGTTTGTGGAAGATGGTAGGAACGAAACTGAAATTTAGTAGTGCTTATCATCCGCAAACTGATGGGCAGACAGAAGTTGTTAATAGGTCATTGGGGAATTTGTTGCGTTGTCTTGTACAGGATAATTTGAGAAGTTGGGACATGAAGCTATGCCAGGCAGAATTTGCTCATAATCATGCAGTAAATCGAAGCACAGGATTCAGTCCGTTTCAGATTGTTTATTCAAATTTACCCAGGGGGCCGTTGGATTTAGCAGTTGTACCACAGTCAAAGAGAACAGTTAAACGAGCTACTGATTTTGTTGAAGAGCTGAATGAATGTCATAAAATCGTTCAGGAACGATTGGAGAAGTCGAATGAGAAGTATAAGAAGTCTGCAGATTTGAAACGTCGAAATGTTGAATTTAACGAAGGTGATTTGGTTTATGCTATATTGACAAAGGATCGTTTTCCAGTGGGTGCTTACAACAAGTTGAAAGCCAGAAAAATTGGTCCAGTGGAAGTTTTGAAGAAAATTAATGAGAATGCTTATCGATTAAAGCTACCAGATGATGTTTATACTTCTGATATTTTTAACGTTAAACATTTAATTCCGTATCATGGGGATGAACATTTTGATGAGAAAGAATTTGCAAATTCGAGGTCGAATTTTTCTCAACCTGGGAAGGATGATGCAGCAAGGCATATAGGAATTCAGAAGTTAAACCATATTAAATCATGCACGAGTCAAGGAGCTTCGGATTTAACTCGTAAGGCGTACACAAGTTTAAAACATGCATGCTTGATGAGTCGGTCACGAGATAGGGGGAGCATGAGACGGTGCCGATTTAACAAAGCTTGGAGGAGTTCCTGCTTGATGAGTCGTCCACAATTTAAAGTGATGAGTCGTTTCCGGTTTAAGAGTTTACAAGGGGGAGATAACATAGGTCGAGCAAAGTGGGCTTCGGAGATGTGTCGTTTACGACTTAGTATGAGTCGTTCCCGATTCAATGGAACACAGGAAGGAAAGGTGCGAGTTAATGCAGAAAGGATGAGTCGTGACCGAGCTAAGGGGCTACGACCTAAGATGAGTCGGCAAGGAGATAAGCTGTGTATCTTGAGTCGGTCGTGTTGAGACGAGTCATGTATATACTATATGAGTCGGTCTTGTATGAGTCGTATGTCGCGAGTTTTTAAGTCGGTATATAATTGAGTCGTGGGTTGCTGGGTTTGATGAGTCGGTTGCATTTTTTGAGTCGTGTATTGTTGGGGCTGTACATGTGTTGAGTCGTGTGACCCGCTGTGTCTTTAAGTCGTGCCTTGTTGAGTCGGCAGCGACTTATGTTGAGTCGGCCGAGATGAGTCGTATTTGTTGAGCCGGTGCCGACCTAGGAGTTGAGTGTTGTATGTTGTGTTGAGTTGTAATGCCTATAAATAGCGGGTGTGTTGTAAATTTTTGGGTTGTTGATTTTGGAATAAAATTCTCTTTTGTTAGCTTTGTGCTTTCATACCAATTGGTAGTTGAGTGTAATCTCCTATCTCCACTTACGTCGTTCGAGTGCGCTCGAATCCACGTTTGTTGAAGCCGATTCACGGAATCTAGTGCGCTAGATCAACGTGCGAAGAATCGTAGATCTTTGAACACGGTATAGTGCGCTATCAACGTGTTTGAGATAGCTAGAGTTCGGTATCTTTGGATCAACGAACTTGGGCATTTTTGGTATCTTCAACTCACCGATTGCTACAATCCATCGATTGAAGTTTTGTTTGATTAATCCGCTGCGTCAGCTTCCTAAATCATGAATTTCAAAGGAATGATCCAGATTTTAAATTCGTTTATGAGCAAGTAACCATAAGATGAACGAGAAACATTAATTTGTCAATTTCCAGAAATCCAAGTAATTATAAATCTTGGGATTAAAGGGGAGGTATGTTTGGAGGTCGATGATCGTTAGAAAAATGCTCGATTGTTTTAAAATTTATCATGGGGAGCAAATGAGAGGGATTTAGGGTTTGAAAGCTCTTTTTTTCAGTGATGGGTCTCGAGTTCGTTCGTTGCCGTGGAGGGATCGAGTCGCTTGAGGTTTGGGGAATGGCTATGTGGGAGATCCTCGAAGACGTGGAAGGAGGCGGTGACGTTCTGGTGGTCGGGAAAGGAGGAGCGAGGCGATTTTTTGTCTGAAGGCTTTTGTTCCAGTTCGATCGATTCATCCATATTTCGAGCCACGGCCAGTTTGGGGATTTTGGTGGGTCGATGTTGACGAAGGGGTCATCAGTGACTTGTCGAGGGCCACTGCGTCGATTAGCGTTCGTTAGGGATGATGTGCACATGCACGCGCGAGTCTCTGTGCATCTAGAAATATGGTGGTTGGGGAAGAGAGGGGGGAACTCAATGTCGGTCTCGAGCAGGTAATGCGAGTGACTCGAAGGAAGAAGGGTGTGGGTTCAACCGAAGTTGGCTTCGGGGTAATCCAGGAAAAAACTTGGGTAAAATGTTGGTTCAGGTTATCTTTTAAAACCTGTCTGTTCAAGCTTAAATCAAAGATTTTAATCTGGAAATCAAAAATGATTTGTATTTGGGTTTGGAGATTTATGAGTTTCAAAATTTAAGTTGTTTTGACAATTTTAAATATTAAAGTATGATTTAAAATGGTTTGAAAAAAATAGAATTTGGTTTTAAATTTTCTTTAAACTTCCTTTAGAGAATGAGTATTTCCTTAACATATGTTTCAAAATGTGTTTCAAATTGTTCAACTTTAAGTTGGACCCATTCTAAATCTTAAGTGTAAAAATGGAAATTTGAAAATAAATTTGAAAGAAAATGGTTTAAGATACTTTGTTAATGATAAATTTAATCATTAATGAGGATGATGTTTTTCTTAAAATTTAATGAGGATTTAATGATTTGAAATTCACTAAATTATTAAGTTAATTGAAATGGATAATTTATTTATCTAATTAATTATTGATTTGGATTAATTAAATAAGTAATTAAAGGCTTAAATTTATTTAATTAAGATTTGAGATTAATTAATTAAAGGATGATTAATTAAAATGATTAAGAAAAAAATTATTAATTTAAAGGTTAATAATTTGTGAAAGTAATTAAGGGATGTTATTAATAAAAAATTAATTTATCTTGTGATTAACTTAAGGTTAATCAATTCCTGTAATTAAATAAAGATAATTAATTTAACGATAATTAATTAATTTAGGGTTGATTGATTAATTAATTAAGGATAATTTATTTAATGGTGAATTAAATAATTAAAGGTTAATTTCTTAATAATTAAAGGTTGATAAATTACAATAAAAGGTTAATTAATTTACTATAAATGGTTAATTAATGATTAAGGAAAAGTTAATCAAAATGATTTGTAATTTATTAATGATAAATTAACCCGGATTAGTAATTATTACTAAGCAATTAAAATTGGTTTGAATCAAACAATCAACTGATCTTACTTATAGAGGGTTGACTGTTATTAGATGCTATGTGATGGATTGATGTATTTGTTATGTGATGTGATGCTATGTAATGTTTTGTGCTAAGCTGTTATTTCTGTGACCTATATATTGTTATATGAATATGAAAACCCCTTTTGCCTGTAAAACGACATTTGAATTTCGATGCGACAGGGAGTCGGATTCCAGTTGGTTATCTGAAACCTACATCGAATCATATTAATGAATCTTTGTGATTGGTAATCTATTTTATTTATGAATCTGTGAATAAAGATAAGCGTTATGGGTTATATCGCTTATCGATCGATTATGATTTTGTGCACTTTTGTGTTGAACCCCTGGACCACACTTATACACACACAAATATGGATTGCTTATGGAAATGAGTTAAGTCACAGATATTGAAATTGTTTAAAATTGAATTATTATTTTTCCAAAATGGTTTTGGAATTAGAATTGAAGCTTTTGAAATGAATTTCAAAAATAAAGTTATTTTGAATAACTTGATTGAGTTTTGAAATTTAAATAATTTGATTTAAATTTGAATTCAACATTTGAAATTGAATTCTATGATTTGGGGACTAGGGTTTAAAAAGGTTATTCAACTTATAAATGTGTTTATATGGGTTTTAAACCATTTTAAAAAGTGATGTTTTGGGACTTTTAAAAAAAATTAAACCCAAAGATTTTAACTTGTCTAAATATAATTGAATTTTTCTGAAAACGAAAACTATTCGTTTTCAAATAATAGAAGCTTTCACATAAGAAATGAACTTCTATTTTGTGTAAGAAGGATTTCAAGTCTAAAATAAAAATGGTCTTCCAAGTTACGAATAAATCTTTGGGAATGTGTTTTGAAAGCTATAAGTTAAATCTTTGATTTAAAGATTCAAATGAGTTAATCCAACTGAAATGGAAATTGTTTGAAATCTATGGATGGGTCTTTGTGAAACTAGGTGGACTTTGTGAAATGAATCTTTTTATTTAAAGATTTAAAATGGTAATTTGTTTAACCATCTAAAAGAAAAACTTTGGATTTTCAAGTTGTGACTTAACTGAAATCCCATATCCATATGTTTTTAAATATTGCGCTCGCTATTCGGTTTAGTCGGGAGAGGACCTTTGTGTCATATAACCCATTTCGAATAGCGATACGACGTTATGGATTGCATTTGAAGACCGGTGTTGAAGACCTGGTGTCTTCGAGAACGTTAGGATAACCTATCGATTGTCTCTGCACCGAGTAGCTACGGTATAGAGATTCCCTAAGTGATGGGAAGTCCGATCGGGATTGTGGATACCCGGATTTGCAAGGGCTTCTTCGGGAGTGTCTTCGGTTCTGTTCGAACCCGGAACAGGCTTGTATGGTTGTATGTCCGACATTACACTTTGAGATATTAAACTGATCTCTATCAAATACATTTCTGCTTGGTGGCGGAGAATTTATTCTCTTAGCTTAACACCCTTCTCTGAGACGTACGAGCTCAGAGGTTATGTAGTTGATATTTATCAGTGATATATTCCCAATTTGGTAGTGTGGCATGCTAAGTGCTGCTGTGTGTTGATGATCATTTGTGATCAAAGCATGGCTTTTTTATAAAGCGTAGCTTTGTGGACGAGACTGCATCAGGACCTCACACCCTGAAAATGGTCGAAACAGGAAAGATGCGGCAAGGTTATGAGGGTCGCGCCCTTTAGGGTGTGTCATTCCCTTCTGGTAAAGGGTGGTATCATGGTATGGAGCCCAGACACTTACTCATGTGGATACTGTAGATCTATTACTTTGTGATTGCTTTATGGTTTTGAGGCGCCTCGGATAAAGGTCCCAAAGGACCGGGGGATGACATGCTCGAGTAGTAGTTACCTAGTTACAGAGGTAACTCGGCCTTGTGTTGGCAGAGATCCGGTTAGGTTCTCGGGACGTCCCGCCAGAGGCGATCCCATTGACAGTAGGAAGTTCCTTAGCCTGACCATTTGTTGGAAATCCATTCATCCAATACGCGTCTTGTACGGTTTTAGTTGTATTACCTGCCATCTACTTATGGTGGCGCCCCACTATTTTGATGGTAGCTATAGTAGGCATAGTTCAGAATGTCTATGCTGGCTAGGATTTATATTATACTTTCGAAATGGTTTTTATGCACTTTGCACTTATAGTAATAATATCAAAGAAATTCGTCATATTAAGCATATTTGACTATCATAAGGAGAAATCTCCTCCAATTCTGCGTTTGCATTGTGTGTGTGTGGCGGGAGGCCTTATGGTAGTTTCATTTTCTAAAAAACATTGCGAATTTCAAACTTTAAATTCTTCTGTTTGTTTTAAAAGACCAAATATTTTTGTTTGCTCATACTAGTCCCACGACTGACCTGGAGTTTATTGTTCATTTCCTAAACTCTGGGTGCCCACTATTTTTCCCACACGGGCAGTCTAGAGTTGGGTTTTTCAGATAATCAATAGTAGGTGTAGATTCGATAGCTTTCTGCCTTAGTTTTGGCAATCGCATGTGGATCAAGTAGCTTCTCTTCATCTTGATTTAGGAGTTCGTGCTATTTCTGGATTGGCACCTTGGAGATGGAGTTACAGTACAGGAGTTCTTTCTTGAAGACCATATTGAAGATTTTTGTTCCGCTGCTAGTGTTATCTTTTCTTTCCGCTGCTATTATCTTGTATCATATCTCTGATGTATATTTATTGTATCATCTGTTGTATCATATTGTATCAGATATTGTATCAAATGTATATTGATATATTCTTTTTCTTCCGCTGTATTGTTTTACTTAATGGTGTTATAAGCTCCGGCGAACCAGATCCGGCGTTTGGATCTACGGCATTTGAATACGAGTGTCGTATTCGGTGCCGATTTACGAAGGCCGAGTCAGGGTCGTCACAATTATTATTAACCGAAATTTTCTGGCCAGAGACTTTGAGTTTGAGTTCCCTTGAGTTGACTGTAATACGAACCTCATATAACTGAGAAGATAAATCCTCTCTTGAATAGTGCTACACATCCAATACTTCCACTCGAACCAATTATAGTCACTCGATGGACGCCATGCCATGATTTGACTTTAATCAAAACCGAGCTTTCATATTGAAGATCTATAGTATTCTTAAGTCGAGAGAACTGTATAAATTAATCACATCGATATTTTCTGTTTGACCTTAGTTATATTTACCAATATAAAACTATTAAGTGAGTCATTCCATAGTTATTCAATAACTATCAGTACGTAAACTCTAGGTGCCCCTAGCAGCCATGAGTAATGCACTGCCCAATATTTGAAGAGCATAACATACTCTAATCTCAACGGATACTTCGATATCTAGTCTCGATGCATCTTGCTTAGGAACAATTAAAATGGTATACTTATTTTTATTATGATAAATTACTCACGATTACAACACTTTGTAACTGCTATCACTAAACATATCATTTATGGATTTTCCATTAAATATACTTTTAATTAAATTAATATATTAATATAACCATATTATATTAAGTATATAATAAAAAATACCTTTGATTTCGAACAAGATTGGTTGTTGAGTTATACATACATAACAAAATTAAATTCTATTACATATTTTCATGGTACTTTTTTACTGTTAAGAATCTAATACTAAAATTAGTGCTAATAAATATATATTTATTGAACTTGCTCACTAATGCCAATAAGTATCGATCTCGAGGATGAACTCGTGACATATAATATTATAGTCTAGACTACTAACCAACCGAGCAAAATATATTGGTTTTAGTATTAGTAAATACTATCATTGATTATTATTTTTAGTAAATACTCGACGTATTCATTTCTTTTAATATGACGTATGCCACAATTTAACCCAATCAATAACTAAAACAATCCAATGCAAATATTTGTCATTATCGGTTTCTCATGTAAATATTTGTAATTTTTGGTTCTTTAAAGTAAATATTTTCTAATATACGAAACAATCATTAACTTGTCTATTGGAAATATTTGGGTAGTTCTTCCATAAGTGTATCATAATATTTTGAGAAATCATTATTTGCTTATAGCAAATATTTTTCATCCTCGGTTTCCCATGTAAATATATACTACAATCTTCATATGAAAAATATTTAACATTTTCATTCTTTACGGTAAACGTTTTCTAATATTTCGAGCAATCATTATCCAAAATTGTTTATGACAAATATTTGTCATGCTCGGTTTTTTATGCAAACATATACTACAATTTCAATATATTTAAACTGAAACCATGTATTGCAAATATTTGACATTTCCATTAGAAGTTTTCTACTATTTCGAGCAATCATATTGAAAATTGTTTATGATAAATATTTCTCATTCTTAGTTTTTCATGCAAATATCTTTAATAATAGTTGTAATATCTTTGATGTCACACTTTTTGGAGTCAGCATAAAATACTGAAAACGTCCATCTACAAATATTACCAAATTTTAATATCATTTAAAAATAGAATCTAATAAATAAAATTTCTTTGCAAATTCAAACCAACCCTCTATAAATATCACCAAATCTTAATGTCGTTTGAAAATGGGAGTTAATAAGTAAATTTTCTTTACAAATTCAAAACGCTCCTCTATGAAATCTTAACATTACTTAAGAATAGGATTTGGCAAATAAACTTTATTTATAAATTCGATTTTTATTGATTATATAGAAATAAAAATTCAAACTAATAAAAAAATAGATGTTGCAACTTGGAAATAAAATTCAAACTGACTACATATAATTTCAATGCAAAAATATGGTTTACGCAAATCATTTCTTTGAATGCATTAACAATACAATTTGTAGAACAACAATCGATGCTTAAGAACATGCAATCATCGCACGCGAAACACATGCAATAATGCTTTATACTGCGATTTCAATTTGCCTTAAAATGGAACCATATATGATAATTATTTGACATTATCTCTCTTTACATTAATATTTCAAGCAATTGTTATCCCAAATTGTTTATGACAAATATTTGTCAATCTCAGTTTTTCATGCAAATATATACTATAATTTCAATCTTTCTTAAACTGAGCAAGCATTTAACATGTTTTAACAAAATAACAGCGAATAATCGTAATTTTCAATTTATTTACCTTTTCTTCCTTGTTCTTTGGTTTATTTGGGCGTTCTTCACAATAGTCATCAATGGTTGCATTCTGAAGCTTGTCCTTCTGTAAATTTGCAAATATTTTCCCTTTTGGCTTGCGTTTTACGTTTTCAGTTTCCAGAAGAATTTGACGACGATTGTTTGGATTCCGACGTTGAAGATGTGTTGGACGTTTGTCGAAGATGAATTTGAAGTAAATTCGATAGAGTTCTTGGAGAATTTTCTTTGTTTCTTTTTAAATTTCGCGGTATGATTTGTAAAGACGAATTCTTTTGTGTAAAACATGACCATGGAGACCGTCAAGAGTTATTTTGGTAAAGGATATAATTCATTTAAAATGAAGGACGTGTTTTATAAATTGTAAATGCAAGGTGCTTGGACTTTATCTTTTTTATTAATTGGGATGTGGACCAAAATTTACCTATACGCACAAATTATGTGTGACAAGGCTGAGATTTTAAACTACACCGGTATAATGAAATATCTTATTTAAGCATACCAACTTTAAATAACTACAATATTTTTTGGTTTGCTTTGACTGCCTTAGTTGGACGCCAAACACAATTTATTTTCACTAATTTCTTGGGTACGATATATTCTAAGGTAGCAGGTAACAAAAAAAAGTTGGTGCGGCTACATTTGACAAGATAAGCGGATTAAAATATGAATAAACACCAAACAAACATTTGATGACAGTACCTCTACCGTTGTTGATAATCAAATCTAACGTTAAGATTTATTAAACCGATACAAAATTAAATTGTTTGAAGGTAAAAAAACAAAAAAATGTTTTTAACACGCATCTCTCTAATGATATTTACTTTATTCTTTCCATAAATGTCTTGCTAACTCTCTTCAATTCGAATTTTTTTTTCACCATATTATCATTTGATATTTAATTAAAATTTATTAAAAAATTGCATTATTGTTATTATCATTATTTTGAAATTATATAATGGTACGGTCGTTTTTCCACCATTCTACGGTTGCACTAGTATACTGTAGGCTTACTAAATCAAGTTGTGTGCAACCAAAAAAAACGAATCTTTAACATGTCTCCTCAAATCTCTTCGATGTTGTTTGCTTTAGTTTTTTCATAAATGTTTTCTTAAATCTCTCCACCTCTATATCTTTTTCATTATATTTATCATTTGATGTGTAATTAAAATTAACGATAAACTACATTTAAATAATTTTATTTTTTGAAATCATGCAAACAAATGGTTTTCTACCATTGTGCGGTTGTATTAGTAAATAAATACAGAACATAAGGTATATACAAATATCCAGAAAATAACCACAGGAAATGCAAGGACTGCTTCTCCCCACATAGATGTTCATGTCTTTTATTGTTCGATTTTAAAACAGACATAAGAAACTTTTTTGACGCATTTTGAAGTTCAGCCAACATCTAAATGTGAATAGTAAAACTTTAGATTGAAGTTAAGAAGAAATGCCAAGGCCAATCTTGAATAGCAAAACTTTATATATATTACTATTTCGAGTGGTTCAGCTATAACAGTTCGGCCTTGACGGATAGGTCAAGGTGCGTGAAGACAAAGTGGTTCGACCAATATGGTTGAGACAAAGCGGTTCGGTCTACATGGTTCAGCATATGTCGTTCCGCCTAGATGAGTTGGCAGATGTCGTTTGGTTGGAATAGAGAAGCTAATGTCGTTCGGTCAGGAGTAGTTCGACACGTGTGGGTCGGTGTATCTGCTTCAGTGCACAATGAGGGAGTTATCATATTCTAGGGCTCAACAGCGAAGTGAGTAGATCGGCATTGCTTTACTTCGAGATCCATCACGAGTTACTCCGAGTCCCTTGAGGGTTTGCTTCGAGTCATTTGTTAGACAACCATAGGTTAGCCATACTGATTCGGCGAAGGCTGGTTTGGGCATATTAGTTCGGCATTGCCTGGATCGGTCAGTTTGAACTGACACTAGTGGGTAGAGCTATATTGGTTGTGGGCTTGCACAGGAGAACCAGCCTATCTTCATCTATGAATAGAGGGGCAGGGGTACAGTTGAAGAGACCCTTTTTCGAGAACTCCAGAGAGACTGCCATATTCTGCACTCGCTTTCTTTGAGCTCGAACTTGCACTCGCTTTCTTTGAGCTCGAACTTGTATGAAAGTTTTTGTTTATGGATTGCATATGTATTCAAGTATTTGAAAAAAGTAATAAAGATCACGATAAAGTGGACATAGGCGGTTATGTCGAACCACTATAATTCTGGTGTTCTTGTTTCCGCTGGTAGTTTTGCATATTTTTTTCTATTTTAATTTACCGTCTTCATTAATCTCTCTACACAAATCTATTCTTGGGTGTTAGTGACCAATTATGATATTAACATTTTTGTTCTCAAATTTTGAATGACACACACAAGCATGCATATGCAAATGCACACGTATAGACATATGTACACAATATACATGTGGGCTTGCTTAGAATATTTATATACACGTTAATAAATATATGTATATGTACACAACATACATGTTGGCTTACATAGAATATTAATATGCACATGTATAAATATATGCATACCTATACAACATACATGTTAGCTTATATAGAAAATTTACACACAATATGCTACAAAAATTATTCTACCAAACAATCTAACAAAGATTTATGTGAGTAAAACTTAACTGGTTTTACAGAATACCAGTCAATTTAACTATAAAATACAGCGATCTCATTCATATTGCCAAAAGAAGAAAAAAAGGGAGGAAAAAAACAAACAACACACAAATGAAAGCAGATACTTATAAATCCACAGCTACACGTTTATACAAATGAGACTCCAATCTGGGTACGGCAACAGCCTGAAGCGGCGTATGCATAAAAGTAACCATACCCGGATTCTCAGTCATATCCACCTCATCCCCGCTCTTCCCATCCGGAAGCTTCCACTCAAAATGGTGCAGCAGGTGACCCAACATGGATGCAACCAAATTGATCCCCAACTGCGCGCCAGGACATACCCTACGCCCTGCCCCAAACGGCAGGACCCTGAAGTCGTTCCCTTTGATATCTATGTTCTCTTCTTCGAACCTCTCGGGCCTGAATTCTAATGGGTTTTTCCACAGCTTGGGGTCGCGGGCTATGGCCCATACATTTACGTGGACCACGGAGCCTTTAGGGATGTCGTAACCTCCGATTTTGGTGTTGGACGTGGCTTTGTGTGGAAGCATGAGCGGGGTAGGAGGGTGGAGACGTAGGGCCTCTTTTACTACACATTGGAGGTAGGGTAGGTTGGCAAAGTCGGTTTCATTCATTATGCGATCTACTCCTATTACTCGATCAAGTTCTTCTTGTACCTAGCAGTGAATAAAATACATTATACACATTGGAGGTAGGGGAGGTTGGCAAACTATATGCCACTTTTGAAGTATATTACAAATATAAACATGCATTTGTCATGTTGGTGCTGATTCGGTATTCCGTCACGGTGCATTTTCAAATGGGGTAAGAAGGAAAGAAAATTCAGCAATTTATCCCGACTCCATATGAAAATGCGCCACGAGGAAAGTTAAATAAAATCTTCATGGTGCATTTTCAAAATGCACTATGAGATAACGTTGATTCAGTGTCACATGGTAGAAACATACCTATATTCGCAATGAGTTTCCAAACTAGCATATATTTGTTATTTTGAAAAGGGGCTAAATTGTTTTAGAAAAATCATTTATGTGACTAAAGCTGGATATCGGTGTATCCTGAGAGGAAAAACGATTTGACACTTACAATGTCATGCTGTGTATTTAAGTATCATTTTCTTGGAAGGGGGTATGAAGATTATGAATAGTCAATTACCTTTTTTTGAACTCTTGGGTTTTTGACAAGCTCGGCCATGGCCCATTCGACCGTGATAACAGTTGTATCCATCCCAGCTGTGATCATATCCTGCTCATTATGAAAATAGAGTGCAAAACAACACTTTTTAATAAGTTTTTCCAAGGTAGGTATCAAATTTGAAAGAGGATTTTGCTTCTTATGTCGAAATGAAACAACTAGATACAGTGAACCTTCTATAATATACATGCTCACTCACTGTAAGGGCCAGCCCACAAGTTTTGGTTGCCCAAGCCACTAAAACTACTAAATGCATGCTTGTCAAAAAGAAATCTCCTATTATTCTTTCAAGTGTGATGTTTTATTATTATTTTTATATTGTAACAGATGATGTTTTCAAAATTACATGATTGATAGTAGGTAAAGGATATGTCGAAGAGAGATGTGTGGTTGTTATAAGGTAAAAGTTGTTGTGGTTGCTGCTGCTGCTGCTGCAGCATTTGAACTTTTTTTTTTAAAAAAGTGAAGTAATGAACAAATAGAAATTTCCTTTCTTCTTTCAAGTGTGATGTTTAATCTTTATATTTTATAACAGATGACGTGCCAGAAAATATATGATTGATAGTACTCACAGTATATGTTGTGAACAGAAATGTGTGATTGTTACAAGGTAAAATGTGTGATTGTTATTTTATTTTTAAATTCACTAAATTATGAAATAGTGAATATTGAGCAAATTTATACAGCAGAGGAATTAGAAGATGGTACGAATACTGAAACTATTTTCAACAGGACACTAGTGATTTAGCTAATTCTAGGTGAAGTTTGAATCCAAATCAATAATTCACTGTTAGAAACTAACAGAACAAATTGTTTTAGAAAGTCCTACATTTATGATACCTATCATTATACAATTTCTGTAACTGATCATACTAAATGTGTTGGACTAGCCACTAATCTTGCTTGGACTTGCCCTGTAGCAGGCTCTGCCCACTACGATTTTCTTCAAGTAACTTGATTTTGTAAAAAACAAAAAACAGGTATAGTGACTTACCCAAAGGAGGCCAATTATGGTATCCTCACTAAGGTCATATTGCTCCTGAAGAGTGAGCAAAGCATCAACAAAGTGTTGTTTAGCTCCACTTTCATTTCGTGCACGTGTGTGCTCCTCCATGATGGCTCTAGTGAGGCGATCCCTTCGAGCACCGTGCTTGGCAATCGCTTCTTCATCGAGAGGGAACATCCATTTAAGCCATGTCACGTACTCTCCTAAAGAGAGTGATGCACCTAATTTCAATCCATTTCCCACGATCCCTTTGAATTCGGCTCCTTGCTCATCTAGCACGCCTTCTGAGTTTATAAATCGCTTACCAAATGCTAGCCTTGTTATGTTGTTGAATGCCACGCTTGATAGGTGGTTTTTTACCACCAAAGCCTTTCCAGCATTCTCTGAAAAATGTTATAGAAATTTGGGTATAGATTGAAGAAACGTATAAGATTTGAAAGCCATAGCAGCTAGTTTACATCTAAATGCATATCTAGACTAGAATTCAAGAAATAGGTACCAAAGGACAGTGTATACAAATAGCAACAAGAATACTTAACATGTATGATAGTCCTTCACCTAACATTTCATGGTTTTTTTGCAACCCTGAAAAGGATTTTTTTTTTTTTTTTTCCTTTTTTTCATTTACATTGAGTCGACCCGGATTAAATAAATCTAACACGAGGACAAGTTTTTTTTTTTTTTTTGGGATACAATTATTGTTGAGAAAACTACAGCTACTAAGCATCTAGCCACTAAGAAAAGATTGCCTCAAATGATGATGGATGAATTAATCGGACATTTTCTTTTTAGAAGTCTATAAATTTTGTGTAAATCTCTCTGTTTTGAGCTTAACAGCCTATAAAAGAGACGTTTTTTTAATCAATTTTTATCTTTGTCTGTCTGATTTGAGAAATCTAATTAATTAACTAGCTAACGCAATGAGATATGCTATCTAAACAGTTGTAATTGGACAAGCACCATTGTCCAAGTGGTTAAGTGATTCGGCTTTGATGCGAAAGGTCACAATTTTGAAACTTGCGCAACGCGATTCAAACGTTTATTCACATGTGATTTGGTGTCTCGGTGACATCTTACATATAAAGCACCATTCCAAAAAAAAAAAAAACAGTTGTAATTGTACCCTTAGATAAATATTGAATGGCTAATATATATGGTACTACTTACTTAGAACCATGGTAATGCAAAATGATACTCAACCACTAAGCTGTAAAAAGCCACTTAAAACTAAAACAAATATTTAATGTAAGTGTATACATGATTGAGAGCCAAAATGTCAATTACAATAAGAGAAGTTGGTATAAATCAGCAACTAATCAGCAACCACTCCAAAGAGAATGTAAACAACAAATAAAAAATAATGAGTGGCTGTTGTAGGTAACACAGCATTATAACGACTAGCTAGTATTTTGCAACCTACCAATGTGAAAAATTATTTATTATTATTAAAAAAGTTTTGAGTTCAAAAATAATATTTGAAAGAAGAAGCTATTGACATTGAAGTAACCCTAATTTCACCCATAAAAAAATACATAAAACTAATTGAAAATGCACTTACAATTGCTTGACCCCATCGGCGGAAAACAATCATGATTTATTTTATTTTTGACTGTGGAGTTCTATATCAGTTCAAAATTCTCCAGTTTTTGGTTCAAACAGCAATAAAAATTGGCTAGGTTTTTGCTCTTATCCAACATTAGGTAGTAATTTCGGTTAATGCAGCAGATGGTAGTAGAAATTAGATTGAGCTTTTTAATATACTATTTTTACTGCACAAATGGGTCAGAAGAAAACATATTTCGATTGATATACTGAATTGAATATCAAGTTCAGATTCAACACATATATTAATGAATATTTAGTGATGATTTTGATCAACAAACTTATTGTGTTTTTATTTTTGTTCTTATTATTAAATCTACTGTATAACATGCTCAATATGCACAAACATGCACAATGTGAACATACAAAAATATTGAAAGAATATTTATGCAACTTTAACAGTGGTGAAAACGAAGAAAAGAAAAAACAGTGAATTGTACACAATGGAGATTGTAAAATTAGGGGCGTGTAATGGTGCAAATAGCACTGCGTTAATAGAATTAGGCATCGTTGTCGGTCTATGTTTAAATGGAAAATTTCCAACTAATTACCAAATATTATCACAATAGTAATGACACAAATTAAACGTCAAAAATGATATTTCAGAGGCTAAATGATAGGGAAAAAGAAATAATAATACCTTGCCGCGTACAGAATCTAAAAATAGATTCAACCATAGCAGTAACTTCATCCTCCCGAATAGGCCTCAATCCTTCCAACCTTTTCGGTGAAAACAGCTCCAAATTACAAACCTTCCTAACCTTAACATAGTGTGGACCATAATCCGCCCAAATCAAATCTTTCCCGTCTCTACTAAACCGAGCCGCCGCCCTATTCCTCGGTCGGTCTGCAAGAACCTGATCGTGCTCTTTCAACACCGCCTTCGCCAGCTCAGAACTGGACACGACCACATTCAAAGTCGTTCCGAACCAAACCGACATGATCGGGCCGTACTTCTCGGACCATTCGGCGAAGCATCTGAACCGTACCGGCTTGATTTGGTACAGGTTTCCGACTATCGGCCATGGGGAGGGTCCCGGAGGTAGTTTCGGGGAGAAAAGCTTTTTGTAGAGGAAGATGGAGGTGAGGATTGTTAGAATTGGGAGGAAGATGTAGGCGGTGTCCATTAGATGGGTTTGGGGGAAGGAGTGATGGCGAGGGATGGTGGAGAAGTCAGAAGTGGGTGCGGGCGTATATCAAAAGGAAAGCTGTTGGGGGTAGGTGTAGTAGGTGAGGGTACATTTGGTGTTTTTTTTTTTTTTTTTTTTTTTTTTACCTATTTTGACAAACTTGCGGACGAACGTGGTTTTACAAGTTGTTTCCTAATAATCTACTGCTCTAAATTTTTATTTAGGCATCGTTCCCAGATAATTTTTGGACCGTTCAACTTCGCGTCACGTTGAGGATGGGGTTTACTACAATGCACCATTTAGCTAAGCCCATCGAGCATGAACGGTTAAATTCTGACGTGTTAGACGTCACCGTCTCTTCTCTTCTCAACGGTCAACTCTACTCCATCTTATATTCCTCTTTTCTTCACATCACGTTCAACAAATCACCATCCTCCCAAATCGGAAAATACATTCAATTTTTATCGATTTTATGTTACTTTTTTAACGTAAAATTTTGTCAAATTTGAGTTTTCGTATTGATACCTACCTCTTCTATTTTTCTTGAATTTCTTTGATTTTTTTTCCTTGGAATATTTTTGGTTCTTCTACTAGCCACATTGTAGACCAGGCTAAGAATCGGACGTTGACCTTCATCGACGTTTGCTACGCCAACATCGAATCTGGAAAGGTCGAGTTGCCTATTGGTACGATAAAATCGCCAATGCTTTCAACACATAGATGGACATCGAGTATAATGTTAGTCGGTTGAAAAATAAGTTTGACAACCTCAAGTATGACTGGACCCCTTGGAATTGGTTGCTGCAATTCTGAAATTCAAAGTTTACCCGCTTCTAAAATTCTTGGAACTAAATGTGTCATTTGAAGGATTACCGAAACTCTCTTCTACAAGTTCGTGATTCTGAAGAATCCACCTGTCAATGTCAAATTTGACACCCAATTGTATGCTAAATTTCTTATGGTTGATGCTTCCAAGACCAGCGCTCTCACTTCTCGAGCTTCTGCATGTCCCCCTTGCTCAACTGCTACTTTCGATCATAGACGTCAACCCGAGTGGAGCTTCGTCGCGTGATAAGTAATTGGTAGAGACCGTTGGTAGATGAATGCTTGTGTGATAGGAGGGTGACCTATTTTCCGAATGGGAAATCATATATATATATATATATATATATATATATATATATATATATATATTCCAACTAATTGCGAATATGACTGAACACCTATCCGTTTGCTGATGAGCAAATTAGAGTAGCTCAGACCACTTGTTTTGTACATAGTAACGAGATTCAGGAGAGATATGTAGCATTGCGTTTGTATTCCGAACTATTAATATGTAGTAAAAAATTATTATTTTATTGCATCTATTCTAATATTTAATAATTTATAAATAATATAAATTCATTTAAATATATTAATTAAAAATAATTAAAACACAATGCTAACAAGAAAACTTATCAACACTCCAAGGTTAAATTCAAAGTGTAGACGACCCCTTCGAGACTTTCTTTCAAAAAGGTGAAGGCAGTTGATATCTGTAACATCTCGCCTTTTCGTATGCTTTAGAACGACGATGAACCACACACATCAGACTTAAACCAACAGAATGGCGGATTATTATGGGGTAAATAAGAAAAAAAACAGAGAAAGAAAAACAAAACAGAATCTTGCAGCGGAACGACAAAATATAATAATCAAATAAATAGTTCATGAAGCTGTTTACAAAACATTTGATTATACTTATACAATATATAATCAGAGTTACTCATACCAGGAAATAATAATTAACAATGCAGCGGAACAGTATGAATGTAGTGGAATAATATAAACAATAATAGTAATGCAATCTATGTCTTCGTCCTCCAGAAATAAAGCCTTCGAATCCTGAAATGATCAGGCTGACCCGAGCGAATTGAAAAGACAAAACACTCGAGTCAGAACTAAAAGATCTTATGTAAGTTAAATCAACTATAAATAATATGAGTGGAACGACATCAGAGATGTTTACGGGATTTGACATCTCCTATCCACTGTCAAATGTGAGTGTAGTAACTTAAGAGATGCTCGAGATTCACATCTCCTAAGGATCCGTTAAACTATTTACTATGTAGTAATATCTCACTATTATAATAATGTCTATAGTAAAATAAACTTACTTTTAAATAGTGTTAAGGAGTTACACAATCTCTCCCTTAACACGTAATAGTCCCAGTAGTCCATCTAGTATCATAGTCCCTCCTGATCGGAAAGCCACAAAAGAATACCATACGGGCTACGGGACAAAACCAAACTCGTACCAGGCGCGATAGGGTACGTGACACGGCACACAAGGCAATGCCAGGATAGATATACCAATTACTATCTGAGCTGGTGGTGACGCATAGCGCGCAGCTACCGCCCACCTCGAGCCACACACCCAAAAATCAAAGGGCCCAAATCAATCACAAAATAATAGAATGGCATCGAAGGAGTGTATCTGATAAGAGGGGCTACCTCACTCATCCGAGAATCGCTCTTGTTTAAACCACCGTATGTCAACTCATGAGAGTCGGGTCCACGTATATACCTCAATAGAACGTCACCACCATCCTACTTCATTCTGGAATCTTCACCGATGGTTGTTAAAGTAGTTTTCGAAGTTGGCAGAGAGTATGACAACTTCTTATCCCGGTCTCTTTAACAATCAAACGTTATTATGACACCGCAGTCATTTTCAAAATAGTTTATACTTCAAAACCTAATATTATTGCCCTTTCAAAACCAAATCAATACAATATCATTTTCTTTTCAATTATATCCTTTCCCAAAGTCATGGCTCTTTCAAAGTTATAACACTTCGAAATCAAAACACTTGAAATATACACTTTTAAATCATAATACTTTGAAACTCATAACTTTGAAACATAAGCTCCACCACTTAAATGGTTTAAATACTAAAATACTTTATATAATAAATAGCTTCTTCAATTTCACAAATCAATTCCAAACCAACTCGAATTTCTAAACTTTAAATTTAACTAAATCCCAAATCATAAATTTCAATACAATTTATTCCTAAATAAACTATTCCAAATTTCATCGATTTCAAAACCATTTTGGTCCAAGAATAAACCATTTCAAATTCAATATATTTAAAACTTTAAGTATTCACCAATTTCAAAACTAAGTTTTATAATTACGATTCAACAATTCGATTTTCTATTATTTAGTTTTGAAATTTTTTGCATAATAAATCCACTATTATTTAAACAAAACTCAAATTACAAATAACTAAATATTTCCTTCAATTTATTTACTTGAAATATTTATTTAATTCACTTTAAACCAAAATCAAGTTATAGATCATATCCTATACAAATCTCAAATTCCATAGGTTCTACATCGGTTTAATTAAATAAATTTGTACATTAAACTCAATTCCAAATAAACCTAACCTTAATTTGATTTAAATCATTTTAAGTTCTATATTAAAATGAAATTTAAATACTTAACCATACTATCTTCAATAAAAATCAAACTTATTATTAAGCTTATTCTATGTTAAAACAGATTATACATAGCTTAAAAATCAAGAATAAAATAATATTTATATAACATCTAAAATCAATATTTATATAAAACCATATATTTCTTTACAAAACCATAGAAATCATTTCAAAATATTTATATATATAGACCGCGGTGTCTGTGTATAATTTTCTATTCTATGGTCAAGTGATATGGATATTTATCATTTCAATCCATAATTTAAAATATAAATACGGTTATATATCATTTCAAACCGTAATTTCGAATGAAATAAAAATCCATACAACTTGCAGTTTATAACAATATAAAATACAACATCCATTCATCCAATATCAGTCATCAACCATTTATCACAATCATCATCCAATTAAATCAATAACATCAATATAAACATATAATAAACAACAGGTATTTACTGGCAGTTTATATTCAACAATAAATTAAATAACAATTTAACTGGCATTTTATATGCAATAATAAATTAAATAATAATTTAACTGGCAGTTATATGCAATAATAAATTAAATAACAATTCAATCCAATAAATTCAATTTAACTGAGATGATGATTAAAATATGCCAAATAGTCATAAATAAATTTCTAATCACATCAAAAATTAATTTAACACACATAAGAAATTTTAGAAGTTGCGAGTGGGTTAAAACGCTCACCTTTTGAATTTAACTGAATTTAAATCCAATTTAAACACAAAATTTGAACAGTCTTAAAATTCATCCAAACCAGCGCTAAAATGTCCGGAATTCCAATACGAACCTAGCGGAGAAAACCGCGCATGAAACGAACCTCGTATGTAAAAGTTATCGATATAAGTAGTTGACAATTGAAATTTTAAGTCAAATTAAAAATAAAATAAAATTAGAGGAACGAACCAATCAACTCTGCCACCTCAGCAACCATGCATCGTCCCCTTTCACATAGAAACCCACTCTACCAAAACCCTACGCACTTCGAACGGTAACAGCGCTGCCACCCATCATGTCAAATACGTCGCCATCACCTACGCTCACGCCTGGTCGTCGTGCCCCCTTCTACAACGTCATGCCGCCACCTTCGTGGTTTCCCCCACGCACAGCGACTCGATCGGTACGACATAGGGTAGCAGCCGCCACTTTGATTCGTGCCCTAATCAAATTATTACAGGCGATCAAACCGTTAAATCTCTAAACGATCACCTCTGATGCACTCCATTTGTCGCCCTCCATAGCTGGTACCATTGATTCGACGATCGGTCGAGGTTGATCGAAGATCAGTGGATGGCCGAGAATTGATCATCAATTTCTGAGCAACCGATGATTCAAATTGAAAAACGAATCTCAAATCTGAGATGCGCTCGTTGAGCGCTTTAGATCGATATAAAATTTGATATTATTTGAGGAGTTTGAATTTTTGTTGTTGGATTTTGAATTGGAAAATTTAGTATTTACAGCCATTGAGGAAGAGAGCAACAGAAGTTTCTGTACGAACAGAAATGAAAAATAGAAAGGCTGCTAGGGTTTATAACTGGATATATATAGGCAAAACAAAATAGAATCAAATGGGCTTGATTGGTTTGAAAAAAATTGAACGATAACCACCCGAAAAGCCCGTTTTGACTCCGGAATGAAATTGGGTCAATCTATATATCAAAATAGATGTTTTTAAATATTTTAAAATCAATGGAACATGTTTCAAGTCCAAACTCTATCGTATGAAGAAGTTATGCAAAAATCAGTTTATTCCAAATTGATCTCAATAGATCTCAATTTCATTGATTTCTAGACGTTTCGAGTCCTTTCGATCAAACGACATGTCCGATCGCTACGAAACTTGAAATTCTACAATAATTCACCGTTACGGATTTGATGAAACTAGTTTCATCGAAATCTGATTCTGTGGCCAAAATGGCTATTTTGTAGTTAATTAATAAATTAATAATTGATTAATTAAATCAAGTTTTCAATTTCAACTCTATAATTTACAAATTTCGTCATTTTTAAATTTGTTAATCACTTACACTAATTTAACCAAATTTAAATGTCAGTTTAGAGTTGATTAATTTATCAATTTCAGTGTTAGTCTTAATTCCATTAAATTCATAAATTATAAATTTAATTTCCAATAATTCCATGTAATTTACTTTCATTCTATTATTCAATTCATTGTTGTCAAATTGATGCATTTAACATTGGATTTATGATCTATTACATTAATATTCTCGGATTTCATCTAAATCTCCATTAATGTAATAATTAAAAATTTAATTTCATTTATTTGCAATTAATCCAATTATTGAATTTAAATTTCAAATAAATTAATAAATTTTGATTTCCATTCTTTAAATCAACCAATTGGCATATTATAAATAGAATTAACATTATTTCCAATTATTTCTTTAATTTATACTAATATTGATTTTATCAAATTACAGTTTATTACGTATTATTTCATCAATTAATATACTTTGAA
Organism: Allium cepa; assembly: GCA_030765085.1. Taxonomy (NCBI): domain Eukaryota; kingdom Viridiplantae; phylum Streptophyta; class Magnoliopsida; order Asparagales; family Amaryllidaceae; genus Allium; species Allium cepa. The sequence continues at coordinate 152,712,575 of CM060945.1, forward strand.
CTTATTTCCCAATTTATTAATTACAATCAGTTATAATCTTACAATTGATTCAATTAATTGGGTTTGCACCAAATTAGTTATTTATTAACTTGTATTAACATTATTACCTTTATTTTAGTGATTTCATTATTAAATTGCAGATTTGTTTATTTTCTTTTTGAGTTAAATTACTAAAACTTATTAAATTAACAAAATTTAATTATCGAAAATTACGGATCGTTGCAATATCTCTGAATCAAGTTAAGATATCTATAATCCATTCTATTCTCCTTGGTTTTCCTCTCGAATAGGTTGTCGTAGTTGAAACTCCTTCTTATTTGACCTTTCGACTTAGTTGAAAGACTAAACATCCTTCTTATATTAACTTTCGAACACGCAAGGAAGGCTTAGTATCATTTTGAAATCCCCCTTTCGATTTAGTTGGGTGGACCCTAAGGTTGGTTCTAATAAGTTAAGAAGGTGAATCCAATTGATAGGTTCCGACTCTTTTGAAAGTCGACCTTTCGAAAACTTGAGGATAAGAGCTAAGGCTCTATGGATATTAGTTGAACTAAGGGTTTCGACTTACTCTAATGATGACCTTCTGATTAGGTTGACATAAGATGATTATGAACTGATTTTAACAGAAAATATCAAATCTGTCAAATATCCAAAAATTCCATAATCTTGCTTTGATTAACCTCAAGTAGTACAAATTGATCAAATTCCCAATCTAATTTGAAAATTATGGTTTATAATTTTAAGGAAATACAAAAATGAAGTGAAAGAATTCTGATCCCCTAAATCAGACCCCTAGGGCCTTATTTATAGATGTGAGTACCTTTCGACCCAGTGCTTTCGACTTGGTTGAAAAGGCGGTCTTGAAGACCTTTTGTCGTCGTCAATGTTTGGACGTTATTTTGCATTGCATTTGAATGGACTTAAGTGCTTTTGTCCTCATCGAAAGGAGTAGGTGTGCTTCTCCACCATGTTTTGCTTTATTGTTGTAAGTAAGAAGTTACATGAGCTTTCGACTCTATCAACGGTATATCTTTGGTGTTTCGGAGGTATTGAAATGCCGAGGGTTCCAATGCGGAAGGTAACTTTCGAAAAATGTGCTTGCGGATTGATGCCGAACCCTTCTTAGTCATGAAAGGTTTCGACCGGTTCGAAAGGCTTAGTTATGCTTTCGAAGGGGTTTCTCTAGCAAAACATCATTCTGAGCAATTTGAATGAACCTGAAACCTTTGGTTTTGAAAGATTTGACGTGCCTGTGAGTGGATGTTATTTGCTGCCTTCGAAAGGTATTCCTCCACTTATTCGAAACATCTTCGTGCAGGCGAAAGCATCTGTTTCGAAAGGAAGTAATTGAAGCGAAATGGTGCTTTTGTCCATTTTGACCTCTTTGAAGCTTGCACTACATTAGATTTGTGGATGTAACATCCCTTCGACTCCTTCGAAAGGCTTTGTTGATGCTATCATCTCTTATACATCATTCTCTTCAATTCACTTTGGTTTCGACAATGTTGAAGTGATAATTGGTGGTAACACATATTAAAACAAACTCCAAAATAATTATTTATAACAAAACAATTTAAACCTTTCAAATGCCCATTTCGTAACACAAGAACGTATTTCTCTTTCACGAACACTTCTCCTTTCTTGCCCCCTTCGTGAGATAAATAGACTTATCATTAAATTATTTTACTTTTTACTCAATTTATTTACGGTTATTTTTTATTTAAATACCAAAAAATACAATATTTACACCAAAGTTATTAACAAGTTAGTAAATATATAAGTTTAAACTTGACACACAACAACAAAATTGCGATGCTGCTAATACCTCGCAATGAAATTACATTTACTATCTTATTCGTTGTTTTTTTTTAGAGCAAAGTTCATTAACCTTTATTAAAGTAAAATACGTACAACTATATGTAAACAAGTAGCCAAATATTAGGCACTACTACACATTTTTAAATGAAAATGCAGCAGCCCATCATATAATATTACAATTCAACGCAGGCCAAACATCAAAATCGGGTTTACACCCGAACAATAAATCTTGAACCTTTCCAAATACGTTATCTCTTCATCAAACGCAAATCCATTTAATTCATTTCAGTTTTCTGCAAAGCCATGAAGGCTGAAGAAACAATGAAAATGGATGCTAAAACACATCGTTTTACTTTAGAAAATCGTTGAAATTCGCTAGTGCATGTTTCTGCAGTTAGTCTTTCATCTGATTGCTTTCTGACTTCGCCTTTCAAAGATAAGCATATTTTCCATCCTCTTCCTACCATAATCAAATTGTCTGCAAGTTCGGTCTTTTAATTCCTATTCTGATTTCTCTACAGTTGATGGTCCAGTGAAAATGTCGAGGCGAACTCAAGAGCGTCTTTCTTTTTTGAAGACGTCCCTGTAATAATTCATGTAATAAACTGTAAAATTGACACAGGTTGGCATCGGACAGAGCAGTCGGACATAAAAAATATCCGAATCGCTTAGCAATAATTATATGCATAAAAAATAATAATTTTTTTAAATTTATGGCTGAAATATTAAACATTGCATAACAAAATTTTATTTTAACAACATTCAAAGTATGAGTACCATGTTTTTACAACCTTAACGTGTGCCATGCATGTGATACATTACATTATTATTATTATTATTATTATGCATAATTTTAGTAAATTCAAAAAAATTCCCTTAATAATCATATGTTACATTTAAATTCTTATAAATACAGATTTTGCGATTTAACATTTAAAACCCATCATCATACACATGTGCCGTGCATGCACATAAAAACACTCTTGACCACGAATTTACCCAATATTACTTCAAAAAGGAAAATATTACATCAACGTTTTTATTTGAAATTTATTATATAAATAAATATTTATAATTGTTTCACATATATAGGTATGCCAGTCATATTTAACGTATAATTTCTTAATTTCAAAATATAAATTAACTTATTGCTAAATTACGTAAAATATTTTTAAACATAAATTTTGGAAATAACAATAATATACACACACACATTTTTTAAATGTATAAATTAACAAAATAATATGTTTAACACATAATTTCCTTAAATTTTAGAAATATTATCGTAAAACTAATTTAAAACAAAATATATCATTTTAAATGGTTAAATAAGAAAATAATGACTATATGATTATTCTTAACTATTAAAAAATAATATTTTAATATATTTTACTACAAAAACATAACGTTTTAACATGCTAAAATAAAAAAAAATAATGATAATTTTTCTATAAATTCATCTATATTATTTAACAAATACAAATCAGCGAAATATTTTACTTAATGTTTTAAATTTCAAAATTATTTTATAATCCAAATATATTATTTAGATATTTACAATCTAAAAAAAATATAGGTACTTATAATCTATTATATTACTATATTAAATTGATTATTATATACATGTGTATCTAAGCATTGATCTGTTAAATAATAGTAAAATAGAAAAAAAAAATATTTTTCTCCTCAATTCTTTTTTTTTTAAGATTTATCTTTTATTCTCTCTATGAATTTGTCATGAAGATTTTCACGATTTCAGTAAGTCAAAAATAAAATTGTATCGTCACTGGTTATATTTTGTTACACATACACATATATGTATGTACTAATGTATGTTTGCATGTATGTATCACAATTTTATATTTATAACTAATTAAACATATAAATAATTTAAGTATGATATTTAAAATGTAACTGATTTAATTTGGGAAATATTATTTTAAATTATTTTACAATAATAAAAATATTACATCAACACAAAGATATGAAAATAGCAATATAAATTTTCTATTAATATATTTGTATTCTCATTTACTATGCATATAAATTAATTAAATATTATACTTAACTTATAATCTATTTAAGTTTCAAAATCATTTTCCTAGACTTATTTTACATCCTGACCTATATATTTATAATCCAAAATAATGATAGATACAATTTTCGGTGATTTATTCTTATGCAACTTATATTATTGATAGAATGATTTACCAAATGTATTATTTAATAGTAAGGTAGAAGGAATTATATCTTACTTATGAATTTTGAGAATCAAAGTCTATTATTATTTCGATTTTGTATTTTATAGAAAGATCATTATTGTTTATAGTTTATGAATTTTATTGTAACAGATAAGTCACTCCTTGATTTTGACCTACCATTTAGTTTCAGCTATAAATTCTATCGTTTTTTAATAAACTTCAACTATTTTACATTCAAGTTTGTATTATTATTTTATTTCTTAAGTGATATTTAGTAATAATGAACATGCACAATAATGGAGACTCGCTTTATTTTTCTTTACCGCTTTATATTGAAGCATAATTTACAAATTATTTGGAATGTTCTCTTTAATTCCATTCAAGTAAGCTACATTTAAGTTTATGCTGTTATTTTTCTTCCGCAATTGGTATTTTATTATAGACTAACATATACACAATAATTGAATCACACAACTTACACAAATATATACTTAACATTAACATATTACATTGTACATCAACTATATATATATATATATATATATATATATATATATATATATATCTTTTTTCTACAACACTATCGTGTGCAACGCACGGGTTACACACTATTTGTTAAGGTAAAATAAAAGGAAATACATACAGAACAAGAAAGAAGAGAATACAATATTAGAATCTCACCAACGAAATGATATCGTATAATGTCAAAAGATTGTATAAACTATTACTCTGAGATACATAACATTTCAAAGTTACAACTCTAAGTACTATCATCGGTCTGGACAGTAGCATGTCCTCACAAATGCTGATATGTACAATATAGTAGTAATGCAGCGGAAATAAGAATACTACGGTAGGTGAATGGAAACATCTAGTTCGTCTCCAAAAATTCCAAAGAACATCAACGAAAACCTATCTTTCTCAGACTACTCGAAAGAGCACCCATGGAAATAAAGGAAATATAAAACCACGAGTCAGACATAAGTCTAGTGTGAGAAACTAAGGAAATATTTGGATAACATATAACAATAACTTTTGAGACTGTATGGATTACCATATAGTTTTCCTCTTAAAAGAAACCAAACCATCCGATAAGTACATTGTTAGTTCCTGAGATGATGGTTTTGATGACAACAACCTTAGGACATGTTATAAAATATAAACACTAATAGTCTTGTCTAGATATATATGTATATGTAGTATATATATGCATGTATTGAAGAATGAAGACTCTATAGTATAAATATTCAAGGCTGAGTATAGAGATTCAAGACTGACGAATTCAAGATTGAAGAAATCAAGACTGAAGACTCATGAGTATCAAGAGTTCAAGATATCAAGATAAGTAATAGTGTCTAGATTTATGTTAAAACTTCATAATAACACTAAAATCTTTATTCGAATTTTAATTGTGGAATGGAATCCATCTTCTCGCTTTAATAGTGGGATGGAACTCACGACCTCTTTAGTGGGATGGAACCCACGACCTTCTCTAGTGGAATGAAATCTATGAAATTTTCAAAATGATTTATTTTAAATATTTTTCCAAAAACTTTTTAAAGCCATCTCTCTCAGTTTAAATATTTTAACTTTAAACTATTTTTATTATCTTTTATACTTTGATTTCAAAATCATCTCTTGTTTTTTAACTATCTCCTAGTTTTAATATTATAGCCTTTAAATCTCAAAAATATATTCTGTACTTAGTTTTTAATATTACTTCTATATTATCGATTATATTTTTTTGAGATTACTTTTAAATCTCTTTTATAAGTTTAAACTATATTCAAAATGGTTTATAAACTTCAGAAATTGTTTTGACAAGTTTTAGAAAGAAAATCTCTTTTAAAAATAAAAATCAATTTTTACTAGGACATGTTGACATACCCCATCCCCTCATGTCAACATAGTAGCCGTAGAAATTCAAATTTCAAATTTTCAAATGAAGTGTCTATTCGTCATAACCTTTCACAAATGAACATGACTATTGTTCTTCTATAAATACCAGTTGTTTTCGATGAATTTTAAGTTAGTTTTCTCCATTTCTTCACTCCTTCTCCACTCAAATATCCTCTTATATTTTAACAAAACTCTACTGAAATCCTAAGTGAATCAAACTCGATCATCTCTACTTTGATTCTCTGTCACTCTCTCTCAAAGATCTCAGTGATATTCAGAGTTATAGGATCAACTGCAATCAAACATCGAAAGATTGAAGTGTAACGAGTCTCTATCTATCAAAGTGTGATTGGAAACAATGTGATTATGGCATGTAAATCAATTGAGTGTGATTGTAGCCCATAAATCAATTGGGCGAACTTGTAGCCTGGTTAAATCAAGAGAGTTTGCCCTAGACTTGAAGACAGGAGGGTGCATCTCGTGGCCTTGAAATCAAGGTTGTAATATCAACATTATATTTGAGAAGACTATAAGAAATTATGTGGGACTAGATGTAGGGTAACTCTGAACCAGCATAAAATTCCGGTATGTTGTTTCTTTTACTGCTTTTATTTACTATTTGCATCTGTGTCTGATTTTGTGATAGTTTCTGTGTTTGTGAATTGCATCTATTTGGATTTAATTTGGAAAGATTTTAGAAAGATACATAAATTTTATTAAACATTGTTCACCATCCCTCTAGTGTTAAACCAGCCTTAAGATCCGTACTCCGCATTTCCAACATTTGGTATCAGAGCATTGGTTTTCAAAGTTTTCATAATCCAATTTTTGAAAAGTTTTCAAATGGCTGCCAATACTGGTATTGTCAACACTACCACTAGTTCATTTGCAGAAGGTCGGTCTGCTGCCAGATCATCACTTTCTAATGGCAGTAACTATGCATATTGGGCATGTAGGATAAAAATCTATTTACAATCAATAGGATTAGACACTTGGAATATCACACAAACTGAGTATATTAAACCCACAAAAATTTTGCACAGTGGATCGTTGAGCAAAAGACTGTTGCAGAAAATAATTTCAAAGCCATGAATATTCTATTCTGTTCACTTGATAGGAATGAGTTTAATAGCATGTCTGTTTGTAAGTTTGCATATGAAATCTGGAAAACTTTGCATATTACTCATGAAGGAATAAGCAAAATTAAATAGACCAAAATATCCATCTTGACCAATCAGTTTCAATTATTCAAGACGAATACAAATGAGTCCATTTCAGACATGTATAGTAGGTTTCAAGACATTTTGCACTCATTAATTACATTAGGAAAGAGCTTTTCTGAAGAAGATCAAGTTAGAAAATTTTTGAATTCACTCACTCGGGAATGGAATCAGAAGACTTTAACAATTGGAAAGGCTAATGACATCAGTAAAATTGAAGAATTAATTGGGAATTTGATGTCGTTTGAAGTACAAATGCAAAGAAGAAGAGAAAGCAAGGCCTCAAAAAAGAAGTCAATAGCGTATAATACAATAACAGATGGTTCAGACTCAAACAGTGATGACGATGAAGAAATAGCCTTGATAACAAGAAATTTAGAAAGTTTTTGAAATACAAAAAGATGAACAACTACAAGATAAATAATTACAAGAATTCTGGAAATAATTGAGACTCTCAACAAGGTCTGATGCTACAATTGTGATGAGCCAGGGCACTTAAAAAGAGATTGTTCGCATCCGGATGAACAAAAATTTCCTCCAAGTAATGATTCATCAGAAAAAGGAAGAGAGCTTATATTGCTACACTAGACAATTCAGACTCATCCTCCAGTGATGAAGATCAAGAGATAGAAAATTCAAATATGTGCTTTACAGCTATTCACAAATGTGATGATCTTGGGAATATGGATCTAAAAATTGGCACGCATTTAAATTATATTGATTGAAATTGTTTGCTTGAATGTTTGATTTTTTTGCTTGCTATTTGAATTTAAAATTTTGATTTTCAAAATAATATTATTCTAATAATGTTTTTAATATTAAAATATTAATATTAAAGTGTTCTTATATTTACATTATTTCAGATAAAATATAAATTAGATTATAAGATATATATATATATATATATATATATATATATATATAACAAAATAAAAAATTAGTCACATGTATTATAGGACCCATATCGACGTGGCCCTACCCACTATGTCGACATCCCTACCAAAATTTTGAAATTCAAATTTGAATTCAAAACTTTGAATTTCCCTCCACCTTTTCAACAACTCCAAATCTTTGAAAAGGTGTCTCTTGACTAGAGAACATGACTATTGAATATCTATTTATCTCCTTAACTTTATCATATCTTTTCACTTTCATTTCAAATTCAAACTCTCTTTCAAACTCTCAGGCTCTCTACTCTCTTCAAAAATGGCTTCCTCAAGCACCCCATCCACCATTAGGCTGTCCAAAGCCATCGAAGAATTCCTCTACAATGACCTGGAAGCTATCAAAGCTTATATAAATGTTCTTTTCAAAGGGAATCAAATTCTTAGTTTAATTGATGATGCTCAAAATTATTTTGTTAATTATCCAAATCTTGTTAAAATGTTTTATACAAATTTTAATTTTTTTTATGATCATAATGAAGGCGAAGTTTGAAGTAGTGTCAGAGGAACACAAATTGTTTTAAATAGTGAGATTTTGGGAAATATTTTGGGTTGTAAGTATACGAGAATGAATCTTTCGGATTTTCAAATTGATGAACATGTTCGTGAGACATTTCATCACTTTTTTGAAGGAGATGATAACTTTGAATTTATAAATCGAAAATTTCATCCTAAAGCTAGAATTGTTAACCTTCTTTTGCATCAAACCATAACTCCAAGATCGGAAAATTTCAATCACCCGACCTTAGAAGTTTGTAAGACTCTTTTTGCTATTTACGGGCACTATGACATTAATCGGACACAAGTAATTTTAGATGAACTTCGTCCCAAAAATTTTACTTTAGGAGAAAACACTTTGTATCATGAAATTTATCTTACTCGGATTGTTAATTATTTTGGACTTGATTATAAGAGAGAGGAGTTTGTTTCTCGAAATGTGTTTAACCATGCATATAGCTCTCTTATGAAAATCCCACTTGTGTTTCAACCATATGAAACACTTGCGGAAAAAGATGAAAGGTTGGCTCATGAAGAGATGGAAGAAGAAGAAGAGGAGGAAGAAGGGGAGGAGATGGAGATTGAAGAAGAAGGAGAGAAGGAGGAAGAGACATCTTTGGAAAGTATTGAATACCCTATCACTCCTAAAAATCCATCCAACAAGATACTTCTCAAAAACCAAAAGATAATAGTGGAAAACCAACGAATTCTCAAAAGATATGTTAGTAAAAAGTTGGAAAAAATGTCCACCAAAATGAACAGATTCTTTGGGAAAATGAGTTGTAAACTTCGATTATCATCATCTTCATTATCCTCTATCGAATTCTAATTGTTATTTCATGTTGTATTAGTTTGTATCTTTCGATTAATTAATGTTATATATTGTTTATGTAATGTTAACTAAAATTTACCAATGAAAATCGTTTATTGCTATTCATTAGCTCTAAAATATCTCTGGAATGCTTTCTTTTATAATACATAAGTTTATATATATAGACTTGTACATAGTATAAAGAAACAAAGCAAATTGCCAAATTCAACAGGGGCATGTCAACATCCAGCTGCCCCCTATGTCGACATGCAATGGCCAAAAAGTGGTTTTTGTTTTGAAATTGAAATCGACATAACTACCTTGTATCTATTCATTTTAAACGATTTTCTAACCCTTTAAATACTTATTTCTTCCAGAAAATGCATATTTTTAAACTCTCCTTATTTTCTATTGAATTTCTTCATATTTTAACAAAAATGGCCTCTCCTATTCATAATCTAAGTGAGAATCTTGAAAAAACTTTCAAATCTTTCAAAAACAAACTTACTTTTATCCTTCGCAATCAACGACACTTAGATTTAAGCCAAATGCAGATGATAAAGGAATAAGAAAGGCACTTCGATGCCATTCGATGGATGATTTCAGCCTCAATAAAGAAGAACTCGAAGCAAATCCAAAAGGAACTCTGAACAAGGATAATGGAGAATGGGATGCTATAAAGTCAGATTCTATCTTCGGTGAAGAAGGATGGGTTAAAGTTCCAAGAAATGTTTGATTTGATTTGTATGTTTACTTTGATTTGATTTGTTTTGATGTGGTTTGAATTATTTTGTTTGGTTTGACTTGATTTGAATTGATTTAAACATGATATGTAATATATGATTGAAATGGTGTGGTTTGATAAATATACCGATTGATTATGTTTGAAATTTTCATATCTCTCACATATATCTTACTATATTATTATCTATCTCATTTATATTCTACTATACTGTATTATTAACCTATATAATGCTATAGTTTAAGGGAGAGTTATGTAATTTAGGGTTAGTTTTTGTTGATGAAAAATGTGGAGAATTAAAAAATAGGTTAGACAGGCTTAAATTAAAGGGGAGTTAGCAGTTTAAGGAGGAGTTGTTGGAGTAAGGGGAAGTTAGAATAGAATCAGAGTTTTGTGGAGTATATTTTATAAACATAGGTTGCCATCATCAAAAGGGGGGATTGTTAGTTGTTGAGATGCTGGTTTTGATGATAACAACCTTAGGACTTGTTATAAAATATAAACACTAGTATTCTTGTCTAAATATATATGTATATGCAAGATATATATGCAAGTACTGAAGAATAAAGACTGTACAATATAAAGATTCAAGACTAAGTATAAAGATTCAAGACTTAGTATAGAGATTCAAGACTGATGAATTAAAGATTGTAGAAATCAAGACTGAAGACTCATGAGTATCAAGAGTTCAAGATTTCAAGAGTTCAATATTTCAAGAGTTCAAGATATCAAGATAAGTAATAGCGTCTAGATTTATGTTAAAACTTCATAATATCACTAAAAATTTTATTCGGATTTTAATTGTGGAATGGAGTCCACCTTCTTGCTTTAATAATGCGATGGAACCCACGATCTCTTTTGTGGGATGGAACCTACGACATTCTCTAGTGGAATGGAATCCACGAAATTTTCAAAATGATTTATTTTAAATATTTTTCCAAAAACATTTTAAAGTCATCTCTCTCAATTTAAACATATTAGCCTTTGTTAACACAAAAATTGGTCACTAACACCGTTGATTAGAGTTATGTAGAGAGATTAATGAAGAGAGTAAATTAAAATAGGAAAATAATGTAATTGAATGCAAAACGAACAAGAGAAACGTGAACACCAGATTTATAGTGGTTCGGCGTAATTGACTACGTCCACTATGAATAAAATCTTTATTGCTTTCCTAATCTTGAATATAGATACAATTCGTAAACAAACCACTTGAATACAAGTTTGAATCAAAAAGAGGAGAGCATAAAAAATGGCAGAGTCTCTCTAGAGTTCTCGAAAAAAGGTCCCTTCAGCTGTATCCCTGCCTCTCTATTTATAGATGAAGATAGGCTGGACTCCCTGTGCAGGCCTAAGACCAAGGTAGCTCGGCCCATAGTTAGAGGTTAGGTGGACCGAATGAGCCATGCCGACCCACGTCTACCGATCCACCTATGCCGAGCCAGATAAGCCGAATCTCCGAGGCCGAACGGTGGCGGCCGAACCACTTTGGCTGAGCTCGGGTTTTCTTATGAGGGATTCGGAGAAAGTGATGGTTTGAGACTAAGTGAAAGGATGCTGATTGTATTACCCTAACTTGACAACTATGGCCGAACCACTTCTTCTACATGCATCTTGGGAGATCCGCTAAGGTCGAACCGTTATAGCCGAACCACTCGAAGCAAAACTCTCCAAGGCCGATCCACAAAATGCCAAGCCACTCTTCCTTATGTATCTTGACCGAACCAGCATGTCTAGACCCCAATGCCAACCCGCCTTGGCTGGGCCATCTTGACTACATACAACACCGAAGTACTCCGACCGAGCTAGCATCAATCATATCGACCCAAGTGTATAGGACGATCCAAACTTAAGTTTCACCAGTCTATCATACTTTCACTCCTTTCCTAGCTTGAGTCTCATCCAGGTTCAACCATAGGAACAACGACTATCGCTATGTAGCCAGGCCAAAATGCCAGGTATTATTTGCTCCCCAATGTGCGTCGTGTGAGTCAACACGATGTGCTTTGAATCAACAATTTGCCCTTCCTTTCAGGAGCTATTTCATTCAGAATGATAATCATCTGTCATTTCGATCATGTTCCTAACTTTCAAAAAGCTGAATGTACACGACCTCTTGGACACACTGGGTTTTTCCAACCTAGTGATTTTCTTCTTATCATGTGAAATCCATCGGTCCCTTGAACTGTTATCTTCGATTAACATTATAGGCACACACACACATATATGCATATTTCATTTTAATATTATTTTTGTTCATTTATTATTACTTTTTATTATTAATTTAATTCTTTTTTTAGAAAGGGTTTGGCATATGAGGGCCGACCCACTTGGTCGGTTGCCTGGGCTGGTTCGGCATGACGACTTGCCGACCTCGTGAAACATGATGACCGGGTTTTTTGGAGAAACCGGTTCACCTTTCCCTCTCCATATAAAGGCCCCGAACCTTACTTTCTTCTTCCCACTTTTACTTTATTATTCTTTTCCTTCGATCCTACTCAAAACCCAAGCTCCATTCTTCTACCGAACAATCACACTCTTCCGTTCAATCATCTTCCTCAAAACATTCCCCTACCATTCTCGACTACGAGCCTCAGAACTTACTTGCCTCAGTTTCAAACTACTGCATAGGTAAGGATCTATGCTCCTCTTTAAACTATTAGGGCTTGCTTTCCTGGACTCGAACTGAGTTTGAGTCGTATACGCATACGATTTTTCATGGCGAGTAGGAAAGGAGAGAAATACGAGGAGCAAAAGGATAGACAAAGATAGTTAAGAGGGAATTTGACGTAGGTGTTATTAGAAAGGGAGGCGGGTAGGTTTGGGTTTAGTGCACATGCTACAGTCTCGTGCTTAGCATGCCGATCAACCGAGATGAATCGTTAGGTTCATAGGTTAAGGTGGGATTTGTATGCATTCCATGGAAGTCTGGGTTGGTAGGAAACGTGAGTGGTCGGTTGGTAACTTTTTTGTGGGAGTGGTTCTAGAGAGAGGCTCAGTACCTTGAGAGGGAGTGTCGCTCATTCCTGAATGAGAGGGAGAGAGTGGGTCAGTCAACACGCATTTAGGAGTGTGGCCAATTGGTATTAAGTGAGTCGCTATGAATTGGCAGGAGTCTAGGGTAGTGGGTTGACTGAAGTTCGAGTGAGGCCGTTCGGTTGTTATGGGTAGAGGCTCGGTATAGTTTGAGGAAGTTGGTTCGGTGGTTAGAGAGAGAGGGGTGGATGGTTCAGTCATCCCATTGGGTAATGGGTTAGCATTGATAACCAAGACTATTCTAACTCAAACATAGCATTCATTTGTACAATTCACCTCCACAACCAAGCATTGAATAATGGACAATGACAAGTGACAAAGCATATTAGCTCGAGGACTTAATTTAAACTAACTACCCCATAGCTTGAATAATATTCAATGCAAATTTAAACCATCAAATGCAAATAATAGCCTTCACACTTTATGATGTCAACGTTTGATTTCATGACCTCTTTTGCCAATTACATGATAAAATGCCGGAGACGGTCATCAATGATGGTTACCAAGGACACTTGTGTTTCAAACTTTAGTTTTTCCTACACTCACGTTTGAGTCGTCGCACTAGTTCACACACAACATGGGGGATATATTATTGTCATTATATCTGATATCGGTTTTCTTTCAAGTATAGTTTAAAAAGGTATCTACCTATACTAAACACTCTTTGAAGATATCGAAAAGATCGAGCTCTACTACAGTTCTGATAAGCTTGAGCCAAGTTCTCGACAGGAGGTAGTAGGAACTTCGAATCCACCGACAACCTCTACACAGGTTATTCCGGATCCCTCTGCTGTAGCTATAGGCCCGGATCCTGATGTTACAGATGGAGCCGTTATTCTGGATAATCCTATTGATTCATAAGCTTCAAAAATCGACGAAGCCACTCTTCGTCGGTTGTGCTCAATTCATGGAATTCCTTTCGACGACGTCTTAGTTTCGTCAGGACAAGATCGTCCTCATCTGCCTCCAACTTGGTATACAGCGTGCAACAAATTTATGTGTTGGGTTGGAAGCATGCCACCTTTTAATTCATTTCTCCATGAAGTGTTGTGGTATATCGGGATTGCTTTGGCACAGCACACTCTAATAGTCATGCATTTATCCATGTGTCACATGTGTCCTATTTATGAGCACCTTATTCAAAATCCCTAGTCCCGAGGATATCTGTTTTATCTACCATTTCAAATAATGGTCCGACAGTCCAACCTTCTTGTTTCTCGAGCCACATTCCAAATGTCAAATCTTGATGGGGACGTGGTGTAAAATTTTCCAGTATAAGCAAGAGTGGTTTTATGTATGCTGCCCCCTGGGTTTTGCGAGAAGATGGCTAGAAGGGAATAAGTTTCATTCCTAAACTAATATTTGCTTGAGGCTCGAAATTCATCCTTTCTAAACTTCTTTCGACTTTTATAGGTATCCGCCTACGACCTGAAGTCGCTGGGTATTCTGAGGCCTTCGAGGCCTTCGAGCTACTCCCATGAGAGATCGGGACATTAAATCTGTTATTTCCAACGAATTGCTTTTGAAGTTTGGATTACTGGTGGAGGGTCGTCGAACTAGCCTTCCAACTGGTGCCATTACAACCAGATCCGCTATGGAAAAAGGCAAAGAGCAGGCCGAACCTTCGATGCTGCCTATAGGAGGGGCTCCCGATACAACCGAGGAAGGTGAAATCAAAGAAAAAGAGGTACCAATAAAGACCAATGAGAATGTAGGTTCTAATTTTGCACCAGTAACCGACGCACTTAGCATCCGTGAACGGCCTCCTCCTTCAATAAGAAAATGGGCCTAGCCTACAAGTTGAAAAAGAAAATAGTAAGAGGAACGTCAAAAGTTACAATTACTTCAGTTGAGAAAGAGTCGTCTCCTCAAAATTTAAAGGGTTCACTAAAAGGTCTATCAGACCTGACCATCCCCGATGACTTGCTAAATTATGGCTTCAATGACCCAGAGGCTATAGGACTTAATTCGCCCGCGAGGAGCAATGGAGGCGATCGGGCTCGTCATCAAGGAGAGAAAACTCCCATAAGTAAAACAAAAAACACTGGTCCATCGGGGAGAGGCACTAGGACACACACAAACACTTACACTTCACCCTACACTTTAATTTTTGCCATCATATGATTTCCACTGACTAACCCTCATTTGATTTTCTATGCAGGTGATATGGGGCGTGCACACGACTTCGACTGCCTTTGGGTTCCTCTATCTTCCATCATTCCAGTCGGGATCCAGGATCAGGGAGATGACAACGGTGGTAGAGATTATAGTCACAGAGAGTTACCATCTTCTAGAAGAAGAACTTACATTCATTCCTCATATCCAAATGATCCTCCCCCTCAGTCAGAGCACAGTAGGGAAAATCTGCTCATAAGGGATTCTAATTCGAAGCTCTCCGTGACAACACTCTGGCTCATTAAGCACTAAGCAATCTCGTGAGCCCCATAAGAAGTCTGTGAATCCGACTAGACAAACTCCCCCAGGCTCCGCACACGATCAATCGACCGTAGAACAACTAGTCGAGCTTAAGGCCACATTTTCAAAGATATGCTTCGATGGATTGAAATTTCTTCCTATGATTCATTATATTCCAAGGCATGTTAAACAAAACGCCATCACCTGCATAATGACGTCTATGTCCAACATGACGCGTTTGTTCATTTGGCAGAGAAAGTTTTAGAGGATTCTATGGAACATTAATACGAAATCGATCGCCTGAAACTTGAAGCCATTCACGACAAAGATATCATTAAAGCGTAAGATGAAGAACTATCCTCGTACAAATCTCAACTTAAGGTCGCATAGAAAAAAGCCAAGGATACAGCCGACACAGTTAGTCGTTTGGAGGCCACTCACAAAAAGGATGTTATGAGGCAATCCGACATAGTGGTGCCCTAGCCTTGGAGAAAGACTCCATCCAGAAGGAAAAAGATATTCTCGCTCGATGAGTTAAAGAGCTAGAGGTGCTGCTCCTTAAAGAGAAAGAAGAGAAAACTATTGCAAAGGAAGAGTCACAACGATATTGTGACGAAATTGTCGCAACATGACTTTTAAAGATGAAGCTTGATGAGGAACTTTCTAAGGACGAAGCGCTAAAGGAGGCAACTCGCGAGGAGGGTAAGAAATTAGCGCTCACAGAAGTTGATTCTCACCTCGAGGCAGCTGTTTAAGCCAGTAGAGAAGAAATAAAGTGTTTATTTGATCCGCTCATTGTCAAATATAATGATCAAGTTCTCATGCATTGTGACCTAACTTTTCTAGGCGAGGGTTACATCAAATCATTGGCCGAAGCATAGGATACTTTAATAAAGATTAAAAGAGTTGAGCTGGGCACTAAAGAGGTTAATGAAGAAGCTCTTCTGAAGGAAGTGCTCCGAGGAAACGAGCCTTCCAACTTATATGTGGCGAAAGCTCTTTTTGGAAGAGACTCCTCCTCATCAAAGGAGAAGGACAACATTGCTGGCCCATTCGGAACCAAGTCTCCATTTCCTCCTTCCGCTCAGTCGGACGGTCGCTCATCACTCGATCCTTCTGAACAACATGTTGGCTATGGCCCATAGAATCCTGGTCTTGATGTTCACATTCTATCCCCTATTCCAGAGGGTGAGACTCCCAAAATAGCTGAGAGTCAATCGAAGCCGATATGCAATCTTTCTTTCTAGAGTTTGAAGAACCATCACTTTTGGCAGGTAATAGATGTATTCTAACATTTGTCTTTTATGACATCATGTAGGCCATTCTGATCTTGAACCAACTTCAAGGAGCAATGTTTCCATGGAGAAGGAAAATAAAATGTCTGAAGAACTTCACACTGGGGATACTCCTGATCCGATGCCCAAGTGATCGGGGGCACTCGATAAGGACAAACTCGAGAATCCCTTGCCTGTAGACGAACATGACGAGGTTGAAATCACTGGCGCCTCCGGACCTACTTCAAAACTTAGCATGGTTGAGCGAATCGTGGAGGAGGAGAAAAAGCAAGTACAAATTATGATTGAACCTCCAGTGGTGGAACTCGATGATCCTTTAAATAGACCCATGAAGGTAATTCTCCCCGGTGGAACCATACCTCTGGAGGTCCCTCTTCCCTCCCTGGATACCACTTCACTGGGAAGCAAGGGGTCCAGGAGGATACGTTCGGCTGAGGAGCCTTTGGAAAAACCAAGGAAGGAGGAAAAGTCAAAGAGGTAGCCATCATCCAGTTACGCCTCCCTCAGCCTGAATAAACCTAAGTCATGTGTAGTTTCTTTTTCTTTTTCGTAGTCGTTGTAGATAGACTTTTTCTCCGAACCTCAAGGAAGTTGTAATGGAACTTAATCTTCGATTAGTAAATAAATTTTTTTTCCTTTGTTTTTCGATGATTTTCACTGTCTAGCTTATCATCCAATTTGTTATTGAAATCCAAAGTTTGTGTATCGCGTAAGCGCCAGTTTGCTTCCACTTAACTTGGAGATTCCTGATTTATTTACCCTTTAGTCCACACTCCGGGGACAGAGATTTTTCGAGTCGTTTATACTCTGGTCCGCACTTCAGGGATTTAGAGTACTCTAGTCCGCGCTCAGGGGTCTCAGAGATTTTTTTGAGCCATTTATACTCTAGTCCGCACTACGAAGACTTAGAGTACTCTAGTTCGTGCTCTAGAGACTTAAAATTTTTTGAATCGTTTATACTCTAGTTCACACTCCGGGGACTCAGAGTACTCTAGTACGCGCTCCGGAGACTTAGAGATTTTTTGAATCGTTTATACTCTAGTTCACACTCCGAGGACTCAGAGTAATCTAGTCCGTGCTTCCGGACTTAGAGATTTTTTGAATCGTTTATACTCTAGTCCGCACTCCAGGGACTCAGAGTACTCTACTCCGTGCTCCGGGGACTTAGAGATTTTTTGAATCGTTTATAATCAAGTCCGCACTCTGGGGACTCGGAGTAATCTAGTCCGCGCTCCGGAGACTTAGAGATTTTTTGAATCGTTTATACTCATGTCCGCACTCCAGGGACTCAAAGTACTCCAATCCGTGCTCCGGGGACTTAGAGATTTTTTGAATTGTTTATAATCTAGTCCGTACTCCAGGGACTTAGAGTACTCTAGTCCATGCTCCAGGGACTTAGATATTTTCTAAATCGTTTATACTCTAGTCCGCACTTTGGGGACTCAGAGTACTCTAGTCCACGCTCTAAGGATTTAGAGATTTCTTGAATAGTTTATACTCTAGTCCGCACTTCGGAGACTCAGAGTACTCTAGTCCGTGCTCCAGGTACTTGAAGATTTTTTGAATCATTTATACTCTAGTCTACAATCCGGGGACTCGGAGTACTCCAGTCCGTGCTCCGGGGACTTAGAGGTTTTTTGAATCATTTATACTCTAGTCCGCACTCCGAGGACTCAGAGTACTCTAGTCCGTGCTCCGGGGACATAGAGATTTTTTGAATCTTTTATAATCTAGTCCTCACTGTGGGGACGCAGAGTACTCTAGTCCGTGCTCCAGGGACTTAGAGATTTTTTAAATCGTTTATACTCTAGTCCGCACTCTGGGGACTCAAAATACTTTAGTTCGCGCTCCGGGGACTTAGAGGTTTCTTGAATCGTTTATACTCTAGTCCGCGCTCCGAGGACTCAGAGTACTCTAGTCCGTGCTCCGGGGTCTTAAAGATTTTTTAAATCGTCTATACTCTAGTCCGCACTCTGGTGACTCAGAGTACTCTAGTCCACGCTCGGGGACTTAGAGATTTCTTGAATTGTTTATACTCTAGTCCGCACTCAGGCGACTCAAAGTACTCTAGTCTACGCTCCGGGGACATAAATTTTTTTGAATCGTTTAAACTCTAGTCCGCACTCGGGGAATTAGAGTACTCTAGTCCATGCTCCAGGGACATAAGATTTTTTGAATCATTTATACTCTAGTCCGCACTCTGGGGACTCAGAGTACTCTCATCCGCGCTCCGGGGACTTAGAGATTTTTGAATCGTTTATGTGTGCGTTCATACGCCAGTCAGATCAACGCAATTATATTTTTTGCCATGAAATTACAAAATACAAAATACTAATGGCTTATAGGAAAACAACTTCAAGCCATTATTGATTGTAGAAAATAATGACAACTGAACCGTCTTATTACATGTTAGAAACTGAGAACAACAAAAGAAACATTTATTGAAACAATTATTACTAAAATGCCAAAGAAATAATCTGAGTGTAATAACGAAGCAAATGCTTGCTATTCCATGCTCTGAGAAGTGTCATGCCATCAACAGTCGCTAGCTTGAAGGTTCCTTCTCTAAGCTTCCGTTCGATGACGTACGGACCTTCCCATGTGGGATTCATATGTGACGAGATTTGAAAAACTCGCTTCAAGACAAGATCACCCACATCAAAGACTTTTGGTCGAGATTTTTCATTATAATATCGAGCGACATGGTGCTGATATGCAGCCGTCCTTAAATCAGCTTCTTCACGTTTTTCGTCGACAAAGTCCAACTATTCTAGTAAGAGATCTCGATTTTTCCTAGGATCATAATGAGTCACCCGGTGAGAGGGGATTCAAGTTCGACGGGAATAACAGCTTCAGTGCCGTAAGCCAAGGTGAATGGAGTGTGGGCAGTCGAGGACTTGTGGGTGGTTTTGAAGTCCCAAAGTACCGTCGGAAGCTCATCCACCTACTTGCCTCTGGCCTTCGCTAAACGTTTTTTCAATGTAGACTTGATTATTTTATTTACGGCTTCAACTTGTCCATTGGCTTTAGGATGAGCGGTTGCCGCAAATCTTTTCTCAATGCAATATTTTTGGCAGCATTCTTCAAACTCCCTACTCTCAAATTGGGTTCTGTTATCCATAATGATAGTTCATAGGAGGCCAAAATGGCATATGATGTTTCGCATAACGAAGTTAATGACCTTTTTGGTGGTGATCGTAGCTAAAGGCTCTACTTCCTTTCACTTGGTGAAATAATCGACTGCAATAATTCCATATTTTGCACCACCTTTAGAGATTGGCGAGGAGCCGATTATATCGATCCTCTATATTGCAAATGCCCAGGGACTAACCATTTGTGCGAGTTCCGTCGGTGGAGCTCTCGGGATTTTTGCATACTTTTGACATTTGTCGCATCTCCTTACATAGTCCGCGGCGTCTCGATTCACGGTTGGCCAATAGTATTCATAAAGGAGGATCTTTTTCGCTAGTGTCTGTCCCCCAGTATGTTCGCTACATTCTCCTTCATGAACTTCTTTCATGACCCGCCTTATCTTGTCATGGACGATGCACCGAAGTAAGGGAACCGAGAATCCTTTTCGATACATTACTCCATCCTGCGTTATACATCGCGAGGCTTTGCGAATGACTTGTCGTCTTTCGTTCTTTCTCTTGGGCAAAGTTCCATGTAACATATATTCTTTGAACGGGGTCATCCACGACTCCCTTTCAATTTTTGTCCCTAACACAAAATCCACTTCCATTCGTTTATACTCGGGGCATGTAAGATTTCGACGGGAACTAAGCCCAACTGCTATGCATCACCAGTACTGGCGAATTTTTCTAATGAATCGGCTTCCCCATTTTGTTCATGTGGGATATGCAAAATATCATAGTATTCAAGGTTTTTTTCAATTGTTCTTGAACCCAAGCAAGGTACGGGGCAAGTCTCTGCCCCTTTTCTTGAT
This sequence comes from Allium cepa, assembly GCA_030765085.1. NCBI lineage: Eukaryota > Viridiplantae > Streptophyta > Magnoliopsida > Asparagales > Amaryllidaceae > Allium > Allium cepa. The sequence continues at coordinate 152,733,400 of CM060945.1, forward strand.
AGTCTCCCCGTAGATGGTACACCACCAATTGTGAGTCACAAAAGATTTCAACCGATTTTACTCCAAGCTCCCTGGTAAGTTTCAAGCCAGTAATCAATGCTTTATATTTGGCTTCATTATTTGTATTTGGTAAATCTAGTTTCGAAGAATAACAAGTTGATCAATTTTTAGAGGTTACAAGAATAGCACCAGCCCTAGAACAACGGTCATTGGATGCCCCATCATTATATAGCTTCCACCGAATGAGGGGAACTACATCACCACTACTTGGCTCGTCTGATATAGTGAATTCTGCAATGAAGGCTACTAGCACTTGCCCCTAGATAGCCCTTTATGGCAGGTAAGTGATATCGAATTGACTCAGCTCAATGTTCCATTTAAGTAATCTTCCAAAGGTTTCTGGTCGTTGGAGCACCTGTCGTAGAGGTTGATTGGTATATACACTAATCGAGTGTGCCTAAAAATACGGGCAAAGCTTGAGTGATGCAATCACCAAGCAATAGGCTAGCTTTTTAATCTTAGGATAATTTCTATCTATCCCCGCTAAACATTTACCGACATACTATACTGGCTTTTGAATTCGGTCCTCCTCGCGAACCAAGGCTGTACTGATGGCATGTTGAGACACAGCCAAATAAACATATAACTCCTTATGGTCTACAGGTTTGACAGAATCGGGGGCTTCTCCAAGTGTCTCACCATAGCTCGGAATGCATCTTCATATTCCGACATCCATTCATAATTTCTCTTCCCTTTTCTGATCACATCGAAGAAAGGAACACACTTGTCGGTCGCTCTGGATATGAATCGACTCAACGCGACGACTTTTCCATTTAGGCTTTGTACTTACTTTACAGTTATGGGCACTTTACAGTTATGGGCACTTGTATATCACAAATAGCCTGAATCTTTTTTGGGTTAGCTTTTATTCCCCGTGCTTTGACAATAAAACACAAAAACTTTCCCGACGCAACGACAAAGGGACATTTTAGTGGATTGATTTTCATTCTGTAGTATTTGAGTATATCAAACATCTCTACTAAGTCTCGAATGTGGTCATTTGACTGCCGTGACTTCGCGAGCATGTTAGCGACATAGTCTTCCATGGTTCTACCGATTTGGTCTTTGAACATTCGATTCACCAAACGTTGATAAGTTGCTCCTGCATTCTTTGACCCGAAAGGCATTACTACATAACAATACAGTTCGACGTCCATGACAAAACTAGTATGTTCCTGATCTGGAATGTGCATCGTGATCTGATTGTATCCCGAATACGCATCCATGAATGACAATAATTCATGTCCTTCTATTGAGTTGACCAGTTGATCAATTCTGGGTAAAGGGAAACTATCCTTTGGGCATGCCTTATTCAGGTCCGAGTAATCAACATAGGTCCTCCATTTTCCATTCGCCTTTTTCACTAGGATGGGGGTAGATACCCATTCAAGGTAGAGGGTGTCGCAGACGAACCCATTAGCTTTGAGTTTGTCCACTTCCTTTCTGAAGCGGCAGACCTCTTCGACCCATACCTATCCTTTTTTACTTCGCTGGCACATACCTCGGGTCAATATTCAATATATGACTTACGATGGTGGGAGAAATCCCGCACATATCAGAGTGGATCCAAGCGAAAACATCCAGATTCGCTCGGGAAATCAGTAAGACCCTCAGTCATCAAGGGGCTTAGTTGTGATCCAATCTTAAGCGCCCATGATGGGTCATCATGGCTGACTGGGATGTTAATCATCAGTTCAGCCGATGCTGCTTTAGACTTCTTGGGTTCTTCATCATCGTCTCTTGGATCTATGTCTCTATAGATCCGATCTTGTTGCCCGAGCCAAGGCTTGGGCATTACTTATCAATTTTCAGCAACATGGATGTGGACAGAGTTGTCCACACCCTTCCCCTTCTTTCTTTGTTGGGCCTCTCTTAGCTTAGCCACATAACATGCATGACCAGTCGCTTGATCGTCATGCACTGCACCAACTCCTCTATCCGTTGAAAATTTCAAGGTTAAACACCACGAGGCCAAAGCTGCCCTAAATTACGCCAGGGCCGGTCGGCCCAAAAACACATTATATGAGGAATCAACATAAAAAACAATGAACAGTAGGATCCGTACCCTCCTACGTTTACCTTCTCCTAACTCAACTGGCAATTCAACAAAACCTATCGCATCGGTGGGTGTAGCATTAAAGCCATGAATGCAGACTTTAGATGATTTCAGATCCTTTGCCTCCATCTTCATTTGGTCATATACCTTTTTGAAGATAATATTCACAGAACTCCCACAATCAATCAATATCCTTCTCATAAGTACCGGCCTAATCGTCACCGAGATGACCATTGAGTCAATGGTTGGTGCCTCTACTTGATGGGAAACCCTGCTCCTAAATGCTATATCATCTGTCATCATTCACTGCTGTTTCGCTGGGGTCCTGTCTTCTATGTTCGAGCAGCATTCGAAATCCGCATGCTTTAGGGAACTAGCATGGTGTTCCATTTCTTGCCAACTATTGTCTACCGAGTGAGGCCTACCGACTATCATGTTTATGACCAGTCTACCTCTAGTCTGAGCTGGTTCCTCAGGTCGATGCAAAGCCTACCCACGATTAGGGTCGGTTGTCCCCTATCCACCTTCTTACGGATTCTTAACAAACCGCTGCTGCCGAATCAGCTTTTCTATAGCATCATGGAGGTGTCTACATTCTTCGGTATTATGCCCGTAAGTCTCATGGAAGCGACAATACTTTCCTGTCTGCTTTTGTTCCTCAGTGGATTCTTTTGGGCATGGCTTTAAGTACTGGAACGCATTACAAGTTGATAAATAAATATTCTTCAGAGATGTGTTCATAGGAGTGTATTCATTGTAGGTTGGGATCCTTGGTTTCTAATTTCCTACATCCCTCTTCCTCCACCTATGTTCCATATCTCAAGTTTCCCACTCCAGCATGAGCGTGATTTCCTAGGTGCAGATGAGTGGCCACAGTTCTAGGTAGGGAACTCGGACCATTTCTGTTGGACTATTCTGCTGCACCTATTTACGCCGTTGCAACCCTACGGCGTCTACTCTTGTGATGCTCATCAGACAAAGTGGAGCTGTCAGATGATGAGTAGGAAGAAGGGATTCCTCTAGCATTCTGATGCTGTTGTTGAGAAATCTAGGTCATGAGATTGACGTTAGCTTGAATTTGCTCATTAAGCTGTCTCCTTCTTTCCACGAGTTCTCTCATCAGCTCATTGAAATCTACCCTGGTTACAACTTCTAACTGGTTTTGGACGGTGGTGGTTCCAGCACCTGGATTAGCTTGTTGATTGTTGGGTCCCACTTGCTAGACACTGGCATTCTCGTTGACATCCACAATGTGGGAGGTTGATCGGGTACGTGATCTTTAAAGTTTTCCGTCTGAACTCTGAGTAGAATCTATGAACTCTTAAGAGTAAACTTGGATCTTCTTCGAGGATTTTTTCAACCTAGTAGCGACAAAGTAGATCCTAACAGCCTGAGAATGCTAATTCTCGATGAAAGCAACCAAATGTTAGCAACAAAATTGGTCACTAATACCCTTGAGTAGAGTTATGTAGAGAGATTAGTGAAGAGAGTAAATTAAAACAGAGAAATAATGTAATTGAATGCAAAACGAACAACAGAAATGAGAACACCGGATTTATAGTGGTTCGGCGTAATTGCCTACGTCCGCTTTGAATAAAATCTTTATTGCTTTCCCAATCACTTAAATACGGATACAATCCATAAATAAACCACTTGAATGCAAGTTTGAATCAAAAATGGAGAGGATAAACAATGGCAGAGTCTCCCTGGAGTTCTCAAAAAAAGGTTCCTTCTACTGTGCTCCTGCCTCTCTATCTATAGATGAAGATATGATGGACTCCCTACGCAGGCCCAAGGCCAAGGTAGCTCGGCCCATAGTTGGAGGTTAGGTGGACCAAACAAGCCATGCCCACCCACGTCCACCGATCCACCTATGCCAATCTAGATATGCCGAATCTGCAAGGCCGAACGGTGGTGGCCAAAATACTTTGGCTGAGCTTGGGTTTTCTTATGAGGGATTCAGAGTAAGTGATGGTTTGAGCTGAAGTGAAAGGATGCCGATCATATTACACTGACTTGACAACTATGGTCGAATCACTTCTTCTTTATGCACCTTGACCAATCCGCTTAGGTCGAATTGTTATAGCCGAACCACTTGAAACAAAACTCTCCGAGGCCGATCAACAAAATGCCGAGCCACTCTTCCTTGTGTATCTTCACCGAACCATCACGTCTACACACCAATGCCGACCTGCCTTGGCCGGGCCATTTTGACTACATACAACGCCGAAGTACTTCGGCCGAGCCAGCATTAATCATATCGACCCAAGTGTATAAGACGATTCAGACTTAAGCTTCATCGGTCCATCATACTTTCACTCCTTTCCTAGCTTGAGTCTTGTCCAGGTTCAACCATGGGCACAATGAATATCGCCATGTAGCCGGGCCAAAATGCCTAGTAACAGCCTTAAACTATTTTTATTATCTTTTATATGTTGATTTCAAAATATTCTCTTATTTTTTAAACTATCTCCTGGTTTTAATATTATAGCCTTTAAATCTCAAAAATATATTCTATACTTAGTTTTTAATATTACTTTTATATTATATTTTTTTTAAGATTACCTTTTAATCTCTTTTATAAGTTTAAACTATATTCAAAATGGTCTTTGAACTTTAGAAATTGTTTTGACAAGCTTTAGAAAGAAAATCTCATTTGAAAACAAAAATCAATTTTCAAAATTAACTAGGACATGTCGACATACCCTATCCCCACATGTCAACATGGTAGCCGTAGAAATTCAAATTTCAAATGAAGTGTCTATTCGTCGTAACCATTCACGAAGGGATATGATTGTTATTCTTCTATAAATACTAGTTGTTTTCAACGAATTTTAAGTTAGTTTTCTCCATTTCTTCACTTCTTCTTCTCCACTCAAATATTCTCTTATATTTTAACAAAACTCTACCGAAATCCTAAGTGAATCAAACTCGATCATCTCCAGTTTGTTTCTCTGTCACTCTCTCTCAAAGATCTCAATGCTATTCAAAGTTATAGGATCATTTGTAATCAAAGATCGAAAGATCGAAGTGTATCGAGTCTCTCTCTATCAAAATGTGATTGGAAATATTGTGATTGTGGCCTATAAATCAATTGTGTTTGATTGTAGCCCATAAATCAATTAGGTGATCTTGTAGCCTGGTTAAATCAAGAGATTTTGCCCTGGACTCGAAGACAAGAAGGTATATCTTGTGGCGTTGAAATCGAGGTTGTAGTATCGAATTATAATTGAAAAGAGAAGTTAACCATAAATTCTTATAATTAAGAATATTGCTCCTCAATCTAAATTAATCTAATTTAACTTCATGCTACGCATGATTGATTCTTCAATCAATACAATATTTCTTGGGCGAAACAGAGGATATCTCGAACGGGGGAGAAAATGGGGAAATGGGATGACAGGATTTGAACCCGTGACATTTTGTACCCAAAACAAACGCGCTACCAAGCTGCGCTACATCCCTTTTTAAATTATTGTACAATGTCATTGTACAAAATCCATGTCTTATTTTCCATATCATTATTTTTTTCCGTATCCATATAAACTTTTTTTGTCATTTCTTCTACAGAGCGTGCTTCCATTTATTTTATTTTGAATCATAATAAAAAAACTTAACAAAACACCGTTGAATAGCATTTTTCTCTCGATTGATCTCTTCTTTGCAGGAGGTCAATCAATAAGAAATTGTGTGGGATTGAATGTAGGGTAACTCCGAACTAGTATAAAATTCCGGTGTGTTCTTTCCTTACTACTTTTATTTACTATTTGCATCTGTGTCTGATTCTGTGATTGTTTCTGTGTTTGTGAATTTGATCTGTTTGGATTTAATTTGAAAAGATTTCAAAAAGATACGTACATTTAGTTAAACACTATTCACCCCCCTCTAGTGTTAAACTAGCGTTAAGATCCGTAATCTGCATTTTCAACATACATAAGGTATATAATAGATAATGTCTATGGTGTAGAATGTAATTTAGAAAATAGTTATGCCGCTTGCATCTCATGACACAACAATATTGAAGTACAACTAAAACCACTAATGTACATTCGCACATGAATTTTCCATAGTTACGCCTCCAGTAATTTAAAGCGGACCTCCATGCACAAGGATCAAAAACTAGCTTTCGAGCGTTATATATCTCTATATAAAATATACTATAAAGTACACAACTGGCCAACACACGAATATGTAGAACCACGTGAAACCAAGTTTCATCAACTTTCATTGGCCAACAAATTGAAAGCATCTCTAGATATGGAGTTGATATACCCCATCAGGGGTTAGCTAAACCCCAGAATGTGTAGCCTGCTCTATCTTTAACTATATCAGATTTCATGGTCACGTTCGACATCTCTCATACAAGTCTTGATCACCTGAATAGAACAAAAATCACTCCATCGATTCCTAGCGCTAGTCGACCGACAAATGCTAATGCCGACATCTCCCTTGGACTTTACATTAGGATAGACAGTTCAACTCTATAACATTATCTGACCACTCCCTTGGACTTAACCTTAGGATAGATAGTTCAACTCTATAGAATTCCACTTCACAACCGCTTCCAAAACATAAAAATCGTATATCAGTTTTAAAGTGGTATTCGAAAAGTAAAACGTTACCAATCCTGGACTCTTAGAAACTAAATCGATGAATTTTCAGTAAATTCACTTTCGGATCCTCTAGAAGTAAGCGAACTATATATAAAGAGGCGTCCTCTATGGGCGATCTCGTATATATAAGTTCTTAAATATAGAGATGTTTCATAGGAATGCTCCTCCCCGATGGATCTTAATCATATGAACTTTAAGCTTTTATACTTCCTAAGTTTATACTTGGTTAAGTTCGATAGTTGACCAGTCAACTATTTAGTTCTAAAATGATCGCTTATGGAAATTAAATTTTGTATACTTAACACATTTTCGACCTTTTCGTCTCACTCTGTCCCTCGTTTAAGAGTGAAGCCGGTAGGTTAAAGCACTATTGCTTCTAAACCCTACTCAACATCATTCTTAAATCCCTCAAATTGAACAAGCCTACTCATCGGCTTTTAGTTAAGTATAGTTAATTACATTCCATAAACAAGTAAATACACAAAGCATGATTAAGTCACACAAAGCAACTCATAATCCTTTTTTATTTTATTAATCCTTTTATTAATTGAAGCCTCTTTGTAAATAATTGTGTATATAATTAAAATACCTTTACAAAAGATATAAACATGTATACTACTATTTCATTATTCATTTCTATACTTTTTCTATTCATTTATACTCTTTTCAATTCTTAGAAATGTATCCATATTCTTATTCAACTACTATAATAATATTCACAAGTCTTAAACAATATTTCACATTTGCACAATTATATTTTAATGAGTTAAAAACAAATGTCATTAAAATCATTGTTACTATAAAACCAAAACAAATTCATACTTATCATTGTCTTTAAAAACATTCATTTTAAAGATCTAAGTATACCACTACTTTTTAAACAAGGTAATATACTTTTAATTAACTTTACAAAACCATTTATTATAACATAAGCGTTATAATCCAAAATCACCTTTTATTCTTTTGTAAAAGACCTAACATACTTTTCCAAACTTATATATTAATTAGCAACCTTTAACAATGATATATATATATATATATATTTATATTTACTAGTTTATTTATAAAGCTTAGTATATAATAAAATTCTAAAAACAACTTAAAAGATATTATATAACATAAGCTTTTCAATACTTTAAAAAAATATAAATAATTTTTTAAACATACTTTAAATTACTTATAATATAGTTTAAACATTTATTTAAAATTACTTATTTTATAATTTTTTTTATAGAAAAAGCACGTTTTCCATTGTTTTAAATAAATCGCTTAGTTTAATAATTCATACCTAATTATTACAAATATATAAAAATTCCAAACAACTTTTAAAATACTCTAATGTAAGTTGGAAAAGACTACTAAAAAGATGGAAAAATAATACTTAAATTTAAAGTCATTTCAAAGCAATTTAAAGTCTTAGATAGAAACTACAACATTTACTGAATGCTGTTAAAAGTCTTTGTAGCAGTTTAAAAACATTTCAAAACAATTAAAATTAACAAAACAGAAACTACAGTAGTTACAAAGTGCTCTAAAATTTTTGAAAAACGTTTCTGAAATAGCTTAAAATTAAAAACAGAGGTTGTAGTAGTTATAGAATGCTGCAAAATGGGTACAGAGTTGCTAGCCTTTTAAAAGTGCGATGTTGACTACTGTAAATGACTGGCTAGTTTTAATAGCAATAAAGTTTGATCGATTTTCGATACGATGACAACTTTTTTGCATCCAATATTTTTACAACAACTACATGCACATGACAAATCACAACAATGATGAAAAACCCTTAAGAATCTCTCTACAAATTTCTGTTGAAATTGCAGAACACAAAACAATTCCTAAGTGCGTTTATAACAACTAGTTGCTATAAACCAAAAAAATTTCAAGTTCGATTCAAGTCCAGATCGAACCAAACCCTATGTATTTTGTTTCAATGCCATGAAATAATTCATAGGAAATCATACAAGTTTGTATACATCATTTACATATGCTATTTTCTTTCTAAAGCAACAATCATAAGAGATAAAGCAATATAAAACAAGCATCGTACTTATAGTTTAAAAAACCATATATACACTTCATATTCATTTAGGCGGTGAGTTAGCTCGCCTATCAACAAGAAAACAATCAAATACAAGCTCCATCTTCCTACCACAACCTTCCAAGCATCAAAACACTTCCTACCTCAACCTTTGCTTATAGCCATGCATAGCCTCCTATAGCTCACAAGCCATGCCTCGTATAGGATTGTGTGCTCCTTTTATTCAAGCTTTCAGTTGCTAGATGGTGTTGCTTTGTTCTGTTAGGCCATATACTAGAGTTTGGTTAAGTTCAGAGTTGCCTTGAACTAGTTTGTTCTTAGGAATTTTGTGAAGAGAAAGGAGTGAAGAGAGCTTTGATTTTCTTTGTAAAAATGTAATAGTGTTACATGGAGAGTGTGTGTGTTCATATAGGCTTCAAGGGGTTAGTATACCCTTCCATTCACCTTCTCCATTTCTGGCCAAGTAGGTTCACCATCATCATCTCACATTTCCACCTCCTTTACTTGAACAATAAGCATTCCCAAGGTACCCTCCTACACAAATATATTTATTTCTTCTAGAAGCTTCTCTAAAATGACTTAGTGCAAAATATTTTTATTAGCTGCTAATTATGTTCTAAGTTATTTAGTGTATGTAAAAAAGTTTGAACAACTTTTACCAGGAAAAAAGCTATTTATCGATAAAATGATTTTCGCCACATTTTCAAAAAAGTGTCTTAAACTTTAAATAGTGAATATAGCACCAATTGTACTAAATCTACATATATTTTTCCTTATCAATTAGTACTGGGGAAGAAATGGAACTTCCCATATTTATCTGATGAGACATGCGAAACAAAAGAAATAATCTCCACGGTGCGAATTCGTTATTTCTTCAAAATATTTAGTTTTTTAAACATTTTTCAAATGTTTTTAACATCATTAATTATTATTTAAAAGGGGTTTAACAAGGTTATTAAATCAATTTGATCACGTTAAATCAAAGTTTCAAATATTTAAATAATTCGAATATTTAAATACAGAGTGTTCGAAATTCTGGATCATTACATTCTTCCCCACTTAAGACATTGCATCCTCAAAATTCAACCATGACCAACATAGAAAAGAAACAAGCATGATCCAACATTTAACAGTATCTAAATTTACTAGCAAACAATGCTCATGATTTGCTCCGGTGTCCGAAACCTCTCATTGCACATGGACGATAAATGATCTACTAAGCGTACCTTATGCTCAACAGCCAAAGGTAATTACTTAGTCGATTATTCATGCTACCGTGGAACAAATTAAAGAGTCATTCCCCAAACTCTCCAAAAGCCAATAAACATGGTACATGTACTTAAGCCCATACGATGTACATGGATTATCTGCATGTAAAAAATGTGATAGACTTTGTTAGTAAATTTACCCTCTAACTAATCTTGCTAAGTAAGCCAAGGTTGGCTTTAATTAGGGCTTAAATAGCCTTATGCATGTTTCAAGAGAAGTATGTGAGTTTGAGTTTTGTTCCTAGCCCAAAGTTTAATTATATGCACGTTTATTGGTCATGCTCAAGTACATAATGGAGTCATATGCATGTCACAAGTTCAATAATGGTCAAATATAGTCAATTTGAAAGAAGTACACTATGCAAAGTAATTACTTCTTTAAGGACTCGATATACCCCTTCTTTTATCTGGATGTTTGATGCCCTTTAGAGATGCGACACCCCTCTTCATTTTATACTTTTCAGTACTCTATATTGTAGTAATGTGACCTCTTCGATACCTTCTTGTTGGTAAGCCTTCAATATTTATCTTTGTTGTTGATATTTAATATTACCAATTTCTTATTAAGTGCCTAATAATTCTCGATGTTGTATAGATCGGCTATCTCCTAAGGGCCTGACATTTCTTCCTAGCTTGATGACTACTTGAAGTTCGACGTTACCTTCGTTGTTAAAAGTTCGACACCTTCCTATGATTGTTTCATGTTTGCTACACTCTTTCTTTTTATATGCTCAATAAACCTTATGGTTGTTGAGGCTCGACACCATCTCCTCTAACTATAGAGATTCGACATCCCCTCCATCTTTAAACTCGACACTCCTTGTAATTCGGCATCCTTAGATCCTTGCTGCTTGACATCCTTTAAGCTACTTAATTGTTGAGTAGGCGTTCGATAATTTTCTTCACACTAAACGCTCAACATGCATTTTTATGGTAACACCATTTTTCAATGCTTTTTGCCCTCTTATTGACATAATTATTTCTTTTCTCTAAATTATTAGTCAAGAATAATAGCTAAAAAAATATGTAGACAACATTTTCCCCCTCTTTGTATAAAAGAAGATTTTTACACTTTAGTGTAAGACTCAATATCTTCTCACCATTCCAGCTTTCTGTGAGATTTTCTCTTCATTCCTGTTCTCCTGGAAATAAAGAAAATGATGATGAATTTCATTATTTATTCCAAATTTAATTTTTAACAAACCCTTCTTGATTTCATAAAGACATGGATTAATTTGTCTTCTTCTTCATACAATGGAGCGTTTTGTATTTCAATATAAAGCCAGGTTTTAATCTAAAAGACTAGAAATATGCTTGATAAGAAATCTATAAATTCACTTGATAAGAAACCAAAAATCCATCTAGAAAGGTTCCTATAGATTCATTTGATAAGAAGTCCAGAACAAAGAAGACCATAAACTCATTTGGTTCAAAATCCAAAAATTCGTCTGGCAAGAAATCCATAAACTCTTTCAATAAGAAGGCCAATATCCATTTGATTAAAATAGAAGACTAGAAATCCTTTTAGCAAGGATACCATCATTCTGTTTGAATAAATGTCCAGAAACCCATCTGGCAAAAATACCATGATTTCATTTGAATAGAAGACCAAAACCTATCTGGTAATAATACCATAATTTCATTTGAATAGAAGACAAAAGATCCATTGGGTAAAAACACCAATATTTCATTTGAATAGAAGATAGAAATCCATCTAGAAAGAATACCATAATGTTGTTTGAATAGAAGACCAGAACTCATTTGGTAATAATATCATAATTTTATTTGAATAGAAGATCAGAAACCCATTGGGTAAGAATACCATTATTTACTTTGAATAAAGACCAGAAATCCATCTAACAAGAATACCATAGTTCTGCTTGAATAGAAGACCAGGACTCATTTGGTAATAATACCATAATTTAATTTGAATAGAAGACCAGAAATCCATCTGGTAATAATATCATTATTTAAATTAAGAAGAAGGCCAGAAATCCCTCCACAAGAATAACGTAATTTCGTTTGAATAGAAGACCAGAACCCATATGGTAATAATATCATAACTTTATTTGAATAGAAGACCAGAAATCCACTCGGTAATAATATCATATTTTCATTTGAATAGAAGACCAGAATTCCATCTAGTAATAGTGTCATTATTTCATTTGAATAGAAGAACATAAATCCATTTGGCAATAATATGTCACCATTAGAACCTCTATTGTTGGATTTTAATGACAACAACTATATAATTATACAAAAGAACCTCTAAGCTAACTTGCTGGTACATGAGTATCAAAAAGAGAAACAAATAAACAAATTGAAGATGAAAGTTTATACATGGAGATACAAGAAGAGATACAAATATAAAATTGAACTAGGGTCATTGGTGCACTCGTATATTAAATGAAAATCAAGATTTCAAAAATGCAAGGTGCAAGGCTCAAACACGAGTCACTAATTTAGAAAGAAAGTGCTCTAACCAACTAAGCTAAGACAACTTTTATTTTTAAATAGAATTCAGTCGGCTAACTTGGTATATTTAGTCGACCAAATCTCTATTCTTTAAACCATGTTCGCTAACACTGGTCAGTCAACTGAATTATTCAATTTAATTAACTAACTACATATTCAGTCGATTGAATTAAGAATTTCAATCGGCGGAAACTGCTATTTTTTTACTATTTTCTTTCAGGAAATTTCTATGTCATTTAGTCGACTGAATTACTTTGTCCAGTCGACTAAATGTCACAACTATCATTTTTATTTTGAAATACTGAAGGGATCCTCTTCCTTGCGAAGAGTCACTTTCCCTCGTTAATGGCTACAACTCTTCTAATGGTTATCACTCTTCACGGATAGTTGAAACCATTCGTTTTCTACATAAAGTAATCTCCATTCTTGAATTCATAACTTAATCTACTAATTCTGCTGACAATCTTGTTTGAATTCACAGATTATTCAAAATAATAAATTGCCTTCTATTTGATCACTTGATCTTACAAATCAATTTCTATAGTGATCAAGCTATGCAACCTCCCGCTTTTTGTATGTTTTAAATCGACGATAAACCACACATGTCAGACTCAAACCATACAAAAGGAAGAATTGTTATCGGACTGAATAACAAAAAGGAAGAAAGAAAAAAACAAAATAGAATCTTGCAGCGAAACGACAAAATATAATAATCAAATAAACAGTTCATGAAGCTGTTTTACAAAATATTCGATTATACTTATACAACACATATCAGAGTTAACCATACCAGAGAATAATAAATCACAATGCAGTGGAACAGTATGAATGTAGTGAAATAATATGATAAATAATAGTAATAAAATCTTCGTCTTCGTCCTCCAGAAGTAAGGTCTTCAAATCCTAAAATGCTCAGGATGGCCCAAGCGAATTGAAAAGACAAAACAATCGAGTCAGAACTTAAAGATCTTATGTAAGTTAAATCAACAGTAAATAATATGAGTGGAATGGCATCAGAGACGTTTACAGGATTTGACATCTCCTATACAACTCTAACCTGAGTGCAGTAACTTAAGAGATGTTCGGGATTCATACCTCCTAAGGATCCTTTAAACTATCTACTACGTTGTAATATACGCTATTGTAATAATGTCTAATAGTAAAATAAACTTACTTTTAAATAGCGTTAAGGGGTTACACATATAGCCCTTACCACGTAATAGTCCCAGTAGTTCATCTAGTATCAGCGTATTTCTAGATCATGGGACTACCCTAAATACTCCATAGGCTACGGGAGAAAACCAAACTCGTACAAGGCTTGCTAGGGTAGGTGACACGACACACAAGGCAATGCCAGGGTAGATATAACAATTACTATCCGAACTGGTGGTGACGCATAGCGCGCAGCTACCGCCCACCTCGAGCCAACCCCCCAAAATCAAAAATCAAAAGTGGCCGCCGGATCTATCTCAAAGTCAGAATATAATGGAATAGTATCGAAGCTGTGTGTCTGATAAGAGGAGCTACCTCACTGGCCTGAAATCGCTCCTGTTTTAGCCACCTTATGCCAACTCACAGGAGTCGGGTCACGTATATACCTCAAAGGAACGCCGCCACTATCCAACTTCATTCTGGAATCTCCGCTACGTACACGGTTGTTAGTGGTTTTCGAAGTTTGCAGAGAGTACGACAACTTCCGATCCCGGTCTCTTTAACAACCGAACGTCATTACAACACCGTGGCCCTTTTCAAAATAACTAATACTTCAAAACCAGAATATCACATCCATTTCAAACCGTATAATTACGATATCATTTCCATTTCAAAAAACTAAATCAATATGATATCATTTCCACTACAAAACCAAATCAGTATGATATCATTTTTATTAAAACCCAAATCAATATAATATCATTTTTTTACTTCAACTATATCCTTTCCCAAAATCATAGCGCTTTCAATGTTATAACCCTTCGAAATCAAAACACTTGAAATATAACACTTTCAATTCATAATACTTAGAAACTCATAATTTTGAAACATAACTTCCACCACTTAACTGGTTTAAGTATTAAAATTCTTTATATAATAAATAGCTTCTTCAATTTCAAAAATCAATTCCAAAACAACTCAAATTCCAAAATTTTAGATTTAACCAAATCTCGAATCATAGATTTCAATTCAATTCAGTTTTCAAATAAACCATTCCAAATTTTTTTGATTTCAAAAATAGATTTGATCCATAAAATAAACCATTCAAATTCAGTATATTTCAAACATTAAGTATTCAACAATTTCAAAACCAAGTTTGAAAATTTCATATATATCAAATTCACTTTTCTATTAATCAGTTTCGAAACATTTACTTAATAAATCTATTACAATTTAAATAAATCCCAAATTACAAATAACTAAATATTTCCTTCAGTTTATTTATACTTGAAATATTCATTTAATTCCCCTTAACTCAAAATCAAGTTATAAAATCATACCCTTAAAATTTCCAATTTAATAAATTTTACATCACTTATTTGAGTTTAATTCTTAAATAAATCCAAATTCAAATAAATTTCCAATTTATCTTCCAACCTTAATTTATTTAAATCATTATAAACTCTATATTAAAATATAATTTAAATATTTAACCACATTATCTCCAAAAAGAAAATCAGACTTATTATTAAGTTAATTCTATATGAAACAAATTTATACATAGCTTAAAAATCAAGAATAAAATAACATTTATGTAACATCTAAAATCAATATTGATATAAAACCACATATTTATTTACAAAACCATAGAAATTATTTCAAAATATTTATATATACAGACCACGGTGTCTGTATATAATTTTCTATCCTATGGTCAAGTGATACGGATATTTATCTTTTCAATCCGCCATTTAATATATAAATATGGTTATATATCATTTCAAACCACAATCCCGAATGAAATAAAAATCCATAACAACTTGTAGTTTATAACAATATAAAATACAATATCCATTCATCCAATATCAATCATCAAACATTTATCACAATCATCATCTAATTCAATCAATAACATTAATATAGAACAGATAATAAATAACAGGTATTTACCGGCAGTTTATATTCAATAATAATTTAAATAACTATTTTATTCAAATAAATTCAAAAACTGAGATGATGATTCAAAATATGCCAAACAGTCATAAATAAATTTCTAATCACATCATAAATCAACTTAACAAACATAAGAAATTTTAAAATTTGTGAGTGGGTTAAAACACTGTCCTTTCGAATTTAATTTGAATTTAAATCCAATTTAAACCGAAAATTCAAACAGTCTCAAAATCTGATCAAACTAATGCCAAAATGTTCAAAATTCCAATACGAACCCAGCGGAGAAAACCGCGCATGAATTGGACCTTGTATGCGAAAGATATGATAGTTGCAACATTTAAACGAAATTTTAAATAATTAAAATAAAATAAAACCCAACCCAATAGTAACGAGCCACATCATGCACCTACTCTTCGTTCTCAAGAACCCCAATACCGAAGCATGCTCGAACATGCAGAACCATAGTCGCCTTCGCCTCATTCGCCGCTGCTCGATCAACCACGGCCAGACGCAGCCTGCACGCACTGCTCCAGGCAAATCGCCGAAACCCCAAAGCCCGTTGCCTCGTCGACGATGACTAACAACTCCACCGACCGCCGCTATTTCCATAACCCTAATTGAACTTTTCGCGACCATCCAACCATCGATTTGACAAACCGCCCACTTCGATGAACTCCCTTCAGTCCTCTCCACTGCCCGGATAGTTGATTCGCCGATCGGTTGTCGTTGATCGTGACGAAAAAGAACGACCAAAAATATATCAACAATTTCTGGCCACATCGTAATCCAAATTGAAAAACGAATCATATATTTGACTTGCGTTTGTCGAGAGCTTCAAATCCATATATAATTCGATATATATTAAAGAATTTGAAAATTTTGATTTAGTTTTGAATTGCAATTAGATTGGGAAGATTAAGGCTTTCAGCCATTGAGGAAGAGGAGCAAAAGAAGTTTCTATACATACAGAAATGAGAAATAGAGAGGCCACTAGGGTTTATAACCGGATATATATAGGTAGAGCTAAAAAATAGATGAATGGATACGATTGGTTTGGATAGATGAACGATACCGGTCCAAAAGCCAGTTTCGACTCCGGAACAAAAATGGATCAAACCATATATCAAAATAGATGTTTTTAAATATTTTAAACGCAATGGAATAGGTTTCAAGTCCAAATTCCGTCGTATGAAGTTATGCTGAAATCAAGTCATTTAAAATTGATTTTAATTGATTTCAATTTCATTGATTTCTAGGCGTTTCGAGTCCGTACGATCAGACGGAAAGTCCAATCGCTATGAAACTTGAACCCTACAATAATTCACCGTTACGTATCCGATGAAACTAGTTTCGTCGAAATTCGAGTTAGTGGGCAAAAAGGCTATTTTCCACTTAATTAAATAATTTACTATCAAATTAATTAATCACTTCTTCAATTCAAATTTAACTATTTACCATTCCTAACATTTCTGATTACGAATAAATTTTAATTCATTGACCAAAATTTCCATATCAATCAAATAAGGATTTATTGCAAAATTTGTAGTGTTTACCTTCAATTTAAGTAAATTCAATTAAATTATATTATTAATTTCAATTAAATTTATACAATTTGTATTCAATCTCTTTATTCAATCAATCATCATCTTATGGATAAATTTAACATTAGTATATATCAAATTACCCTAATATTTTTACAGTCATCAATTAAATTCATATTAGCGTAGTTTTTAATTACATTTAATTGCAGTGGATTTAGATCTAATTCAATAGATTAAATAAATGGGTAAACAATTAATGATTATCGTCATTTGCCTAATTTAATCCCATTCATACTTTATTATCAAATAACAAATATTATAATTACTTATCTAACATTGATTTTATTCAATTACTATTTATTATTATTATTATTAATTCATTAAATAAATTCAATATATGTTTGTATTCTTATATTAAATTTATTACCAAGTATACATTTACCTTATTTCGACTAATTGGAATTCCATTCAAGTTCATTAGTTGTTAACTTTAATTATCCTTGTTCCTTTTCATCTTAGTTATTTTTCCATTATTACTGTTGGGCGAGTTCTCACTACCGGTCCAAAGCTTCTTCAACTACCACTGACCGAACCAACCAACTATCGGTCGAAAGCCTCTCCATTTCCATGCACTACCGGTCCAACTCCATGTCCATGCCTAGCCGAACCAACCTCTGTCGGACCGAATCCCATCGAGTCCTACCGAAACAAGCTTCGTACACTCACCACCGGACCACCTCCCTGCCGAGCCAAACAATCTCCTCCACCACCGGACCAAGGGAGGAATGCATTACCACCGGTCCAAAGTATCACCGAACCATCCACCTACTACCGAATCAAGACCAAGAAGGTATTACCGAACAAACGTTGCCAGGCCAGATTGCATCAGCCCAGGCCCACCAGCAGCTATGTACATCCAGGACCCCTACCCCAGCGTCACTCTATAAATAGAGGGGCAGGGGTACAACAATGGGGGAAAAGTTTGAGGGCTCAAGCATGGACGGAACTTTCAAACAATTTTCATATATTTGTATACATAGCTTTGTACTTGTAATTTGAAGAGAAAAAGGAGAATAACATATAAAGTGGACGTAGGAACGTTCTGGCCGAACCACTATAAATCTGTGTGTCTTTTACAGTTTAGTCCCTGCTTTTTATATATTTGCATTAATCACCTAAATCACTAAGAACAACTTAAAAACCGACTAAATCATACGACTTGGAGGTGTTTGCCCATTTTTTGTGCAAACATTTTTGGTGCTTTCACTGAGAACAGGAGCTCAGAGCTTCAGCTTCTCCCACTTAATCCTTTTCCTATCAGCATCGTTCATTGCTTGGAAGACATGCCTCCCGGACGGAAGAAAGAAGCTAACAAAGGAAAGAACATCGCAACTGGCAGTATCCCAGACCCAGTGATCAGAGACCAAGGCAATCGTCCGGTTCCAACAGAAAATGTAAATCAGGCGAATTCGACAGGCCCTGCTACGGAACAACCAGTCACAAGGGCGGATCTGGACAGTGTTGTAGCTGAAGTAACTAACCGCTTCGCATCTCAACAAGAAGCCTTGGTGGATCAACTCATGTCACGCTAAAGGGATGTTGAAGAAACCAACCGCAACACTGAATCATGGGGTGAGTCCCTGTCTGGAGGATCTGGGAGACGACAAAGGTCTTTCTTCTTCGAAGAGGCTAACAACCGAAATAGCTATGGTAGGAGCCGAGCCCAGACTCAGCCCGAATTCCGACCCGAGGAAACACTTGGAACCGAACCCTACAGGGGAGGTACCAGGCAGGGATCGGATGTAGCTGAGCCCGTCATGCTACATAACCATGGAAACACCAATGGATGGGGCCGAGCTGGAGTCCCGCCCGAAGTTGGACCCGAGGAAGTGCTGAGAACAGAACCCAACAGGGGAAAATCAAGGCAAGGGCCAACTGCGGCTGACCCCAGTGTGCCCCCAGAAGACCAGAGGCAGCCATTGGAGAATGTTAGGAGTGATAGACGATACCATCCCTACAGGTCATCTGGACGGAATCAATCCCGCCGGGAAGAACCAAACTCATTTCTATCTGCTCCAAGTTCTGATGAAAGGATGGCACGATTGTTCAGAGAACGCGTCCAACGGGAACAAAGGGATCGGGGGATAGCCGCTAGGGTGACTAGCCCCTTCACCCGCAATATCGAAACAGCCGTCACCCTCCGGGAATGGAAAATGTTAACAATGGAACCTTACAAGGGAACCTCTGACCCCGTCGTACACTTACAAAGATACACACAGCATATGCTCATGAGCGGAGCAACAGAGGGAGTGTTGTGTAAATGCTTCCCACTATTCTTGGCAGATCTAGCTACCTCCTGGTTCTGCCATCTTCCCCAAGGGTCCATCAGCTCATGGGAAATGTTGAAAGAAAAGTTCATCAGCCAGTTCCGCATTCATGTGGAACAACCCAAGGATGCTTATTCCCTATCTAATATCAAACAGAAGCCCGGGGAGATAGTGCAACAATATCTAACCCGATTCAACGCCGCAGTCCAAGATGCCGACGAGAAACTTATCCTAATGGCCCTCTGTAGTGGTGTGCATCCGGATACTAAGTTTGCTAGGAGACTAACGAAAGAAAAGGCAGCTACCTTGCCCGATTTCTTCCACGAAGCCGGGAAATATATGAGACTTGAAGACGCTGCCATTGAAAGGCAGACATGGCAACAAACCAAGGCAGCTCACGGCAACACATCCGCAGTAGCAAAGGACGTTCGAAGAAATGACTCCAGAGATAGTGCTGGAAGCAAGAAGGGAGAAAAGCGCTTATATAGGCCAGGACCGAGATTTGACTCTTACACTCCTCTAAATGAAATAATCGAAAACATCTTCTTGGCCACCCAAGACGAGGTTAGATACAAGCGCCCCCCGCACAAGAAGGAATCGGATAATGCAATTAAGTCTGGAAAGTTCTGCCGCTTCCATGAATCTCATGGGCATGACACCAATGAATGCCATCACCTATGGGACTTGATTGAAGAACACATCAGAAGGAAGAGACTGGAGCGCTATGTGAAAGGTCAGAACAGGACTTCAACTCCTGCCAACGAGAACCCAGGGCTACCCCTCCCGGAAGTTGGCGGAGGAAATCGCAACACCAGCGGCTCCAGTCAAGAGAAGATAGTGGTCCTTACCATATCAGGAGGACCACACATCACCGACGGAAGCTGGGCAGAGATGGAAAGATACGGTAAGTCACTTAGAAACAATGAAGGCTACGTTAATTCTGTTACAGAAGAACGCCACCCAAAAACAGAAAGAGAATGATGATATCACATTCAGTCAGCATGATCTAGAGGGAAGGCAGTACCCTCACATGGATCCTATGGTCATCTCTGCCTGGTTCGGTCTAGCCAAGGTTTTCCGAATCCTAGTAGATACTGGAAGCTCAGTAAATATCTTATTCAAGCACGCTTTCGACAAAATGAGGCTGTCAATGAAGGATGTGTCTCCCTGCAGCTAACCGCTACATGGTTTTGCCAGGGATGCGAAAATGCCCCTCGGGCAAATGGACCTCTTTGTCGAAATAGGAAGTCATCCCCGCTCCGTTGTGCAAAAACAAACATTTGTGCTGATAGAGAGCCACTCAGCCTACAACGCCTTTTTGGGAAGACCAGCATTGTCTAACTTCCAAATTGTCCTAGCCCCGTGGTGCCTGAAGATGAAATTTCCAACGGATAACGGAATAGGAGAAATAGAGGGAGTTCATGACGCCGCTCAAGATTGCTATGTAACCGAACTTCACAATAACCGAAGGAAGGGCAAAGGGAAGGAGGCAGAGACTTCTCTCTGCAAGAAAAACTTGGAAGCATAGCAATTAAAGAAAGCCCCTCCTCTTCGATACACCAGCGATCCTTTCAACGAATTAGACCCCATGGACAAGGAGGAAGAGGCCACCACCGAGCCTGCAGAGGCTATGGAATTTGTATCTATAGACAAACACGACCCAAGTAGACTGCTAAGAGTCGGGTCTCAGTTAAGAGCGGAATTGAAGGATCAACTTGTCGATTTTCTTCGCCACAACATGGATGTATTTGCATGGACGCACGCCGAACCAAAATAACACCGGTCCAAAACCATCTCCCTGCCGAACCAAGCTCCACCCACTCACCACTGGACCAAGCCCCACCGAGCCATGCTCCACCGAACCAACCTACCTCCATCCACTGCCGGACCAGAAACGAGGGAGGACACGACTGGACCAATTCTGTCAGGCCAGATTGCTTCAGCCCAAGCCCACCAGCAGCTATATACGTCCAAGACCCCTGCCTCCAGCCTCACTCTATAAATAGAAGGGCAAGGGTACAACAATGGCAGACAAGTTTGAGAGCTCTAGCACGGAAGGAACTTTCAAACAACTTTTATATACTTGTATACCAAGCTTTGTACTTGTAATCTGAAAGAAAAAGGAGAATAACATATAAAGTAGACGTAGGCACGTTCTGGCCGAACCACTATAAATCTGTGTGTCTTTTACAGTTTAGTCCCTGCTTTTCATATATTTGCGTAAATCCCCCAAATCACTAGAAACAACATAAAATCAACTAATTCATACGACTTGGAGGTGTTTGCCCATTTCTTGTGCAAACATTTTTGGTGCTTTCATTGAGAGCCGAGCTAGAAGCCACAGCTTCTCCTACTCAACCTTCTTCCTCCCAACATCGTTCCTTGCTCTGACAACATGACTTCCAGGCAGAGGAGAGATGTTAACAAAGGAAAGAACGTCGCAGCTAGCAATATCCCAGATCCAGTGGCCCCAAATCAAGAGAATCATCCCGTTTTAACAGCAGTACCAGATGAAAATCAGGTAAATCCAACAGCCCCCGCCGCGGAACAACCAATTACTAGGGCAGATCTAGACAGGGTTGTGGCTGAAGTAACTAACCGCTTCGCATCTCAGTAAGAAGCCTTGGTGGACCAACTCATGTCACGCCTAAGGGATGCTGAAGAATCCAACCGCAACACCGAATCATGGAGCGAGTCCCAATCTGGAGGATCTGGAAGGCGACAAAGACCTTTCTACTTCGAAGAGGTTAACAACAGAAACAGCCATGGTAGGAGCCGAGCCCGGACTCAGCCCGAAGTCCGACCCGAGGAAACACTTGGAACCGAACCCAACGGGGGAGGTGCCAGGCAAGGGTCGGATGTAGCTGAGCCTGTCATGCTACCTAACCATGAAAACACCAGTAGACGGTGCCGAGCTGGAGTCCAGCCCGAAGTTGGACCCGAGAAAGCACTGAGAACAGAACCCAGCAGGGGAAGATCAAGGCAAGGGCCAACTATGGCCGACCCCAGCATGCCCCCAGAAGAGCAGAGGCAGCCTTTAGAGAATGTTAGGAGTGACAGACGATACCATCCCTACAAGTCGTCTGGACAGACTCAATCCCGCAGAGAAGAACCAAACTCATTTCTATCCGCTCCAAGTTCTGATGAGAGGACGGTGCGATTGTTCAGAGAGTGCGTCCAACGGGAGCAAAGGAATCGGGGAATAGGCGCTAAGGTAACCAGCCCCTTCACCCGCAATATCAAAACTGCCATCACCCCCCGGGAATGGAAAATACCAACGATGGAACCTTACAAGGGAACCTCTGACCCCATCGTACACTTACAGAGATACACGCAGCATATGCTCATGAGCGGAGCAACAGAGGGAGTGTTATGTAAATGCTTCCCACTATTCTTGGCAGATCTAGCTACCTCCTGGTTCTACCACCTACCCCAAGGGTCCATCAGCTCATGAGAAATGTTGAAAGAAAAGTTCGTCAGTCAGTTCCGCATTCATGTGGAGCAACCCAAGGACGCTTATTCCTTATCTAATATCAAACAGAAACCCAGAGAGACATTGCAACAATATCTAACCCGATCCAACGCCGCGACAACCGCAGTCCAAGATGCCGACAAGAAACTTATCCTAATGGCCTTCTGTAGTGGTGTACATCCAGATACTAAATTTGCTAGATGACTAACCAAATAAAAACCAGCTACGTTACCTGATTTCTTCCATGAAGCTGGAAAGTATATGAGACTTGAGGACGCTGCCACTGAGAGGCAATCAGGGCAACAGGCTAAGATGGCTACAGACAGGTTCCCCGCTGCAGCAAAGGATGTTCGAAGAAATGACTCTAGAGACAATGCTGGGGGCAAAAAGGGAGAAAAGCGCTTATATCGACCAGGACCAAGATTTGACTCTTATACTCCTTTGAATGAAACGATCGAAAACATCTTCCTAGCCACTCAATACGAAGTTAGATACAAGCGCCCCCGCACAAGAAGGAGTCAGATAGCGCACTCAAATCTGGGAAGTTCTGCCGCTTCCACGAATCCCACGGACATGATACCAATGAATGCCACCATCTCCGGGACTTGATTGAAGAACACATCAGAAGGAGGAGACTGGAGCGCTATGTAAAAGGCCAGAACAGGACTTCGACTCCTGCCAATGAGAATCCTGGACTACCCCCCAGAAGCAAGCGGGGGAAATCGCAACACCAGCGGCTCTAGTCAAGAGAAGATAGTGGTCCACACCATATCAGGAGGACCGCACATCGCCGACAGAAGTTGGGCAGAGATGGAAAGATAAGGTAAGTCACTGACGAACGCTGAAGGCTGCGTTAATTCTGTTATGGAAGAATGCCACCCAAAACGGAAAGAGAATGACGACATCACATTCAGTAGGCGTGATCTAGAGGGAAGACAGTACACGCACATGGATCCTATGGTCACCTCTGCATGGTTCGGACCAGCCAAAGTTTTTCGAATTTTAATAGACACTGGAAGCTCGGTGAATATCCTATTCAAGCATGCTTTCGACAAAATGAAGCTATCAATGAAGGATGTGTCTCCCTGCAACAAACCACTACATGGTTTCACTGGAGATGCGAAGATGCCCCTCGGGCAATTGGACCTTTTTGTTGAAATAGGAAGTCATCCTCGCTCCGCTGTGCGAAAACAAACGTTTGTGCTAATAGAAAGCCATTCGACCTACAACGCCTTTTTGGAAAGACCATCCTTGTCCGACTTCCAAATTTTCCTAGCCCCGTGGTGCCTGAAGTTGAAATTTCCAACCGATAACAGAATAGGAGAAATAGAGGGAGATCAAGACGCTGCTCGAGACTGCTATGTAACTGAACTTCGCAATAACCACAGAAAAGATAAAGGGAAAAATGCAGAGACTACTCTCTGCATGAAAAGCTTGGAAGCATAGCAACTAAAGAAAGCCCCTCCTCTTCGATATACTAGTAATCCTTTCAACGAATTAGACCCCAGGGACAAAGAGGAGGAGGCCACCGCCGAGCCTGCAGAGGCTATGGAATTCGTATCTGTAGACAAACACGACCCAAGTAGACTGCTGAGAGTCGGGTCTTAGTTAAAAAGAGAATTAAAGAATCAACTCATTGATTTTCTTCGCCGCAACATGGATGTATTTGCATGGATGCACGCTGACATGACGAGAATCTCCCCAGACGTAGCATGCCACATGCTGAACATAGATCCCACCAAGGTGCCAGTGAAGCAGAAAAAGAGGAGCATGGGGGCAGAACGATCAGCAGCCCTCGAGGAAGAAGTAAAGAACTTACTTGCCAATGACTTCATACGTGAAGCCATCCACCCAGAATGGATCGCCAACCCGGTCCTGGTAAAGAAAGCTAATGGGAAGTGGCGAACATCCATCGATTTCTCCAACTTAAATGACGCTTGCCCGAAAGACTGCTTCCTACTCCCCCGAATCGACCAACTCGTGGACAACACAGCCGGACACGAACTCTTATCCTTTATGGACGCATACTCAGGATATAACCAGATCCCTATGCACGCCCCCGATCAAGACCACACTAGCTTCATCACTGGCCGAGGATTGTACTGTTACAGGGTAATGCCATTTGGACTTAAAAACGCCGGAGCTACTTATCAGCGCCTCGTCAACAAGATGTTTGCAGAACTGATAGGGCGATCTATGGAAGTTTATGTGGATGACATGCTGGTAAAATCGAGGAAAGCCAACGACCATATAAACCATCTGGACGAGATGTTTCAAGTACTTCGCCAATATGGAATGAAACTGAACCCTCTAAAGTGCTCCTTCAGAGTATCATCGGGAAAGTTCTTGGGATACATCGTTCATGCCAGGGGGATTGAAGCAAACCCCGAACAAGTTCGAGCTTTGCAAGATATCAAGATACCATCCACTCAAAGAGAGATGCAAAGCCTAAACGGGAAAGTGACCCCCCTAAGTAGGTTCATCTCTAAAGCAACCGACAAATGCATCCCGTTCTTCGAAGCTCTAAAGAAAGACAAAGGAAAGTTCGAATGGACTGACAAATGCTCGACAGCCTTCCTTAACTTAATCGGATACCTCCAGAGATCACCGGTACTCTCAACTCCGAATGAAGGCGAGGAACTATACCTATACCTTGCTGTATCGTCCTACGCTTTGAGCGCCGCTTTGGTGAGAGAAGACAACCGCGCGCAGCGACCCGTATACTTTGTAAGCAAGAGATTCACAGGGGCAGAAGCCAGATACCCTAAACTTGAAAAGCTAGCATACTGTTTGCTTATCACGTCACGGAAACTGCGACACTATTTCCAGTCTCATTCCATCAGAGTTTTAACCGATCAACCGCTAAGGCAAGTGCTCCATCGCCCCGACACTTCTGGGCGATTACTTAAGTGGTGCATCGAACTAAGTCAATATGATATCACTTACCATCCTCGCACCGCTATCAAGGGGCAAGCCATAGCTGATTTCATTGCCGAATTCACTACTAATGAAGGTAAGGACCAATCTGAAATAGAAGAAGATATCAAGTGGAATCTCTTCATAGATGGAGAGTCGAACGAACAAGGCTCGGGGGCAGGTGTTGTGATAATCACCCCCAGGGGAAAGAAGCTGCACTACGCCCTAAGATTGGAATTCGCTGCCACCAACAATGACGCAGAATACGAAGCAGTGATAGCCGGATTAGAACTTGCACTGGAAATTGGAGTCAGTTCTTTATGTCTCCATAGTGATTCTCAACTTATTGTAAATCAAATACTGGGAGAATTCCAGACTCGAGGAGAACGACTCACAGCGTATCTAAAGAAGACCATGCTACTTCTTAATCAATTAGATCACTATTTAATCAAACACATCCCCAAGAAGAGAATCATGAGGCCGACGAACTAGCAAAACAAGCTAGTATGAAGAAAATCACTATTTTCGGAGCATTAACCATCTCAAAACAACTGGCACCAAGTTTCGAGCAAGTGAATCTGATAACTGCGATCGACGAAGAAACCTAGATGACCCCTATCCGGAAATATTTACAAGATGGCACACTACCCGACAAGTGTAGCGAAGTCAAGAAAATCTTGAGGAAAGCTTCCCGCTACACATTACAGGAAGGCATCCTCTATCGACGCGGCTTCTCTAATCCATTATTAAGGTGTATCGCTGGAAGGGAAGTCAAGGAAGTCTTATCCAACATCCATCAAGGAAGTTGCGGAGATCACACTGGAGGGCAGACTCTGGCAAAGAAGATACTCCGATATGGATATTACTGGCCCACTTTAAACAAAGATGCCTTGGACTTCGTCAAGAGATGTGACAGATGTCAGAAATTTGCCAAGATTCCTCGACTACCCACAAATGAGATTACTCAAATGACCAGCCCTTGGCCCTTTGCAGTATGGGGAATTGACTTGATTGGCGAACTGCCAACGGGCTGAGGCGGAGCCAAATATGCTATAGTGGCGGTTGACTATTTCACCAAATGGGTGGAGGCGGAACCTCTAAATAAAATATCCTCAGCAAAAGTTATCAACTTCTTGATCAAAAATATTCTGTGCAAGTATGAGTCCCACTCAAGATCATATCAGACAACGGACTTCAGTTTGACAGTGAAGAATTCGCCGATTGGTGCCAAGAGCACGGAATTCACAAAAGCTTCTCATCTGTAGCTTATCCTTAAGAAAACGGATAAGTCGAAGCTGTCAACAAGATTCTCAAAACCTTAATCAAGAAGAAACTTGAAAAGTCGAAAGGCGCTTGGGTGGACGAACTTCCTACGACACTATGGGCCTATCGCACATCTTACAGAACTTCAACAGGGCATACCCCTTTCTCTTTGGCATACGGATCGGAGGCCATGCTCCCAGTTGAAACTATAGTGCCCTCTCACCGTAGGATCCACTATAACCCGGAAGAGAATGAAGAACTCCTCCTCATGTCTTTGGATCTAATTGAGGAGAGAAGAAACGATGCAGCACTCAAAGCAGCAGCTCATAAGAAAAAAGTCGCGGCACAATACAACTCCAAAGTCAAGCACCGCAGCTTATAGGAAGGAGATCTCGTCCTCAAGCGGATCTTCCCGCGCCTCGGAGCGCTAGATCCAATCTGGGACAGACCCTATGTAATCCATAAAGATCTCCACAACGGAGTTTATATTTTGTCAACAGTGGACAGGGGAGGTGTTCCAGAGGGCATGGAACATCCAACACCTCCGTCGATACTTTTCTTAATTTGTACTGCCCATATGAAGTGAATTAACAAAGAGAATCAGTGGACGTAGGCATTTTTGTGCCGAACCACTTTAAAAAATCTTGTCTCTTTTTAACTTGTTCCTTTATAACTTGGCTACTTGTTAACTGTATCCTTTTCTGTTGAACGAAATTCTGTGTAATGGCACCTCCATTCAAGCCACATCAGGGCACGACCTCATCTGGACAAGGCCTAACAGGTACTATGCGATTCTATGCACTCGCCAATGAGACACTTTTGCTCCAGCATCTCTCTACTGCGGGTTAACTCGTTGCTCGCGACTGCCCTTAAAGCCAACTGTAATGAGCTGATTATAAGCCATTACGAAGGCCGACTATAGCCGATGGCAGCTCATTACGGCGTTCGGCTCGCCGGCAACTGTGAACCTACTTTAAGCCCCAACATAAGGTGTGGCCAGCCAGGGGTAGTTCACGGTTGACGATCGGCACCCACGCTAGCCGGCCATAGTAAATCGAATAATACCCACGATTACGGGCCATAATGGCTCGGGTAGTTACTGTGCGCGATCTCGGCTCCGATGTGTCTTGAGTGCGGCTGTGGTAAAAAAAAGAAAACTCCCCGCGGAGGCGTAAGATGGGTGGCAAATGTCTCCAAGACCCACAGCTAGGGAAAGTGACTACAAAACCCGTTTACCACGAACTTAAACACATCGACGGCCTTCCGTGACTGGAAGTTTTACTTTTCCTATATTTCCATTCCATTTAAATACTTTTCTCCTATCCTGTGTAACGGTCCCTAAAGTACAAGACACCGACTAGGAGACATTCGCTCATAAGGATCGGAGCCCGCAAACTGGATAACAAGGCACTCAGTTGTATCCATGACCAGTTACACAAGACGCTCAATGCTACCCCCTGCAACTAAAACATGAAGGGCGGTACTCTCTTCTCTTGTACATAAACATGTATTCATACATCACACCAACATTGCAAAACATGAAATTATATTTCAAGCAAGAGCTTAGCATCAAACACAACTAAATCACAGGCACATGCATAGTTATACTTCTTATGCAACACATCAAAATAATAACAGCATTCAAAATATAACAGAATCAGCTTGTGTTATAAACTTACACAAAGTCGTTCAATGACATAATTACAGCTCGAAAGTACATTAATGTTTTGAACTAGCATATACAGGAATGTCAAGCAAACCAAATAAAATAACCATCTGCATAAGTGCTAACCACTATGCCTCAGAACCAGCTCTCCGAATCTACTTGGTTGCTGGATCGGAACTCCCAGCATGTTGACCAGAGGTCCCACCTGTCCAATTCAGGAGAAGAATCCATCAGATAAACAGTGAACGATCAAGTTATGAAAAGCTAAAAAGGGAAAACTCACCAACACCCGCTTCTTGGTCCTCGTCCCCCAACTGTACACCGGATTCCTCCGTAGCAAGTAGCCGCATCCCCTCCTTCACCGCTACCTTCTCCTTTGAGAACTAGGCGGTAACCATATCCATCTTGAATGCCGCTCCACCTTCCTTATCCGCATCAGCCTTGGCCTCCTCCAAAGCCCGGAGATATATCCTAGCCATGATCCAGGGATAGTCATCCATCCAGGATAGATTACCCTGCTTCCAGGTACGGAAGTACATATCCTGCAACATCTCATCCATCATCCCCTCATTCTCCTCAAGCTCCCTCACCCGGGCCTCGGAGGACAGCAACTTAGCAACGGCAACATCCCTCTCCGATCGATATCTCAAGCGGTCAGCCTGGAGAGACCTCCTCATTTCCTCCATCTCTTCCTTTAGCCTAGCCTGAGCAAGCTCTGCGGCCTCAAGCCTCCTAGATAACTCCTCTACCTGCTCGAGATCCGCCCTCCGAACCTCGTCTACCGTAGCAATGGCTATGTCAATCCGCTCCTTGCAGGCGGCCTCCATCTTTCGCAGCTCAGCCTTGCTAGCCTCCTTCATGGTTTTCTTTAGTCGTCGGGAGGCCGCCTCATGCTGAGATATCTAGATAGCCTGATCGGCAAGCTGTTTGGCCTGATCAGAAACCTGTAGCCGCAACCGGATGTTAGCTCTTCCGATTTCCTCCCCAGCCCTAGCCAGTCGAGCGTGATGCTCCATTAGCCTCTTGGTTTCCTCAGCCACCCGATCGATGCTTGCCTTGGCCTCGTTCCCCATGGTCACAATCCGAGTAGTAAGCAAATCGAGGTCTAACGACTTAGCCTCATCAAGCACCCATACCATGGGATTGCGGGGAAGAAGATGCTCACCTGTGACCTCATCAAAAGAGATATCCTGAAAACTCGGGTCCAGATCCGGGTGGCCGACAAATGGGTTGCGATCCAAACCTGGGCGGTCTATCGGAGTGACGGTTGGATTTTCGGACAGATGGGGGGAAGGCATAAACCCAGTATCCTCCTCAGTAATATCATGGATAGGCTGGACTAGAGGCTGAGGGCCAGGTGAAGGTTCAAACGAAGATCGGCCCCTCTTCCTCTTTTGCATATCTTCTTTAATAACTGCAAGAAGAGGGCGATATCTAACTTCATACCCAGGACGGCTAGTTGGCGGCTTTGGTTTGGCAGAAGCTTTGATAGCTTATACTGTTCGAGGCGGTGCCGAATATTTGATGTCTTGGCCGCCTTACCTGCTCCTGGAATAGAAACCAAGTGTTACGAACATACAATGATCCATAATTCAAGAAATATGTTAAGTTAAGAAGAGTGAGAAGGCACATCTGTTATACAAGCACTGCGGAGGAGTGGGATACTGCAATAAGTCCTGAATCTCATTCCAGGACGGAAGCGAACCATAAAATATTCCTAAGTCCCTATCGTAAATGG
This sequence comes from Allium cepa, assembly GCA_030765085.1. Lineage (NCBI taxonomy): Eukaryota > Viridiplantae > Streptophyta > Magnoliopsida > Asparagales > Amaryllidaceae > Allium > Allium cepa. Next base: position 152,763,938 of record CM060945.1, read on the forward strand.
AGTCTGCAGAAGTCAAAAGTTCACCTTGAATCGCTGGAGTCGCCTTAGCTGAAGAACTCTCAGAGAATGGATCGGCGCCAGCCCCAGTCTTGTCAACCCCCTTAGCCTTCTCAACCAAAGCCGATCCTTCCTCCGACTCCCCAAAAGCTTGACGGAAAGCATCATCCGTCCACTCATGAATCTCTCCCTCTTGCCCGGAGGTTAAGGCACCAACGCCACTACCGCTCTGTCCATCTCCTCCTTCACCCTCACCTCTATCTTCCTCCACATCTTCCTCTCCCGGAGCAATTGGGCAAGTGCTAGGAGAGGGACTATCAGACTTCTTAAGCTTCTTACCTCCGACAACGGGAGGCTTTGTAAAAGGTTCCCTCTTGCCACTCTTCACCGTGGCCCCTTCCTTGGCTTTGGCAGCCTTCTTCTCAGCCGTATCTCTCTGCTTAACCACGGACTGGTGTGGCAGGATCAAGTTGTGCTCCAGGAGAGTAGCATTCCTGATCAGGAAAGAAGCCGACCTGTCCCGTCCCGAAATGGCCTTTATTTCCACAGCCATCTAGACCAGGGAATCACTTTCTACGACTGTAAAACCACCTGTCGCTAGCAAGAAATAGAAGCATATCAGAAGAAGCATTGCAGTCGGAACAAGGAAACTGTAAATAAAATTCAACTTACAGCCAGAAGTGAAGAGGCGGAAGGAGACAGAATCGTCCTTGATAAAAAACCATTCTTTCTTAAACATGGTGAACTTTGAGTATAAGTCCAAGCCCGGTTTGAAGGGCACGGCCGCTTCCAAACTAACATACGGAGACCACTTCTTGTAGCCTCTCAGATTATACAAGTATCGAATTTCCCGGTTAGAAGGAGGGCACCCATACCTCCTCTGGAAGATAACGAATAAGCACACCAGAATAGCGTAGGAATTGGGCTGGAGCTGGAGAGGGGCCACCTTCAGATAGGTAAGGAAGCTGACTATCCATGCGTTGATCGGAGGAATGGCCCCACACATACAATGGTGCTGCTGTAAGCAAAATATCCTTCAGGAGGGTCATATGGCATAACCCTCTCTCCCGGCAACAGCATGCGAGCCCTGTCAATCCCGAAGGAACGAGAGATGATATCAAGCTGCTCCTCCCTGAGGGAGCTAGGAAAACAATCGGGCGGATAATTCAGAAGCTCCTGGGGGCCATACCCATCTACTAGCGACCTCGGGGCAGGTCCATGACGTTCCGGTCTTGGCTGGGCTGGAGGCACGGAGGAGGACTCTCCTTCGCCCCTAGACTTCAGTTTATCTGATCGAGATTCTGCTTTGCGAGACATTATCTGCAAACACCGGAAGAACAAATTAGAACAAGGAGTATGGAAACATGAGCAAATAGGTACATGCAGCCTGAAGACTCGCTCACAAATTCAAAATTCATTCGCAAAAATAAAAGTTTTCAAGCTCATTCGGTTTTCACATTCATTCGGTTTTCACACTCATTCGGTTTTCACATTCATTCGATTTTCACACTCATTCGGTTTTCACACTCATTCGGTTTTCACACTCATTCGATTTTCACATTCATTCGGTTTTCACACCCATTCGGTTTTCACACTCATTCGGTTTTCGCATTCATTCGGTTTTCGCACTCATTTGGTTTTCAAGCTCATTCGGTATTCAAGGACCGCGAGCAAATTCGTTAAAACAAAGAAACCACATTCGGCGAAAAGAACGCACCTGATTCGACTCCAAGTTGATTCGGTGCAAAAATGATTCGGCACTAGGACGATTCGGCACTAAGTTGATTCGGCACTTATGTGGTTCGGCTGTCTCGTATGATGGAGGTTGAACGAAGGCCCTAGGCCCCTACTTATAGGCGAGCACAGATACGACCGGACCAACAGGTTCGACACTTGGGGCCAAATGAAAGTGCCTAAGCTGAATAAACTAAAAACAAAGCGCGAAATATGCAGGCATATGCCCCACTTTGGGGGGCAAATGTTGGGTGGATTCTCACCCAGGAGATCTCGAGACCAAGAAGCATCAGTTCCATCTGGGTTTGCCCACTCCATTCATTCCATTCCATCCGGTACCTAAGCTCATCCGGTACACAGGCCACTGCCGAACCACCTACTCGCCGAACCAAAATAACACCGGTCCAAAACCATCTCCCTGCCGAACCACCTACTCGCCGAACCAAAATAACACCGGTCCAAAACCATCTCCCTGCTGAACCAAGCTCCACCCACTCACCACCGGACCATGCCCAACCGAGCCATGCTCCACCGAACCAACCTACCTCCATCCACTGCCGGACCAGAAACGAGGGAGGACACGACCGGACCAATTCTGTCAGGCCATATTGCTTCAGCCCAGGCCCACCAGCAGCTATATACGTCCAAGACCCCTACCTCCAGCCTCACTCTATAAATAGAAGGGCAAGGGTACAACAATGGCAGACAAGTTTGAGAGCTCAAGCACGGAAGGAACTTTCAAACAACTTTCATATACTTGTATACCAAGCTTTGTACTTGTAATCTGAAAGAAAAAGGAGAATAACATATAAAGTGGACGTAGGCACGTTCTGGCCGAACCACTATATATCTGTGTTTCTTTTACAGTTTAGTCCCTACTTTTCATATATTTGCGTAAATCCCCCAAATCACTAGAAACAACATAAAATCAACTAATGCATACGAGTTGGAGGTGTTTGCCCATTTCTTGTGCAAACAGCTTAAAAATCGAGAATAAAATAACATTTATATAAGATCTAAAATCAATATTTATATAAAACCACATATTTCTTTACAAAACCATAGAAATCATTTCAAAGTATTTATATATATATATATACCATGGTGTCTGTATATAGTTTTCTATCCTATGGTCAAGTGATACGGATATTTTTCATTTCAATCCGCAATTTAATATATAAATACGGTTATATACCATTTCAAACCGCAATCTCGAATGAAATAAAAATCCATAACAACTTGTAGTTTATAACAATATAAAATACAACATCCATTCATCCAATATCAATCATCAAACACTTAACACAATCATCATCCAATTCAATCAATAACATCAATATATAACAGATAAAAAATTAACAAGTATTTACTAGCAGTTTATATTCAATAATAATTTAAATAACTCTTTTATTCAGATAAATTCAAAAACTGAGATTGATTCAAAATATGCTAAACAGTCATAAATAAATTTCAAATCACATCATAAATCAATTTAACAAACATAAGAAATTTTAAAAGTTGTGAGTGGTTTAAACACTCACCTTTCGAATATAAATTGAATTTAAATCCAATTTAAATCCAAAATTCAAACAGTCTAAGAATCTGATCAAACTAGTGCCAAAATGTTCGAAATTACAATACGAACCTAACGGAGAAAACCACGCATGAATTGGACCTCGTATGCGAAAGATATGATAGTTACAACATTTTAAACAAAATTTTAAATAAATAAAATAAAATAAAACCCCAGCCAGTAGTAACGAGCCACGTCATGCAAATACTCTTCATTCTCGAGAATCCCAATACCAAAGCACACTCGAACACGTAGAACCATAGCCGCCTTCGCCTCGTTCGCTTCTGCTCGATCAACCACGGCCAAACGCGGCATGCACGCGCCGTTTCAGGCAAATCACCGAAACCCCAAAGCCCGTTGCCTCATCGACGATGACCAACAACTCCACCGGCTGCCGCTAATTCCATAACCCTAATTGAATTTTTTGCAACCATCCGACCATTGATTTGACAAACCATCCACTCTGATGAACTCCCCTCAGTCCTCTCCACAGTTCAGAATAGTTGATTCACCGATCGGTTGCCGTTGATCGCGACGAAAAAGAACGGTCGAAAATAGATCAACAATTTCTGGCCATATCGTAATCCAGAGTGAAAAATGAATCATATATTTGACTTGCGCTCGTCGGGAGTTTCAAATCCATATATAATTCGATAGTGGAAATAAGCCTCAAGGGCTTCTTTAGCAGGTGCAATTAGTTTCTAGGACACGCAACTGAAATAATTACTTTTAAGGACAAAATACAAAATAATTAGTTTCCAAGGCCTAAAAACTAATGAAATTATGTCCTTGAAAGTAATTGGACTGCTAATTTTGTCCTTAAAAGTAATTGTTCTGCTAACTTTGGCCTTGAAATTAACTTTTGTGGATGTGTGTCTTAGAAACTAATTGGACTGTATTCTAGAAACTAATTGGACTGTAAGCTTATGAAATCCATATATATTTGGGAATTTGAAATTTTTGATTTGGTTTTGAATTGCAATTAGATTGGGAAGTTAGGTTTTCAGCCATTGAGGAAGAGGTGCAACAGAAGTTTCTGTACGTACAGAAATGAGAAATAGAAAGGTTGCTAGGGTTTATAACCGAATATATATAGGTGGAGCTGATAATAGAGGAACGGATATGATTGGTTTGGATAGATGAACGATACAGGCCAAAAAGCCCGTTTCGACTCCGGAAGGAAAATGGATCGAACCATATATCCAAATAGATGTTTTCAAATATTTTAAACGCAATGGAACAGGTTTTAGGTCCAAATTCCATATTATGAAGAAGTTATGATAAAATCAAGTTATTTCAAATTGATTTTAGTTGATTTCAATTTCATTAATTTCTAGGCGTTTCGAGTCCGTACGATCAAACGACAAGTCCGTTCGCTACGAAACATGAAATCCAATAATAATTCACCGTTACTGATCCGATGAAATTGGTTTCGTCGAAATCCAAGTCAGTGGCCAAAATAGCTATTTTTCAGTTAATTAAATAACTTACTGTTAGATTAATTAATCACTTCTTCAATTCAAATTTAATTATTTACCATTTCTATAATTTCTGATTACAATAAATTTTTAATTCATTAACCATAATTTCCATATCAATCAAATAAGGATTTATTGCAAAATTTATAGTGTTTACCTTCAATTTATTCAATTAAATTATATTTTTAATTTCAATTAAATTTATACAATTTGTATTCAATCTCTTTATTCAATCAATCATCATCTTATGGATAAATTTAACATTAGTATATATCCAATTACCGTAATATTTTACAGTCATCAACTAAATTCATATTAACGTAGTTTTTAATTACGTTTAATTCCAATGGATTTAGATCTAATTCAATAGATTAAATAAATGGATAAATAACTAATGATTATCACCATTTGCCTAATTTAATCCTATTTATAATTTATTATCAAATAACAAATATTATAATTACTTATCTAACATTGATTTTTTTCAATTACTATTTATTATTATTATTAATTCATTAAATAAATTCAATATTTACATTTGTATTCTTATATTAAATTTATTACCTAGTATACATTTACCTTATTTCAACTAATTGGAATTCCATTCAAGTTCATTAGTTGTTAACTTTAATTATCCTTGTTCCGTTTCATCTTAGTTATTTTTCCATTATTACCTTACAACTTTTTATTTCTTCCAAATTTAATTACCAAAATCATATTAAATTAACAAATTTAAAACATCGAAATTTACGGTCGTTACAATCTGCTTCTATTTTCTTCACGAACATATATTATATCATCAAGAAGAAGATCAGAGGAAAGGTGTACATATTGGCTCATTCATGGTATTCAAAAAGTACACAAAGTCACAAAGTCACAAACTCAACTATTTGTAATAGTCGAAGTCTTTTGGAGATCTTCAAGTATGAAATCTTGTTCGACAGCTTAGGCGTTCTGTAATACCTATTCCTCTGGGTTAAATGATGACGTTTGTTAGTAAAATCTAGAAGGAGTCTGGGACTGGACGTAGAATGAGAAGTTCAAAACGGTATAAAAATCTCTAGAGCACTTTACTTATCGCAATTTTGTACTGCCACTTTGATATAAGTTCTATTTAGTAGATATAATCATTTGACTAGATCCGCATATAATTTCATATGGCATCAAAGGCTGGGTTTCTACAGATCATAACGACATCCTAAAATAAATGGCCATAAATAGATCTATTCAAGGCAATAGAAAGAGGAAGAGAAGTAAAGGAGAATCAAATGAGCAAATGCTTTATGGCTAAACTCAGATCACAATCAGTATGCTCAGACTCTTTATATAAAGATCTTTTGTTAGCACATGATGCACTATTAAAAGATTTTAAAACTTTAAATAAAGTTAATAGAATTGCATTAGCTAAGTTAGAAGATAGTCAGCAAGAAATTTTCAATTTCAAAGAGGAAAATAAAATTTTGGTAAAACAGACTGAATTTTTTGAAAATATGGTAGAAGAACTTGTTTTACAAAAAGATTTCCTACAAAAAGAATGTAATGCCTTTCTGATCCCCAGATGCAACGGACCGGAAATTACGCAATTAACTAAATTTTTCTTGAAATAAAATAATAAAATTTTGCAATGAAAATTTGACATTTGGTACGCGTCTATTTAAGCATAGCAAGCGGCTGATTTTCAGTGGAAAATATGAAAGTTAGTTCTATTGCGTAATTTTTAATTTAAATATATTAAAAATAGAAGGAAATAAATTATTTTTAAAATCTGAATAATTTAATATAATAAAAAATGTAAATCATTTTCTAAGTAAGACGTTGTTTTTCGTTTCGCCAAATTTGGATTGCTATAGCTCCGTTTATCTTTTTCTTGGTGTATTAACAGATGCTTGGCAGCGATTATCGAGTTTTGATAGAATGGTTGTATCGCTCATATCTATGTTTCATTCTGTTCGTCTCGTTGTGTTGATCTCCGCAGTATATTCATTCCTGTATTTCGACATCTGATATATGGCAAAATCTGTGAAAAGACTAGCCGTACTGGTTCCGTATTCGAGCCTTTTGGTTTCCGATGGCCATTTATTTATCCACTGTGCAAAACCAAATGGATATTTTCATTTATAACTTCTAGAAACACAGCCTTTGACCTTCTATATTCTCTAGTTATCATTCATATGTTGGTTTGTTTGCATACCTCCTTCTCTTCCTCATTTTTCGTTCTGTGAAAAATAAAGTTTATACATGTTGCTTTAAATCTATAGCCTGCTTCTCCCCTAAAACCGCTCATGCTCGTTCCCTCACTAAACCCTCTCCACCGAGCCGTATCCCTTTCCACCATCCTGGCCTTCCACGTACCCGACCCGCCACCTGACCTCTAGCCTCCACCCACTAGTACAGCCAAACCCTAGCTAGCAGCTCGCCCACAACACCCCACACCATATGTCCACTTTCCTTTCACCCCTATTCTCTCTCTGCTTAGCCAAATCCTCCGCTACACCATTATCCTATCACCAGAAAACTCTTCACCCCAGATCTGCTGTGCCTTCCCGCTTGAGACGACATCCTCTCGAACCCAACCATGACTATACTCCATCAGCCTCACGACCAAACACCTCCACCCCTCTCTCTACTCTCCACGTCAGTCCATCTTTTCCCACCTTCACCACTTTTCATCGCCTAACCCATCACTCATTTTCCATGCTTCTCCTCCACGACTGGCCACACGATATCATGCAGCCTCGTCCGCCTTCTCCTCCACTAATAGCCACTTGCCTCCTTCTCCGCCGTGCCGACAAACCACCAGCCAATAGCCACCAGTCCTCCCACGCCAAAGCCTACCTTTCCTCCTCCTCCGACCTTTCCCTTCGTCCGATGATAGCCTGCCACCCTTCCTTTCCTTGCCATCTCCAATTTCCAAATCATCTCCAAATGGAAAACGCACTTTCCACTTGCCATAGCAGCTACATCTATGTAGCTTTACATAAGTATATACAATATGTTTATGGTTATGTTAATAATTTTGAAATGAATATATATATATATATATATATATATATATATATATATATATTATGTTTAAATTAATATTTTGGAATGTATATATATGTAGAAAATGTTTTGTAATATTTTAAAAAAGATTTTTCTTATGATTTTAAACATATGTAGATATTATGTTCAAATATTTATTTGAAGCATTTTGTAAACTATGGGCCTTTATGAATATTGATTTTTAACAAAACTATAATACGAAGATTTTATTTTAGATATTGGTTTAAACTGAATATTGTTTTTTACTAATTTTTACGCAAAATGTATTTTTTATTTTCGTTGACCTCTTGTCTACCTTGCTTTGCTCGTTTCTGTTGCTGTCTGGAGATTATTTCCGCATCTCTAGCTTGTCCATGCGTGTCCTTATTATCGTTGTTTCGCTAGCCTCAAAAGGTGAACGATCACTCATGATTAACATTCTTAAATTTAGTAAATTTAATTCACATAAAATGATGATTGAAATATGTTGTTAAAAACTAAATTGGTTAGAAATTTAATAGTTGAATATGATATGTTATTATTTACACTGTTTACCGATGTTAATTGACATATGACACCATAACGTGTTATATATACTATATTTTAAACCGTTAATGATCATTTATGCTTGTCTTTGATACACACACACACACACACATATGTCATTTTATTTTATTTTATTTTATTTAATCTCACTCTGCAGGTTCCTTGATAGTTTAGGAAATCCTTATGGGTTGAAATGATATACACCTGAACGATATTTTAGATTAGAGAAAATCGTTATGGGTCGAAATGATAAACCATTTCGATTTTGTTGATTTTTAAATATCGGGATTGCAGGTTGAAATGATGTATACCCGTAAATTTAAATTATTGCGGATTGAAATGCTAAATATGCGTATCACTTGACCTTAGGATAGAAAATTATATACGCACCGTTGGTCTATTTTTAAACGATTTCAAGAATTTTGAAAAGAAATTAGATGTGTTTTAATAAATATTAATTTGTGAAAATATTGATTTAAAATATAATATATATATAGTTTCATTAAATATAAATGTAAAATTTAGATTTTTAAATTATATGTTTTGAAATTTTAAATGTATAAGTTAAGTTTTGAAAAATATAAATTTTAAGATTTTAATTATAATTTTACTATTTTAAATATATAAAATAAGAAGAAATTTAATAAAATATAATTTGCCAAAATTTAATAAAAATTCAATTTAACTATACATATACATACATATACATAATATGTTTTAAAGTTTTTATTTAAATTTGTTTTAATATTTTTTAAATTGACTTTTGTATTAACTTTAATAAATAAAAGTGGGAAAGATAAATTAAAGTTGATTTTTAATTTAATTTGTTTAAGAGTTGTATTTGAATAAATATTGATTTGAAACTTATTAATTTTGAGATTTTGAGATATGATTTTGTAATTTGATAACTAGATTTTTGAAAAGGTGATTAAATGAATTTTTTCAAATTTAAATAAAATTGAAACTGAATATTTAATAATTATTTAAATTTCTATTTGAGATTTTGTTTAAATGTTATTAAAATGATTATCTATTTTCAAATTTTAATTAAAGTAGAATTTTGAAATATAAATGAAATTTATCAAATTGAGTTATTATAAATTGTTTGAATATTTAAACTTTGAAACCTATTGAATTGGGAGTGTTTAAATTTGTAGTTCAAACCTGGATTTGAAATCTATATAAATTAAAAATTGTTTAATGAGAATTTGAATTTATTTTTGAAATTGGGAGAAACAATTTGATTTAAAAATATTTTCGATATAAACTCTTTTAATATGTAAACTATTTTTAATATATAAACTATTTTAATCTATAACCTATTTTTAAGTATAAACTATTTTAATTTATAACTATTTCAATCTATAGACACTATTTTAATTTAAACTATTTCAATATATATATATATATATATAAATATATATGAGTTATTTTAATTTATAACTATTTCAATATATATAAACTATTTTAATTTATAACCATTTCAATATATATAAACTATTTCATTATTTAAACCGCCTAAGTTGGAACTGTTATGATTTAGGTTTAATGCATTTAAATGCGAATATTCTGATATGATGATTTAAACTATTTTGTGGTTATGATTTTGAAAACGAATATGATTTAAAGTGATATCATTTCGAAAGTGAATATGATTTCGAAAGTGAATATGATTTCGAAAGTTATATGATTTTGAAATGAATATGATATTTTGATATGAAGTATGAACTATTTGAAATGATTATAAAAGTGATTTTATAAAATGACCATAGTATGAAGTAAGCGTTTGGTTGTTAAAGAGACCGAGATTGGATATTTTCATACTCTTTACCAATATCGAAAGCCACTTTAACAACTATTTACATGGTGGAGTTTTCAAAATGAAGTAGGATGGTTTGGCGAACGTCTGCATGAGGTACGAACGCAGTTCTCACTCCCTTGAGTGTAACGTCCCGAAATTTTCGATCCCGAAAATTCCAGATAGTTAGGAAAAAAGAAGAAGAGATAGAAGAATAAGAAGAACAGGAACACCAACATCTCACATTCGCAGCGGATGAAATATAATAACAAATAATAACAGTTTACAAAAGAATTCTGTATCTGTCAAATACATTTATAATACATTAAAGTTACACATATATATACAAACATAGGATCTACACAATCATCATGTCTCAGATATATACAATAATATAATACAGCGAAAACACTCCATAGGTTCTTTCCATCCAGCTCGCCTCCTGAGCTCCAGAACGTCCTTACCTGAGATCATGTAATACTCGGTCTGACTCGAGCATTACATCATAGTAACACACGGGTCAGGCTGGAAACCAGCATGAGTAAACTCATCTAACATGAAATACCAAAGCATAAAACCTATTTAAACCCGGGGTAACTCGTGGAAATTTTCAAATTCACAGTTTTTTATAGACCACTAATTTCACACATCAAATCTCTAAGTACCAAAAACTTAGATTAAATGGTCCAATTCACTTAAATCATTTCGTTCCAGCCTATTGATTTCACATATCAATCTATAAAAATTCGAAGTAGTTTTGGGTATTTACCAATACCCGACTCCGGTCTCTTCGAATCCAATGTCATTTAAACCTAAGTTGTTTAATTAAATACAATTCGACTTTAATTACCGGATAACACTTTTTCATAGCAATTTATAATTGACAGATAATCACATTATCACTGTCCATCCAACATATCAATCAAAAAGCAATTTATATCAGATATATCAACCAATCCAAAGCACTTATCATCATTCAATCATTCAAGTTAGATGCTTCCAACATCTTTAATCATCGGCAGTTTTAAAATTCCCAAATACTGATCAACTACCTTTCCTCCCCATAAACTTACTAAAAAAATTTGGAATGATTTCTAAAATTCGTAGTTTTACAAGGCGAATGAGATTATATAAAATGAAACCCGTAATTGAAACAACTAATTTTCTGATATATTATCATTTACTGTAATATTCATTTTACCAGATAATCTCTTAATAATATTATTTGTTATCATTTTAATAATTTATATTACACCAATACAAACAAGTTTCTTCCAAATATTCCATGCTAAAAGTGATCAGGTGAAGAGATTTTCAAAAATTTGAACTTATTTAGGTTGTTGAAATTTAAAACAGAGATATACACATATTCACACAGACATGCTAACTGTGAATAAATTTATATATCCAAACAACATATATTCATTCATGCAATCATAAATTTGAGTTAGTATCTTCAATTGTTGCAGGCTTAATATTCAGATGATTTATCAGCTAAGGTTCAAAAATTTACTCCCAGATTAAGGAAGAACAGAGGAAATTAAACCAGATTACTCACCTATTTTGAACAGAGAAGCTATAATTTGATTTATATCTGGAATTGCTTGAAAATCCTTTGAAAACTGAAGAAAATACTTAAATCTTTAAAATCGCAGTTCTTAATTGAGAAGATTCAAGTTTTGACACTACGAACTGATTGTTGAATTTATTGATCTGGGCTTGATATTGTTGTTTGAAAATTGGTTGTTGAATGGTGCTTTGCTGAGATGAATTTTGTCTTACATCTTGATTCCTGAATTTGCTTTTGATCTTGAATTACTGATTCAAAGATTGAAGCCTTTTGTTTAAATTTATTCTAAGAATTTTGATGCTTCTCAGCTTTATTTTTCTTTTTTTTTGGTTCTAAGCTTTTGAAAACCAGATCAAAAGAATGAGAGGAATGAGAGTCATAATATTATATAGCTTAAATTTATTTTATAAATTTTCTTAAAAATTAAAAAATCAAAAGAGATGACACTTGTTAATTTTGTTTACACTTGGTTTTACCTATTCTACTTATTAAACACTTGTTACCAATATGTATTTTATGTCTAAACCCTTTTTTTTAAATTTATTTATAAATTATGTCTTAAACCTTATCATTTTATAATTTGAAAATTAATCTATCTCTTATGTTTAATACCCTTACATATATACAACATACATATATTTAGAGAAAAATAATCCTTTATTAATCCTATCTTAAACTTGAGCCGCCATATTCAAATCTAATAAGTATTTATCTCTAGTGTTTGTAAATATAGAATTCTATCTTTAAATCTCCTAAAAAAAAATTTAATGTATTGAATTCAAATTAATGTTCTCGATTCACAAAACATATATATATATATATATATATATATATATAAACACTTGTATATGAACACACTTAATTTTTTTAACATTATTAAATTTTCACGTTACTATTTATATATAAATTTACTATAAGATATTTCAGTTCCAGGTATTTATGTTTTAATGTTTATCATAGTTTCAATTCATCCAGATGTCAAAATTTGATCTATTCAACTGAATAAAACCAGTTAATTATTCAATTGTCAGACATCAAAAATCTGGGTTATCACATTCCTCCCCCCGTTGAATCTTTTCGTCCTCGAAAAGGAACGAAGTCAGAATTATTGAAATGCTTAAAATCTGATTAATTTTCTTTGATCATTTTTAAAAAACTTTAAAACCTATATAGTATTACAAAAATAGTTTTTATAAAAAAATACTTTTATAACTCGATGTTTCAATAAGTCCATCCTTATTCTCAAAGAAATTCGGTGTAACGACCCAGAATTTTTATAAATTAAAATTTGAATATTTAATTAATTTTAAATATTAATAAGTGGATTTATAAGTCGAATAAATTTTTATTTGAATTTTTGGATTTAATTGAATAATTAAATCGATAATTTAATATGTGAAATTATGGAAATAATTGAAAATTGAGTTAAATATGATTGAAAATGATTTGTAAAATTTTATTTAATCATACTGGAGTTATAGAAATATTTTAGAACTTTTAAAATCGAATTAAAAGTTAATTTGTGAAAATTGAATATTTTAATATTTAATAATCGACTGTAAAATAGTCAATTTTTGAACAGTCTCAGAATTGAACGAAACCAGTTTCATTGGATCCGTAATAGTTAGTTATTACCGGATTTCAATTTTCGTGTCAATCAGAGTTATCGTTTGATCGTGGCAGCTCGAAACGCATCGAATCGTTTTTAATTTAAATTTGGCGAGTCAAAATAGCCATTTTTCAAAAAGTCTCGGAATTCGACGAAACCAGTTTCATCGGATCCGTAATGTGATATTATTGTAAGGTTTCAAATTTCAAGTCAATTGGATTTACCGTTTGTCCGGTACAAATTAAAACGCCTAGAAATCGACTTAAATCGGTTTAATTCAAATTGAACGTTTTCAGCCATAACTCGCACATACTTCCGAATTAGCTTCCGAAACCTGTTCTATTGTGTCCGGAACGCGGGATAAACCCTAGGTACGCTGGTTACGGCGCCTAAATCGGAGTTCGGAATTTCCGGGTGAATAGTGTCGAACGGTTCCTTATAAATAGCACCCCCCCACTTGAAAAAAAAAAAAAAGAAATTAAACCCTAATTCATTCACGCAGCCGCCACCCCCATTTTGAACGGCCAGCAAGCTATGTCGTTCTCCCCTTGAAAACTTCCAATCCATCCACTATTTACAAAAACTTTCTTCAGCAAACTCGTAGAGCACGGCGAGGCGCACCTATCCAACAGTCGAGATGAGCTATAGTTCGTAAATGACGTCGAAATCTGCTCGCGTTCGTTCGATGTTGGGGCACGTTTTTCGAGATGTATACAGGGCCGAGCATCAAACCCCTAGGGCCGAGTGTAGAGGAAGCCAAGGCGCTTCGATCGGTGGAGGAGTGATGAGCTCTAGCTCGTCGTAGGTGATGCATAATTAAACCCTAATTGCATATAAGTGGGTTCGGCCTTTCGTTCGTTTTCTGTAGAAACGTGCACGCAGGGAAGAAAGCAGGAGCGGCTGTGATGAAGGGAAGTGGAGATCTACGGCCCATGTTAGCTTGGTTAAGAATTTAATTAAAATTAGTAAATTTATATATAGTTTAAATTCGTGCAAGTTCAAATATGCATAACTTTTTCATACGAGGTCGAAAAAATGCAAACCCAGTTGCGTTGGAATCGTATGGACGAGCACTACGCGATGGAGTTGGTTTGGAGTCGTTTGGAGTTAGTGAGAATTTCGGGTAAAATTAAACGCGCGTTTAATTTTATTCGAAATAAAAGCTAAAACGGAAATTAAAATCAAGGTGAGAACTTCTCACTCAATCGAATAGATTTCGATTTTATTTTAAATAGTTAGATTTAAAATATTTGAATGCATGTTTGAATGATGACTGTATATATTGATTGTTAAAATAGACATTATGCGCCGTTATTAAGCGGATGTTATTTATTAAAAACATATACCGCGAATATTTCATAAACAGTGAAATTGGTATTATATATAATATCAATATATATATATTGGCATATGTATATATTGCAGTTGTTGATTTCCCGCATTTTTGTTTAGCGGATGAGACCCTATTACGCCGTTATTAAGCGGATAATATTTATTAAGAACATATACCGCGATAATTTCGTACTGGAGCGAAATTGGTATTGTGCTAATGTTTTTGGATGCAGGAAACAGGTTGGAGGGATCCAACTGGATTCCTCAACAGTATTTATTTTATTTCAGATATTTTGATATTTGATGGATTATCATATCGATATATGATATCGTTGTTAGTCGTGATTGACTATTTGGTGTGTAGCATCATTGGACCCAAATTTTGGGATTTTAAAATGATTTTAAAAGTGATTTTGAAAATATACTATATTTTTGGAATTGATCCATTATAAATAAATAAACGTTATAATTTTTAAAGTTATAAAAATTATGGTTTTTGTGAAATATAGTTAAAAAGCTGATTTTTAGAAATACGATTAAAAGTCGATTTTTGAGAAATATGAACTAATGATTTTATAAAATAATTTAGATTGGATTTTTGAATATATGATAAAAGTTTAAATATAGGATTTATAAAATTTGATTATTTTATAAATCGAAATGATGAAATTATAAAGGAATTTAAAGACGTTTTAGAATAATAATATAGATTGATTTATATTAAGAGATTTATAAATGGATATTTATAAATTGAAATATAGACATTATAAAACGAGTTTTTATAAGTGTTTGAATTAAGTGAAAATGAATTTCATTAAAGAATGAAATTTATAGAATTATAAACCGTGAAGTTATAAATGGAATTTATAAATAGTAAGATTTATAAATTTGGTGAAATTATTTGAAGAATAGATTGGATAAATCATTAAATCTTATAAGTTATAAGATTTATAAATTGGAAAGTCTTTAAAAGAACGATCTTATAAAATAATCGTTTTATAAGTATTTAACTTATAATATGAACGTTTAGTTTCTAATTTAGTTATAAACTGGAATAGGTTAATAAAGGAATTTATTAAAGGAAGTTTTTATAAGTAAATAGAAGAGGAATTTATAAACGTTGTTTTATAAATTCGCAAACGACTTATTTTGATAAGTTAATTGTTATAACCTATTATGGAGTTATATTCACATTTTTGAATAGTGAATAATCCTTTAAAATAAATTGAATAAAAGGATGGAATTTGTTAACGAAGTATGTTCACGATTTTTGAATAGTGAATAACACGTTAAAGAAAATGTTTTAGAATGTGATATTTTAAACAGGATTAAAACGATCTAACGATGTTTTAAAGGTGTTGAGATTCGAAACCATAGATTTCAACATTTATTGTTGAAATAGACGTTTTCGAGAAATAAAAGGAAATGGTAGACTATAACACTGTTGTTATAGTAAATGATTTCCGAAAGGAAATATTTTTAATAGTATTGGGATTTATATATCTATTTTAATTTCGAATCCCTATACTAGTGATTTTGGGACGTCGTAACGATGTTTTACGCAACATTCGTTTTGGCCTAAGTAAATATGTTTAAGTGAATAATTTCCTTAAAGAATGAATTATATACTTAATTCGATTTAAGTATATTGAATATTTTCTAAGTGTTGAAAATAAAAGGAACTTGTGAATTACTTATGAATAAATAAGTATGGAAATGTTTTCCTATATGAAGTGAATAATTAGAATTTATCTTTTTCTGAAGATAAATTGAAATGGATTATTGAAATCGAATATGCATGGATATTTTGAAATATAAATTCATTATGGAATTTATGAATGAAAAGTGGAATTTGTTTGAAAATAAATATTGATTTATTTTTGAAGTGTTGAAATTATATATCTTATAAAGATATTTTGGGAAAATAAATAATTTGGAAAATTATTTGGAATCTGGTGATGTATGCATATCAATTGATAGTTCAATAACCGACTATCAGTTTTCCCTTTGATTGGGTATTTGATGTGATTGTTTGAATATGAATGCACACTTATTTTTGAATAAGCGCTCACTATTCGGGTTAACCGGGAAAGGACCATGGGGTCGTATAACCCATTCCGAATATGTGATACGTCGTTATGAATTGCATTTGAAGACCGGTGTTGAAGACCGAGTATTTGCGAAAGCGATAGGATGACCTATCGATTGTCTCTGCACTGGGTAGCTCCTGGTATAGAGATCTCTTAAGTGATGGGAAATTCGATCGGGATTGTGAATACCCGTATTGCAAGGGCTTCGTAAGAAGTGCCTTCGGTTTTGTTCGAGCCCGGAACAGACTTGTATGGATTGTATGTCTGACATTACAAGTTGAGATATAAAGCCGATTTCTTTCAAATATATTTCTGTTGGTGGCGGAGAATTTATTCTTTGCTTAACACCCTTCTTTGAGACGTACGAGCTCAAAGGTTATATAGTTGAAGTTATCAGCGATATATTCCCAGTTTGGTAATGTGACATGCTGAGTGATGCTGAAATGATCATTGTGTTGATTATTTGTGATAGGATCGTTTATTTGATCGTCTATCCTTGTGATCATTGTGTTGATCATTTGTTGACCCAAAGCATGGCTTTTGTATAAAGTATGTTTTTGTGGACGTGACTTCGTCGAGCCTCACATCCCGGAAATGGTCAAAACAGGAAAGATGCGGCAAGGTTATTAGGGGTTGCTGTAGCTCCCCTTAGGGTATGTGCATTTCCTTCTGGAAAGGGGTGGTATCATGGTATGGAGCCCAGATACTTACTCATGTTGAAAACACTCTATTTATTATGGTGTGATGTTGGATATCGAGCGCTCGGTTGAAAAGGTCCTAAAGGACCGGGGAATGGCGTGCTCGTGTCAGTAGTTACCCAGTTAAGGGGTAACCCGGCCTTGTGTTGGCAGAGTTCCGGTTTGGTTCTCGGGGGTGTCTTTCCAGAGGCATTCTCAGTGGCAATGGGAAGTTCCTTGGCCTGACCATTTGTTGGAAATCCAATTCCCAATACGAAACTTGTACGGTATTAGTTGTAGAACCTGCTATTCACTTATGGTGGTCACCACTGTTTGGATGGTAGCTATAGTAGGCATAGTTCGAAATGTCTATGCTGGCTAAGATTTATATTCTACTTTCGAAATGAATTTTTCCTACACTATACACTAATAATAATATCAAATGTTATTTTAAATGCGTACCAAGCATCTTTGACTATCATAAGGAGAAATCTCCTCCGATTCTGCGTTTGCATTGTGTGTGTGTGCGGGAGGCCTTATGGTAGTCTCATTTTTAAAAGCATTGCGAATTAATTTAAAAATATCCCTCTTTTTGATTTTAAAATAAATAAACTGTTTTGAGTTCTCACACCAGTCACATGACTGACTTGGAGTTTATTGTTTTCCTTCCTAAACTCTGGGTGCCCACCAATTTCCACACGGGCAGTTAAGAGTTAGGTTTATCAGGATATTCTGGATATTCTGGAGTTGCTGGAGGCAAGCTGGATGACATGGCGTATTACTTATATAGTATTTCTTTTCCGCTGCACTGTTTGTTGATGTATGATGTTGTACACTCTGATGATGTGATGTAATGAAATGAAATGTAATAACTGATATAGTTCTTTGTTTAAAGATTATTCATTTATTATTATATGTTGTTCCGCTGCGAATTGTGAGATTCTGTTGTTGTTCTGTTGTTCCCTTTCTGTCCCGTTCTATTTTTAAAATTTTCTATCTTCTGTTTTTCTAATTCTCTGTTTTCTAAAAATTGTCTATCTTCTTTTCCCTCTACTTTTCTTTTTCTTTCTTCTTTTTCTCTCTTCTTTCTTTTCTTTTCTTTTTAAAACCCATAACATCTCGGTTTTCGGCCTTTGATTTCTCGGCAGTCGATAAAGTGAGTGTCGATGTCGAATTTTCGAAGAACGAAAATCCGCTGACGTTACATTTGGTATCAGAGCTGATGGTTAAGCTGATGGTTAAGCTGATGGTTAAGCTGATGGTTAAGCGACAACCATGGTTCTGTTGGGTATTACTCATTAGAGATAGAGTCAGCAGTACTCTAGAATGAGTTTGAGTGTAATAATAGCTATGAGAGCGTATTTGTTAGTGAATATAAAAATTGTTTTATATTGTGATGATTGGTTTATTGAGTGGCATATGAACTTTCGTCAGCGTGGTCCGCAAGACTATGCCGAAGGGGTTTCTAAACACTTGAATAGAACAATTCGACACGATATTGTTTTTAAATTGGGTAAATGGAATGATTTTGCCTTGATTATATTTTTATATGTAAAGGAATAATTTTTCAGAATTATTAAAGTATGTATAAGTTGATTGTTAAGTTGTTTGAATAATCTAAATAAAAGAATAATTGTATAAGCAAAAGAATTATAAGAATTGAGTTATAATTAAAGTGAATTACAATTGTGAAATAAACTTATATACATAAAAAGTGAAACTATATGAATATATTTATGAATATGAGTTGAGAATAAAAGTGAATTTAAAGTTAAATGGAAGTATAACTTAAGAATTGTTGAATGAAGTTGATATTGGTATCAAACTAAATTAATTAAGTTAAGTGATGGATATGAACTTAAGTTATGTGAATAGAAATTCAACTTTTGTAATTGAATGGATGAATTGAATGTTAATCAATTAAATGTAAATTTAAGTTGATATAAAATAATGAACATAAGTGTTAATTCATTAAAAATCTAATGTTATTAGAAGTTGAATAAATTGAAAGAGAATGAATATAAGCAAAGTAAAGGAATTTGGTTGAAATTAATATACTTTAGTTGTTATTTGATTGTTGATTGATTGTATGTAATTCATTAAGAGTTAATGAAATTGAATTAGTGAAATTTAAAGCTATGTAATTGAATTCAAATTAAAAGTAAATAGATTTGAATAGAATTGAATGTGAATTGGATTTAATTAGTGAATGCAAACTAATTAAAATTGAATAAGAATGAAAGTTGATAAAATCCAATGTAATAAATCAAATATGATTTAAAGTGAAAACCAATTCATTGAATATTAATGAGAATATGAATGAAAATTCATTTGATTATGAATGGTAGTTGGTTGATGTTTGCATTTGTTGTTTAGTTGCATTTGCTATGTAACATATATAGTTATTATGTTGCTATATGTTGTATATTGAGATTATTTGCATATATACATGATTCTCATGTTGTTTGTTGAGTTTAGTAGGTGCAGATCGCGTTTGCTTCGCATTTGGAGTTCGCTTTTGCGCTATATTAGCCGTATATGCTTGCTAATAAAATATAAGGTACATATCTCGGATTAAATATCGTACTTTTACACTTTTTTCCCTTCGGGATGCCTCATTACTTGATGAGATGTATATTTGTGATATATATACTGTCATTTTTTTTTTCGGATCGAGCCGCGCAAAGGAGACTATGGCGAATTTTTCCGAAAATTTAAGGCGTTAGAAAAAATTTGAGAAAATGGGAAAGTTTTGAAAACTTAAACTTTGATTTTGGAATTTAAAGTTAAACGATATAGTTCGTTTTTGAAAAGATAACTAAGTATGATTTGAAAACTTAGTAAAGTATTGTAAGGAATTTAATTATGAATTTTGGAAAGTTAATAGATACTGTAACCTTTCTTAATTGTAATTTCGAGGGCGAAATTCTTTTAAGGGGGAAAGATTGTAACGACCCAGAATTTTTATAAATTAAAATTTGAATATTTAATTAATTTTAAATATTAATAAGTGGATTTATAAGTCGAATAAATTTTTATTTGAATTTTTGGATTTAATTGAATAATTAAATCGATAATTTAATATGTGAAATTATGGAAATAATTGAAAATTGAGTTAAATATGATTGAAAATGATTTGTAAAATTTTATTTAATCATACTGGAGTTATAGAAATATTTTAGAACTTTTAAAATCGAATTAAAAGTTAATTTGTGAAAATTGAATATTTTAATATTTAATAATCGACTGTAAAATAGTCAATTTTTGAACAGTCTCAGAATTGAACGAAACCAGTTTCATTGGATCCGTAATAGTTAGTTATTACCGGATTTCAATTTTCGTGTCAATCGGAGTTATCGTTTGATCGTGGCAGCTCGAAACGCATCGAATCGTTTTTAATTTAAATTTGGCGAGTCAAAATAGCCATTTTTCAAAAAGTCTCGGAATTCGACGAAACCAGTTTCATCGGATCCGTAATGTGATATTATTGTAAGGTTTCAAATTTCAAGTCAATTGGATTTACCGTTTGTCCGGTACAAATTAAAACGCCTAGAAATCGACTTAAATCGGTTTAATTCAAATTGAACGTTTTCAGCCATAACTCGCACATACTTCCGAATTAGCTTCCGAAACCTGTTCCATTGTGTCCGGAACGCGGGATAAACCCTAGGTACGCTGGTTACGGCGCCTAAATCGGAGTTCGGAATTTCCGGGTGAATAGTGTCGAACGGTTCCTTATAAATAGCACCCCCCCACTTGAAAAAAAAAAAAAGAAATTAAACCCTAATTCATTCACGCAGCCGCCACCCCCATTTTGAACGGCCAGCAAGCTATGTCGTTCTCCCCTTGAAAACTTCCAATCCATCCACTATTTACAAAAACTTTCTTCAGCAAACTCGTAGAGCACGGCGAGGCGCACCTATCCAACAGTCGAGATGAGCTATAGTTCGTAAATGACGTCGAAATCTGCTCGCGTTCGTTCGATGTTGGGGCACGTTTTTCGAGATGTATACAGGGCCGAGCATCAAACCCCTAGGGCCGAGTGTAGAGGAAGCCAAGGCGCTTCGATCGGTGGAGGAGTGATGAGCTCTAGCTCGTCGTAGGTGATGCATAATTAAACCCTAATTGCATATAAGTGGGTTCGGCCTTTCGTTCGTTTTCTGTAGAAACGTGCGCGCAGGGAAGAAAGCAGGAGCGGCTGTGATGAAGGGAAGTGGAGATCTACGGCCCATGTTAGCTTGGTTAAGAATTTAATTAAAATTAGTAAATTTATATATAGTTTAAATTCGTGCAAGTTCAAATATGCATAACTTTTTCATACGAGGTCGAAAAAATGCAAACCCAGTTGCGTTGGAATCGTATGGACGAGCACTACGCGATGGAGTTGGTTTGGAGTCGTTTGGAGTTAGTGAGAATTTCGGGTAAAATTAAACGCGCGTTTAATTTTATTCGAAATAAAAGCTAAAACGGAAATTAAAATCAAGGTGAGAACTTCTCACTCAATCGAATAGATTTCGATTTTATTTTAAATAGTTAGATTTAAAATATTTGAATGCATGTTTGAATGATGACTGTATATATTGATTGTTAAAATAGACATTATGCGCCGTTATTAAGCGGATGTTATTTATTAAAAACATATACCGCGAATATTTCATAAACAGTGAAATTGGTATTATATATAATATCAATATATATATATTGGCATATGTATATATTGCAGTTGTTGATTTCCCGCATTTTTGTTTAGCGGATGAGACCCTATTACGCCGTTATTAAGCGGATAATATTTATTAAGAACATATACCGCGATAATTTCGTACTGGAGCGAAATTGGTATTGTGCTAATGTTTTTGGATGCAGGAAACAGGTTGGAGGGATCCAACTGGATTCCTCAACAGTATTTATTTTATTTCAGATATTTTGATATTTGATGGATTATCATATCGATATATGATATCGTTGTTAGTCGTGATTGACTATTTGGTGTGTAGCATCATTGGACCCAAATTTTGGGATTTTAAAATGATTTTAAAAGTGATTTTGAAAATATACTATATTTTTGGAATTGATCCATTATAAATAAATAAACGTTATAATTTTTAAAGTTATAAAAATTATGGTTTTTGTGAAATATAGTTAAAAAGCTGATTTTTAGAAATACGATTAAAAGTCGATTTTTGAGAAATATGAACTAATGATTTTATAAAATAATTTAGATTGGATTTTTGAATATATGATAAAAGTTTAAATATAGGATTTATAAAATTTGATTATTTTATAAATCGAAATGATGAAATTATAAAGGAATTTAAAGACGTTTTAGAATAATAATATAGATTGATTTATATTAAGAGATTTATAAATGGATATTTATAAATTGAAATATAGACATTATAAAACGAGTTTTTATAAGTGTTTGAATTAAGTGAAAATGAATTTCATTAAAGAATGAAATTTATAGAATTATAAACCGTGAAGTTATAAATGGAATTTATAAATAGTAAGATTTATAAATTTGGTGAAATTATTTGAAGAATAGATTGGATAAATCATTAAATCTTATAAGTTATAAGATTTATAAATTGGAAAGTCTTTAAAAGAACGATCTTATAAAATAATCGTTTTATAAGTATTTAACTTATAATATGAACGTTTAGTTTCTAATTTAGTTATAAACTGGAATAGGTTAATAAAGGAATTTATTAAAGGAAGTTTTTATAAGTAAATAGAAGAGGAATTTATAAACGTTGTTTTATAAATTCGCAAACGACTTATTTTGATAAGTTAATTGTTATAACCTATTATGGAGTTATATTCACATTTTTGAATAGTGAATAATCCTTTAAAATAAATTGAATAAAAGGATGGAATTTGTTAACGAAGTATGTTCACGATTTTTGAATAGTGAATAACACGTTAAAGAAAATGTTTTAGAATGTGATATTTTAAACAGGATTAAAACGATCTAACGATGTTTTAAAGGTGTTGAGATTCGAAACCATAGATTTCAACATTTATTGTTGAAATAGACGTTTTCGAGAAATAAAAGGAAATGGTAGACTATAACACTGTTGTTATAGTAAATGATTTCCGAAAGGAAATATTTTTAATAGTATTGAGATTTATATATCTATTTTAATTTCGAATCCCTATACTAGTGATTTTGGGACGTCGTAACGATGTTTTACGCAACATTCGTTTTGGCCCAAGTAAATATGTTTAAGTGAATAATTTCCTTAAAGAATGAATTATATACTTAATTCGATTTAAGTATATTGAATATTTTCTAAGTGTTGAAAATAAAAGGAACTTGTGAATTACTTATGAATAAATAAGTATGGAAATGTTTTCCTATATGAAGTGAATAATTAGAATTTATCTTTTTCTGAAGATAAATTGAAATGGATTATTGAAATCGAATATGCATGGATATTTTGAAATATAAATTCATTATGGAATTTATGAATGAAAAGTGGAATTTGTTTGAAAATAAATATTGATTTATTTTTGAAGTGTTGAAATTATATATCTTATAAAGATATTTTGGGAAAATAAATAATTTGGAAAATTATTTGGAATCTGGTGATGTATGCATATCAATTGATAGTTCAATAACCGACTATCAGTTTTCCCTTTGATTGGGTATTTGATGTGATTGTTTGAATATGAATGCACACTTATTTTTGAATAAGCGCTCACTATTCGGGTTAACCGGGAAAGGACCATGGGGTCGTATAACCCATTCCGAATATGTGATACGTCGTTATGAATTGCATTTGAAGACCGGTGTTGAAGACCGAGTATTTGCGAAAGCGATAGGATGACCTATCGATTGTCTCTGCACTGGGTAGCTCCTGGTATAGAGATCTCTTAAGTGATGGGAAATTCGATCGGGATTGTGAATACCCGTATTGCAAGGGCTTCGTAAGAAGTGCCTTCGGTTTTGTTCGAGCCCGGAACAGACTTGTATGGATTGTATGTCTGACATTACAAGTTGAGATATAAAGCCGATTTCTTTCAAATATATTTCTGTTGGTGGCGGAGAATTTATTCTTTGCTTAACACCCTTCTTTGAGACGTACGAGCTCAAAGGTTATATAGTTGAAGTTATCAGCGATATATTCCCAGTTTGGTAATGTGACATGCTGAGTGATGCTGAAATGATCATTGTGTTGATTATTTGTGATAGGATCGTTTATTTGATCGTCTATCCTTGTGATCATTGTGTTGATCATTTGTTGACCCAAAGCATGGCTTTTGCATAAAGTATGTTTTTGTGGACGTGACTTCGTCGAGCCTCACATCCCGGAAATGGTCAAAACAGGAAAGATGCGGCAAGGTTATTAGGGGTTGCTGTAGCTCCCCTTAGGGTATGTGCATTTCCTTCTGGAAAGGGGTGGTATCATGGTATGGAGCCCAGATACTTACTCATGTTGAAAACACTCTATTTATTATGGTGTGATGTTGGATATCGAGCGCTCGGTTGAAAAGGTCCTAAAGGACCGGGGAATGGCGTGCTCGTGTCAGTAGTTACCCAGTTAAGGGGTAACCCGGCCTTGTGTTGGCAGAGTTCCGGTTTGGTTCTCGGGGGTGTCTTTCCAGAGGCATTCTCAGTGGCAATGGGAAGTTCCTTGGCCTGACCATTTGTTGGAAATCCAATTCCCAATACGAAACTTGTACGGTATTAGTTGTAGAACCTGCTATTCACTTATGGTGGTCACCACTGTTTGGATGGTAGCTATAGTAGGCATAGTTCGAAATGTCTATGCTGGCTAAGATTTATATTCTACTTTCGAAATGAATTTTTCCTACACTATACACTAATAATAATATCAAATGTTATTTTAAATGCGTACCAAGCATCTTTGACTATCATAAGGAGAAATCTCCTCCGATTCTGCGTTTGCATTGTGTGTGTGTGCGGGAGGCCTTATGGTAGTCTCATTTTTAAAAGCATTGCGAATTAATTTAAAAATATCCCTCTTTTTGATTTTAAAATAAATAAACTGTTTTGAGTTCTCACACCAGTCACATGACTGACTTGGAGTTTATTGTTTTCCTTCCTAAACTCTGGGTGCCCACCAATTTCCACACGGGCAGTTAAGAGTTAGGTTTATCAGGATATTCTGGATATTCTGGAGTTGCTGGAGGCAAGCTGGATGACATGGCGTATTACTTATATAGTATTTCTTTTCCGCTGCACTGTTTGTTGATGTATGATGTTGTACACTCTGATGATGTGATGTAATGAAATGAAATGTAATAACTGATATAGTTCTTTGTTTAAAGATTATTCATTTATTATTATATGTTGTTCCGCTGTGAATTGTGAGATTCTGTTGTTGTTCTGTTGTTCCCTTTCTGTCCCGTTCTATTTTTAAAATTTTCTATCTTCTGTTTTTCTAATTCTCTGTTTTCTAAAAATTGTCTATCTTCTTTTCCCTCTACTTTTCTTTTTCTTTCTTCTTTTTCTCTCTTCTTTCTTTTCTTTTCTTTTTAAAACCCATAACATCTCGGTTTTCGGCCTTTGATTTCTCGGCAGTCGATAAAGTGAGTGTCGATGTCGAATTTTCGAAGAACGAAAATCCGCTGACGTTACATTCGGTCATACGTTGATCAGGCGTAGGACTGAAAATCTATAAGTACTTAGTAAACCTGTTTCCAACACCCAGTGAAAATATCTTAGAAAATAATTTTATTTGAAAATATAGAAAACAGTTTTGAAATAGAGGAAATATTTTTGGTGAGAATGCTCTGGAAATCATCACTCCCATCCATGGTCACAGTTACATCTTGGGTTACGTTGCCATCACAGTAAAAGTCCATGTAATTGTACGCACTCCGCGCCCCTCGATTACGCCATGGAACCCACAACAGATCGTAGTTACATTCCAGGGTTACGTTGCCATCGTAGCAAAAGTCCATGTAACTGTTGGCTCTCAGCGGCACACATGATTTTCGCTGTCAAAATGAAACTTCTCCACTCCTACATAGGTCGCAGTCTACCGATGTAAAATCAAACGTAGACTGTTGGCTCTCAGCGGCACACACGATTTTCGCTATGTTACCATAGGTCGCAGTCTACCGATATAAAATCAAACGCAGATTGTTAGCTCTCAGTGGCACACACGATTTTCGCTATGGTGCACACTACTCATAATCCCCAGGAACTAGTTTTGTCCGGACTCCTCACAGGATCAACTTTAGAACCCCCATTGGGCTCAAGGCAGTACCACCCGGTGGCACTCCTGAGAAGTTCATTTCAATGGACCACCTTTTTTCCCATAGCCATTATCAAAACAATTTATACTATACACATATAGTATCTTTGAAATCATACACCTAGTATGATCTCATACAAAGCTCCTTTACACAATCGATTATCCCAAAATCGATTATTCTCAAACCAGGCTTTCCAAATTTCAATATTGATTTTACCCAAAAATCAAAAGCCTTTCCAAATCCAAAGGTTCCCAAAACCTTTTCTAAAATCCTCATAAAATCCTTTATATATATAGATATATATAATTTTTTAAACTTTGGATCATTTCAAACTTGTATAAAACTTCTTTTTATACTTCAAATATCTTTCAAAACCCTTTCTTCTGGTTTAGATTCAACAAGGGGAGATTTATCTTATAAAATAAAGATATATAACTTTGTTTATTCGAATTCAAATATTCAAATTTGGTTACTCTATAAAGTCAGTAACTATATTACTTACTTCCATAAAGTAAATTTTTACCATAGAAATATCCAATTTCCATTTTATTTCATCATATATTTCACAAAATATATTTTCCACTTCAAAAACCTTTTTACAGTTTTTATCCAAAAATTTCAATATCAATTTCATTCCAATCCGTACGATGTACACATATCATCCGTGTGCAATATCAATCTGATCGCCCACTCGATCACATAATTTCCCTTCCGAACTAGTATCGTCCACCCGACTTTCTAGTGCAGACTCAGATATGCTTTCTTGATCAGAAACCATCATTGTCCTTGCATAGCCATAACTATGATAGAGAATATCCAGAACCAATCAACAATCCATATCCAGGTTCGCCATCGAAAATCGAGTGAAAAATCCTAACTCGGATTGACATAATTATCTCGAAATTCTGTGCTCGAATCTGGATCAAATCACTATGCAAATAGAATAACATTCGTACATCCTACGTATTTATCTTCATTGATTATCATCTAAATCAATTTCTCTTTCTATTCACATTTTCTTTAATTTCTATCCACATAATCACAATTCTTACAATTCCATTGGATTATCACTTTAATCCTTATCTCAAATGGATATTTAATCATAAATAGTTTGAACTCTGCCCAGCTTGAATTTAGAAAATAGGTTGAAAAATTTAAAAACAGACAAGTAGTCGAAAAAATTTATTAGTTTGTAAAATAGCTGTAAAATAGTTAACTAATTGTAAAATAGTTGGAAAATAGTTAAATAGTTATAGAAATTTTAAATAATTGCAAAATAGCTATAAAATAGTAATTAGTAGTTAAAAATAGTAATTACTTAATAAAATAGTTGAAAAATTGTTTAATAGTTCCAAAAATAATTGTAAAACAAGTATAAGATAGATTTAGGTTTAAAAAGAAAAGTTGTATAGTAAATAGTTTGGAAAAATAGATTTATGTTAAAACAATTTATTTTGCAAATAATCCAGAGTCAAAACTGCTCAATTCTTAACCTCCATTTCCAATCAATTCAATTTAAATTTCCACTTCCATTTATATTAACTCAATTTCAATTTAAATAACTTCAATTTCCATTGAAACTGATTTAATCCCAATTCAAATTAAAGTAATCCTCAATTTCTTTTCTAAATTTAAATTCCATTTGAATTTACTTATTCAACTTTAATCATAATTTTAATTAATTCAAATAAATTTCAAATTGAACCACTTTCAATTCATATCAATTTCAGTTTGAATTAATCCCAATTCTCGTTTGAATTTTGAACACATTCAACTTTAATTTCATTTCAAATCAATCCAATTCAAATTTCCATTCGAATTTTTAATTACACATCAATCACAATTCCAATTAGTTCAAATCAAATTCAATTTGAACTAATTCAATTCAATTCAAATTTCAAATTTAAACCATCCCGAATTATATAAATTCAAGTTAAATATTTTAAATGTTGATTTAATTCTTTAAATCAAATCAACCTATATCTTTAAACCATTTAATTCTGAATCCAAATTCTATTTTAACCTATTTCAAAGTTCAAATAATAATTCAAATTCTTTTTAAACAACTAAATCTTTGAAATTCAATTTATCATCAAATTTTAATTTTTGAAACCAAACCTTTGCAGTTTTATCTTAAACATTTAAATCTTAAGTCCAACATGATTCCATTTTATCTTAATAATGGATATATTACCACACTTAATTTCTTTAAACAAATCCAATTCACAGTTTAAAGATTATTAATAACAATAGGGTAATATTATCAAATTATTTTAAAGCATCCATCCATTTTCAATTTTCGGATCTCAAACCCATTTTGAGATCACTTAAACTCCTAATTCAAATCAACCATTTAACTTCCCAAGTTAAATCTTAATTTCATCTCGAAATTTCCAAATCAGGTTGATCATTCAAACTTATTTAACTTCTTCCAAGTTAAATTCAATTTACTTAATCCAGTCAAATTTACACAATTTGAATTCCCATTCAAAATTTTAAACTTCAGACTAATATCCTTCCCACTTAAGTTTAAAACCTACTTCACTTGGGTTTCACATCACATTCCAAGGAAAATTCAAAACTCAATCCTTAGAGTTTATTTCCTTTACACACTTGGTTACTTTAAAATTTTAAACCACCTTTGGTTTTAAATTCGAACAAATTCCTTTAAAATTTCAAACAACCCTTGTTCGAAATAGGAACCTTTCATTTGAATATATTAAATAACATCTCTTATTTTAAAATAAGATCATATTCAAAATAGTTTGAATAATATTATTTCCTTTAACATTTTGAAACCAATTCAAATGTTTAATTTTAGATTTCAAAACTTCACAATTTGAAACCCACTTTAATTTACATCCTTTCAAATTTACAAGTAACTCTCTCTAAATGGTTACTTCCTTAAAACATTTTATTGTTTATTGGAAAACAATCATCCCCTTATTAAACACAATAACCATTCTATTTCTCTGGTTTGAAACAAATTCTAATTCATCTTATTTTGAAATTCTTTCCCAACTTCAAAATTTAATTTCAGTTTGAATCCATTTCAAACTTATCTTTGTTTAATTTTAATTTGGTTGTATTTCTATTACCACTTAATTTAATTCCAATAATTTAACAACCAATTAGTTTAATATTTATTAGAAAGAAATATTGCTTTATATATCTGTTATCCCGCCTTTTGGCAAGGCCGAGATACCAAGGAATTGACTGGAAAATAAGGGTCACATGTCCTCAATTTTGAACGATTTTTGGTTTACTACAAATATCGATGAATTTTGTCCAAATCCGGATCGGGCTACAATTGATAAGACAAGTCAAGCGAAGCTGTGGAAACCAACGTTCCAAATTTCGAGACAATCCGAGTTCGTATGCTCAAATTATCGCCAATGGAAAGTGGAGGAGACAACCTCAGTTCGAATCGATCAGAAGAAGTTTAGGTTCGAATCCATAAGATAGCCTCACGATCGAATCCATAAACCATGCATTGGTTCGAATCCATTCCACTAGAGCCTTGCCTCGAATCCATCCTCCCAGAGCCTTGCCTCGAATCCATGAAAAGCTCCTTTGCTTCGACTCCATCGGGTAAGCCCTCACTTCGAATCCATCCAAAGCCTTCCCTAGTTCGAATCCATCAGGGTATTCCTATCTTCGAGTCCATCAAGCTGGAACCCTTCGAATCCATACAGTTGTAGGGACTTCGACTCCATCTGTTAACTGTCTTCGAATACACCCTGTTAAGACAAATTCGAATCGATCAATGGTGACTTTCCCTGATCGATTCGAACGTGCCTTGGTTCAATTAATTCGAAGGTGGCATGCCTTCAAATCCAACTCTTCGAATCCATCAGATAAGCGCGGCTAAAATCACTCTGAATCACCATATGGATTCGAACCATATCGATTCGAACGAATCCATAGGACAAAGAGCACCATCTTGAATCGATCATAACTTGAGATCTACAAGTCCAAATGCTACGAAATTTTCACAGGAGCTTGCATATACATAGAAGAATGTCCACGCCAAGTTTCATCACGTTGGAAAATTTTTTGATCGATTCGAACCAAGGGTCGAATCGATCCGAAAGTGGGCCCGGATCTCCAGAATTCGGCCATGTGGGCCCCCTACACGTGCCAGAAGCGGTCTCCCCGAATTTTAGGCGAAATATCAACCTCCAGCACTTATAAATAGAGCCCCTGGTCATTTAAAAAAGGGATCAGAGAATTTTGAGAGTAAAAGAACGCCCGGACGCCGCCAGAATTGCTTCAGAGCACCACCGCTGCCTTTGATTTCGAATTTTGGCTTACTACTTGCTGTACTTTGACATTAAAAAGTTGTATTCGCCGAATATCAAGCAATAAAGTAACAAAACTTCATAGTGGACGTAGGAAAAGCGCCGAACCACTCTAAATCGTTGTCTCTTGTGCAATTTACTTCCTGCTATTTGGAGTTTTTGTTAGATAATCCACGTTTTAATTTTCTTTCTTTATTTATTATCTCTTCAAAAACTTCCGACGAGTGTTGTGCCTAATTTTGACACAAACACTTTGGTGCTTTCACTGAGAAAAAACCCAGTTTTTCCTCCTGCTCCTTGGATCTATCTTCGATATCGGATTGCATAAATCTAAGAGAGAGATCCAGACCTCATATTCAGATTCCTTCCGTTCTATTCAGATTTGTTCAAAGTCTAGGAAAGGATTCAACGGTTCAAGATGGTGAGTTCAAGAACTACTTCAAACGTTGGTGATCAAGAAGGTCGGGATAGGCAAAATCCCACACAGCTACAGTCTACCAGTCAAGATGCTGCAGGGCATACAGATCAGTCAGGTACGGTCACAAGACAAGAGTTCCAGGCACTACTCCAGGAACTAACCCAAAGCCGACAACAGCTAACTGAGCCGTTGCGCGCTAATGCTGAGTTGACCAATCAACTAAATCGCCAAAAGTGAAGAACATCCAGAAGGGATCAAGCTCCTCATTCTTCCACCGAAAGCTCTGCTTCATCTGAATACAATAACAAATCCACCCGTCCCAGGCTAGACGGAAACCATGCGCAAGCTGCTGACTATCAACAAGCGTTAACCGTTGGGCAAATAAGAGTTGGCCCATCTACCAGCTTCCATACTGGTCCCTCCTCCTGAGGAGGCACTATTCCACAATACACTGCAGATGATCGAGCTACCGCAACCACTGCAGTTGACATAGGAGTTGATACCCGAGATCACTCCAATCAAAAATATCATCAGCAAGGACATGCTCCAGAGCCATATGTCCTAGAAGACGTCGAGCCAAGGAGGCGAGATACGGATCGTCGACAGCGCTCGATCCCACCTCGCACTGTGGAACCCGACCACCCTTTAGCTCACCACACACAGAATGTTCCAATACCAGACTTCTCAGCCATGGTAAAATGATTCGCGAGAGTCAAGGCCTAACAAATGACGTTGGGGAATCTCCCGAAGTCATACCCCATTTACCGATGAAATATTGTATGCTGAACCTCCTCGGCGATTCAGAATACCAACCCTGCCCATGTATGAAGGAAATTCCGACCCAAATCAACATATTTTGAAATACGAATGGGCGATGACTGCTGCGAGAGCCGATGACGCGGTAAAGTGCCGCAGTTTTCCCATTTCCTTAGGGGGAATGGCGACGATGTGGTTTACACGATTACCGCCATGGTCTATTTCTTCATTTGATCAGTTAGCTACCAAATTTGTTGAGCAATTTCGCATGCATATTGCCCGACCTAAAGATGTTAATACCTTATCAAGGTCACTCAAGCTCCCGGAGAAACACTTAGACGATATTTGGAGAGATTCAATGCTGCATGCACAGAGATCACCAACCCTAATGATAATTCTATTTTAATGGCTTTGACTAAAGGAATCGACCCTGATTTCGAGTTTGGAAATTGGTTAGCTGGAAAGCCTCCCGCATCGTTGGACCGTTTCTATTCCAAAGCCGCTCAATTCTTTAGGCGAGAGGATGTGAAACAGTCTAGGAAGCAGGACGATGCAAGGCCCAGCAGTGAAGGGATTCAGAGTAATGTTGCGATTAAACAATCCAGAGAAAGTTCAGGAAAAGTCGAGTTGAATACTCAAAATAAACAGACTCAACGATCGAGAAACGGTGATAACCAAAGCAAGAAGCAAGACCAGAATCGTGGTCCGAGACGTAGGGCCGCAATGTTTGACAGTTATACACCGCTTAATACGTCGCTGGAAAACGTATACCTACAGACTTATAATACTATGCAATACAAGAAGCCTGCTCCGAAGCCTTCGTCGGAAAGGCAGATTCAAACAGGAAATTTCTGTAGGTTTCATGAAAGTTATGGGCATAATACCAATGAGTTTAGACATTTGCAAGACCTCATTGAAAAGTTGATTAGAGAGAGAAAGTTGGACCAGTTTGTTCGGGCGCCGCAGTTTGGTGGAGCGGGCCCATCTAATCAAAATCGAACACAGAATCAGGAAAGACAAGGTGAACCCGCTCGTACGGGCGGAAGGTTGGTTATCAATACAATAAGTGGTGGTCCCAATCCAGCAGACAGAAGCTGGAGAGAAATGGAGTCATATGCTAGCTCGATCAGGCATGTGGACTTTGAATGCTATAGTAACTCAGAAGACGGAACACCGGCTAACCAACAAAAGACAATGGCTGATGAAATCGTATTTAGAAATCGAGACGCCGATAAAGTCGAAGCTCCCACAATTGACCCGTTGGTCATATCCGCTCAAGTTGGTCCTGCTTGGATGAAGAGGATCTTGGTAGACAGTGGGAGTTCTGTGAACATATTGTTTAAAAGAGCATATGATTTAATGAAAATGGAAGCTAAGGACTTGAAACCTTGTCAATCACAAGTCTACGGCTTCAACGGGAGTGCGACGATACCAACCGGAATGGTTGAATTGCCGGTGGAGTTGGGAGTGGGAGAATGCCGAAGAGTTTGGATGTTGCAATTTGTTGTCTTAGATATTCCTTCCCCATACAATGCCTTTTTGGGCCGACCGACCCTTGCTAAATTTAGGGCTGCTATTGCCCCATGGTGTTTAACTCTGAAGTTCTCTACTGACCATGGGATAGGAGTTGTACAAGGAGATCAGGCTGCTAGGAGAGCCTGTTATGTTGCTGAGCTGCGGGAGGCGCAGCGAAAAGAAAAAGGAAAGGGCGTAGAGGAATCTCTCTGCATCCGTTTTACTGACGATTGACAATTAGCGCCTGGGCCTCGGCCTGGGCACCACAACCAATTCCAAAAGGATCTTGATCCAAGGGACAATGATAATAAAGAAGAATCTACGGAAAGTCAAGCTTCTCCGGCCGAGCTAACCATCGATGTCCCGATTAACTATGATCACAATGACTCGAGAATGTTGAAGATTGGGTCTCAGCTTAACCAAGAGACACAACAGGAATTGGTTGATTTTCTCCATGGCGAATCTCGACGTATTCGCTTGGAAGCACTCTGATATGTGTGGAATCTCGCCAGACATCGCGAGCTACACTTTGAACATTGACCCGCGGTATATCCCGGTCAAGCAGAAAAGACGTGGTATGTATCCAGAGAGATCTTACGCCCTGAAAGAAGAGGTCGATAAGTTGAAATCAAATGGGTTCATTAGAGACGCTTTATACCCAGAGTGGGTGTCCAATCCCGTACTTGTCCGAAAACCAAATAGAAAATGGAGAACGTGTATAGATTACTCTGACCTGAATAAAGCCTGCCCGAAAGACAGCTTTCCGCTTCCCCGAATCAATCAACTGGTAGATTCAACCACCGGACATGAATTGTTATCCTTCATGGATGCTTACTCAGGTTACAATCAGATACCCATGCATGTACCAGACCAAGAACACACAAGCTTCGTAACTGACTTGGGATTATACTGCTACAAGGTCAAGCCTTTTGGATTAAAGAATGCTGGCGCAACTTATCAATGCCTAGTCAACCGAATGTTTACCGATCAGATTGGGAAGACTATGGATGTCTATGTAGATGACATGTTGGTGAAATCACGATACTCCGATGATCATGTCAAAGACTTGGAGTCAATGTTCAATATCCTCCGGAAATACGGGATGAAGCTTAATCCACTAAAGTGTCATTTCGGAGTCACATCCGGAAAGTTCCTTGGGTTCATTGTCAATGCCCGAGGAATAGAGGCCAACCCCGAAAAGATCTGGGCTATCAGAAATCTTCAAACTCCGAGAACCATAAAGCAAGTTCAGAGTCTTAATGGGAAAGTTGCAGCACTGAGCAGGTTTATTTCAAAGTCGACCGACAAATGCATTTCCTTTTTCGATTTGATTCGAAAAGGGAAAGGAAACTTCGAATGGACTGCAGAATGTGAGGGCGCATTTCAATCGCTAGTCCAACATCTTTCCGTACCACCAATCCTTTCAAAGCCTGTAGATCATGAACAGTTATATCTCTACCTGGCGGTATTTGATAACGCAATCCGTGCTGCATTAATTCGGGAGGAGGACCGAGTGCAAAAACCGGTCTACTACGTGAGTAAACGATTGACCGGAGCCGAGAGAAATTACCCAAAGCTTGAAAAATTGGCATATTGCCTAGTCATTGCCTCGAGGAAGCTCCGTCCATATTGTCAAGCTCATCCTATTACTGTGTACACCGATCAGCCGTTACGACAGGTCCTCACGCGTCCTGAGACGTCTGGTAGGTTACTAAAATGGAACATCGAACTGAGTCAATTCGACATCACTTATACTCCAAGAAGGGCCATTCACGGCCAAGTCCTAGCAGATTTTATAGCCAAATTCACTGTTTCTGAAGACTTCCCCGAGACCAGCAAATCTCTCGAATACATCTGGAAGCTGTACACCGATGGTGCGTCAAACGATCGGTGCTCAGGAGCTGGGGTTGTGCTTGAAACCCTCGAGGGACGATCCATATGTTATGCTTTAAAGTTCGAGTTCCGCGCAACCAATAATGAAGCCGAGTACGAAGCTCTACTTACCGGACTAAAGCTTGCCCGTGATCTGAAAATCATCGCTGTAGAGATCTACTGCGATTCCCAGTTGATAGTATGTCAGGTTCGAGGAGAATATCAGGCCAAAGACCGAAGATTGGCCGCTTATCTAACTCGAGTTCTGGAGATGCTCGATCAATTCGATTACTATGCCATTTTCTACATACCCCGAGACCACAATCAGAAAGCTGATTCGTTGGCAAAGTTAGCAAGTACGGGTGAGGCTCAGCAGTTGGGGGTTGTTCCGGTTGAAACCCTATCCTCTTCGAGCATTGATCAAAGGGAGACCGATTTCACATTTGAAGCTACCTCCAATAAGGAGTCGTGGATGACTCCTTATCGAGATTATATCGAACGTGGTGTATTGCCCGAACGACGAAGCGAGAAAAAACAAGTTCTACGAAAGGCCTCACGATTTGCTATTCAAAATGGAGTCATGTACCGGAGAGGATACTCTGTTCCTCTCCTTCGGTGTATCGCGCACGATGAAGTCAAACGAGTGTTAAACGATGTACACGAAGGAGAATGTGGCGATCACACTGGGGGGCAAGCGCTTGCAAAGAAAATACTTCGATATGGGTATTATTGGCCTACAGTTAATCTCGATGCTGCAGACTATGCTAAAAAATGTGACAAATGCCAGAAACACGCTCGAAATCCTAGAGCCCCGCCTACTGAGATAACCCAAATGGTCAGTTCTTGGCCATTTGCGGTATGGGGAATAGATATCATCGGCACATTGCCTCTGGCCAAAGGTGGCGCGAAGTACGCCATCGTCGCAGTTGATTATTTCACCAAATGGGCTGAAGCTGAACCCATTGCGACAATTACGACAAAGGAAGTAATCAACTTTGTAGTACGTAACATCATCTGCCGTTTTGGTCTCCCACATACCATCGTCACCGATAACGGAACCCAATTCGACAGTGCTGAATTCAAGAATTTCTGTCAACGATTCTACATCCATAAGAAATTCTCTGCAGTAGCGCACCCTCAAGCAAATGGTCAAGTTGAAGCTGTCAATAAAGTTATCAAGTCCATTCTAAATAAGCGACTGGAAAAAGCTGGGGGCAAATGGATCGACGAACTTCCTATGGCATTATGGGCCTATAGAACGACTCATAAAACTGCAACCGGTCATACCCCGTTTTCACTATCTTATGGTTCTGAAGCAGTTATTCCAGTCGAAATGGAAGTGCACTCTCATCGTGTAACATATTATGATCCGAAAACAAATGCCATATTACTTGCTGAATCTTTGGATTTACTCGATGAGAAGCGCGAAGAGGCTGACTTGAGGGCAGCCACATATCGAAGTCAAGTCGCCCGACTGTACAATGCCAAGGTCCGTCCGCGAACCTTCGAACTCGGCGATCTCGTACTCAAAAGGGTTTATCCGGTTCCTTCGCACATGAAGCCAAATTGGGAAGGGCCATATGTGATTTCACAAAAGCTCAGAGATGGCAAGTTCAAATTATCGACCGTTGACGGTTTTACTTTGCCAAGAGCTTGGAATAGCGAAAGTCTTCGTCGCTTCTACATATAGAAGACTTTACTTATTTATTTTCTGTCAATTTATCCCTTTGCATTTTATTCTACCATTTCGAGATTTAAATTTGTAATAAGGCAACTAACTTTGCCATATTTTCTCGTTTCAGCAATAAAATGCCATCTCTTCGAGCCAGAGCTGTGATTTACTGAATATGACGCACAATATCATGATGCACGGAGAGCTAAGTTCCATCACGCGATGGGATTTATTCAAATAGGGAGTGACTAGATACGACCGGTCACTCGCTAAGTGAAAACCGAGCTCGGGGGCAGAACACTACACCAACATAAACGGGGATTGATACACGACAATCCCTCTGCCAACTCTAAATTCTCAGAGCGCGAATTGGAGTATAAACTTCAACTCTCTGTTCTCGGAGCACGAACCGGAGTATAAATCCATCGCTCCCAGAGTGTGAGCCAACTCTAAATTCCCAGAGCGCGAATTGGAGTATAAACTTCAACTCTCGGTTCCCGGAGCGCAAACCGAAGTATAAATCCATCGCTCCCAGAGTGTGAGCCAACTCTAAATTCCCAGAGTGCGAATTAGAGTATAAACTTCAACTCTCGGTTCCCAGAGCGTGAACCGGAGTGTAAATCCATCGCTCCCAGAGTGTAAGCCAACTCCAAATTCCCAGAGTGCGAACTGGAGTATAAACTTCAACTCTCGGTTCCTGGAGCGCGAACCGGAGTGTAAATCCATCGCTCCCAGAATGTGAGCTAACTTCAAATTCCTGGAGTACAAGCCAGAATATAAAACTCTGTCTCCAAATTCCCAGAGTGTGAATTGGAACATAAACACCAACTCTTGGTTCCCAGAACGCGAGCCAGAATGTAAGCCACTAACTTC
The DNA here is from genome assembly GCA_030765085.1 of Allium cepa. Taxonomy (NCBI): domain Eukaryota; kingdom Viridiplantae; phylum Streptophyta; class Magnoliopsida; order Asparagales; family Amaryllidaceae; genus Allium; species Allium cepa. The sequence goes on from CM060945.1 coordinate 152,801,998, forward strand.
AAATTCCCGGAGTGTGAATTGGAGTATAAACGCCAAATACAGGTTCCCGGAGAGCGAACTAAGTCATAAACGTTGACAATTAATAAGTTCCCAGAATATGGGCCGAACTGTTAGTTGCAAATTGTGTTAAGTCCCTGAAGTGTGGACATGTATTCAAGGCTTATGACATATGTGAGCATGAGCTAATCAATGCAATACTTAAGCAAAAGAGAAAAGAGTTGGTTTTCATTTTATCAACAAACAAAAAAGGGGTTCGATTACATGATAAAACAAAAAACAATCCATAAAGTGGGTGCCGAGTCCACACTTATACATGGCCTAAAAAAGGAGAAGTAAAAAGAACTGCCATTTCACAACCACATGATAAAACGAGAAGTTCACTCCTTCTTCTGGGGTCTCTTCTTCGGGGTTGAGCCGCTAGATCCACTACCTGGCTTCTTGCGAGATTTTTTGTCCTTCTTTAGAGCATCGTTAGGATCTGGCATAATATCCACGTCTTCCTCAGAGCTGGAAGGGATAGAGATCCTTTTGTGAGGACGAAGGAGGCAGAGAAGCCGTAACAGGTGGTGAAGCTTCGACACTAGAAGTTATAGCTGTGCCGGCTGGAGAAGTAACCATGAAGGGAGTTAAGCTTGGTGGAGCAACATCACCTCCGGAACCACCGACCGTCATCACTACAGCCATTTCAGCGCTTATCTCGGCAAGGATTTCTTCTTCTCGGGAAGATCGAGCAGTGCTGGACACACTGACGGTCGGCATAAACGAGCTAAAAGTTGGAGCGACATCGCCCATTGCAAAGGAAGGATCGGTAAAAGGTTCACAGGGTTGCTTGAGAAGTTCCTCAATCATCTGAACATCAAACGACATTGAACTCCCCTCTCCCATCTCGCCGGTTACGGCGGTAGTTGTAATAGCCTCAGTAACGACAGCCCCTTGCATTGGCTGTGAAGTTTGTGGTACTGGAAGAGCTGGCGCATCACTTTCAGTCACTGGTCGAAAAGAAATGAGAATAATGAGTCAAACGATCTGTTCTAAGTCAATCATTCTGAAAACACTTAAGCAACATTTAAAATACCTTCTTTGCCTCGGCTCGGTGATGAGACGAGTTCAGAAACAGCAGTTGTACCGAGAGACAGTTCCGGTCGATCCGGGTTATAAGCAGGAACAACATGTGGACCAACTGTAGCAGTTACTCCAGACGAGGTCAGGGCATCAACTGAAACATCCTCACTATAATGTGCAGCTCCAGAACCCTCGCCAGTCTCCACATGGTGAAAACCAAGTCACTCTCTCTCAGCAGAAATCATCGCTTCATGGAGAAGTTTCCTTTCCTCCTCGCTCAACAAGCGAGACTCGAGTTCAAATTCATCTACGGCACCTTCAGGGAGAGATGCTTTCTTGTCCGCCACCAATTTTCTCCAAGCACCGAGTAGAAGCGTAGAATAATCTCCGAGCCACGAGAGATTCTTGTGCTCAAGCACATTAGCATTGTAAGTGTCAAGAAGATCATCAAACTCGGCTTCTACTTTGAATATCTCTGCTTGAACTCTCCCTTCCACTTCTGCCTCCACCGCTTCAACTTTAGCAACCGCCGCGCCTCACTCAGCTCGGAGAGACACGGCTTGCTCGCACGCTTCTTGTGCGGCCATGTTAGCGTCATCTTTTTCCTTGTTCAAGTCGGCAAATTTAGCCTTTAACTCCTCAAGTTCTTTGACCGCTGCATCTCGCTCGGCCTCAACATTTTTGTACCGATGGCCCAAATCTTCAACTAAAGTGCAATGCGCTTGTTGCATCTTCGCCATCTCAGCTAGTGTCTCATCGACCTTTTTTAGCGATTCCATTTCGGCCTTACGAGAAGATTCCGTTTCAGATTGAAGTATGTCAACAATACGGTTCTTCTGAGCCAAGTCTGCTTCCAGTTTCTCAATAACTTTGGCTCGTTCGAAGGCTACTTTCGAAGCTTTAATAGCCGCTGTGTACCATTCTTTATACTGAGCATAAAAATCCCGGGTATAGCCGAGGGCAGTGTTCACAGCCTCTTTGGGAATTCTTTTGAGATTGGGTGGAAAGATATAGGCGTCGAAGCATATTTTTGGAAAATCCTTCTTCAATTGAGCAATTCTTATAGCCCCTTCACCAGACGGTTCAAGAGGGGCCCCCTCCACAGTTACGGTCGTAGCCGTATCAGTCCTTGAACGATGTGGACCAGGTTTTGAGATTTGTTGAGATGGCTGTTGTTGTGAAGGTTAAACTGTAGGTGCCTGGCCTCTGGATGGCGGAGGAGAACGAGAGGGTGAACGGTACCTTCGGTCCCTATCAGAACGCTCCTGGCTAGAATAATATCGGGAATGGTCCCTTTCACGATGCACTTGCTCATAATACCTCCGTTCATGATCACGGTCAGAATCCCTACGGCGGGACTCGTAATAAGATGAAGAATGATGCACTCGCCGAAGTCTATCAAGTGTAGAAGGACGATCCGACATGGCACCTGTAAAGAAGAAAAAATTCAGTTAAGTACCGAGAAAAAGCACTACAATGCACGTGGAAGTCGTGAAGTGTTGTGAAACGTGTATAAACGCGCAAACCCCCCGACCAACCAGAAGCATCGATTACACTAATAGCTAAAGATTCGCTTATATCAAGCGCTCCCCGGAGCTCTTCCAACCCGGACCCGTGGTGGAGAGATACGTAGTTCGGAATGGGAATATCGTCCAGCCCTGTGAAAAGGTCTCCGGACCGGCGAGGAGAGGCGCCGGAAACAGTAACCCCAAGTTTGGAACGGGTTACGACTACAGACTTCCATCTCTTAAACTTAGGTACAGCAGCCTTGCCTTTCTGACCCTCTTCTATTCGAGAAAGGTCGGCTGCTATCTCAGTGTCCGTGGGCGTTCTTTCATCATCACTCACTTCTCTTATCACAACGCCAGGTTTTCTTTTTGCCACTTTCTTCTTCTTCCTCGAGGCCGATTTTGCCAATCCTTCAATTACAATACTCTGGCTCATCCCAATCAAACCCAATGTCCTTAAGTTATCGTCGGTCAACAGCAAGTCTATGTGCCTTAAGTCGCTTGGGACCCTTTGCAAGCTTTGAACGACGCCTCTATAATGCCCACCGGTAGGTCTCGAAATGATGGCTGTAAGAGTAACAGAATATTAGTGTAAGTATTAAAAGTGGCCATTCAAAGATGAATTATGATGCTTATGTCTGGATAACCATCTCCTGGCAAACCCTGGGGGGCATCGAACAAAAAACCACTCGTTCTTGAAATAACTAAGCCTGGTCCAGGCCCCAGTCACAACCTAACAGTTCCTGACCGCCTCCAGAAAAGTGAAAGATGGGCTATCACCCCTACTCTTGAAATTGAATATGTGCCTGATCTCGTTAGGCCTTGGCGGGCGAAAAAGGCAATCCATAAATATGACAAAGACGCTATTCAGTAATGCATGCCCGTTGGGATGGAGTTGTGAAGGAGCGAATCCTAAATACGACAATATCTCTCTGATGTATTGGTTAAAAGGAGGAAGAGATCCAGCCGCGCAGGCATGACGGTAAAAAGCAGTATATCCTTCAGGTGGGTTATGTGGTCTGTCATTGGCACTACGTAATAAAACATCGTCCAGGGATATGTTATGTTTCGAACATATCCGGCCCAACAGAGACTCCGAGATATTGGACTGGACAAAATTGATAGGATCTTCGATAAATATGGCTTCCGGCAACTCATCCGGAGCCGGATCTATGACTTCAGAAGGGATTTCCGGAATCTCAAGCACTGGAAGAGGCGAGCTTTGTGCTTCTTGTTGTTGAGAACTCGAAGATTCCATAATTAATTAACTCACCAGAAAGCGGTGTTAAATACATAAAAAGCCCATGCATTCCTCCGGTGTAAAGTGTATGAATATGTCGTGCAGTGCAAGTGCTATGCAAAACTTAAGCAGATTTTACAAGTTGAAACAAGATGTCCGAACGACGAAACTTTAGAATTTGAGCATGAAATTGACCGTCATCGCTGACCGTCACTTCCACGCCATGCAGATGCTACTGACCAATTCAAGTATAAATTGGTTATATTTTGGTTAAGTCATGGTGCCATCGACGAGCTCCAAAAGAGAGGTCAAGTCAAATTCGATTATGCAAGGCTGAAGCTCGCCGGAGTCAAGTATGCTAAAGTTCAGTGAGTTCGTTAAAGTTCAACTTGAAATTGGTCGTAGTTCAGATGTTGGAGCAAATCAGAAGAGTGGGAGTCCTAGAAGCAAGAACATTCGAATCGACCGACTCGAATCGACACGAGTCGAATCGATGAACTTCGAATCGGTACGCCCCGACTCCATGTAGTTCGACTCGATGAGACCTTGGGATAGAGAAGCAATTCGAATCCATGAAGCCCTGCATGACTTCGAATCGATCAAAGTTGAGCTTCTTCGAATCGATCAACATATCATTACTTCGAATCGATCAATATTGAGCTCCTTCGAATCGATCAACATATCATTACTTCGAATCGATCAATATTGAGCTCCTTCGAATCGATCAGAATATTGTTATTTTGAATCGATCGCCACGAGACTTTTTTCTTTTTCTTTTATAACCATCGATTCGAAGCTATGCATTCAAAATCGACTCGAATCGCTCATTCTTGGATCGATGCGAAGCAATGAAAGACAACGCTCTGATCGATACGACTCGACTAGTTTCATTCCTCAGTTCCATCGAGTCGACCCACTTCGTTCAGATCTCACCACTCCTCAAAATTTTCAAGAAGAAAAGATTGAATCGATGCCAAAAAAAGGTTCTAAGTTCTATCATTCTCATCTCGAATCGATCCCTTGATTACCTGAGTTGATTTGGTTACGAATGGAAGCGTGAAGGGGTTCGATCGATTCAAGAAAAGAACGTTTGTCTTGGCCCTGGAGAGATCGATTCGAAGAGGAGACTATAGCAACAGTGAAACGTAAAAAGTGAAAGTGACACCGGCTTCACGTATTTATATGGGTCTCACATAGGAAACGGGACGATTCGTCTCCCGGTCAAAATGACCGACCCCAACCGGTCACGCGCTGATCAATTCGAACAAGCCACATTCGAATCCATCAATACTCCGAATCCATCCATGCAGTGTCGATACGAGGCATCATCGATACGAAGGAACAACCGAACAGAGGCTGGATTGAGAGTTTTATCGACTCGAAGCACGAGGTCCATCAGGCCATCGATTCGAAAGCCATCGATTCGAACAAACATAGCTTCGAATCCATCAAAATCCACCAATGAGAATGGACGAATCGCTTCAATTTGAAAAATTACTTGTCTACCTTTTACATCGATTTAGGGGAGGATCGATATAAGAGGACGATTATAGACAATCATAAAATAGTGTCTTAACTTGAATCAAAAATCAGTTGAGGAGAGGACCGATGCAGAATTCGATAACAAACCAAGCTGACAACGATTAACCAAAACCAAAGTGGTACATATATGCACATGTGTATGACTAACACTTGATCTTTAACATTTACAGGGATTAAATGTTCACCTCGTCATGGTTGCAACGACTGATGACTTTCAGAAGAGCCTGTCCTGATTGTCCAACGTGAAATTGCGGCTTTTCAAAGCACGTCATGTTTACACAAGACGTACTTTGGGGGGCAAATGTCATCCCGCCTTTTGGCAAGGCCGGGGGTACCAAGGAACTGACTGGAAAATAAGGGTCACATGTCCTCAATTTTGAATGATTGTTGGTTTACTACAAATATCGATGAATTTTGTCCGAATCCGGATCGGGCTACAATTGATAAGACACGTCAAGCGAAGCTGTGGAAACCAACGTTCCAAATTTCGAGACAATCCGAGTTCGTATGCTTAAATTATCGCCAATGGAAAGTGGAGGAGACAACCTCAGTTCGAATCAATCAGAAGAAGTTTAGGTTCGAATCCATAAGATAGCCTCACGATCAAATCCATAAACAATGCATTGGTTCGAATCCATTCCACGAGAGCCTTGCCTCGAATCCATCCTCCCAGTGCCTTGCCTCGAATCCATGAAAAGCTCCTTTGCTTCCACTCCATCGGGCAAGCCCTCACTTCGAATCCATCCAAAGCCTTCCCTAGTTCAAATCCATCAGGGTATTCCTATCTTCGAGTCCATCAAGCTGAAACCCTTCGAATCCATACAGTTGTAGGGACTTCGACTCCATATGGTAACTGTCTTCGAATCCACCCTGCTAAGACAAATTCGAATCGATCAATGGTGACTTGCCCTGATCGATTCGAACGAGCCTTGGTTCAATTAATTCGAAGGTCGCATGCCTTCGAATCCAAATCTTCGAATCCATCAGATAAGCGCGGCTAAAATCACTCTGAATCACCATATGGATTCGAGCCATATCGATTCGAACGAATCCATAGGACGAAGAGCACCATCTTGAATCGATCATAACTTGAGATCTACAAGTCCAAATGCTACGAAATTTTCACAGGAGCTTGCATATACATAGAAGAATGTCCACTCCAAGTTTCATCACGATTGGACACTTTTTTGATCGATTCGAACCAAGGGTCGAATCGATCCCAAAGTGGGCCTAGATCTCCAGAATTCGGCCATGTGGGCCCCCCACACTTGCCAGAAGTGGTCTCCCCGAATTTCAGGCGAAATATCAGCCTCCAGCACTTATAAATAGAGCCCCTGGTCATTCAAAAAAGGGATCGGAGAATTTTGAGAGTAAAAGAACGCCCGGACGCCGCCAGAATTGCTTCAAAGCATCACCGCTGCCTTTGATTTTGAATTTTGGCTTACTACTTGCTGTACTTTGACATTAAAAAGTTGTATTCTCCGAATATCAAGCAATAAAGTAACAAAACTTCATAGTGGACATAGGCAAAGCACCGAACCACTCTAAATCGTTGTCTCTTGTGCAATTTACTTCCTGCTATTTGGAGTTTTTGTTAGATAATCCACGTTTTAATTTACTTTCTTCATTTATTATCTCTTCAAAAACTTCCGACGAGTGTTGTGCCCAATTTTGACACAAACAATATCAAAATATATTCCTATATAAAATCATTAAAATCTTTATATAAGAAAGTTACAAGTACGCTCTCATATATATACACTCAACTCATTCTAGGGTACCAATGACCCTATCCTTAATGAGTAATCCCGCCAGAGCCAAGGTTCTCGCTTAACCTTCCGCTCTGATACCAAATGTAACGACTCGAAATTTTCAATCGCGAAAATTACAGATAGTTAGGGAAAAAAGAAGATATGGAAGAAAAAGAAGAAAACAGAAACACCAAAACACAGAAACCTCACATCGTAGTGGATCAAAATATAATATCACATAAATAACAGTTTTACAAAGGAGAACTGTATCAGTACACTTATATTTTATACATCAGAGTTACAACAATTACCAATCACTGGACGGTTTAAAACAACATGTCCTAATTATACTATAACATATCACAGCGGAAAACTCTCCATACGTTCCTACCCTCCAGCTCACCTCCTGAGCTCTAGAACGTCCTTACCTGAAAATCTGCAATACTCGGTCTGACCCGAGCATTACATCAAAGTAACACCCAGGTCAGGCTGGAAACCAGCGTGAGTAAACCCATCTAACATGAAATACAAAAGCATACAAATTATATGAACCCAGGGTAACTTATATCAATTTATAACTTCACAAGTGGTTATAGACATTACTTTATTTCACATATCAATTTCTAAGTACCAAAACTTAGATACAAATGGTTCAATTCACTTAACTCATTCCATTCTAGCCTATTGATTTCACATATCAAATCGATATAGAATTACTATAGATTATAAATCAAAGTGGTTTCGGGTATCTACTTATACCCGACTCCGGTCTCTTCGAATTCAATACCATCTTATCCCAAAATTTTCAAGTGAAACACAATTCAAAATTCAAACACAGGTGTCACCTATACACATTAATTCATCATTGATAGATAACCACATTATCTTAGTTTTAAATCTAACATATCATACATCATAGCATCACAAATCACATATCCGAGATATCAATCAATCTATGACATACAATATTATTCATTCATTCATAAGCAAGATAAATTTGTCATACCATTCTAATCTATTTAAACAAATTAAATTAATTACTTCGATCACCCTTAATCTTGCTTATCTAACATTAATTAATTACGAAAAAATTTATTTAATCATCATTTGATTATCCATTTTAATTAATTACATGTATTAATTATTCTTAACCATTCTCATTTATTAATCTTTAATTAATTAATTAATTAATGACATCCATTAATGATCCTCTAATCACTTCCGGTAATTAATTATTCTTTTAAATTAATTACATTTAACAAGTAATCTTTAAATAAATAGCATTCATTAATTAACCTTAATTAATCAAAGACAGTAATTAATCATCCTGTAATTACTTACCTTAATTAATTAACCCCTTAATAAATTATATTAATCCTCTAATTTATTACACTAAGTAATTTATCCTTAATTACTTTCATTAAGTAATTATTATTAAATAATTTACATTTAGTAATTACCCATTAATTACCCTCCTTAATGAATGTCATTAAGCAATTATCCTTCAATTACTTTCATTGTTATAAATCAATTTCATTAAGTGATTAATCCTAATTAATCATCTTTATATTAATTACTTTGATTAATTAATTAATAAATCAATCCTTAAAATTGACTACACAAATTACTTAATTAATTAATCTCTAATCATTAACTAATAATCTTTAATTATCTAATTAACAATCCTTAATTACAAATTAATTAATTCCTAATTACTAATTAATTAATTTTTAATTAATTAACTATAACCCTTAATTATTAATAACCGATCCTTAACCATTAATAAATTAATTCCACTCTAATTGTTTAATTAATTAACAATTTACCCTTAATCCCCACTTAATAACATTATTGATTAAGTTCAAATAACTTAGGATCTATCTTAGTTTATTTATTGTTAAATAAATCACATAACTTTTGATTACCCAGCCATAATAAATAACATTTATTATTTTAAAGAACTAGTTTAAAAATCAGTTTAAACTTAATTACTAATTTACTTAAAACTTGTTAGCTTCAACACTGCCTTGGAACTTCGGTCATAAACATTTCCTGATGCCTATAACAGGAATGTCTGAGCTACACTCGAAGTAAACTCACATCTCCACCCTCTCGATCAAACACGATACTGTCTTCGAGCCAGAACCAACTATTCCCGATGCCTCAACAACACAGTGCACATCTGAAATGAATCAAAAGCTCGTGCATGTGTACGAACCAATGACGAAGCTCCGATCAAAGTTGCCACCATCGATGAGTTGCTTACGGTCCTACCATCAATTCCGACCACCAGAACGTATCGTTCGAATATTGGAACAAAATCGAGGAAAACGAATCGAAAAGCTGGAACCCACTCCATCGGAAAGCACCCACTAACCAACTCCTCTGGCCTCTGGCATCAAAGCCGACCAACCCAGAGCAACGCCGCAACTCCCTATTACAACTTCCCCCACATGAGATTCAACTCGACACCAACTAGATTCTGACATCGATCGATGAACCACCCGACCTCACACAGGTTTCTAAACCCTACATTCCTCTTTCCGCACCACCACAGCGAGCAATCCACCCTTCAACCAATTTTGCCGAGCTCCTCAACCTATAATCTTGCTTCAGCATCAAGTTAGATGCTTCCAACATCTTTGATCATCGGCAATTTTAAAATTCCCAAATACTGATCAACTAACCTTTCCACCCCATAAACTTACTTAAAAATCTAGAAATGATTTCTAAAATTCGAAGTTTTACAAGGCGAATGAGATTATATAAAATGAAACCCGTAATTGAAACAACTAATTTTCTGATTATTATCATTTACTGTAATATTCATTTTACCAGATAATCTCTTAATAATATTATTTGTTATCATTTTTATAATTTATATTATACCAATACAAACAAGTTTCTTCCAAATATTCCATGCTAAAAGTGATAAGGTGAAGAGATTTTCAAAAATTTGAACTTATTTAAGTTGTTGAAATTTAAAACAGAGATATACACATATTCACACAGACTTGCTAACTGTGAATAAATTTATATATCCAAACAACATATATTCATTCATGCAATCATAAATTTGAGTAAGTATCTTCAATTGTTGTAGGCTCAATATTCAGATGATTTATCAGCTAAGGTTCAAAAATTTACTCCCAGATTAAGGAAGAACAGAGGAAATTAAACCAGATAACTCACCTGTTTTGAACAGAGAAGCTATAATTTGATTTAAATTTGGCATGGCTTGAAAATCCTTTGAAAACTGAAGAAAATACTTAATCTTTAAAACCGCAGTCCTTAATTGAGAAGATTTAAGCTTTGACACTACGAACTGATTGTTGAATTTATTGATCTGGGCTTGATATTGTTGTTTGAAAATTGATTGTTGAATGGTGCTTTGCTGAGATGAATTTTGTCTTACAGCTTGATTCCTTGATTTGCTTTTGATCTTGAATTACTGATTCAAAGATTGAAGCCTTTTGTTTAAATTTATTCTGAGAATTTAATGCTTCTCAGTTTTATTTTTCTTTCTTTTGGTTCTAAGCTTTTGAAAACCAGATCAAAAGAATGAGAGGAATGAGAGTCATAATATTATATAGCTTAAATTTATTTTATAAATTTTCTTAAAAATTAAAAACCAAAAGAGATGACACTAGTTAATTTTGTTTACACTTGGTTTTACCTATTCTACTTATTAAACACTTGTTACCAATATGTATTTTATGTCTAAACCCTTTTTTTAAATTTATTTATAAATTATGTCTTAAACGTTATCATTTTATAATTTGAAAATTAATCTATCTCTTAGGTTTAATACCCTTACATATATACAACATACATATATTTAGAGAAAGAACGATCCTTTACTAATCCTATTTTAAACTTGAGCCACCATATTCAAATCTAATAAGTATTTATCTCTAGTGTTTGTAAATATAGAATTCAATCTTTAAATCTCCTAAAAAATTTAATGTATTGAATTCAAATTAATGTTCTCAATTCACAGAACATATATATATATATACACACTTGTATATGAACACACTTAAAATTTTTAACATTATTAAATTTGCACATTACTATTTATATATAAATTTACTATAAGAGATATTAATTCCAGATATTTATATTTTAATGTTTATCATAGTTTCAATTCATCCAGATGTCAAAATTTGATCTATTCAACTGAATAAAACCAGTTAATTATTCAATTGTCAGATAGCAAAAATCTGGGTTATCACACCCTTGATTTATCTCATTCTGTAATTAATTACTCTTAATTAATTTCATCATTTAATTAACTTCCCAAAACTTTTATTAGTCAATTCTTAAATTAATTACACTAATTAATTAATTATTTATTACTTCTACTAAGTAACTATTCTTCATATTAATTACACTAGGTAATTATTCTAAAATTACTTTCAAATCTTCAATTAATTACACCCTGTAATTACCATTACTATTTACTTCACTAAGTAATTACACTTTATAAACCTCCTTAAGTAATTATACTCAATACCATCATCAAGTGATTATTTAAATTAATTTAAACTAAATAATTAACTTAAACTAATCATATTAATTAATTACATAGAGTAATTAATCCCTTAATTACTTCTCTTAAGTAATTTTTTCTTTAATCAATTGGTTAAAAACATTATCATGAAATAATTTAAACTAACTTCATTTTAATTTAAAACTTTTTTTTATAAAACCCTTATCTTGTTCATGCTTTTATTTAAAACTGATTATTAAAAAAAAACTTTAGAAGCCTGATGTCAATTATAACAAGACCTGAGACCAAAATCCTAATTACCCGAGCCAACAACTATTTTTCTCGGGGTCTAACCCGAACAAAATTTCTTTACTTTATTCGTTAAACAAATTTTAAAACATGTTAATCATCTTATCCATGCGTTCACACCCGAGCATTACTCGAGCCATCACCGCCTTTCCTCGAGTACCACCCGAGATCATCTATTCTTCGTTCTAAACCAAAAAGCACCCAGCACTTCAGATGCAACAGTGACACCGTGCACCTACACCGATGGTCAGAGCATCTTCGATCCTTGCCACCATCCCTCGCTAGTCAACGACAACTCCTACATTCGATCTCGACCCTCAGATCATCACAACAGTCGCCATGTCAAAATTGAACCATATGAATGAAACCAGGGATAGAAATCAATATTCCAAAATCGCTCGCACACCACCGCCACCGATCATCTGTGAACATGAAACCTCGGAAAAACTTCATCACAACCTTCCCATGCCTTTTCCTCCACGGCCGATCCACCTCGATGCCGTCACAAGCTCGAAATCATCGAGCAAACATCAACGTCTAAACCACATCCTAAACCCTAATATGGCCTCGCTGCGACACTACATCGACTAAAAAAATCACCACTATTTTTATCGTACTACCCTACCCCTGAGCCTTCTTTGTGCCACCACATACTCGCGATGATCACCAGTTCGCCGTAATTGCGTAAAAATCCTATTCCCGATCAACTGGAAAATTCTCAACATATACGAGTTTAAAAATCTCGAAATGTTTACCAAAAATCATTGATTTATAATATGAATCATGTTACAAAATCCATGAAAACTTGAATATTAATTTTTGACTTAAATATGATTTCCACTGTTATACCATATTTTTGAAACAATTACAAAAATTAAATTAAATTACATGAAATTATTTTTAAAACTTGTATTACACTGTTATAATCATAGTTCATTTTAAAATCAAAGCCTATAATCATTTGAATGGAAAGACATGAAATTTTTCATGATGAGGTTAAGCCTGTTATTTGCAACAGAGCATATAAAAACACACAGTAAAGTTTACAGGCATGTCATACTCATAAACATATATTCACATCCAAACATTCATGCAAGCATTTTAGACATATAATTTTACAAGATTTCCACACATGTTTCAAGGATTTTTAAAACTATTTTTAACATAAATGTTTACTCACAGTGGATCCTTTTTTTCTAGCAGAACAATATGTTGTTGAAACCGCTGGCTTTCTTGGTTTTGATTTTTGATCTTCTGTTGAGTTGCTTTGATTTTTATTATGTTTTTAAATGGCAGCTCTTATTTTTACTTACTACTTAAGTTTGTTCGAATGAGTGAAAAAAAAGAAGACAGGGTAAAGGTATTTGTAAGAAAAGGCAGGCTGCAGTTCTATACACAACAAGCTTCTTTATTTTATTTTTTTATTATATATTGATCAGAGATTTTTTTATGAAATGTCGGCTTGATTCCAGATTTTTGTATGCTGACTTGATTTCATCTGACATGCTTTTGACTTTGATTATATGTTTTGTAAGCTTGACTAGGAAGGTTGTATGCTTGCATTAATTATGTGTTTCCTCTTTTGTTTACATGTATATATCTCCATATATATATATATATATACACACACACACACCTTTCCCATTTCCTGACAATGTACAAACGCATGTATATATTTCTCATTTTTATAATAATGTATATACTTATTTGCACATGTATTTATTTTCTTCATGTATACTATTATATATATATATACTTATACATATACTTATGTATATATAGTTATGCATATGAATTTTTTATCCCATTTTACTTTGCTATGTTTACCTTTTTATTTTATATATAAATATACATATGTTTTACTTTAGCTTACATACAACATTATAAGTTACTTATATACCTTTATTCCTATTTAAACATATATTTATATTTATATATATTTTTTAGCCTAGGCTTAAGTACTTAATTTATATTCAGATATTTTAACTATCAGAAATTCAATTGTTTGACCCATTGAAAATTAATATTTCGTTAATAAAATCAGCAAATTCTTTGATTAACAGACATCCATAAATGCGAGTCATCACATTCCTTCCCCCTTTAGAAATTTTCGTCCTCCAAAAGGAACGAAGCCAGAATTATTAAAATGCTTAAAATCAGATAAATTTTCTTTGATCATTTTTAAAATGATTTAAAAATACTAAAATAGTTTTTATAAAAATACTTCTATAACTCGATGTTTCGACAAGTCCATCCTTGTTCTCACAGAAATTCGGTCAAACGTTGATTAGGTGTACGACTGAAAAACTATAAGTGCGTGGCAGACCCGTTTTCAATATCCAGTGAAAATACTTTAAAAAATAATTTTATTGAAAATATAGAAACAGTTTTTGAAAACAGAGGAAATATTCTTGGTGCGAATGCTCTGGAAATCATCACCCCTATCCATGGCTGCAGTTACATCCTGGGTTACGTTGCCATCGCAGCAAAAGTCCATGTAACTGTAGGTACTCTGCACCCCTCGATTACGCCATGGAACTCACAACAGATCGCAGTTACATTCCAGGGTTACGTTGCCATCACAACAAAAGTCCATGTAACTGTAGGCATCATCGCCCTCGATTTTCGTTGTCAAAAATGAAACTTCTCTACTCCCACATAGGTCGCAGTCTACCAATATAAAATCAAACGTAGACTGTTGGCTCTCAGCGGCACACACGACTTTCACTATGTTACCATAAGTCGCAGTCCACCGATATAAAATCAAACATAGACTGTTGGCTCTCAGCGGCACACACGACTTTCTCTATGGTCTGCAGTAGATCGCAGTGACATCGAGTTACACTGTCGTCACAATATAACCCAAATGCCTCTGTAGGCATCAGCGCCCTCGACTTCCTCTACACACTACACATAATCTTCAGGAACTAGTTTTGTCCGGACTCCTCACAGGATCAAATTTTGAACTTCCCTCTTGAGGCTCGAGGCAGTACCAACCTATGGTACTCCTGAGAAGTTCATTTCAAGGGAGCGTCTTTTTCCCCAGAGCCACTTCAAAAAACTTTATACTATACTCTTATAGTGTCTTTCAAATCATACCCTTTATGATTTTCATCAAAATCTCCTTTCCACAACATCGATTCCCAAAATCGATAATTCTCAAACTAGGCTTTCCAAATTCCAATATTGATTTTACCCAAAAATCATAAGCCTTTTCCAAATCCAAAGGTACCCAAAACCTTTTTTCAAAATACTCATAAGATCCTTTTTATATATATATATCCTTGAAAAATCTTTGGATCATTTCAAACTTGTATAAAATCTTTTTATACTTCAATATTTTCAAAAACCATTTTCTTCTGGCTATAGATTCAACAAGGGCGGTTTTATCTTATATAACAAAGATATATAACTTTGTTTATGCCAAATCAAATATTCCAATTTGATTACTCTTTACAAAATCACTTATCATATCACTTACTTTCATAAAGTAAATTTCTATTATAGAAATATCCAATTTCCATTTTACTTCATCATATATTTCACAAAATATACCTTTCATTACCATTCACAATTATTGTCCATAAATTCCCAGTAACAATTTCGTTCAAAACTGTACGATGTACACATATCATTCGTACGCTATATAAATCTGATCGCTCACTCGATCACACAATTTCACTTCCGAACTAGTGTCGTCCACCCGACTTCCTAGTGTGGACTCAGATCTGGTTTCTTGATCAGAAATCATCATTCTCCTTGCTTAGCCATAACTATGATATAGAATATCCAGAATCAATCAACAATCCATATCCAGGTTCGCCGTCGAAAATCGAGCGAAAATTTCCAACTCGGATCGATATAACTTTCTCGAAACTCTGTGCTCGAATCTGGATCAAATCACTATGCGAATATAATAGTATACGTACATCCTACATATTTATCTTCATTGATTATTAACCAAATCAATTTCCTTTTCTATTCACCTTCATCTATGATTCTATTCACTTATTCATATTTTCCTCAATCCTTTCTAGGATTACCACTTTAATTCTTATCTCAATTGGGTAATTAATCATAAAAAGTTTGCATTCTGTCCAGCTTATATCTAGAAAATAGCTTGAAAAGTGAAATAGATAAATAGTAGAAAAATACTTATTAGTTTGTAAAATAGCTATAAAATAGTTAAGTAATTGTAAAATAGTTAGAAAATAGTCAAATAATTATAGAAATTTTAAATAATTGTAAAATAGTTGTAAAATATTAATTAATTTGTAAAATAGTTGAAAAATAGTAATTAGTGTATAAAATAGTGGAAAAATTGTTAAATAGTTCCAAAAATAATTATAAAAAGTATAAGATAGTTTGTTTTTTTAAAAAAAAAGAAAGTTGTATAATAACTAATTAGGAAAATAGATTAAAAATAGTTTAAATTAAAATAATTTATTAGAAAATAGTCCAGAGCCAAACTGTTCAATTCCCAATCTCCATTCCTGATCAACTCATTTAAATCTCCAGTTCCTCTAGAATTGATTCAATTCCAATTTAAATAACTTCAATTTCCACTTGAATTTTAAAACTTATCCATCTTCAATCACAATTCCAATTAATTCAAATTAAATTCAATTTGAACTAATTCAATTCAAATTTCAAATTGAAACCATCCCGAATTATATAAATTCGGGTTAATTTTTAAATGTTGATTTAATCCTTTAAATCAAATCAACTTATATCGTTAAACCATTCAATTCTAAATTCAAATTCCAATTTTTTAACCTATTTCAAAGTTCAAACAATAATTCAAATCCTTTTAAAACAACTAAATCTTTGAAATTCAGTTTATCATCAAATTTCAATTTAGATACCAAGCCTTTGAAGTTTTATCTTAATAATGGATATATTACCACACCCCATTTCTTTATTCATTTAAACAATTCCAGTTTCAACTTAAAGATTATTAATAACAATAGAATGGTATCATTCACATTATTTTAAATCATCCATCCATTTTCAATTTCTAGATCTCAAACCCATTTTGAGATCATACAACCTCCCAATTCAAATTTACCATTTAACTTTCCAAGTTAAATTCCAATTTCATCTTGAAATTTCCAATTCAGGTTGTTCATTCAAACATATTTAACTTCTTCTACGTTAAATTCAATTTAAATCCCGTTAACCATACTCAAATTTGAATTCCCACTTTAAATTTCAAAATTTATATCACTTTGGGTTTTCTCATCTCATTCCAAATAAAAATTTAAAACTTGGCATTTAGAGTTTATTTCAAACCATCATTGATATTATGTATATTTCTCATATATATATATGTGTGTGTATATATATATATATATATATATATATTATTTTAAACCGCCTTTGGTTTTTAATTTTAACAAATTTCTTTAAATTTTCAAATAACTCTTGTTTGAAATAGGATACTTTCATTCAAATACATTAAATAATATTATTTGTTATTTCTTTCTCACTTCGAACCAATTTTCAAATTTCTGAACCTAAATTTAAAACTTCACAATGTAGTTCATCTTCAGTTCCAATTTATAAATCATACTTGCCTAAATGTTTTACTCCCCTAAAACATTTCATCATGCTTACTCATTAATACACATTTATTATTAAACACAATAATCATTTATGATAATAACTAAGATTATCATATCTGGAAACCAATTTATTATTATCTTTTTCTGAAACTCCACCCAAATTCAAGGTTTTAATTTCATTTTGAATCCATTTCAAACTTATCTTTATTTAATTTCAATTTGGTTGTATTTCTATTACCACTTAATTTAATTCCAATAATTTAACAACCAATTTACTTAATATTTATTATAAAAACACATTGCCTTATATATCAAAATATATTCTTATATAAAATCATTTAAAATCTTTATATAAGAGAATAACAAGTACGCTCTCATACACACACACACACACACACACTCAACTCATTCTAGGGTACCATTGACCCTATCCTTAATGAGTAACCCACCAGAGCTAAGGCTCTCGCTTAACCTTCAGCTTTGATACCAACTGTAACGTCCCGAAATTTTCGATCCCGAAAATTCCAGATAGTTAGGAAAAAAAGAAGAGATAGAAGAATAAGAAGAACAGAAACACCAACATCTCACATTCGCAGCGGATGAAATATAATAACAAATAATAACAGTTTACAAAAGAATTCTGTATCTGTCAAATACATTTATAATACATTAAAGTTACACACACACACACGCACACACACACACATATATATACAGACACTGGATATACTCAATCATCATATCTCAGATATATACAACAATATAATATAGCGGAAACACTCCATATGTTCTTGCCATTCAGCTCACCTCCTGAGCTCCAGAACGTCCTTACCTGAAATTCTGTAATACTCGGTCTGACTCGAGCATTACATCAAAGTAACACCCAGGTCAGGCTGGAAACCAGCGTGAGTAAACTCATCTAACATGAAATACCAAAGCATAAAATCTATTTGAACCCAGGGTAATTCGTGTAAATTTTCGAATTCACAATTTGTTATAGACCACTAATTTCACACATCAAATCTCCAAACACCAAAAACTTAGATTAAATGGTCAAATTCACTTAAATCATTTCGTTCCAGCCTATTGATTTCACATATCAATCTATAAACGAAGTGGTTTCGGGTATTTACCAATACCCGACTCCGGTCTCTTCGAATCCAATGTCATTTTAACCCAAGTTATTCAATTAAATACAATTCGACTTTAATTACCGAATAATACTTTTTCACAGCAATTTATAATTGATAGGTAATCACATTATCACTGTCCATCCAACATATCAATCATAAAGCAATTTATATCAGATATATCAACCAATCCAAAGCACTTATCATCATTCAATCATTCATAAGCAAGATTTATCACTTCTATTAATTACATTAATTAATGATCCTTTAATTACTTCCATTAGTTAATTATTCTTAAATTTCATTTAATAATTAACCTTTAACTTAATTATATTCATTAATCAACCTTGATTAATTACTATCAGAAATTAACTTTCCTAAATTACTCCATCAATTAAACCAACTCCTTGGTTTATTATATTAATTAATCCTTTAATTACACTGAGTAATTATCACTTAATTCCTTCACCAAGTAATTAACCTTTTATTTAATTAGAACAAGTTATTATTCACTCATTACTTCACTAAGGAACTACACCTCATTAATTACCTTAAGTAATTATACTTAATCTTTAATTAATTATATTTATTAATCACCCTTGATTTATCTCATTCTGTAATTAATTACCTTAATTAATTTCATCATTTAATTAACTTTCCAAAACTTTTATTAGTCAATTCTTAAATTAATTACACTAAGTAATTAATTATTTATTACTTCTACTAAGTAATTATTCTTTATATTAATTACACCAGGTAATTATTCCAAAATTACTTTCAAATCTTCAATTATTTACACCCTGTAATTACCATTACTAATTACTTCACTAAGTAATTACACTTTATAAACCTCCTTAAGTAATTATACTCAATACCATCATCAAGTGATTATTTAAATTAATTTAAACTAAATAATTAACTTAAACTAATCATATTAATTAATTACATAGAGTAATTAATCCCTTAATAACTTCTCTTAAGTAATTTTTTTAATCAATTGGTTGAAAACATTATCATGAAATAATTTAAACTTACTTCATTTTAATTTAAAACTTGTTTTTATAAAACCCTTATCTTGTTCATGCTTTTATTTAAAACCGATTATTAAAAAAGAACATTAGAAGCCTGATGTCAATTATAACAAGACCTGGGACTAGAATCCAAATTACCCGAGCCAACAACTATTTTTTCTGGTGTCTAACCCGAACGAAATTTCTTTACTTTATTCGTTAAACAAATTTTAAAACATGTTAATCATCTTATCCATGCGTTCACACCCGAGCATTACTCGAGCCATCACCGCCTTTCCTCGAGTACCACCCGAAATCATCTATTCTTTGTTCTAAACCAAACAGCACCCAACACTTCAGATGCACCAGTGACACTGTGCACCTACACCGATGGTCAGAGCATCTCCGATCCTGCCACCATCCCTCGCTAGTCAACGGCAACTCCTACATTCGATCTCGACCCTCAGATCACCACAACAGTCGTCGGGTCAAAATTGAACCATATGAGTGAAACCAGGGACAGAAATCAATATTCCAAATTCGCTCGCACACCACCATCGATCATCGATGGTCACGAAACCTCGGCAAAACTTCGTCACAACCTTCCCATGCCTTTTCCTCCACTGCCGATCCACCTCGATGCCATCACAAGCTCGAAATCGTCGAGCAAACATCAACGTCCAAACCACATCCTAAACCCTAATACGGCCTCGCTGCGCCACTACGGCGACTAAAGAAAACACCACTATTTTTATCGTACTACCCTACCCCTGAGCCTTCTCTGTGCCACCACACGACTCGCGATGATCATCAGTTTGCCGGAATTGCCTAAAAATCCTATTCCCGATCAACTGGAAAATTCTCAACATATACGAGTTTAAAAATCTCAAAATGTTTACCAAAAACCATTGCTTTCTGATATGAATCAAGTTACAAAATCCAAATATGAAAACTTGAATATTAATTTTTGACTTAAATGTGATTTCCACTGTTATACCATATTTTTGAAACAATTACAAAAGTTAAATTACATGAAATTATTTTTGAAACTTGTATTACACTGTTATAATCATAGTTCATTTTAAAATCAAAGCCTATAATCATTTAAATGGAAAGATATGAAATTTTTCCCGATGAAGTTAAGCCAGTTATTTGCAACAGAGCATATAAAAACACATAGTAAATTTTACAGGCATGTCATGCCCATAAACATATATTCACATCCAAACATTCATGCAAGCATTTTAGACATATAATTCTACAAGATTTCCACACATTCTGCAAGGATATTTAAAACTGTTTTTAACATAAATGTTTACTCACAGTGGATCCTTTTTTCTAGCAGAACAATATGTTGTTGAAACTACTGGCTTGCTTGGTTTTGATTTTTGATCTTCTGTTGAGTTGCTTTGATTTTTCTTATGTTTTTAAATGGCAGCCCTTATGTTTTACTTACTACTTAAGATTGTTCGAATGAGTGAAAAAAAAGAAGAAAGGGTAAAGGTATTTGTAAGAAAAGGCAGGCTGCAGTTCTGTACACAGCAAGCTTCTTTATTTTATTTTTTTATTATATATTGATCAGAGATTTTTTTTTTTGAAATGTCGGCTAGATTCCAGATTTTTGTATGCTGACTTGATTTCATGTGACATGCTTTAGACTTTGATTATATGTTTTGTAAACTTGACTAGGAAGGTTGTATGCTTGCATTAATTATGTGTTTCCACCTTTGTTTACATGTATATATATCCATATATATATATATGCCTTTCCCATTTCCTGACAATGTACAAACGCATGTATATCTTTTCATTTTTATAATAATGTATATACTTATTTACACATGTATTTATCTTCTTCATGTATACTATTATATAAATACTTATACATATACTTATGTATATATAGTTATGCATATGAATTTTTTTATCCTATTTTACTTTGATATGTTTACCTTTTTATTTTATATATAGATATACATATGTTTTACTTTATCTTACATACAACATTATAAGTTACTTATATACTTTTATTCCTATTTAAAATATTATTTTTTTAGCCTAGGCATAAGTACTTAATTTATAGTCAGATATTTTAACTATCAGAAATTCAATTGTTCGACCCATTGAAAATTAATATTTCGTTAATAAAATCAGTAAATTTTCCGATTAACGGACATCCATAAATCCGGGTCATCACAGCGAGTCAGCTTGATGTGGCTAAAACAAGAGCTATACCGGGCTAAGTGAGGTCGCAGCTCCGATCGAGCATGCTTCTTCGATTCCATTCTATTACTTCATGATTTGATTGAGTGCACCTTTGATTATGGGAATGCGTCTCGATGTGGGAGGTAGTGGCTGCTATGCATTAACACTAGTCCGGGAGTGCATATAGTAAAATCCTACCCTGGCATTGCCTCGCATGCCTTGTCACATGCCTCATCGAGACATTACGAGTTTATTTCGTACCGTACATATGGAGTTCCCGCTGATAACCCTCCAGTTTACGGAGGAATTATGGTACTGTATAGACTGGGGAATATATAAAAATGTGTTAAGGGGGATATGGGTAACGCCTTAACGTTATTTTAATATTTTACTTTACTGTAGACATTATCTGTGTACCGTATTGTACTATGTATGTAGATAGTTTAACAAATCCTTAAAGGATAGAAATCCCAAATGTCCTTTAAGTTATATTGCAATTCGCTTGAAATTTCACTTAGTGATTTACTTGTATAAGACTGTTAATCCTGACTCGAGTGTTTTGTGTTTTACTTTATGCTTGGATCCGACTGAGTGTCACAACATTTGATATTCACCTTTAGGGCTTGAAGCTTCGCTTGGAGATCTATCTGTTATCTTATCAGCTTTGTAGTTATTTCAGTTATTTCTAGTTATTTCCGTTCAGACTTATCAGTTACTTTTGTATTGGTGACCTCTATGTATCCAGATTTCTATTGTATTTTGTTTTCAGACTCTGATGTTCTATAATAGCTTCATGAACTACTATTTATCTATTCCGCTGCTTACTGTTATATTACTATGTCTATGATTGATTTATTTACCATATATGCTGTTTTTGGCCAAATACAAATTAACAATCCGTTGTTTTGAGCAATTCAAGTCTGACATGAGTAGATGATTGTCGATTTGAATAGTTCGAAATAGCGGGTCGTTACATGGGTATCAAAGCTTTGGTTTAAGCAAAACTTAGCATATGAAGTAAAAACTCATTATAGATAGACCCTAGAATGAGTAGAACCAATTATAGAATTATATTCGTTCGAGCTTGAAATTCTTTGCTAGGATCCTCTTTGATTTGAACTTCTTTTGAATTTTGAAATTTTGCCTTTGTTCTGAAATCCGTTCTTGTCCTAGTTCCTACGATGCAGAGAGGCAGGACATCGTGTGTCTTTGCCAGGACCTCTCCTACTCCTTCTTTTTGTATGATTTTCCTATTCATGTTCATCTTGATACTAGAGCATTCCATAGTTTCATTTCTGTCAATCTTCGTAATAAATTTGAGCCCATCTTGTTACCTTAATTGGCAACTTCATCCTTGTGGGTGACTGATCCCATCAACGGTCTCACCAACCTTAGTATGATTTATAAAAGGGTGAAACTACTTTACAGCAGGCATCGATTCACCGAAGATTTCTACATCCTTGGTTTTGATGCTGTTATTTTTTGCAAAGCCCGAACCGCTTCTCTAGTAGGCGATCGGGGTAATTTTCTTGTGATCAAATGTTGATTACCTCAGAATATGCAGGCTGTTTTATCTTTCCGCTTGTTGCTCAGCCTAGTGATTTTGACTCCATCTCGTTGTCCAACTATTTTTGGATATCTTTGGTGAAGTCGCTTCTCTTTCTCCCCAAGCGGGAAATTGAATTCCACATTGATCTTATTCCTGGAGCTCGATCTTGCTACTGGTTTCTACCAGCTTCGTGTAGCTGAGGAGAACATTTCAAACAGAGAATGGTTTCTATGAATGGTTGGCCATGCCCTTTGGATTAACCAATGTTCTTGCCTCCTTTGTAGATATCATGAATCACGTTTTCCATGATGTTCTCAACAGGTTGTCTTGGTTTTCGTTGATGATATTCTCATCGTTTCTAAGTCTAGGTTGACCAGGTTAAGGTCGCCATGACTAATATTAGTCTATCCATCCTTCGACTTTTGTAATATAATTATCTTATCTTCTTTTCGAGACCATCTTCTTAGTTAGAATTTGCTTTGATTAGGGTCCCTTTAAATTTCATTCTTTATCCTTGTTCTAGAATCCATTCTTGAATCATCCCATGAAGGAGTATATTTGTAATTATAAATCTTTCATATTGTGTTGTTTGAGCTGTTAAGTTTGAATTTTGGGTTTCGATCGATTCATCTGGCCAACAATATCGACAGGAATTCAAAAACAGTTGAATAGAAAAAGCTGACACAATATTGTTTTCGAAATTGGTAATTGAAATAATATTATGCATGAATATATTTTATATATATAAGTATAATTTTCTAAAAAATTTAGTTAGTGAAATGAATTGGTTGTTAGAAATGATAATATCAGATTATCATTTATTGTTTTGTCAACACTTCTAAGCCATTAACTAATATTTTATGCTATAAGGAGTTGAAATTTTAAAAATGGTTTGTAAATCTGAATTGCAAATGAAAGGAATTTAAACTAAGGATTTGAGAATTTAAATTTTCGGTGTTTTTCAAAAAAAAATTGGTTTTCAAAGTTTGTAAAATATATTATTTGAAAGTATTTTCGAATGGAAATTGTTTCCAAAGAATTTTAATAGAAGTAAATCAGTATTCTCTTCTTTTATTGCTAGAAAATAATTTTGTTGATGATTGCAGCATCACCAACATTCATTTTCAAGTCTCAAAGCGGAGAGATCGCTTAGTAACGTTGCTACACTTTTGTTTTGGAAAGCTGATTTGATTTGAATTTCTTGAGTACGATTTGATGTATAAAACATATATATGTAAATATTTATTTCAAAATGGGAGGAAGTGAAACCGAAATTTTAAATTTTAAGTTTATGATAAGTAATGGTTTTCAATTATTGAAATGAAGCATTTTTTTGAATAATTGGAGTGTCTAAAATGAGAAATGGAATTGAAACAACTTGAAACAGTTGAACTAGGATAAAATTTATTTGTATAATACTAAATTGCATTCTAAAACAATATAGTTTGCCTGAAATCTTCAAAAGTTAAAATGTTTATGAGAATATATAATTGAATAATATACAACATAAATGTAGGTAATAATCAAAAAATGAAATTTATATGGTTTTAAATTAATTGTTGTATCTGGTATTATATGTTTCAAGTCTATCTTTCCTTTCTATTGCTTCTATTCTCCTATCACGTTCCTTTTTAGAGATAAAAGGTTTTGAGTGGGGGAGAGTGCAACGACCCAACAATTTAAACGACTTTAAATAACGTAATTAACTAAATTTTTCTTGAAATTAAATAATAAAATTTTGCAATGAAAATTTGATATTTGGTATATGTCTATTTAAGCATAGCAAGTGACATATTTTCAATTGAAAATATGAAAGTTAGTTCTGTTGTGTAATTTTCAATTTTAAATTTAAAATGTTAAAAATAGAATGAAATAAATTGTTTTTGAAATTTGAATATTTTTATATAATAAAATTGTAAGTCATTTTTTGAGTAAGGCGCCGTTTTTCATTTCGCCAAATTTGGACTGTTATAGTCTCGTTTATCTAATTTTCGACGTATTAACAGCGGTTTGGCAGCAAATATCGAGTTTTGATAGAATAGTTGTTTCGTTCATCATTGTGTACCATTCTGTTCATCTCGTCGTGCTGATCTCCGTAGTATATTCAGTTCTATGTTTCAACGTCCGGTGCACGGCAAAATCTACAAAACAAGTAGTAGTACCGGTTCCGTATTCGAGTCTTTTGGTTTCCGTTGGCCATTCATTTATCAACCATGCAAAACCAAATGGCAATTTGCTTTTATAACTTCTAGTAACCTAACCTTTGACCTTCTATATTCCTCTAGTTTTCATTCATATGTTGGTTCGTTTGCATACCTCCTTCTCTTCCTCATTTTTCGTTCTGTGAAAAAAAAGTTTATACATATTGCTTAAAATATGTAGCCCGCTTCTCCCCTAAAACCGCTCATGCTCGTTCCCTCACCAAACCCTCTCCACCGAGCTGTATCCCTTTCCACCTCTTGGCCTTTTACATACCCGACCCGCCACCTGACCTCTGGCCTCCACTCACTAGTACAACCGAACCCTAACTAATAGCTCGCCCACAACACCCCACGCCGCACGTCCATTTTTCTTTCACTATTATTCTCTCTCTACTTAGCCAACATCCTCTCCACTACGCCACTTTTCCATCACAAAATGAAACCTCACTACCCCAGACCTACTGCGCCTCACTGCCTGAGACGATGGCCACCCAAACCCAACCCAGACTGTCCTCCATCAGCCTCACAACCAAAACCATTCCATATTTGGGACTCGATCATGGCGGCTCCCAGTTCACTGATTGATCTAATTCGTTCGATGCCATCAACTTCAGCATCTCTAATAGTAGTCATTCTCTACCATTATAGTGGTAAGCAATTTCTTCGGTATCCTTCCAATTAGCAAGCTAATGTCCCTGTTAATTTGTCTCGTGAGGACTAACTCGTCTTGTTGTCTATTGTTGAAAGCCCGATTGTTCCTTTCCCTCTAAATGTTCCATAAGGTATTTATGAGGCCAATTTTTTCGGTTTCTTGCATCAACTTCGTGAGGCTGCTCCCTCCGTTCAGGTAAACTACTTCATCTGTTAGATTCTGTGCATTGTTAGTCTATAGACATCTAAGCTTTTGTATACACCACACTCTTTTGTTGTAATCGCACTCGAAAAATTGGTGATCATTTGTTTCCTCAGCAGAATTACAAAGATAGCATAGTGTATTCTCCAAGATACCCCATTTATGAAGTTTGTCCTTAGTTGGTAATCTTTTGAGTATGGCCTTATATAAGGTGTGAGCCATTTTTTGACTTTTAGACCTACTCCAGACCACTTTCATCTCGTTAGCCAAAGGAAATTTGGTTCTAGATTCCTCCCACACATCTCTAAATCTGAACTGACCATTTAAACTACTCTTCCATATCCAGAGATCCTCCATTCCATCTATTTTAATGTTTTTGCACTAAATGTCCTCTTTGTAGTTTGAGCTGAGCAAATTCCTGTCACAATGCCATTCACTGTTTTCCAAAATTTCAGGCACTTTGTAGGTAAGAGTCCCATATGCTGAAAAGGATTCCCAGCCTAGTCTATCAATAAAACTTTGAGAATTCAACCAGCGGTCTTTCCATAAGTCTGTGTTATTCCCATTAGCAATTTCTCTATCTAAATGAGTATAGTTCATTCCTGATTTTTAGGATATTTTTCCATGTGACAGAGGCATTATCATCAACTAGTGCGTGGCCCGTGCTATGCACACGGGCATCTGTGTAATTAAAATCTGAGGAATTTCTAATGTTATTAAAGATATACAGAATTATTTAATTTGTAACTAATTTTTTTTGTAGATTACCACACATTCTTAGAAATAATTCGAATTATCGTTTAGCTTATGTATTTGAATCAGCCACATCTGATCCGAATAGCGAGCAAAACGTTTGCGTGCACATACATACATTTTTGCAAACACTCCCTAGTGCATGAATGGTGAATATTTTCCATGGTTTTTTTGTTTGTTTTTCCAACAACAATGTCAGTTGGATATTATAAGTTGTCCTAAATCGTTTGGAAAGATTCCAAATTTAATAGCAAGCTAGATGGTAATTGAAAGTATCAGACACTTTGGAAGTAGTTACAAATTTAAAAATTGTCAATCAAGGCGTGAACATATCCAATTCTAGTTTTGTTGAGGTTTCGGAGTTATGCAACTTATGTTAGTGCTTGAAATTCAAAAGCCATAGTACACATGGTGTAAAAATTGTGCATATCTTTTTACATAAAGAATAGTGGAATATACGATTTGTACATATCAGAATAAAACAAAGAAAAAGATATGATGTTTTATGTTTTTTGAAATTCTAATTTTATTTGGCTCTGCAAACTTATCGTAGTAACTCCTTTAGCTTCATCCAATGACGTCCAAAATATAATATGAACATCCACAAAATTATTTATTTCACCCAGTTAACTAAAAGGCAAAACAAATAATCTGATTTGATCTTCAGGTACAGTTAGTTGTATAATTGTAGATCATTAACATAATTAAGAAAGTTTCTCTTTTAACCTGAGATGAAAATTTAAGAGTTGTGTTGATTGAACTGCAGTTACGGAAGAGAAACAAAAATTGAGCTCCATCACTACTAAGAAACAATTGGACTGATAGCCTTAACAATGAACCAAGATCGAGCATTTATTGAATACATATGAAAAATAGTAACATACGAATAAATAAACGTTTGTAAATAGTCATAATACACTACTGGTTATAACAAATATTTTTGTAAGTACACATAAACAGAAGGTTAGTGGAGCAAATGAATTCGAGCAAGTAAGATGCAGATAACAACCGAGAGAGGGACCAAATAAAATAGTAGAAAGGCTATGAAAAAATTATTGAAATAAAATAACTCACACTAAATAAAAACTAATACTACCTAACAGGAGGAAAATAAATTTGCATTCTTGAAGAGAAAACGAAGCCTGTAGCATTTACTCTGCCCTGCTTCAAATTGTTTCATAAGTTCCAGCTACACATTCATAAATAATCACTATTCAACAACACATCGAACCTTATTGTTAGAACTCAACTACTGTAATATACCACTATCAACTACAACTTGGTCTGCAAGTAACAAAAAGAAAATACACGTCAAACTTAAATTATAAAGCTAATTGTAATTATATGTTTCTACCTCCAACGTAAAGATCACCATTAGCTGACCATTCTTCTGCTGCGTTGATTGGGCTGCATATTTCAAAAACATACATAACTCAAATTAAATTATATTCTATATCACACAATCAAAACATGTGTATCTTCTGTAAGATGTATTGTTTAATTTATGCCGCACCTGTAGCCATCAACATTTGCACCATATTTGTCAGCATATTGGTAAACTCCCTTTCCCTATATGAAAAATTAAAGGTATAATAGTATCAATTTAACCTTTTTGCTTTTACCGCATGTAAATCCAGATTACTGGCAAGAACTGCACAAAATGTTGACAAAAATAATCAATGAATGAACCTTAGGTTTCCTCCTTGATGCAACAACGCCATTTCTCAAGTTCATACCACCACCAGTGCCAATATATAAAGTTTAATATAGGAATTTATAAGAAAACTAATTTTAAAACACACAGTCTTGTGAAGTAGAAAGGCAAGTAAAATATAATTGATAACATCATACTTAATTTTTATCCACAAACTGTGTAGATGACCCCTACTTTGAATATATTAAAACTAATGTGTTGATGGTAATAGCATTTATGTTTTAACACATTCTAAACAAACAACCAAATAGTAATCAACTCTATTAAAGCCAGTTACAGCTTCAGGATTCGGCCTGATCTGTATCTAAATTAATTTATCCAGACTTCCACTTCAGCTGCATGCACAATTTTCAATATATAAGACATCCTAGTTCCTCAGTGAGAGAACCCTTATCCTCATCTTCATCCAATTATGTCGCACCATCATCATTTGTTGCATTCAGGAAGGATTTAAAGGCTGGAAAACATATTCTAAACTGTATGTAGTGTCATGGTACTAATATTGCATGGCCTACAACCATAATGTTTGAATTTTTATTAGTACATATTTAAACATAGATTTTTCTTACGCATGAAAATGTTATAAAAATATATTTTGTTCATACAATAACTTCTCCAACATAAATCTACGTCTGAGATATTTTCTTGTGCCTTCTATGTTATGCTTGCATTACTTAAGGCCAATTTAGCAACCTTATTTATGTCCTTGTGCTTGGCAGTAACATTCCATGGTAGAAGAATCCTATCCAAGTGTATAAAGAGCCTAAGATTTCATGTCAGGATGTTCAAGAAAAGAATATATGCAGGTCCATTGTAAACATGGTCATATGTGAGAGTGTACAACCAAAAAAAACCTACAAGTTAATTCATATCATTATTTGTTTTCTACGACTGCATTAGTAATGGAAAAGAAACAAATGTATAGTACAAAACATCTAGCTGTGTAATGCACTCTCATTTGAAATATATACCAGTGTTATCCAAATAGTCACATCGTAGTTATGTTCTAAAAATACAGAAAGAAAAAACATATCTAGAAGCATACACGATGCATGACCTAATAGAAGAAAGAACTAAAATATCACACTCTGAGATGAGGAAAAAGAGAGTGATTATGAAATAATATATGTGCGCACCTAATAAGAACATCAATGGTTCTTAGATGTTGTAGGCCTACTTGGATGGTTGTAGCCCAGATTTTATGAAATGATCTGATGTCTAGTTTGGCATTGGTTCTCTATTATCTTCTTCTTTCTAATAAATCTGTTTGTACTAAAAAAGCATCAACAAAATAAATATTTAAGCATATCTAAATTGAATTTAAAGTTACTTAGTATTATGTTATTAAAAAGACAAACAAATCTACTCATATGGTTAACAGAAGCAATATATTCAAAGTTAAGGCTAACCTTGATGAAAGGTTCATATTATTTGTCCATTACAAAAGTGCAAGTCAATAGTAAGGCAAATAATTTTATATAAAGTTAATAAACATTTGCATCAGAAACCGTAAGTGTTTATAACATTTTATTTCCATTAATATAATTTTGTGCAAAAAATATATCTTACATGAAAATCAATAACACTTGTTATCGTAGTTCTGTCAGTTTGCATAGTGGAAAGAGATCAACTTTGTATATTTCAGACTCCAGAGGATTCGATGAAAAAATGAGTTACACCGATTTGGATCACTTCGAATATACCGCAATAAACTAAATCGCCTATAAGATAATATGTAATTCAAATCAAAACAACAAAAAGTAATAGTGAATTTTAACGTAGTAGATCTAGAAGTATGAATACAAAAATAAGTGATTCTTACATTTTTGGACTGTAACAGAGTAAAAGTATTACAGATGATAGTGGGTACAGATCGCGACTTATTAGATTCTCCATATTACCCTGAAATTGTACAAACAAATAAAATTGGAATTTTTTTACCAATCAGTGCTCCACAAAATTACCATGGTAGGAAGAATTCAGTTAGTAGTATCGTTCGTTGTCGTCGAGAGGGTTGAAGAGCATTGAAGAAAAATAATCGCTTCCTCGTCGTCGTCTTTTTAACTTTCACTTCGATTTCTTTGTTTATGGGATAAGTTATTTTACTTTTTTTGGGATTAAGTAGGTTAAATGGCTAGCAGAGGAGTGACGGTGGTAAATGTAACCATTGATTAAAAAAATGAAAGTCATACCCCTAAATTTAATATTGACACGTGGTGAGCAAGGAAGGGGTTGGATTCTCCTTTCCTATTTAAGTAATAGATAGATAGATTTTAAGGTCCAATATTGTCTTTAAGATACCTCGATCTCATCCAACTAGCCCATAGATTTTTAGATGTTAGAACATTCATTGCTCGTTTCAATCCATAGACTTTTTTAAGCTCATAAAGATTTTTCAGCCCAACTCCTCCTTCCTCTTTCTTTCTACAAAGATATCATTATTTTACTTTGTGCATTCCCCCTTCCATATAAAGTTTGCATAGACTGAATTTATTTTGGCAATAGAGTAGTCAGGTATTTGAAAGGATTGCAGCCAGAATCTGACTTTAAATGTGATAACAGTACGAACCAGTTCAACTCTACCCGCAAATGACAACAATTTGGATCTCCATCCTTGTAATTTGTATCTAATGTCGTCAACTAGCTTACCACATTCCGAGTCTATGATTGTGTTATTAGAGAGTAGTACCCCTAAGTATTTAACTGGAAGATGACCCGCCGAGAACCCCCAATCTCTCTAGCATTGCCTGCATATGTGAACAGAATTTATTAAAGTAGCATTTGGTTTTTAGTTCATTTAATTTTGATATACATACATATGTATATATATATATATATATATATATATATATATATATATATATTATGTTTACATTAGTATTTTGGAATGTGTATGTATATATACACATATATGTATAATATGTTTTATTAATGTTTTGAAAAGTATTTTTTATGATTTTAAACATATATGGATATTATGTTTAAATATTTATTTGAAGCATTTTGTAAACTATGGGCTTTAATGAATATTGATTTTTAACAAAATATAATATGAAAATTTTATTTTAAATATGTGTTTAAATTGAATATTGTTTTTTAAGAAAATTTTTATATAAAATATTTTTTTTTCATCGACATCTTGTCCACCTTGCTTTTCTCGTTTCAGTTGCTACCTGGAGATTCTTTCCGCAACTCTAGCTTATCCCACTGTGTCCGGTCCGCTTGCTTACACTCGTTGTTTATCTAGCCTTGAAAGGTGAGCGATATCTCACGATTAGCATTCTTATATTTAGTAAATTTAATTCACATGAAATAATGATTGAAATGTGTTGTTAAAATTTAATTGCTTATAAATTTGATGGTTGAATATGATATGTTATTACTTAAATTGTTTACGGAAGTTAATCAACATATAACACCATAACATGTTATATATACTATATTTTAATCTGTTAATGATTATATATGCTTGTCATTGATATATATATACACACACACACATCTATCATTTTATTTTTATTTTATTGGTTCTCACTCTGTAAGTTCTCTGATAGTTTAGGATATCCCTGTGGGTTGAAATAATATATACCTAAATGATATTTTAGATTAGGGAAAATCGTTATGGGTTGAAATGATAAAATCAAGCGATTTTATTGATTTTTATATTTTGGGATTGCAGGTTGAAATGATATATACCTGTAAATTTAAATTATTGCGGTTTGAAATGATAAATATTCGTATCACTTGACCCAAGGACCAAAATTATATACGGACACCGTTGGTCTATTTTTAAATGATTTCCTGAATTTTGAAAAGAAAATATACGTGTTTAAATAAATATTGATTTTTAAAAATATTGATTTTAAAATATAATATATAGATATTTTGATTTACGATATGTGTAAATTTAGATTTCAAATTATATGTTTAGAAATTATAAATTTATAAGTTAATTTTTGAAAAATATGAATTTTAAGATTTTACTTATAATGTTACTATTTTAAATATATAAAATAAAATTTAATATGCTAAAATTTAATAAAAATTCAACTTAACTCTGCAAAAATATATATAATATGTTTTAAAGTATTTATTTAAATTTGTTTTAATATTTTGAAATTGATTTTTGCATTAAATTTAATAAATAAAAGTTGGAAAGGTAAGTTAAGTTGATTTTTAATTTGATTTGTTTAAGAGTTATATTTAAATAAAGATTGATTTGAAACTTATTAATTTTGAGATTTTAAGATATGATTTTATAAATTGATAACT
Source organism: Allium cepa (assembly GCA_030765085.1). Lineage (NCBI taxonomy): Eukaryota > Viridiplantae > Streptophyta > Magnoliopsida > Asparagales > Amaryllidaceae > Allium > Allium cepa. The sequence continues at coordinate 152,835,153 of CM060945.1, forward strand.
GGATTTTTAAAAAGTGATTAAATGAATTTCTTCAAATTTAAATAAAATTGAAAATGAATATTTAATATTGATTTAAAGTTGTAATTTGATATTTTATTTAAATGTTATTAAAATGATTAAGTGAATATTTTCAAATTTAAACTAAAGTAGAATTTTGAAATATAAATGAAATTTATCAAACTGAGTTATTGTAAATTGTTTGAATATTTAAACTTTAGAACCTATTGAATTGGGAGTGGTTTAAATTTGAAGTTCAAACCTAGATTTGAAATCGATAAAAATTAAAAACAGTTTAATGAGAATTTGAATTTATTTGTGAAATTGGAAGAAACAATTCTAATTTGAAAATATTTTTTATATAAACTCTTTTAATATATAAACTATTTTTAATATATAAACTATTTTAATCTATAACCTATTTTTAAATATATATTATTTAATTTATAACTATTTCAACATATATAAACTATTTTATACATATTTCAAAATATGTAAACTATTCAATATTTAAACTGTTCAAGTTGGAACTGTTATGATTTAGGTTTAATGGATTTAAACGTGAATATTCTGATATGATGGTTTAAACTACTTTGTCGTTATGATTTTAAAAATGAATATGATTTAAAGAGATATGATTTCAAAAGTGAATATGGTTTCAAAATGAATATGATTTCGAAAGTTATATGATTTTGAATTGAATATGATATTTTAATATGGAGTATAAACTGTATGAAATGATTATAAAAGTGATTTTATAAAATGACCACGGTGTGAAATAAGCGTTTGGTTGTTAAATGACCGGGATCAGATATTGGTATACTCTTCGCCAATACCGAAAACCACTCTAACAACTATGTACGTGGTGGAGATTCTAGAATGAAGTAGGATGGTTTGGCGAACGTCTGTATGAGGTATGAACGCGGTCTTGACTCCCGCGAGTCAGCTTGATGTGGCTAAAACATGGGCTATACCTGGCCAAGTGAGGTCGCAACATCGATCGAGAATGCTTCTTCAATACCATTCTATCACTTTGTGATTTGATTGGGTACACTTTGGATTATGGGAGTGTGTCTCGAGGTGGACAGTAGTAGCTCTATGCGTTACCACTACTCCGGGAGCGCAAACGGTAGAATCTTACCCTAGCACTGCCTCGCATGCCTTGTCACATGCCTTATCGAGCCCATTACGAGTTTGGTTTGTACCGTACCTATGGAGTGCCCTCTGATTGTAATATCTCGTCTTTTTGGACAGTTTAAGTAGACACACGTGCCAACTCAAACCATACAGAAGGGCGGATTGTTATTGGGGTAAATAAGAAAAGTAGGGAAAGAAAGAAAAGCAAAACAGAATCTCACAGCGGAATGAAAAAAATATTATAATCAAATAACAGTTCACTAAGCTGTTTACAAAACATTTGATTATACTTATACAACACTGTATCAGGGTTACACATATCAGAGACAAATAAATAATAATGTAGCGGAATAGTATGACGCAGTGGAATAATATAGTAAATAGTAGTAGTACAGATCTTTGTCTTCATCCTCCAGAATATGTCTTCAAATCCTGAAAAGCTCAGGCTGACCCGAGCGAATTGAATAGACAAAACACTCGAGTCAGAACTAAAAGATCTTATATAAGTTAAATCAACGGAAAACATGCGTGTGACGGCGTCAGAGATGTTTACTGGGTTTGACATCTCCTATGTAGTGTCTAACGTGAGTGTAGTAACTTAAGAGATGTTCGGGATTCGCATCTCCTAAGGATTCGTTAAACTATCTACTATGTAGTAATACGCTATTATAATAATGTCTAAAGTAAATTATACTATTTAAAAATATCATTAAGGCTTTACATTTTCCACCTTAATACATTTATGGATGCCAACAGCCTATCAAATACCGTAGCTCCTCGTAAACTGGAGAAGCCAGAGAATACCCCATAGGTACAATATAAAACAAACTCGTAGAAGGTGCTAGGGTAGGTGACATGGCACAACTAGGCAATGCCAAGGTAGATATACCAATTATGCATCCAGACTTTTGGTAACACATAGCCTCAACTACCGGCCTACTCAAAACACACTCCCGAGTAAAATCGAAGGGTGGCCACCAAATAAATCAAAATTCAGAATATAGTATTGATGGAATGTGTGTGATCGGAGGGGCTACCACACTTGGCCCGGAATCACTCCTGTTTTAGCCACCTTATGCTAACTCACAGGAGTTAGGTCCACGTAAATATACCTTTAGGATCGTCGCCACCAACCTACTTCATTCTGGATTCTCCACCGCGTACACAGTTTCAAAGCGGTTTTCGATATTGGCAGAGAGTATGACAACATCCGATCCCGGTCACTTTGACAACCAATCGCTTACTACACAGGATGCTTCTTTTACATTTCCAAAATCATTTCATAATTGATACCAAAATATCATATTCAATTCAAACCATATCACTTTCGAAATCATTACTTACTTTCGAAATCATATTCGCCCTTGAAATCATAGTTCAATAATTATATTTCCTTTCAAAGTCAATGTAGCAACCCGCATATTTATCGATTTTATATTTAAATATTTTATTTAAATATTTTGTCGTTAATCGGATATTGGTCCGAAAAGCTACTTTTTGCAAACGGTCAAATTAGGACTCGAGACCACTTCCATTGAGTTCGAAATGCCATTTACAATTTTTTTAAGTATAAACATTGATATGATTGGAGATAGTAGAATTTCACTACTTTTTCACTTGAGACTTTGGGTTGGGCTTTTAGCCTATTAGACCCAACCTTCACCCCTCCTCTTCATAACTTCATTTCTATTTTCCTAAGTCTTCAAGCTTCTTCAAAAATGGTGGAGGGAATGGGAAATTAAAATTCCAAAACTCAAATTCAATTGCAATCCATCTTTCTACTCCAAATTCAAGAAGAAGACATTGGATTCAAGCTTCTTGTGCTTAGATAGAAGAGGGATTGATTCTTGCATGCTTAAAACTTCATTTTCATTGATATTTGGTGCAAAGGTGAGATTTTTATCCCACAAATCTAGTCTATATCTATATTGGACTGTTGGGAATGTTTCCCTATCACTTTATCATGTACATTTGCATTTGGTTTGGATTGGATTGGCCAAAAATTCCAACTTTAAGTGTTTTTGGTGAAAATCTGCCCTTAGGTCGCTCTAGCCTAATGGTTGCGACCTAATGGTCGTAAGAGGAATATTGGACCCTAAGGCGAGATTTTTATTAGGGTTGCGACCTAACGACCCTAAGCCGTTTTCTCCAACGACCTATCGTAAGGCGAGATTTTTATTGGAATAATGGTCGTTAGGTCGTAAGACCCTAAGCCGTTTTCTATTAGGTCGCTAGTCCTCATACCGATAGGTCGCTGGACCTAAATTCGTCCCACATTAGGTCGTTGCTGGCCTTAGGTCGCGTGACCTTGTTTAGACCGTAGGTCGTTAGGTCGCAAGACCTTAGGTCTCCTGACCACTTAGGTCGCTTGACCTATTCAAATGTTAGGTCGCGAGTTCCTTAAGTCGCTCGTATCTCTTAGGTCGCTCGCTTCTGCTAACTCGTGAACACCATTAGGTCGTTTGACCCCTTAGACCCCTAGGTCGCAACCATTAAGTCGCTCGACCCTATTCCTCTTAGGTCATTTGACCTCATTTTGTCTTCACTAGGTCGTACCGTTTTGGACGGGGCGCTGCCCCCTGGACCCCCGCGATCTGATCGGGCAGATCAAACCCCGTAAGCGGTGGCGTTGCCCCCGCACCCCCACCTTGGGGGGTTGCCACCCCATTGGACCCCCCCTCCGTAGGGGATCTTATCTGAAAAACATTGAGCTGATTTCCTTGGATTTTATTCACATCTCCGTATGCGATCTTTGTGATTGATTGTTTCTACAATTGCTATATGTTTTGTCATTTTATAATATAAAGGTTTCAATACTAGTAGTAAATATCAAAACTCTTTTAACAAACAATTTCAACTCTATTTTTAATAACAAAGCTCTTTTCTTAAACCGTTTTCCAATCTATTAGTATATACAAACCTTTACCTCACTCGGATGAGAAATCTAATTAAACGACTTAGTAAAACAAGTGGTATGAAATGCTTGCGTTCACTTCGTCGGTTAATTCTTGGACTTGTTCGATTGAACCTCTTGTGACAATTTTATTAGTGAAGATTTACAGTTTGTTCGTAAATATTTAAGTTAATCAAGTGGTTATGGGACATGAAGCTAAACTTCTATATTTGCTAGCTTAGTGTAATTGACACTTCTCGTTGATCATGACGATCATTCTGATGCTTTAGACTAGCAACTGTGCGATGTCTCTTGTTGCGAGGTTAGACTAGACACCACTTGTGTGATTCCACTCACACATACCTTTTTGCTTTTTGGTTAGTCTGGACCTTAATCTGTGTGATTTCATTCACACATGTGGGGTAGCTCCCCTTGGTCTTCGGACCGTCATGTGATAGGCCTCTTTCTCTTTTCTATGATTTCTGGACTTCTTGCATTGATTTCTAGAATTTATGTCATTGACTTGTTATGAGTACAAGTTTGGGGTATGATGCCCTTTCCGAATCTTTGAGAAGATTCTTGTGATATTGATTATCTCTTATTGATTGATCTTCTGTTGATCATTATTTGCATACTTATAGTGGTATGTCATTTTGGATATTTTATGTTTATGCCATATCTTTTATGTTATATCATGTCATCTGATATTTATAGCTAGACTGACCCGTTTATTATTTTCTTAAATAATACTCGGGTCAGACCGAGATGTTACAGGTGCTTCTGCTTGACTTCTTCCCAGGGATTCATCACTCTGACTTTTGGCTAACTGTTTAGATTAGCAGTTTTTCTTGTATACACTTGAGATATAGACTCATAGTTGTATTCTTTTGTATAGCACGTGTTGCTATTCTTTTGTATTATTGTGGATCTTTTGAGCACTACTCTGATGTACACTTTCATGTGTTAGTTATATATTCATATCTTCTTCCGCCTTTGTGATATGGATGTCTGTGACTGATTTACGTTATGCTTATTTATATGTTTGTTTCCGAAGATTATTTATAGCCACCGTGTGATATGCAATTACATAGATGGTCGCTCCTCAACAGCCTTATTCTCCGTGCTAGTTGACAGCACTACTCCGTAGTGTTCTTGGCTAGCGTGGGTATAGAGGTGGGGCGTCACAGTCAAATTCACAATTTATATCAAAATATCATGTTCTCAAAAAAACTATACCACTTTCCAATCATATTTCTTCCAAAAATCATATTTCCAAAACAAGTTAAGTCCTTGCTTCAAAATTATCGTTTCGATTTATTATAACATTAAAGATTCTAACTTAGGTTATAACATCATTTAACCTTATTCTCTTTTAAACCAATAAATTGAATTCAAATAGCTCCACTTTACTTGGTCTGCAAATTTAGAAAACGTTTAAGTAATAATAAATAGTTAAAATATCCAAATAGTTTAATTATAAGTAAAGTACTTTTAAATTGATTTAAGATAGTTAAATAGATTTTAATTAGACTAAATATAATTAAAATATATTAAATAGCTTAAAATAGATTAATTAGATTTAAAATACATTAAAAGGATTTAATTAGTTTTTTAAAAATAAATTAAATGGTTTAAAATAAGTTAAATTGATTTAATATAGTTAACATAGGTTAAAATAGTTTATGAATATGAAATTCTTAAAATTTAGAATCTTAAAAATAATATAATTTACATCAGTTTACATTTGAATACATGAACATGGAATTTATTTCAATTTAAAACTACTTATTTCATTTCAACAAAATTAGACCATTTCAATTTAATTCCTTAAAACAATTCCTTTTAAGTCAATACACATTTCGACATAAAACTTGATTTTTCAAAAATACTTGTAACGACCCACTATTTTTGACCATTCAAATCGACAATAATGCCACACATGTCAGACTTGAACAATTCAAAATAGTAGATTGTAATATAATTTGGAGCAAATAAACCATCACAGAATCACAGACATAGATAAATCAGAATAACTCGCAGCAGAAATAAAATAACCATAGTAGTTCATGAAGCTACTACAAACACAGTCACAGAACAAGTACAAAATCCAAAGTCTGAAAAGTAAATACAACAGAAATCCCAATACATAAATGTCCACTAATACATAAGCTGAATAGAAAATACTGAATAGAAATAGATGACAACTAGATAGATGGATAACCTCCAGCAAATCCTTTAGCTCCAAGGTGAAATCCAAAGCTAATACTCAAGCTAACCCAAGCGTAACGCAAAACACAAAACACTCGAGTCAGGACATACATACTTATACAATGTAAGCCAACTCAAGTGAACTGTAATATAAATGCACAAGTAACTTAAAGGATGCTTGGGACCGCCCATCCTTTATGGATCCGTTAAACTATTTACTATGTAGTAAAATAGGCTATTATAATAATGTCTAAAGTAAAATAAAATTACTTAAAAGTAGCATTAAGGCTTTACATTTTCCACCTTAACACATATATAGTCCCAATAGTCTATACAGTACCATCATACCTCCAGATCGGGAGGCTACCACAAATACTCCATAGGTACGACACAAATCAAAACTCATACAAGACGCGCTAGGGTAGGTGAAACGGCACAACTAGGCAATGCCAGAGCATATATACCAATTGCACTTCCGGACTGGTGGTTACGCGTAGCAGCCATTATCGCCCACCTCGAGCCACACTCCCAAAATCAAAGGTGCACACCAATCAATCACAAAGTAATATAATGGAATACGGAGAAGTGTGTCCGATAAAAGGAGCGACCTCATTAGCCCGTCAATTGCTCCTATTTTAGCCATCATATGCCAACTCACGGAAGTCGGGTCCACGTATATACCTTAATAGAACATCGCCACCATCCTACTTCATTCTAGAATCTCCACCGCATACACGGTTGTTAAAGTGGTTTTCGGAGTTGGTAGAGAGTATGACAACTTTTGATCCCGATCTCTTGAACAACCAAATGTTATTATTACCCGTGGTTATAAATTTCTAAAAAAATATTGTCTTTTCAGAAATAGCAGCACTTAGAAAACATTACTATAAATATACTAGTATTTCAGAAATATTGCCTTTTCAGAAACAACAGCACTTAGAAAACGTTAATGTAGATATATTAGTATTTCAAATATATTGTCTTTCCAGAAACAACAACAATTAGATAACGTTACTGTAAATATACTAGTACTTTAGAAATATTGTCGTTTCAGAAACAGCAACACTTAGAAAACATTACTGTAAATTAACTAGTATTTCAGAAACATTGTCTTTTCAGAAACAACAGCACTTAGAAAACGTTACTGCAGATATAAAGGTATTTCGAAAAATAATATATTTTCAGAAATGGTAGCACTTAGAAAAATGCTACCTTAAAACCACAACAATTTGGAAATGCTGCCAATACAAATCTATTATAACATTTCAGAAACATTATAATTTCTGTTTTCACCATTTTTAACTCATAAACATATCTCACATTTTAGAAATATTTATTTGGATGTCATTTAACTTATGATTAAATATAATAAAATTTTATAAATAAAATATCCAAATTAAACTATAATTCATTTATTAAGCCAAAAGTACATTATTTTACTTAACTTTTTATCTTAACAAATAACTTAATACTTTATTTTTAAAATATCCATTTAATAAAAAAAATATTCCCATTACTAAGTTAAGCTTAAAATTTCCATTTGAAAACTAAATTTTCAATTATCAATTTAAGTCAATTTTAAGTTACTTTTTAAACCATTTATCTACTTATACATTTTTAACTTATAGGAAATCACTATAGCATTTATTTAAATCATTTAAATCCAATTTAAGTTAAAATTTTGTATTTTAAATTTCAAAAATACTTAATAAATTTCGAAAAATATTTAAAATTAACCACGGGTCTGTATAATATTTTCTAACCTAGGTCAAGTGGTACGGATATGTATCATTTCAATTCGTAATTTAAAAATAAAAATCCGGGTTCTATCATTTCAAACCCGCAATTCCAAGTCAAATAATATAAAATAAAAATCGCTTGTGCCTATCATTTCAGCTCATAGCGATTTTTCCCTATTCTAATGTCCGTTCGAGTATGTATCATTTCAAACCATAGTGATTCTATACTAACAGGGAACTTATAGTGTGAAAGCAGAAAATAAATAAGCAGTATAACATGGCATATTATATCAGGGGATGTAACAAGTACATAAATCAGGTTATAACATCATGAACTATCATATCATAGGAATGTATGAATTAATATCAACAACTACAATTCACATGTCGTTGTTTCACAATTATATAAGTACGAATGTCGAGAGTGATAAACTCACCTTTTAAAGTTGGAGATATTCAAGATACATGAACAAACTTCAAAAAGCACAACAAAGCACGACTTAGATTCGAGTGGATGGAGAGCCAAGATTCAAATCTTGTAAACAAATAAATATGAACACACATAATCGACTATATTATACAAAGATTATAAACCAAAACTATGCACAAATATAAATAAAAAATGAAGCAAAATGGCTTAAACCCTTCAAGTAGGCTCGACCACCATCAAAATGGCTAGATCAACACCAACATAGCTCGGCCATGATCTGATCTGAAGCACATAGGTTTGACCATGGTCAGAAATACACATCTATAGGCTAGAATATGAAGTTCTGGTAGGGTAAAGTCAATAGGAAGGCAAAGAGGCAAGGCATGTTGGTGGTTTGGGCTCGGCCTATGGCTACGTGGCTGGGCCATTGGGTTCATGGTCTGGTTCAGGCGGTCAGATCTGGTGATCAGGTGAGGCAAGGGTCAGGGGATGGTCACGGCAAGGGGATGGAGGTGGTGGAAATGATGGTGGTGGCGGAGGTAAGAAAATAGGAAGGGGTGATCAATATAGTGCTTGGCTAGGGTTTCAAGTATGTCTGGTAGTGGAGTTTTAGATCTAGGTTTCACAGCAAGTTAGGGAATGGTGATGAGATGATGGAGATGGCTGGCCAAAGGTGGTTGTATGGTGGTGGTGATTGGCTATAGGGTGATGGCCGAGCTTGCAAGGAGAAACAAACTAAAAGAAAAGAGAATATAAAATGAAAAAAAGGAGAAGAAGACATGAAAACTTACTGTAAAATTTCTAGAGGAAACAAAATGAGAAAGAGAGATGGGAATGAGAAATTTTTTAACGTGAATGAGGAGGAGTGAGATGTTTTGTACGGCTAAGATATGTAAATGCTTGAACGGCTAGGAATTAGAAAAGGCATACTTCACTTTAAAGAAAGAAACATATGTCTTTTAGAATTTTCCAAGCCAATAAAAATAGAAAGTAGAGAATGGAAAATAAAATAATACTAGAAAATAGAAAAAGAAATGAAATAGAAAATATAAAATAGAAAATAAACGAAAAATATTGAAAATAACCGCGTGTAAAACACTGAAATTTATCAGATTTAGAAAGTATAAAACAGAATTTGACGAAACGAAAAGCATAACAAATATCAAAATCAAATTCAACTTAAATGAAAAAGATTGGAAATTAAAAATTCAAATTAAAAAATTTCAACTGAAAGTCAAAGTTTGACCATAGTTGACCAAAATATAAAAATTTCAAAAAGTCATTATTTTATTTTATTTGGAACGATAATTATGAAAAAAATCAAAAATTTCAATTTAAAAAGATTTAAAAATCAAAGTTTTCAAATAAATTGAATTAAAATATTTATAAAAGTTATGGGTTGTTACAATACTTCAATTTATACAAATCAAATTTTTCTTCAAAATATCATTTAATTCCATCCAAAAATTTAGGATTTTAAAATCATTTAATTTAACCAATCCAGTGTCCGTATATGATTCTCTACCCTAGGGTCAAATGATACAGATTTTTATCATTTCAATCCGCAATTTAAAATTTTACGGTTATATATCATTTCAAACCGCAATTCTTAAATAAATAACATCCATAAAATCGCTTGGAGTCCATCATTTCAACCCATAACGATTTTTTCTTATTCTATAGATCATTCGGGTATGTATCATTTCAACCCATAGTGAACTCGTGTAACGACCCGGTATTTTCAACCATTCGCATCCATTATAAGTGCATAGGCAGACACTCATGCCGGAATTGAATTGCTCAAAATACCGTGTTGTAAATAAAATTTTGGCAAACCTCAGAATATACAGTAAATAAAACCACAGATCACAGACACAGAGTAATAATAATGCAACGGAAGAAAAAGAGATAGTAGTTCATGAAGCTACTATATAAAATATAAGATACATCAGGGTTAAATAAGATACAACAGAAGAGTAACAGGATACATCAGGTACAAATCAGATACATCACTGAACCACTGGATACTGAAACAAAATAGATGGCTGGATCTTCAACGAAAGCTCCAACGCCGAAGGTGAATCTTGAATGCTAACTCAATAAATCTGACTCGAGCGTAAAGCAAAACACAAAACCCTCGAGTCAGGACATAAATACTTATAAACTGTAAATCAACTCAAGTGAACAGTAACAAAATGCATCAGTAACTTAAAGGATGCTTGGGACCGCCCATCCTCTAAGGATCCGTTAAACTATTTACTATGTAGTAATATACGCTATATACAGTAGGGTCAAATAAGTAAAGTATAATCATATAGAAAATAGCGTTAAGGGGATGGTGAACCTTAACGCGGTCGGATCTTTAAAACCAAAATCATAGTGGGCTCGATATAAGGATATGACACGGCACGCGAGGCAATGCCAGGGTGGATACACCATTTGCACTCCCGGACCGGTGGTGACGGCAAACCAGCAGCGTCCGCCCATGTAACGACCCGTTAAATTAATAATATTTAATAAATTAAATTAATATAATTTCTAATTTGTTTAAGAATAAATGTAGAAATTTGGTATAGTAGTTGTAACCTAGTGTAACAATAAAATTTTATGACAATAGATTTGGATAATGTAATTTGTCACTTTTTATTAAAAGTAAATTTTAAGAAATCAATAAATGTTGAATTGAGAATATTAACAAAAAATATTAACTAAAATGAGATTCATTAATATAAAATCAGTAGTGAAGATGTCACCTTTGGTTGTAATAAAGGTGAATGCTATTAGTGGATGTCAACACTTAATAAAATTTATTTAGAATAAAAATGGATTTAAATGCATGTTTGAATAGAGTATTAAATTGATAGATTAAGCGTAAGTAATTAGAATTTAACCCTATAAGATATGGAACTGAATGTATGAATATAATTTTGTAGAAATAGTTAATTAACAACTTATTTGTGCATACCCAATTTAATATAAATAACAAAAGGGCTAGCACTTGATGTGCCTAAGTATTAATATATTGGAACTATAATAAAATAGAGAGTTTGGTAGTAAATAGAAATAAAAAGACCGTTATTAACTAGTAAATTAATAAATGGATTCTAACAATAGGTAGTAATTAATGCGTGTATATTGGGCATTTGAGGATTACCAATTTTTCTACCTATTCATATAATTTATTTATGTAAATCTAAACCTATGGCAACATTTTGTTAATAAATGTTGGAAGTGAATTTGAATATATCAAAGGATAACAAGTGTTTAGGTTAACCATTTATTTTATTTAGTTAAGAAGGGAAATAGATTGAAATAAAGCTAATTAAATTTTTTTGGTTGTTAATGGGTATAGTTAAATAAGGAGAAGTTATAGGAAATAAAACGCGCACTAATGAGATGTAATATAATTCCAAAGTTATTTATACCCACGGTTAATTACTGTATAGAAAGAGTCTAAATCAATAAATGAATTTATTAAGATTACATTTATAATTTTATAACCTTTATGCTGATTTAAGTTCAATTAATTTATTTGATTAAATAGTGCAGCAGCGTAGTTTTGTGCGGTAGTTGAAATAGCTAATTCTTTTAGATGAAGTTAAGGCTAATTCTATGTATATATTTGACCTATTGTTGATATAGATTCTAGTTGAAATAGCTAATTCTTTTAGGTGAAGTTAAGGCTAATTCGATTTAAATTCAAAAGGTGAGTGTTTTAACCCACTCACAACTACTAGAAGTTTTTATGTTTGTTTAAATTAATTTTAGAAATGAATAGAAATTTATTTATGGGTATTTGGCATGTTTATTTTATTCATATTTGTTGAATTGCATTTATTTAATTTAACTGTTAATTTAATTAATTTATTGCGTATAAATTTACAGTTAAAATTTATTTGTTTGGATATGAAATGCTAGTTAACAGTTATATAGATTATTACTGAATATAAACTGTTAGATTAATAGTTGTTAAATTTAATCTGAATAAAATTGCCAGTTATTACCTGTTATATATTATCAAATATAAATTGTTATTGATTGATATTGCTTGATGATTTTGATTGGATGATGATGTTGATGAATGGATGTTTATTGTATATCATTAAATTGCAAATTATCATGCATATTTCATTTCATTCGGGATTGTGGTTTGAAATGATATATAACCGCAAAATTTTATATTTTTTAAATTGCGGATTGAAATGATAAATATCCGTATCACTTGACCATAGGATAGAAAATTATATACAGGCACCGCGGTATATATATAACTATTTAAGTGTGATTTCTATGGTCTAGATGGAATACGGTTTATAATAATCTTAAATTTTATATTGTATAAATATTTTTCTTCCATATATATATACATATGAAGTTGAAAATTTTGAAAAAAAAAGGTGTATAAAAATCTTTATTAAAAATGGAAGAAAATTAAGAAAATGGAGTTTGATAATTTATATCATATGTTTAAATGTTAAGCTTGGAAATTTTAAGATATGATAATTATAATTGGATTTTTCCCAAGATAAATGGAAACGAATATTCTAGTATAATTTGAATTGAAAAAATAATAATATTTTATTACTAGAAATTGGAGTTTTTATTTATTTATGGATTTTATGTGAATATTCAAGACTAATTGATAGAACATTCGATTTATTGAAAGAATAAAATCCAACTTTAGTTTGAAATATTAATACTCCAAATGGATATACGTATATATATATATATAAATTGAAGTGGTTTTGGAACTTGAGAGAGATAATATAAATTTTGGTTTAGACTTTAATAAAGAAATGTATTTGTAAAGCCATGAGAACTATTTTCTTTACAAAGTAACATTTAAGTTAAACCTTTTAATTCATATACCGTTGAATATCCAAACCATTCAAGTTTTAAAAGTTATGGTTTTAAATTATGATTTTCAAAATATTATGCTTTGAAAATATTTGATTTTCAGACGTTATGAAGTTAAAGCATTATGATTTTGGAAAAGAATTATATTTGGGATAAGTGATAAAATATGGTTTTGGTTTTGAAATGATATCGTATTCATGGTTATGAAATGGAATGTTTATTCTGATTTTTAAAGTATAACCTATTTTTAAATGACCGCGGTGTTATAATAACGATGGGTTGGCAAAGAGACCGGGATCGGATATGGACATACTCTCTGTCGATACCGAAAACCACTTTGACTAACCGTGTACGCGGTGGAGATTCCAGAATGAAGTAGGTGGTGGCGACGTTTCCTGTAAGGTAAATACGTGGACCCGACTCCCGTGAGTTGGCATAAGGTGGCTAAAACAGGAGCGATTCTCAGGCCAATGAGGTCATTCCTCTGATCGGACCCTCCTCTTCGATATTATACTCTGACTTGGATTGATTCAGCGGCCACTTCTATATTTTGATTTTGGGGAGTTAGTCCGAGGTGGGCGGTAACTGCGGCTACGCGTTTCCACCAGCCTGGATAGCAATTGGTATATCTACCCTGGCATTGCCTAGTTGTGCCGTGTCACCTACCATACCGAGCCTTTACTACGAGTTTCTATTTGTGTCGTACCTATGGAGTATCCTCTGGTAGCTTCCCGATCTGGAGGTATTACGGTACTGTATAGACTATTGGCATTATTTGTGTTAAGGGCTATATGGGTAACCCCTTAACGCTATTAAAAAGTAAGTTTATTTTATAAATAGACACTATTATAATAGCACAATATACTACATAGTAAATAGTTTAACGGATCCTTAGGAGATGTAAATCACGAACATCTCTTGAGTTACTGTACTCATATTTATTTCTGTTAATTTAACTCACATAAGATCTTTTAGTCTGACTCGAGTGTTTTTGTCTTTCAAATTCGCTCGGGTCAGTCCGAGCGTTTCAGGATCGAAGATTTTAGCTTTGGAGGACGAAGACGAAGAATCCGTATTATATTATTTATAGTATTGCACCACACTCTAAAATTTCCGCTGCATTGATTGTATTGGTATGTGTAACTCTGATATTCATTGTATAAGTAAAATAAATATTTTGTAAACAGTTATCATGAACTGTATATTGATTATTATATTTTATCCTTCCGCTGTGAGATTCTATTTTGTTTTATTTCTTCTCTGTTTTTCTTATTTACCCCATAACAATCCGCCCTTGCGTATGCTTTGAATTGGCACGTGTGTCGGTTTAAAGTGTGCGAAAAGGCAGGACGTTACAGTTGGTATCAGAGCTTTGGTTTAGCGATAAACTTTGGATTTGTGGGGTTTGACTCTTTGTTAATAGGGTAGTAATACCCTATGGGAGTCGCTGAGTGTATATATATGAGAGAGCGTATTTGTTAGTGTTATAAAAAGATTTTGATATTGTGTTAATCTGTTCCGTTTTGTATTTATAAATTCTGATTGGTGCATGGGACGCTGTGACATTAATAGGGGTTTCTAAACACTTAATAGGACAGACCGACATAATATTTGTTTTAATATAGGTGAATGAAATAATTTTGCCTATTATATTTTCTATATATAAAAATATTTTTATAAAGATATATATTTGGTTGCTATAGATTGGGTGTTAGGTAATAAAATATTTATAATAATTGAAGCTAAGTTGAATTTTAATAAATCAAATTGGAGATTTTAGAACTTAAGTCCGGGATTTTTGAAATCTTCTTTCAAAGGATTTATGAAATATAATGATTTGGTTTATAAATATTTTCTTATATAAATATTTAGTATAATTCGAAGGAATTGGTTTAAAGAGGATTTTGAAGAAAATAAGTTTGTACTTTCCTCTCTGTCGCTGGAAAATAATTTCGGTGATGACGGCCGCATCATCGACTTTCATTTTCGAGTTTCGAAGGGAAAGGCCACTGTAGTAAATTCTACTGCAGATTTGTTTTGAAATTATTTAAAATTTTAATTGTTTAAAGGTAATTAGAGATATAAAAGTTGTAAGAAATTAATTATCTATTATTTTAAAGTAATTTTGGAATTTGACCCGGTATTAATTCTTGAATTTCCATTAAGTAGTTGTAAAAAAAAAAAAAAAATTAGGTTAGTGAAATAAAGGTTAAGTAATCAATGAATTAAAAGGGTTGAGATTTAACTTGTATAAGTTCTTTTGCTTTTTCTTTAACATAAATAACTTACCAAGTATAAAAAGTTGAAATGTAAATTAAGAGTGGAATAGAATATTATGCAAGTAGAATTTTTGGAAATAATGAAGTATTCAATAAATTACTGTTATAAATAAGAATTTAATGGTATTAACTTAAGTGATGATTGGAATTTTACTAAAATTAAAGGTTGTATTATTAATAGGTGATTTTAACCGTAAGAAAGTAAAAAATGAAATTCCTTAATTTATAAAGTTTGATTGTAGGGTTATTAACTTAAGTACGCCTTAATTTCCCCTATTCTAATATAATAGAAAGTAGGAAAAATATAAATGACTGCAATCCATAGTTAATGAATGAGTAAAATCTTTCACTTATAGGAATGCAAGTTATAAGGTTAATAAATTAAGTGTAAGTAGAGGGTTACTGTAATTAAATATAATGGAAACTTCAACATTAAATAAATGAATGAGATTAAAGGTAAGTTGAAATTGTAATTTATAAAACAAATATATATTAATTAAAGGAATGGAGAAGAAACTTGTAAACTTTCACTTACATTCTTAAAACATACATAACTTACCATATAATAAGAAGTTGCAAATGTTAGTAGGAAAATGTAAGGGGAAATCTTACTAGTGAAGAGTAAGGTAATAAAGGTATTCTATTAATTTGCTATTATTAATGAGTTAATTGTATAGACACAAGTTAAATTGGAAATTTTACTATAAGTAAAGGTAAGTAGTATAAATAGATGATAGAAACTTTAGTAAATAAATTGGAATACAAATATAATGAATTTTGTGATAAATGGAAAATGAAAATTTGTAAGAAATAAAGAAATCACTCCATAAATGAAAGAAAATCAAACCATTGAAGCATGAGATAAATGTATAATAAATAAATTTGGGTGTTGGTTTGAATTGTGTTGTTTGATTTATGTTGTTGGGTAAGAAATTTGAAGTGGTTAAATAAATAATTATCTATCTTTGTTCCATCTAAGACTGTTGAGTAAAGGATGCACTTGATAGTTAATTTCATTCCATACAAATTTCAAGTTTGAACCCAAACAACTATTTGTTTGATGGATTAAATGGTTGCTTTGTTTGTGTATGTATGTTGTTTGTAAGGTTGATGGTTGTTGAATTGTTTGGTTGATTAATGATTGAATCCACTTGAATAGTTCGCTTTAAAATAAATATTTAACCTTTTAGATTATATAAGTGAATACAGGTGATGGAAGCAACTGCTACTGCTTTTGGTTCCAAAATAATAAGCGTATATTGCCCGACAAATAGGTACGTTTTCGGATTACGTTTAAAGCGCTATTTTTCCCATGTTGGGATATAATATTTTGATAATATATGTAATATATTTGTATATTTTGATATTATATTATCTCCCGAGCCTCACCGTACAAAGGAGACTCTGCCAAAATTTTCCGTAAATTTTGGACTTAGAATTTTGTGAAAATATTTTCCCAACTTTAATAATTAAGTATAAAATAATATAATGATTATAAACAGGTATATTTTATTTAAGAAAATAAATTTAGTAAATTATTGTTATAAGTTAATATTTGGAATAAGATGTACTGTTTTATTCTTCCTTCTCCCTTCTTTTTCCTTTTCGGGGACGAAAAGTTTTGAGTGGGGGAGATTGTAACGACCCGTTAAATTAATAATATTTAATAAATTAAATTAATATAATTTCTAATTTGTTTAAGAATAAATGTAGAAATTTGGTATAGTAGTTGTATCCTAGTGTAACAATAAAATTTTATGACAATAGATTTGGATAATGTAATTTGTCACTTTTTGTTAAAAGTAAATTTTAAGAAATCAATAAATGTTGAATTGAGAATATTAATAAAAAATATTAACTAAAATGAGATTCATTAATATAAAATCAGTAGTGAAGATGTCACCTTAGGTTGTAATAAAGGTGAATGCTATTAGTGGATGTCAACACTTAATAAAATTTATTTAGAATAAAAATGGATTTAAATGCATGTTTGAATAGAGTATTAAATTGATAGATTAAGCTTAAGTAATTAGAATTTAACCTTATAAGATATGGAACTGAATGTATGAATATAATTTTGTAGAAATAGTTAGTTAACAACTTATTTGTGCATACCCAATTTAATATAAATAACAAAAGGGCTAGCACTTGATGTGCCTAAGTATTAATATATTGGAACTATAATAAAATAGAGAGTTTGGTAGTAAATAGAAATAAAAAGACCGTTATTAACTAGTAAATTAATAAATGGATTCTAACAATAGGTAGTAATTAATGCGTGTATATTGGGCATTTGCGGATTACCAATTTTTCTACCTATTCATATAATTTATTTATGTAAATCTAAACCTATGGCAACATTTTGTTAATAAATGTTGGAAGTGAATTTGAATATATCAAAGGATAACAAGTGTTTAGGTTAACCATTTATTTTATTTAGTTAAGAAGGGAAATAGATTGAAATAAAGCTAATTAATTTTTTTTGGTTGTTAATGGGTATAGTTAAATAAGGAGAAGTTATAGGAAATAAAACGCGCACTAATGAGATGTAATATAATTCCAAAGTTATTTATACCCACAAATAGGTTAATTACTGTATAGAAAGAGTCTAAATCAATAAATGAATTTATTAAGATTACATTTATAATTTTATAACCTTTATGCTGATTTAAGTTCAATTAATTTATTTGATTAAATAGTGCAGCAGCGTAGTTTTGTGCGGTAGTTGAAATAGCTAATTCTTTTAGGTGAAGTTAAGGCTAATTCTATGTATATATTTGACCTATTGTTGATATAGATTCTAGGAAGCAGGATCTATTAATTAAATGGAGTTTTAGATTCAATAATTGCATTTATCGCATAAATAAAGAGAATATAACGGTTAAATTTGGCGTTATTGAAATTAAAAAGGAATGGGGGAATAATAATTTGAAATCATTGCAATAGATATTAATTTGAGGTTACCTTAAATAAATTAAGGTAATAAATGGAGGATAGTGTAAATATCTTTATAATACGATGATTTGTGTAGTTAGGGTAGTTTTGATTTGTCACTTAAGATGGAGGATTTTTATAAAACGTAATAAATGCAGTTTAAATTAAGGCATTGACGTTTGGGTATTTAAGAAGTGATAAACTAAAATTTATTTATTTATTTGAAAATTGCAATCCAATTTGTGGATTTATTGCAAATAAGTGAAATTTGTGTTTAACCATTACATCGATAGGAATAAATTAAATTTAAGGTTATATTAATAAAATTTGGACTAGAGAAATGATATGAATCGGTTTTAGAAGCCTTAAATATAAAATGGGAAGTAGACGAGATTTCACGTTACAACCATTTTAAAAAAATCCTGATGTATGTAGAAATATTTATGAAATATAACGTAAACTAATGTTGAATCAAAAGAATAGAGTCAACACTTATTTATTCATTTATTGTGATATAATTACGAGTATGATTTATTGCAAATTACATGGAAATCTAATATATAGGACATTACCTAAAAAGGAAGAGTAGATAAAATTATGATAAACATATTTGTATATGAAGGTTATTGATCTAAGGAGAAATTGGGCAAGTTTTATGTATTTGGGTTAAGTGCAACCTTTAATAGATAAATTTAGTGCAATTAAAGAAATTGACATTTAATATTTCGATAACTTAAAATTTGATGGGATAAGAACATTTGGGTAATGAAGGGATGACGAATATTAGCTATGATTCTAGAAGGAATTAAATAGATAATGGGAAGATTAAAATCAGGTTCTAAGCAATAATTATTAAATAACAGAAGTTTAGGAGTAAAGTGAGATAATTGAAAATTTTAATCATTCATATAAGTCATTTGTTTATTAATATGAGTTAGCTAATAAATTTAACTTGGGCAATACCTATATATTGGAAACACATTTGTAAAGTGTAATTAATTGAATTTGGTGAATTGGGAATGAATCCAAGGTTATAGGAATTGATGTAATACTACGCAAATAAAAGGTAACTGCATAAAATCAATATTTCGTAATAAATTGGAATTGATAATTAAGTAGGAATGGGTTTGAATTTGACAAAAAGGAAAATTTATTATTTGCTTACCCATCTATTCAATCTATTAAATTTGATCAGATCCATTTGCAATTAAACGAATTTATTTACAAGTTAGTATGTATTTAGCTGATAACTATAAACCAATAAGGGCAATTGGGTATATATATTACCAGTTAAGTTATATAAGATAATGGTTGACTTAATTAAGGGAGTTTATGTAATAATTTCATTTATTTTGTAAGTGGAAATAAAACGTTAATGATAACAAGTATTAAAAATTTACCATCTATTAAGTATATTAAGTATAATTGATAATCAACTGCAGCAAGTAATAAATAATAAATACGTAACGTTAAATGAAGTAATATTTGAAATTTAATATTTAGAAACTATGTAAATATAAGTGCAGATGAAATTGGGGATATTTACATATTGAAATATGAATCCAATGATAAATCAATCTAATTGACAATAAATAATGGAAAGTAAATTTAATTAAATTTTGGAAATTTAATATATATATATATACAGTTATAAACCCTAGCTCCATCCTATTGTCATTTGCTGTATATTCATTTCTTCATCTCCTTCTCCTCCTCAAATGGTTGCAAAACCTAGATCTACTTCAATCCAAATTTCAATGAAAATGCAAACACTTCAGAAAATTCCACAAAAAAAAAATATGTTAATGTTCTCGAGGCACGTAATCTGCTGGTTTAATTCGTTTTCTGTTTTGGATATTCGTTTGACCAGGAAAAAAAATTCGACGATGTGCTGTAGCTTTTAGCTGACGTGGCCATTGAAGTTAAGTGGGTTTTGTTTTATTTTATTTTATTTTATTTTATTTTTGTTTTCAAATCGTTTAAAATGAATATCTTTTTCATACGTTCTCTGATTCACGCGAAATTTCTTTTGTTAGGATCGTAATTTAGTTCCGGATCTGATGACGCTGGTTTGGACGAATTCCGAGAAGGGCGAATTTTTGGATTTAAATCGAATTTAAATTCGATTTAAATTCAAAAGGTGAGTGTTTTAACCCACTCACAACTACTAGAAGCTTTTATGTTTGTTTAAATTAATTTTAGAAATGAATAGAAATTTATTTATGAGTATTTGGCATGTTTATTTTATTCATATCTGTTGAATTGCATTTATTTAATTTAACTGTTAATTTAATTAATTTATTGCGTATAAATTTACAGTTAAAATTTATTTGTTTGGATATGAACTGCTAGTTAACAGTTATATAGATTATTACTGAATATAAACTGTTAGATTAATAGTTGTTAAATTTAATCTGAATAAAATTGCCAGTTATTACCTGTTATATATTATCAAATATAAATTGTTATTGATTGATATTGCTTGATGATTTTGATTGGATGATGATGTTGATGAATGGATGTTTATTGTATATCATTAAATTGCAAATTATCATGCATATTTCATTTCATTCGGGATTGTGGTTTGAAATGATATATAACCGCAAAATTTTATATTTTTTAAATTGTGGATTGAAATGGTAAATATCCGTATCACTTGACCATAGGATAGAAAATTATATACAGGCACCGCGGTATATATATAACTATCTAAGTGTGATTTCTATGGTCTGGATGGAATACGGTTTATAATAATCTTAAATTTTATATTGTATAAATATTTTTCTTCCATATATATATACATATGAAGTTGAAAATTTTGAAAAAAAAAGGTGTATAAAAATCTTTATTAAAAATGGAAGAAAATTAAGAAAATGGAGTTTGATAATTGATATCATATGTTTAAATGTTAAGTTTGGAAATTTTAAGATATGATAATTATAATTGGATTTTTCCCAAGATAAATGGAAACGAATATTCTAGTATAATTTGAATTGAAAAAATATATATATATTTTATTACTAGAAATTGGAGTTTTTATTTATTTATGGATTTTATGTGAATATTCAAGACTAATTGATAGAACATTCGATTTGTTGAAAGAATAAAATCCAACTTTAGTTTGAAATATTAATACTCCAAATGGATATACGTATATATATATAAATTGAAGTGGTTTTGGAACTTGAGAGAGATAATATAAATTTTGGTTTAGACTTTAATAAAGAAATGTATTTGTAAAGCCATGAGAACTATTTTCTTTACAAAGTAACATTTAAGTTAAACCTTTTAATTCATATACCGTTGAATATCCAAACCATTCAAGTTTTAAAAGTTATGGTTTTAAATTATGATTTTCAAAATATTATGCTTTGAAAATATTTGATTTTCAGACGTTATGAAGTTAAAGCATTATGACTTTGGAAAAGAATTATATTTGGGATAAGTGATAAAATATGGTTTTGGTTTTGAAATGATATCGTATTCATGGTTATGAAATGGAATGTTTATTCTGATTTTTAAAGTATAACCTATTTTTAAATGACCGCGGTGTTATAATAATGATGGGTTGGCAAAGAGACCGGGATCAGATATGGACATACTCTCTGTCGATACCGAAAACCACTTTGACTAACCGTGTACGCGGTGGAGATTCCAGAATGAAGTAGGTGGTGGCGACGTTTCCTGTAAGGTAAATACGTGGACCCGACTCCCGTGAGTTGGCATAAGGTGGCTAAAACAGGAGCGATTCTCAGGCCAATGAGGTCATTCCTCTGATCGGACCCTCCTCTTCGATATTATACTTTGACTTGGATTGATTCAGTGGCCACTTATATATTTTGATTTTGGGGAGTTAGTCCGAGGTGGGCGGTAACTGCGGCTACGCGTTTCCACCAGCCTGGATAGCAATTGGTATATCTACCCTGGCATTGCCTAGTTGTGCCGTGTCACCTACCATACCGAGCCTTTACTACGAGTTTCTATTTCTGTCGTACCTATGGAGTATCCTCTGGTAGCTTCCCGATCAGGAGGTATTACGGTACTGTATAGACTATTGGCATTATTTGTGTTAAGGGCTATATGGGTAACCCCTTAACGCTATTAAAAAGTAAGTTTATTTTATAAATAGACACTATTATAATAGCGTAATATACTACATAGTAAATAGTTTAACGAATCCTTAGGAGATGTAAATCCCGAACATCTCTTGAGTTACTGTACTCATATTTATTTCTGTTAATTTAACTCACATAAGATCTTTTAGTCTGACTCGAGTGTTTTTGTCTTTCAAATTCGCTCGGGTCAGTCCGAGCGTTTCAGGATCGAAGATTTTAGCTTTGGAGGACGAAGACGAAGAATCCGTATTATATTATTTATAGTATTGCACCACACTCTAAAATTTCCGCTGCATTGATTGTATTGGTATGTGTAACTCTGATATTCATTGTATAAGTAAAATAAATATTTTGTAAACAGTTATCATGAACTGTATATTGATTATTATATTTTATCCTTCCGCTGTGAGATTCTATTTTTTTTATTTCTTCTCTGTTTTTCTTATTTACCCCATAACAATCCGCCCTTGCGTATGCTTTGAATTGGCACGTGTATCGGTTTAAAGTGTGCGAAAAGGCGGGACGTTACAGCCACCTCGAACAATACCCCCGAATCGAAGTGGCGCCACCGAATCGAATCACAACAGTAATAGAATGGTTTCCGATGGAGCATGCTCGATGAAAGGATGCGACCCTTTTTGTAGCCCCGTATAGCTCCTGTTTTAGTCATATATGCCAACTCACGGGAGTTGGGTCCACGTAATATATACCTCGAGAACGTCGCCACCATCCTGGTTCATTTTGGAATCTCCACCGCGTACACGGTTGTTAAAGTGGTTTTCGGTATTGGCCGGCTATAAGACAATATCCGATCCCGGTCTCTTTAACAACCCATCGTTATTATAACCCGTAGTTATAACTTTAAAAATATTTTATACTTCAAAATAAAATATTATTTCAAACCAAATCTTTATCAAAAATAAAGATTAATCATTCCAAAATATCATATCTTTCGGATCTTCTTTTCAAATCATTTTAATATCAAAATATCATATCTTTCAAAACTCCATTTTCAAACCATTTTAATATATCAAAATATCATATGTTTTGAAAACCACATTTCAATCATTTAATATATCAAAATATCATATCTTTTTGAAACCACATTCATTTCAAATCATTATTCATTTTATTCAATTTAAAATATCATTTCAATCCATATTTCAAAACAGTATATATTCCAAAAATCATTTTTAATCATTAAAATGAAGTTATTATGTTTAATAATTAAATTATTAAATTTCCTAACTTTTCGACTTCCAAAGTTCATTTATTCACTTAAGTTTATTAAAGCAGTGAAAATTCACTTTTCGTGGCATTTAGAAAACGCTACGGAAAAATACATTCAAAACAGTTCAATTTAACAAAAGACAACATTTTAAAATGTTGTAATAGGGTTTACTTAAAATTTGTATAAACTTCGTTAAATTCAACAATTTATAGCACTTACAAAAATTGCTATAATAGCTTTTAATTCAATTTAGCTTTTTAGTTCATTATCATCAACTACAGTATTTACAATTGGTGTAATATCAATTACATTGTAATTAATGTCATTTCAAAAATACAGTCAATTAACTTCAAATATTCAATAAAATTTATCAACTAGATATATTTTTATTAAAACATTTTTAACGTATAAAGTCATACATTTTCACATTTATAACATCATTTAATTTTTCTCAAGTTCATGATTTTACAGGGTTAAATTTCCATTCAAAATCAAGATTTAATAATAATCCACTTATTAAAATGCAATGTTCAATTTTAAAATCCATTACATTGAATTTCAACTTAACACTTAAGTTCAAATTCTCAAATATAACTTATTTTTATTTTTATTTTCTTAACTAAAAGTTCACTTTTACGTCAATTTCATAAATTTTCAATTTTAGTTATATTTCAAAATTTCAACATACGATATGCATTCATTTCACATTTCAACTTTATTAAAAAATCATAAATATGATAAAAATCATTTTAAATTCATTTAAATTCAAATTATCATAAATTTATCATAATTTCATACTCAATTAAATTTCCAATTAAAATTAAATCAAAATTTCCAAAATAACTTACGTTCAAAATTTCTAACTTTTTCATTAATTCATTTCACTTACAATTATTCAGAAAATCAATAATATTTTACAAAAATATTATTTTTATTAAATTTCAAATCATAATATTATAATAATTAAATTTCTAAAATATTTTAAATTTTTTAGAAAAGCATATTTTAACTACGGGCCTGTATAAAATTTTCTACGCTAGGTAAAGTGAAACGGGTAATATATCATTTCAACCCGTAATTTGCAAAGAAAATACGGGTTTTATCATTTCAAACCCGCAATCCCAAGTTAAAATAAATTAAATAAAATAAATCAGGCCTATCATTTCAGCCCGTAATTATTCTATTCTAACAGGGAACTTGCAGTGTAATGATATACAGGAATAATATAAACAAGGTCAATATCACAATATACAGTCATATATCAGATGTCAGGTGAAAATTAACATTTTAAACATGGTAATAACATGGCATAGCATATCATATGATCATCATTAACTTGCATAAAATTTTATATTACTAAACACTTGTCATCAATTCACTTTTCATAAGTACAAATGTCAGAGTGAGAAAGACTCACTTTTTTCAAAGCTAGAGACCAAAACAACATACAAGCACGACTCCAAAGGCACGACAAGCACAATTGCACGACTTTTGATTTGAGTTGAAAGATAGCCAAGATATGATTTTGTATCAACAACCCAAAACAAAACAAACAAGACAATATATAAACATTCAACATAAAATAACATTGAAACAATTTTGAAATACAAAGCAAAATGAACAAGATAGATTGGACCTTGCTTCAACCACTTCAATGCTTGGCCTAAGGGACACTTATGCTTGGCTATGATGATGATTTGGCTCAGGTATGACATCATATAGGTCAGGTTTAACATCATATAGGCAAGGCAACAAGTGGAGATGAAGGTGTAGTGGTGCAACATAAAGCATATATAGGGTCAAGGTTAAATAAGTTGAGTTTTTGTGACATTATTTGCAATTTTGTGGAGTTTTATCACCAAGGGAGGTGTGGCCATGGATGGATCTGAAATGATGGCTGGAGATGATGCCAAGGAAGAGTGGTAGGGGATGGTGGAGAGTATGGTGGTGATGGTGGGTAGTAGAGGCCAAGCAATACACATGAGAAAACAAGGCAAAATATAAGAAAACAATGGAAAAAGAAGAGCAAAAAGAAGAGGAAAAGAGGAGCCATTACCAAACCTTTCTAGCCGTGAAAAATGAAGTGGAGAGGAATGTTTTCATGTGAAAATGATGTAAGAAATGCACAGCTACAATAAAGAAAGGAACGGTCAAAGGAAATTAAATCTATTAATTGGAAAAGAAACAGAAGAAGAAACGTTAAAACGGTTTTACGTTTCTTTGCTTTCAAACCTTTTAAACTTCCTATATATATTCATATACATCTTAAATTACTGAAAACACTTATAAATTTCAGTTAGAATTCAAAAATAAAGAAAGAAATGGTCAAAGGAAGTTAAATCTATTAATTGGAAAAGAAACGGAAGAAGAAACGTTAAAACGGTTTTACGTTTCTTTGCTTTCAAACCTTTTAAACTTCCTATATATATTCATATGCATCTTAAATAACTGAGAACACTTAAAATTTCAGTTAGAATTCGAAAATATAACAGATAAACAAAATATTAATAATTAATTATTAATTAGATATGATTAAAATAAGAAAAATGACATAGAAAATGAAAACTAGACTTAAGAATTAGAAATAACTTCAATACAATTTGGAAACATTTCTTTGATTTAAATACATGTAAAATGAATAAAATAAAGTAAAACACAGCAATAAAAGTGAATGTATAAAATAAATCAATAAATTGATGTATTAATTGCAAAAAGAAACGGACAAAACGCCTTTACGTTTCAGGCTTTTAAGATCTCTTAACCTTCTAAACCTTTTGCATTTCCTTTTCTTTTTAATTTTATAAAAACAAAATAAACTCAGAAATGTTATTTAAAAGTGAAACTAAGTATGAATAAAATAAAATAAATAATTTATTTTAAGTAAAATAGAAAAAGGAAATAAGAAATTGCTTAAAAATAGCAACCCTGACATAAAAATTACAAGAAAATCTCCAATGACTTTGGAAAATTTATTACTTCACAAAAAAAATATTTTAACACAAAATTTGAATTAAAAATGGTTTTAAAACATTTTCAAGGTAAAATAATAATTTAATTTTTATTAAATAGAAAGTTAAATAAAGAAAAATGCAGTAAATACCAACTAGGCTTTATAAATTGAAATAAATTCAAATAAACTTTAGAAAAATTATATTATCATTTTAAAATATTTAAAAGTCAAAATATACATAATATTACATATTATGACATATTAAAATAAAATATAACAAAGAAGAAGTAATTTATACAATTTAAAATAGTCATTGTTAAATAACCCTATATACGCACAATATTGGAAAGGGTATAACTTTCACAATTTACATCCAAATTCAACAAAAAGAAAAAGTTGTGTTCTTAGAATTTTATGTACTTTCATAATAAAAGAAAAAAATTTAAATTTTTTAGACTTTTAAAATTTTAAGTTGAAAGTCACAGTTTGACTATTTTGACCAAAATCAGCATTTCAGGCAAATATTCAACTTACACAAGTTTGGAATTATAACTCATATAAAAATCAAGATTTTATATTTAAATAATAAATTTAATCATTCCAAATAAGTAAAATAAGTTTTTAAATCAAAATCTTACATTAAAAATAATTAAAATATACAATAAAATAATTACAAAATACAGGGTTGTTACGCTCTCTCCCACTCAAAACTTTTCGTCCCCGAAAAGGAATGAGGTATGGAAGGGCACAGAAAAGATAGAGTGAAGTAGGATTAAGATAAGATGACAAGAAGATTGAAGTTATACCTGGTAACTATTATTATAGGTAAGTTTAACAAGGTGGAGGTGATCTTTCCAAGATCCTCCAGAATCAAGAACTCAAGCACGAAAAAGGTGGATTCAAAATGATTACCAAAGGTCTATCAATATTATAGAAAGATTTCTAAACAGAAAGATTATAGAAAGATGCGTATACCGGTCTATAGCAAGATAAGGATAATAAGGACAACCAAAAGATAGTTTGAAAAACAAAATAAGGAAATGAATTTGAAAGCATGGAGATTTCAACTTAAACAGAGAATAAATCTTTACACGAGTTAAATAAATCTTAACTATCTCAAATTTCATTATCTTATTATCCAATCGTCTAAAATTAACCATTTTTAAAACCATGGGTTTGAAAAATAATCATTTATTACACTCACAATGTACTTAATAAATTTAATTCTTCTTTATTCCTAATCAAACTTAAATTTATTCCTCCCACTATATTTATCACTCATGTTAAATATATTTACACTTTTTTTATAACTACTTCCTTTTATTCTTAGTTCTTTTAACATCATTTTATTGTAAGTCATTCAACTACCCTTTATTATATTTACCTCTGTTAATCATTTTATAATTAAAATTTAAGTGTATAACATTTATTATAACTACTCAAATTTTATTTATAAAATCTTTTTATATCGTATATTATCCAATTACATTTTTAACTTCTGAAATTTTGGTAAGTTATATTTGAATGCAATTGTATTATACAAATAAAATTTCCAATTCAATCATTTCAAGCTTAAATCATTTATTCAAAAAAAAAATATTCATTTTCTTTTTATAATTGAAATTATTCTTTAAAAATAGAATTTAAGAATTAAATTTCTGATTTCTTCAGACCATTTAGAGATAAGAAATAATATATATACATATATAATATGTCAAATCAAATTTCAATCATATATCTATATATATATATATATATATTATAAATCAAGTCATATTTTAGAAATTCAAATCAATTTAATTTCCCAAAACAAAGTTGTAGCAAGACTACAGAACAGTCTCTTAACTTCGAAACTCGAAAATGAACGTCGATGATGTCGCGATCATCACCGAAGTTATTTTCCAGCGACAAAGAGAAGAGCACTAATTTTAAACCTTTAAAATTCTTTGAAAACAAATTCTATTCAAAATACTTTAAATAATATAACCTTTTAAAACTTTAAACGAAAGTTCGAAATAATCGGAATTTAAATCCTCAAATTCATGTTTTAAATTCATTTCAGTTCCCAAATAAATTTATAAACAAATATTTATAGATCTATTTGTAGAACAATAAATGATAAATCAAGTATTATCATTTCAAATTATCAATTTAAATCATTTCATTAAGTTCCATAAATTTACTTATATATCAAAATTTATTTCATTAACCAAATTTTTTTTTAAAAATATATTGTGTCCGTTTGTTCTGTCAAAGCGTTTTGGAAACCTTATCGATAGCGCTGATCAGACGTATCGATCAGAAACCCAACTCAACATCAACAACTCAAACAACACAATATATAAAACATTTTAATTTTAAATATTAGTTTACAAATACACTATACATGAATAGATTTTCAAAGAAGGATAGAGATTCCAATTTTTGATTAACACAAATCAAAGGAGATTATGGTTTAAAAATAAGTTGGAAACAAGGATGACATGATTAAATAACAGAATAGGAAGATGGATAAGCTTATATAAATCACGGGCAACCTTAACCGGGTCAACCGTGACTTAAAGAATAAGATCAATGTTGATTTTTATAGGGTAAATCTACATTCGATCTCAAGAGTTAGAGTTTGAAATAACAAAAGATATTAGCTTCTAAACCAAGGATAGATAAGAATCTCTGGTGAATCGATGCTAACTGCAAAGGAGTTTTCCCCCTTGTCAATTAAATTTGAAATTTGCGTGACCGCCGACTCACTAGAAAGATCATTTGAAGCGGAGTTATGGAATGCTCCAGAGTCAAAAGAAGATGAATAGTGAGGGATACGAATGAATTTTGGAACCGTAGGGAATGTTCCAAAATTCAAAGGAATCGAGCCAAAAGGGAGTGATTCAAACTCGAATGAAAGTGATTCTGTAAATACATTCACTCCATATGCTGAGTTTTGCCTAGAGCTACCAAAGCTCTGATACCAACTGTAACGACCCGGTATTTTCAACCATTCGCATCCATTATAAGTGCATAGGCAGACACTCATGCCGGAATTGAATTGCTCAAAATACCGTGTTGTAAATAAAATTTTGGCAAACCTCAGAATATACAGTAAATAAAATCACAGACACAGAGTAATAATAATGCAGCGGAAGAAAAAGAGATAGTAGTTCATGAAGCTACTATATAAAATATAAGATACATCAGGGTTAAATAAGATACAACAGAAGAGTAACAGGATACATCAGGTACAAATCAGATGCATCACTAAACCACTGGATACTGAAATAAAATAGATGGCTGGATCTTCAAGGAAAGCTCCAACGCCGAAGGTGAATCTTGAATGCTAACTCAATAAATCTGACTCGGGCGTAAAGCAAAACACAAAACCCTCGAGTCAGGACATAAATACTTATAAACTGTAAATCAACTCAAGTGAACAGTAACAAAATGCATCAGTAACTTAAAGGATGCTTGGGACCACCCATCCTCTAAGGATCCGTTAAACTATTTACTATGTAGTAATATACGCTATATACGGTAGGGTCTAATCAGTAAAGTATAATCATATAGAAAATAGAGTTAAGGGGATGGTGAACCTTAACGCGGTCGGATCTTTAAAACCAAAATCGTAGTGGGCTCGATATAAGGATATGACACGGCACGCGAGGCAATGCCAGAGTGGATACACCGTTTGCACTCCCGGACCGGTGGTGACGGCAAGCCAGCAGCTTCCGCCCACCTCGAACAATACCCCCAAATCAAAGTGACGCCACCGAATCGAATCACAACAGTAATAGAATGGTTTCCGATGGAGCATGCTCGATGAAAGGGTGCGACCCTTTGTGTAGCCCTTCCTGTTTTAGTCATATATGCCAACTCACGGGAGTTGGGTCCACGTAATATATACCTCGAGAACGTCGCCACCATCCTACTTCATTCTAGAATCTCCACCGCGTACACGGTTGTTAAAGTGGTTTTCGGTATTGGCCGGCTATAAGACAATATCCGATCCCGGTCTCTTTAACAACCCATCGTTATTATAACCCGTAGTTATAACTTTAAAAATATTTTATACTTCAAAACAAAATATTATTTCAAACCAAATCTTTATCAAAAATAAAGATTAAATCATTCCAAAATATCATATCTTTCGGATCTTCTTTTCAAATCATTTTAATATCAAAATATCATATCTTTCAAAATTCCATTTTCAAACCATTTTAATATATCAAAATATCATATGTTTTCAAAACCACATTTCAATCATTTAATATATCAAAATATCATATCTTTTTGAAACCACATTCATTTCAAATCATTATTCATTTTATTCAATTTAAAATATCATTTCAATCCATTTCAAAACGGTATATATTCCAAAAATCATTTTTAATCATTAAAATGAAGTTATTATGTTTAATAATTAAATTATTAAATTTCCAAAATTTTCGACTTCCAAAGTTCACTTATTCACTTAAGTTTATCAAAGCAGTGAAAATCCACTTTTCGTGGCATTTAGAAAACGCTACGGAAAAATACATTCAAAATAGTTCAATTTAACAAAAGACAACATTTTAAAATGTTGTAATAGGGTTTACTTAAATTTCGAATAAACTTGGTTAAATTCAACAATTTATAGCACTTACAAAAATTTCTATAATTGCTTTTAATTCAATTTAGCTTTTTAGTTCATTATCATCAACTACAGTATTTACGATTGCTGTAATATCATTTGCATTGTAATTAATGTCATTTCAAAAATGCAGTCAATTAACTTCAAATATTCAATAAAATTTCTCAACCAGATATATTTTTATTAAAACATTTTTAATGTATAAAGTCATACATTTTCACATTTATAACATCATTTAATTTTCCTCAAGTTCATGATTTTACAGGGTTAAATTTCCATTCAAAATCAAGATTTAATAATAATCCACTTATTAAAATGCAATGTTCAATTTTAAAATCCATCACATTAAATATCAACTTAACACTTAAGTTCAAATTCTCAAATATAACTTAGTTTTATTTTCTTAACTAAAAGTTCACTTTTACGTCAATTTCATAAATTTCCAATTTTAGTTATATTTCAAAATTTCAACATACGATATGCATTCATTTCACATTTCAACTTTATTAAAAAATCATAAATATGATAAAAATCATTTTAAATTCATTTAAATTCAAATTATCATAAATTTATCATAATTTCATACTCAATTAAATTTCCAATTAAAATTAAATCAAAATTTCCAAAATAACTTACATTCAAAATTTCTAACTTTTTCATTAATTCATTTCACTTACAATTATTCAGAAAATCAATAATATTTTACAAAAATCTTATTTTTATTAAATTTCAAATCATAATATTATAATAATTAAATTTCTAAAATATTTTAAAATTTTTAGAAAAGCATATTTTAACTACGGGCCTGTATAAAATTTTTGACGCTAGGTAAAGTGATACGGGTAATATACCATTTCAACCCGTAATTTACAAAGAAAATCCGGGTTTCATAATTTCAAACCCGCAATCCCAAGTTAAAATAAATTAAATAAAATAAATCAGGCCTATCATTTCAGCCCGTAATGATTCTATTCTAGCAGGGAACTTGCAGTGTAATCATATACAGGAATAATATAAACAAGGTCAACATCACAATATACAGTCATATATCAGATGTCAGGTGAAAATTAACAGTTTAAACATGGTAATAACATGGTAATAACATGGCATAGCATATCATATGATCATCATTAACTTGCATAAACATTTTATATTACTAAACACTTGTCATCAACTCACTTTTCATAAGTATAAATGTTAGAGTGAGAAAGACTCACTTTTTTCAAAGCTAGAGACCAAAACAACATACAAGCACGACTCCAAAGGCACGACAAGCACAATTGCACGACTTTTGATTTGAGTTGAAAGATAGCCAAGATATGATTTTGTATCAACAACCCAAAACTAAACAAACAAGACAATATATAAACATTCAACATAAAATAACATTGAAACAATTTTGAAATACAAAGCAAAATGAACAAGATAGATTGGACCTTGCTTCAACCACTTCAATGCTTGGCCTAAGGGACACTTATGCTTGGCTATGATGATGATTTGGCTCAGGTATGACATCATATAGGTCAGGTTTAACATCATATAGGCAAGGCAACAAGTGGAGATGAAGTGTAGTGGTGCAACATAAAGCATATATAGGGTCAAGGTTAAATAAGTTGAGTTTTTGTGACATTATTTGCAATTTTGTGGAGTTTTGTCACCAAGGGAGGTGTGGCCATGGATGGATCTGAAATGATGGCTGGAGATGATGCCAAGGAAGAGTGGTAGGGGATGGTGGAGAGTACGGTGGTGATGGTGGGTGGTAGAGGCCAAGCAATACACATGAGAAAACAAGGCAAAATATAAGAAAACAATGGAAAAGAAGAGCAAAAAGAAGAGGAAAAGAGGAGCCATTAACAAACCTTTCTAGCCGTGAAAAATGAAGTGGAGAGGAATGTTTTCACGTGAAAATGAGGTAGGAAATGCACAGCTACAATAAAGAAAGGAACGGTCAAAGGAATTAAATCTATTAATCGGAAAAGAAACGGAAGAAGAAACGTTAAAACGGTTTTACGTTTCTTCGCTTTCAAACCTTTTAAACTTCCTATATATATTCATATACATCTTAAATAACTGAAAACACTTATAAATTTCAGTTAGAATTCAAAAATAAAGGAAGGAATGGTCAAAGGAAGTTAAATCTATTAATTGGAAAAGAAACGGAAGAAGAAACGTTAAAACGGTTTTACGTTTCTTTGCTTTCAAACCTTTTAAACTTCCTATATATATTCATATACATCTTAAATAACTGAAAACACTTATAAATTTCAGTTAGAATTCGAAAATATAACAGATAAACAAAATATTAATAATTAATTATTAATTAGATATGATTAAAATAAGAAAATGGCACAGAAAATGAAAACTAGACTTAGGAATTAGAAATAACTTCAATACAATTTGAAAATACAGTGTAAAAATTAATGTTCATAAATTATAAATTCGATTTTATAACCTGAATTGAATTTGTAAATGATGAATTTAGGAAATGAACAGTTTTCATAGTTTCAAACCCCAGATTTTCAAAGGCATGGTTCTTCTCAAACCTGTGAGTAATTTTTAATACATATATATATATAATTAGTTTTTGGAACTGCATGTGATGATCTTATGTGTAAAAGTTGAGATATGGTTTGCGTTCTTATTTTAGCTGGACATATGCATGAAAATGCTTGTTCATGTGTGAATATTTGTACATACTTGTCTCTGTACTCCGTTATTAGTAACAGGCTCAACTTCCATCACAAAATAACTTCTAACTCCCTAAATAATCAAAAATTAAACTTTCCTTTTGGAAAGAAAAATGTTAATAACAGTAAGTTCTTGTTAATAAAAAAAATATTCTTAGAAATTTTGTTTGAAAAACATGCTATAAGTTCAAGAGTTACAATGTAAATTAGTAATGGTAAAATTCGAATATGATGATTTTCAAATTCACTATTATAGTCAGATTTGCCTTCGAAAACTACGAATTTTAAAAGCCAAATCTTAATTTTTAAGTTGGTGTTGAATGGGTTATCCGAGGTTTATCAGAAAAAGGGTTCTTGATCTTTTCTGATGATTGTTGTGTTCGCGAGTGACGAATTTGAGCCTGGAGGAGGCGAGGGGGTAGGTGAGTTAGGGAAAAATAGGAAATGATTTTATAGATCACGGTGGTGGTGGTTAGGCGGAAGGGTAGGGTTTGAGATCAGTTTTTGATCGAAGAGTTTCTCGAGACGAGTGCAATGCCTTGGAGTAACCGGAGTGGTTCGCATTTAGGGGATAACTACTGAATAAGGAGATGATGGCGATGACAAAGTATTGGAATTTCCGGTGGCCAGGAAGGGAAGAACGAGGCAAAATGATGGGTTCTTGCTCCTGTAAAAGGGGTTTCGGTAGTTCGAAATTTGATGCTGGAATTGTTGGGGGGTGTTGAGGTGATTAGGTGATTTAGGAGGTCGGAGATTGTTTGTGGATAGGGACAGCGTCGTGCTCTAGTGAGGCGGAGCAGTGTGCAGGTGCACGCGTTTGTGCTCGTGCATGACAGAACAGTGATTGGTAGAAGATGGAAGGTGAAGTTTTGGAATTGGAGAAGAAGGAGTTTTACTGGGCTCTACTCGAGTTAGTAGCAAGTTTCCTCGATAGTTCACCTGTACTTTAACAGTTTTAATTTAAAACAAATTTAATATGAAATGTTGGGTTTGTTCTGGTTTGGGACGAGTGCATTCGAATTGATTTCGAGGGAAAAATTTATACAGTTTTAAATCTAAGTAAAACAAAGTTTTATCAGGTCTAAAATGTTCTTAAATAAATTGCTTTTATATGTAACCAATGTTTTGTATAAACTACTGGATTTAGAAGTTGAGTAAGTATGTTATTAATTTAGTTGAATCTTAAGTTTATTTAAACTTAATTTAAAATATGTTAATAAATAAGTGATTAAGAGTAATTGATTAATGATTGAAGAATAGTTAATTAATTTAATTATTATGAGTTAACTAATTATAGAATAATTAATCCTTAAATAAGGATAAATTTATGAAGTAATTAAAGATTAATTATTTAAAAGATAATTATTTAATGTTAAGATGATGATTAGAGTAAGTACTCAATGAAGTAATTAAAGGAAATTAAATTTTTAGTATAAATTAATTAGGTTAATACGGTTAATTTTAATTAATTAATTAAGTTTAATTAATTAAAGATAATCGTTTGATGTTGGGTTAAGAATAATTACTTAGGATAATTAATGAGGTGTAATTACTTAGTGAAGTAATTAGTGGATAATTACCGGATGTGATTAATTTAAGGAAATTACTTGATGGGTAGTAATTAAAGGATAATTACTTGATGGAAGAAATTGAGTAAAGATTACTCGGAGTAATTGTAGGATTGATTTATATAATTAATCAAGGAGATGGTTTAATTGATAAGTAATTAAGGAAAGTTAATTTCTGATTGTGATTAATCAAGATTGATTAATAAATGTAATTAAGTTAAAGGTTAATTATTATATGAAATTTAAGAATAATCAACTGGTGAAAGTAATTAGAGGATCATTAATTAATTAATGGAAGTGATCAATATTTCTTATTAATGATTAAATGATGATGGATGGTTTGAATTGGTTGATATCTCTGATATGAATTGCTTTTGTGATATGATTTGTTGGATAGACGAGGATAATGTGATTATCAATCAATTATGAATTGCTGTGTAGAAGTGTTATTCGACAATTTAAGTTGAATTGTATTTAATTGAATACCTTGGGTTTAGGCGACATTGGATTCGAAGAGACTGGAGTCGGGTATTTGTAAATACCCGAAACCACTTCGATTCTTTATATCTGATGTGTGGAATCAATAGAATGAAATGGAATGATTAAAGTGAATGGGACCATTTAATCTAAGTTTGACACTTAGAAATTGATGTGTGATATAAATGATGTCTATAACGACTTGTGAAGTTATAAATTGATACAAGTTACCCGGGTTTCTATAGTTGTATGCTTTTGTATTCCATGTTGGATGGGTTTACTCACACTGGTTTCCAGCCTGACCCGGGTATTACTTTGATGTAATGCTCGGGTCAGGCCGAGTATTACAGATTTTCAGGTGAGGTCGTTCTGAAGCTCAGGAGGCGAGCTGGATGGCAGGGTCGTATGGAGAGTTTACTCTATGATATTGTATATGTCTGAGACATGTTAAATTGTATTAATCCAATGTTATAAAATTGATGTAACTCTGATATAGCAATGTAAATTGATAGATACGGTTTTCTTTGGTATAACTATTATTGATATTATATTTTATCCGCTGCGAATGTGAGATTGTGTGTTTCTTTTCTGTTCTTCTTCTATCTCTTTCTTCTTTTCTCTAACTATATGGAATTTTCGGGATCGAAAATTCCGGGTCGTTACGTTTGGTATCAGAGCCAGGTTAAGCGAGAAGCTTGGCTCTAGTGGGATTACTCATTAAGGATAGGGTCAATAGTACCGTAGAATGAGTTGAGTGTGTGTGTGTGTGTATATATATATATGAGAGAGCGTACTTGTTATTTTCTTATCTAAAAGTTTTTAAAATGATTTCAAAAGTAAATGAATCTTATATAAGTAATAGATTATCTATTATATTAAGGAAATTGGTTGTTGTATTAATTAAATTTTTAGTAATAGTAAGAATTAAGTGATAATAGAATTACAACCAGATTGAAATTAAATTAAAGACAAGTTTGAAATAGATTCAAACTAAAATTGAAATCTTGAATTGGAGAAGTATTTCAGAATAAGATGAATTAGAATTAGTTTCAAACCAGAAAATAGAATGGATATTGTGTTTAATAATAGGATGATTGTTTTTCAATAAACAATAAAATGTTTTAAGGGAGTAACCATTTAAAAAGAAAATAATTTGTAAATTTGAAAGGATATAAATAAAAGTAGGTTTCAAATTGTGAAGTCCTGAATTCTAAGTTTAAAATTTTGAATTGGTTTCAAAATGTTAAAGGAAATAATATTATTCAAACTACATTGAATATGATCTAATTTTTTAAATAAGAAATGTTTGAAAATTTTGAAGTAAATTTGTTTGAATTGAAATGAAAGGTGGTTTAAATTTTAAAATTTGGCTTGGCAAGCCAAGAAGTAAATATGTATATGTATAGATATGCATAATATCAAAGATGGTTTGAGGTAAACTCTAAATATTGAATTTTAAATTTGGAATGAGATGTGTAACCCGAAGTGATAAGTTTTTGAACTTAATAACTGGGAAGATTATTTATGTGAAGTTCAAAATTTGAAATGGAAGATTCAAATTGGGTAAGATTTACTGGGTTAAGTGAATTGAGCTTAACTTGAGGAAGAGTTAAATAAGTTGGAATGATCAACCTGAATTGAAAATTTGAAGATGAAATTAAGATTTAACTTGGAAAGTTAAATGATTGATTATATTTGAGAATTTGAGTGATCTCAAATTGGGTTTGAGATCCGAAAATTGGAAATGGATATTTTGAAATAATTGGATGATATCATCCTATTGCTATTAAAAATCTTTGAAATTGCAAATTGATTTGTTTAAATAAATAAGGAAATGGATTATGGTAATATATCCATTGTAGAGATAAATAAAATTTAACTTAAATTTAAAAGTAAGGATATGGAATTCCTTTAAATTTAAGATTTGAATGTTAAGAAATAAATTTGTAAATTAAAATTGTTTGAAACTCTTACTTGAACCTTGTAATGAGTTAAATAAGGATAATTTAAAATGAAAATTTGAAATTTGGATTCAGAATTGAATTATTTAAGAAATTTTTTTTAAAGGTAAATTGATTTAAAGGAATTAAATCAACATTTGAAGTGCTAACTCGAATTTATATAATTCGAGATGGTTTAAATTTGGAATTTTAATTGAAATTAGTTCAAATTGAATTTGATTTGAATTAATTGAAATTGTGATTGAAAATGTATAAGTATAGAATTCAAATAGAAAATTTGAATTGGATTAATTTAAAACGATTTGAAATTTAAGTAGGTTCAATTTGAAATTAGTCCAAATTTATTGGAATAATTTGGAACTATAACTAAAGATTGAATGGTTTGAAATTCAAATGGAATTTGAATTGAATTTGGGAGGAAATCAATAATAATTCAACTTGATTTGGAAATGGAGTTTGAAATTGGGATTAATTCAATCTGGAGTTGAAACGAATTGAAATTGGAACTAGTTCAATTGAAATTTATTTGAATTAGTAAAATTTGGGATGAAGGTCGAATAAAGTTAAATTTGGAAAGAGCTGAGGAATTCAACTTGAATTGGGTTAAATAGATTTCAATGGAAATTGAAATTATTTAATTTGGAATTGAGTCAATTTAAATAGTAGAGGAAATTTAAATTAAATAAATGAGAATGGAGATGGGAAAGTGAACAGTTTTGACTCTGGACTATTTTTAATATAAATTGTTTTAATATAAACTTATTTTCGAAGCTATTCATTATATAAACAACCTTTCTTTTAAAAAGCCAAACTATCTTACACTTGTTTTATAATTATTTTTGAAACTGTTTAACAATTTTCTAACTATTTTATAAACTAATTACTATCTTACTATTATTTTGCAATTATCTAAAATTCCTATAATTATTTTAACTAGTCTCTATCTGTTTTATATCTATTTTACAAACTAGTAATTATTTTCCAACTACTTATCTATTTTTAAATTTTTCAAGCTATTTTCTAAATAAATTGGACAAAGTCTAAACTGTTGTTGGTTAAATACCCAATCGAGATAAGAATAGAGGTGATAATCCAAATGGATTGAAGCAATTGTGAGTAAGTAAATGAAAATGAAAATGAATGTGAATAGAAGTAGAATTGATTTAGCTAATAACCAATAAAGATAAATACATAGGATGTACGTATGTTATTCTATTTGCATAGTAATATGATCCAGATTCGAGCACAGAATTTCGAGATAGTATGTCGATCCGAGTTGGAATTTTTCACTCGATTTTCGACGGCGAACCTGGATATGGATTGTTGATTGGTTCTGGATATTCTCTATCATAGTTATGACTATGCAAGGAGAATGACGGTTTCTAATCATGAAACCAGATCTGAGTCCGCACTAGGAAGTCGGGTGGACGATACTAGTTCGGAAGTAAAATTGTGTGATCGAGTGAGCGATCAGATTAGTATAGCGTACGGATGATATGTGTACATCGTACGGATTTGAATGAAATTGATATTGAAAGGAGTAATCAAATTTGAATATCTGATTTTGCGTAAACAAAGTAAATATCTTTTTTTATAAGATAAAACTCCCCTTGTTGAATCTTTTGCCAGAAGAAAAGGGTTTTTGGAAATGTTTGAAGTATAAAAGGAGTTTTATACAAGTTGAAATGATCCAAAGTTTTAAAAATCAATATTGGGAACCTTTGGATTTGGAAAGGCTTTTTGATTTTTGGTTAAAATCAATATTGAATTTGGGAAGCCTAGTTTGAGAATTATTGACTTCGGGATAATCGATTTTGTGTAAAGGAGCTTTGTATGAGACCATACTAGGTGTATGATTTAAAGATACTATATATGTTAGTATAAAATATTTTGATGATGGCTCTGGGGAAAAAGGCGCTCCCTTGAAATGAACATCTTAGGAGTGCCACTGGGTGGTGCTGCCTTGAGCCCCAAGGGGGGGGGTTCTAAAGTTGATCCTTTGAGGAGTCCGGACAAAACTAGTTTCTGGGGATTATGAGTAGAGTTTACCATAGCGAAAGTCGTGTATGCCGCTGAGAGCCAACAGTCTGTGTTTGATTTTATATCGGCAGACTGCGACCTAT
Organism: Allium cepa; assembly: GCA_030765085.1. NCBI lineage: Eukaryota > Viridiplantae > Streptophyta > Magnoliopsida > Asparagales > Amaryllidaceae > Allium > Allium cepa. Next base: position 152,875,360 of record CM060945.1, read on the forward strand.
GTAGGAGTGGAGAAGTTTCATTTCGACAGCGAAAATCAGAGGTCGCTGAGAGCCTGCAGTTACATGGACTTTTGCTGTGACGGCAACGTAACCCTGGATGTAACTGTGATCTGTTGTGTGGGTTCCATAGCGCAATCGAGAGGCCGTTGAGAGCCTGCAGTTACATGGACTTTTGCTGCGACAGCAACGTAACCCTGGAATGTAACTGTGACCATGGATAGGGGTGATGATTTCCAGAGCATTCTCACCAAAGATGTATCCTCTATTTTCAAAAACTGTTTTCTGAATTTTCAATAAAATTATTTTCAAAGTATTTTCATTGGGTGTTGAAAACGGGTCTGCTAAGTATTTAGAGATTTTCAGTCGTACGCCTGATCAACGTATGACCGAATTTCTATGAGAACAAAGACAGACTTGTTGAAACATCGAGTTATAAAAGTATTTTTATAAAAACTATTTTGGCAATATTATATAGATTTTAAAGGTGTTTGAAAAATGATCAAAGAATATTTGAATAGGTTTTTAAATATTTAATAAATTCTGCTTTCGTTCCTTTTCGAGGACGAAAAGATTCAAAGGGGGAAGGAATGTGATATCCCGGGATTCTAGACATATGTAATTGATAAATAATTGAGTTAATTAATAGGATATTGATTTAACAAATGGTTAAATTTGTTTAAGATCTGCTGTATGCAATAAATATCTGAAGAATGTGTGATAAATTGGTTGCATGATTGTTTTAATGTTATAATTTGATATTGTTTTGAAATTTAATTTATATATGAATGAATTGTAATATAAAAAGCTTTGTTTAAAAAAAAAAAATATTCTTCAAAAGATAATTTAAAGATTTATTCATTTGTTTTCAAATTATAAGATTATTGTTTGTTTTTAAAATATGATAGTTTAAAAAGGATTTAAACAAGCTTTGTTTTTTTTTCTTTTTAAAGTGTTTAAATTTAAATATGGTTATAAATGCATATATGAATGTTTTAGATTTTAAATAACATGTATAAGAAAATATATTTGCATTATAATTAATTTTAGAATATTTCTTTTAAAAATAAATTTATTTATACATATTTAAATTTTATTTTATTAAGAGAATTAAATTAAGTAAGTTATATTTACATTTAAATTAAGTAAAAATTTAATTAAAAACACTTAAAACATGTGTAAACATGTTAATCCTCTCATAAACACTTGTAAAACAATTAAACAATTAAGATGACAAATGTAAGTTTAACAACATGTGGCAATCATTTCATTTTAATTTTTAATAAATTATTTTAAGAAGAAAACTTGTTTTCCTCTTCTATTCCAACTTTGTTTCTTCATCTCAAATTTCTTTATTCTCATTTCTTAACTCAAAACCTGAAATAAATTCTCAAACTACACATAAGTTTAAAGGCAAAATCAAAGCAAGAAGCTCAAAATCAAACTGAAACCTGGAAACCAGAATTAGAAGAAGAATTGAAGACTGGAAAAAAAATCAAATGCAAACAACAAGCTAAGAAAGCTTTTCAGATGCAAATCAAAAAAATTCCAGATACTCAAACCTGGTTCTCTGGATTCTGAGAAGCAGGTGAGTAATCTACTACTCATGTTAAATGCTTAAATCTGTTTGAAATTGATGCTTGTGAGTAAAACTTGCATTTAAAAATATCTTTAAATCTAGTTGATATTGGTGATGAATGTAGTACAGGTATGTTTGAATGTGAATGCATTTCTTCATATATGTCTGTGAATACTGCCTTTGATCTCTCTGTTTAACAGACTTCCAAAACCATGTTAAAATTCATATCTACCAAACTAATTAGTGTTAGGCTAAGATCTGTAAAGGAAAAAGAATTGTAACATGGTGATATGAATTTTTAAAACGGTTCCAAAATTTTATATTTAGGAAAAATATAAAAAAAATAAGGCAATACCGTAATGATCAAAATACAGTGTAAAAATCAATGTTCATAAATTATGAATTCAATTTTATAACCAGAATTGAATTTGTAAATGATGAATTTAGGAAATGAACAGTTTTCACAGTTTCAAACCCCAGATTTTCAAGGCATGGTTCTTCTCAAACCTGTGAGTAATTTTCAATATATATATATATAATTAGTTTTTGGAACTGCATGTGATGATCTTATGTGTAAAAGTTGAGATATGGTTTGCATGCTTATTTTAGCTGGACAAATGTATGAAAATGCTTGAATATTTGTATATATTTGTCTCTGTACTTTGTTATTAGTAACCGGCTCAACTTCCATCACAAAATAACTTCTAACTCCCTAAATAATCAAAAATTAAACTTTGCTTTTGGAAAGAAAAATGTTAATAACAGTAAGTTCTTGTTAATAAAAAAAGTATTCTAAGAAATTTTGTTCAAAAACATGCTGTAAGTTCAAGAGTTATAGTGTAAATCAGTAATGGGAAAATTCGAATATGATGATTTTTGAATTCACCATTATAGTCAGATTTGCCTTCGAGAACTAGGAATTTTAAAAGCCAAATCTTAAATTTTAAGTTGGTGTTGAATGGGTTATCCGAGGTTTATCAGAAAAAGGGTTCTTGATCTTTTCTGATGATTGTTGTGCTCGCGAGTGACGAAATTGAGCCTGGAGGAGGCGAGGGGGTAGGTGAGTTAGGGAAAAATAGGAAATGATTTTATAGATCATGGTGGTTGTGATGCCCCACCTCTATACCAACGCTAGCCAAGAACACTATGATGTTGTGCTGTCAACTAGCACAGAGAATAAGGCTGTTGAGGAGCAACCATCCATATAACTTCTTTGTGCGAGCACCATTATGTCAGATAGTATAGCATGCATTTCATTTAAGGAGGAAGTCCGACATACCGATACAAACTCAAAGCTATCACACGGTGGCTATAAATAATCTTCGGAAACAAACATAGAAATAAGCATAACACAATCAGTCACAGACATCCAAATCACAAAGGCGGAAGAAGATATGAATATATAACCAACACATGAAAGTGTACATCAGAGTAGTGGTCAGTACGATCCACGATAATACAAAAGAATAGCAACACGTGCTACACAAGGGAATACAACTATGAGTCTATATCTCAAGTGTATACAACAAAAACTGCTAATCTAAACAGTTAGCCAAAAGTCAGAGTGATGAATCCCTGGGAAGAAGTCAAGCAGAAGCACCGTAACATCTCGGTCTGACCCGAGTATTATTTAAGAAAATAATAAACGGGTCAGTCTAGCTATAAATATCAGATGACATGATATAACATAAAAGATATGGCATAAACATAAAATATCCATAATGACATACCACTATAAGTATGTAAATAATGATCAACAGAAGATCAATCAATAAGAGATAATCAATATCACAAAAATCTTCTCAAAGATTCGGAAAGGGCATCATACCCTAAACTTGTACTCATAACAAGTCAATGACATAAATTCTAGAAATCAATGCAAGAAGTCCAGAAATCATAGAAAAGAGAAAGAGGCCTGTCACATGACGGTCCGAAGACTAAGGGGAGCTACCCCACATGTGTGAATGGAATCACACAGATTAAGGTCCAGACTAACCAAAAAGCAAAAAGGTATGTGTGAGTGGAATCACACAAGTGGTGTCTAGTCTAACCTCGCAACAAGAGACATCGCACAGTTGCTAGTCTAAATCATCAGAATGATCGTCATGATCAACGAGAAGTGTCAATTACACTAAGCTAGTAAATATAGAAGTTTAGCTTCATGTCCCATAACCACTTGCTTAACTTAAATATTTACGAACAAACTGTAAATCTTCACTAATAAAATTGTCACAAGAGGTTCAATCGAACAAGTCCAAGAATTAACCGACGAAGTGAACGCAAGCGTTTCATACCACTTGTTTTACTAAGTCGTTTAATTAGATTTCTTATCCGAGTGAGGTAAAGGTTTGTATAGACTAATAGATTGGAAAACGGTTTAAGAAAAGAGCTTTGTTATTAAAAATAGAGTTGAAATTGTTTGTTAAAATAGTTTTGATATTTACTACTACTATTGAAACCTTTATATTATAAAGTGACAAAACACAGAAGCAATTGTAGAAACAATCAGTCAAAAAATCGCATACGGAGATGTGAATAAAATCCAAGGAAATCAGCTCAATGTTTTTCAGATAAGATCCCCTACGGAGGAGGGGGGGTCCAAGGTGGTGGCAACCCCCCAGGGTGGGGGTGCGGGGGCAACGCCACCGCTTACGGGGTTCGACCTGCCCGGTCAGGTCGCGGGGGTCCAGGGGCAGCGCCCCCGGCGGGGTGCGGGGTAGCGCCCCGTCCAAAACGGTACGACCTAGTGAAGACAAAATGAGGTCTAACGACCTAAGAGGAATAGGGTCGAGCGACCTAATGGTTGCGACCTAGGGGTCTAAGGCGTCAAACGACCTAGTGGTGTTCGCGACCTAACGATGACTCGCGACCCAACATGGCCGACCTAACAGAGGTTGCGACCTAACAAAGCAACAGGACGAGCGACTTAACAAAGTGGCCGAGCGAACTAACTGGAGCAAGCGACCTATTGGTCATGCGATCTAAAGTAGTAAAGAGCCGTATGTGTTAACGAGTTAACGACCTACGACCTAGGTCCATACGACCTACGACCTAAGGTCCCTACGACCTACGACCTAAGGTCCATACGACCTAAGGTCCATACGACCTACGGCCTACAACGTCGCGACCTAGCGACCTAAGGGGATAAGGACCGAGCGACCTAACATTCGAACGACCTACGACCTAAGGAGCTTGCGACCACGACCTAAAGCCCAACGACCCCACGACCTAATTCCGAAGCGCCGAGCGACCTAACGTTACAGGCCATTTTAGGTCGGAATCGAGCTATTTGAAGGCCGAGACTTTTCCACGCGAACGACCTAGCAAAGGCAGAGCGACCTAAGGGCAGATTTTCACCAAAAACACTTAAAGTTGGAATTTTTGGCCAATCCAATCCAAACCAAATGCAAATGTACATGATAAAGTGATAGGGAAACATTCCCAACAGTCCAATATAGATATAGACTAGATTTGTGGGATAAAAATCTCACCTTTGCACCAAATATCAATGAAAATGAAGTTTTAAGCATGCAAGAATCAATCCCTCTTCTATCTAAGCACAAGAAGCTTGAATCCAATGTCTTCTTCTTGAATTTGGAGTAGAAAGATGGATTGCAATTGAATTTGAGTTTTGGAATTTTAATTTCCCATTCCCTCCACCATTTTTGAAGAAGCTTGAAGACTTAGGCAAATAGAAATGAAGTTATGAAGAGGAGGGGTGAAGGTTGGGTCTAATAGGCTAAAAGCCCAACCCAAAGTCTCAAGTGAAAAAGTAGTAAAATTCTACTATCTCCAATCATATCAATGTTTATACTTAAAAATGTTGTAAACAGCATTTCGAACTCAATGGAAGTGGTCTCGAGTCCTAATTTAACCGTTTGCAAAAAGTAGTTTTTGGACCAAAATTCGATTAACGATAAAATATTTAAATTAAATATTTAAATATAAAATCGACAAATATGCGGGTTGTTACAGACTCCCCTCCTTAAAGAAATTGCATCCTCGCAATATATATATAAGATGGAAATAAAGAGTAACAACCATAAAAGCATATTAACACAAGAGAAATTTGAAATAAGAAGTTCGCCTCAAGTCCGGATGTGTACGCTCGATGAATTCTCTGGATTTCCAAGAACAATCCTTAAGATTTGAGGACCATTGAACCTTCACAAGCGGAACATCTTTATTTCGAAGTCGTTTAACCTCAGAAGCTATAATTCGAATAGGATGCTGTTCATAAGTTAAATTCGGCGAAACTTCAATTTCTTCCACAACAACAGGCTCAAGAATAGAATCGGAATCCCGAAGGCATTTCCGTAATTGAGAAACGTGAAATACGTCATGCATAGCAGAAAACTGAGCCGGCAATGCAAGGCAATAAGCCATGGAACCAATACGTTCAGTGATAGGAAATGGCCCAATATATTAAGGTGCTAATTTTCCCGATCGACTGAAACGTACAACACCCATCATAGGTGAAACATGAATAAATTCTGGATCTAAAACCAGCTTCTCACCGGCCTCAAGCCAACAAGAAGGAGATCAGCATGGTCTTCCCTACAGTGTCTCGAAAGATGCCATACCAATACTAGATTGGAAGCTATTATTATAGGAAAATTCAACAAGAGGAATATGATCTTCCCAAATTCCACCTACATCAAGCACACAAGCTCGAAGGAGATCTTCAAGAGTTTGATTCACACGCCCGGTTTGTCCATCGGAATGGGGTGATAAGCGGTGCTAAAATTAAGCTTCATTCCTAAAGCTTTTTGAAGACTCTTCCAAAATCCACTAGTAAACAATGGATCACGATCGCTAACAATAGAAGTAGGAACTCCATGCAATTTTACAATTTCCTTGACAAATAGTTTGGCCAAAAGAGGAACGGTTCGGTTAGACCGAACATGAATAAATTGGGTGGATTTAGTAAGTCTATCTACTATAACCCATAAGCTATCATGACCCGAACGAGAACGGGGAAGGTCATCTAAAAAATACAAGGAAATTTGGTCCCACTTCCAAATTGGAATTTCTAAAGGTTGCAATAACCTACCAGGCCTTTGGGGTAGGGCCTTGACAAGATGGTGAGTCATACAACACTTAACAAAGTTAGGGATATCAGATTTCATTCACACCCAACATTAAAGTCTCTTCATATCCGTGTATATTTTACTACAACAGGGGTGAAATATTAGAACGATGTGAATCTTCTAAAATATAATGAAGAAGATCACAAATATTTGGTACGATAAGTCTACCAAACTTTCAAATGTCGCCACGAAAATCAATATCGAAGTCTTTCAAACTTTCAATATTAATTTCATCCCTACGACCTTGGCTACAAAGAGCCAATTCGGGATATACCCCTTTGAGCTTCAAGAATGCAGTCTAAAAAAAAGGAGGAGCCTCTAGACTACATAAAACCAGGGATGCACATAAATCGGATTTTTGCGATCTCGAATCTCACAAGTGGATAAAGTCTTGAGATCATTCCATTCGGATATCATCGTATAAACAACTGCTTGTTGCTTACAACTAAGTGCATTGGCAACACGATTTTCCTTCCGGGAGTATAAAGAATATCAAGATCATAAGATGCAAGAAATTCGAGCCAACATGGTTGACACAAATTAAGTTTCTTATGAGAAAATAGATATTCCAATGATTTATAATTGAGGTAGAGAACAAATTTCTCCACCATTTTGATGATGCCAAATATTAAAAGAAAAATCAATAGCCGCGAGCACCAGATCATAAGTGGCATACCTAGTCTCGATCGGCTTTTAAAGATTTAGAAGCAAAAGTGATTGCACGTTCTCTTTCGTAAGAGAACAGCATCCAAAACAATACAATAAGCATTGGTACTAAAGTTAAAGTCTTGGTTCCCTCTGGGAAACACAAGAATAAGAGTATCAAAAAGAGAGAATTCTAATTTTCTTTTCTCAAAAGCTAAAACTATAAAAATCACAATCACCTTTATAGAAAAACTTACATTTTACAAGTCAATTTATTGTGTCTGATTGTCTCATCAAAGCGTTTAGGAAATCCTATCGATAGCGTTGATCAAGCGCATCGACCAGAATTCTTAAAACAATAAATGGGCAATACAACACAAAATTATCTTTTTATAGGAATTTAAAATATCTTCTTAAAAAGATTTGCAAAATTTTAAATTTCTATTCTCATCCAAAATTAATAAATACAAGATTGGAATTATTGAGATATTCATAGAATACTCGATTTATAAAAGGGATGAAATTGACTGGATAAACTGAATTACACAATATGTCATTTATATAAATCATAACGAGTGCGGAATGCGGTATGTGGAAGGCTAACCTCCGCAACTCGTAGCGATTGAAATTCGCTGGCAAGGTCAAACTGGAAAGACCTTAACACCACTCAAAAAGGTTGCTTAGGTGATAATCCTAAGACAAACTCAAAAATACCGGAAAATTCTCAACCGATAAGAATGAGAGAGATATCTCTTTACTCAACATGTGAGCTAAAAGAGCAAAATGATGCCATCGATTTGAAATCGAAATCATAAAGGAAAAATATGAACCTGCTTAACAGATTGAAAATGTCGAAAATGATTAGTCCATTCGGAAAAATTGGATATGGGCTTCAAAAATGATTAAGCCAATCCTTTCACGCAAATCAATTTCGAAGCCTAAGCAATGCATAACATGCAATTTGGTTCGGAAAGAAAAATCACATGTAATAATTTCGACATCAATAAAAAGCAATTTGAGTGTTGCGGATCCATCAACCGGATTCGCAATTCCCAAAGAAGTCAACAAGCCCAACATATAAAAAGAAAGAGAATCAACAAGTTCTTTTGATATAAAAATGATGAGACGAACCCATATCAAAAAGAACTTGAATCGGATAATCGCAAACAAATGAAATCAAGGATTAAATAAGGAATACCTTGACCCAGAGAAGTTTTGTTAGAAGCTTTTAGTTTTCCTTCCCTCTTGCTTGGAAGCTTGGGACATGTAGACAAGTAATGGTCCGAGCCTTTGCAATAACGGCAAAAGAGTGGTTCCGGACACTCCTTCGCATAGTGGTCCCTAGAACCACAATTATAGCATCGTCCATGATTAAGGATTGGAGTATTTGCTTCCAAAGTCGGTTGCTTCGCCCTCTTATTGGGATAAGGGCTTTTGAACTTAATATGCCTCTTTTTGGACATCCCAATATCACTATTAATTCCTTTATCAGCTTCTTCTTCTTGTAGAGTGATATCTACAAGTTGGTCGAAAGGAACTTCTAGTTTCAAAGGTAAGATCTTTGTGGGATTCTTACTCAAAGCACAGATAAACCTTTGATTCTGAGCAAGACCCAAAAGTTGTTGGGCAGACATGAATACGCCATCCAGAGAAGGACTACTGGACTGACTAATGCTAGGACTGCCAGAACTAACCATCTCTTCTTCCTTCAAGAAAGAAAGGAAGAAGAAGGAAAAGATTATTCTCAGAATGAATATCAAGCTATCTTGATAGATAGAACAAGGAATCACAAAAGAAATTAGGATGAATCGGTACGAAGACTCGAATTAATCCTAAGGTAGGACTCCTAAGATGGACTTAGGACGATGATCCTTGTTAAGTTATTCTACATTGTTCCGAAGTTTGGCTCTGATACCAAGCTGTGACGCCCCACCTCTATACCCACGCTAGCCAAGAACACTACGATGTTGTGCTGTCAACTAGCACGGAGAATAAGGCTGTTGAGGAGCAACCATCCATGTAACTTCTTTGTGCGAGCACCGTTATGTCAGCTAGTATAGCATGCATTTCATTTAAGGAGGAAGTCCGACATACCGATACAAATTCAAAGCTATCACACGGTGGCTATAAATAATCTTCGGAAACAAACATAGAAATAAGCATAACACATGAAAGTGTACATCAGAGTAGTGGTCAGTACGATCCACGATATTATATTCTATCTATCAAGATAGCTTGATATTCAGTCACAGACATCCAAATCACAAAGGCGGAAGAAGATATGAATATATAACCAACACATGAAAGTGTACATCAGAGTAGTGGTCAGTACGATCCACGATAATACAAAAGAATAGCAACACGTTCTACACAAGGGAATACAACTATGAGTCTATATCTCAAGTGTATACAACAAAAACTGCTAATCTAAACAGTTAGCCAAAAGTCAGAGTGATGAATCCCTGGGAAGAAGTCAAGCAGAAGCACCGTAACATCTCGGTCTGACCCGAGTATTATTTAAGAAAATAATAAACGGGTCAGTCTAGCTATAAATATCAGATGACATGATATAACATAAAAGATATGGCATAAACATAAAATATCCATAATGACATACCACTATAAGTATGTAAATAATGATCAACAGAAGATCAATCAATAAGAGATAATCAATATCACAAAAATCTTCTCAAAGATTCGGAAAGGGCATCATACCCTAAACTTGTACTCATAACAAGTCAATGACATAAATTCTAGAAATCAATGCAAGAAGTCCAGAAATCATAGAAAAGAGAAAGAGGCCTGTCACATGACGGTCCGAAGACTAAGGGGAGCTACCCCACATGTGTGAATGGAATCACACAGATTAAGGTCCAGACTAACCAAAAAGCAAAAAGGTATGTGTGAGTGGAATCACACAAGTGGTGTCTAGTCTAACCTCGCAACAAGAGACATCGCACAGTTGCTAGTCTAAATCATCAGAATGATCGTCATGATCAACGAGAAGTGTCAATTACACTAAGCTAGTAAATATAGAAGTTTAGCTTCATGTCCCATAACCACTTGCTTAACTTAAATATTTACGAACAAACTGTAAATCTTCACTAATAAAATTGTCACAAGAGGTTCAATCGAACAAGTCCAAGAATTAACCGACGAAGTGAATGCAAGCATTTCATACCACTTGTTTTACTAAGTCGTTTAATTATATTTCTCATCCGAGTAAGGTAAAGGTTTGTATATACTAATAGATTGGAAAACGGTTTAAGAAAAGAGCTTTGTTATTAAAAATAGAGTTGAAATTGTTTGTTAAAAGAGTTTTGATATTTACTACTACTATTGAAACCTTTATATTATAAAGTGACAAAACACAGAAGCAATTGTAGAAACAATCAGCCAAAAAATCGCATACGGAGATGTGAATAAAATCCAAGGAAATCAGCTCAATGTTTTTCAGAAAAGATCCCCTACGGAGGGGGGGTCCAGGGGGGTGGCAACACCCCAAGATGGGGGTGCGGGGGCAACGCCACCGCTTACGTGTTTCGACCTGCCCGGTCAGGTCGCGGGGGTCCAGGGGCAGCGCCCCCGGCGGGGTGCGGGGCATCGCCCCGTCCAAAACGGTACGACCTAGTGAAGACAAAATGAGGTCTAACAACCTAAGAGGAATAGGGTCGAGCGACCTAATGGTTGCGACCTAGGGGTCTAGGGCGTCAAACGACCTAGTGGTGTTCGCGACCTAACGATGACTCGCGACCCAACATGGCCGACCTAACAGAGGTTGCGACCTAACAGAGCAACAGGATGAGCGACTTAACAAAGTGGCCGAGCGACCTAACTGGAGCAAGCGACCTATTGGTCATGCGACCTAAAGTAGTAAAGAGCCGTACGTGTTAACGAGTTAACGACCTACGACCTAGGTCCATACGACCTACGACCTAAGGTCCCTACGACCTACGACCTAAGGTCCATAAGACCTAAGGTCCATACGACCTACGACCTACAACGTCGCGACCTAGCGACCTAAGGGGATAAGGGCCGAGCGACCTAACATTCGAACGACCTACGACCTAAGGAGCTTGCGACCCACGACCTAATGCCCAACGACCCACGACCTAATTCCGAAGCGCCGAGCGACCTAACGTTATAGGCCATTTTAGGTCGGAAACGAGCTATTTGAAGGCCGAGACTTTTCCACATGAACGACCTAGCAAAGGCAGAGAGACCTAAGGGCAGATTTTCACCAAAAACACTTAAAGTTGAAATTTTTCGCCAATCCAATCCAAACTAAATGCAAATGTACATGCTAAAGTGATAGGGAAACATTCCCAACAGTCCAATATAGATATAGACTAGATTTGTAGGATAAAAATCTCACCTTTGCACCAAATATCTATGAAAATGAAGTTTTAAGCATGCAAGAATCAATCCCTCTTCTATCTAAGCACAAGAAGCTTGAATCCAATGTCTTCTTCTTGAATTTGGAGTAGAAAGATGGATTGCAATTGAATTTGAGTTTTGGAATTTTAATTTCCCATTCCCTCCACCATTTTTGAAGAAGCTTGAAGACTTAGGCAAATAGAAATGAAGTTATGAAGAGGAGGGGTGAAGGTTGGGTCTAATAGGCTAAAAGCCCAACCCAAAGTCTCAAGTGAAAAAGTAGTGAAATTCTACTATCTCCAATCATATCAACGTTTATACTTAAAAATGTTGTAAACAGCATTTCGAACCCAATGGAAGTGGTCTCGAGTCCTAATTTAACCGTTTGCAAAAAGTAGTTTTTGGACCCAAATTCGATTAACGATAAAATATTTAAATAAAATATTTAAATATAAAATCGACAAATATGCGGGTTGTTACAGTGGTGGTGGTTAGGCGGAAGGGTAGGGTTCGAGATCAGTTTTTGATCGAAGAGTTTCTCGAGATGAGTGCAATGCCTTGGAGTGACCGGAGTGGTTCGTATTTAGGGAATAGCTGCTGAATAAGGAGATGATGGCGATGGCAAAGTATTAGAATTTCCGGTGGCCAGGAAGGGAAGAACGAGGCGAAATGATGGGTTCTTGCTCCTGTAAAAGGGGTTTCGGTAGTTCAAAATTTGATACTGGAATTGTTGGGGGGTGTTGAGGTGATTAGGTGATTTAGGAGGTCGGAGATGGTTTGTGGACAGGGACAGCGTCGTGCTCTAGTGAGGCGGAGCGGTGTGCAGGTGCACGCGTTTGTCTTGTGCATGATAGAACAGTAATTGGGAGAAGATGAAAGGTGAAGTTTTGGAATTGGAGAAGAAGGGGTTTTACTGGGTTCTACTCGAGTTAGTAGCGAGTTTCCTCGATAGTTCACCTATACTTTAACAGTTCTAATTTAAAACAAATTTAATATGAAATGTTGGGTTTGTTCTGGTCTGGGACGAGTGCATTCGAATTGATTTCGAGGGAAAAATTTATACAGTTTTAAATCTGAGTAAAACAAAGTTTTATCAGGTCTAAAATGTTCTTAAATTAATTGCTTTTATATGTAACCAATGTTTTGTATAAACTATTGGATTTAGAAGTTGAGTAATTATGTTATTAATTTAGTTGAATCTTAAGTTTATTTAAACTTAATTTAAAATATGTTAATAAATAAGTGATTAAGAGTAATTGATTAATGATTGAAGAATAGTTAATTAATTTAATTATTATGATTAACTAATTAGAGAATAATTAATCCTTAAATAAGGATAAATTTATGAAGTAATTAGAGATTAATTATTTAAAAGATAATTATTTAATGTTAAGATGATGATTAGAGTAGTACTCAATGAAGTAATTAAAGGAAATTAAATTTTTAGTATAAATTAATTAGGTTAATACGGTTAATTTTTATTAATTAATTAAGTTTAATTAATTAAAGATAATCGTTTGATGTTGGGTTAAGAATAATTACTTAGGATAATTAATGAGGTGTAATTACTTAGTGAAGTAATTAGTGGATAATTACCGGATGTGATTAATTTAAGGAAATTACTTGATGGGTAGTAATTAAAGGATAATTACTTGATGGAAGAAATTGAGTAAAGATTACTCGGAGTAATTGTAGGATTGATTTATATAATTAATCAAGGAGATGGTTTAATTGATAAGTAATTAAGGAAAGTTAATTTCTGATTGTGATTAATCAAGATTGATTAATAAATGTAATTAAGTTAAAGGATAATTATTATATGAAATTTAAGAATAATCAACTGGTGAAAGTAATTAGAGGATCATTAATTAATTAATGGAAGTGATCAATATTTCTTATTAATGATTAAATGATGATGGATGCTTTGAATTTGTTGATACCTCTGATATGAATTGCTTTTGTGATATGATTAGTTGGATAGACGAGGATAATGTGATTATCAATCAATTATGAATTGCTGTGTAAAAGTGTTATTCGACAATTTATGTTGAATTGTATTTTATTGAATACCTTGGGTTTAGGCGACATTGGATTCGAAGAGACTGGAGTCGGGTATTTGTAAATACCCGAAACCACTTCGATTCTTTATATCTGATGTATGGAATCAATAGAATGAAATGGAACGATTAAAGTGAATGGGACCATCTAATCTAAGTTCGACACTTAGAAATTGATGTGTGATATAAATGATGTCTATAAAGACTTGTGAAGTTATAAATTGATACAAGTTACCCGGGTTTATATAGTTGTATGCTTTTGTATTCCATGTTGGATGGGTTTACTCACGCTGGTTTCCAGCCTGACCCGGGTGTTATTTTGATGTAATGCTCGGGTCAGACCGAGTATTATAGATTTTCAGGTAAGGACGTTCTGAAGCTCAGGAGGCGAGCTGGATGGCAGGGTCGTATGGAGAGTTTACTCTATGATATTGTATATGTCTGAGATATGTTAAGTTGTATCAGTCCAATGTTATATAAAATTGATGTAACTCTGATATAGCGATGTAAATTGATAGATACGGTTTTCTTTGGTATAACTATTATTAATATTATATTTTATCCGCTGCGAATGTGAGATTATGTGTTTCTTTTCTGTTCTTCTTCTATCTCTTTCTTCTTTTCTCCAACTATGTGGAATTTTCGTGATAAAAAATTCCTGGTCGTTACACCGACGGAGATCGAATCACACAGCCACCACCTATTAGGGTAGACCCTAGTATAATTATACACGTCGATCTGACCGATGCTTCAGCGAACAACCCCCACCGATGTGATCCCCTCGGTCCTAACCGCACAACTGTGCCTTCGAATTGTCGATTAAACGACGTTGATCGATGATCAATGAACGACTGTGTAACGACCCGTAGATTTCGTGAATTTAATTGGGTTAAATGAATAAGTTTTGTAATTAAATTTAGTAGAAATAAAAAAAAACTTATAAATTAATATTGAAATGAAGGATAAAATAAAATATATGAATGGTAATTAAAGCCTTTATTTGTAATATAAATAAAATTTCAATAAATAAAATGGGGTATGTAATTACCAGAAATTTTTGATCCCGAAAATTCCAGATAGTTATGAAAAAGAAGAAAGAGATAGAAGAAGAAGAAGAACAGAAACAACATCTCACATTCGCAGCGGATAAAATATAATAATAACTAATAACAGTTTACAAAAGAATACTATATCTGTCGATTACATTTAATATACATCAGAGTTTCACATATATATACAGTCACTGAATATACATAATTATCAAGTCTCGGATTAACAATAATATAAATACAGCGGAAAATACCATATACGCTATTGCCATCCAACGCGCCTCCTAAGCTCCACAACGTACCTACCTGAAAATCTGTAATACTCGGTCTGACCCGAGCATTACACCAAAGTAACACCCGGGTCAGGCTAGAAACCAGCGCGAGTAAACCCAACTAACATGGAATACCAAAGCAAACAACTTATATAAAACCCGGGGTAACTTATATCAATTTAACAACTTTACAATTTGCTATAGACATCACTTATTCCACACATCAATTTCTAAGTACCAACTTAGATAAAATAATCTAATTCACTTAAATAATTTCATTCCAGCCTATTGAATTGAAAAATAAATTTATAAAAATTCGAAGTGGTTTCGCGTATCTTCTAATACCCGACCCCCGGTCTCTTCAAAACTCATGTTATCCTAACCCAAGTTATACAATGCAATACACGACTTATCATATCAGGGATATCAACACATTCAAAGCATTCAATCATTCATAAGCAAAGCTTAATCACATACAAATCAATTCGATTCTTTCTCATTGAAATTCAACCCTCAATTACTTGTATTCCTTTAGTAACATTAATTAATTCCAAATCAATTAATTAGTCAACCCATCATTATTTATCTTAATTAATCCCCTAGATTAAATATTTTTCAATTAAATTTATGTAATTATCTTTAGTTAATTTATCGATATTAATTGTTCTTAACTAAAAATGAATAAGAAATCTTAATCACTTAAATCAACTATTTCATAAATTAATTATGTGTATTAATTAAATTAATTTTTTAATTACTTACAGTAGCTAATTTCTCACAAGTCATTATTTATTGAATTGATTTAATTAATCAATTTTTAACTACATCAATTCTTATATAATTTAATAATTTCCAATCATATTTTAATTTGCTCTAATCCAAATCAATTACTTTAATTCAACCACAATATTAATTTTTCTCGATTAATCTCAATCTGTAATTATCTACCCTTTTTATTTACTTCATTAAATAAATAAATTACTCCTCAGTTAACTATATTAATTAATCTCTTGATAAATTTCACAAAGTAATTATATTTTATAAATTTCATTAAGTAATTACATATCAACCATCAATTGATTGTTTAAATTAATTTAACTTAATCCTTAATTAATTCGAACCCTTAATTACTAAATTAATTAGCACAATAATTAATTAATTGAATTAATTCATTATCCATTCAAATTATTCCGCCTATTTAATGAATCACCAATCATTAAACCCTTATTAACTCGAGAATCAAACAAAACCAAAGTCACAAATTATCAGCACACATTCAAACAACTCAATCAATCGGCCAATTATTTAAATTTAACCACTTAAATTAAATAATTCCAGACGAGTGAGATTTACTCACCTTTGGTTTTCATTAGCAATCCATTCCATTACGCCTTGCTTCTTCACAATTTTCAAACCTTAAATAAACATTTAGAATTTATTAACATTTGAACCAATCGATCAACCTATTACCATCTATTAATATTTTACATAATCGATCGATCATCTACCCCTTTTTACAATTTTATTTAACTAATAATTAAATCTAAACTAGAAATTTTTCTTTATAAATCTTTTAGTACCCAAATAAATTAACCAAGTCAATTAGAAAATTTTATCACCAATCCCTTATAAAATTTTCTTCAAAATCTTATAAAAATTCTAATATATATGTATATAATTAATTTTCTTTATTTCTTCAGAATATAAGTTATAACAAACAAATAATAAATACCTTACTGCCTCCTCCTCCCAAGACGAAGCACGAGCCACTACTGCAACCCCTCACTCTCGCGCATGCGCAACAGCAACTCACGCCGAAACAGAAACCCTAGCCCCAATCAATCGCCTCCCCAAGACCCCACGTGCCTTAGCTCTTCCTCACGCGCGCGTACGCGAACCATCATCGCGGCCAAAATCGTGTACCACCTGGAACCGCCGCAGCCTCCCCCTTCCTCCCCTCAACTCGAAATGAGCCGTGATCGAGTCTCGAACTCGATCTGTTCGCGTTGCCATTTTTTTTTCAAAACTGGAATTCACAATTTAAAGCCATGGAATGGAGCGTGATTGCAAACGATTGTTTTGGGTTTTCATCTGAGAGTAAATTTTGAAAAATATAGATATACAGGGAGAAGGAAGTTCGGCCCCCCTTTGCCTTTTTTTTCGATAGTTTGATTACGGTCTGGAACTTGAGGGAGACAAAGATAAGATATAGATTTGAGGAAGCTTCGTGAGTATGATTGTTGAAAACTAAATATCTCTGGCTAACGTACTATATAATTTATTATATTATAAAACTTCAAACCGTCCCGTTAAACGCCAATTAAAATTTCGAGCTTTTCTTAATGAATGCCGCTAGGCGATTACATAGTTTTACCCGAGTTCCAAAGTCAATGGAACGTGTTACGGAGGCTAATTTGATCGTATGTGCGAGTTACAGTAGAAAACGATCAATTTTAAATTAAATCGATTAAAATAGTTCTACGCGTTTCGAGCTGCCAAGGTCAAACGACAACTCCGATTTGTACGAAAATTGAAATCCGATAATAACTAACTATTACGGATCGAATGGAACTGGTTTCGTTGAATTCCGAGACTGTTTCTCGGAAGGCTATTTTTAAAAATCGATTTAAACGATATAATTTTAAAATTTAACAAATTAACTTTAAATTAAATTCCAACCATTCTATTATCTCCAGTATTATCATCATAAATTTTATAAGCCTTCAAATTATTTTTAGTAGGCTTAAAATTCCAGATTCCACATTTCACCCAATTTCGAATTATATAATTCAATAATTTAATTATCAAGTAAATATTAATATTTTGGAATCAAGTTAAAATTAACCTTTAAATATTTTAAAATCAATTAATTATTCCAATTTAAATTGTTAGAAATTCCGGGTCGTCACATTCCTCCCCCTTTAAAAGAATTTCGTCCCCGAAATTACTAGTTAGGAGGAATGGACCAATACCCATCTACCTTTTCTCCAAAACCAACAATTTTATCAACATCCTACCAACTGTCTTTTACAAAAGACTTCTTATCTTTCTTACTAACTTCCCAAACTCTCTCACAGTTTTCAAACAATACCATTTTGCTCAATCATCTAAATTTCAATTTAAAACCAAATTTGAATTATCAAAATTTTCTCAATTTTTTTTCTAACTCTCTAAATTTCCGAATTTTTTTGCCAGCGTCTCCTTCGCCCGGCTAGCTCGGTACAATTATAAAAGGCCTCTATGGGCTTCCAAATTCCGAAAGAAAACAAAAGCCAAGTGGCTGCATCAGAAACCCAATCCAATCTCATCTAGAAATTTAAATACGTACCTTTTTTGTCGGGCAATACAAATTTATCTTTTGGAATCAAATCCAATTTTCTTTTCCCTTTTTAATACCTGCATATCTTGTTTAGCAACAATATTCAATCAAAACTTTACAAATCATTTTATACATTCTCTTATATAGGTTTTCATATTTACTTCTATTCAAATTCGTTTTTCCCGTTTTAATATGAGAATTCAACTTATTTCAATTCTGAATATTAAATTTTTATTTTCCATTTATAACCGAGTCTTATTAGTTCCATCTACTAATCTATTTCAGTTTCATATTTAAAATCGTTTAATTGCTAAACAAAAGTTTTCTAACTTCCAAAATTTTCGCAAAATTTTGGCAGAGTCTCCTTTGTACGGAGTAGCTTTTGCAATTTGACAAGAGATATAAATATATATACATCGACCCACTTGGTCGGAAAAAGAAAAAACAGTTCATATTTCCTATTTTTATTGCGTAGGCATGCCTTATTTAGCATTTTAAGCAAGCATCTTATTTATTTTAGCAATTAGTGCAATACAAATCCAGCCAAACAGCCTTCAGGTACCTGTACTTACTCAATTTAAACATATAAGTACTATATATATGAAGTTTATAACATTTCTCTTACTTAAACAACTATAACACTTCAACTCTAAGAGAAATGCATTCAAAATAACTTCCATGAGCAATTTATATGTTTTCAAAACTAATTCAACTGTTTCCACCAATTTATACACCATTTCATTCAATTTCAGTGGTTTGCAACTCAATTTCTTACCTTCCATTAATTTTTTATCCAAACAAGCTTATATTCTCTTCGAATGATTCAAAATCAATTTCCTTTAATCTCTATTGACTCATAGACTTTTAATTACTTTGGTTTACGCCAAACAACAATTATTGTTATGCAATCTCGACGATATTCGGTTAATAAAGTATCTATTTTAGTTTATAACTATTTCAAATTAATTTCAACTCATTCTGAATTTAATTTCATTTAATTTCTAATTTATTCACCCACCATTTATTTAGCTCGACACATTCCATTCTTGTATACTTCTAGCCATTTCCAAATTAATTCAATCCAAGCTTTTATTTAATGGGCTTTCACTCTTATTCGAAACCAAACTTCCATAAATTTTAACTTAAGCGAATTTACTTTAGTTTATCCTAACATCAAACTTAAGTTTGCTTCTATTTGATTCTCATTTAAGCAACTTCCATTAAATTTAGTTAGCCTATCCATTTTAAATTTTAAATTTAATCCATCTTCTCAATTTATCAAAATAACATCCATGCACATACTTAACTCATTTATACTTCAAATTAATATACCACCAAATTTAAGTTCAGTCTGATAATCCAATTCCAATCACAACTTTGATTTATTTTTTATTCAATCAGACTTCATCCATTTATTATTTAACTCAATCAACCCAATTTAAAGTTTTCATTTACTTACTTAATTCATTTTCGAATTTATTTTATTAATACAAGGCTCTTCTCAATTTATTTCGATTCACTTGGGTTTTGTTTTGCAACTCGAACAATTTCTACTACAATTCATTTTCATTATATCCAATTTACTTGCAAATTTCACTAAATATTATTCAAATCACACTTGAATTTTATTTGTAATTCAAGCCATCACATTTTTCAATCCAACTCTATTTTTTTATTTTTACAACATCTCTTCTAATTTATTTCATTATCAAATCTAAGTCGAATTCTATTTAAAATTCGAATTCATTCCCAAACCCATTATTAATTTACAATCCATTCATTTACCAAAGTTAAATTTTATTAACATACTCAATCAAACAATTATTTAATCAATTAGCTTATTTCCAACTTCTAAATCAATATTTGATTTTTAATTACAAAATCACTTCTTTAAAATTCCAGTTTGATTTCCTTTTATTTCCCCAAAATTCCAACATCTTTATTTAAAAATTTTAGAAATGCTTTTAAATTCACATAAGACTAATAAAATAGCTCTTTATAAAAATACTTCTTATAACTCGATGTCTCCACCAGTTCATCCTTGTTCTCACAGAAATTCAGTCATATGTTGATCAGGCGTAGGACTGAAAATCTATAAGTACTTAGCAGATCCATTTTCAACATCCAGTGAAAATACTTTTGAAAATAATTTTATTGAAAATATGGAAAACAATTTTTGAAAATAGAGGAAATATCTTTGGTGAGAATCCTCCGGAAATCATCACCCCCATCCATGGTCGCAATTAACTCGATGGTTACGTTGCCATCCCGACAAAATCCATAGATAACTGTAGGCCTCCGCGCCCCTCGATTACACCATGGAACCCACGACAGATCGCAGCTACAACTGGGGTTACGTAGTTATCACAGCAAAAATCCATATAACTGTAGGCATCAACGCCCTCGAATTTCGCTGCCAAAAATGAAACTTCTCCACTCCACTTGACCATATATCGCAGTCTACCGATGTCGCGTTGCCTTCCTGGCAAAATCATGTGTAGACTGTTGGCACTCATCCTCCACACGATTTTGCTATGGTCCCCACAGTAGATCACAGCGACATCGAGTTACACTATCGTCACAGCGTAACCCAAATGCCCCTGTAGGCATCAACGCCCTCGACTTTCGCTACCCAATAATCCTCAGGAACTAGTTTGTCCGGACTCCTCACAAGATCAACTTTAGAACCCCCCTCCTTAGGGCTCAAGGAAGCACCACCCGGTGGCACTCCTGAGAAGTTCATTTCAAGGGAGCGCCTTTTTCCCCAAAGCCATCATCAAAACACTTTATACTGTACACATATAGTATCTTTCAAATCAAACACCTAGTATGATATCATACAAATCTCCTTTACACAAAATCGATTATCTCAAAATCGATAATTCTCAAACTAGGCTTTCCAAATTCAGTATTGATTTTACCCAAAAATCAAAAGCCTTTCTAAATCCAAAGGTTTCCAAAACCCTTTTCCAAGGTCCTCATAAGATCCTTTATATATATATATATATATTCAAATATATATAAATTTTAAAAAAAAACTTTGGATCATTCAAACTTGTATAAAACCCCTTTTATACATTAAACACCTTTAAAAATTCTTTTCTTCCGGCAATAGATTTAACAAGGGGAGTTTCATCTTACATACAACAAAGATATATAACTTTGTTTATTCAAAATCAAATATTTTTAATTTGATTACTCTTTCCCATATCAATTTCATTCAAATCCGTACGACGTACACATATCATCCGTACGCTATATCCACCTGATCGCTCACTCGATCACACAATTTCACTTCCGAACTAGTATCGTCCACCCGACTTCCTAGTGCGGACTCAGATCTGGTTTCTTGATTAGAAACCGTCATTCTCCTTGCATAGCTATAACTATGACAGAGAATATCCAGAACCAATTAACAATCCATACCCAGGTTCGCCGTTGAAAATCTAGTGAAAAATCCCAACTCGGATCGATAAATTATCTCGAAATTCTGTGTCCGAATCTGGATCAAATCATTATGCGAATAAAATAATATACGTACATCCCACGTATTTATTTTCATTGATTATCAACCAAATCAATTCCCTTTCTATTCGCATTTCCTTTAGTTCCTTTCATTTATTTACAATTGCCTTAATCCTCATTTGGATTATCACTTCAATTCTTATCTCAGTTGTGTATTAAATCCATAATAGTTTGAACTCCGACCAGTTTATATTTAGAAAATAGCTTGAAAATTTTAAAAATAGATAAGTAATTGAAAAACAATTATTAGTTTACAAAATAGATATAAAATAGTTAACTAATTACATAATAGCTGAAAATAGTTAAATAGTTTTAGAAATTTTATATAATTGCCAAATAGTTGTAAAATAGAAATTAGTTTGTGAAATAGTTGAAAAATAGCCATTAGTTTAGAAAACAGTTGAAAAATGATTAAATAGCTCCAAAAATAATGGTAAAACAAATATAAAATAAGTTAGCTTTAAAAAGAAAGATTGTATATATTTAATAGCTTGGAAAAATAAGTTTATATCAAAATAATTTATATTGAAAATAGTCAAGAGTCAACTGTTCACTTCCCTAACAATTCAACTTAAATTTCCACTTCCATTTAATTTATTTAATCCTAATTCAAGTTGAATCAACCCGGGTTTCTTTCCAAATTAAATCAAATTCCATTTGATTTTAATCCTGTTCGCTTAAACTATAATTTCAAATTATTCCAATCATTTTGAATTATTACCAATTGAACCCATTTCAAATTCAAATCATTTCAATTTAATCCAATTCAATTTTCCCATTTAAATTCTTAAACTTATACACCCTCAATCACCAATCCTCTTAACTCAAACAAAATTCAATTTTGAACTAATTCAATTTCAATCTTGAATTTAAACTATCTCGAATTATATAAATTCGAGTTAAATTCTCAAAGGTTGGTTTACATTTTTAAACCAAATTAACTTTTATTCAAAGTTTTTAATCAATTTAACTTCTGAGTTCAATTCTCAAAATTCCATTTTAAATTATCTTTACTTATGTATTTCAAGGTTCAACTAAGAATTCAACACAATTCCTTTTTAAAATTTTAATTTATTATTAAATTTTATCTTCCAGTTCGAAGCCGGTTCTTAAACAAGTTTAATTTACAATTCAATTATTTAAATTTATTTTATTTATACACTACCATTCTCAACTTAAAGATTTTTATTAACAATAGGATGATATCATCCAATTTATTTTAAAACGTCCATCCATTTTCAATTTTTAAGTCACAACCCGTTTTGAGATCACACAAATTCCTAATTCAAATCAACCATTTAACTTTCCAAGTTAAATTCCAATTTACTTAATCCAATCAACCTTACTCTATTTAAATTCCCGCTTCCAGCTTCAAAATTCTTTCCCTCTCATAAGTTCAAAACTCAACTTCTTAGAGTTTATTTCAAATTATCTTTGATATCATGTATATCCATACATATATACATATTTATTTCTTGGCCCTCCCAGCCATGTTTTAAAATTTTAAACCACCTTTGGTTTTAAATTCAAATCAAATTTCAACAAACCATTGTTTACAACAAGTCCCAGTTATCTAAATAATACTTGTTTATTATTTTTCATTACTTTGAAACAAAATTTTCAAATTCTGGGACCAGATTTAGAACTTCATTTTCAATCCATTAAAGTTTAATTTAGTTGTATTTCTATTTCTACTTAATTTAATTCCATTTCAAGACTTCAATTTGGTTGTATTATATTACTTTTTGATTTTTGTTTCAATAATTAACAACCAATCACCTAAATATTTATTAGAAGGATATATCACTTTACATATCAAAATATATATTTTATATAAAATCATTTAAAATCTTTTTATAAGAAAATAACAAGTACGCTCTCATACATACATACATACATACATACATACATACATACATACATATATATATATATATATATATATATATATTCTCAACTCATTCTAGAGTACTACAGACTCCTTTAAATGAGTAACCCCCACCAGAGCCAAGGTTCTCGCTTAACCTTTTCAGCTCTGATACCAAAATGTAACGACCAGAAATTTTCGATCCCGAAAATTGCAGATAGTTATGAAAAAGAAGAAAGAGATAGAAGAAGAAGAAGAACATAAACAACATCTCACATTCGCAACTGATAAAATATAATAATAACTAATAACAATGTACAAAAGAATACTATATCTGTCGATTACATTTAATATACATCAGAGTTTCACATATATATACAGTCACTGAATATACATAATTATCAAATCTCAGATTAACAATAATATAAATACAGTGGAAAATACCCTATACGCTATTGCCATCCAGCGCGCCTCCTGAGCTCCAGAACGTACCTACCTGAAAATCTGTAATACTCGGTCTGACCCGAGCATTACACCAAAGTAACACCCGGTTCAGGCTGGAAACCAGCGTGAGTAAACCCAACTAACATGGAATGCCAAAGCAAACAACTTATATAAAACCCGGGGTAACTTATATCAATCTAACAACTTTACAATTTACTATAGACATCACTTATTCCACACATCAATTTCTAAGTACCAACTTAGATAAAATAATCTAATTCACTTAAATAATTTCATTCCAGCCTATTGAATCGACAAATCAATTTATAAAAATTCGAAGTGGTTTCGGGTATCTTCTAATACCCAACCCCCGGTCTCTTCGAAACTCATGTTATCCTAACCCAAGTTATACAATGAAATACACGACTTATCATATCAGGGATATCAACACATTCAAAGCATTCAATAGCATTCAATCATCCATAAGCAAAGCTTAATCACATACAAATCAATTCGATTGTTTCTCATTGAAATTCAACCCTCAATTACTTATATTCCTTTATTAACATTAATTAATTCCAAATATATTAATTAGTCAACCCATCATTATTCATCTTAATTAATCCCCTGGACTAAATATTTTTCAATTAAATTTATGTAATTATCTTTAGTTAATTTCTCGATATTAATTGTTCTTAACCAAAAATGAATAAGAAATCTTAATCACTAAAATCAATTATTTCATAAATTAATTATTTGTATTAATTACATTAAATTTTTAATTACTTACAGTAGCTAATTTCTCATAAGTCATTATTTATTGAATTGATTTAATTAATCAATTTTTAATTACATCAATTATTATATAATTTAATAAGTTCCAATCATATTTTAATTTGTTCTAATCCAAATCAATTACTTTAATTCAACCACAATATTAATTTTTCTCGATTAATCTCAATCTGTAATTATCTACCCTTTTTATTTACTTCATTAAATAAATAAATTACTCCTCAGTTAACTATTTTAATTAATCTCTTGATAAATTTCACAAAGTAATTATATTTTATAAATTTCATTAAGTAATTACATATCAAACATTAATTGATTGTTCTAAATTAATTTGACTTAATCCTTAATTAATTCGAACCCTTAATTACTAAATTAATTAGCACAATCATTAATTAATTGAATTAATTCATTATCCATTCAAATTATTCTGCCTATTTAATGAATCACCAATCATTAATCCCTTATTAACTTGAGAATCAAACAAAACCAAAGTCACAGATTATCAGCACACATTCAAACAACTCAATCAATCAACTAATTATTTAAATTTAACCACTTAAATTAAATAATCCAGACGAGTAAGATTTACTCACCTTTGGTTTTCATTAGCAATCCATTCCATTACGCCTTGCTTCTTCACAGTTTTCAAACCTTAAATAAACATTTAGAATTTATTAACATTTGAACCAAACGATCAACCTATTACCATCTGATGCAGCTCAAGTTAGAAGAGAAGGGATAAGTCGTACACGACTTAAGCAGGAGTTAAGTCGTCCACGACTTAAGAAGGAATATATAGGTCGTTCCCGACCTAAGGAATCACGTGGGGAAGAGATGCGAGTTAATTAAGAAGAGTTAAGTCGTTTCCGACCTAACTGGAGACCAGAGGGGAAGTTGCGCCGAGTTAACGACCTAACTCTAACAGGTTGCAACCTAACAGAATATGGCTCAAGAAGTTAAGTCGTAAGTCGACAAGAAGTTAAGTCGTAAGTCGGCAAGAAGTTAAGTCATGGGTCGGTATGTCGATGAGTCGGCCGAAGGTGTGAGGTGTTGTAATATGTTGGTACTATCTTTAAGTCGTATGTCGTTAGCTTCTTAAGTCGCGTGAGTAGTAAGGTCGAATACGACCTAGGTGTTGTACATTTGTGTGTTTCCTTAAGCCGTTCAAGGGTTGAGTCGGCCGAAGGCTGTTGTGATGTAATTGCTTTGAGTCGTGTATGTATGTGATGTGTTAGGTCGCGTACGACCTAAGGATGAGTCGTGAGTCGTGGGAACTAAGTCGGCAACAACTTAAGGGTCTGGGTCAAAAATGCTATAAATAGCGAGTGTGTTGTAACTTTGGAAAGGGGTTGATTTTTGGGAATAAAATTCTTGTTTGATTGCTGTGTGCTTTCATCTAAATTGGTAGTTGAGTGTGATCTCCTATCTCCACTTTCGGTTAATCGAGTGCGCTCAATTCAACGATTGTTAAAGCCAATTCACGGTATCAAGTGCGCTTGATCAACGTTTGAAGAATTGTAGATCTTCTCTCACGGTATCGTGCGCGATCAACGTGTCGAAGATAGCTAGAATTCGGTATCTTTGTCATCAACGAATTTGGGCATTTCAGTATCTTCAATCCACCGTTTGCTACTTTCATCGATCTACATCGTTATGTTATTATCCGCTGCGTCAGTTTTGGTATCAGAGCTTGACTTAGCCAATCATAGCTAAGACGAGTCTTGGAGCCTAGGAGTTGAAGTTTGGTGTTCATTGAGTTCATCCTGAAGTTGCAACAAGAGGAGAACTTTCGATCCATTCCATTTTGGATCAAAGTGAGAGAGTTGTTTGAATTTTTGGCCGTGAGAGTTTGCGCGCCAAAGTTTGAGAGTAAAGTGCTTAGAGCCATGCTTTGTTTGAGCCGAGTTAAGTGAAGGTCGTGACTTGTTGTACAGGTTAGAATTGAAGTTTGAGTTGTGAAGTTTTGAAGATTGTGTTGATTCAATCATGCCACCAAGGAGAGCTAATCGCCATCAAAATGTTGAAGCGTTGTATAGAAGAGAAGAATCCGAGCAAATGGAGCAACGTATCAATGATAAGTTTGATGAAGGCATTGGAATGTTAGAGAAGTTGATGAATGATTTGAATCAAAATCAAAGGAGGAGATCACAAATCTCGAACCATGGAGGAAACAGAGTTTCACCATCGGTTACGGAGGCGAGGAGGGTATCACCACAACCTTTTAGAGAGAGAAGAGAAACATCAATTTCATCGAGGAGAGATCACCATGACTATGGACATGAAGAGGGAAGAACTCCACGTGAGTTTGAAGATGAGCCATATAGAGATGAAGAGAGACATAGTAGAAGAGACATGCGTGATCGAAGGGATGTTGATGGTCGAGATCGATATAGACATACATTTGATTTTAATGAAGAGGGTGATAGAGCTAGCATTCATTATCGAGATCGAGACCAGGTTCGAAACTCGTATCGGGATGTTGAGGATGACCGACGATGGGAATCGGGTATGAAGATGGAAATTCCAGAGTTCAAGGGAGGAATGGTAGCTGAAGAATTTCTTGATTGGTTGTCAAATGTTGAAGAGATTTTTGATTTCAAGGAGGTTCCTAAGCATAGAAGAGTGAAGTTAGTTGCTACTAGGTTGAGGGGTAGAGCTTTAGCGTGGCGGCAACAAAATAAACATACACGGGAGAGAATGGGAAAGTCAAAGATTGAATCATGGGAGAAGATGAAGAAGTTAATGAAGGCTACATTCTTGCCTTACAATTATCAATCACTCATGTATCAGAGATTGCAGAATCTGAGGCAAGGGACGAAGACTGTTAATGATTATGTTGATGAATTTTATCAACTGATTGCTCGAAATAATATTATGGAGATGGAAGAACAGCTGACTGCTAGATTTGTTGGAGGGTTGAGGATACAGATTCAAGATATGTTGAATATGTTTGATCCTAGATCTGTAGCAGAAGCACATCAGAAAGCATTGGCTTGGGAGAAGCAGGGAAGACCTGGAGGTGGTGTGTTTACTAATTCCAACAATCAAGTGAAGGGTGTTAGTGGAAGTTCTAATGTTCCTAAAGCTGTCGCATAACCAGTTGTGAAAGAGGTTGATAAGGCAAAGGTTAATAGCAGTTTCAAATGCTACAATTTCCAGGAAGTGGGTCACAAGAGTAATGAATGTCCGAAGCCGAAAAAGCGAACTATGATTGTTGAAGTTGAAGGTGAGGATGTTGATGAAGGTTATTCTAGCCCAGTTGAGGAGGATGAATAGGATTGCGTCAGTAGATGAAGGATGTAATCTAATGATGAGGAGGTCTTGTTTAATACCGAAGCAAGAAAAAGAAGCTAGTTGGTTGAGGAGTAACATCTTTCAGTCAACATGCACTATTTTGGGAAAGGTTTGTAAATTTGTGATTGACGCTGGAAGTTGTGACAATATTATTTCTACTGAAGCTGTGAGAAAGCTGAAGTTAAAGACGGAGAAGCAACCAAATCCTTACAAGTTAGCGTGGTTGAGAAAAGGAGGAGAAGTGAAGGTGGACAGGCGAGTTCGAGTTCCATTTTCTGTTGGGAAGAAATATAAAGACGAGATTTGGTGTGATGTAGTTGAGATGGATGTTTGTCATTTGCTTTTGGGAAGACCATGGCAGTATGATCGAGCAGTACAGCATGACGGTCGGACCAATAGCTATAGATTTATGTTCGAGGGGGTTAAGATAATTTTGGTTCCAAAGAAGAGACAACAAGAAGAAAGCAAGTCAGAAGAGATTGAGGAGCTGAAGACTTTATTGACTTTGAAGGAATTCATTGAAGAAGTAGAGGAGAGTCCAGAGGTGTTTTTGTTGGTTGGACATGAAGCTACTGAATCCGTTGAAGTTCAAGAGGAAGTAAAACCGATATTGGAAGAATTCAAAGATGTGTTTCCTGAAGAGTTGCCAACGGATTTACCACCGTTGAGGGATATTCAACATCAGATTGATCTTGTACCAGGGGCAGTATCACCACACAGGCCACATTATAGGATGAGTCCTAAGGAGTATGAGGAACTGAGAAGGCAGGTGGAGGAGCTGTTAGAACAAGGGCGTGTTCAGGAGAGCTTGAGTCCTTGTGCAGTGCCAGCTTTATTGGTGCTAAAGAAGGATGGTTCGTTGAGGATGTGTACGGACAGTCGGGCTCTAAACAAGATCACTGTGAGATACAGATTTCCTATGCCGAGGTTTGATGATTTGATAGATCAGTTGAGTGGAGCTGTTGTGTTTTCAAAGATTGACTTGAAGAGTGGATACCATCAAATTCGTATTAGACCGGGAGATGAGTGGAAGACTGCTTTCAAAACCAGGGAAGGTTTATACGAATGGTTGGTTATGCCGTTTGGTTTATCGAATGCACCATGTACTTTTATGAGAGTGATGAACCAGATTTTCAGACCATACATTGGGAAATTTGTAGTAGTTTACTTTGATGATATTTTGATCTACAGTGGGAGTATGGAAAAGCATGTCTAGCATTTGCGTGAAGCACTGTTGATTCTACGGCAAGATAAATTTTATGCTGCAACGAAGAAGTGTGTGTTCATGACGCACAGTGTTTTGTTTCTGGGATACGTTCTATCGAAAGAAGGAATTCAAGTGGATGAAAGTAAAGTAGAGGCTGTCAGGAGTTGGCCACAACCGAAGACAATTACTGAAGTGAGAAGTTTTCATGGATTGGTATCTTTCTATCGGAGATTCATTCCACATTTTAGTAGTGTGATGGCACCTATAACCGATTTCATGAAAGGAAAGAAGTTTGAGTGGTCAGAGGAAGCAGGGGTTGCTATTGAGAAGACCAAAACACTATTGACGACAACACCAATTCTAGTTTTACCAGATTTTCAGTTGTTGTTTGAATTACATACTGATGCATCGAAGGTTGGGGTTGGTGGAGTTTTGAGTCAGAAAGGAAGACCAGTTACTTATTTCAGTGAGAAGTTATCAGGAGCTAAGTTGAGATATAGCACTTATGATGTTGAGTTTTACGCAATTGTTCAAGCAGTGAAGCATTGGAGACATTATCTATTTCAGAAGGAGTTTGTTCTCTGTACGGATCATGAAGCTTTGAAGCATTTGCAAGGGCAGGACAAAATTTCAGCTAGGCACGCTTCATGGGTCGCATATCTACAACAGTTTACTTTTGTTGTCACAAATCAGGGGTGACGAATCGTGTAGCTGATGCATTGAGCAGGAGAAATCATTTGTTGACAACGATGAAGGTTGAAGTGACAGGATTTGAACTATTGCCAGAGTTGATTAAAGAAGATCCTTACTTTACGAAGTTTGTTGAGAAAGTCAAGGATGGGAGTACTGATGAATTTGTATTGGTAGATGGATTCTTATTCAAGGGGAATCAATTGTGCATACCAGATTGCAGTTTGAGAAAGAAAATTGTGAAAGAGTTACACGAAGAAGGACATGTGGGCCGTGATCGTACATTGCATCTGATTTCTCAATCTTATTTTTGGCCATCAATGAGGAAAGAAGTTGAAAGGTTTGTGCGTAGATGTCATGTTTGTCAAGTTTCGAAAGGGACAGCTACAAATGCGGGTTTGTATATGCCTTTACCTGTACCTACAAAACCTTGGGTAGACGTTAGTATGGATTTCGTATTGGGTTTGCCAAGAACGCAAAGGGGAAATGACTCGATATATGTTGTGGTGGATCGTTTCTCGAAGATGGTACATTTTATTGCTTGTAATAAGATGGCGGATGCTGTTCATGTTGCTCAGTTATTTTTCAAGGAGATCTATCGACTTCATGGATTGCCAGAATCTATTGTGTAGGATAGGGATACTCGTTTTCTGAGTCACTTTTGGTTAAGTTTGTGGAAGATGGTGGGAACGAAATTAAACTTTTGCAGCGCTTGTCATCCACAAACAGATGGACAGACAGAAGTTGTTAACAGATCGCTGGGGAATTTATTGCGATATCTTGTGAAGGACAATCTGAAGAGTTGGGACATGAAGTTATGTCAAGCAGAGTTTGCACATAATCATGCAGTGAATCGTAGTACAGGTTTCAGTCCATTTCAGATTGTGTATTCAAGCTTACAAAAGGGGCCACTGGATCTAACAATAGTACCACAACCGAAGGGGACGGCTAAACGAGCTGTAGACTTTGTTAATGAGTTGACTGAATGTCATAAAATCGTTCAGGAGGGATTGGAGAAAGCAAATGAGAAGTATAAGCGAACTGCAGATTTGAAGCTACGAAGTGTTGAATTTAACGAAGGTGATTTAGTTTATGCTGTGTTAACCAAGGATCGTTTTCCAGTGGGCGCTTATAACAAGTTGAAAGCCAGAAAAATTGGTCCTGTAAAAGTTGTGAAACGGATTAATGAAAATGCTTATAAGTTGAAGCTGCCGGAGGATGTGTACATTTCTGACGTGTTCAATATTAAGCATCTTGTACCATATTATGGAGATGGACAATCTGATGTGAAAGAATTTACAAATTCGAGGAGGAATTTCTCTCAACCAGGGAAGGATGATGCAGCTCAAGTTAGAAGAGAAGAGATAAGTCGTACACGACTTAAGGAGGAGTTAAGTCGTCCACGACTTAAGAAGGAAGATATAGCTCGTTCCCGACCTAAGGAATTACGTGGGGAAGAGATGCGAGTTAATGAAGAAGAGTTAAGTCGTTTTTGACCTAACTGGAGACCAGAGGGGAAGTTGCGCCGAGTTAACGACCTAACTCTAACAGGTTGCGACCTAACAGAATATGGCTCAAGAAGTTAAGTCGTAAGTCGGCAAGAAGTTAAGTCATGGGTCGGTATGTCGATGAGTCGGCCGAAGGTGTGAGGTGTTGTAATATGTTGGTACTATCTTTAAGTCGTATGTCGTTAGCTTCTTAAGTCGCGTGAGTAGTAAGGTCGAATACGACCTAGGTGTTGTACATTTGTGTGTTTCCTTAAGCCGTTCAAGTGTTGAGTCGGCCGAAGGCTGTTGTGATGTAATTGCTTTGAGTCGTCTATGTATGTGATGTGTTAGGTCGCGTACGACCTAAGGATGAGTCGTGAGTCGTGAGTCGTGGGAACTAAGTCGGCAACGACTTAAGGGTCTGGGTCAAAAATGCTATAAATAGCAAGTGTGTTGTAACTTTGGAAGGGGGTTGATTTTTGGGAATAAAATTCTTGTTTTATTGCTGTGTGCTTTCATCTAAATTGGTAGTTGAATGTGATCTCCTATCTCCACTTTCGGTTAATCGAGTGCGCTCGATTCAACAATTGTTGAAGCCAATTCACGGTATCAAGTGCGCTTGATCAACGTTTGAAGAATTGTAGATCTTCTCTCACGGTATCGTGCGCGATCAACGTGTCGAAGATAGCTAGAATTCGGTATCTTTGTGATCAACGAATTTGGGCATTTCAGTATCTTCAATCCACCGTTTGCTACTTTCATCGATATACATCATTTTGTTATTATCCGCTGCGTCACCATCTATTAATATTTTACATAATCGAACGATCAGCTACCCCTTTTTACAATTTTATTTAACTAATAATTAAATCTAAACTAATAATTTCTCTTTATAAATCTTTTAGTACCCAAATAAATTAACTAAGTCAATTAGAAAATTTTATCACCAATCCCTTATAAAATTTTCTTCAAAATCTTATAAAAGTTCTAATATATATGTGTATATTTAATTTTCTTTATTTCTTCAGAATATAAGTTATAACAAACAAATAATAAATACTTTACTACCTCCTCCTCCCAAGACGAAGCGCGAGCCACTACTGCAACCCCACACTCTCGCGCATGCGCAATAGCAACCCACGCCGAAACAGAAACCCTAGCCCCAATCAATCGCCTCCCTAAGAACCCACGTGCCTTAGCTCTTCCTCACGTGCGCGTATGCGAACCATCATCGCGGCCAAAATTGTGTACCACCTGGAACCACCGCAGCCTCCCCCCTTCCTCACCTCAACTCGAAATGAGCCGTGATCGAGTCTCGAACTCGATCTGTTCACGTCGCCATTTTTTTTTGAAACTGGAATTCGCGATTCAAAGCCATGGAACGGAGCATGATTGCAAATGATTGTTTTGGGGTTTTATCTAAGAGTAAATTTCGAAAAATATAGATGTACAGGGAGAAGGAAGTTCGACCCCCTTTTACCTTTTTTTTCTTTCGATATAGTTTGATTACGGTCTGGAACTTGAGGGAGACAAAGATAAGCTATAGATTTGAGGAAGCTTTGTGAGTACGATTGTTGAAAACAAAATATCTCTGGCTAACGTACTATATAATTTATTATATTATAAAACTTCAAACCGTCCCGTTAAACGCCAATAAAAATTTCGACCTTTTCTTAATGAATGCCGCTAGGCGATTACAGGGTTTTACCCGCGTTTCGAACTCAATGGAACGTGTTACGGGGGCTAATTTGATCGTATGTGCGAGTTACAGTAGAAAACGATCAATTTTAAATTAAATCGACTAAAATAGTTCTATGCGTTTCGAGCTGCCAGGGTCAAACGACAACTCCGATTGCTATGAAAATTGAAATCCAATAATAACTAACTATTACGGATCCAATGGAACTGGTTTCATTGAATTCTGAGACTGTTTCTCGGAAGGCTATTTTTAAATATCGATTTAAACGATATATTTTTAAAATTGAACAAGTCAACTTTAAATTAAATTCCAACCATTCTATTATCTCCAGTATTATCATCATAAATTTTATAAGCCTTCAAATTATTTTTAGTAGGCGTAAAATTCCAGATTCCACATTTCACCCAATTTCGAATTATATAATTCAATAATTTAATTATCAAGTAAATATTAATATTTTGGAATTCAAGTTAAAATTAACCTTTAAATATTTTAAAATCAATTAATTATTCCAATTTAAATTGTTAGAAATTTCGGGTCGTTACAATGTAAGTATTGTACCTGTATATAAGGTGAATTGAATAAATCCTATTTATTGGAACCTTGTTTATTGATATGCGAATGCATAATAAATGAGTTATTACAAGATATTGAAATTTAAAAAGAATTCTAAATAATGAATAGTGGGAAGGATTATACAGGTGTATAATTTAATGCGAGAAAGGAAAGTATTTAATTGATTTTGTAATAAAAACGTTGAAACGGAAATTGGAATAAATGTATTTAATGAGAGTTGTTGAAATAATTGTTGTAGAGAATAAGTTACAAATGTTATAAATTGCATAATGGTGACAACTTTTGTTCGTTACCAATGCATTTAATTAATAGCGATTAAATGTAATTAATCATTGCCTTTTTTAAGTTAAGAAAATAACTGAAAATTTTGAAGGTAAAATCAATCGAAAGGTTAACTATATGCATAAGATGGAAAGTTGAATAGAATTCCAATAAATGATAATAATGGAAAACGTATACAATCAATGTAGGTAATTAGTAATTACAATGTTGTTGAAAGTAACAAACGTTTCTTTGTTGATAATGTATAACATAACGGAAAGAGTAAATGTACTCATTAGAATATTAATTGCATTGGATAGGGATTTTAAGTAACAATGTTAATGCAAGGTAATTAATGCTAAATTTAAGTCAATAATAATGAATAGTGATTAATTGAAAATTTGTAACATATATTATAAATTACCTGCTTATTTGTTAATGGAATTAGAATCTGTAATAAGTGATAATAAAATAAATAAATGTTCCACTAATGGAAAATGAAATAATTAAATGTTGAGTAAATTATAGGATCGTATTTATTATAAGCGTTATTTTAATAAATATGATTAATTGTGAAATTAATACGGGAAGATGTAAAGTAATAACTAGGGAAGTAATACGTTATAAATTAAATATAACCTAAACTTAATTGTAAGTAAAAGGTTGAAATTGAATCTAATCCATTGGAAACTTATTAAAAATAATCTGGATTCAATTTATAATAAAGATGTTAGTTTAAGAAACTGAAATACATACTATAAAAGGGTAAATTAAGTTACTTTAAATTGGAACGGGAATTGATTTAAATAATTATAAATAAATAAGTAAATCAAGAAGATGAAGTTTATGAATTATTGAATTTGAATCTTCAATAGTGAGTCAATTTGTTAATTTATAATAGTTAGACTTATTGAAATAAATGAAATCAAATTTTAATTATTACGTTAAATTGAAAATTAAGTTGAAAATTAGGAAATATTTATGTAATAATTTTAAGTCCAATGGTAAACCCTCCTATTTGAAAATATGAATGGAATAATCATTGATTCATTTAATTTAATACAATTATTAGAAAGTTAATTTATAATTTATAATTTAATGAAATTGAGAATAATATTGGAATTTCTAAAATGAATCATCTAAATTTATGTTTTTAAATTTGTTTAAAATCATTGTAAATGATTGAGGAATCATAAGTGATAAAATTTTCCAATTCTGAAACTGAAATATAAAATTTGGATTTATTTACTAATTCTTAATTTATTTAATTAATATAAAAATAGCCATTTTTGTCACGGACTCGGATTTCGACGAAACTGGTTTCATCGGATCCGTAACAGTGAATTATTGTAGGGTTTCAAGTTTCGTAGCGATCGGACTTGTCGTTTGATCGTACGAACGCGAAACGCTTTGAAGTCGATTTAATTGAAATCAATTTGAAATCAATTTGAAAATATTGATTTCAGAATAACTTCTTCATACGATGGAATTTGGACGTGAAACCTTTTCCATCGCGTTTAGAATATTTTAAAACACCTATTTCGATATATGGGTTTATCCAATTTCGTTCCGGGGTCAGAACGGGGTTTTTGGGTCACGTTAACGTTAGCACGTATATCCAACATGATCCATCTACTCTATTTCTAACCTACCTATATAAACCCAGTTATAAACCCTGGCCTCCATCTATTCTTATTTGTTTGTGCGTGCATTTCCTCAGCTCCTCCTCTTCCCAATGTCTGCAAACCAAATTCTAGATCAAATTACAATTTCAAAATCAAAGTCAAAATTCAAAGTTCTCAGAAAATTCCAGAAAAAATATATGTCGAAGTTCTCAATGAGCATAATCTTCTACTGGAATTCGTTTTTCAATCCGATTCACTGTTTGTCTGGAAATTTTGAATCAACCTGGATCGTCCAATTCTAGGGTTTACGATCCAACGGTGGATCTGCGACCTTTCATCGATCAGGTTGTGTCGTTGCGAAGGTGGTGTTGAGCAGGACGAGAGGGTACCATTCATTCTTGGAGAAAGGGCACGAAATCACCACGATTTGAGGAGGAAGCCAGCGGCGGCGGTGGCGAAATATGGTCCCGGTGGCGATCGCGTGGCATGGCCTTAGGGCGGCTCGAGATGGCGAAGGTCTTGGCAACGTCAGATGATCGAGGCATGGTCGGAGTTTAGCGCAGTTTGCTTGCGTTCGAGGCGGCTAGTGACGTACGATGGGTCGAGCGGTATTAGAGTTTACGCGATCTGGAAGCTACGTGTGAAACAGTAAGGGGTGACGTGGCTTGGTTAGTGGGGTGAGTTTTAACTTTTATTTTAATTTAATTTTTGAATTTCAAACGTTTTATTCGAATAACTTATTTATACGATATCCATTTCATGCGAGATTTTTTTGTTAGGATCGTAATAAAATTCAGGACTTGATGACGCTGGTTTGGACGGATTCTGAGACCATCAAATTTTTGGGTTTAAATTGAATTTAAATTCAATTTAAATTCAAAAGGTGAGCGTTTTAACCCACTCACAACTTCTAAAATTTCTTATGTTTGTTAAATTGATTTAAGATATGAGTAGAAATTTATTTATGACTGTTTGGCATGTTTTATTCATTATCTTAGTTAAATCGCATTTATTTAAATTAACTGTGAATTAATTTTATTATTTCATAAAAATTTGATAGTTAAAATTTATTTATTTGCATATAAACTGCTAGTTAAACAGTTATTAAATTTATTATTGAATATAAACTATTAGTTAATACCGTATTTATTACCTGTTATATTTTATATGCTCTATATTGATGCTTCTTTTGATTGGATTATGATTTGTAATAAATGGTTGACGATTGATATTTGGATGAATGAATGTTTATTTATATTAACTGCAAGTTGTTATGCATTTCATTTCATTCGGGATTGCGGTTTGAAATGATATACAACCGCATTTTTATTACTAAATTACGGATTGAAATGATACATATCTGTATCGCTTGACCATAGGGTAGAAAATTATATACAGGCACCACGGTATATATATACAATTATTTTTTTGAAAGGATTTTATGGTTTTGGATAGGATACGGTTTAATAAATGTTAATTTTTGACCTTATATAAAATCTTATTTTATGTACATATATGGTTAAATTATTGAATTTAAGCTGTGTATAAATTTGTTAAATAAAATAAATAAGACGAATAATGGAGTTTGATTATTTATATTATATGGTTAAGTACACGTTAAGATATTGAGAATATATAGAGTGTTTAATGTTTTAAATCAATTTATATTGGGAGTTAAGTTGAAAATTCATTTGGAATCGAGCTTAATTAAGAATTTAACTTCATAAGTTGATGTAGAATTTATTAACTTGAAATTTTAAAAGGTATGATATTTATAACTGAAATTTTATTCAAGATGGATTAAATGAATATTTCTAGTATAAATAAATTGGAGGAAATTTTGATAGTTAAAAGTAATTTGAGTTTTATTTAAAATGATTTCGGATTTATTATGCCAATATTTCAAAAATGAACAATAGGACTTTAAATTGTTGAATAGAAATTTCCAACCTTAGTTCCAATTGTTTAATATTCAAAGTTTGAAATATATTGAAACTGAAGTGGTTTATTGGAATTGAAAGCGATTTTTTATTTATGGATTTTGACTTAATCTTAGATGATATAAATGGTAGGTGGTGGAAATTATTTTATTTTATAAAGTAAATAAATCAACTATTTTATTCTATATACTGTTGAATATCCAAAACCATTCAAGTTTTAGAAGTTATGGTTTTAAAGCTATGAATTTCGAAGTATTATGTTTTGAAAGTTATAATCCAAATGTTTGGTTTCCAGTTATTATAAACTTTAAGCAGTATGATTTTGGAAAAGAAATATATTTGAAATAAAAATGATATTATTGATTTGGGTTTTATAAAAATAATATCGAAATGAGTTGTTTTCGAAATGGGAATGATATCGTATGTATGGGTTTGGAATGGATATTTTCTAGTATTAAAGTATAAACTATTTTAAAGACTGCGGTGTTATAATAACGTTTGGTTGTTGAAGAGACCGGGATCGGAAGTTGTCATACTCTCTGCCAACCCCGAAAACCACTTTAACAACCGTGTACACGGTGGAGATTCCAAAATGAAGTAGGATGGTGGTGGCATTTTCCTTTAAGGTATATACGTCGACCCGACTCCCGTGAGTTGGCATAAGGTGGCTAAAACAGGAGTGATCGACGGGTTAATAAGGTAGCACCTTTGATCGGACACATCCCTTCGATATTATACTTTGGCTATGGATTGATTCGGTGGCCACTTTTGATTTTTTTTGGGGGTGTGGCTCGAGGTGGGCGGTAGCTGCGCACTACGCATTACCACCGACCCGGAAGCGTAATTGGTATATCTACCCTGGCATTGCCTAGTTGTGCCGTGTCACCTACCCTATCACGCCTTGTACGAGATTCTATTTGTGTCGTACCTATGGAGTGTCTTCTCGTAGTCTCCCGATCAGGAGATATGCAGGCACTGTATAGACTATTGGCATTATTTGTGTTAAAGGGGAATATTGGGTCACTCCTTAACGCTATATTAAAGTAAGTTTATTTTACAAATAGACACTATTATAATAGCGCAATATACTATATAGTAAATAGTTTAATGGATCCTTAGGAGATGTAAATCCCGAGCATCTCTTGAGTTACTGCACTCATATTTATTTCTGTTAATTTAACTCACATAAGATCTTTTAGTTCTGACTCGAGTGTTTTTGTCTTTTCAAATTCGCTCGGGTCAGTCCGAGCATTTCAGGATTTGAAGTTTTAGCTCTGGAGGACGGAGACGAAAATTTGTATTACTATCTACTATATTATTCCACTACACTATTTAATTCCGCTGCATTGATATTTATTGGTATGTGAACTCTGATATTTATTGTATAAAGAAGAATCAAATGTTTGTAAACAGTTTTATGAACTATATATTAATAATTACATTTTATCCTTCCGCTGTGAGATTCTGTTTTGTTTTATTCTTCCTCGTTTTTCTTATTTACCCCATAACAATCCGCCCTTCCGTATGGTTTGAATTGGCACGTGTGTCGATTTAAAGCGTGTGAAATGGTGGGACGTTACAGACTGAGAATAGTTCATCAATTTCTAGACGGACCGAGGTTCAAATTGCAAAATGAATTATAGATCTGAGATGCGCTCGTCGAGAGCTACAAATCGATATATAATTCGATATAGTTTGAGAAGTTTAAATTTTCGGAATTGGTTTTGATTTTGAATTTGTAATTTAGGAAATTGTTCGTCTGCCATTGGAGAGTGAGAAACAGAAGGAATTGTATATAAGACAAATGAGAATAAGAAGCGGCTAAGGTTTATAACGAGCTATTTATAGGTAGGTTAGAAAATAGAAATAATGGATCAGATTTGATTTGTATTGGAACGATAAACGACCCGAAAGCCCATTCTTCCTCCGGAACGAAAATGGGTCAACCCTTATATCAAAATAGATGTTTTCAAATATTTTAAATTCAATGGAATAGGTTTCAATTCCTAATTCCATCGTATGAAGAACTTATGTCAAAATCAGCTTATTTCAAATTGATTTCAATTAATTTTAATTAAATTGATTTCTAGGCATTTCGCGCCCGTATGATCGAACGATATGTCCGATCGTTATGAAACTTGAAATCCTACAATAATTCACCATTACGGATCCGTTGAAACTAGTTTTGTCAAAATCCGAGTCAGTGGCTACAATGGTATATTTCAGTTAAGTAAATAAATTATTATTAAATTAATTAAATCAAATTTTCAATTTCAATTCTATAATTAACAAATTTCATCATTTTTTTGTTCCTAAACAATTACAATATTTTAAACAGTTTTGATATCAATTTAAATTCAATTAATTTACCAATTACAGTATTAAATTTCAATTTTCAACAAATTCATAAATTAAAATTAAATTTCCAAAATTTCATTTATTTTATTTTCAATCCTATTATCAAATCAATTATTATCTTATGGATATAATTTCCATTGGTATATATCTTTGTGCATTAATAATCTCCAATTTCATCTTAATTTCAATTACATAGTATTTAATTTCATTTACTACAATAAATCCATTTATTATAAATTGAATTTAAATAAATTGATTTGTTTCAATTCCAATCTTTTTACCAAGTCCATTACTACTCTATAAACCTAGTTAACCTTCGTTTTACCTTTCATTACCTTAATATACTCCAATTTAACAACTTCTAAACATTGTATTACATTTCATATTAATGTAACATTAATTTACACTTATTAAAAATTGATTTCCAATTTCAATTCAATTAACTAAATAAACATGTCACACATAATAATTATCACTATTTATTTTTAACTACATTTATAAGTTTATTGTTTACAGACCAATGTTACAATTACTTACATAACCATGGTTTCACTCAATTACCATTCATTATATTTTATCTCATTCATAAATTCAATTTCCTTATGTTAAATTTATAACCAAGCTATATCATTTACATCATTTCAATTTATTGTAATTTAATTTCAATTGTTAATTATTAACTTTAATTATCATTTGTTACTTCATCGCAGTATTCATTTCATTTTTAAATTACAGATTTTTATTTCTTCCAAATTTTATTACCAAAATCTTATTAAATTAACAAATTTAAATCATCAAAAAATTACGGGTCATTACACTCTCCCCCACTCAAAACATTTCGTCCCCGAAAAGGAAAAGAAGGGAAAAGAAGGAACTAAGAAATCCATATATCTTATTTAAAATATTAAATTTATAAGCAAGTAAATTTACAAAATTAAATAATCTAAATAAATTATTTCTATTTATAAACAGTTAAATTATTTTATACTCAAACTGTATGAATATGCGCTTATATGTTTTTGTTTGATGATAATAAACATATATATTCATTTAAATGTATTTGGTAATGTACTATTTTGTTTTTCGCAGATTAAATAAATATTTGTTGAATAAAATAAATTACACAGAATTTGAATTCAAACAGAACAAGTTACACAGAATTTGAATTCAAACAGAAATTTTATTCAAACAAATATTTATTACAATCTTGAATAGTACAAATTCAAGATCTCACTATACATATACATTTTTGATTACATCACAATTACATCACAATTCAGTTTACATAATTTCCTCACTACATATCACTCACACTCGTATTTTGTCTTTAACTGCATTCCAGTTTGAATCCAGCATCTGAGCAATCTGCAAAAATATTCACTAACGTAGTAAAATTGAAAAAGAAATATTTTTGCAATATAAAATGAAATATGGTTTTTGAAAATATTATTTGCCTAAGTTATTTGGGTTGTTCGTCATCATTCACACTTGAATTCATCACACACGAACAGTGTGACAGGCACAGTGTATCACTGTACATTGCACAAGGCCGTGCACATCGATATACACTTGATAATGCTATAGGGACAGGTGAGCACAGGTCAAACCCAAATGAAAAGACAGGTTCAACTCACGTGCAATATATTCAATATCACGACACGAGCACAAGGTCAAACCCAAGTTTTTTGAAACTGGATTCAACTCAAGTAAAATTTCAAAAATCAACATGAAAGGATGCAAAGACCAGAAGTACAAACTGAAGACTGCATGAAGTGTACGCAAATAGTCGAAGTCATGAAGCAATCAACATGAATATCACAAGTGTCATAGCAAAAATGAAGACCGCAAGCTCAAGTGATAAAATATGTGTCCAGACAACTCAAATGAAGTGAAGTGAACATCAGTCAACAATATCAAGTGACAAGTTGAAGCAATAGTGTCACAATATCAAAGCATAGAACAACCATGTATCAATAACAATGCAACACAGTGGCAATCACAAGCTACAAACATCAAATGTCGACCAGGTAGCAATAATGTCAATGCAGACACAAAAGAAAATCAAGAAAAGTTCAAGACATATCAATGGAAATGAGACAGGAAGCAAGTCAGTGACATGCACATCAACCAAACAAAAAAGGGTCAAGATACAAAACCAAAATAAACACCATGATATTCAGCTCAGTTCAACACAATGAAAACTACAGTGATCTCAATATAGCAATGACAGTGTACATGAATACTGCACCAACCAGAATGGATGCAGTGATACAAAGGCATAGCAACTACAACATCAACCAAAGTCAAGGCTGCAAATGAAGTCTACATGTCTCCATATCAATCAAATGCAAAACCACATGTGCAACACGACCAAGTATGGAGTGTACAAGTGCAAATGTCCAAACCACAACATGTACAAGGATCAATGAAGTGAGACACAGGACAGCAAGGCTCAAACTCATGTATGGAAGTGACTCAATACAGCATGTTCAAGGATTAATGAATTAAATGAACTCGACCAGGCACATGAACAGAACATCAACTGGGCACAGACAAAACAACACAGCAATTCAAATAACACAGTGTACTATCAAAGAGAACAAGTTCATATGCAATGAGAAGACCACAAAGACAACAGTCAGTTCCAACATGTCCAGTTACAACTACAAGTCCAAGTTCAAAATCGAAAAATGCAGACTAACAGCTAATCAAAAGCAAACAACAACTCACATGTTTGAAACCACTCGAGTGCAGCAGTGAAGCCATAAGAAATAAAGAAATGCAGATCAATGATATCAAGTCCAGTGAAGTAAACAGTGAACAACAATGCAATGTTCAAGTGGAGACCAGTGAAGATGGCCAGAGACGAAGACAAGGATAAACACAAAAATGGCCGAAGCCATGTCAAGAGCAGGTGTTAACCATGTCAAAATTCAACTCAAATTTGTACCTTTGAAAAAGTCAAAGAAAATTAAAAAGGGAAAGTTTCTGCCGTATGAACCAAAGATAAATCAAACGTTTGAAAATCAAAGCCGTGAGTACAAGTTGAAATTATATCAGGAAAGTCGTGGGCGTCGAGCAATTGAAGCATTAGGAAAGTGATGAAGTCGCGCAAGTGAATACGAACGAATCAAGTGTATTCGAATTCATATAAATACCAAACCCTAATCATCATCATAAGCATCGAGTTTGAGTACAAAAATCACAATAGCACAAACAGAGAAATTACATACCGAATCAACAACTCGATCATCGGAGAACGAGCGAGCCAAGCAACGAGAATCGATCAACAGAGGAGCAATGCAAACTAGAATCAATCATCAAAGAGCCGCAAACCCTAATTTCAGAAAGAGGATCGGCCGAAATCATTCCACGGCAAAAAAGAACCGAAGCCCTACTTCGACAAAGAGGAACGGCTAAAAGAAATGGATCGGGTTAAAAAGAAAGGGGCCGACATTATAATAATAAAAGGGCTTTTGTTTTTATTTAGGGTTTAATTTTGAAAGTTTTTTTTTAATTTTTATTTTGAGCAAAACTTAAGCATTCAAAGTTGTATTTTAATTTTTGCTCCTGCTTTTATTTTTGAAGTCTATTTTTTTTCGAGTCAAAAGAATTGGTAAATCAACATCTAGGTTGTAGGTAGTGTCAGATTGTCTAGTTAGAATTAGTTCAGTGAGTAGGGTGTGCGAGTTTGCAAAACTCTAGAGGAGGGAGCAGAGTTTGCGAGTTTGCGAAACTCTATTGGCGGAGCAGGGTGTGCGAGTCTATGAGAGTGTTTGTGAGAGGGAGCAAGGGTTTGCGAGTCTAGTTGAGTGTTTG
Organism: Allium cepa; assembly: GCA_030765085.1. Lineage (NCBI taxonomy): Eukaryota > Viridiplantae > Streptophyta > Magnoliopsida > Asparagales > Amaryllidaceae > Allium > Allium cepa. Next base: position 152,919,329 of record CM060945.1, read on the forward strand.
TAAGCGGGATACTGTTTAATTCTAATAGAAATCTGGGAATGCAGCAGTAGGCAGGGGTTGCCGAAGCTGGGTAAATTTTGTGTGTGATTTACTTTTCATTATATTTATTTCTGCAGTTTGTTTTTACGTTTAAATCGAGAAAATTTGCTATAACCCTATTCACCCCCCTCTAGGGTTAATCTAGATCCTACAAGTGGTATCAGAGCACGGTATTTTTCTTTAACTCTAGAGTCATGAATTCATCAAATAATGCTTTTTCTGAGGGGCAATCTATTGTTAGGCCACCCATGTTTAACGGGAATGATTATGCTTGTTAGAAAGTTAGGATGGGTATATATCTTAGTTCTATTTATTATGATGTTTGGGATATTATTGAAACTGGCTATAAATCTCCCACTATAACTGTTGGTGATACTGAGATTCCTAAACCTAAGGATAGGTGGGATGCTAACGATAAGAAATTAAAAACCACAAATGCTAAAGCCATGAATGCTTTGATCTGTGCTCTTGATAAGAATGAATTTAATAGAATTTCTCATTGTAAAACTGCACAGGAAATTTGGCATACCTTGGAGGTGACACATGAAGGAACTTCTAAAGTCAAGGAGTCTCGTCTAGCCCTATTCAGTAATGAATACGAGAACTTTGTGATGGACAAAGGCGATAGCATAAAGGACATGTTTGGACGCTTTTCAACTTTGGTATACAACGCTAGAGCGCTTGGGAAGTTATTCACCGAGGTAGAGCTTGTGAGAAAGGTGCTTCGAATCTTTCCAATGAACTTTGAGGCAAAAGCCACGGCAATACAAGAATCAAAAGATCTGAGTAAACTAAGCATGGAGGAGTTGATTGGCAACTTGATGACATATGAGCTTGAGATAAAAGCAAAAGAGGAACACAACAACTCTGAACCAAAGAAGAAGACGATTGCCTTAAAGAGAAAAGAAGAGAGCGATGAAGAAGAAGAAGATCCGATTGAAGAGCATACAATGGCTGTCAATAATCTTAGAAAATAGTCAAGATTCAAGCCACGTAAGAAGAAAACATCTGGTAATAGGTCAAGAGAGTCTAACAATTCCGATAATGAATTGACGTGCTATAACTGCAACAAGCCTGGCCACTTTAAACTAGAATTCCCACTTATCAAATACAACCAAGGAAAGAAAAAGAAAAAAAAGGCCTTTGCGGCGACTTGGGATGATGAAGAAGGAGAGGAAGTTTCGAATAGTAGCTCAGAGGAGGCTAACTTGTGTCTTATGGCAAAATCAGATTCAGAAGCAAGCTCAGAAGAATCTAGTGAGGAAGGTGACTATTCTTATAAAGATCTTGTTTTTATTTGTCTTGATCTTAGTAAAGTAGTTGATGCTCTTGAATCTAAAATTGAAAAACTGTAATCTGATAGGAGAGAACTCGCTCGTGAAAATTTTAGGTTAGAAACTGAACTTGAAAACATTCAAAACCTAGACTGTAAAAATTGTAAGATTTTACATTCAGAATAATCAAAACTTAGGAATAACTTTGAGAATCTTGAAAAAGAAAACTTGAATCTTAAGGAAACCATCGACACTAGGAAAAAAGATTTTATAAATCGATGCACCTCACTTGTCACTGAAAACACAACACTAAAAAGCAAAGTCCAAAATCTTGAGAAATCTTTGAATAACTTTTCAAGAGGCGAAAAATCTTTCAACATGCTATTGGGAAATCAAATTTTTGCTAACAACAGAAAAGGACTAGGCTTTGGGAAAACACAAGTTGAGGATAATGCAAAAGGTAAGAGTGTCTTTGATAGATGTGAAATAATTGGACGTCGTGTTGAAAATTATAGTCATAGGAACAAGAACACAAAATTTATACAAGTTTGGGTTCCTAAGAATTCTACAAATAAATTTCATGTCTATTGCAACAAGAATGAAAAAACAAAACAAGTTTGGGTTCCAAAGGGTTTGTTTATTCACAATGCTTTAGCCACTAGTAATCGTGGACCTATAAAAACAAATAGGTCACAAAAATCTTTCATCGTGTAGGTATGGTGGCGGGCTAAGGAACAAAAACAGTGTTCTCTGGATTTTGGCTGTTCCAGAAACACAACGGGCAACAAAGCAAAGTTCCTTAGCCTAGTACAAAGGTGACAGAATCACAATGGGCAATCACGAGAAATTATCGTAAATGTAAAACAGATGAAGGTATATTTATTTGATCGATAAATTAAATGTGATAATTTGCACCATATTCTGAATGAAATCAGCCAATATTGAGATGTTGTAAAGATGATGTTTTTTGATTCTGAATTGTTCAACATAGTTGGCCAATTACATTTATGCCAAAATCACTATTCTTCGAATTACTTCATGCATATTTGTTTGGATTAAACATTGTGTTTTGGTGGATACATTTGGTCATAATTCGGCTAACTCTATATTCTCAGTTTCTGATTATTTACATGGCTTCAATTCAAATTCGAAGAATGTCATTTAAATTGTTGCTAAAATTGGGTTTGAATTTTTGATGCACACATCATTGTCTGGATTATCAATTTTAGTTGGTGATGTTTTGGAGTGAAAGAGAAATTCAGATGCAGTTCATACTGGTAATCTAGTTGATAGAAAACCTACGAGTTGAACGTGATTAATTTTTGAAACATTCATTTGCTGCATCGTTTTTCAAAGAAAATATCTGCATATTTCTCATTACAAATATTTTTTAAATAGCAGAATTATTTTCTTATATAACCCCGTCGAGAAAATCATTTTTGACCATACTTTCAGATTAGTCATTTTTATTTGATTTTAAATGACAAATTTTGACTAATACGACTCCCTACTAATTATCAAAAAAGATAAATAGTGATTGAAAAAGTGATAAGTGTTGATATTTAACATACATTACTCAAAAGAATATATTTTGGAAAATTTCTTTAGAAATTCAAACAAGAGTTATAAAACTTTTTGTTAGGTAAAGATTCCATGATCATTTCTATATCAATCATATTTCTATCGACCATTGTTTATCAAATCTTAAATATAGTTTGTCGATATGTGGTACTATAATCAGGAATCATTTGTTTTTCATGTCACATTTTTTTGTAAAAATAAATAAATACCCAAAGTATTCACTCTCATTTAAAAGTCCTCACGGTTATGCATGGGTGAATTACTTGGATTTTTGATTATGTGCTTCCATGCTCATTTAAAAGTCCTTACGGTTATGCATGTATGGAACGCATATCAAAATTAATTGATTAAATAGACAAGTTGATTCTAATCCCATTTAAAAGTCCTCACGGTCATGTGGTTAGAAGATACTTGATTTCATTTTTAAAATTAAATTGGAATACTACTAATCTCATTTAAAAGTCCTAACGGTTATGCATGATTAGTAGATATTCAAATTCCTGATATAAATGTACCACAAGTTGATACAATTGTATGATTTTATATTAGAACATCATTTCCATTATTTCTAAAAAGTGGAATATGCGCCTAACAAGGATAGTTATGATTTTTGTTTGATTTTTATTGAAGTTTAATATTCATATTCAATTTGAGTTTAATGTTGGATTAATATTGATTACTTAATCTCTATTTTTCTCTAACACTATTATTCTTTTGCTGATAACAAAAGGGGGAGAGAAAAGTTAAGATTTTGTCAAATAGAATCAAGAAAAGGTCAAATAATTTTCCAGTTGCATATAGGCTCATTTATATATCTCTATTTGTATACATATATGGATGGGGAGTATCTTGTAGAGGGGAAGCATTTAAATAGGGGGAGCAATTAGAGTATATCATTGATCAAATACATTTAACACGGTCAAAATCTTAAATATATGTTTGTTATCATCAAAAGGGGGAGATTGTATGAGTATGCGCTTATATGTTTTTGTTTGATGATAACAAACATATATATTCATTTAAATGTATTTGGTAATGTACTATTTTGTTTTTCGCAGATTAAATAAATATTTGTTGAATAAAATAAATTACACAGAATTTGAATTCAAACAGAACAAGTTACACAGAATTTGAATTCAAACAGAAATTTTATTCAAACAAATATTTATTACAATCTTGAATAGTACAAATTCAAGATCTCACTATACATATACATTTTTGATTACATCACAGTTACATCACAATTCAGTTTACATAATTTCCTCACTACATATCACTCACACTCGTATTTTGTCTTCAACTGCATTCCAGTTTGAATCCAGCATCTGAGCAATCTGCAAAAATATTCACTAACGTAGTAAAATTGAAAAAGAAATATTTTTGCAATATGAAATGAAATATGGTTTTTGAAAATATTATTTGCCTCGGTTATTTGGGTTGTTCGTCATCATTCACACTTGAATTCATCACACACGAACAGTGTGACATGCACAGTGTATCACTGTACATGCCACAAGGCCGTGCACATCGATATACACTTGATAATGCTACAGGGACATGTGAGCATAGGTCAAACCCAAATGAAAAGCCGGGTTCAACTCACGTGCAATATATTCAAAATCACGACATGAGCACAAGGTCACACCCGAGTTTTCGGAAACTGGATTCAACTCAAGTAAAATTTCAAAAATCAACATGAAAGGATGCACAGACCAGAAGTACAAACTGAAGACTGCATGAAGTGTATGCAAACAGTCGAAGTCATGAAGCAATCAACATGAATATCACAAGTGTCACAGCAAAAATGAAGACTGCAAGCTCAAGTGATAAAACATGTGTCCAGACAACTCAAATGAAGTGAAGTGAACATCAGTCAACAATATCAAGTGACAAGTTGAAGCAATGGTGTCACAATATCAAAGCACAGAACAACCATGTATCAATAACAATGCAACACAGTGGCAATCACAAGCTACAAACATCAAATGTCGACCAGGTAGCAACAATGTCAATGCAGACACAAAACAAAATCAAGAAAAGTTCAAGACATATCAATGGAAATGAGACAGGAAGCAAGTCAGTGACATGCGCATCAACCAAACAACAAAGGGTCAAGATACAAGACCAAAATAAACATCGTGATATTCAGCTCAGTTCAACACAATGAAAACTACAGTGATCTCAGTATAGCAATGACAGTGTACATGAATACTGCACCAATCAGAATGGATGCAGTGATACAAAGGCATAGAAACTACAACATCAACCAAAGTCAAGGCTACAAATGAAGACTACAGGTATCCATATCAATCAAATGCAAAACTACATGTGCAGCACGACCAAGTATGGAGTATACAAGTGCAAATGTCCAAACCACAACATGTACAAGGATCAATGAAGTGAGACACAGGACAGCAAGGCACAAACTCAAGTACGGAAGTGACTCAATGCAACATGTTCAAGGATCAATGAATTAAATGAACTCGACCAGACACATGAACAGAACATCAACTGGGCAGAGACAAAACAACACAACAATTCAAATAACACAGTGTACTATCAAAGAGACCAAGTTCATATGCAATGAGAAGACCACAAAGACAACAGTCAGTGTCAACATGTCCAGTTACAACTACAAGTCCAAGTTCGAAATCGAAAAATGCAGACTAAGAGCTACATCAAAAGCAAACAACAACTCACATGTTTGAAACCACTCGAGTGCAGCAGTGAAGCCATAAGAAATAAAGAAATGCAGATCAATGATATCAAGTCCAGTGAAGTAAACAGTGAAAAACAATGCAATGTTCAAGTGGAGACCAGTGAAGATGGCCAGAGAAGAAGACAGGGATAAACACAAAAAGGGCCGAAGCCATGTCAAGAGCAGGTGTTAACCAAGTCAGAATTCAACTCAAATTTGTACCTTTGAAAAAGTCAAAGAAAATTAAAAAGGGAAAGTTTCTACCGTATGAACCAAAGATAAATCAAACGTTTGAAAATCAAAGCCGTGAGTAACAAGTTGAAATTATATCAGGAAAGCCGTGGGCATCAAGCAATTGAAGCATTAGGAAAGTGATGAAGTCACGCAAGTGAATACGAACGAATCAAGTGTATTCGAATTCATATAAATACCAAACCCCAATCATCATCATAGGCATCGAGTTTGAGTACAAAAATCACAATAGCACAAACAGAGAAATTACATACCGAATCAACATCTCGATCATCAGAGAACGAGCGAGCCAAGCAACGAGAATCGATCAACAGAGGAGCAACGCAAACTAGAATCAATCATCAGAGAGCCGTAAAACACTAATTTCAGAAAGAGGATCGGCCGAAATCTTTCCACAGCAAAAAAGAACCGAAGCCCTAATTCGACAAAGAGGAACGACTAAAAGAAGTGGATCGGGTTAAAAAGAAAGGGGCCGACATTATTATAATAAAAGGGCATTTGTTTTTATTTGGGGTTTAATTTTTAAAGGTTTTTTTATATTTTTATTTTGAGCAAAAATTAAGCATTCAAAGTTGTATTTTAATTTTTGCTCCTGCTTTTATTTTTGAAGTTTTTTTTTTCGAGTCAAAAGAATTGGTAAATCACCACTTAGGTTGTAGGTAGTGTCAGATTGTCTAGTTAGAATTAGTTCAGTGAGCAGGGTGTGCGAGTTTGCAAAGCTCTATTGGCGGGAGCAGAGTTTGCGAGTTTGCGAAACTCTATAGGCGGAGCAGGGTGTGCGAGTCTATGGGAGTGTTTGTGATCGGGAGCAAGGGTTTGCGAGTCTAGTAGAGTGTTTGTAAGCGGGATACTGTTTAATTCTAATAGAAATCTGGGATTGCAGCGGTAGGCAGGGGTTGCCGAAGCTGGGTAAATTTTGTGTGTGATTTACTTTTCAGCATATTTATTTCTGCAGTTTGTTTTTACGTTTAAATCGAGAAAATTTGCTATAACCCTATTCACCCCCCCTCTAGGGTTAATCTAGAACCTACACAAACTAATGTTGGAAAACATTTCATAAACTTTTCGAAGTCCAAAATTTATAGAAAAATTCGGCAGAGTCTCCTCTGTACGGAGAGGCTCGGAAGAAAATATAATATCAAAACAACAATATATATCATATATTTCAAAATAATATGTCCCGACACGGGAAAAATATCGCTATAAAACCGTAATCCGAGAACGTACCTATTTGTTGGGCAATTAATGCTTATTTTTATGGAACCAAAAGCAGTAGCAATTGCTTCCGTCAACCTTTAACGACCCGGTATTTCATGTCATTTGCATCCGCACATGCCAGACTTGAATTGCTGAAAGTATCATATTGTTAATTTATATTTGAAAAAACTCAGCATATAGAGTAAATAAATCAATCACAGAATCATAGATACAGAGTAATACAATAATAAGCAGCGAAAATAAAAGAATAGTAATCCATTAAGCTACTATATGTATATAACAGAGTTAAAACAAGATATAACAATATCGAATACAATGGTCAAATTACAAAATTTGAATACATCACTGGAATCAACCGAATGACTGAAAGCTGAACCGATTGTTGGATCTCAAAGCGAAGCTCCAAACTCCAAAGTTGAGCCTCAAATGCTATGCCACTCAGTCTGACCTGAGCGTAAAGTAAAACACAAAACACTCGAGTCAGGATTAACATTTTTATATCAATAAATCCAACTCAAGTGAAATATCAACTGAAATACAAGTAACTTAAAGGATGTTTGGGATAACCATCCTCTAAGGATCCGTGGAACTATTTACTATGTAGTAATATACGTTATTATAATATGTCTATAGTAAAGTAAACTATAAAAATAGCGTCAAGGCGGTACCCATATCCCCCTTAACACATTTTTATAATGCTGTAGTCTATACGGATACTGTAAACTCCACTCGCAAGTGGGCTATCAAGGGGCACTCCATAGGTATGACACAAAACAAACTCGTAGAAGGTGCAATAGGGCATGCGACAAGGCACTCGAGGCAATGCTAGGGTAGATATACCACTTGTGGATCCGAACTGGTGGTAACGCATAGCAGCTACTACCGCCCACCTCATGACACACTCCCAAATCAAAAGGGGGCACCCAATCAATCACAAAAGCAATAGAATGGTATCAAAGAAATGTGCCCGATCGGGGGAATGACCTCACTTGCCCCGGCATGGCTCCGGTTTTAGCCACATTAAGCTGACTCACGGGAGTCAAGGTCACATAAATACCATATAGAATCGTCATCAAACTATCCTACTTCATTCTGGAATCTCCACCACATACACTATTTGCTAAAGTGGTTTTCGGTATTGGCAAAGAGTGTGACAATATCCGATCCCGGTCTCTTTAACAACCAAACGTTATGATAATACCATGGTCATTTCAAAATAGTTTATACTTCGAAACGCAAAATATTGTTTCTATTCAAAACCATATCAGTCTCCAAAGTCATATGACTTTAAAGATTAACAATTTCAAAACCAAATACTTAAATTTATAACACTTTGAAATCATAATACTTTCCTTTAAACAGTTTAGATATTAATAATAGTATATATAATAAAATAGTTTATAAGATAAAATCGTTATAAGCTAAAATAGTTTATATTAAAACTAATTAGTATAAAATAATTAAAATAGTTTATATTAAAAAATAATTAGTATAAAATAGATAAAATAGTTTTATATTAAAATGATTTATGATAAAATAGTTTATATTAAAATAATTTATAAAGTAAAATAAATAAATAGTTTTAAATAAAATTTAAAATACTTTATATAATGAAATAGCTTCCTTAAATTTTGTAAATCGTTTCAAATTAACTCAAACTCCAAAATTCAAATTTAATCACAAATCATCAATTTTTAATTCAGTCCAGTCTCTCAATAAAACATTTGAAATTAATCAATTTCAAGTACAAATTGGAACCACCAAATAAACCATTTAATTTTCATTATATTTCAAAACTTTAAATATTCCATAAATTCAAAACTACATTTGATGATTTCATGTATCTCTTTAATTTAACTTCATTATTATTTAGTTTTGAAATATTCACTTAATAAATCCAATATTTAAATAAACCTTAAATTTTCAAATTTTAGATAAAACTAAATGTACCATTTCAATTTATGTAAATTTGAAATATTCATTTAAATCGCTTCTAATAAAATTCAAGTTATAAAAATCATATCTTTAAAATCTCAAATTTAATAAATTTCAAATCAACCTATTTAATTATAATTCTTAAATAAATACAATTTCAAACCAATTTCTATTATAAACTTTATATTTGAAATATAATTTCAAAATTCAATTATAACCATACAATCTTCAAAACATATAAATTTTGGAAATGTAAAATTTAAACCCTTATAAATAACATATATATGTATATATAATATCTTAAAATCAATTACCTTGGAAATCATTTTAAATTATACATATATATATATAGACCAAAGGTGTCTGTATATAATTTTCTATCCTATAGTCAAGTGATATGGACATTTATCATTTCAATCTGCAATTTAAATTAAATAAGGGTATACATCATTTCAATCCACAATTTAAATTATTTAAGGGTATATATCATTTCAATCCATAATCCCAAATTCAATTCAAATGAAAATCGCTTGGGTTTATCATTTCAACCCACAACAATTTTTCCCTATTCTAAAGATCGTTCGGGTATGTATCATTTCAACCCATAGGGAATTCTATACTAATGGGGTATTTGCAGAGTGATAACAGATATGATAATAACATAACATGCATATATCATCAATAACAATATAATATAAACAACAAAATATGGTTTCTTATCCCACAGCTGAACAGTTATAGATAATAGCATATATAACAATTTAAATGACTACAACAACATATTTCAATTGTCGTTTCAATTGAAATCAAATGTAATAAATACTAGAACGTTAGTCGCGAGTGATTGCTCACTTTTCGAGGCTAGAGAGGATAGACAATGAAATTGAGTTACGAATCCAAGCATCAAATTCCAAATCAAAGCAAGATTGGCACAAATTTGACGAACAGATCTGATAACATAAATCGATGGGAACGAATCAAATTAGCTTGATATAAAATTTAGATGAGATGTATATTATATTATTATTTTCCTTAAACCAAATATTCAATTTAAAATACATATACATTTTAAAAAAATCTTAAATTTAAATTTATATATACACACAAAGAAATCAAACATATATACACATTATATTTTTTAAATCAATATATAGATATATACTTGTTTAAAATGCCAGATACTTAAATTTTTATGTATTATTTATTGCAATTATTAACGTATCAAATATATAAGTAATGTGTATACAACTGTAATGTATATATGTAATATAATATAAAATAATAAAATATAATATAGTATACATCTAAATACACAACTTGAATACATTATAATCGTATACATATTATACACCAAACTTGAGATGCACTACCTAATAAAACATATATATTATGATATATATACAGGCTATAAAATATGTATATGAGTTACACAAAACCTTTACGCACACGTAAAAAATATACATGCTACTTGAAATATGTGCAGACCGCCCGTAACATGTACATAAACTTATATCTATTATAAATATATTTACCAATATTTATTATAAAACAATACAACTTTATTTTTAGATCCACACTTTACTAAAGTCGATATATATAAACTCAGTAAATCATATAAAAATCTTAAAGAACTTACATATACCTCAATAGATTTTATAGCCTATCCAAATATATGAATATAATTTCCTTCGGCTAAGACAAATAACATGCTTTCTATATATACGGTACAAAAAAATTTTGATACCACATATTCACCTTCAAATATATATGTGCAAGAATATAATAACAAGAGGAGCTGCTACTCACGTGTCACAGCAACGAAGAGGCGGACGAAGTCTCGAGGTTCCATTAGAGCAGGTAGCTGATGAGGCACGGAGGATGGGGTTGAGGGTCCTAGTTTCGGTTACTAGGCGGAGGCACGCTATTCGGCAATGAGAGGGAAGAATGGAGGAAGGCCGGGTCTAGAAAACAAAAAGAGAGAAAGGGTAGGGGAAATGATCGATGAACGTGAAAGTGGGCTAGGGGTCGGTCTCGGGTGGCATGTGCTTGCGTGGTGGTTGCTGTAGAGTGAGGTTGCGCAAGATTTTGAAGGAAAAAGGAATGAACAGTTCCAGAGAGCAAATATATCTATATACATGAGCTTCCGCAGGCAAAATAAGAAAATTAACAGGCTTTGATTTTTATGAGGTGGAAAGGGATCTCCAAAATGATAGCAATAGAAAAGAAGAGGAATGGGCTAGTTTTTTTCCCCAGGCAATAAAAGGAAACGAAATGAGAAACAAATGAAGTTATAAAGGCTAACAAAAATACGAACCGTTCAAAATAATAATGTGCACAACGTATACAAATTTATACGTTTTGATTTTTCAAAACGGTTATGGAATGGCAGCGGTTGAATTCTAGCAATTAATAACAACAAATGTTCATGCGTTTCTGCCTATAGACTATGGAGTGGACAGAGAAACAAAAAGATTTTAGAAATCGTACAGGTACGGTTATCCCTTTCATGGATTCCACTGCGTACCGGACTTCAAAACATAGAATTGAATATACCACAGAGATCTGCATGACGAGACGATCAAAATGGTATACTGATATCAGTGGTGCGATCATCCTATCAAAATATCGATATTCAGTACCGAAAATGCTGCAAATCTGTCGAAAATAAGATAAACGGAGCAAGAGAGGTCCAAAATTTGAAGAAACGAATTATGACGTCTCACTCAGAAGATGATTTACAAATTTACTGTATAAAAATATTCAGGTTTGGAAAACATTTTATTATCATCAATTTTTAACCGATTTGAATTGAAATGGAATTATACAATAAAATAAACTTCTACATTATTCGATGAAAATTTACCATTTGCTATGTTTAAATAAACGTTTTCCAAATATCAAATTTTTATTTCCAAATTTAATTATTTAAAATTTTACAAAAATTTAATTAATTACTTTAATAAAACCGTTAAAATTGTGGGTCATTAAACCCTCCCCTACTCTAAATTTTTCGTCCCGAAAAGGAAGGAGGTAGGGGAATAGAAGCAACCATAAAGAAAAATAGATTGAAATACAACAATACACAGTCAATTTTAAACCACATAAACTTCATTTATTTTAAAATTAGTTTATATTCAATTAACTGGTTCCAATTTATTTTATTTAATCAATCAAATTTATTATGTTCACATTTGGTTGATTTCATTTCCATACATTTGTTTCAAATTTATATACATTTATTACAAAATTTATTAACATTTATTACAAAATTTTCTCAACAAAATTTGTTTTATCTTACTTATCTATTAAATCTATTTGATCAACCAAAGTTAATTCCACCTCAACATTCAACTTCAACTATTCAAAACCATATAGACTTCACGTGACGACCGCCCATGAGTCCTGCACTAAACAAGGAAATAGTGCGCTGTAAAGTGTGCCAGGCAGCCATGGATGATCATCAAGGTAAGGTAAAAACAGCGGAGTCTATCGTATTACTCACAGTGCATGGGTAAAATACAATAGAAAATATAGATATATAGTGAAGCTCCACAAAACAGAATCTTGTCAAATAAGCCTCATAGTAGTATGATACAAAAATCTGAATAGTCAATACATCAAGCCTCACTACATATCACTCAGAGAATATACAAGCAGCGGAACATACAGTACATATAGTAAGAAAATAATATGCAAGCCTCCAGCTCGTCTTCGTCATCAGCATCGTTGGCCACTAAGAACAACACCTGTCACCTGCTACCTAGTCCGCCCATCCCAAAATGGATGAACAACCCAAGGAAATAAGAGTTGAACATAAAACCTTGAGTCAGACAACAGTCTTAGTGAGCGGTAAATTAACTAACAACATACCAAAAGAGCATAAAGGTAAAAGAAATAGGAAACTAACCCTCCCACTCCACCTCTTTCTACAGTGATAGCACCCAGACACACTAAGCAGAAGTAAACATAGCAGATCAGACATTTAAAGTAAAGCAATTATAACTCGAGTCAAGGTCGACGTTTTCCAAGTACAAACCCCCAAGGCCTAAACCAAGATCAGATAAGCACCCGGAAAACATCGCTCTTGAGACCGAATGACGATACAACCAAAACATCCAAACATCCATGACTCCGGCTATCACTGTTATCATTGCTTCGATACCATCGTTAATTGAATGGCCAACACATTCTTTCAGCCGTCCGTCAAGGGCTAATGGTAACCCCGGTTCTAGACAAAACTCTGCACGTCGTCGCAGCCCGTGCCTAGGACAATCGAATCTGCCCAGAGTACTCGACCACCAACTGTAGTCTTTTGGGACTATCGAACCTGCCCAACGTACTCTTGCTTTGAGTCTGCTAGAACCGTCAATAACGATGAAATCTCAGCCTTCTAGTCGTCCTCCTCGACGACTATTCTCATACTAGCTCATGCGCCTCTCGAGCCAACCATTATCCACAAACTCGAACCATCCCTCGAGTTATCTACATGCTTGGAATGATCCCGTCTGGATTGTACCAAGACTACTTCACATCATGCCTTGCTTTATTTCATCATAGCAAAGTCCCATCTCAACATCATCATCAAATCTGTCCATATGAGCTTTATCATCCGCCACATATGCTATGAGCAGCTTTTTCCTATTCAAGAGCCTTTCCCTTAGCTTTTGAATCATCTTCGACCAACTTGTCCAAATCCAACCACTAATCAACTAATTTATAACAATCAATCAAATCAATCATTAATCCAAGTAATTAAGCATTCAAACATAATCTAAAAGCAATTATAACTAAAATGGCAATCTTGTAAATAAAGAGTCCAAATCTAACAAGCATAATCATGAATAATATCTCTACAACTTAATGGATGAATTTGCAGAGGTTAACATGTATTAGAATGGATGTCAAATCTTCATGAACCATGGATCTATACTTAGGTTTACGAAAATGCATGAAATCACTATTTTTAACACAAAATCAAGCCACCAATCCAATATACTCCTTTGGGTCCGTGTGAGAGATAACCACCACTCACCAAATCAACTAAACACCTCAAAAGCAACACACTTCAGATCTGGACAGCGAAGGATCTAGCTCGATCCACCAAAATTCCGCTTCAAACGATGAAATCTCTCTTCAATGGATGGAGATCTTCAATCTAAGCTCTTGGATCTTCGATTTGGATGGAAGGAAGCACAAGATTAAAGAGTAGAAAAGAAGTGAAGAAGCGTAGCACTCGAGCTCACAAAATGGCAGAACTTCGTCGCTTCAAAATCCGGATCCCAAAAATGAAGCTAACCCGTGTATTTATAGGCTGAAAAATCCCCTTAGGTCGTTCGCTCTTAAGTCGTTCACGACCTAAAATCCCACGACCTAAAATTCCAACGACCTACGACCTAACGGTTCCCCCGGCCTACGACCTAACAACTCGAGCCTATGCGCGACTTAAAACACAACCTAACACATGCGCGACCTAACATACAAGCCGCGTTCCTACTTACGTCGTCTGGTCGACCTAACGACTCAACTGCATTGCCGACCTAACGACTCAACGACCTAACACACATGCAGCGACTCATCACAGGCACGACCTAACATACACGACGACTTAGCGACTTAACGCTACACAACTTAACCACCTTAGGTCGTTTCACGACCTAACTACACACAGCAACCTAACATAGGTCGCTCACGACCTAACTAAACACAGGGTCTCAACAACCTATACTATAACGACTTAAACTATTATCCTTAAGTCGCTCGAACGACCTATCTTCCTTAGGTCGTTAACTCGCTCAGAATCCTCTCCTAAGTCACTCACCTGTGCCGCTAATCCTTAAGTCATTATCCTTCATAAGTCGCCAACTACTAGGTCGCTAACTTCCTTAAGTCGCTCCAACCCTCCTAAGCAACTATACGACCTAAGCTATCACACGACCTAACTCCTTAGGTCGCCTAAACCCTTAATTCGCCGACTTCCTTGGGTCGCTCTGCCTTACCTTTAGGTTGCTCAACACTCTTCTACGACCTAACCTCCGGACGACTTAAGCTCTGGACGACTTAACAACACTAACGACCTAATAACAACGATTTTTACGATTTTCGATACGTAAATATGCGGGTCGTTACATTTCAAATTTTAAATGAATTAATATTCAACAATTTGGTTTAATCCACTCTACTAAATCAATAATTATTTATTATATCCCTATGTTATTGATTCAACTTAATGTATTTAAATCACTAGACTTGATTTCCAATTATTTGCATTTGTTACAAAATTTCCTTTTCAGAGATTTTTTTTTTTTTTGATTTAACTCATTTATTTACCCATTCATTAAATCCATTTGATTCTAGTTAAGTTGATTTCCCTCAAAATTTCAATTTTACTATTGTTAAGTTTATATTATTTTCTTAAATAGTCATCTCTTTTATTGATTTAATTTATTTCACTAAACATATTTTGTAAAAAAAAAGGTGTATACAGTTTATAACCATATATTATTCAACAAATAAAATTTCCTTTTGATTATCGCATTTATTATCCAATTTATTATCAGTAAATTTCCTTACTAAAATATCATTTTTTTGATATCCTATTACTTATATCATAGTGTAAATTATTCAATTACATTCTAATTACATTTAAACTTTCTAGGTAAGTTGTATTGATGTTTTCAGAATGTAACTAAACACTATACAAATTTTCTTTTATTTTCAACATTTATATTAAGCCATATTTCAGTTTGAACAAATTTATTACTTCATTTTCTTCTTATACAACCCTATTATATCCTAACATTTTAACTTTTTGCATATTTTAGACAAGTTATATACATTAGAATGCAATTTAGTGTTATACAAATAAGTTTGTTCAAACTCACTATTTCAAGTTGGTTTAATTTCATTTATCATCTTAGATATTCCAATTATTCAAACATGTCACTTTATTTCAATAATTGAAATCATTTCTTAATGTAAAACTTAAAGATTCAAATTTTCGGTTTCACTTCAAACTATTTTGAAATAATTATACATACATACATACATACATACATACATACATACATACATATATATATATATATATATATATATATATATATATTCTATAAATCAAATCATGTTCAAGAATTTCAAATCAAATACATTTTTCGAAACAAAAGTGTAGCAAAGCTACTAACTCATTCCTCCACTTTTAAACTCGAAAGTGAATAATGCTACAGTCATCGTCGAAATTATTTTCCAGCGACAAAAGAAGAGAGTACTGATTTTAAATCGTTTAAAATTATTCTTTTGAAACAATTTCTATTCAAAAAGACTTTTAAATAATAATACCTTTCAAAACTTTAAAAAACCATAATCTTGAAAATTCCAAAAATTTAAATTCTTAAATTCTAAGTTTAAATTCATTTCAATTCCAAATTAAAATTTGAAACCATGTTTTATAATTTTAACTTCTAGTAACATACAATGAAACGACCCGCCTTTCTCCCCCCAGAAAGACACATCATTATTAAGAAAGAAAGGGATAGAGAAGAGAAAAGATAGAGAAGAAAGAAAGAAACAACATCAGAATCGCAACAACGGAACGAACAAATTATATTATTCACATAGATATTACATAGTATCATATACATCAGAGTTATACAGCTTATACATCACATACTAGACAGTTATAAATACCTGTCTAGTTATACAACTCAAATATAGATAATAATACAGAGATCAACACAGCGGAACCACTATATATCTACAAGGCTGAAGCCTCCTGCTCCATATCTTCTTCATAATTCGTCAAAGCTAACCTGAATCCCTTGGCTACTTGTAAAAATTTGAGTACCCAAGAGTTTAAGAAAACAGAAGATAAACTCTGGGTCAGACATGGGTCTGGTGTGAGTAAACGGTTAAAGTTGCTTAACTTTGAAAACCTTTGAAAACAAAGGTATCACGTAAGACTCCCCACACATAAACATGGGTAAGTTTTTACCTTACGCTAACCAAAACTTTGATAGGAAATTCTATGATATTATAATAGGGTCTAGGGTTTTCAAATAAATAGAAAATAGCCGAAATTGTTACATTTATTAAATTCCGGCATACATAGATTTACAATCAAATTCGAGGGCACTTATTGGAGTTTGGGTTTCCATACAATGGCAGGGCTACTGGGGTACCGCTCGTCACAGTACGGGGCCTAAATCACCGTACCAAGGATTACTCCCAATCCTCTACAACACAAAGCCAGAACCATTCCTCACTGAATAGTTCCGAATAAGACAACCCCATGGTTGTAGCTAGCAACCGCCCACACAGCCGGATAAAAAGGGACTCTAGACAGGGGTAAATCTCGTCCTACTTGGGCATGACCCAGTTAGCCTTGCTGCACTTTCCCTATTTTAGCCATTCCCGGTTAATGAGGCTTAAGGCTGTGATTACCTTTACAGAACACATCTATCTTAGAATGCTCATCGTCCACCTGACGATGTTTTGAAAGCATTCAATCCATACAAGTTCGTTCCGGGTTCGAACAAAACCGAAGGCATTATCTCGCTACACTTATTTTGGAACCACCCTTAGAGTTAATGACAATAAACTTGCACTTTGAATCTTCATCTTCACTTGAGATTCACGACCTATCGTTAATTTGGATCGATATAGCTTTCGGATATCCAAATCTGGAAAACCGATTCCGGTCTCATCGAAATCCAAAATGCCATCTTTTAGGTCCAAGTTGTTTTAAAGTTAAAACAATTCAATTCCAATCATTATCTATATTCACATAGATAGATAATTCACATATATACAGATAGATAATTTATATCATCAACATTCAACCAAATCACCTCATATCACATATCACACATATCTCATCAGAGATATCAATAATCAAGGCATGCAATATCAATCAGCCATACATAAGCAATGATTAGTCACACATCTATAATTAATTTAAAATGAATTAAATAAATTACTTCATCTCTAATTAATTTAAAATAAATTAAATTAATTACTTTCATCACAATAAATCTTGCTTACTTAATCATTAATTAATTACAAATCAGTTAATTAATCATCCTCTAATTAATCACCCTTGATTAATTATCTTTAATTACATTAAGTAATTAACCCTTAATTAATTACAAAAATTAGTTATCTACAAACCATTAAAGTAATTAACCTTAATTACTTCATTAATTATAATTAATTACATTAATCCTTAATTAGTTACAATTAATTAATTACCTTATAATCACTTATTATTGATTAATTAGTCTTAATTAATCAATCCTTAATTACTTTCGTTAATTACATTAATTAATGTTCCTTAATTAATTACTTCCATTAATCAACTTTAATTAATCATAAACAGTAATTACCATCCTGTAATTACTAACCTTAATTAATTAACTCCTTAATTAATTATATTAATCCTTTAATTAATTACACCAAATAATTAATCCTTAATTACTTCTACTAAGTAATTATCTTTTAATTACTTTCCATTAAGTAATTTCCCTTAAATTAATTACATCCAGTAATTATACATTAATTACTTCAGTAATTTTACACTATTTAATCTCATTAAGTATTCATACTTAATGAATCATCAAGATTATCCATAATTAATCAACCAATTAATTAATCCTATTCATTTGATTAATTACAATTGGGTAATTCATCCCTTAATTACCTCTCAAAACAAATTAATTAATCCTTAATTGTAGATTAATTACTCTTTAATTATCAATTAATAAACCTTAATCATCAATAATAAAACTTAATGACAAATTAATTAATCCTTAATTAATCAGTTATTCAACAATTAATTAATCCTTAATAAAAATTAATTAACCCTAAATATTAGTTAATTAATCCTTAATTAACTTTAATTATAGATTAATAATTTCTTAATTATTAATTAAATAATCCTAATTATTAATTAATAAAACTTAATTACAAATTAAGTTCCTTTTTAATCACCAACTAATTAACCTTAATATATTAATTAATCTTTAATCATTAATTAATAATATCTAATTATCTAATTAATTATACTTAATTATAAATTAATTAACCTTTAATTAAATAACTTATAACCCTTAATTATTAATTTTAAATAAATTAATTAAATCAATTAATTACTCTTAATTAATTCGTTAATGAATTATTAATCATTATTAAATAAATTAATTACTTATATCTAATTTCCTTAATTAATTTAATTAATATCAATTAAAAACCTTAACTATTTTTAAGATAAAACATTATCTTAATTAATGACTTAATTATCTAATGACTTAATTATCAATTAAAACATTTTACCTTAATATTTAATTTTGCTTAATTAAATTATTAACCAAGTTTTAAAATACTCGTTTAACTTCGTAAATTAAGGTTAACAAAACATAACATCTTTTAAATGTTTTAAACATTAACAAGTAATAGTTTTAAAACAATTTCAATTTAAATTCAAAAACTTGTCTTTAAAATTCATTTCTGCTTAAGTTTTAACTTTAACAAAATTTAAATTAAACCAATTTTCAAACTTCTTAATAAAATGTTAAAGAAAACATTTATTTTTATAAAGAATAGAATTCTAAAAACAAGATTCATTTCAAAAATTTACAACTTTCTTTATTTAAATTTAAAACTTGTTTCATAAAAACCTTTTAAAACTTTTAAAAATTTCCTTTAGTTATGTGCTTCAGATTTAACCCGAGTATCACCGACCCATTCCAAACTCCATTTCTTTTCTTCCATTTTCAAAATTTTAATTTTAATTTTAAATTTAAAACCTGTAACAACTCAACAGTTACAAGTCAAAACAACATAGACTACTCGAGTTTCCACTCGAGTCACAATCCCAAAATCTCGAACCATTCTTCGAGCAAACCTCAACCTCAAAACCACTGACACCAAAATCACCTCGTGCACATGCACCAGCGCCGATGCCATCTCCGACCTGTGGTGAACCCTCCGGCACGTCACCCCACACCGTAGCAACCCATTCCGATCGCCAAATCACCACCACAAGCCTCGTTCCAGTATTTATCATTCCAGTTGAAAACTGGAATCAACTACATGGCCAAAACAATCTTGCAGTCGCATTTCCGACCACTAGACATCACGCCACCACGGTCACCCCACCTCCGATCATCCACGAAGCCATCCCTAAAGTTCCATTGAACTCGACGCACCAGTGAAGTAGTAGTGATCCTATCTTCCAGACTTCAACCAAATTAGGTTTGCAACCTAGATCACCTCACTGCCGATGCCACTGCGATCAGAAACCCTTCCTGCCATTTTTCCTGCAACGACCCTGTATTTTGTGATCGTTTTAATTTTATATTTTCATTATTTTAACTGAAATTCCTGATTTGAAAACTTTATTTTATTTATTAAAATGGATAAATTTTGTTATTTTGAATATAAATTTTGATTTTTGTGTGAATTATAATACCAAACCTGAATAAATGGAATATTTCCAAAATGGTGGATTTTTGGTCAAAATGATCAAACTTTGACTTTTAAATTTAAAATCTAAATATTTTAATTTTTGAAATTTTATTTTTATTATGAATATAGATTTAATTTCAAGAATACTGCCTTTTGTTTCGTTGAAATTGGATTAATATTGTGAAAGTTATGCTTTTTACAATATTGTGTGTAAATTGTTTTATTTAACAAATTTGTTTATTTTAGTTGATATAAATAATATTTTTGTTTTGATATATCATGTTATAATTGTGTATATATGTGTAACATGACATATTATGTATATATTTACGACATTTGTTCCATTTTATTTAATTTAATTTGAATATATACTTTGTAAATTAAGTAACATACAAAGTTGTAAATAACAATTAATTTATACCTTTCTATAACCGTTTTCTTATTTATTTCTATAGTGTTTATATAGACGGTATGTATTTATTGAATTATTTCTTTGGTATATATTCTATTAAATAGATGGAAAACAAATCAAAGTAAGATACGTTACCTATTTTTAATTAAAGGCATACGTTACGTTTGATTTATTACCTCTTTATCTTTCCATCCATTGATTCCATACCTTAACTCCTCCATATTTGTAACCGTTTATTCCTTGATTCCTGGCCACCTATATCTCTTTTTCACACGAGAAAACTTCTTTCCATCATCATTTTGTCACGGCAGCAAAAAGAATTAGGTAATGGCTTCTTCTTTTTCCACTTTTTCTTCTTTGTTTTGCCTTGTTTTTCACTTGAATTTGCCTCGATCTTCACCTATGTTGCTCGGCCCATACCCCTATCATCTCCTCCACCGACCACCACCACTTCCTTTCCCATATAACCCATGGTCTAACATCATTCTCTTCTGAAATGAAAGTGCCTTGACCATCCCATGCACAAAACTCCACAAAAACAATGCCTAACTCCTTGAATTTATACCTAGCCAAGCCTGTATTCACATCCACTTCATTTCATTGCCACGGCCACCTCCTTAGCCTCCACCACCAGCAAGCACCACACTTGAACACCACTACTAACATCTGACTTGACCTGAATTAGCCCCTGCATGAGCCCAAATGAGCCAAGGTCGAGCCCAAAACGATGAACAAACCACATCCCTTTTGCTTGCCTTTTACCTTCCTCATGTTGTAACCTCCAAACCCTTTGCCTTCTTGACCAAACCTTGTTATTTTCAGATCCAAAACTGACCATTAACACCTGAAAACATCCAAGGCCAAACTAATATAGCTTTGTGGCCAAGCCTATGTGGGTAAAGGTCAAGCAAATTTGATGGGAAAGCTTGGCGATGTCTCATGTTATTTCTATTTCCATTTTGTTTCAATAGATTTTTGGTATTTATACATGGCTTGTTTCATTTTTGAATACAAGATTTATATCTTGGCTCTCTCTCCACCTAAATCAAGTCGCGCTATCGTGCTTTCTGGAACTTTGTTTGTGTGTGTTTGATTTGTGAATTCCATCTTTAAAGAGGTGAGATTTCACTCATGACATTTATACTTGTATAATTAGTGAAGTGACACAAGTGAATGTGTAGAATTGTTATATCATGGTATACCTGCCTGTGATGTTAATTATGTGATGTTAAACCCTGTTATAAACTTGTCACATCATCCGTTATGTTTTATTCTGTTGTACTGTGTATTTATTTCTGTTTCTCACATTGCAAGTTCCCTATAGAATAGAATCACTATGGGTTGAAATGATGCATACCCGAACAGACTTTAGAATATAAAAAATCATTACGGACTGAAATGATAGGCCTGGATGATTTTTATTTATTTGTATTTGTCCTGGGATTTCGGGCTTTAAATAATCAAAACCCAGAAATTTTACTGATTACCGATTTAAATGACAATTTCCATATCACTTGATTTAGGTGTGAAATATTATCCGGACCCGTGGTTGATTTCAAAATATGACTTATCATAAATTTCATGTATTGTAAATGAAAGAAAAAAAAGAACTTTGACTTATATTGGATTTAAAAATGGTTAAGCGGTGATTTTTCTAAAAGGTTAAATGGTTTAAGTTAATAGAAGGTTTGAGTTATAGTGTGAAAGTTTGATTTAACTTAATAATGGGAATTTAAGAAAAAAATGGAATTATAAGCTTAACTTGGTAATTAATATAATTGATGTATGAATTGGATAAATATAAAGTAAAATAAAATATCAAGTTATTTGTAAAATAAAGTTAAGCAACTTACAATGTATTTTTAATTCATGTAATTAGTTTAAAATGTTAAATAAATGGATGGTTAAAAGTGTAATTTAAAATATAACTTGACTTGGAAATGTGAAGTTTGGTTTAAAAATAAAAGTCAAATTAAGAAAATAAAATGGAAATTTAATTTAATTTATGAAATGGTAAATTAAATTAATGTGCAAAGTAAATGAAAGTTGGGAAAATTGTGTATTGACCTTAATAAGTGAAACATTGAGATTTTTGAATTAATGTATAAAATTTTGCTTTATAAAAATCATAAGTTAAAGGGTATTCAAATGAACATTTTTGAAGTGGAAAAATATGATTTTTTTATAAGTTAAAATGGTTAAAAATTGAAGTTTAATTGTTTCTGAAATTTTATTATAAATCTGGAAATTTATTTAGTAGCACTTCAGAAATACTATCGTTTTTGAAAATAAACTAAAACTGAACTGTTACAACAGTTTCAAATGTTGTCTTTACTGAATTGAATTGTTTTCAATTGTAACTTGCCGTAGCATTTTCTATGTGCTGCGAAAATCTAAAATTTCAATATTTGAAGTATTTAACTGAATAAATCAACTTAGAAAAGGCTAAATTTTGGGAATTGAATATTTGATTTGAAGGAATAATGACTTCACTTTTTAATGGTTTAAATGAATGATTTTAATTCAAAATTATAAATCATTTTGAATTTTATAACCACGGGTACACTGATTTGTGTGTCATGTAATTTCCTTGTGATTGTTTGATGAACACCTTTGATTTTAAGAGTGTGGCTAGAGTGAGCGGTTACTGTAGCTCTACGCTACCCTAGTCACAATAGCACGGTTATTTGCATTGTTTACTTTAATATGGATATTTCTAGGATAGTGTTTATTACTACTTAATTGATGGTTTGGCTGATCCTTAAAGGATAGGCGATCCCAAGCATCCTTTAAGTTATTGTGCATTGCTATTGCAGTTCACTTGAGTTGGTTTACATTGTATAAGTATGTATGTCCCGACTCGAGTGTTTGTGTTTTACTTTATGCTCGGGTCAGCATGAGAATTACAGCTTTGGATTCACCTTCTGGCACTAGGGCTTTGTTGGAGCTTATCTGTCTATCTATTCATCTACTTCTTCCAGTTAGTTCCTATTCGGTATCTGTCTCTGTATTGTTGTTTGTGTATCCTGACTTCTATTGTATCTATTTTACTATGAGATTTTGTATATGTTTTGAGAGTATGTATATAGTAGCTTCACGAACTACTATGGTATTTTATTTCCGCTGCGAGTATTCTGATATTTCTGTGTCTGTGATTCTGTGAATGATTTTGTTTGCTCCAAATTTTATTACAATATGTTATTTTGAGTTATTCAAGTCCGACATGTGTGGATTATTGTCGATTTGAATGGTCCAAAATAGTGGGTCGTTACATTTGGTATCAGAGCTTTGGTTTTAGGCAAATCTTAGCCGGAGGAGCAAAAACTCATTAGAGATAGGGTAGAAATACCCAAGAATGAGTGAAATCAATCTCAAAATCATTTCTTTGTGAGAGAACGTATTTTCGAAGTATAAAATGATTTTCAAATGATTTTGAAAGATTTTAAAGATTATTTTGGTATAAATTTTCTTATTTTGAAATCAAGGTTTCCTAAACTTCATCCCTTCGGTATCCACCTTGTTAGTAATCACCTCGGTTAGCATTCTTATCAATTAGGATTCCTTGAACTTTGGAACGCTCCCACTTGTTCAGAAATCGAGTCTTGTCTTCCCTATTTTTTTCCTTTTTATTTTGGGGCATTCCATGACTCCACTTTGAATTACCTCTATACAGATCGGTGATTCCGCAAATCTTTGAATGATTTGTAAAGTGCTGAAACACCTTTACAATTGGCATTAATCCACCAGAGATTTCTGTATCCTCGGTTTCGACGCTACCTATCTTCTGCTATGCTTGGATTCTACCTTTGGTGTTCGAATGTCGATTTACCTAAGATTTTCGCATTGATTATATTCTTGAAGTCACGGTTGACCCTGTTAAGGTCGCCCACGATTTATATAGGCTTATCTATCTTCTATTTGATAATTAAATTATCTTAGCTTCGTTCGAGCTAATCTTCGAACCAGAAATTCTATTTGATTAGAGTTTCTCTAAATTTGAATCTCTGTTTGTCTTGAAATCCATCCTTGAATCATCCCTTGGAAATTTGTGTTTAGTTGTATTTTGAAATTTGTACATACATCGAAATTATTATTTTGATAAGGATGACTACATTTTATATATAAAAGTGAAATGCTTCTCATAAGGATTATATACCCTTTAAAAAGTAGAATTTGAAATTTTGAAGATTGTATAATAAATTTGATTTATATAAAAATGATTTATAACCAAAGGATTTTAAATTTGAAATTCGGGTAATTGAACTCCGGTATTTTGAAATTGGTTTTAAGGTTTTGAAATATATAATAATACAATTTAAAAATATTTTTCGAATAAGAAATGTTTCAAATGACTTCAAATGTGTTTAATGATTTCGAAGAAAATCCAAAGAAGTTTTCAAGAAAATAGAAGTCCAGAACTCACTTATATCACTGGAAATAATTTCGGTGATGAGTGCATGCATCATCGACATTGAGTTTCAAGTTTCAAAGTGGGGGAGAGGCCACTCTTGTAGCTTTGCTATGCGAGTGATTTTGTGAAACCAAATTTTGATTTCAAAATTTTGAATTATGGTTTGATATTTGAAAGATATATGTATGTATATGTGTGTGTGTGTGTGTGTGTGTGTGTGTGTATTTGAAATGATTTAAAGTGAGCCGATGTTCAGTCCTCGAGTTTTGGATTTAACCCTATCTATTGAAATTGATTTACTGATTTGTTGCTGATTTCCAACTCTTGGATTTGAAATTTGATTTCACCTACTATTTTGAAGGTTCAAATACTTCCAAATCGAGGTTTAATTTTCAAAGCTAAGAAATTTCGAAGAATATAGAATATTTGATAAAGTATATAAGTTTAGTTCTATATGTTTAAAGTATGAAGAGTATGACTTAAATGAATTTGAAACTTTTGTTAAGTAAATAATTTGCAAAAGGTAAGTTGGATCTTCTGAATTGAAATAATTAGTTTAAAGGTTATGAAGGGATAGTTATATATTTGGAAACCATTTTGGGTATGATTGAATTTGAGAAATATTTGGTTTTGAAAATAGATTGGAATATAAAACCCAGTATTTATATGATGATTTTGGAAATGCATATGTTTGACTTAAATTATGTTAATAAGGAAACTTCAGTTATTTTCTAAACCTATTATTTTTGGAAACTTTGAAACTGAAGATATTTAATTTGGAAGAAATAATTTGGTGAAATCCTATATGATTTTGAAACTGAATTGATATTAAATGATTTAAAATTGAGAACCATGTATAATTAAGTACTTGATTTGGGAGTTGTCGAACTTATATAAATTTGATTTGTATAAGTATAAAGTGGATTTGAAAACTATTGATTTGAAAGATACTCAATTTGGAAAGAGAAATCTTATATAATCGAAGTCTATATAAGTATGATTTGATATACTATTGATTTTGGAAAGTATTCGACTGGAAAATGGAATCTTATATATAATGGACTTTATATAAGTATGATATTTGAAAGTGATTTGAAAGGGTACTATATGGTATATATTTTCGAAGTAAAGATATGGGAAGTGCCTTTTGCTTGATATCCGCTCTGTGGCCACATTGTGGATTCATTCTATCGATATTATTCTCTCTTATTTTTGGTTTTTCGGATGTGATACTCGAGTGTCCCACCGTGGCGTAACCCATGGTTTTTTTTCGAGCGCGACTGCATAGCGTAATTCGCCTAGCTGAGATGGCCTAGGGGTACAGATTGTTTCCTGGGGGATCCAGGCATAATCATTGTGTATCCTGTAGACTATGTAGATTGCATTAGTAGCGAAATCTACCTGGCTGAGAAGGCCTAGGGGTACGGATTGTTTCTTGGGGGATCCAGGAGTAATCATTATGTATCCTGTGGTCTACTGGTCATCATGGCGTAACTCGTAGGGCTGAGAAAGCTTACGGATATGGATTGTTTCCTGAGGTGTCCAGGCGTAAGCATTCTGTATCTATGAACCATGGTTAGACAAAGGTTTTGGTTTGGTTGTTTTGTTTGGATTGTACTTTCCATATCTGTTTTTAAAAGTTTTTCACGTATTGTCACTGGGTGTTGAAACAAGTGTACTAAGTACCTGGAGAATTCTAGCTTTGTGCCTAATCAACGCACTGCCAGAGTCTACGGGAACGAGGATAAACTTGTTAAGACATCGAGCTATAAAAGTATTTTGATAAAGTATTATGTAAAGGATATTTTAATCATTTATTTTACGCTTCCAAATAATTGAAATTTATATAGCTTTAGAATAATGGTTCATCCTTGACTTTCAACCTATTTTCCCTTCCAGCCATCCGTACTTTCCCCCTTGTTAAACTTACCTATAACAAAAGCTATCAAGTATAATTTTAATCTTATTGATATCTTATCTTAATCTTATTCCATTTTATCTTTTCTGTGTTTTCCGAACCTCATTTCTTTTCGAGGACGAAAAGATTTGAGTGGGGGAGAATGTAGCAACCCTATATTTTGTGATCATTTTAATTTTATATTTTAATTATTTTAACTGAAATTCCTGATTTAAAAACTTTATTTTATTTATTAAAATGGATAAATTTTGTTATTCCAAATATAAATTTTTATTTTTGTGTGAATTATAATTCCAAACCCGAATAAATGGAATATTTCCAAAATGGTGGATTTTTGGTCAAAATGGTCAAACTTTGACTTTTAAATTTAAAATTTAAATATTTTAATTTTTGAAATTTTATCTTTTTTTATGAATATAGATTTAATTTCAAGAATACTGCTTTTCGTTTCATTGAAATAAGATTAATATTGTGAAAGTTATGCATTTTACAATATTGTGTGCAAATTGTTTTATTTAACAAATTTGTTTATTTTAATTGATATAAATAATATTTTTGTTTTGATATATCATGTTCTAATTGTGTATATATGTGTATCATGACATGTTATGTATATATTTACATCATTTGTTCCGTTTTGTTTCATTTAATTTGGATATATACTTTGTAAATTAAATAACATACAAACTTGTAAATAGCAATTAATTTATACGTTTCTATAACCGTTTTCTTATTTATTTCTATAGTGTTTATATAAACGGTATGTATTTATTGAATTATTTCTTTGGTATATATTCTATTAAATAGATGAGAAACAAATCAAAGTAAGATATGTTACCTATTTTTAAGATACGTTACTTATTTTTGGTTAAAGGCATACATTACGTTTTGGTTTATTACCTCTTTATCTTTCCATCTATTGATTTCATACCATAACTCCTCCATATTTGTTGCCGTTTATTCCTTGATTCCTAGCCGCCTATATCTCTTTTTCATGAGAGAAAACTTCTTCCCATCTTCATTTTCTCACGGTAGCAAAAAGAATTAGGTAATGGCTTCTTCTTTTTCCACTTTTTCTTCTTTGTTTTGCCTTGTTTTTCACTTGAATTTGCCTTGATCTTCACCTATGTTGCTCGGCCCATACCCCTACCATCTCCTCCACCGACCACCACCACTTCCTTTCCCATATAACCCATGGTCTAACATTATTCTCTTCTCACCTGAAAGTGCCTTGACCATCCCATGCATAAAACTCCACAAAAACAATGCCAAATTCCTTGAATTTATACCTAGCCAAGCCTATATTCACATCCACTTCATTTCATTGCCAAGGCCACCTCCTTAGCCTCCACCACCAGCAAGCACCACATCTGCACCACTACTAACATCTGAGATGACCTGAATTAGCCCCTGCTCCAGCCCAAATGTGCCAAGGCCGAGCCTAAAATGATGAACAAACCACCTCCATTTTGCTTGCCTTTTACCTTCCTCATGTTGTAACCTCCATACCCTTCGCCTTCTTGACCAAGCCTTATTATTTTCAGATCCAAACCTGACCATTAACACCTAAAAGCATCCAAGGCCGAACCAATATATCCTTGTGGCCGAGCCTATGTGGGTAAAGGTCAAGCAAATTTGATGGGAAAGCTTGGTGATGTCTCTTGTTATTTCTATTTCCATTTTGTTTCAATATATTTTTGGTATTGTAAAAATATTTATATATGGCTTGTTTCATTATTGAATACAAGATTTATATCTTGGCTCTCTCTCCACTCAAACCAAGTCATGCTATTGTGCTTTCTGGATCTTTGTTTGTGTGTGTTTGATTTGCGAATTCCAGCTTTAAAGGGGTGAGTTTTCACTCATGACATTTATACTTGTATAATTAGTGAAGTGACAACAAGTGAATGTGTAGAATTGTTATATCATGTTATACCTGCCTGTGATGTTAATTATGTGATGTTAAACCCTGTTATAAACTTGTCTCATCATCTGTTATGTTTTATTATGTTATACAGTGGACACTACAAGTTACCTGTAGAATAGAATCACTATGGGATGAAATGATACATGCTCGAACAGACTTCAGAATAGGAAAAATCATTACGGGTTGAAGTGATAGGCCTGGGTGATTTTTATTTATTTGTATTTGTCTTGGGATTTCGGGTTTGAAATAATCAAAACCCGGAAATTTTAATGATTACGGATTTAAATGATAATTTCCGTATCACTTGATTTAGGTGTGAAATAATATTCGGACCCATGGTTGATTTCAAAATATGATTTCTCATAAATTTCATGTATTGTAAATGAAAGAAAAATAATATGAACTTTGACTTATATTGGATTTAAAAATGGTTAAGCAGTGATTTTTCTAAAAGGTTAAATGGTTTAGGTTAATAAATGGTTTGAGTTGTAGTGTGAAAGTTTGATTTAACTTAATAATGGGAATTTAAGAGAAAAAATGGAATTACAAGCTTAACTTGGTAATTAATATAATTGATGTATGAATTGGATAAATATAAAGTAAAAGAAAATATCAAGTTATTTGTAAAATAAAGTTAATCAACTTACAGTGTATTTTGAATTAATGTAATTAGTTTAAAATATTAAATAAATGGATGGTTAAAAATGTAACTTGAAATATAACTTGACTTGGAAACGTGAAGTTTGGTTTAAAAATAAAAGTCGTTAAGAAAATAAAATGGAATTTAATTTATGAAATGGTAAATTAATAATGTGTAAAGTAAATGAAAGTAGGGAAAATTGTATATTGACCTTAATAAGTGAAACATTGATATTTTTGAATTAATATATAAAATTTTACTTTATAAAAATCATAAGTTAAAGGGTATTCAAATGAACATTTTTGAAGTGGAAAAATATGATTTTTTATAAGTTAAAATGGTTAAAAATTGAAGTTTAATTATTTCTGAAATTTTATTATAAATCTAGAATTTATTTAGTAGCACTTCAGAAATGCTATCATTTCTGAAAATAAACTAAAACTGAACTATTGCAGCAGTTTTAAATGTTGTCTTTACAGAATTGAATTGTTTTCAATTATAACTTACCATAGCATTTTCTAAATGCTGGGAAAAGCTGAAATTTCAACATTTGAAGTGTTTAACTTAATAAATCAACTCAAAAAGGTGAAAATTTGGAAATTGAATAATTGATTTGAAGGAATAATGACTTCACTTTTTAATGGTTTGAATGAATGATTTTAATTCGGAATTATAAATCATTTTGAAATTTATAACCACGGGTACACTGCTTTGTGTGTCATGTGATTTCCTTGTGATTGTTTGATGCACACCTTTGATTTTAAGAGTGTGGCTAGAGGTGAGCGGTTACTGCAGCTCTACGCTACCCTTGTCATAATAACACGGTTATTTGCATTGTTTACTTTAATATGGATATTTCTAGGATAGTGTTTATTACTACTTAATTGTTGGTTTGATTGATCCTTAAAGGATGGTCGATCCCAAGCATTCTTTAAGTTATTGTGCATTGCTATTACAGTTCACTTGAGTTGGTTTATATTGTATAAGTATGTATGTCCTGACTCGAGTGTTTGTGTGGCGACCCGCCCTTCTCGACCTCGCATGTCGACACAAAATACTCCGCAGTATAATACGCCGACGATCAAGTGCCTGAAAAGATAGATTGTTAAGAGAAAAGAAAGGAGATAGAAGGAAGAAGGAACTAAACAATATCAGAATCTCACAATCGCAGCGGAACAAAATATAATATATAATATCAGATCTTTACACTAAATGAAAACTAAATCTGTTTTATACAATATATCACTAGAGTATCACAAACAAACAACAATTACCAGCCTGACAATTTCAAACGAGCGCAGCAGTGGATATAAACAAGTACGGATAATACGTTTCGTACTCCAGCTCTTCTCCTACTCCATAGCATCCTATCTTGAACATATAATACTCGGTCTGACCCGAGCATTATAATGAAATAACACCCGAGTCAGTTTGGAATACCAGCTGATAAAAATACACCCAAATTGATTATTAAAGTTTCAAAAATCCTTTTGAAAATAAAAGCATCTCGTAAGACCACGCCACAAATAAACTTGTCGGGTTTTTACCTTACAATAGCTAAAATATTTCTTATCAAAATCCTCTGATATTATAATAGAGTCTATATACAAATACTTATTAAAATAACTGAAATTTTTACATCTATTAAATTCCAGCTACTAGCCACAAAGTGGGTAAAACAAACAAAACTCATAAAAGGCTCGTAGGGAGAATGGATTTCCAACTAATGACTAGGCACTGGGACCACCTGTCACAGTACGTGGCCTAGATCACCGTACCGAGGAGCACTCCCGATCCCCTGCAACACAAGGCCGGGATTACCACTTACTGGATAATCCCGAGTAAGATCACCCTATGGTTGGGATCAACAACCGCACCACTAAGCCGAAATAAAGGGACATCTAGACAGGGATGACCTCACCCTAAAAAGGGTGCTACCCATCTAGCCTTGCTGCATAACCCATAATTTTCAGTCACTCTCGGTTGATAAGGCTTGAGGCTAAGCGTTACCTTTTAGAACGTTTCACTTAAAATGCCCATCGTCCACCTGACGATGTCCCGAAAGTATTCACCCATACAAGTCCGTCCCGGGTTGGAACGAAACCAAAAGCACTACTTCTACTGTATCAATTTTGGAAATATCCTCAGGATTAGTAGCGACTAGCCTTTGCACTTCACTGCTCCAACTTCGACTCCAAACTCGTTTTTCCCACGAAAACGTACAAACCAGATCGAAGCGGTTTTCGAGAAATTAATCCCGATCTCCGTCTCTTCGAAACGATCAACGCATTAGCCAATATTGATAGTCGGTGATTTAACTATCAATTAACATTCGTAAGCATCCATCACACAATAAATAATTTCCCACATTATTAATTTCCCTCAAAAATAACTTTGCAAGATATATTTCCATTTTCAAATCCTTTTGAAACAATTTTCAAACCCAACTCTTCACATGGAGTAAATTCCCAAATCTTTACTTCCTCTGAAAACATCCAAGTACCTATACATATGATTTAAAATAATTTAAATTCTTTTTTCTTGAAAATACATTAAAACATTTATATTAAAACTTCTTACATACTTAATATAATATATATATATATATATGTTTAGTTTTAAAAATATTTCGAATAAAACCGCTCTATAAAATATAAACTATTTTCTTTAAAATAAAGTTAAGTCATACTAAATTTTAAAAATAAAGCTATGAAAATCCTATTCAAGTTTTCAAATAAAACTTTAACTAATTATCTTTAAAATAAAACCATTTTATAAAGTATAAATATTAGTAATATTCTTTAAAACATAATACTAATTACCCCTTCAAAATAATTACTTCTATAACTAATTTGATAAATGTTCACTTTTAAAATTCTTACAGCTTAAATAATTTCTTGAAATCAATCTTTAATACAACTTCAAAACCTCTAACTTTTTCAAAAATCCGCCTTAAAAACGTACATGGCTTTTCAGGGAAATACACCTCCATTTTAGTATAACCCAAAGAATTCTTTTTTTTTATAAATCCTACACAATTTACCCCAATTCAATTTTACATTCATCCCGTAAATTTCTTTCCATACTTTAAAAATAAACTCCTTTTATTCTTAAGCACATTGCTATTTCCTGAAATCACTTTCAAAATGTACTTAAAGTATTTGAAATATGATTACTAAATTCTTTGTTCAAATTGTACTTTTGAAAATCTCTAAAAGTTCCTTAAGTAATTTAATCAAAAATATTCTTTTTATATGAGATTATTATCAACTGTTCATATTTAATTCCCTTTAGAAACATAATTCTAAATTACGTTTTAAATAATTAAATACGATAATTACTTAAACAAATATTTACTTTCACTTAAAAACAATTAAAAATAATAATAATTTTCTAAAATATTTTAAAACACCTTTGCAAAACTTTCCAGTTTATACTTCGAAAATCTTTCTTTGAAACATGCTTGGTTTCCAGGGAAAAATACACATCCCATCCTTTCAAAATAAATCTCGCTATTATTTTTAAAACAACTCACATTTTAAAACACTTCAAATTTCAACCAATTCTCTTGAATTTAATTCCCTTAAATTCATTACTCAAATTTTCCCCCTTTCTATTCTCTTTTTATTCTAATTTATTTTATTTTTATTTTCAGGATATTAACGAAATATAACACATAATATAAATAAAATTTCTATTTGTGAGGAATCTAGTTGGATCCCTCCAACCTGTTTTTCCCTGCCTCCACAGATATTAGCACAACAAATAAATATCGATTCAATCTGATAATAATTTTCATATTCAGCTAACAACCAATCAAACATTTAAATATTAGCTATTTAAATTAACTGGTATCCAGATGTGAATGAGATTAACTCACGTTGAATTCGATGAGCGTTTAATTTTCCGAATTAAATCGACCGTGATCGATTTAACCCAAAAATTTCAGTAGCTCCGATCATCTCCAGATTCGCACTGCAGTGTAGATAGCATCGCTGCGATTCCGACGCTTCTTGTTTCGTCGAAATCTGGTAACGAACGCACGAGATATGAATATTTTTAGAGTTTGAATATAATTTCTAAACAAATTTTCTTTTGTCTTATAAACCAAGATCATGGCCGCTAAATCTGGAAAGCAAAATCAAGGCTGTAGCCTTCATCTTCTGAACATGCACATTCCAAAGAAGCCGAACCCATCACACGCGGCCTAGGGTTTAAATCGCGACCACCATGGAGCCATCCACCTCGATCGGAGGCCCATCACTACGAAGCCCAACATCAACTCCACCTCCACCAAAAATCCGGTGAAACTCGGCAGCTCCACCATCTCGAAACACGTGCGCGAACGATCTCGCTTCCACCATGATTTTCTGGCCATCCAAAGCTCAATACTCGATCGTAGCCACTCAACTAGAAGAACTCGATGAGCTCTTCATCTTCATAGTTAGAAGATTTTGCCATAATTGAGTAGATTTCGAGAGAAAAAAGAGGGGGGGATTTTTTTCGGCTATTGAATTAAAACGAACAGCGGCGAAGAGGAAGAACGAGGGTTTCAGCCCAAACGTGTATATATATACGTATATAAATAATATTTTATTAATATTCTCCATTTTAACGAACTTTTACAAACGAACTCCAAATCTCACGTGCCGCCAGGCGTTTGTAAGGTTTTACCCGCATTCCGAACACAATAGAACATGTTTCGGATGCTAATTCGATAATATGCATGAGTTACGGAAATAAACGATCAATTTTAAATTAAATCGATTAAAATAGTTTCGATGCATTTTGAGCTGTCACGGTCAAACGACAACTCCGATTGCAATGAAAATTAAATCCCGATAATAAATAACTATTACGGATCGAATGGAACTAGTTTCGTCGAATTCCGAGACTGTGCCCCGAAAGGCTATCTTAACTCGTCGATAAAATCGAGCGATTTCCGAAATTGTCAAAATCACTTAAAATTTCACTTTTAAAATTTTACTTACTCAATAATAAATTATATATAATTTATATTCATATTAGAAATCATTCCGATTCATTTCGAACCAAAATCTGATTATTTGCATTGTTATATTATTAAATTCCATTATTAAATTAATATAAAATTCCAAATTCAACTTATTGACTTTGAATTCCATCCAACAGTCCAATATTATAATTCAAATCCAAATAGACATAAAATAAATTTTAGAAACTATTTCTGTTCCATTTTCCTCAAGATTCATAAATTATTTCAATTTCCAAATATTAAATTATTATTATTCAAATTCAATTGAATTGCTATATTTGAAATTTAACTAATTTCACTAACTTAACCAAAATCTTTTTATTCAAAATCAAATTATAATCCATATTCAATATTTAAAATGAATTGAATTTTCAAAATTTAACGACCAAAATTCCGGGTCCTTACATTCCTCCCCTCTTATAGAAATTTCGTCCCCGAAATTTGCTAAGGTAGAAAGAATGCTCCAAACCGAATAGCAAAACTCACTTAGTGAAAATCTCATAGTCACTTTGCCTAAACTCTTTGGTTTCAAATCAAAACTGCTAGTTTTGATTCCTATTCCGACATCCTTTTATTTTAATTTTAATTTGAATTTGTCGTTAACGAAACGTTTTCAGAAAAATTTCAAAAATTTTCTAACTCTCAAAATTTCTGAAATTTTTTGGCAGAGTCCCCTTGTACAAAGGAGCTTTTGCAATATCAAAATAGATATAAATATATATATATATATACATCGATCCACACGGTCGAAAAACCAAATATATCACAATATATATATATATATATATATATATATATATATATATATATATATATATCATTTCCCAATTTTATTGCGTAGGCGTACCTTTTATTAGCATTTTAAAAGCAAGCGGCTAAATAATGTTGCATATACGCGCTCCGACTCTATCGATTGCTTCCCGTACCTGTACTTACTTAAACAAACACACGAGTTTCCAAAAATATGAAAATTTATTAACATCCTATTTATTAAAATAGCCAAACACATCAATTACATAGTTTAAACAAATAAACCTCATTACTTAATATGTTAACCATATTTTATCAGCAAGCAAAAGATTTAAATCACCATTTTAATTTCCCGACAAATCCAAACTTCATTTTTAATCTCCTCGAATGATTTAAATTCAAGTTTACTTTTTACAATTCATATGTACTACAACCAATTCACTCTCTCTTCAATATGATTAACATATGCTTTACTTACATCAATTTATTCCAATCCAATTCCAAATTGATTCGCAATCAAATTCTTATTTCAATTTGATACCTTTGCATTTCATTTGTGACCTACTTTCATTTTTATGCAAAACCACTTAATTATATTGCATTTATTTCAATTGATTCAAAACCAACTTATTTACTTCTTCAGATCAATCCACTTTCGTTTACAACAAACGACCAATTTCTATGCGAATTTAAAGTTATCCATGCAAGTAACCATCACTTAAGCTGATATTTAAAATGATTCCAACCTAGATTTATATTAATATCATCCCATTCTGTATTATTTATAACCCATACATCCATATTTTATTACAATAATTTATTAAAACCATTTTACTTGCAGTTCAATTTTATTATCTAAACAAATTTTATTCAAGGCCACTTATAAAGCTCGACCACAATCATTTTCCAATTTGCTTAAGTTATTTCAATTTCACAATATTTCCATTTCTTCTTATATCAATTTTATTTTATTTTAATTTGATTTTCATCCAATCAAATTCCAATTCATTTACAAATTTTAATTCAATTTGTTTACATATTCAATCTATTTTAAATTTTAATTCATCTCCTCGATTCATTCTGAATTTTATTAATAATATGACCATTTTCAATTATCTTATACCCAAACTGAATTTTACTTGCATTTTGGACCATATCCATTTTAAATTGATTTTTTTTCAATCCAATACAATTCCCATTTAATTTAGCTTACACTAAATTCATTTCTACACAATCCTTTTTGAATTTAGTTGAGTGAGAATATAATTCATTCAATATCATTCTTACTTAATTTAAAATTCCATTTAATTCAATTCTTTTCCCAAATTTAATTCATGTTTAACTAATTTATTTAGCCAACTTAAATCATTCCAATCCCTCTGCTATTTTAAATAAGAGTTGAATTTTCATTCAATATCATTTATAACACAACTGAGTTTTGATTTTAATTAAATCCAAATCCATCTCAATTCCATTTAATTGAAGTTAAATCCAATTCGATCCAATTTTATTCCTCCATTCAATTAAATTTTTTAATTTCTAATATATAAGTTTTAAAACTAATTTACTAACTTAAGTCCATTCACATCTTATATTTTTCTTTGCCTTATCACATTTAACATCCATTTAGGATTTAAATTTTGAATTTACCATACCATTCAACCATTACCTATTTATGTCTATAATTCCATTTTCTATTCATAAGTTGCCCAACTTATTTACTTAAAACTTATATTGCTCATTCGAGTCCATCCTCATCTTATAATCCTAATTCTAGATTATATATATAACATTTAATAACTTAAGGATAAAAAAATTTCATCACACAATTTTAATCATTTTACATATCAACTTTATATCTAATTTAATTCAATTTCAATTTCAATTTCAATTTATATTTAACTTATCCTGAGTTAAATGTAAATATATTTTATTCACTACTATTTACTCAAGTTAAATTTTAAATCCAAGATTAAAAATTTCATTTTCCCTTAGTATTTAAATCAATTTCATTTTATAAGTTCAATAACTGTTTCATTTTAACTTTACACATTAATTTTAAATAGAATTTCCAGAATCCAATTGCCCGGTTTTATTCCAAAACCATTTTGAAATAAAAATCAACACATCCCCATCGGTATATCAAATCAAATCTCCGGACTCCAAATAACTTGTTTATACCAAAACAAATTTCCCTTTCGAAATTTCTAAAACCACTTTGTATATCAAATAAATCTAAACAGATGTCATACCCAATTACTATGGAAGCAATCCATCACTTTAGAAACTAGAAAATGAATTCTAATGATGTGGCCATCATCATCAGGATTATTTACCAGCGACTGAAGTGAGTTCAGTGCTTCCTTACTTTCACAAATTCATTTCAAAATAGTTTCTATTCAAACATGTTACCCAAAATAATATTCCATCATTGCCTTAAAATCTTTGGACAACATTCTCAAACATTCTCAAGATTTTAAATTTCCAAATTTTGTTTTCAATACATTTAAAATCCTTTTCAAAATTTTCGAGATTTATATTCTGGTTTAATTCAAATTTAGTTATTCTTCTTTTGTATATTTTATACTCATAGAATTTTATTTGGTTATAACCATTTCAAATTTTAGATCAAATTTTAGATTCTTATTTGATTAAGATATCCACATCCAAATAATCAAATATATATAATAATTTTCAGAAAATTATTTCCTTTATATCAAAATATAATTTTGGGTAGAATTATTTCATTTACCCTCTTTAAAACAATGCTATGTCGGTTTATCTTGTTTAAGAGTTTAGAAACCCCTATCGATATGGTTGTACTTCCCGCACCAACCAGAATTCATAAACACTCAACCGATAAGTCAACATAGTATAAAAACAGTTTTATATCCACTAACAAGCACTCTCTCATATCTATTAATACACTCAAATAATTATAGAGTACTATTGACTCTGTTTAATGAGAAATTTCCCCACCAAAGCCTAGGTTATCGCAAACCTAAGCTCTGATACCAAATGTGACGACCCGCCCTTCCCGACCTGGCATGTCGACACAAAATACTCCACAGTATAATACGCCGACGATCAAGTGCCGGAAAAGGCAGATTGTTAAGGGAAAAGAAAGTAGATAGAAGGAAGAAGGAACTAAACAATATCAGAATCTCACAATCGCAGCGGAACAAAATATAATATATAATATTAGATCTTTACACTAAATGAAACATATGTCTGTTTTATACAATATATCACCAGAGTATCACAAACAAACAACAATTACTAGCTTGACAATTTCAAATGAGCGCAGCAACTGATATAAACAAGTACGGATAATACGTTTCGGACTCCAGCTCTTCTCCTGCCCCATAGCATCATATCCTGAACATATAATACTCGGTCTGACTCGACCATTATAATGAAATAACACCCGAGTCGGTCTGGAATACCAGCTGATAAAAATACACCCAAATTGAATATTAAAATTTCAAAAATCCTTTTGAAAACAAAAGCATCTTGTAAGACCAAGCAACAAATAAACATGTTGGGATTTTACCTTACGATAGCTAAAGCATTTCTTCTCAAAATCCTCTGATATTATAATAGGGTATATGTACAAATACTTATTCAAATAGCTGAAATTTTTACATCTATTAAATTCCAGCTAGTAGCCACAAAGTGAGTAATACAGACTAAACTCGTAAAAGGCTCGTACGGAGAATGGATTTCCAACTAATGACTAGGCACTGGAGTACCACCTGTCACAATACATGGCCTAGATCACCGTACCGAGGACCACTCCCGATCCCCTGCAACGCAAGGCTAGGACTACCCCTTACTTGATAATCTCGAGTAAGATCACCCCATGCTTGGGATCAGCAACCGCACCACTAAGCCGAAATAAAGGGACCTCAAGACAGGGACGACCTCACCTTGAAATGGGTGCTACCCACCAGCCTTGCCACATAACCTCTGATTTTCAGTCATTCCCGATTGATGAAGCTTGAGGCTAAGCATTACCTTTTAGAACGTTTCACTTAGAATGCCCATCGTCCACCTGACGATGTCCCGAAAACATTCGTCCATATACGTCCGTCCCGGGTTCGAACGGAACCGAAAGCACTACTTCAACTACATCCGTTTTGGAAATATCCTTAGGATTAGTAGCGACTAGCCCTTGCACTTCACTGCTCCATCTTCGACTCCGAACTTGTTTTTTCCACGAAAATGTACAAACCTGATCGAAGTGGTTTTCGAGAAATTAATCCCGATCCCGGTCTCTTCAAAACGATCAACGCATTGGCCAATATTGATAATCGGTGATTTAACTATCAACTAACATCCATAAGCATCCACCACACAATAAATAATTTCCCACATTATTTATTTCCCTCAAAAATATCGTTGCAAGATATATTTCCATTTTCAAATCCTTTTGAAACAATTTTCAAACCCAACTCTTCTCATGGAGTAAATTCCCAAATCTTTACTTCCTCTGAAAACATCCAAGTACCCATACTTAAGATTTAAAATAATTTAAATTCTTTATTCTTGAAAATGCATTAAAACATTTGTATTAAAACTTCTTACATACTTAATTTAATATATATATATATATATACACACACACACATATTCACTTTTAAAAATATTTCGAATAAAACTGCTTTATGA
This sequence comes from Allium cepa, assembly GCA_030765085.1. Classification (NCBI taxonomy): domain Eukaryota; kingdom Viridiplantae; phylum Streptophyta; class Magnoliopsida; order Asparagales; family Amaryllidaceae; genus Allium; species Allium cepa. Next base: position 152,959,526 of record CM060945.1, read on the forward strand.
AATATAAACTATTTTCTTCAAAATAAAGTTAAGTCACACTAAATTTAAAATAAAGCTATAAAATCCTATACAAGTTTTCAAATAAAACTTTAACTCATTATCTTTAAATAAAACCATTTTATAAAGTATAAATATTAATAATATTCTTTAAAACATAATACTAATTACCCCTTTAAAATAATTACTTCTATAACTAATTTGATAAATGTTCACTTTTAAAATTCTTACAACTTAAATAATTTCTTGAAACCATTCTTTAATACAACTTCAAAACTTCTAACTTTTTTAAAAATCTGCCTTAAAATATACTTGGCTTTTCAGGGAAATACACTTCCATTTTAGGATAACCTAAAGAATTCCTTTTTTATAAATCCTACACGATTTACCCCAATTCAATTTTACGTTCATCCCGTAAATTCCTTTCCATACTTTAAAAATAAACTTCCTTTATTCTTAAGCACATTGCTATTTCCTGGGAATCACTTTCCGAATGTACTTAAAGTATTTAAAATATGATTACTAAATTCATTGTTCAAATTGAAGTTTTGAAAATCTATGAAAGTTCCTTAAGTAATTTAATCAAAAATACTCTTTTTATATGAGATTATTATCAAATGTTCATATTTAATTTCCTTTACAAACATAATTCTAAATAACCTTTTAAATAATTAAATACGATAATTACTTAAACAAATATTTACTTTCACTTAAAAACAATTAAAATATTATTAATTTTCTAAAATATTTTAAAAACACCTTTACAAAACTTTCTAGTTTATGCTTCGAAAATCTTTCTTTGAAACATGCTTGGTTTCCAGGAAAAAATACACAACCCATCCTTTGAAAATAAATCTCGCTATTATTTTCAAAACAACTCACATTTTAAAACACTTCAAATTTCAACCAATTCTCTTGAATTTAACTCCCTTAAATTCATTGCTTAAATTTTTCCCCTTTCTATTCCCTTTTAATTCTAGTTTATTTTATTTATATTTTAAAATTCCAAATTATACTTATCCAATCATAACACAGCACAATTTAATTTCCAAATCAATCTATCACATGATATTAACGAATTATATCACAGAATATAAATAAAATTTCTATTTGTGAGGAATCCAGTTGGATCCCTCCAACCTGTATTTCCCTGCATCCACAAATATTAGCACAACAAATAAATATCGGTTCAATCGAATAATAATTATCATATTCAGCTAAACAACTAATCAAACATTTAAATATTAGCTATTTAAATTAACTGGTATGCAGATGTGAGTGAGATTAACTAACCTTGAATTTGACGAGCGTTTAAATTTCCGAATTAAATCGACCGTGATCGATTTAACCCGAAAATTTTGCTAGCTCCGATCGTCTCCAAATTCACACTGCAACGTAGTCGCGTCGCTGCGATTCCGACGCTTCTTGTTTCGTCGAAATCTGATAACGAACGCACGAGATATGAATATTTTTAGAGTTTGAATATAATTTCTAAACAAATTTTCTTTTATCTTTACAAACCAAGATCGTGGCCGCTAGATCTGGAAAGCAAAATCAAGGCCGTAGCCTTCATCTTCTCAACGCGCACGTTCCAGAGAAGCCGAACCCATCAAACGTGGCCAAGGGTTCAAAATCGCGACCACCGTAGAGCCATCCACCTCGATCGGAGGCCACCACTACGAAGCCCAACGTCAACTCCACCTCCACCCAAAATCCGGTGAAACTCGGCAGCTCCACCATCTAGAAACACGTGCACGAACGTCCCTCCTTCCACCACAATTTTCTGGCCATCCAAAGCTCAATACTCGATCGTAGCCATTTAACTAGAAGAACTCGATGAGCTCTTCATCTTCATAGTTAGAAGATTTTGCCATAATTGAGTAGAATTCGAGGAAAAAAAAGAGGGGGAGGAGATTTGTTTTCGGTCATTGAATATAAATGAACAGCGGCGAAGAGGAAGAACGAGGGTTTCGGCCCAAACGTGTATATATATACGTATATAAATAATACTTTATTAATATTCTCCATTTTAACGAACTTTTACAAACGAACTCCAAATCTCATGTGCCGCCAGGTGTTTGTAAGGTTTTACCCATATTTCAAACACAATGGAACATGTTTCAGAGGCTAATTCGATCATATGCGTGAGTTACGGAAATAAACGATCAATTTTAAATTAAATTGATTAAAATAGTTTCGATGCGTTTTGAGCTGCCACGGTCAAACGACAACTCCGATTGCTACGAAAATTGAAATCCGATAATTACTAACGAACGCACTGCAGTGTAGATAGCGTCGTTGCGATTCCAGCGCTTCTTGTTTCATCGAAATCTGATAACGAACGCACGAGATATGAATATTTTTAGAGTTTGAATATAATTTCTAAACAAATTTTCTTTTGCCTTATAAACCAAGATCGTGGCCGCTAAATCTGGGAAGCAAAATCAAGGCCGCAGCCTTTATCTTCTGAACATGCACATTCCAAAGAAGCCGAACCCATCACACGCGGCCTAGGGTTTAAAATCACGACCACCGTGAAGCCATCCACCTCGATCGGAGGCCCATCACTACGAAGCCCAACATCAACTCCACCTCCACCCGAAATCCGGTGAAACTCGGCAGCTCCACCATCTCGAAACACGTGCGTGAACGACCCCGCTTCCACCATGATTTTCTGGCCATCTAAAGCTCAATACTCGATCGTAGCCACTCAACTAGAAGAACTCAATGAGCTCTTCATCTTCATAGTTAGAAGATTTTTCCATAATTGAGTAGATTTCGAGAGAAAAAAGCGGGGGGGAATTTTTTTCGGCGATTGAATTAAAACGAACAGCGGCGAAGAGGAAGAACGAGGGTTTCAGCCCAAACATGTATATATATACGTATATAAATAATATTTTATTAATATTCTCCATTTTAACGAACTTTTACAAACGAACTCCAAATCTCACGTGCCGCCAGGCGTTTGTAAGGTTTTACCTGTATTCCGAACACAATAGAACATATTTCGGAGGCTAATTCGATAATATGCGTGAGTTACGGAAATAAACGATCAATTTTAAATTAAATCGATTAAAATAGTTTCGATGCGTTTTGAGCTGTCACGGTCAAACGACAACTCCGATTGCTATGAAAATTAAAATCCGATAATAAATAACTATTACGGATCGAATGGAACTAGTTTCGTCGAATTCCGAGACTGTACCCCGGAAGGCTATCTTTACTCGTCGATTAAATCGAGCAATTTCCGAAATTGTCAAAATCACTTAAAATTTCACTTTTAAAATTTTACTAACTCAATAATAAATCATATAGAATTTATATTCATATTAGAAATCATTCTGATTCATTTCGAACCAAAATCTGATTATTTGCATCATTATATTGTTAAATTCCATTATTAAATTAATATAAAATTCCAAATTAAACTTATCGACTTTTAATTCCATCCAACAGTCCAATATTATAATTCAAATCCAAAAAGAGTTAAAATAAATTTTAGAAACCATTTCTTTTCCATTTGCCTCCCGATTCACAAATTATTTCAATTTCCAAATATTAAATTATTATTATTCAAATTCAATTGAATCACTATATTTGAAATTTTTACTTATTTCATTAATTTAACCAAAATCTTCTTATTCAAAATCAAATTATAGTCCATATTCGATATTTAAAATGAATTGAATGTTCTAAATCTTGCGATCAAAATTCCAGGTCGTTACAGTTTGTGTTTTACTTTACGCTCGACCAGCCTGAGAATCACAGCTTTGGATTCACCTTCTGGCGCTAGGGTTTGCTGGAGCTTATCTGTCTATCTATTCGTCTACTTCTTCCAGTTAGTTCCTATTCGTTATCTGTCTCTGTATTGTTATTTATGTATCCTAACTTCTATTGTATCTATTTTACTATGAGATTTTGTATATGTTTTGAGAGTATGTATATAGTAGTTCATGAACTACTATGGTATTTTATTTCCGCTGTGAGTATTCTAATATTTCTGTGTCTGTGATTCTGTGAATGATTTTATCTGCTTCAAATTTTATTACAATCTGTTATTTTGAAGTATTCAAGTCTGACAGGTGTGGATAATTGTCGATTTGAATGGTCCAAAATAATGGGTCGTTACCTTTCCTGAGCACCCCTACACCCCGACCTCCTCCAGTCGAAGCCACGATCACCATAGATGCTCCGACCACCAGAATTTGCCCAAAAACCCAATTCCAGATTATTCCAAAATTCACATTCATTACTTTATTTAAAATTGTGATTTGGATTTTAATAATCATATTTTCCCAAACAAATCCAAGATATATACTTGAATCAGAGAATTTCAACCATTAGTTTTTAACTTGTTTGTAATTTAATTTCTTATTTTACTGTAAAGGTTGATTTCCAGACACTATATATATATAGAAACATGTTCAAACTATTTTTTAGATCCTAGTTCATGTTTAAACAATCTTAATTTGAATGAAAATTATGGCCTAACAGAGATTAGAGGAGAAGATTTTGAATTTAGATCAAAAATTTAAAACCTGAACTAAGAACAGAGGTATTAAAAAACAACAGGCATGCACAGTTCAAAGCATAAACAAACATACTGCACATTTATATCGACATATGCAAGCATTGCTTATTTCAGATTTTCACAAGCAACAATCCTGTATCTACTTAAACTTTTTAAATTAAAAGTTTACTCACCTTAGAAAATGCAGAGCTTTAAAACTGGATTGCTAAAAACTGGAAACTTTTGAAAACTTGAAAAGCTGAGATCTTTGAAACTGAATTTTCTTGATTCTTTAAAACTGAAAGGCTTTGAACACTTGAACTTTGCATTACTTCTTTGATTATCATAATGGAAAAGTTGATGTTGCTCATAGGCTCGAAAATGCTTTCCAGGTTGAAGATAAAACATAACAGGCCTTAATTTACAGGCTATCTTGCTTGAAAATTTTATTACAGGATTGCCTTGAAAATTGATTACAAGCCTGAGTTTTAGGAGGTTACAGGGTTTTGGATTGCATTTCTGGTTCTGATATTAGTTTACAGGTTTGAGTATAAAACAGTTTACAAGATTATGATTTTGGTTTGAGGAAATTTTCAGTTTTTCTTTGATTTTGAACTAAGATTAGAAAAAGAAAATGAAGAGGAAGATAAGGGTTTTAAATAGGGTTATTTTTATTTATAAAAATGAAAAGAAAATAAAAACAAAGAAATGACACTTGTCTCTTACCATTATTAATATACTAACACATGCTCTTTTAAGGGATTTATAACTTAACACTTGTCATTATTTATATATACTTATTTTCAAAAGGATTTTAAAAGCTTTTAAATTAATTTTCCTAATTAATAAATACCTTTATAAATAAATAAATGCTTTTCTAATTTTAAGAAAATAAAACCTTTTAAAGGAAAATAAAATGAAAACCAATAAAATCATATACAATATTTTTAATCAATTTTTAAATGTAAATATAAAACTTTTGTATTTACGTTATTATTAAATAAATAATTTTCCAAATTTTACAAATTAATTTTCTTTAAAGAAAATAATATAAAACAATCTTATTTTAAATAAAACATTATCCGTATTTTATATCCAAAACTTGTTTAAAATAATTATCTTTTAAATTCAAATCTAAATCCAAATTTCAAATTAAATTTAAAATCCAATTTAAAATCAATTCAAATAAATATAGATATCAATTTTAAACAAACACAATATTGATTGTAATTAATTATTCTATTTAAAAATAAATTAGAAACACACACGCATACATATATATTTAAACACATTATTAAATATGAAAATAATAAGTCTATTTAAAATCAAATTTACAAAATAACACAATTTAAATTTGTAAATTATTATTCCATTTAAAAATCTATTTATAACTATATCTAGAAACATCACATTATATTTATTATTGTTTGAAATCAACAAATTTTACCAATTTTAATTAAATAATTAAGAGATTATCACATTTTAAATTCCTTGAAATTCCGGGATATCACATTCCTCCCCCCTTAAAAGAACTCTGTCCTCGGAATTTAAACAAAAGTTAATCCAAGTTTTTAATTTATTTCAAACAGTTTAATCATACATATCAACCATACACTATCAATCAAACAAACAATTTCATTCAAACAAACAATTCAATCCAACTCTAGCTATCCGTACATACAGATCCAGATAAGCTTCCTAATTTTCCCCGAGTTTCCTAGGTACAGGCACATGGACACTCGCTCTACTAAATCCAAACTAGCTACACTACTAAGCTACTGAGCTCTTATACATCCAGATCTACCATCTACACAAGAGCTCTGACCACAGTCAAGATCTGACTCAACAACCAAATCCTTCTGAACTGCCGGTTTCACAACTAGAGATGAATCATACGCGTACTTCCTCAGAGATACGTGAAATACCTTGAATCCCATTCTTCCAAACTGGCAATTCTACCCTTATAAGCCAAACACTTATCCTTAAAACTCAGAAGAATCCAATATACTTCAGAGCTAACTTCCCAGTCTTATCCAATCTTATTGCTCCTTTTTACTGGAGAAATAACAATGAAGTTTTCAACTTCGAATTCCGGATTCCCCCGTCTCCAATCCAAAGAACTCTTCTGAAAATCCTAGGTTGCCTTCATCCTTTCTGATCAGCTCAACCTTCGCTGATGCCTCTAGAAACAAACTGGACTAAAACAACCCAACAAAAATGATCCTTTCAAGATCTACCTAAATCAAAAACACAAACTCTACTCCACAATTATCAGAACACTTCAAACTTACTTCTCCTATCTGGAAAAGACAAAATAGAAGTACTCATCAATCTGGACTCAAATCCTGAAAAACTTCCGATATAAACTTTCTAATCCAAAACACCACAACTTTCGATTGCTTCCATTCAATAATAGCTTCCATCTTTCTTCCGCTGCACAAATCTGATCTGGAGCAGATGAGAATGTCGTCGATGAACACGAGCACAAACAATACAACACATCCCAGAAAACATGGTTCAACAGATCCATAAAGAGAAAACTCAGAAGTTCCAAGAAATACTAAGCTACTTCACCAAATCCTTTCTCTAGGAGACATCCTTCTACCCAGCTGAACTACCGGTAGTTCCATGAACCAAGTCAATACGGAACTCAATCTCCAATGCGGATAAACTTCTGTCTTTCCTGAAGACATTTGGAAAAATCTCTGACAACTTCTATAACTCAAGAGAGCACTTAAACTATCGCAAGTCACTTTTGCAATCCTATCCAATATCCACAGATATTGTTCTCTCTTACAAATCAGAACAGCTTATCCTTGACCAATCCATTGAAGAAACGGCTCCACTCTGCTGCTTTTGAATTCTACTTCAAAAGCAGCTATAAGCCAAAAGATCTTCCTACAGACACACAAAACACTTCCGAGCTGCAACGCTGCCACAGATGCCAAAGGCTAATTATCCAAAACTTCTTGATCCTCAAGACAATATCAACCAATCCCACATAGAACCTTGAGATGGGAAGACATCTCCTCAAGAGAATCGAGCCCCAAACCAAACACAAACTCAGTCTCATCACTGATGCAGACACACTACCTTAATCTTGCTCCAAAGAAACATCTTTGGAAACATCCATAGTCACTGCGTCTCACCACGCAGTTGCTCCTTCTTGAAGCTGCCAAGATACCATCACTTGCTTCTGCTCAATCGAACAGATGCAAACTCTAGAAAATTCGCTCACACAAGCGCAATTAACTAACACTTCAAGGATGGGCTCTGAACCTTAATAGGTTTCCTTTATAGATTTGTGAAATCCTTACACCATATTGCAAAGCTCACTCGAGACGGCATTGGGTTTACAGTCTCGACAGATACGCTTCCAACAACACTCGAACTTCTTCCATTGGTAGTCGTGCTACACACACCACTACACCATCTACCTTTAGAACTCACATTGGAAAAACCCGAATAGGTAATCCAACAAATAGGTAGAAATAGATGTATATAGTTATATATAAAAATTACAAATACGCTCTCTCAAGAAAGACACCACTCCAAAGCCTAGGTATTCACTCAACCTATGATCTAATACCAAATGAAACGACCCACCTTTCTCTCTCCAGAAAGACACATCATTATTAAGAAAGAAAGGGATAGAGAAGAGAAAAGATAGAGAAGAAAGAAAGAAACAACATCAGAATCTGAACAGCGGAACGAATAAATTATATTATTCACTTAGATATTACATAGTATCATATACATCAAAGTTACACAGCTTATACATCACATACTAGACAGTTATAAACACCTGTCTGGTTATACAACTCAAATGCAATACAGATAATAATACAAAGATCAACACAGCGGAACCACTATATATCTACAATGCTGAAGCCTCCTGCTTCATATCTCCTCCAGAATTCGTCAAAGCTAACGTAAATCCCTTGGTTACTCGTAAAAATTTGAGTACCCAAGAGTTTAAGAAAACGAAAGATAAACTTCAGGCCAGACATGGGTCTGGTGTGAGTAAACGGTTAAAGTTGCTTAAATTTGAAAACCTTTGAAAACAAAGGTATCACATAAGACTCCCCGCACATAAACATGGGTAAGTTTTTACCTTACGCTAACCAAAACTTTGATAGGAAATTATATGATATTATAATAGGGTCTAGGGTTTTCAAATAAATAGAAAATAGTCGAAATTGTTACATTTATTAAATTCCAGCATACATAGATTTACAATCAAATTTGAGGGTTTATTGGAGTTTGGGTTCTCCATACAATGGCAGGGCTACTGGGGTACCGCCCGTCACAGTACGGGGCCTAGATCACCGTACCGAGGATTACTCCCAATCCCCTGCAACACAAAGCCAGAACCATTCCTTACTAAACAGTTCCGAACAAGACAACCCCACGGTTGCAGCTAGCAACCGCCCACGCTGCTGAATAAAAAAGGACTGTAGACAGGGGTAAATCTCGTCCTGCTTGGGCATGACCCACTTAGCCTTGCTGCAGCCCCCATTTTTAGCCATTCCCGGTTGATGAGGCTTAAGGCTACAATTACCTTTATAGAACACATCTATCTTAGAATGCTCATCGTCCACCTGACGATGTTTTGAAAGCATTCAATCCATACAAGTTCGTTCCGGGTTCGAACGAAACCGAAGGAATTATCTTGTTACACTCATTTTGGAATCACCCTCAGAGTTAACGATAATAACCCTTGCACTCTGAATCTTCATCTTCACTTGAGATTCACGACCTATTGTTAATTTGGATCGATGTGGCTTTCGGATATCCAAATCTGGAAACCCGATCCCAGTCTCATCGAAATCCAAAACGCCATCTTTTAGGTCCAAGTTGTTTTAAAGTTAAATTAATTCAATTCCAATCATTATCTATGTTCACACAGATAGATAATTCACATATATACAGATAGATAATTCGCATATATACATTCAACCCAATCACCTCATATCACATATCACACATTTCTCATCAAAGATATCAACAATTAAGGCATTCAATATCAATCAACCATACATAAGCAATGATTAATCACACATCTATAATTAATATAAAATTAATTATACTTCATCTCTAATTAATTTAAAATAAATTAAATTAATTACTTTCATCACAATAATCTTGCTTACTTAATCATTAATTAATTAAAAATCAATTAATTAATCATCCTTTGATTAATCATCCTTGATTAATCATCTTTAATTACATTAAGTAATTAACCCTTAATTAATTACACAAATTAATTATCTATAAACCATTAAAGAAATTAACCTTAATTACTTCATTAATTATAATTAATTACATCAATCCTTAATTAATTATAATTAATTAATTACCTTATAATCACTTATTATTGATTAATTGATCTTAATTAATCAATCCTTAATTACTTTTGTTAATTACATTAATTAATGTTCCTTAATTAATTACTTCCATTAATCAACTTTAATTAATCATAAACAGTACTTATCATCCTGTAATTACTTACCTTAATTAATTAACTCCTTAATTAATTATATTAATCCTTTGATTAATTACACCAACTAATTAGTCCTTAATTGCTTCTACGAAGTAATTATCTTTTAGTTACTTTCCATTAAGTAATTTCCCTTAAATTAATTACATCCAGTAATTATACATTAATTACTTCACTAAGTAATTACACTATTTAATCTCATTAAGTATTCATACTTAATCAATCATCAAGATTATCCATAATTAATCAACCAATTAATTAATCTCATTCATTTGATTAATTACAATTGGATAATTTATCCCTTAATTACCTTTTAAACAAATAAATTAATGCTTAATTATAGATTAATTATTCTTTAATTATTTATTAATAGACCTTAATTATCAATTAATAAAACTTAATAACAAATTAATTAATCCTTAATTAATCAGTTAATCAACAATTAATTAATCCTTAATAACAATTAATTAACCCTAAATATTAGTTAATTAATCCTTAATTAACTTTAATTATAGATTAATAATTTCTTGATTATTAATTAAATAAGCCTAATTATTAATTAATAAAACTTCATTACAAATTAATTCCTTTATTAATTCTTAATCATTATTAATAAATTAATTAATTATATCTAATTTCCTTAATTAATATCAAGATATTAAAAACCTTAATTATTTTTAAGATAAAACATTATCTTAATTAATGAATTAATTATCATTAAAAACATTTTATCTTAATAATTAATTTTACCTAATTAAATTATTAACTAAGTTTTGAAATACACATGTAACTTGACAAATTAAGGCTAACAAAACATAACATCTTCTAAATGTTTTAAACATTAACAAGTAATAGTTTTAAAACTATTTCAATTTAAATTCAAAAACTTGTCATTAAAATCCATTTCTACTTAAGTTTTAAAATAACTTTAACAAAATTTAAATTAAACAATTTTTCAAACTTCTTAATAAAATGGTAAAGAAAACATTTATTTTTATAAAGAATAGATTTTAAAAACAAGATTCATTTCAAAAATTTACAACTTTCTTTATTTAAATTTAAAACTTGTTTCATAAAAACCTTTTAAAACTTTTAAAAATGTCCATTAATTATTTGCTTCAGGTTTAACCTGAGTATCACTGGAGCCGTTCCAAACTCCATTTCTTTTCTTTCATTTTCAAAAATTTAATTTAAATTTTAAATTTAAAACCTGTAACAACTCAACAGTTACAAGTTAAAACAACACAGACTACTCGAGTATCCACTCGAGTCACAATCCCAAAGTCTCGAACCATTCTTTGAGCAAACCTCAACCTCAAAACCACTTACTCCAAAATCACCTCGTGCACATGCACCAGCACCAGAGCCATCTCCGACCTCTAGAGAACCCTCCCGCACGTCACCCCACACCGTAGAAACCCTCTTCGATCACCAAATCACCATCACAAGCCTCGTTCTAGAATTTAGCATTGCAGTTGAAAATTGGAATCAACTCCATGGCCAAAACCATCTCTCAGTCGCATCTCCGACCACTAGGCATCACACCACCATGGTTACACCACCTACGATCATCCACGAAGCCATCCCTAGATTTCAATTGAACTCGATGCACTAGAGAAGTAGCAGCGACCCCATCTTCCAGACTTCAACCAAATTAGGTTTACAACCTATATCTCCTCACCGCCGATGCCACGGCGATGAGAAACCCTTCCTGCCATTTTTCCTGAGCACCACTACACCCCGACCTCCTCCAGTCGAAGCCATGACCATCATAGACGCTTCGGCTACCAAAACTTGCCCGAAAACCCAATTCCAGATTATTCCAAAATTCACATTCATTACTTTATTTAAAATTGTGATTTGGATTTTAAAAATCATATTTTCCCAGACCAATCCAAGATATATACTTGAATCAGAGAATTTCAACCATTAGTTTTCAACATGTTTGTAATTTAATTTCTTATTTTACTGTAAAGCTTTATTTCCAGACATTATATATATAAACATGTTTAAACTATTTTTTAGATCCTAGTTCATGTTTAAACAATCTTAATTTGAATGAAAATTATGGCCTAACAGAGATTAGAGGAGAAGGTTTCGAATTCAGATCAAAAATTTAAAACCTAAACTAAGAACATAGGTATTAAAAAAACAACAGGCATGCACAGTTCAAAGCATAAACAAACATACTGCACATTAATATCGACATATGCAAGCATTAATTATTTCAGAATTTCACAAGCAACAATCCTGTATCTACTTAAACATTTTAAATTAAAAGTTTACTCACCTTAGAAAATGCGTAGCTTTAAAGCTGGATTGCTAAAAACTGGAAACTTTTGAAAACTTGAAAAGCTGAGATCTTTGAAACTGAATTTGCTTAATTCTTTAAAACTGAAAGGCTTTGAACACTTGAACTTTGCATTGCTTCTTTGATTATCATAATGGAAAAGTTGATGTTGCTCACAAGCTTGAAAATGCTTTCCAGGTTAAAGACAAAACATAACAGGCCTTAATTTACAGGCTATCTTGCTTGAAAATTTTATTACAGGATTGCCTTGAAAATTGATTACAGGCCTGATTTTTAGGAGGTTACAGGGTTTTGGATTGCATTTCTGGTTCTGAAATTAATTTACAGGTTTGAATATAAAGTAGTTTACAAGATTATGATTTTGGTTTGAGGAAATTTCCAGTTTTTCTTTGATTTTGAACTGAGATTAGAAAAAGAAAACGATGAGGATGATAGGGGTTTTAAATAGAGTTATTTTGATTTATAAAAATAAAAAGCAAATAACACAAAGAACTGACACTTGTCTCTTACATTATTAATATACTAACACATGTTATTTCAAGGGATTTATAACTTAACACTTGTCATTATTTACATATATTTATTTTTAAAAGGATTTTAAAAGCTTTTAAATTAATTTTCCTAATCAATAAATACCTTTTTAAATAAATAAATTGTGACGCCCCACCTTTATACCCACATTAGCAAAGAGTATTAATAGATAATACCGTCTGCTAATATGGAGAATAAGGCTGGATAAGAGCGACCATCTATAGCCTTGCTCTAACTATCTATTGAATACATCGACAATAGTCATACCAAGCAGGTCGACATATCCAATGAATACTTAAAACAAAACCATAAGTGGTTGGAGGATCTATCAGAACAGAATATAACAACTCAAATGTAATATACATCACAGAATAGTAGATCATCATATATTGATCCATAACAGAGCATACAAACTAATACATGTCAAGTGGTATAGCAAACCACAATATACAGACGAGTCAAAAGAATACATATATCAGAGTTACAAATAAAGGACTACACAAAAAGCTATGACAAAAAGGAACAAGCTGAATAGTCCACGCGGAAGCAAAATAGGCTAAGTCCAAATGCACCTAACCTGAAACATCTCGGTCTGACCCGAGTATAAAATACACGGGTCTTTCTAGCTAAACAAATCAGTTAGATAAACTGAGCAACAATAACCCTGCAAGGTTACAAGGTATAACAAATATCTCTAAGGGAGATAACACAATCATCTAACAAAAGATGAATCATATAATAACAAGCCTCATATCATCGACAACATATTGAAACAAGGGATAAGAATATCCCAAAACAAGCCATAAAGGCAAATAACAAATACCAATAAAGGTAACACAAGTTCCGCAAGGTAATCACTACATATCGTGCGGTTCAAAAAGACCTACACCGAGGGGCGATACCTAGGGAATATACATATGAATGAAACATCAGAAAATTGCTCGAGCTCAATACTGTATAAACAAGGATCCATGAGCCCGAAGACTCCAAACCCAATATCACTCGAGCAGTGACGAATGACCAACTCCGAAAGCGATACAATAGGGAAACAAACCCGAAGGCGACAAACCTAAGTATCTCTCGAGCGGTGACGATGGACCAACTCCAAAAGCGATACTAAAGGGAAACCCACCCGAAGGCAGCAAACCTGAAGGAGACAGTCCGAAGACACTATCCTAAAGGCAACAAACCGTAGTGGTGAGGTCAAAGACCCCGTACTAGACACCACTAACAGGCGGAATGTGTCACAACTCTCGAAAAGGAATCCAAAAAGTGGTAACGTGAGTCCCATAACCACTCGTTCGCACTAAACAATTTACTATCCGTTAGTTAATTTCACACTCAAAGCAGTACAAAGTTCACCTCATCTAATCGGTAAACCAGAACAAAAGGCCAAAACGATCAATCGAATAGGTCGGGGATTAATCGGAAAGACAAACCATGGATTCATGGTCCGTGTTTTATCTAACCATTTAATCTCCTTTCCACTCTGCTCGAAGTGTGAAATTGTGTGTGCGTTTTAAATAGAATTTACGAATTGGAGAAGGAAGCTTTCAATACGACTTAGAGGGATTATTTATAAAAACCTGTGAACGAAGTCAAAAATATGTTATCAAAGCCAAAGACGCAATGACAACTACTAAAAAGCAACTTGAATCGATAAAATTTGGAAAACCAATCAAAATATGCAAAAATAGGTAAAACAGGCAAAATAGGAGCAGGTCGGTCGACCGGACACCCTGGGTTGGTTGACCGGGCCAGAAACAGAGAGGTGCTCGGGGTAGCAGGTCGGTCGACCGGAGCTCTGGGTCGGTTGACCGGAGCCCAAATTTCTGCACTTCCAAAATAGAGGCAGTGAAGTGCCCAGGTAGCAGGTCGGTCGACCGGACCCTGAGTTCGGTCGGCCGAACCTGATGATTTGCATTTCCTACCCTATTTTCAATGAATGTCAATCCTTTTCAAATCCAAAGCAATGGAACATGCATACTTGTTAGGAATTCATACCCAACATCAATGATATCAAGAGAAGAAGATGTGAGATAAAAATCTCAACTTTAACCCAAAACAAAGAAGAAGGAGCTCAATAACAAGGAGAAGACCAACCAAACTCTACTTCAACTCAACAAGCTTCAATCTAAGAATAAAACACATATTCCCCAATTTAGGTTTAGGAAATTTATGAGATTGAAGAGAGAAGGAGATAGAGAAGATGAAGAGGAGCTTACCAATGGCTTCTCTATGATTTTGGAGCAAGAAATCAAGTTTGCAAAGAAGAAACTAGGGCTTGCAATTTCTATTTCCCTTTCACCATTTTCAGTTTTCTTAAGGTAAAGAAATGAAATGAGGGTGAATGGATGAAGAGTTAATGAGCTGGGGGTGGGGGGTGTAAAGTGGAGATTGGGGCTGAACCCAAACTCAAGCCCAAGTAGAAAAAGAGTCAAAACTCAACTTACTCCAAACATATCAAAGCTTATACTCAAAAAGATCGCAAACGGCATTTTGAACTCAATGGAAGTGGTCTTGAGACCCAATTCAACCGTTTGCAGAAAGTAACTTTTCGGACTATAATCCGACAAACGGCGTTATATTTAAATAAAATATTTAAATGTACGACCAATAATATGCGGGTTGGTACATAAATGCTTTTCTACTTTTAAACAAATATAACATTTTAAAGGAAAATAAAATAAAAACCAATAAAATCATATATAATATTTTTAATCCATTTTTAAATGTATACAAACTTTTGTATTTACCTTATTATTAAATAAATAATTTTCCAAATTTATATAAATAATTTTCCTTTAAAGAAAATAATATAAAACAATCTTATTTTAAATAAAAACCTTATCCATATTTTATATCCAAAATATTTTTAAAATAATTATCTTTTAAATTCAAATCTAAATCCAAATTTCAAATTAAATTTAAAATCCAATTTAAAACCAATTCTAGTAAATATAGATATCAATTTTAAAAAAACACATGATTGAGTGTAAATAATTATTCTATTTAAAAATAACTTAAATACACACACATATATATTTAAACACACTTATTAAATTTGAAAATAATAAGTCTATTTAAAATCAAATTTATAAAATAACACAATTTAAATTTGTAAATTATTATTCCATTTAAAAATCTATTTATAACGATATTTAAAAACATCACATTGTATTTATTATTGTTTGAAATTAACAAATTTTACCAATTTTAATTAATTAATTAAGAGATTATCACATTTTAAATTCCTTGAAATTCCGGGATATTACATACAACAATAGTTAATGGTTGACAAATAAAAAATGATAATCCAGTATTATCATTTCCAATAACCAAATTTTATTAACTATCCAATTTCAAAAATTATACTTATATATAAAATATAATTATACATGAAATTATTTCATTTACAAATTCTGGAAACAATATCATGTCAGCTTGCTTTGTTCAAGTGTTTTGGAAATCCTGTCGATAGCGTTAGCCAGACGAATCGATCGAAACCCAAAATTCAAACTTAGCATCTCAAACAACACGATATATAAAATATTTTATATTAATTGCAAATACACTCCCTCACTCGAAGATACATGAATAGATTTTTAAAACAAGGATAGAGATCCAAATTTAGAGGTACCCTAATAAAAGCGAATTCTAAGCAGAAGATAAGCTCAAAACGTAGATGTGATGATTACAAAGAGAGAAAAGAATGGATAGACTTATATAAATCGCGAGCGACCTAAGCCAGGTCAACCGTGACTTCAAGAATAAGATTGATGCAGAATTCTAAGGCAATCGAAATCCGGTCACAAGAGATAGTATTCGGACATAGCAAGAGATAGCAGCATCCAGACTGAGGATACAGACATCTTCGGTGAATCAATGGTTATTGTAAAGGAGTTTCGCCCCATTACAAATCATTCAAAGATTGGCGAGATCGCCAATTTATTGTAGAGATCATTCGAAGTGGAGTTATGCGATATTCTAGAATCAAAAGGATACGAATTGGGGAGACAAGAACGGATTTTTAGAATCGAGGGCAACATTCCAAAATTCAAAGAAAATCCAAATCAAGATGAAGGAATTCAAACTTGAATGAAAGTGATTCCGTAATTAAATTACTATGTGTGTTGAGTTTTACATAAAACCAGAGCTTTGATACCAATTGTAACGACTCGGTATTTTGTGCCATTCGCATTCGCACATGCCAGACTTGAATTGCTCAAAATATCAGATTGTTAATTTGTATTTGGAAAAACTCAGCATATACAGTAAATAAATCAATCACAGAATCACAGACTCAGAGTAATACAATAATAAGTAGCGGAAACAAATGAATAGTAGTTTATGAAGCTACTATATATAGCAGAGTTAAAACAAGACACAACAGAACTCTCAAATACAATAGTCAAATAAAAAAAATCTAAATACATCATTGGAATCAACTGAATGACTGAAAGTTGAATCAATAGTTGGATCTCCAAGCAAAGCTCCAAACTCGAAAGGTGAGTCTCAAATGTTGTGCCACTCAGTCTGAATCGAGCATAAAGCAAAACGCAAAACACTCGAGTCTGGATTAACATCCTTATATCAATAAATCCAACTCAAGTGAAATATCAACTAAAATACAAGTAACTTAAAGGGTGCTTGGGATAAACATCCTCCAAGGATCCATGGAACTATCTACTATGTAGTAATATACGCTATTATAATATGTTTATAGTAAAGTAAACTATTAAAATAGCGTTAAGGTGTTATAGATATCCCCTTTAACACATTTTTATAATGCCGTAGTCTATACAGATATTGTAAACTCTACTCGCGAGTGGGCTATCATGGAGCACTCCGTAGGTACGACATAAAACAAAATCATAGAAGGCGTGATAGGTCATGCGACAAGGCACTCGAGGCAATGCCAGGGTAGATATACCGTTTGCGGATCCGGACTGGTGCTAACGCATAACAGCTACTACCACGCACCTCATGACACACTCCTAAATCAAAAGGGTGCACCCAATTAATCACAAAAGCAATAGAATGGTATCGGAGAAATGTGCCCGATCCGAGGAATGACCTCACTTGGCCCGGTATGGTTCCTGTTTTAGCCGCATCAAGCTGACTCACTGGAGTCAGGGTCACGTAAATACCATATAGAATCGTCCTTAAACCATCCTACTTCATTCTGGAATCTCCACTACATACAAGTTTTTAAAGTGGCTTTCGGTATTGGTAGAGAGTATGACAATATCCGATCTAGGTCTCTTTAACAACCAAAAGCTATTATAACACCGTGGTCATTTCAAAATAGTTTATACTTCGAAACGCAAAATAATATTTGTATTCAAAACCAGTTTCCCAAATCATAGCACTTCAAAGTTATAACAATTTCGAAACCAAATACTTGAATTTATAACATTTTGGAAATTATAACACTTTGAAATCATAACATTTTGAAATCACAATACTTTCATTTAAACAGTTTAGATGTTAATAATAGTATGTATAATAAAATAGTTTATAAGATAAAATAGTTATAAGTTAAAATAGTTTATAGTAAAAATAATTAGTATAAAATAGTTAAAATAGTTTATATTAAAAATAATTAGTATAAAATAGTTAAAATTATTTATAAAGTAAAATAAATAAATAGTTTTAAATAAAATTTAAAAATACTTTATATAATAAAATAGCTTCCTCAAATTTCACAAATCAATTTAAATTAACTCAAACTTAAAAATTCAAATTTATTCTCAATTCATCAATTTTTAATTCAATTCAGTCTCTCAATAAACCATTTCAAATTAATCGATTTCAAGTACAAATTTGAACTACCAAATAAACAATTAATTTTTCATTATATTTCAAAACTTTAAATATTCCTCAAATTCGAAACTACATTTGATGATTTCATATATCTCTTTAATTTAACTTCATTATTATTTACTTTTGAAATATTCACTTAATAAATCCAATATCATTTAAATAAACCTTAAATTTCCAAATTTTAAATAAAACTAAATATACCATTTCAATTTATGTAAATTTGAAATATTCATTTAAATCGCTTTTAATCAAATTCAAGTTATAAAAATCATATCTTTGAAATCTCAAATTTAATAAATTTTAAATCAACCTATTTAAGTATAATTCTTAAATAGATATAATTTCAAACCAATTTCTATTATAAACTTTATATTTGAAATATAATTTTAAAATTCATTTATAACCATACAATTTTCAAAACATATAAATTTTAAAAATATAAAATTTAAACCCTTATAAATAACATATATATATATATATATAATATGTTAAAATAATTATTTAATAAAACCAAAATATTCATTTCGAAACCTTGGAAATCATTTTAAATTTTATATATATATATATATATATATATATATACCAACGGTGTCTGTATATAATTTTCTATCCTATGGTCAAGTGATACAGATATTTATCATTTCAATCTGCAATTTAAATTATATACGGGTATATATCATTTCAACCCCCAATCCCAAATTAAATTCAAATGAAAATCGCTTGGGTTTATCATTTCAACCCATAACAATTTTCCCTTATTCTACAGATCGTTCGGGTATGTATCATTTCAACCCATAGGGAATTCTATACTAACGGGGTATTTGCAGAGTGATAACAGATATGATAAAACAGGCATATATCATCAATAACAATATAATATAAACAACATGATATAGGGTCATATCCCACAGGTGAACAGTTACAGATAATAGCATATATAATAATTTAAATAACTACAGCAACATATTTCAATTTTCGTTTCAATTGAAATCAAATTTAATAAATTCAAGAACGTTAATCATGAGTGATTGCTCACATTTCGAGGCTAGAGAGAATAGACAATGAAATTGAGTTATGAATCCAAGCACGAAATTCCAAATCAAAGCAAGATTGGCACAAATTTGACGAACAGATTTGATAAAATCGATGGGAATGAATCAAATTAGCTTGATATAAAATTTAGATGAGATGTATATTATATTATTATTTTCCTTAAACCCAATATTCAATTTAAAATACATATAAATTTTAAATAAATCTTAAATTTTAAATATATATACATGCATTGAAATCAAAAATATATACACATTATATTTTTTTTAAATCAATATATATATATATACTTGTTTAAAATGCCAGATACTTAAATTTTTATATATTATTTATTGTGAATATCAACATATCAAATATATAAGCAATGTATATGCAACTGTGACTTATATATATGTAATATAATATAAAATAATAAAGTAAAATATAGTGTACATCTAAATACACAACTTGCATACATTATTATCGTATACATATTATACACCAAACTTGAGATGTACCGCCCAATATAACATATATATTATGATATATATAGAGATTATAAAATATATGTATGAGTCACCCAAAACCTTTACACACACGTAAACAATATACATGCTACTTGAAATATGTGCAGACTGCCCATAACATGTACATAAACTACTATTATAAATATACAAAATTACCAATATTTATTATAAAACAATACAACTTTATTTTTAGATCCACACTTTATTGAAGTCGATATATATAAACTCATTTAGTCATATTAAAATCTTACAGAACTTACATATACCTCAACAGATTTTGTTACGTGTCCAAATATATGAATATAATTTCCTTCAGCCGAGACAAATAACATGCTTTCTATATGTACGGTGCAAATAAATTTTGATGCCATATACTTACCTTCGAATATATATGTGCAAGAAAATGAATAACAAAAGGAGCTGCCACTCACGTATCACAGCAATGAAGAGGCAGACAAAGTCACGGGGTTCCATGGGCGCAGGCAGCTGACGAGGCACGGAGGATGGGGTTGAGGGTCCTAGTTTCGGTTGCTAGGTGGAGGCATGCTATTCGGCGATGAGAGGGAAGAAAGGAGGAAGGTCGGGTCTAGAAAACGAGAAGAGAGAGAGGGTAGGGGAAATGGTCGGTGAACGTGAAGGTGGGCTAGGGGTCGGTCTCGGGTGGCGTGTGCTTGCGTGGTGGTTGCTATAGAGGTGAGGTTGTGTGAGATTTTGAGGGAAGAAGGAACGGACAGTTCCAGATAGCAAATATATCTATATACATGAGCTTCCACAGGCAAAATAAGAAAATTAATAGGCTTTGATTTTGATGAGGTGGAAGGGGCAACAGGAAAGAAGAGGAATGGGGCAGTTTCTTTTCTCAGGCAATAAAAGGAAACGAAATGAGAAACAGATGATGTTATAAAGGGTAATAAAAATATGAACCGTTCAAAATAATAATGAGTACAAAGTATACAAATTTATACGCTTTGATTTTTCAAAATGGTTATGGAATTGCAATAGCTGAATTCTAGCAATTAATAACAATAAATGGTCATTCGTTTCAGCCTATAGACTACGGACTGGACAGAGAAACCAAAAGATTTTAGAAATCGTACTGGTACGGTTATTCTTTTCATGTAATTCACAACGTACGGGACTTCAAAACAAAAAATTGAATATACCATAGAGATCAGCATGACTAGACGATCAAAACGGTATGCTGATATCAGTGTGCGATCATTCTATCAAAAGTCGATATTCGGTACCAAATATGCTGCAAATCTGTCGAAAATAAGATAAACGGAGCAAGAGAGGTCCAAATTTGAAGAAACGAATTATAATGTCTCACTCAAAAGTTGATTTGAAAAGTTATTGTATAAAAATATGTAGATTTGGAAAACATTTTATTATCATCAATTTTTAACTGATTTGAATTGAAATAGAATTATACAATAAAATAGACTTCCATATTATTCGATGAAAATTTACAATTTGCTATGTTTAAATAGACGTTTTACAAATATCAAATTTTTATTTTCATATTTAATTATTTAAATTTTTTACACAACCTGTATTTCACATACATAATCCAGAAAGAGTTAATAATTATATAAAACAAAATATTTAAAGTTGTTTTAACCACTAACAACAAATCCATATAAAACAACAATCACTTGCAATTACAGCGTAAAATCATCATATGAAATCAATAAAATCGACCATTCATCCATAGCAAACAAAACAAATGGTTGGTTCGGGTTCGGAAACTTTTAATCACCAAGAATGACAAATAAACTACTAAATACACCATTTACCCAACAGTCTTAGATAAAACTCAATAGATTATACATACATTCAAAGTAATTAAAAGTATCTTTTCCCATTACAATTCCATAAGCCAAAACAAACAATAATTTACAACGTACTTGAGTTATTCTTATTAAATTTCTTTCACAACACTTACATTTTTTTATTTTTCTTTTTCATTCATACAAGGATTATTTCCTTCACTTACATTTATTTCTTACAAAATTTTATTCCCATTCATTCATTCATTCATTCATTCATTCATTCATTTTTATTTCATCTATTCTCATTTATTACTTACAAAAAAATTCATTTTCATTTATTCATATCATGTCAATTTCTTTTTATTGCATTACATTCATTCATTACTTAATTTCATTTATTTACATTCACTTATTTATAGTATTCATGTTCAATTCAATTACTTAGCATATCAAATCATTAACTTAAGTTTATAATCACTTACTTACAACATTTTCTTTCTATCACATTTTATTATAGTAACATTTCAATTGTAACTTAAGTTTATAACAACTACAACATCAAATTCTTATTTATTAAAGAATTTCATTGAATACATTCATTACTTCAAGTTTTACTTGTGTAATATCCTATTACATTTTCTTATTAAACATTACAACTTTTAATATTTGGTAAGTTATATATATATATATATATATATATATATATATGCATTAAGAATGCAATTGAAAGTTATACAAGTTTTTCTCATTTCTTTTAATTAATTTAATGTTCGATAATCATATCCTTTGTTTTATAGGTTACAAATTTCAACTTTCTTTTAATTTCATGTATAACCTAGCATTTAATCTCTTATTTCATTTAGAGGTTCCAAATATTTATTAGTTACATTCCATTTCACTACAATAATTGAAACTATTAATTAATAGAAACTTACGAACTAAATACCCGGTTCCATTTCAAATCATTTTTTTAATAATAGATAAATGTGTATACTTACAACTTATATATCCAGTTATATTTAAAACAATTTAAAATTTATATTTGTTTATCAAAATAAATCAGTAGTAAAACTACTACAATAGCCTTCCCACTTAGAAACTCAAAAATGAATGTCGATGATGCGTGCACTCATCACCGAAATTATTTTCCAACGATAGAGAGGGTAGTATAGAACTTATTTCTTTTCAAAATTTGTTTAAAAAATTTCTTTCAAATCATATTGAAATATTTATATCAGAAAATACATCAAAATATTATTATTATTATATTCCAAAAACATTGGAAAGAAATTAACAAAAACCACAGAACATAAGTTCTAAATTTCAAATTTTCATTTATTTTATGTTCAAATCTTGTTCCCAATCAATATTTATAAATTTAACTACCTAACAACCAACATATTACAACCAAAAATATCATTTATAAATCATTATTTTATATATAAAATTATACAATAGGCAAAATTATTTCATTTACCTATGTTTTAAAACAAATATTGTGTTAGTTTGTCCTATTAAGTGTTTAGAAATCTCTATCAATGTCATAGCATCCTATGCACCAATCAGAATTTATAAATACAAAACGGAACAAATTAACACAATATAAAAACCTTTTATAACACTAACAAATATGCTCTCTCATATATATACACTCAGCGACTCATCAAAGGGTATTACTACCCTATTAATAAAGAGTCAGACCCCACAAAGCTTAGTTTATCGCTAACCTAAGCTCTGATACCAACTGTAACATCCCGCCTTTTCTTGGACAGTTTAAGCAGATACACGTGTCAGCTCAAACCATAAAGAAGGGCGGATTGTTATTGGGGTAAATAAGAAAAGTAAAGAAAACAAAACAAAACCGAATCTCACAGCGGAATGACAAAATATAATAATAAAAAACAGTTCATGAAGCTGTTTACAAAACATTTGATTGTACTTATACCACACAGTATCAAGGTTACACATATCAGAGATAAATAAATAATAATGCAGTAGAATAGTATGATGCAGTGGAATAATATAGTAAATAGTGTAGTACATATCTTCGTCTTCATCCTCCGGAATAAGTCTTCAAATCCTGAAATGCTCAGGCTGATTCGAGTGAATTGAAAAGAAAAAACACTCGAATCAGAACTAAAAATCTAATGTAAGTTAAATCAATGGTAAATATGCGTGTGATGGCGTCAGAGATGTTTACGGGGTTTGACATCTCCTATCTAATGTCTGACGTGAGTGTATTAACTTAAGAGATGTTCGGGATTCACATCTCCTAAGGATCCATTAAATTATCCACTATGTAGTAATACACTATTATAATAATGTATAAAGTAAAGCATACTATTTAAAAATAGCGTTAAGGGTTTACATTTTCCACCTCAACACATTTTTGGATGCCAATAGTCTATACAGTATCGTAACTCCCCGTAAACTGGAGCCGCCTGAGGATACCCCATAGGTACGACATAAAAAAAACTCGTAGAAGGTGCGCTAACGTAGGTGACACGACACAACTAGGAATTGCTAGGGTAGATATACCAATCACGCATCCGGACTGTTGGTAACACATGGTCGCAACTACCGGCCAACTCGAAACATACTCTCGAGTAAAATCGAAGGGTGGCCACCAAATAAGTCAAAAGTTAGAATACAGTATTGATGGAATGTGTCCGATCGGAGGGGCTACCTCACTTGGCCCAGAATCGCTCCTGTTTTAGCCACCTTATGCTAACTCATGGGAGTTAGGTCCATGTAAATATACCTTTAGGATCGTCGCCACCAACCTACTTCATTCTTGATTTTCCACCACATACACAGTTGTCAAAGTGGTTTTCGATATTGGTAGAGAGTATCACAACATTCGATCTCGGTCTCTTTGACAACCAATCGTTTATTACACACCGAATGGTTCTTTACATTTTCAAAATCATTTCACAATTGATATTAAAATATCATATTCAACTCAAACCATATCACTTTCAAAATCTTTACTTACTTCCGAAATCATATTCGCCCTTAAAATCATAGTTCGATAATTATATTTCCTTTCAAAGTCAAATTCATAATTTGTATCAAAATATCGTGTTCTCAAAAGAACTATACCACTTTCAAATCATATTTATTTCAAAAATCATATTTCCAAAACAGGTTAAGTCCTTGCTTCAAAATCATCATTCCAATTTATTATAACATTAAAGATTCCAACTTAGGTTATAACATCATTTAACCTTATTCTCTTTAAAACCAATAAATTGAATTCAAACAGTTCCACTTTACTTGGTCTGGAAATTTAGAAATGGTTTAAATAATATTAAATAGTTCAAATAGTCCAAATAGTTTAGTTATAGGTGAAGTACTTTTAAATTGATGTAATATAGTTAAATAAATTTAAATTTGATTAATATAATGAAAATAGATTAAATAACTTGAAATAGATTAATTAGATTTAAAATACATTAAAAGGGTTTAATTAGTTTTAAAATAAATAAATTAAATGGTTTAAAATAGGTTAAATTGATTTAACATAGTTAATATAGCTTAACATAGTTTATAAATTTGAAATTCTTAAAATTTAGAATCACAAAAATAATATAATTTACAACAATTATATTTAAAACATGAATTTAGAATTTATATCAATTTAAAACTATTTATTTTATTTCAACAAAATCAGACCATTTCAATTTAATTCCTTAAAACAATTCCTTTTAAGTCAATACACATTTCAACACAAACTTGATTTTTCAAAAATACTTCAATTTGTACAAAATAAATTTTTCTTCAAAATATCATTTAATTCCATTCAAAATTTTAGGATTTTGAAATCATTTACTTTAACCAATCCGGTGTCCGTATATAATTCTCTACCCTAGGGTCAAATGATACGGATATTTATCATTTCAATTCGCAATTTAATTTTTTACGGTTATATATCATTTCAAACCGCAATCTCTAAATAAATAACATTCATAAAATCGCTCGAATTTCAACCCATAATGATTTTTCCTTAATCAATAGATCATTCGGGTATGTATCATTTCAACCCATAGTGAACTTGCAGTTTACAACGATATAAAATACAACATCCATTCATCCAATATCAACAATCAACATCCATCACATCATCATCTAAACTGTCAATAAATATCAATATAGAACTGATAATCGATAACAGGTATTTACTGGCAGTTTATATAATAAATTAGATAATGATTTAATTCAAATAAATTCAAGTTAACTGAGATGACAATTAAAATATACCAAAGAGTCATAAATTAATTTCTAATCACATCATAAGAAATTTTAGAAGTTATGAGTGGCTTAAAACACCGACCTTTTGAATTTAAACCCAAAATTTAACTAGTCTCAGAATTCGTCCAAACTAGCGTCAAAGTGTCCGAAATTTTAATACGATCCCACCAGAACAAACCACGCATGAATTTGACCTCGTATGCAAAAGTTTCGATCGTTAGAACATTCGAATTTCAAAATTAAAATAAAACAAATTAAAACAAGGTATTGCCACTCCAAAGGCCACGTCAGCAAGGCAAATCACGTGGAAAACTCACGTACAAAAAATCAAGCATGCATCTTCTCGTTTGAACCCAAGCTCTAGACGAACAAGCCGTCGCCTCGCGCTGCGTCGCGCGCCTCCAAACACCCCCCTGAGCTGCCGATGACCACACTTGTACGACCTCGAAATTTTCGATCCCGAAAATTCCAGAGAGTTAGGAAAAAGAAGAAATAGATAGAAGAATAAGAAGAACAGAAACATCAACTTCTCACATTCACGGAGGATAAAATATAATAACAAATAATAACAGTTATACAAAGGAAAACTGTACTTGTAAAATTTCACTTTAATGCATCATAGTTTATACATATGCAATCAACATGACTCAGATATATACAACAATATAATACAGAGGGAACTCTCCCAACATTCCTGTCGTCCAACCCGTCTCCTGAGCTCCAGAACGTCCTTACCTGAAAATCTGTAATACTCGGTCTGACCGGAGCATTCATCAATTTATAAAGAATCGTAGTGGTTTCGGCTATTTACTAATACCCGACTCCGGTCTCTTCGAATTTAATACCATCTTAGCCCGAGTTATTTAAGTGAACCACAATTCAACTTTAAATACAAGATGTCACTTTTTACACAGAAATTCATCATCATTAATAACCTCATTATAAATGTCCATCCAAACATTTCATATCACAAAACATTTCATATCATAGAATAATACAGCATATCATCCAACAAATTTCATCCAATTCAAATATTTTACCCAAACAATCATTCATAAACAATCATTGTTAATCCCTATTATAATTGATTTAATTAACTTAAATTAAATCAATTACTTAAGAATAAATCACCTACCTTTGCTTAATTAATCATTAATTAATTACAACCTCTTAATTAATCAATCATTCTTTAAATATCCATCTTAATTAATCACCTAGATTAATTATCTTCAATTACATAGAGTAATTATCCTTCAATTAATTTCACAAGTTAACTATCCTTAACCATTTACAGTAATTAACCTTTATTTACTCTTATTTATTACATTAATTAATGATCCTTAATTACTTCTTCAACTAAGTAATTATACTTAAACAATTCCATAAATAATCAATTAATCTAATTAATCAACTTAATTAATCATTTGATAATCCTTAGTTAATGATCATTAACTAGTAACAATCCTTCAACTATTCTCTAAGAAATTAAACTTTAATTAATCATCTCTTAATCCAAATTAATTAATTCTTATCAACCAATCAATTAATTTCTAATTACTCAATTATTTATGTGCTTAACTATGGTTAATTAAATTAATTAATTATCCATTTGAATTAACTTAGTAATTTAATGAATTACAAATCATTAAAACTTCATTTATTTAAAGATAAAAACATTTTTTCTTATTTATGATCAAATTATCATTAACAAAGCATTTAAAAATAATTTACTTTAAATTTTCTTTCATTTCAAACTGGAATACATATTTAAATTTTAATTCCAGATTTAACTTAGACTTTTAAAAAAAAACTTTACTTACATTTTAAATCCAGACCATTTAACCGTTTAAAGTAATTAAAACAATTTAAATTTAAAAACTCTATTTGCCTTTAAAACTGAGATTCAAACATAATTTGAATTCCAAATTAATTTCCTGAATTTAATTTCCTTAAATTCATTACTTAAAGATTCCTTTCACTTTCCATTAATCCCAATTCATTTACTGATATTTTTACAATACCGAATTTTATTTATCCAACCATAACACAGTATAACTAAATATCCAAATTAATCCATCATGGAATACTAATAAAATACCCACAGATTATAAAGATAATCTCTATACTGTAAGGAATCCCGTTGATCCCTCCAACCTGTTTCCATGCATCCACAGATGTTAGCACAACAACAAATATCGATCAAATCGGATAATAATGATCACATACAACTAAATAACCAATCAACAATTTAAATACTAACTATTCAAACTAACAAGCATTCCAGATGTGAGTGAGATAAACTCACCTTGAGTTCGACGAGCGTTCAAATTTTAAATTAAATCGAACCACGTTCGATTAACCTAAATTTTTACATGCTCTATCTGACTCCAGATCTGCACTGCAACGTAGATCGCATCACTACAATTTCGGCACTTCTTGTTTCGTTTGAATCTGATCAAGCATGCAATAGTTATTCAGTTTTAAAGATTTTAAGTATACTAAATTCTCTCTCTCTGTTTTTTACCATCGGCCATCCACTTAAAATAGAAAATCAAGGTCGTCTAAAACCTTTCTTCCATCCTGCAGTACCAACAGAAGAATCGAACCCATCATCACCCGAAAAGGTGAACGTCGCCTCTCCATCAACGACGACAGGACCAAGATCCAACGCCTTCAACATGTGCGCCACGCCATCCTCCAACCATGGCCCACACACGGCCGAGCTCGGCACCTCCTATGCATCGCAAAAGGAGAACGAACGCACGCGCTTCTCGGCAGCTTTCTGGCCATCTCGTCGAGCTTCGCATTGACTCACCATACGGATGTAAACCCTACGTCGTGCTTTTCGATATTGATGTTGGAGGTTTTTGCTAAAAACGAATGGATTGAGAGAAATTTTAGGTGGAACGAGTTTAAACTTCGGCCACTAAAAATCTCATGGCGGCTGGGGAGAAAAACTAGGGTTTCGGCCCTAGAAAAACGTGAATATATAAACGTTTTATAATGTTATTTTAATATTAACTTCATTTTAAAACAACTTTTTCACATGATCTCCAAACGATGCATGCCGACGGGCGATTATAATGTTTTACCGGCCTTACAAACACAATGGAACGTGTTTCGGAGGCTAATTTGATCATATGCGCACGTTACGGAAATAAACGATCAATTTTAAATTAAATTGATTAAAATAGTTTCTATGCGTTTTGAGCTGCCAGGGTCAAACGACAAATCCGATTGCTACGAAAATTGAAATCCGATAATAACTAACTATTACAGATCTAATGGAGCTGGTTACGTCAAATTCAGAGGTTGTGCCTTGGAAGGCTATTTTTAAATTCAATTTAAGCGATATATTATTAAACTGAACAAATCGCCTTTAAATTAAATTTCAACCATTCTATTATCTTCAGTATCATCATTATAAATTTTATAAGCCTTTAAATTATTTTTAACAGGCTTAAAACCGAAGATTCAATAATTTACCCAAATTCAAATTATTAAATTCAATCGCCAAATTCAAACTGATATTTGAAATCCAAATTAAACTATCTTGCAAATATTTAAAATTAATTAAACATTCCAATTTCAAATGCCTAAAAATTTTGGGTCGTCACATTCCTTCCCCCTTAAAAGAATTTCGCTTCCAAAATTGCTAGTTAAGAAGAATGGTCCAATACCCATTTACTTTTTCCCAAAACCAAACAATTCCAAACAATTCTCAAAACAAACTTTTTATTAAAGACATATTAACCCCTTTTCCAGCTTTCCAGACTTATGCTTAAGTTTCAATAATATTATTTACTTAACTATTTAAATTTAAATTTAAATCCAAATTTAAATTACCAAATCTTCCTCAAAAAATTTCTAACTCTCTAAATTTTCGAAATTTTTTGCCAGCGTCTCCTTTGCGCGGCTAGCTCGGTACAACTACAAAATGCCTCTACGGGCCCCTACATTCCAAAAGAAAACAAAAAGCCAAGTGGCTAGATCAAAAACCCAATCAAATTTCATACGGAAATTTAAATACATACCTTTGCCGAGCAAATTTCAATTTATCCTCTGAAATCAAAAATCCCAAATTCACTTTCCTAATCCTTTAGTTCCAACTAAACAATTAGTTACAATCTCCATTTTCAAAATTCCTTATTTGAAATCGCTTTGTCACTAACAAAAATTTTCTATCTGCCAAAATTTTCAGTCTCCTTTGTACGGAGGAGCTTTTGCAATTTGATAAGAGATATAAATATATATACATTGATCCATACGGTCGAAAAAACAAAAACAGTTCATATTTCATATTTTTATTGCATAGGCGTACCTTTATTTAGCATTTTTAGCAAGCGGCTTATTATTTTAGCAATTAGAGCGTCCAAATCCAGCCAAACGGCTTCCCGGTACTTGTACTTACTCAATTCAAACATGTAAGTTCTAAATATATGAAATTTATTAGCATTTCACTTACTTTCAATAGCTAAACACATGCATTTCATAAGCAACATGCACCAAACACTTTCCATAAGTGATTATTTTATTTTAAAGGCAATTCAATTGCTTTCAACCAATTCATATGCCATTTCATTCAATTTTAATGATTTACAACTCAATTTCTTACATTCAATTTATTTTTAATCCAAACAAGCTCATGTTCAATTCAATTGATCTTAAAATCAATTTATTTAATCTCTATCAATTCATAGAAATTTAATTACCTTCCTTTACGTCAAACGACAATTTATTCTATGCAATTTGATGATATCCATGTGAATAAATAATTACTTAAGTTTTATAACCAATTTAAATTGATTTCGACTCAATTTATATTTAATTCCTTCCATTTTAATTTAACTTGGTTATATTTCAATTAAATCTCATTTCAATCTACAAATTTATTTGATTAGTTATTATAAATTTAATTTCCAAATTCAATTCATTCACGACTTATTTAACTAATTACAAGGCCATTTTCAATTTATTTCTACCTTCTTGAACTTAATTTGCAATTCAACCCATTTCTGTTTCAATCCAACTACCTTTTTATTCGACAATATTCCAATTGTACTCAATTTACACACAATTCAAGTCAAATTAAATTTATAACTCAAGTTTTCATTTCCAAACTCCATTAATAACTCCCAATTCAACTTCTATTTAACCAATTTAAATCTTATTAACATACTTACTTAACTAATTTATTTAGCTAACTAGCTTACTTCTTTATTTTAAAATTTTAGAAATACTTTTAAATTCACATAATACCACTAAAATAGCTTTTTATAAAAATACTTCTTATAACGCGATATCTCAACCAGTCCATCCTTGTTCTCATAGAAATTCGGTCATACTTTGATCAGGCATAGGACTAAAAATCTATAAGTACTTGGTAAACCCGTTTTCAACACCCAGTGAAAATACTTGGAAAATAATTTTGTTGAAAATACCGAAAACATTTGTTTTTGAAAATAGAGGAAATATCTTTGGTGAGAACGCTATGGAAATCATCACCCTCGTCCGTGGTCGCAGTTACATCCTGGGTTATGTTGCCATCGCAGCAAAAGTCCATGTAACTGTAGGCACTCTGCGCCCCTAGATTACGCCATGGAACCCACATCAGATTGCAGTTACATTCCAGGGTTACGTTGCCATCATATCAAAAGTCCATCTAACTGTAGGCATCAACGCCCTCGATTTTCGCTGTCAAAAGTGAAACTTCTCCACTCCCGCATAGGTCGCAGTCTACCGATGTAAAATCAAACACAGACTTTTGGCTCTCAACAGCACACATGACTTTCGCTATGTTACCATAGGTCGTAGTCTACCGATATAAAATCAAACGTAGACTGTTGGATCTCAATGGCACATACGACTTTCGCTACGGTCTGTAGTAGATCGCAGTGACATCGGGTTACACTGTCATCATAGCATAACCCAAATGCCTCTGTAGGCATCAGCGCCCTTGACTTTCGCTGCACACTACTCATAATCCTCAGGAACTAGTTTTGTCCAGGCTTCTCACAGGATCATCTTTAGAACCCCCCCTTAGGGTTCTAGGCAGTACTACCCTGTGGCACTCCTGAGAAGTTCATTTCAAGGGAGTGCCTTTTTCCCCAGAGCCATTATCAAAACACTTTATACTATACACATATAGTATCTTCCAAATCATACACCTAGTATGAATCTCATATAAATCTCCTTTTCTCAAAATCGATTATCCCAAAATCGATAATTCTCAAACTAGGCTTTCCAAATTCCAATATTGATTTTACCCAAAAATCAAAAGCCTTTCCAAATCCAAATGTTCCCAAACCTTTTTCCAAAATCCTCATAAGATCCTTTATATATATATATATATATATATATATATAGATATATATACATATATATATATATATATCCTTGAAAAAGCTTTGGATCATTTCAAACTTGTATAAAACCCTTTTTATACTTCAAATACTTTCGAAACCATTTTCTTCTGGCTATAGATTCAACAAGGGGAGTTTTATCTTATATAACAAAGTATGTAACTTTGTTTATTCAAGATCAAAAATTCAAATTTGATTACTCTGCTTTTTATAAAGTTGTTTCCATCTTACTTATCATCATAAAAATATCCAACTTTCAGTTTTATCCATTGTATATTTCACAAAATATACTTTCATTTCAAAAGAAATCATTTCACATTTCTTATTCACAAATTTTAATATCAATTTCATTCAAATCCGTACGATGCACACTTATCATCCGTACGCTATACCAATCTGATCGCTCACTCGATCACACAATTACACTTCCGAACCAGTATCGTCCACCCGACTTCCTAGCGCGGACTCAGATCTGGCCTCTTGATCAGAAACCGTCATTCTCCTTGCATAGCCATAACTATGATAGAGAATATCCAGAACCAATCAACAATCCATATCTAGGTTTGCCATCGAAATCGGGTGAAAAATCCCAACTCGGATCGATATAACTATCTCGAAATTCTATGCTCGAATCTGGATCAAATCACTATGTGAATAGAATAATATACACACATCCTACGTATTTATCTTCATTGATTATCAACTAAATCAATTTATCTTTCTATTCACAATCCCGTTAATTTCTATCCTCATAATCACAATTGTTTCAATTTCATTGGATTATCACTTTAATCCTTATCCCAAATGGATATTTATTCATAAACAGTTTGAACTCTATCCAGCTTAAATTCAGAAAATAGCTTGAAAAGTTTAAATTAGATAAGTCATTGAAAAATAATTATTAGTTTGTAACATAGCTATAAAATAGTTAAGTAATTGTAAAATAGTTGAAAAATAGTCAAATAGTTGTAGAAATTTTAAATAGCTGCAAAATAGTTGTAAAATAGTAATTAATTTGTAAAACAGTTGAAAAATAGTAATTAGTTTATAAAACAGTTGAAAAATTGTTAAATAGTCCCAAAAATAATTGTAAAACAAATATAAAATAATTTGGCTTTTAAAAGAAAGGTTGTATATATAAAATAGCTTGGAAAAATAAGTTTATATTAAAACAATTTATATTCAAAATAGTCTAGAGTCAAAACTGTTCACTTCCCCATCAATTCAATTTAAATTTCCACTTCCATTTAAATTGACTCAATTCCAATTTGAATAACTTCAATTTCCATTGAAATTGATTTAACACCAATTCAAGTTGAATCAATCTTAATTTCTTTCCAAATTCAAATCAAATTCCATTTGATTTTAAATCCACTCAACTTTAATTACAATTCCAAATTATTCCAATCAATGTGGACTAATATCAATTGAACCCACTTCAATTTCAAATCATTTCAATTCAATCCAATTCACATTTTCCATTTAAATTTTAAACCTATACATCTTCAATCACAAATCCAATTAATTCAAATTAGATTCAATTTGAACGAATTCAATTCAAATTTCAAATTTAAACCATCTCGAATTATATAAATTCGAGTTAAATTTTTAAATGTTTATTTAATCCTTTAAATCAAATCAACTTATCTCTTTAAACCATTTGATTTTGAATCCATTTCAAACTTATCTTCATTTAATTTTAATTTGTTGTATGTCTATTACCACTTAATTCTCATTATTAAATTTTCAAATAATATAACAACCAATTACCTTAATATTTATTAAAAAGAAATATTGCTTTATATATCAAAATATATTCTTATATAAAATCATTTAAAACCTTTATATAAGAAAATAACAAGTACGCGCTCATATATATATATATATATATATATATATATATATATATATATATATATATACTCAACTCATTCTAGGGTACCACTGATCCTATCCTTAATGAGTAATCCCAACAGAGCCAAGGTTCTTGCTTAACCTTTCAGCTCTGATACCAACTGTAACGACCCCGAAATCTTCGATCCCAAAAATTCCAAATAGTTAGGAAAAAGAAGAAAGAGATAGAAGAACAAGAAGAACAGAAACACTAACTTCTCACATTCGTAGTGGATAAAATATAATCACAAATAATAACAGTTATACAAAGGAAAACTGTACTTGTCAAATTTCACTTTAATACATCAAAGTTTATACATATATAATCAACATGACTCAGATATATAAAACAATATAATACAGAGGGAACTCTCCCTATGTTCCTGTCATCTAGCCCGTCTTCTGAGCTCCAGAACGTCCTTACCTGAAAATCTATAATACTCGGTATGACCCGAGCATTACATCAAAGTAACACCTGGGTCAGGCTGGAAACCACCGTGAGTAAACTCATCTAACATGAAATACCAAAGCATAAAACTTATTTAAACCTAGGGTAACTCGTATAAATTTTCAACTTCAAAATTTGTTATGGACTTCACTAATTTCATACATCAAATCTCTAAGTACCAAAAACTTAGATTAAATGGTCCAATTCACTTAAATCGTTCCATACGAGCCTATTAATTTCACATATCAATTTATAAAGAATCGAAGTGGTTTCGGGTATTTACTAATACCCGACTCCAGTCTCTTCGAATTTAATACCATCTTAGCCCGAGTTATTTAAGTGAACCACAATTCAACTTTAAATACAAGATGTCACTTTTTACACAGAAATTCATCATCATTAATAACCTCATTATAAATGTCCATCCAAACATTTCATATCACAAAACATTTCATATGACAGAATAACACAACATATCATCCAATAGTTATCATCCAATTCAAATATTTTACTCAAACAATCATTCATAAACAATCATTGTTAATCCCTATTATAATTGATTTAATTAACTTAAATTAAATCAATTACTTAAGAATAAATCACCTAACATTGCTTAATCAATCATTAATTAACAACAACCTTTTAATTAATTAATCATTCTTCAAATATCCATCTTAATTAATCACCTATATTAATTATCTTCAATTAAATAGAGTAATTATCCTTCAATTAATTTCACAAATTAACTATCCTTAACCATTTACAGTAATTAACCTTTAATTACTCTCGTTTATTAAATTAATTAATGATCCTTAATTACTTCTTCAATTAAGTAATTATACTTAAACAATTCCATAAATTGATTATCTTTAATTAATTAATCTAATTAATCATCTTAATTAATCATTTGATAATCCTTAGTTAATGATCCTTCATTAACTAATAACAATCCTTTAACTACTCTCTAAGAAATTAAACTTTAATTAATCATCTCTTAATCCAAATTAATTAGTTCTTATTAACCAATTAATTAATTTATAATTACTCAATTATTTAAGTGCTTATCTATGATTAATTAAATAAATTAATTATCCATTTTAATTAACTTAATAATTTAATGAATTACAAATCATTAAAACTTCATTTATTTAAAGATAAAAACATTTTTTCTTATTTATGATCAAATTATCATTAACAAAGCATTTAAAAACAATTTACTTTAAATTTTCTTTCATTTCAAACTGGAATACAGATTTAAATTTTGATTCCAGATTTAACTTAGACTTTAAAAAAAAATTACTTACATTTTAAATCTTCATTTTAAATCCAGACCATTTAACTGTTTAAAGTAGTTAAAACAATTTAAATTTAAAAACTTTATTTATCTTTAAAACTGAGATTCAAACAAAATTTGAATTCCAAATTAATTTCTTGAATTTAATTTCATTAAATTCATTTCTTAAAGTTTCCTTTCATTTTCCTTTAATCCCAATTCATTTACTGATATTTTTAAAATACCAAAATTTATTTATCCAACCATAACACAGCATAACTAAATTTCCAAATTAATCCATCATGGAATACCAATAAAATACCACACAGATTATAAAGATAATCTCTGTATTGTGAGGAATCCCGTTGGATCCCTTCAACCTGTTTCCCTGCATCCACAGATGTTAGCACAAGAATAAATATCGATCAAATCTGATAATAATGATCACATATAACTAAACAACCAATCAACATTTCAAATATTAACTATTCAAACTAACAAGCATTCCATATGTGAGTGAGATAAACTCACCTTGAGTTTCAAGGAGCGTTCAAATTTTAAATTAAATCGAAGCGTGTTTGATTTAACCTAAATTTTTACTTTCTCTATTCGACTCCAGATCTGCACTGTAGCGTAGATCGCGTCGCTGCGATTTCAGCGCTTCTAGTTTCGTTTGAATTTGATCGCGCATGCAATAGTTATTCAGTTTTAAAGATTTTATATATAATTTAAACTAAATTCTCTTTTTTTACCATCGGCCATCCACTTGAAACAGGAAATCAAGGCCGTCTAAAACCTTTCTTCCCTCTCGCATTACCAATAGAAGAATCGAAGCCATCATCACGTGAAAAGGTGAAAGTCGCCTCTCCTTCAACGACGACCAGACCAAGATCCAACGCCTTCAACATGTGCACCACGCCATCCTCCACCATGGCCCGCACGCGGTCGAGCTCGGCACCTCCTACGCATCGCAAAAGGAGAACGAACACACGTGCTTCTCGGCAACTTTCTGGCCGTCTTGTCGAGCTTCGCATCGACTCATCGTACGGATGTGAAGCCTACGTCATGCTTTTCGATATTGATGTTGGAAGTTTTTGCTAAAAATGAATGAATTGAGAGAAATTTTAGGTGGAACGAGATTAAACTTCGGCCATTAAAAATCTCATGGCGACTAGGGAGAAAAACAAGGGTTTCGGCCCTAGAAAAACGTGAATATATAAACGTTTTATAATATTGTTTTAATATTAACTTCATTTTAAAACAACTTTTTCACATGATCTCCAAACGACGCATGCCGACAGGCAATTATAATGTTTTACCCGCATTCCGAATACAATGGAATGTGTTTCGGAGGCTAATTTGATTATATGCGCTAGTTACGGAAATAAACGATCAATTTTAAATTAAATCGATTAAAATAGTTTCTATGCGTTTTGAGCTGCCAAGGTCAAATGTCAACTCCGATTGCTATGAAAATTGAAATCCGATAATAACTAACTATTATGGATCCAATGGAGCTGGTTTCGTCAAATTCCAAGACTGTGCCCCAGAAGGCTATTTTTAAATTCAATTTAAACGATATATTATTAAAACTGAACAAATCACCTATAAATTAAATTTCAACCATTCGATTATCTTCAGTATCATCATTATAAATTTTATAAGCCTTCAAATTATTTTTAACATGCTTAAAACTGAAGATTCAACAATTTACCAAATTCAAATTATTAAATTTAATAAATTCAATCGCCAAATTCATACTGATATTTGAAATCCAAATTAAACTATCTTGCAAATATTTAAAATTAATTAAATATTCCAATTTCAAATGCCTAAAAATTTCAGGTCATCACAATGCTAGAGATCTCCACCAGGCCACGCGCTCGCGACAACCCCGACCGAGGTCGAATCACACAGCCACCGCCGCTTAGGGTAACCCTAGTTGAATTATACATGTCGATCTGACCAATGTTTCGGTGAATAACCCCTAACGATGTGATCCCCTTAGTCCTCTCCATATAATTGTGCCTTCGATTTGTCGATCAAATGACGTTGATTGGCGATCAACGAACGACGGAGAATAGTTCATCAATTTCTGGATAGAAAGAGGTTCAAATTGGAAAATGAATTACATATCTGCTCGTTAAAAGCTTCAAATCGATATATAATTAGTTATAGTTTGAGAAGTTTAAATTTTCGGAATTGGTTTTGATTTTGAATTTGTAATTTGGGAAATTATTTGTTTGCCATTGGAGAGTGAGAAACAGAAGGAATTATACGTATAGACAAATGAGAATGAGGAGTGGCTGGGGTTTATAAAGGGCTATTTATAGATAGGTTAGAAAATAGAAATAAGGATCAGATTTGATTTGGGTTGGAACGATAAATGACCCGAAAACTCATTTTGCCTCCGGAACGAAAACGGGTCAACCCATATATCAAAAAAGATGTTTTCAAATATTTTAAATTCAATGAATAGGTTTCAAGTCCTAATTACATCACTAAAGAAGTTATGTTAAAATCTGCTTTTTTCAAATTTATTTCAGTTGGTTTCAATTAAATTGATTTCTAGGCGTTTCGAGTCCGTGTGATCAAAAGAAAAGTCCGATGTTCATGAAACTTGAAATCCTACAATAAATCACCGTTACCGATCCGGTGAAACTATTTTCATTGAAATCCGAGTCAGTGGCCAAAATGGCTATATTTCAGTTAACTGAATAAATTAATATTAAATTAATTAAATCAAATTTTCAATTCTATTCCATAATTAACAAAATTTATCTTTTTTTTTAATTTCCTCAACAATAACAATACTTTAAACAATTTAGATACAATTTAAATTTAATCAATTTACCAATTATAGTATTAAATTTCAATTTTTAGTAAATTCATAAATTAAAATAAGAATTCCATAATTTCATTTATTTGATTTTGAATCCTATTATCAAATCAATTATCATCTTATGGATATAATTTCCATTGGTATATATCTTAGTGCGTTATTGATTTCCACTTTCATCTTAATTTCAGTTACATAGTATTTAATTTCATTTACTACAATAGATCCATTTGTAATAAATTGAATTTCAATAAATTGATTTGTTTCAATTCCAACCTTTTTATTAAGTCCAATACTACTCAATAAACCTAGTTAACCTTTGTTTTACCTTTCATTACCTTAATATACTCCAATTTAACAACTTCTACACATTGTATTACATTTCATATTAATGTAACATTAATTTACATTTATTAAAAATTGATTTCCAATTTCAATTCAATTAACTAAATAAACTGGTAACACATAATAATCGTCACTATTTACTTTTAACTACATTTATAAGTTTATTGTAAAACGATGTTACAATTACTTACATAACCATGGTTTCACTCAATTACCATTAATTATATTTTATCTCATTCATAAATTCAATATTTACATTCATTTCCTTATGTTAAATTTATAACCAAGTTATAACATTTTCATTATTTTAATTTATTATAATTTAATTTCAACTGTTAATTATTAACTTTAATTATCATTTGTTACTTCATTCCAGTATTCATTTCATTATTAAAGTACGAATTTTTATTTCTTCCAAATTTAATTACCAAAATCTTATTAAATTAACAAATTTAAATCATTGAAAAAATTACGAGTCGTTACACCGATAGCCCTCCAGTTTGCGGAGGAATTACGGTGCTACATAAACTATGGGAATAAATAAAAATATGTAAAGGGGGATATGGGTAACGCCTTAACGCTATTTTAATATTTTACTTTACTATAGACATTATCTATGTTGTGTATTGTACTATGTAGATAGTTTAACGGATCCTTAAAGGATGTGAATCCCAAACGTCATATAAGTTACATTGCATTTCACTTGAGTTGATTTACTTGTATAAGA
This sequence comes from Allium cepa, assembly GCA_030765085.1. Taxonomy (NCBI): domain Eukaryota; kingdom Viridiplantae; phylum Streptophyta; class Magnoliopsida; order Asparagales; family Amaryllidaceae; genus Allium; species Allium cepa. Next base: position 152,999,670 of record CM060945.1, read on the forward strand.
ATGTTAATCCTGAATCGAGTGTTTTGTGTTTTGCTTTATGCTCGGTTCAGACTGAGTGTCATAGCATTTAAGACTCACCTTTAGAGCTTTGCTTGGATATTTATCAGTTATCTTTTCTGCTTTGCAGTTATTTCAGTTATTTTAGTTATTTCTGTTCAGACTTATCAGTTGCTTTTGTATTAGTGACTTCTATGTATCTGGATTTCTATTGTATTTTGTTTTCAGACTCTAATGTTCCGTAGTAGCTTCATGAACTGCTATTTATCCATTCCGTTGCTTATTGTTATATTACTCCTTGTCTGTGATTCTGGATTGATTTATTTACTGTATATGCTGAGTTTTGCCAAATATAAATTGATAATTTGTTGTTTTGAACTATTCAAGTCTGACATGAGTGGATGATTGTCGATATGAATAGTTCGAAACAACGGGTCATTACACCAGAAGTCGACACTAATGTATCAATGGTATTCACTTGCAGAGCAACTACATGTTAGGAGAAAGAAAGGAGATTGAAGATAAGAAGAAAAATAAACAACCGTAGAATCTCAAACCTAATGGAATAACATATATTGATCAACTTAATACTTTACAAAGTCATTTAAAAATGATACATCGAAGTCATAGTAATACAAATTCTAACCTCGGATAGTTATAACGGCTTGTCCCTACCTAAGTAATACAAGATACATATTATATAACAGAAACAAGATAATAACTAGCTACCAATGAAGCCTCCTGCTCTAAGCTCCTCTAAAATGCATCCATGGGAAAACCTTAACTACTTGGCTGCCCATAAAAATAGAACACCCAAGAGTTTTAGGGAAAGAAAATAAAACTCTGGGTCAAGCATGGGTCTGGTGTTAGTAAACTCAAACTACTTAATTATTATTTTTAAAACTCTTTTAAAACTAATGGTATCTCATAAGACCATGCCGTACATAAATATAGGCGTATTTTTACCTTATGATAGCCAAAACACTTTTCATAGAAAACCTAGTGATATATAATAATGTCTAGAGGTCAGTGTAAAATACGAAAATAGATGAAATGCTTGCATCTCTCATTTTAACATAGTTGAGCACAATCAAAACTATAAGGCACTTATTAGAGAATGGATTCCATCCTATGACAAGGCACCGAGGTACCACCTATCACAGTACACGTCTAGAAAATGTACCTAGGACCTCGCTAGGATCCCCTGCTAACAGAAGACCGGCCTATCCCTTACTGGATAGTAATGAATGTGTCATCACCTTGGTTGCTTTGCAACCTTTTTTTATTGAAATCTCATGCACAACCAATCCATAAATTTGTAGATGTATCTAGAAAGGTGATGACACACCATAATGGGAGCAACCCACTTAGCCTTGCTGCATCTCCCCTTATTTTAGTGATTTTCGGTTGATGAGGCTTGAGGCTATGCTTACCTTTTGAATAGCAATCGCACTCGGAACGCTAACACAACTTTTCAGGTAGTTATGCAGCGCTAGCATTCATCCATACAAGTTGTCCAGGATAAGGACAAACTGAAGGCATCGCCTCTACTACATCCATTTTGAAATAATCCTCAGGATTAATATCAAGCAGCCCTTGCACATCAGTGGCTCCATCTTCGATTCTACACTCTTCAATATATCTACAGTTTGAAATGCTTTAGTTGGATCAAAGTGTTTTTCGGATAACATATCCGATCCCAGTCTCTCCGAAACAACTTTCAATAACTTTTGGTAAACTCAACCCTGGTTCTTTGAGAAATAAGTAGACACAAGATAAGAGCGGAGTTCACCTTCTAACCATTAGTGGACGGATTTCCTTATCATCTATCCTATAAGAATGAAATGAGATTTATACGCACAATACAACATCATTGGGGATGACCGTGCCATATAAATCACATGTTTCTTTTATATATTTTCATAGTTATAATTTTGGTCCAGATTTGATAGTTGATTATTTCACTATCAAATAGACAATCATTTAAACATTAATTTAATTCCATATGGGATCTGCAAAGCCTTTGTTAATTCATCTTTCACTAATTAAAACACTTTTCGGAACTTGATCAAAAGATTTTTTTTAAACACTACTGCAAAAACCATTTACATCCCTTTTATACGTGGAAAACATTTTTACTTATCTAAAATATAAGTATTTACCAAAAACAATTGGAAGATTCACTTTTCTCAAATTCTATATTAAATGGCCAAGAAATTCCCTTTTCAAAACATCACTTACTATAAAATTCATTCACTTTATAAAGCCTATTCACTTATTCCTTATGAAAATTCTTTTTCATAAGTTCATTTCATATTTCACACCTTATAAATCTTCCAATTAGATTTAAACTTATTTTTAAAATCTCTAAAATGATTTATATAATCTCTTTCCATGTATAATACTCTTTATAAAATTTCATTTATAAAGTATCTTTGACATTACAAAATATCGTTTGCAAAATCTAATTTTTAACTCACTTTAAATAAAACCTTTTGTTTAATAAAACCCTTTTTTATTAAAACAAGTTATTATTTATAAATACCTTTATAAAATAATTATATGACATGAAAATCATTTATAAACTTTAAAACTCCAAACTGATTAAAGAATTGAAGTTAATTCAAAATCACACTTCATAAATTCAAAACGAGGCTTACCAATCCCAATGGTACTAATTTAAGTTACCATTTAATTTCAATTTCATTCTCAACTCATTCAACAATTTATTTATGTAAATATGCATATATGTAAATACATTTCATATCCAAATCAGGAAATAACATGTCAATAAAAACTAACTGGTATATATATGTCCAAATAACATAATAGCAGGATGGTGATTTGTCCTGCTCAATAGATGTCCAAACAATTCATTCAATTTATAGTAGAATGGGAATTTATTCCAACAATCGAATAATCACTTTATAGTAATATATGTCCACAACAATCAAATCAATTATATTATAGTAGAACGGGAACTTATTTTGCTAACAGATGTCCACACAATCAAATGATAAATTTATAGCAGAACGAGGCTTTATTCCGCTATCAAATGTCCACAAAATCAAACAATATCATAATTCAGTCATAGGAATTTGTCTAATTAATAGTACCCACATTTGAATTCCCTAAGTTCAAAACCATCATTGATAAAGAAGTACCTTTAAAATAATTTGATTCTTGAAGATAAAGGATTTAAAACTTAAAACACCTTTTAAAATGATTAATTACCAGACAAACTCTTATTAAATAAAAATTAGTCTTTATTAAATTTGAAAGTAATTTAATTATAAATTAATAGGTAGTTAAACCTTTTATAAATAATTTATTTATAAATTAAACCCTTAATTAATCCTTTATTTATTATTAAGTAATAATCTAAAACCTGTATTAAAAATTAACTATTAATTAACCTCAATAAATTAATTAAATAATCATTTAATTAAAACTTAAATGAGAAATTAAACTTTTAATAAATAATTTACTATAAATTAAAACCTTAATTAATTTATAACTAAAAGTAATTATACATTATCTTAATAATTAATTAATAATTAACCCTATATTTGATTAATAATTAATTAAAAATAAACCATAAACTTAACTCATAACTAATAAAAATTAATCTTACCTTTTGAAAGATAAATAATTAATAACTAATGTTTAATTAATTAAAATTAATCAATCTTGTTTAATACCTAGTTAATTATAAATAAAAAACTAATTTAATTAATAGTAAATCATAAATTCTTAATTAACTTTTTAAACCTCATTATTAGGTTTGAAAAACATTTACAAAGCATTTAAAGTATAAAAACTCGACTTTTCAAAAAAATCGGATTTTTATCGAAAATTGCAACAATGGCGACTATCGCTATGGATGCCGTTACTTAGAAATGTTTTCTTAGTCTACTAACTTCAAAAAAACTTCAAAACCACTTACTTAACTTTGCTTTAAATTTAAAACCCATAGTAGTAGATTTGGAAACTAAAATACAAAGTTTTTAAAACTTTAACTTTAAAACTTTTGAACAAATAAACAAATTTTCCCAAGATTTTAAATCTCACTTAGCATAACTTTGTAAAATAGTACACATACACCCTCACATGCAAAGAATATCTATAATACCATAAGCAAAATTCATGTACACTTCACGATCTAATTCACATAACCTATCACATCTAAGTTCACAACTTTATTACCAAACATCTTGTAACGACCCATAAATCTTAACGATTTAAACAACGCAATTAACTAAATTCTCATGAAAATAAACAATTAAAATTTTGAAATGCAAATTTGATATTTTATACGCGTCTATTTAAACAGAGAAAATGATAATTTTCATAAAAAAATATGAAAGTTAGTTCTGTTATGTAATTTTCATTTTCAATTTAAAATCAGTTAATTTGATGAAAATATTTTTTTTTCGAAATCTGAATATTTTCATATAATAAAAATGTAAATCTTTTTCTAAGTGTCATTTAACCAAATTTGGAATGCTCTAGCCCCGTTTATCTTATTTTCGATATTTTAGCAGCATTTTGGCAGCGAATTTCGATTTTTGATAGGATGGTCATATCGCTGATATCTGTGTACCATTCTGCTCATATCGTCATGCTAATCTCTGTAATATATCCGTATGTGCTTTGCGGTATTCGGTATGTGGCGAAATCTACGAAACGGTTAGCCGTATAGGCACCTATCTTTTGGTTTTCCCAGCATCCTTTTATTATCCACCGTATGATACCAATAGCCACTAACATTTATTTCCTGATATTCACATACCTACTATTATTTTTTCCCACTTTTGATTTTATGCTTGCTCATTTTCCTTTATCTTCCCCTTTCTCTCTGTACTAGCTTTTCAAAAAAAAAAAGAGAATTTGTTTCTGTTCTTGGATTCTTGTCTCTGACAATGATAATAGTGAAGATTATATAGAGTTCATATAATATACGTTTGTAATATGGAACCTACTTTTTCTTCCACTTGAGAATCTTCTCTCGTGCTCGTCAACTTCCATGCCGACTCCGCCACTTGTCCTCACACATGGCCTTGTTCCCTCTCCGTTTGCTCTCTGCTCATTTGAGTCCATGTGACGCCCCACATCTATACCCACTCTAGCCAAGGATACTACGGTGTAATGCCGTCAACTAGCGCGGAGAATAAGGCTGTCGAGGAGCGACCATCCATGTAATTGCTTTGTGCGAGCACCGATATGTTAGACAGTATAACATGCTCATGAGGAAGTCCGACATATCGATGCAAACTCAAAGCTACTACACAGTGGCTATATGAATTCTTCGGAAACAAACATAGAAATAAACATAACACAAATCAATCACGGGTATCCATATCACAAAGGCGGAAAAAGATATGAATATAAAACATGAAAGTGTACATCAGAGTAGTGGTCTAACAAGGTCCACAATATCACAAAAGAATAGCTACAAGTGCTAGACAAAAGAATATGGATACATCAATGATTCTGTATCTCAAATGTATACAACAAAAACTACTAATCTAAGTAGTTAGCCAAAAGCCAGGGTGATAATCCCAGATGTGAAGTTAAGCAGAAGCACCAGTAACATCTCGGTCTGACCCAAGTATTATTTAATAAGAAAATAATAAACGGATCAGTCTAGCTATAAGTATCAGATGAAATGATATAGAATAAGAGATATAACAAAAACGTATGATAACCATAAAGCCATACTGTGATAAGTATGCAATTGAAAATCAACTAGGGATTAATCAATATCACAAGAATCTTCTCAAAGATCAAAAGGAATGTCATACTCTTTATTTTTATTCACCAAACCATAAATATTGACAATAATATCAATGCCAATCACAAAAGTTAATGACACACAAATTCACCAATGCACAAATATTGATAAAGCATATCAATGTAAATCACGAAAATTGGTGAAACACAAATTCTAGAAATCATCAATGGAAATCCAGAAATCACAAAAAAGGGGAGGCCTATCACAAAACGGGAGCATGAAAACTCACTAACACGTGTGTCACAAAATGGAATGCTATTCCATGGTTGCTAACCATTAGTTTTTGAGCCGAAGCTCCATAAAACGGCCCGAAGACCAAGGGTCGCTACCCTACCAAATTGAGCCGAAGCTCCACAGAAACGGGGTTTAGTCTCCCTCGTAGACAAAGAGACATCGCACATTTGCTAGTCTAAATAACAAAAATGATCATCAACGATCATCAAGAAGTGTCAATTACAGTAAGATAGTAAATATATAAGCTTAGCTTCATGTCCCATAACCACTAGCTTAACTTAAATATTTACGACAAATTGTAGATCTCCACTCGAAAATTGTCACAAGAGGTTCAACCGAACAAGTCCAAGAATTAACCGGCGAAGTAAATGCAAGCGTTTCATACCATTTGTTTTACTAAGCCGTTTAATTTGATTTCTCGTACGAGTGAGATAAAGTGAAAAATCACAAAAACTCACATTCGAAGACGTGAATAAAATCCAAAGAATTCGATTCCAAATCCATCAAAGTGGAAATACCCTTGCAACTTAACAGCCACGGCTTACGACTTAACATAAGTCAACACAAGAAATCAGTGGGTCAATAAATAGCATACGGCCTAACCGAGCAACACAACATGGCACGACCGATAGCAAGGCGCGACCTAAGAGAGCAAGCGACCTAACATGGTTGCGAGATAGCAGGTGCGACTTAACACGGTTGAGCTATGGGGTGGAACGACCTAGTTGCCAAGCGCGCGACCAAACAGAGCAAATAACATGGCGGAGCGACCTAGGGGGGTTGCGAACTAAGGATCTAGCGGCATAACAGGGCCGAGCGACCTAAGGAGTTGCGACCAAAGAGGTTGCAAGATAAGGCAGGTCGACCTTAGTAGCGCGACCTAACTTGAACGTGCGACTTAACAGAAAGCGTGCGGCCAACAAGGGGCGACCTAGGTGGTGCGAGTTATACCAAGAGCGACCTAATCAATGCCGAGCAACTTAATGGGCCGAGCGAACTAACACGAGCAACCTAACTGCAGGCCAAGGGAAAATGGTGCAGGCCGAACGACCTAAGAGGTAAAGAAGGCCGTGCGACTTAATAGGGACGACCTAGCATGGCGCGACCAAACAATGGCGCGACCTAACTTCAAGCGACCTAATTGCACGCGACCTAACTGCATGCCGAGCGATTTGTATGCAGGTCGAGCGACTTAAGTGGGAACGACCTAACTTGTTGCGACCTAATCAGTGCAAGGAGGCCGAGCGACACAAGGAGGAACGACCTAACGTTTGAGCGACTTAACATGGCCGAAAGACAATGGCCGAGTGACTTAGCGACCTATGGTGGTTACGACTTATGGCAGGCCGACCTATAGGGGTGGGAGCTAAATGCAAGCCGACCTAAACTGCAGGCCGAGAATCCGATGTGCAGGCCGAACGACCTAAGCAACAAAAATGCCAAAAACTCTCTCAATTTGCAACCGATCGAGCACGAACACTAGGGGATTACGCCTACCGACTTCCCAGTCCTATTGGCTCCTCGATGCATCACCAAAAACGTATTAAAACATCAAAGATTGGATTTTTAAAAATTTGAACCCAAAACACTAAAAATTGGGATTTTCACCAATTCAATCCAAACCAAGAGCAAATGCATATGAATAGGTGTTAGGAATTCATACCTAACAATCAAAGATAGTTATAGACAAATATGTGAGATAAAAATCTCACCTTTACACAAAATGAATGAAGAAGAAGCTTGAAAGCAAAGGAAGAATCAATGGCTTCTCTTTGAATTTGGAGTTAGATGTTGGATTTGCAAATGAACTAGGGCTTGGAGTTTTAATTTCCCATTCCTTCCTCCATTTTTGATGAAGCTTGAGTGTTAGGAAATGAAAGTTAAGTTATGAAGGGAAGGGGGTTGAGTTAGAATTAATAGTTTAGGCTAATGGGCTAAACCAAACCCAAAGTCCAAAGTGAAAAAGTAGCAGAATTCCACTAACTCTAAACATATCAAAGTTTATAATAAAAAAGATTGCAAATGGCGTTTTGAACTCAATGGAAGTGGTTCCGAGTCCTAATTCGACCGTATGCAAAAAAGTAACGTTTTGGACTAAAATCCGACTAATGATAAAATATTAAAATAAAATATTAAAATATTCAATCATAAAATATGCCGGTTGTTACAGTCCACATCCAACCTAATAGCCTACGCCTTCCGATCCCACTCCACAGCACAGCCCACCATAGCCACCGCCGGTCAAACATGCAACACCCATTTAACAACCTGCCCCATAACCAAGCCTTAATACCCTCTCCAAGCACCCGCTGTCCACATCAGCTGATACCCTGCCTCGTCCCATCTCATCGGCCATCCGTCTTCACTTTCCTTACTCGAAAGCTACTAACAGCCTCTGAGTCCGGCCCTACATTTTCCTCTCCACTACCTAAAAGCCTAATCCTCCATTATTCCACCTAACAACACCTCCATGTGAGCAGCAGTAGCTGAGCCATCTTTTATGCTGAGATCTGCACCACGTCACCACCTTGCCGAGACCCTCCCTTGCTTCGCAACAGCCAGGCTTCGCAAAACCCTTCCACCACTGACCCTTTGTCGACCCTCCAACAGTCACCCCTAGCCATTAACATCACATCCTACCCATCTCCTTGAAATGCCCTGTAATAGACTAGTAGTTGGCCGCTTCCTCCTTTATAGAGAAAAGAAAAAAAATTGTATGCACATATATACATTTGGATTTGAAACCATGCATGCCTTCTTTCCATTGTCGACCTTTTGGCCGCCAGTCATTGACCACACCTCTCAACTAGAAGACCCTTGCCCGCCTCGAACACATTCAACCCAAGCAAGGAGGAACTTGCAATTTCAAGTGCATGGTTTACTGAATGATCATCGCTTTCTTATATATATATATATATATATATATATATAGCTTACAAATATAAGCTTAGTATGTTAATGATTTTTAAAATCCTAAAATTCTAGATTGTTTGTTCAGAAATTTGACTTTGAAAGGAAATGAGTGTGTATGTGTGTATCACACACATATATATTCATTTCTTTCGATCTAAGCAATATATATAAGTATACTTATATATATATATATATATATATTGATTTTTGAATCCAGTTGCTTAGATTTCCTTTTGTGCTTATCGTGGCTCTTTGACATGTCGTGTCCGTATCTATGTGTGTATCTGTGTCCGTTGCTTCTCATTCCTGTTGTTTTATCTATCCTCGAAAGGTGAGCTATCACTCACGATTATACATTCTTATGTTTAGTAAATCGATTTCACATGAAATGACGATTGAAATATGTTGTTAAATTTGAATTGTTAGTTATTTAATCGTTAAATATGATATGTTAATATTTAAAATTGTTCACCTTTGTAATTGACATATGACTCCATAACCATGTTATATATGTATATATTATATAAATGGTCGATTATGTTCCATGCTATAATTGATATGGTATGTTGCTTTATATTATTATATTGTTCTCACACTGCAACTTTGATGATAATTTAGGAAATCCCTATTGGTCGAAATGATACATACCCGAACAATATTATAGATTAGGAAAAATCATTTTGGGTTAAATAATACACCTAAGCGATTTTATTGATTTTTGAATTTTGGGATCGCGGGTTAGAATGATATGTACCTATAAATTTCAGACTATTATGGAATGAAATGATAAATATCAGTACCACTTGACCATATGATAGAAAATTATATACGGCCACCGTTGGTCTATTTTTGAAAATGATTTCCATGTTTTTTAAAGGGAATATGTGGATTTTTAAATAGATGCTATAATAACTTTAAATAAATAGAGGTTGGAAAGATAAATTAAAAGTTGACTTGAAATTTAAATTGGTTAATTACTGTGTAACAACCTGGGGTTTTGTAACAATTAATTATCGTCAAATGACGATTAAACTGGTTGTTAATTGCTATTGGGAGTTTTCACCGGTTGTAATTCTTTTGAAAAATTGTTAAGTGTAAGATGGCTTTAAATAAAATTGTAGCCTATGTTTCCTTTTTATTGTTGGGCCGTGATAATTATCAAAAAGAGAATAACTGTTCCCCGTTATTCATTCATATTGGCCCATGTTTTATTTTGGGGCTGTGAAAATTTTAAGAGTAAATACCCGTTCCTTCATTCTTAAATTGCAAAACCTAACAAAAAAAATAATCGAAAATGGCGGCTCTGTTCCTTTTCTTCGTTCGAAAATATTAGGGTTTCGGTCGATTTCGAATGCCATGGCTTCATCTCTGAACTGGTCATCTTTTCTTCGATTCAGGTGAGTGTTCATCACTCACATCTAATTCAATTCAATCGTTTGATTTTGTCAATTTATCTTGCTCGGTCGATCGATGTTGCTTGGATGCTAGATAATGATTCTGGCTTTATCAATTTCGTATATTTATGATTTCTTGATTGACACGGAATTGATTTTTGGTTGAATATCCAGCTTTGATGATTTTTGATTTGCGTTTGACGATGTTGTTTTGGTTCGATTTTGGTTATAATGTTCACTGCCTCTGGTAGCATTTTCGTCCTTTGTCGATTTTTGTGCTGATTTAGGATTCCTTCAATTTTGTCTTCGACTGTTGTATCACAGTGGTGTTGATGTTTCTTGGTTGACTAGCGGCTTTGGTTGCGACTGTTACAATTGATATTTTCTCTGCTGCATATTTGCTTTATGTATAAGCATTGAGTCTTGAAAATTTGGGGACTTTGAAAATATACAGTTTCAAATATGAGTATATGTTTTTATTTTCAGAAGTATGAACTTTATATTACAATTCAAATATGTGATTTTGAGAAAACACAGTGAAGAATAATTGGATTTTCATGTACAAAGGCGCTCTTAAATTTTTTATACCTATCATAGAAAGAGGCTTTGAAATATATAAACTTAATCAAATTTGTACAAATGAAACTTTTTGAGAGCACTGGCCCATTTATACTGCTTTGATGATTCCTGACTTCGACATCTTTGGGCACTTGATTGCTAGCGGCCATGATGTTGTGAAAATATATTTTGATGAGAATTCAATTTGATAATTTGAATCTGTATTTGATTAATGGTTGTATATGCACCACTTTCTGTTGTAAGTGTTCAAGCTTCATATTGGGGCTGCACTCGCTCTTATACAACTGCCCTTGTGCACTAGCATTGTTGAATCAGGACATTGGACCAAGTACTTGAATGTGTACTTGTTTGTTTGGCCTCTTGTTGGATTTAAATTTTGATTGTGTGGTCTAGTTTCAATTTATAAGCCTTGACTGCACTATCTTCATATATTCTTCGATTTTAAAACTGTGTGCGTACTGTTTGATTTCGGTCATTGGTTGATGTTGATCCCTCTGTATTGCTGTACATCGAGCATTGTGCTTGTATCACTTGAGTCATTCCAGTCAGTTGGCATTTTTAATATATGCTCACTACCCTGGTATTCTGTTATTTGTTGTTTCTTGCTTTGTTGCTTTATCTTTGGGGCACTGTCCAGTTTCATGTAGAGGCTGCATCGTGTAGGTACACTTGGATTTTGGTTATGAAATTTTGGGTTCTGCTACACCACTGTTGCCATCTTCTCTTGATTATTTTGGAACTTGAACCCTAGTATCCCTGTGGTGGCTGTAGTTTTCTTGTTTGCAGTTGCACTTGTATTCTTGTGGTGGTTGCAGCTTCTTTTGTTGCAATTTGGCCCTTGTTGTTTTGTATTGCACTGACCACTGTATTCATTTGCATTTGGTCATTCGAGCCTTCGTGCTCCGTTGGTTCAGGTTGCATAATCCATTCTGCTGTGTCTTCCTGTTTGTACCACTGCCCTATGTACTTGGTAATTCATTGTTGCCCAGACATGACCTTGTGTGATTTCTTGGTATTGCTGTTAACTTTGGTTTGGCCTTGCAGTTGTGTTGAGTGCTGATAGCAGTGACTTGACCTTTGTATTTTGTAAATGATTTGGCTTTGCAGTTACGACTTGCTGTTCATATTTGGAGTTGTGATGACATTACATGCTGTAGTGGCGAGGCAGTACATGTGAACGCGTACTGCAGCCCTATCAGAATTGACGTTTTGAATTGATATTTCAATTACTTGAATCGTTTTGTGTGTTCAATTCAATAATTTGAAATTTCATTTTTATTTGGTTTAGTTTGATCATTTTGTTGTTGTCTAATTGTCTCCTAGATAATTAGATTATGAGTTTCTATTTATTATTTAATAATTAGATTTTGTTGTTAATTGCCGTTTGGGCAATTTTGTTGTTTTCTATATTATCTTCATTGATAATACTTTCATTTATCTTCGTTGCTAATTGGAAATTGCTGATTTTTTGTTTAACACTGTTAAGTGTTATATTTACCGTTATCCGATTTCTTATTAAAGGATTGAATAGACGAGATTTATTGTGACTGTCGTCTATTTGATTATTTATTTATTATTGCATCGGTGCATTAATAACTGAGTTTGAATTAGACTGACCCGTGTATTATTTCTTTTGAATTTGATACTCGGGTCAGACCGAGTTATTTACAGGTTGTTGATATCTTACTTTGGGTTGCTGCTTGAGCTATGAAGTCTCTTTATATCTCTTGGAGTAGTCATTGTCATAGTATAGGATGATATGTATTCATGTGTATTATTGTTAATAATGTACTTGTATATGTAACTTCCAGAGTCGAAATTTGTAGTTGTATCATATGTATGGTATCACATGCATTGTAACTGACATCAGTTATTATATATATGAGACTTTTTATTATCTGTGTTCCGCATTTAGTTTATCTGTGTTATTATTATATATGTTGTCCTAAACTATTATGAACCATCGCAATTCGTTTTATACTGGAATTGGATATGTCGATGGGAGTAAATAAACAGAGATGAAAAATAAAGAATATATACCACTCCTATCGAGATAACCAATACTAGTCTAAGCCTTAATTACAGATGGCCGCTCCTATCCAGCCTTATTCTTCATAATAACAGACAGTTTTTCCTTTAATACTCTTTGTTATTGTGAGCATAGAGGTGGGGCGTCGCAGTTGGTATCGGAGCGAGGGGTTTATGGACATAATATAAAACATAACTTAGATGGAACATGTGTTACAACTAATTGTCGATGTTTTTAATTGTGCTTTGAGTCAAAACTAAAGTTTTGAATTTTTATGAAATTTTTAAATATCTTTATTTAAAAATAAAAGTGAAATTGAGTTTGATGATCTAGTAATTTGTGTTCTATTTATCAGAGTGCATAGCGGAAACAGTGAGACTGCCTTCGCTGAGTACAACTGATAACCTTTTTGATTTAAAAATCAAAATATGAAAATGAATTAAGTTCATTGTGTTGCTACATAGATGTGTTTATTTTTGTTTTCTTTGAAAATTCCGATTCCGATTTGAAAATCCGAAGCGATTGCAGCTATGTGATTTGTTGATATTTTTGCTATTTTGAATTATCTTCATTGAAGATATATTCAAGTGATTTCTTTTTTCATTTTGTAGTATGCGTACAAATTTTTTTTTTCACGTTACTGCATTAATTTTACGTTGAACCGGTGTTTGGTTTTAAACGTATTTTGTTGCTGTTATTTTTATAACGGGATTTTTACACCGGTGCTAAATTTTTGAAGCACGATGTTTGGTTGACATTTTTGATGAATGAAAATTAAACGGTGTTATATTTTGATGCGAATTATTTTGATGAGATTTTGACGTATAAAAATTACTGTCGCTTCGACTTCAGTAACCGTCAAATCTAAAGTGAATTTTCAAGCGGTTATCCCGCAATGCTGATTTTGAGATCTGTTTTTGTGGTATTTTGAGAAGTACAATTTCCTGGTCGAAATTGCTATAGACGTTGCTGTTTTAATCACATATTTTAAAAATCATTTTAAAATAAAATTGTTTTCCAAAATTCCTACAGTTTGCGCTTTCAAAAGAATGAAGAAGCGATTTAAACGCTTCAGCAAAATTGAGGACTATAAACCCTCACTTTTACCGATTCGCTTAATTCCGGAATTGTCCGTTTGAGAACGTAAAATGTTATTAATTTAAAATACACAATTTTGCACTTTCAAGGAAACGATGAAGAGAATTAAACGATTTAGTAAAGCTCGTGGTATGGGACATGTGCATTTGCTATTTTGGTTAATTCCAGACTCGTTAATTGAAACATGTGCTGTTTAATGATTTTGATGATTTTCGTGTGCTTTCGAGCAATTACGTTGGACCTTCGGGTCATATGTTGGACCTTCAGGTTATATGATGGACCTTCGGGTCAATACCAGTACTAGACCTTCGGGTCATCTGTTGGACCTTCAGGTCATTTGTTGGGCGTCAAAATTATGTTGATAGTACTTGGTAGGCTTCGGCCATATGTTGTTGCATATGCGGCGTAGCTAAAACTCGCCATCTGATGGGATCGATCCAACCTTTTATGTTGATTTTCTAGTCATCTTAATTGATAACTAGATATTTGTTGTTTCCAATTATCTGCAGGTAATTGGATATTTGTTGTTTCTGATTATCGTTTTTGATAATCGTATATTTGTTGTTTCTAATTATCCTTGTTGATAATTAGATAATTGTTGATTTGAGGTTTCTAATAATCCTTGTTGATAATTAGATATTTGTTGATTTGAGATTTCTTTTTATCATTTTTGATAATTGGATATTTGTTGATTTGAGATTTCTGATTATCGTTTTTGATATTTGGATATTTGTGGATTTGAGATTTCTGATTATCGTTTTTGATAATTGGATATTTGTTGATTTGAGATTTCCGATTATCTTTTGTGATAATTAGATATTTTTTGATTTGAGATTTCTGATTATCGTTTGTGATAATTAGATATTTGTTGATTTGAGATTTCTGATTATCGTTTTTGATAATTAGATATTTGTTGATTTGAGATTTCTGATTATTGTTTGTGATAATTAGATATTTGTTGATTTGAGATTTCTGATTATCGTTTTTGATAATTAGATATTTGTTGATTTGAGATTTCTGATTATACATTGTGATAATTAGATATTTGTTGATTTGAGATTTCTGATTATACATTGTGATAATTAGATATTTGCTGATTTGAGATTCTGATTACCGTTTTTGATAATTAGATATTTGTTGATTTGAGATTTCTGATTGTCGTTTATGATAATTAGATATTTGTTGTTTCCAATTACCTGCAGGTAATTGGATATTTGTTTTTTCTGATTATCGTTTTTGATAACCGGATATTTGTTGTTTCTAATTATCCTTGTTAATAATTAGATAATTGTTGATTTGAGGTTTCTAATTATCGTTGTTGATAATTAGATATTTGTTGATTTGAGATTTTTGATTATCGTTTTTGATAATTGGATATTTGTTGATTTGAGATTTCTGATTATCGTTTTTGATAATTGGATATTTGTTGATTTGAGATTTCTGATTATCGTTTTTGATAATTGGATATTTGTTGAATTGAGATTTCTGATTATCGTTTGTGATAATGGGATATTTGTTGATTTGAGATTTCTGATTATCGTTTGTGATAATTGGATATTTGTTGATTTGAGATTTCTGATTATCGTTTGTGATAATTAGATATTTGTTGATTTGAGATTTCTGATTATCGTTTGTGATAATTAGATATTTGTTGATTTGAGATTTTTGATTATCGTTTGTGATAATTAGATATTTGTTGATTTGTGATAATTAGATATTTGTTGATTTGAGATTTGTGATTATCGTTTGTGATAATTAGATATTTGTTGATTTGAGATTTCTGATTATCATTTTTGATAATTATATATTTGTTGTTTTGAGATTTCTGATTATCGTTTGTGATAATTAGATATTTGTTGATTTGAGATTTCTGATTATCGTTTTTGATGATTAGATATTTGTTGATTTGAGATTTCTGATTATCATTTGTGATAATTAGATATTTGTTGATTTGCAATTTCTGTTTATCGTTTGTGATAATTAGATATTTGTTGATTTGAGATTTCTGATTATCGTTTTTGATAATTAGATATTTGTCGATTTGAGATTTCTGATTATCGTTTGTGATAATTAGATATTTATTGATTTGAGATTTCTGATTATCGTTTTTGATAATTAGATATTTGTCCATTTGAGATTTCTGATTATCGTTTATGATAATTAGATACTTTTTGATTTGAGATTTCTGATTATCGTTTTTGATAATTAGATATTTGTTGATTTGAGTTTCTGATTATCGTTTGTGATAATTAGATATTTGTTGTTTTGAGATTTCTGATTATCATTTTGATAATTAAATATTTGTTGATTTGAGATTTATGATTATCGTTTGTGATATTTAGATATTTGTTGATTTGACAAATCTGATTATTGTTTATGATAAATGAATAATTGTGTTTTCTGATTATCTACTTGATAATTAGATTTTGTTGAGAATTTGTGATTTTCTTTTATGAAATCAAAAGATTTCTTTGGGATTTGTGTTCTTGGCCTCTATTTTTCTAGCTTAACCAGTTTATGTTAGAAAAATAATTGTTATAAACGTCTTTAATTATGAAAATTACGAGGACGAAATTTTTATAAGGAGGGGAGTCTGTAACAACTCGGGGTTTTGTAACAATTAATTATCGTCAAGTGACGATTAAATTGGTTGTTAATTGCTATTGGGAGTTTTAATCGGTTGTAATTCTTTTGAAAAATTGTTAAGTGTAAGTGGGCTTTAAATAAAATTGTAGCCCATGTTTCCTTTTTATTGTTGGGCCGTGTTAATTATCAGAAAGAGAATAACCGTTCCCCGTTATTCATTCATATTGGCCCATGTTTTATTTTGGGGCTGTGAAAATTTTCAGAGTCAATACCCGTTCCTTCATTCTTCAATTACAAACCCTAACAAAACAAACAATCAAAAATGGCGGCTCTGTTCCTTTTCTTCGTTCGAACAAAATTAGGGTTTCGGTCGATTTCGTAATGCCACGGCTTCATCTCTGAACTGGTCATCTTTGCTTCGATTCAGGTGAGTCTTCATCACTCACATCTAATTCAATTCAATCGTTTGATTTTGTCAATTTATCTTGCTCGGTCGATCGATGTTGCTTGGATGCTAGAGAATGATTCTGGCTTTATCAATTTTGTATATTTATGATTTCTTGATTGACACGGAATTGATTTTTGTTTGAATTTTCGGCTTTGATGATTTTTGATTTGAGTTTGACGATGTTGTTTTGGTTCGATTTTGGTTATAATGTTCACCGCCTCTGGTAGCATTTTTGTCCTTGGTCGATTTTACTGCTGATTTAGGATTCCAGCCATTTTGTCTCCGACTGTTGTATCACAGTAGTGTTGATGTTTCTTGATTGACTAGCGGCTTTGGTTAAGACTGTACAATTAATATTTTCTCTGTTGCATATTTGCTTTATGTATAAGCATTGAGTCTTGAAAATTTAGGGACTTTGAAAATATACAGTTTCAAATATGAGTATATGTTTTTATTTTTAGAAGTATGAAGTTTATATTACAATTCAAATATGTGATTTGGAGAAAACACAGTGAAGAATAATTGTATTTTCATGTACAAAGGCTCTCTTAAAATTTTTATACCTATCATAGAAAGAAGCTTTGAAATATATAAACTTAATCGAATTTGTATAAATGAAACTTTTTGAGAGCACCGGTCCATTTATACTGTTTTGATGATTTCTGACTTCGACATCTTTGGGCACTTGATTGCTAGCGGTCATAATTTGAATCTGTATTTTATTAATGGTTGTATATGCACCACTTTCTGTTGTAAGTGTTCAAGCTTCATATTGGGGCTGCACTCGCTCTTGTGCAACTGCCCTTGTGCACTTGCGTTGTTGAATCAGGCCATTGGACCAAGTACTTGAATGTGTACTTGTTTGTTTGGCCTCTTGTTGGATTTAAATTTTGATTGTGTGGTCTGGTTTCAATTCATGAGCCTTGACTACACTGTCTTCATATATTCTTCAATTTTAAAACTTTGTGTGTACTGTTTGATTTCGGTCATTGGTTGATGTTGATCCCTCTGTATTGTTGTACATCGAGCATTGTGCTTGTATCACTTGAGTCATTCGAGTCAGTTGGCATTTTTAATATATGCTCACTGCCCTGGTATTCTGTTATTTGCTGTGCCTTGCTGTGTTGCCTTATCTTTGGGGCAATGTCCAGTTTCGTGTAGAGGCTGCATGGTGTAGGGACAATTGGATTTTGGTTATGAAATTTTGGGTTTGCTGCAGCACTGTTGCCAACTTCTCTTGATATTTTGGAACTTGAACCCTTGTATCCCTGTGGTGGCTGCAGTTTTCTTGTTTGCAGTTGCCCTTGTATTCTTGTGGTGGTTGCACTTTCTTTTGTTGCAATTTGGCCCTTGTTTTTTTGTTTTGCACTGACCACTGTATTCATTTGCATTTGGTCATTCGAGCCTTCGTGCTCCGTTGGTTCAGGTTGCATAATCCATTCTGCTGTGTCTTCCTGTTTGTGCCTTTGCCATGTGCACTTGGTCATTCATTGTTGCCCAGACTTGACCTTGTGTGATTTCTTTGTATTGCTGTTAACTTTGGTTTGGCCTTGCAGTTGTGTTGAGTGCTGATAGCAGTGACTTGACCTCTGCATTTTGTAAATGATTTGGCTTTGCAGTTACGACTTGCTGTTGATATTTGGAGTTGTGATGACATTACATGCTGTAGTGGCAAGGCAGTACACGTGAACGTGTACTGCAGCCCTATCAGAATTGACTTTTTGAATTGATATTTCAATTACTTGAATCGTTTTGTGTGTTCAATTCAATAATTTGAAATTGTATTTTTATTTGGTTTAATTTGATCATTTTGTTGTTGTCTAACTATCTTCTAGATAATTAGATTATGAGTTTCTAATTATTTATTTAATAATTAGATTTTGTTGTTAATTGCCATTTAGGCAATTCTGTTGTTTTCTAAATTATCTTCATTGATAATACTTTCATTTATCTTCGTTGATAATTGGAATTTGCTGATTTGTTGTTTAACACTGTTAAGTGTTATATTTACCGTTATCCGATTTCTTATTAAAGGATTGAATAGCCGAGATTTATTGTGACTGTCGTCTATTTGATTATTTATTTATTATTGCTTCCATGCATTAAAAACTGAGTTTGAATTAGACTGACCCGTGTATTATTTCTTTTGAATTTAGTACTCGGGTCAGACCGAGTTATTTACAGGTTGTTGATATCTTACTTTGGGTTGCTGCTTGAGCTATGAAGTCTCTTTATATCTCTTGGAGTAGTCATAGTTATAGTATAGGATGATATGTATTCATGTATATTATTGTCAATAATGTACTTGTATATGTAACTTCCAGAGTCGACAGTTGTAGTTGTATTATATGTATGGTATCACATGTATTGTAACTGACATCAGTTATTATATATATGAGACTTTTTATTATCTGTGTTCCGCATTTAGTTTATCTGTGTTATTATTATATATGTTGTCCTAAAATATTATGAACCATCGTAGTTCGTTTTATACTGGAATTGGATATGTCGATGGGAGTAAATAAATAGAGACTAAAAATAAAGAATATATACCACACATATCGAGATAATTAATACTAGTGCAAGCCTTAATTACGAATGGCCGCTCCTATCCAGCCTTATTCTTCGTAATAACAGACAGTATTTCCTTTAATACTCTTTGTTATTGTGAGAATAGAGGTGGGGCGTCATAAACCGAGTTTAAATAAAATTGATTTATATTGATTTGAGATTTCAAAGATACAAAATTTTTAACTTGATTACTTGATTTTGATTAAAGGTGTCTAAATGAATATTTTCAAATTTAAATAAATTGAAATTGAGTATTTAGTTTTAATTTAAATGTGTAATTCGAGATTTTATATAAATGTTTATAAAAGTGATTAAGTGAATGTTTTAGAATTAAATGTAATTGAAATTAGATATTTAATTATTGATTTTATTTAAATTTGTAATTTGAGATTGTATTTAAATGTTATTGGAAATGATTAAGTGAATATTTTCAAATATTAAATAAAATTAAAGTTGTATTTTAAAATATAAAAGGAATTTATCAAATTGAATTATTGTAAATCGCTTAAATATTTAAACTTCGAAACCTATTAAATTGGAAGTAGTTTAACTTTGTAGTTCAAACCTGAATTTGAAATCGAGATAAATTAGAGATGATTTAATGAGAATTCGAATTAAACCTTTAATCCTTTTAATTGAATTGGTTAACCAAGATTGATTTAGCTTGAAGTTTGGAACTTAAGTTGATTTGAATTGATTTGTGAAATATGAAGAAACAATTCTAAATTGAAACTATTATTGATATAAACTGTTTTAAATCTATAAACTATTATATATATATATATATATATATATTTTAAAACTTTAAACAACACTAATATTTATTTTAATATATAAACTATTTTTAATATATAAACTATTTTTAATATATAAACTATTTTAGTCTATAACCTATTTTTAATATATTTCAAAATCGAGCATTTCTCCATTCGCTAAAAAAAAACCCGATCATATTTCCCCCTCGCGCCGCCATCACCGACCACTCGACACCCAACCACCTTGCCTGGAGCCTCGTTTGACTCCCCTCTTCCTTTTCCCCTTGCACCGCATCACCTCGTCGCCACCACGACGCCGCGATCGTACGAAACCCACCTCGTCAAAAAAGAGCCGAAAACCCTATATCTTCTCCAACCTGCCACCATGCCACTCAGAAAATCATGCCTCCATTATTCGTGTAACCAACAACCAACTAGCTACCTCCGACCAAAACCCCCGACCTTCACTCATAACCAAAACACGGTGAATCGGTCAGCGGCCAATTCTCGTTCATCACCCGATATCCCATTAACCACACAATTTAAAATCACAAAAATACCACCAATATTCGCTATTCCTAATGCCGATTCCATTTTTGTTAGTGAAATCATGAATCAACATGATCGATTTTCTTGCAATATTTGATTATCCACTGCAAATCCAATTTCCGGTGAAATTACTTGATAGTTTTCTATGAAATTATTTTTAAAAATAAGCACACTCTAATACAAACACAAACCTCTCAGACACCATGAACTAAAATTGCAAAGATGAAGAGAAATGGATTTTTAGAGAAGTTTGAACATGTCAAAATAGAAGAACAGAGGCAAGGAAAATGTATACATGCATTCATACATTCCATATATAGGCATATATATATACATTCTATTCTTATGCAACCACATATTCAGACTGTTACTTCTATTTAATCTTTAAACATAAACTATTATAAGGAAGATTAGATTTTGAAAGGAAATTTACCCACTGCTTTTTGTTTTGAACAGAGAACAAGGTTTTTTGAAAACTGCTAGCTTGCTTGGGCTATAGAAGAGTTGTTTTGATTTTAATCTTCTCTGTTTAGTTGTTTTGTTTGCTTTAAGTTGTGGAATGCAATGACGCTTATCTCTTTTGTTATACTTAGTTCGAGTGAAAGAAAATGAAACAAGGTTAGAGGTAAAAATAGTGAAGAGGTAGGTTGTATTCTTGTACACAGTAAGCCCTTTATTCACTTTCCTTTTAATTTTTATTTTATTTAATTTCCTTTGGTCAGCCTTTCTTTGACATGATTTGATTTTCTTGAAAAAAGATGTGATTTATTGAAATAGGATTTGACATTTTATGTGCTTGAGGGGATGTGCATTTAATGCGAGTTTCCTATTATGTATACAAGCATATAAACATTCTTATGTGTGTGTGTGTGTGTGTATCATACATAGATGTAGAAACCATTTTGTCTTGTTTCTTTCTACATACACAAGCACACACA
This sequence comes from Allium cepa, assembly GCA_030765085.1. Classification (NCBI taxonomy): domain Eukaryota; kingdom Viridiplantae; phylum Streptophyta; class Magnoliopsida; order Asparagales; family Amaryllidaceae; genus Allium; species Allium cepa. The sequence goes on from CM060945.1 coordinate 153,021,555, forward strand.
CACACACACACATATTCATATATACTTACCATAGTTATTTTATAAGTTTTACTTATGTTACATACACACTATATAAGCCACTTATATACATTTATTCCTTTGTTTAAACATATATCTTTATTATAAATTTTAGCCAATGCTTAAGTACATACATCTAAATTATATTCATATATATATATTTATAGTATTATAAAGGTAGAGTTTTATTTTAAATATTTTTGAGGGATTTATATTTCAATTTCCAAACCATAGTTTTCCCCAAAATTTATATTTATAGATAGATAGTAACTAGCCAGAATATATTATCTTTTTTCAAATGACAAAATTTGTATTATATATAATTAAATTAGAGAATTATTAAAATAATAGTCTAAAAATCCCAGGTCGTTACATTCCTCTCCCCTTAAAAGAATTTCGTGCTCGAAACTTAAAAGAAATAGATAATTCAATTTTTATCAAAATGTTTTTTATATTCAAACAGCAAAGCATACACATCATTCGTATCCTAACAACCATAACAAACAATCATTAATAGAACAAATAATCCTAACTATCCTGACAATAATTCTAGATGGGCCTTCCTCACACTATCTAGTGTTTCCTAGGTACAATCTCTGGGATCCTCGCTACATTGAATCTTAACTTACTTTACCACCTTGTTCCGGAGCTCCTTCCCATCTTGATCCACAATCTAAACTAGATGCCTGACCACGGTTAAGTCCGGTTCGACCTTCAAATCTTCTTAAACTGCTGGTTCTACCACTAGCGATGGGTCGTGTACGTATTTTCCCAAATGAGATATGTGAAATAAGTTGTGAATCCCTACCATCCGGTTCGGTAATTCAATCCTGTATGCCGGAGAACCTATCCTTTTGAGAACACGAAAAGGTCCTATATATCTTGGAGCTAGCTTCCCAGTCTTACCGAACCTAATTGCTCCTTTGATCGGGGAAACCTTGACGAATACCAAGTCTCCAAATCCGAATTCCAGATTCCTTCTTCTCTTATCCGTGCAGCTTTTTTGACAATTCTGGGCTGCTTTCATCCTTTTCTTGATCAGCTCGACCTTCATAGATGCTTCTAGAATCATGTATGGACCAAATATAAGACAATCTCCCGATTCTACCCAACAAGCCGGTGATCTGCAGGGTCTTGCGTATAGAGCTTCGTATGGTGCCTTATTAATGCTTGCCTGATAATTGTTGCTGTATGCAAATTCCACCAGGTGAAGATGAACCTACCAAGATCCGCCGAAGTCCAGGATGCAAGCTCTCAACATATCTTCTAGAATGCGATTCAGCCTCTCTATTTGTCCGTCGGTTTGAGGATGATAAGTGGTATTCAAACTCAATCTCGTTCCAAGAGCCATTTGCAGAGCTTCCCAAAATTTGCTGGTAAAAATTGGGTCATGATCACTCACTTTGCTGATGGTAACTCTGTGCAATCTGACAATCTCTCTCATGAAAATCTCTTCGAATGAAGCTACAGTTCTAGTTGACTTAATTAGGATAAAGTGGACGTCAGCCTATCTACTATTACCCACACTCCCTCATTTATTTTTCCTAATTCCTGGCAATCCATCCATGAAATCCATCGATATCATCTCCCATTTCCACTTCGGAATCTCCAGAGGTTGCAACAATCCTGTAGTCTTCTATTGATCCCCTTTTACTTGTTGACAGTTGGCACATCCATTGAAAAAGGTGGGAATGTTCTTCTTCATTCTCGACCGCCAGAAAACTCTTTTCATATCTTTATACATCTTATTTATCCCTGGGTGGATACTTAAGCTAGATTTGCGGCCTTCTGACATAACTTCTTATCTCAGTCCGTCCACATTCGACATGCACAATCATCCATTTATCCTTAAAGCTCCTTGACTGTCTATCTCAAAATTTGAATACCGACCTTCCTTAGCTCCATGCATTAATTCTTCCAGAGTTCTGTCCTCCCTTTGATTACTTATGATCCTTTCTTGAAGAGTCGGCGTAACTTCCAAAAGAGCCAAAACTGCATTTCTACTTAAGGCGTCTGCCAGCACATTTGCTTTCCCGTGTGTGTAGAGAATGCCCAGATCATAGGATGCCAAGAATTCCACCCATCTCTGCTGTCGTTGGTTCAGGTTTTTTTGGGAGAAAAGACATTGCAACGGCTTATGATCAGTGAAAAGCTCAAACTTTTCACCCAACAGGAAGTGCCTCCATATCTCTAATGCAAAGACAATAGCCAGCAACTCCAAGTCATGTGTAGTGTAGTTCTTCTCATGAGGCTTTAACTGCCTACTTGCGTACACAATCACCCTTCCACATTGCATTGAAACAGCTCCTAGTCCTATCCTACAAGCATCGGTGTACACTTCGATTTTACTGTTCCTATCTGGAATAGCCAAAACAGGTGCACCGGTCAATCTCGACTTCAGTTCCTAAAATGCTTCTTCGCATTCTAGAGTCATTCAAATTTTGCTCCCTTCCTAATCAGTTTAGTTAAATGAGAGGAAATCTTAGAGTAATTCTTGATGAATTTCCTATAGGAACCTGCCATGCTAAGAAAACTGCGGACTTCCGTAGGAGTCTACGGTTGCTTCCACTCTTGGGCTCCTTCCACCTTAACCGGATCCACAGAAATACTATCTCCCGATACGACGTGTCCCAAAATTTTTACTTCTGACTTCCAAAAATGGCACTTCAAAAACTTTGCTTTCAGGACATGTCTCCTCAAGGTCTCTAATATTATTTCTAGATGACGCCTATTCTCCTCGTCTTATTTGGAGTAGATAAGAATGTCATTGATGAACACAAGCACAAACTTTTTCAGCACATCCTGGAAGACACGGTTCATTAGATCCACAGAATAATCTGGAGCGTTGGTTAGTCCAAAAGGCATAACCGGCCACTCATAGAAACATTCAGGTCCTCTGAATGCAATCAAGGGTATGTTGTCTTCAGCAACCCTTAGCCGGTGAAATCCTGAAGCTAGATCCATTAGGGAGAACATAGTCGCCCCATGAAGTTGGTTGAAAAGATCGTCGATGTGAGGCAAGGGGTACTTATTTCTAATGGTCAGCTTATTCAATTCCCGTTAATCTACAAAAAATCTTAATGACCCATCTGATTTGGTTGCAAACACTACAACAGAATCCTAGCTTGAACGACTAGGTCTGATCAATCCTCTCTCCAAGAAATCCCGAGTCCGCTTCACCAATTCCTCTATTTCTGTCGGAGCCATCCTCCTACTTGGTTGGACTACGGGTATCGCCCTTGTATTTAAATATCTCCCGATGTGGGGGCAAACCTTTGACTTCTTCAAAAACATCTAGAAAGTCTTTGACAGATTCGATAGCTCCTACCACTACTTGAGATGCCTCGAGCCCATGCAAGAGACCACCCAGGTGAATACCCGAACTATCACAAATCACCCTTGCAATCCTTCCTAGCTCGGTTTTCAAAGACATGGTTCTCTCTGAACAAGATAAAACATCTTTATTCTTGTCTAACCAATCCATTCCTAATATAAGGTCAAATCCTTTGAAGTCGAATAGATATGGATCACACGAGAAGCTATGGGGTAGATAAGAAATTTTTATGCCTTCACAAATCATGTCCAGCTTGGTCTCTCCCCCTATGGAATTTGATACAAAAATAGGGTGGTCTACAACATGAAGGATAAGGTGAAATTTCTCTACATTTTCCAAAGAAATAAATCTAAGGGAAGCACTAGAATCAAACAATACTCTAACATAAATGCCTTTTAAAAGCAAAGTACCTTGGAGGATGCCTCTGCTTTTCCCATCAGTAGAAGTTGAAGGTCTACCCTGAATAACAAACTCCTTGTTTTATTGAGCCTTTAAAAGAAGTGGGCAAGCTTTCACCATATGCTCGGGCTATTGACAATTGAAGCACAAGGTTTTCTGAACCGTTTGGGAAATGGGTCCACTCTGCTGCTGCTTCGGAGCTCCACCTCAAGGATAGTATTTGGCCAGATGACCTTCCTGTTGGCACACATAACACATCTTAGCTGTATGGCTGCCTTCATGCTTTCCTTTGCCCTGCTTCTTCCAGTTCGGGTTAAATTTCCTTTTATTCTGATTGGTAGTGCTGCCACTCGATGCTGCAACTATTGCCAAGGGTTTCCACTCCAAAAGCCCTTTGTATCTCAAAGCCTTATCTACCAATTCCACAAAAGATCTCTTGAGATGTGCAATCATCTTCTCATGAAATTCGGGCCTCATCCCTAACACAAACATTTCGTTCTTCTTAATTGGTGTGTCTATAAGTCCAGGGCCATATCGGGACAACTTGTTAAACTTGGTTTCATACTCCGATACTGACTAATCTCCCTGCTTAAGGTCTAGAAAACTCTTATGCAGCCGGGTCCTTCCTGCAGTTGGCATAAACTACTCTTCAAACACCTCCTTGAATCTGCACCAAGAAAATTAATCCTCGGGACCATTCATAGTGACGGAGATCCCCATGTAGCTGCTCCTTCCTGTAGTTGCCTTGATGCCATAAGTCGCTTCTGCTCAACCGAAAGATCCAAAATCTTGAAAATCCGCTCACACAAGCATAACTAGGCTTGCCCTTCGATGATGGACTCAATACCCTTAATAGGTTTCTCTACGAGATTTGTAAAGTCGTTGCAGTTTTCACAGCGCTGCAAAGTTCACTCGAGGCTGCATTGGAGCTATGGCCTCGATAGTTACTCTACCGTCCTCTACATTCGGGATCCTTCCGTTTGTGGTTGTTGTGCTACTCGCTCCCTTGCCTCTTTTTCCCCTCGTACTCATTTTGATGACCCTGACACGGTAACCCAACAGTCGGGTAGGTGTGTGTGTGTGCATATACATAAATTTAAAAACAACGCTCTCTCACGATGGGTATTAACCTAAAAGCCTAGGTAGTTTCTCAACCTAGAGCTCTGATACCAACTGTGACGAACCGCCCTTCATTCCATTGAAGGACGAGTCATGAATTAGAAAGAAATAGGTAGAAAAGAAATAGATAGAAAGAAAGAACTAACACAATTCATAGAATCTCATTGCGGAACAGAATAAAATATATTATGTCACGATCCAAATTCCAGCGTTCGAAAATCGACATCCCCACTCCACTGTACTTAAATGTCGCAGATCCCAACGTTGAAATTCAAGTCGTGCCGGAGCTTATAACACAAATAAGTATAACAACACAGTGGAAGAAAAATGAATATCATATACAATATTGATACAATATCCAGATACAATGATGATACAAAAGGATGATACGATACATATCAAAACTATCAGAGATACAATGAATATCAGAAACAATAAACAACAGCGGAAAATGAACAGCGAAAGAGATAACTCCAATGATTAAACTGCAACTCCAATTCAATGCTCAAAGCTAAAAACTCCAAACCACAAGCTCGAACCACCATCACGTTGCACCAAGCTAAGCAAGTCTCGTCCATGAATCCAAAGACTCCAATATCCAGGATCTCCAAAGAATACCCAAGGGAAAGCCGAAAGCTACAGTATCGATTCTATATCTACTATCTGAAAAACCCAACTCTTGACAGCCTTGTGGAAAATTGTGGGCACCCAGAGTTTAGGAAGGGAACAATAAACTCCGCGTCAGTCGTGGGACTGGTGTTAGCAAACAAAAACAGTTAGTCTTTAAAAACAACAACAAAGAATTTAAATTTGAAATCCGCAATGCTTTTTGGAAAATGAAACAACCATAAGGCCTCCCGCCAGACACACAATGCAAACGCAGACTTGGAGGAGATTTCTCCTTATGATAGTCAAATATGCTTGATACGTGAAAACCATTTGATATTATTATTAGTGCATAGTGGAAAATATTTCGAAAGTATAATATTAATCTTAACCAGCATAGGTACCATTATATTATGCTAGCTATAGCTATCTCATGAGGAGGCAGGTTATACAATTGCAATCGTAAAGTGCTCGTATTGTTTCTTTGGATTTCCAACAAATGTTCAGGCCAAGGAACTTCCCATTGCCACATGGGTACACCTTTGGAGGGACGCCCCGAGAACCTAATCGGATCTCTGCCAACACAAGGCCGGATTACCTCTGTAACTAGGTAACTACTGACACGAGTATGCCATCCCCTGGTCGTAACCAACCTTTATCCTGGGATTTACCAACAACCACAAAGTAATATATTTGCAGCAACCACATAGGTTAAGTATCTGGGCTCCATACCAAGATACCACCTCTATCCAGAAGGAAATGAACATACCCTCAAGGGGCGCTACCCCTAAATAACCTTGCCGCATTCTTCCTGTTTCGACCATTTCGGGTTGTGAGGTTCGACGAAGTCTCGTCCACAAAGCTATGCTTTACCCGAAAGCCATGCTTTGATCAACAAATGATCAGCAGCACTTGTATGCCACATTACCAAATTGGGAATGTATCACTAGTAACCATCAACTACATAACCTCTGAGCTCGTATGTCTCAGAGAATGGTGTTAAGCTAAGCGGATAAATCTCTGCCACCAAACAGAAATGTATTTGATGGAAACTGGTTTTACATCTCAAAGTGTAATGTCAGACACACATCCATACAAGTCTATTCAGGGTTCGAACAGAACCGAAGGCACTTCGGAAAAAGCCCTTGCAAATCTGGGTATTCACAATCCCGATCGGACTTCCCATCACTTAGGGAATCTCTATACCGGCGCGACTCACTGAAGAGACAATCGGTAGGTCATCCTATCTTTTTCTAAAATACCCGGTCTTCACCACCGGTCTTCAGATGCTATCCATAACATCGTATCATTATTCAGAATGGGTTATATGACGCAAAGGTCCTCTCCCGGCTAAACCGAACAATGAGCGTAATATTAAAAAACATATGGATATGGGATCTCAGTTAAATCACAGCTTAAAGACCAAAACCTTTCATTCAAATGGTTAAAACAAATTACCATTTCTAATCATTTAAACACAAAAGACTCATTTCAAAAACCTTCAATGGTTTAAACAATTTCCACACTTTAATCTTTTAACAAAAGATTTAATTTACAAACTTCACCCCGTTCACAAAGATCCACTCATGGATTTTGAAACAATTTCTGTCTCAATTGGATTAACTCTTTAAATCTTTAAATCAAGATTTAACTTATAGTTTTCAAAATTTGTTTCCAAAGATTCATTCAGAGCCTTTCAAAACAATTCCAATTCAATTTGGATTAACTCGTCCGGTCTTTGAATCAAAGACTCATTTTATAGTTTTCAAAACATTTCAATTCCATTTCAAACTTGACACCTTTCAACATAATTTGGAATTCCTTTCTTTGAATGAAAGCTATTTATTATTTGAAAACAAGTGGTTTTCGTTTCGGTAAATCCAATTACATTTACTCAGGTCAAAACCCTTCAAACATAAACTTGGGTTACGTTCAAATTCTCAAAGCCATATTTTTAAAATGGTTTAAAACCCCATATAAACCCATTTATAGTTATTGTAAAACCTAGTTCCCAAATCATAGAATTCAATTTCAAATATTGAATTCAAATTTAAATCAAATTATTTAAATTTCAAAAGCTCAATCAAATTATTCAAGATAGTTTTTATTTTTAAAACACCTTTTCAAAAGTTTTTCACTGCAAACCCAAATCCATTTTCAAAACCATTTGGATTAAAAATTCAAATTCAAAACTATTTCTAAAAATCTGTGACTTAACCGATTTCCACGTGCAATCCATATTTGTGTGTGTATAGGTGTGGTCCAGGGGTTTTACACAAAAGTGCAAGAATAATCATCTTATCACAGATTAAAGCGCATAAATATCGATAAGAGGTATAAACCATAATTCTTATCTTCATTCACAGATCACAGATGAAATAAATTTATCAATCAAAAAGATTCATTATTACAATTCGATGTGGGTTTCGGATAACCAACTGGAATCGGACTCCCTGTCGCATCGAATTTCAAATGTCGTTTAACGGGTCAATCTGTTTTCATATTCATACAACGGTATATTCATCACAAATAAACAGCTCAACACATCACATAGAATTACCTCACATATCAAATATATCAATCCACCACACAACATTCAATAACAATCAAATATTTTTGATTAAGGTGAATAAAACGTGTGGTTTTAAAATTTATTACTCACATAATTACTTTCATTAGTAATCTTTAAAATCAATGATTTATTACTTTTAACTACAATTAATTTAGTCCTAACCACCTTCACAAATTAAATCATTTCTTTAATTAATTATCTTAATTAATTAATCCTTAATTAATTACCATTTAATTAATAAAATTTAATGAGTGATTATCCTTAATCACTTTCATTAATTAGTTAATTCTTTAATTAATCATCTTAATTAATTAACCCTAAATTGTAATTTATTAAATTTTAATTACTTTTATTAATTAGTTATTCCTTAAATTACTTTAATCTTTAATTATCTACTCTTAATTACTTTCGCTAAGTAATTATAATTTTTATTTAATCATTAATTAATTTCTTGATTTATTAACTTTAATCTTTTAATAAGTAATTATTTTAAACAATTAATTATAATAAAACAATCAAATAACCTTTTATTATTAAGAAATCAAACAATCTTTAATTGCTAAGTCATTACTTGATTATCCATTTAATCACATTAATTAATTACATTCTGGAGAACTATCAGAAATCTAACATAAAATCTATTTCCAATCCACATCAATTTATTTTCAAATCATATTTGAATTTAAATCGAAGTTTGAAACTTGTCTTAGAAAACTTATAACAAAAACTTACTTTTAAACTTCCTCAAGCTTTGTACTAAAATCTGGAAACTATAGTGCTTCACAAAAAAAACTGTATTTTGTTTTTAAACAAATAAAAAAAACTGTAAAAGTTATATAAGGATATTAACCCGAGCCAAAAGTGGGTTTACTCGAGCTAAACACAGGAAAACTCGAGCACAACTTCAAGTTTTCACACGACACGACTTTCTTCGAGCATTTTCGTAATTCCCTCGAGTCAAACCCGAGTGCGTCATCGTCTTCCCAAACATCAACTTTTCCAGCTCCCCCAAATGTGTATGGTGCACATGCACAACCCTATGCCGGAGCTCCGGCCAACATCGTGATGCCCAGCAAGTCGGCAACGACGTCATCACACCATCGAGCCACTCGGCAACCTCGAACGAATCTTCAAAATAAATCGAGCTTTCAGCTGCAACTTAGAGATCAAACCGCAATCAGAAAATTCCTCATATCGAAATGTTTCGACCACCGGAGTTTAGCTCACTTCACCAGTGGCTTCACTGCACCTTCCTCCTTCTTCTTTCCCCTACGCGCACGACCCTACCATTGCCCTTATTCCACCACCGGCTCGAGACTAATAAACACACAACCAAAGCTTTAAACCCTAAATTTCCCCGCATTCCACGCCTCACCCCACCGGAGTTCACTTCACCATTTTTCCAGTCTTCGTCTATGTCCAAAGCTCCATCACGAACCATCGCCCTGCATCTAAACCCAACCCAACGTCCAAATTTGGCCTTTGACCCAAATCTGTTCAACTAACTATTTCCTTCTCGATACTTCACTAAACCTTTCGAATTCATATTTAAAAATCATCATTTTCCATGGCAAATCCATTCATATAAGTAAAGGTCGCAACTTCCATGTTTGAGTTTTGTCAGTTTTAAAGTTTCCACTGTAAAAACGAGGCTCTCTTCCCAAATACTTCATCCTAAATCACGATAAAATTTTTAGATTAAACTTTATCAGGAAGCAAACAGTTTTCATCTTGAAATCGTGGCTTAAAACAAAACACATAAAGGGATATTGATTTTTTTTTTTTAATTTTTTTGATGCTTAACAGTTTCCAAATAAACAAAACACCGAGACTTCTTTTCCTGAGTGATGTAAGTTAAACCCAAAATGAAAGTTTACTCTGTGTTTTCTATATCCAGAAAACAATACTAAGTTATTTTTACCTTAAACAAGTTTTTCTTTTAAATGGATGTTAGAGTTAAACAACCAGTTTTTTATCTCTAGATATCAGAACCAAAATAAAATTTGGAGATGATTTTTGAACCAAAACAAAGACTGCATATTGATATATACAGACATGCAACCTCACATTTGCTTATTTATAAACATATACACGCCAGTTTGCATTCATTCAAACATTTTCCCATCACACCATCAAACATTCATCACAAATGATTAAAATAATTAGGCTTTAAAGAAGCAGTTTGCTCACCTGTCAATTGGAGAGAACAGAGACAGTGAATAGATTTGTGCCTAGAATTGAACTTCAAGCTTGTTTTCAATTGCTTTGATCCCCCACTTGATTCAGATTTTTTTGATTTCTAGTTTGAAGTTTAAGCTTTCCAGGTTGAACTCAAACTATTTTGAATTCCAGGTTTCACATCATTTTGATTTCAGGCTTGATTTGTTTTTAGATGGTCTTCTAGATTTAATTCCCAGATTTTTTTTTGTTGAAGCTATGCTGTTGAATTTGATTTCCAGGCTAAAATGTTTCTCTGGTTTGTTTTGTTTTAGACCTGAAGCTTGTTTTATTTTTCAGATTTTCTTCTGATCTATTTTGATTCTTAGGTATTTTGATTAAGTTTTCACATGAAAGAAAATAGCAAGCAACCTATTTTCTTTTAATTATATGTTCTTAAAACAAATGTGCCACTTGGCTTATTTTATTTACACTTGTTGATTGTTTAAGTTAATATTTTTACAAATATCATTTGTTACTTAAATTATGTTTAAGTCCTTTAGTATAAAAATTTAGTTTAAACCTTATTTTATATAAATTTATGAAACACATTTATCTATTTTGTTTTCTTTACATTAATATACTCTTATATATATACACATATATACAAATCTAATTTTACATCTTAAATTCATATTCAAAATTTGATATAAAATCAATTTATACTTATAAATGAACAAATAAACAAATACCTTTTTATAAATATATTTTGCTAATGTTTGTTTTTTTAAACTTCTTTTATTTTTATTTTCAAATCATGTTTATTTTCAAAAATAATAATTTTAACTACTTTTACTTATATATAAAAATGCATATTCACAAAAATCAAGAACCAATTTTTTTATTAGTTTTAAATATACAGAAATTTTAAATTCAAGATATTTAGTAAATTTCAAAATCACACTTTGTTTTGTACTTATACAATTTAAAGAAAAATGGTTTGGAATTAAATTATACATTACTAATAAAGATTTATAAGTTAGTAAATAAATTTTTTATTTTCAATACATTTATATTTTTAAACTTAAGATATCAAACTTATTCCTAATATAAATTTCTTTAAGTCTAATTAAATTTCAAGTTATTAAAATATTGAAGTGATTAAAATATACATTACTAAGAAAGAAATCTCTCAAGTAAATACAATTTTTATTGACTTCAAATTCAAATCTCAAATTATAATCTATTTATAAATATTCACTTTTGAATTCCAAATCATTAATCTTTATTTATTTTAAAGATAAAAACATTTTTTTTCTTATTAATGAATCAAGTTATCAATCTTTATATATATTTATTCAAATCTCCAAATAAATTCACAATTAAATTTGTAATTAAAATATTATTCAAAATATCTATTTTATAATTTTCATAAATGAACAAACAAATATTTATTAAATTTTTGGAAAACAGCAGTTTAAATCATAATTAAATTCTAAAAATTAAATTTATTTCCAATTTCAATTTGGTTTAAAAACGGGAATGTTATAGATTCCCCACCCTTAGAAAATTTTGTCCTCGAAATTTGAAAGGGAGTCAATCAAGAACAGATGAAAGACAGAGAAATATCTTTCCGATAAAATTGAATATTTATTCTGCATTTGGCTTCCCAAATCAGAATATCAATAATGGATACAAGAAAGAATCAAGATACTCGGGTCACCAGAACTACGAATATATAGGGATATTGATTAGTTCAAAAGATAACTAACCACTCGTAGAATGTACCGGAACCCAACAGAATAAACAGATTTATGGATGCAATCCAAAACTTTTAGTTTAAACAACCAAAATATATCTATCAACCATAGAAACCAAAGCAAACATTTCATTCAAACAAACAATTCTGACCCATCTGGAGTTTGTGTCCCATGCAAATATATTAAAGCTTCTTCCTGGAGCCGCCAGGAACCATCAACGAATTGAAAAGACGAATCAAAGGAGATTGATAGAGAAAATTGTTTCCACTGTCTCAGGGTATCGACCATTTATAATAGTACTCCCCTGTCCCCCTATCTCGTCCTCTTCTTGCACTCATACTTACTATCAGTGAACAGTAAGAGAATTTACTGAGGCACACAGATGGATATCTTAGGGATATACTCATTATAGGGTATACTTCACTCTATCTCTAATAAATTACTTAATGTGTTACACTCCTAAGCTAAAGTTTCAACCTTCAGCTCTGATACCAATTTGTCATGATAAAAATTCCAACGTTCGAAAATCGACATCCGTACTCCACTGTACTTAAATGTTGCGCATCCCATCGTTGAAATTCAAGTCATGCCGGAGCTTATAACAAAAATAAGTATAATAACACAACGGAAGAAAAATGAATATCATATACAATATTGATACAATATCCAGATACAATGATGATAAAATAGAATGATACGATACATATCAAAACTATCAGAGATACAATGAATATGAGAAACAATAAACAACAGCGGAAAATGGATAGTGAAAGTGATAACTCCAATGATTAAACTGCAACTCCAATTCAATGCCCAAAGCTAAAAATTCAAAACCACAAGCTCGAACCACCATCACGTTGCAACAAGCTAAGCAAGTCTCTTCCATGAATCCAAAGACTCCAACATCCAGGATATCCAAAGAATACCCAAGAGAAAGCCGAAAGCTACAGAATCGATTATATATCTACTATCTGAAAAACCCAACTCTTGACTGCCCGTGTGGAAAATTGTGGGCACCCAGAGTTTAGGAAGAGAACAATAAACTCTGCGTCAGTCGTGGGACTGGTGTGAGCAAACAAAAACAGTTGGTCTTTAAAACCAACAACAAAGAATTTAAATTTAAAATCCACAATACTTTTCGGAAAATGAAACTACCATAAGGCCTCCCACCACACACACAATGAAAACGCAGACTTGGAGAAGATTTCTCCTTATGATAGTCAAATATGCTTGATACGTGGAAACCATTTGATATTATTATTAGTGCATAGTGGAAAATATTTCGAAAGTATAATATTAATCTTAACCAGCATAGGTACCATTATATTATGCCATCTATAGCTACCTCCTGAGGAGGTAGGTATATAATTGCAATCGTAAAGGGCTCGTATTGTTTCTTTTGATTTCCAACAAATGGTCAGGCCAAGGAACTTCCCATTGCCACATGGGTACGCCTCTGGAGGGATGCACTAAGAACCTAACCGGATCTCTGCCAACACAAGGCCGGGTTACCTCTATAGCTAGGTAACTACTGACACGAGTATGCCATCCCCCGGTCGTAACCAACCTTTATCCCGGGATTTACCAACAACCACAAAGTAATAAATTTGCAGCAACCACATAGGTTCAGTATCTGCACTCCATACTATAATACCACCTCTATCCAGAAGGAAATGAACATACCATCAGGGGCGCTACCCCCAAATAACCTTGCCTCATTTTTCATGTTTCGACCATTCCGGGTTGGGAGGTTCGACGAAGTCTCGTCCACAAAGCTACGCTTTACCCGAAAGCCTTGCTTTGATCAACAAATGATTAGAATCACTTTGATGCCACATTACCAAATTGGGAATGTATCACTAGTAACCATCAACTACATAACCTCTGAGCTCGTATGTCTCAGAGAAGGGTGTTAAGCTAAGAGAATAAATCTCTGCCACCAAATAGAAATATATTTGATAGAAACTGGTTTTACATCTCAAAGTGTAACGTTAGACACACATCCATACAAGTCTGTTCCGGGTTTGAATAGAACCGAAGGAACTTCCGAAGAAGCCCTTGCAAATCCGGGTATTCACAATCCCGATCGGACTTCCCCTCACTTAGGGAATCTCTATACCGGCACGACTCAGTGCAGAGACAATCGATAGGTCATCCTACCGTTCTCGCAAATACCTAGTCTTCACCACCGGTCTTCATATGCTATCCATAACGTCGTATCATTATTCGGAATGGGTTATATGATGCAAAGGTCCTCTCCCGGCTAAACCGAATAGTGAGCGCAATATTAAAAAAATATATGGATATGGGATCTCAGTTAAATCACAGCTTAAAGCCCAAAACCTTTCATTCAAATGGTTAAAAAAAATTACCATTTCCAATCTTTTAAACACAATAGATTCATTTCAAAAACGTTCAATGGTTTAAACAATTTCGACACTTTAATCTTTTAACAAAAGATTTAATTTACAAAGTTCACCCCGTTCACAAAGATCCACTCATGGATTTCAAAACAATTTCTGTTTCAATTGGATGAACTCGCTAAATCTTTAAATCAAGATTTAACTCGTAGTTTTCAAAATTTGTTTCCAAAGATTCATTCATGGCCTTTCAAAACAATTCCAATTCAAGTTGGATTAACTCGTCCGGTGTTTGAATCAAAGACTCATTTTATGTTTTTAAAACATTTCAATTCCATTTCAAACTTGATACCTTTCAACATAATTTGGAAATCCTTTCTTTAAATGAAAGCTATTTATTATTTGAAAACAAGTGGTTTTCGTTCTGGAAAATCCAATTACATTTACTCAGGTTAAAACCCTTCAAATATAAACTTGGGTTACGTTCAAATTCTCAAAGCCATATTTTTATAATAGTTTAAAACCCCATATAAACCCATTTATAGTTATTATAAACCCTAGTTCCCAAATCATAGAATTCAATTTCAAATATTGAATTCAAATTTAAATCAAATTATTTAAATTTCAAAAGCTCAATCAAGTTATTCAAGATAATTTTTATTTTTAAAACAACTTTTCAAAGTTTTTCACTGTAAACCCAAATCCATTTCCAAAACCATTTGGATTAAAAATTTAAATTCAAAACTATTTCTAAAAATTCGCGACTTAACCGATTTCCACGTGCAATCCATATTTATGTGTATAGGTGTGGTCCAGGGGTTTTACACAAAAGTGCAACAACAATCATCACATCACAGATTAAAGCGGATAAATGTCGATGAGCGGTATAAACTAGAACGCTTACCTACATTCACAGATGAAATAAATTGATCAATCACAAAGATTCATCATTACAATTCGACGTGGGTTTCGGATAACCAACTGGAATCCGACTCCCTGTCGCATCGAATTTCAAATGTCGTTTAACGGGTCAAAGGGTTTTCATATTAATACAACGGTATATTCATCACAAATGAAACAGCTCAGCGCATCACATAGCATTACCTCACGTATCAAATATATCAATCCATCACACAACATTCAATAACAATCAAACATCTTTGATTAAGGTGAATAAAACGTGTGGTTTTAAAATTTACTACTCACATAATTACTTTCATTAGTAATCTTTAAATTAATGATTTATTACTATTAACTATAATTGATTTAGTCTTAACCACCTTCATAAATTAAATCATTTCTTTAATTAATTATCTTAATTAATTAATCCTTAATTAATTACCATTTAATTAATAAAATTTAATGAGTGATTATCCTTAATTACTTTCATTAATTAATTATATCTTTAATTAATCATCTTAATTAATTAACCCTTAATTGTAATTTATTAAATTTTAATTACTTTTATTAATTAATTATTCCTTAAATTACTTTAATCTTTAATTATCTACTCTTAATTACTTGATTTATTAACTTTAATCTTTTAATAAGTAATTATCTTTAAACAATGAATTGTTATAAAACAATCAAATAACCTTTTATTATTAAGAAATCAAATAATCTTTAATGGCTAAGTCATTACTTGATTATCCATTTAACCACATTAATTAATTACATTTTGGAAAACTATTAGAAATCTAAAACAAAATCTATTTCCAATCCACATCAATTTATTTTCAAATAATATTTGAATTTAAATCCAAGTTTGACACTTGTCTTAGAAAACTTATAAAAAAAAAATTCTTTTAAACTTCCTCAAGCTTTGTACAAAAATCCGAAAGCTATAACGCTTCACGAAAAAAATGCATTTTGTTTTAAACAAACAAAAAAACTGTACAAGTTATATAAGGATATTAACCTGAGCCAAAAATGGGTTTACTCGAGCTAAACATAGGAAAACTCGAGCAAACTTGAGTTTTCACACGACACAACTTTCTTCGAGCATTTTTGTAATTCCCTCGAGTCAAACTCGAATGCGTCATCGTCTTCCCAAACATCAACTTTTCCAGCTCCTCCAAATGTGTCACGAACCAAACTCGATGTCCGACAAACAACATCAAATTCATTTCGCAGGAGCTTGCAACACCATTAAATGATAAATAACACAGCGGAAATAAAAGATGATATCACTGATATAACATGAATACAATATCTGATACATCAATTTGATACAATGATAATCATCAACATCAGAGAATATACAACACAAAATACAGCGGAACACGATACAATATGAAATAAGTCTTCTCAGAATATAATACTGCAACTCTGATCCAAAAGCTCCAAAGACAAAGCTCTGAAACTCCTAGCTCGATCCACCATCAAGATTGCACCAAGCTAAGTAAGTCTCGTCCATATCCAAAAAAACTGAACTAGCTCCAGATGATCTGCTGAACCTAATTATCTGAAAAACCAAGCTCTAGACTGCACGTGTAGAAAAATTTGAGCACCCAGAGTTTAGGAAAGAAACAATAAACTCTGGATCAGTCATGGGACTGGTGTGAGCAAACAAAAACAGATTTAAGCTTTTATAATCGCAATACTTTTGAAATGAGACTACCATAAGGCCTCCCGCACACACACACAATGCAAACGCAGAATCAGAGGAGATTTCTCCTTATGATAGTCAAAGACGCTTGATACGCATTAAAAAGAAACATTTGATATTATTACTAGTGCATAGTGTATTAAAAAATCATTTCGAAAGTAAAGATATAAATCTTAGCCAACATAGACATTTTGAACTATGCCTACTATAGCTACCATCCAAACAGTGGGGCGCCACCATAAGTAGATGGCAGGTAATACAACTAATACCGTACAAGACTCGTATTGGATGAATGGATTTTTCCAACAAATGGTCGGGCCAAGGAACTTCCCATCGCCACATGGAAACGCCTTTGGAAGGACGCCTCGAGAACCCAACTGGATCTCTGCCAAACAAGGCCGGCTACCCCCCTTCCCGGGGAATATACAAAACCTCAGATATGCCACTCCCGGTCCTTGGGGACCTTTAAACGAGAGCTCTTTAACCGACAACATCACACAGTAAATAATATAGTGTGTCCACATGAGTAAGTATCTGGGCTCCATTCCATGATACTACCCTTTTCCAGAAGGAATGGTCATACCCTAGGGAAGCTATCCCTGAAAACCTTGTCGCACAATTCCTGTTTCAGAGGCTCGACGAAGTCTCATCCACAAAGCCACGCTTTATACAAAAGCTGTGCTTTGGGTCAGCAAATGATCATAGAAATGATCACAAAGATAAAAGATCAAAAAAATGTTCATATCCCAAATGATCAACACAATGATCATTTCACAGCAACACTCAGCATGTCACATTACCAAATTGGGAATATATCGCTGATAACCATCAACTACATAACCTTTGAGCCCGTACGTCTCAGAGAAGGGTGTTAAGCTAAGAGAATAAATTCTCCGCCACCAACAGAAATATATTTGAAAGAAATCAGCTTTATATCTCAATTTGTAATGTCAGACATAACAATCAATACAAGTCCGTTCTGGGTTCGAACAGAACCGAAGGCACTTCCAATGAAGCCCTTGCAATCCGGGTATTCACAATCCCGATTGGACTTCCCATCACTTAGGGAGTCTCTATATCGTTGCAACTCAGTGAAGAGACAATCGATAGGTCATCCTATCGTTCTCGCAAATGCCCGGTCTTTACCACCGGTCTTCAAATGCTATCCATAACGTCGAATCACATATTCAGAATGGGTTATACGACCCAAAGGTCCTTTCCCGGCTAACCCGAATAGTGAGCGCAACGTTTAAACATATGGATATGAGATTTCGATTAAGTCACGACTTAATAATTCCAAACTTTCTTTCAAATGGTTTAAACCGATTACTATTTCAAATCTTTTAAACAAAAAGGTTTATTTCACAAAGTTCACTCAGTTTCACAAAGATTCATTTACGGATTTCAAAACAATTTTCGTTTCAATTTGATTAACTCATTTAAATCTTTAAATCAAAGATTTATCTCATAGCTTTTAAAACTTGTTTCGAAAGATTCATTCATAACTTGGAAAATCATTTTCGATTCAAACTTGAAATCTCTTTAATATAAATTGGAAGTTCATTACTCATATGAAAGCTTTTTATCACTTAGAAACAATAGTTTTATTTTGGAAAAACCCCGATTCTATTTATACAAGTTAAAAATCTTTGAGTTAATTCAAATTTCCAAATCAACGCTTAAAAATGGTTTAAACCCGTATAACTTGTAAAATCCTTTTTAAATCATAAATACTGAACAAAGAATTCGATTTCAGATTTTTGAATTTTAATTTAAATCCGATTATTCAAATTCTAAATCTTTATTAGTTATTCAAAAATAACTTTTATTCTTAAAACAGCTTTTCAAAAGTTTTCCACATTAAAACTTAATTTATTTCCAAAACTATTTGAATTTAAAATTCAAATTCAAACTTATTTAAAAATCCGTGACTTAACCGATTTCCACGTGAAATCCATATTTGTGTGTGTATGAGTGTGGTTCAAGGGTTTAACACAATAGTGCAACATCATTCAATCATCACAGATCAAATACAACAATATATCCAATAAACGATATAAACTATAACGCTTGTCTTCATTCACAGATCACAGATATACATATCACAGGTAATGAATTACAACACAGATAATTAATTACATTACAGATCACAATACGAATCAGGATATAACACAAAGCATCACATGTCAGGGATATCAAACAATTCATCATCCAATATAATCCAAACATCCATAAATAGGGTCAATTTAATTATCTGATTAATTTAAATCAGATTAATGTCTATAAGTAAATTTGCTAGTCATAGTAAATTAATAATCAATTGATTTCAAAACATTTAATAAATTATCTTTTAATTAAATCATTAATTAACTCTTCATTAAAAATTAATCCTTAATTAAGTAATTAAATCTTTAATTATTTATTTAATTAACCCAAATCATTAATTAATTTAAATAATAAATTATCCATTTTAATTAACTTAATTTACAAATTAATTCCTATTCCTTTTCAAATTATTAAATTAATAAATTATTCTGAAATCTATTATTAGGTCTTAATTACTAAATTTATTACTTTAAATCATTAAGTTAAAATCTAGATTATAAATCAAACTTAATTACCCATTTTTTTCTTTTAATCATTAATTACTTAATTAACTAACTATGGTTCCATAATTAAATTACTTAATTCACTACTAATTACAATTAAAAAGTAATTATTCTTAATTACCTTCAGAAAATAATCAATTTATATTAATCTATTCACCAATTAACATTTTTCAAGAAATCTCATTTAAACTTTGAAATCAACTTATTACAAATTTGAGAACTTTGATGTTAATTAAATTCCAACACGGGTTTTATATCAATCACTTGATTAAAATATTAATTTTATTCCAAACTTTGTGAAGTGTTTATTTAATTCATTAATTAGTAATAGAGCTTGATTTGAAAACTTAATTAATATACCTTTGAAACTTATTAATTTTATTTCCAATATTCTTTCAACTAAATTTCATTTTCTAAAATTTACAGAAGCATTTTCTTTTGTTTTAAAAAGAAATCTGGATATGGTTTTCATTCTAAATTTCAAAGACAGGTAGACAACACCCAAAGACATGAGCCCAACATTAAAATACCCGAGTAAAACTTTGGTTGCTTCGAGCCAAATATGGTTTTTCACGTGTTCGAACATGCGAACAACTCCTGCTCCTGTACCTTTCTTCCTTCCCAAATGCTTCACCCAAAATACGCAAGCTTGCACGTACACGTGCACACTTCATCGGAGGCCCTTCAATCTCGGTCGAACTCTCCGGCACATCACGCTTTGATGGGACAGTCCAATCCAACCACCACCGTATCATTTCGAGCTTCCAATCAAAAACGTGTACCCAGAGTCGAACCTGGAACAACTCCATGCCAGAAAAATTCTCGTCGACGACAATCTGGATCACCGAAGCCCACGCGAGCCTGACCAACCCTCCGCCACTCGCCCACGATCCCATCCCCATAGGTGCGTTCGAACTCGACGCCTTGATGAAAACGCAGCAATCAATTTTCCATCTCTGTTCAAAACAGGGATCGAAACCCTAAATTGAACTCGTCCAATCCAACCGTGCAATAGAAAATTTCTTTAATAATTTTTCCAAACCCAACAATGATCAAACTTGCTTCAATTCAAGTTTCAGCTTTTAAAATTGATTTGATTGTTTGAAAATGGACAAAATGCAAATTTGGTTCACATATACATTACTCTTAAAATACCAAACTAAAAATCTTCGTTTTAGTTTTAAAATTCATAAATTTCAGTATAGATTTAGATTATGAACTTGAATTATTATTATTTTTACAACGATTTTTTTTATTTATCAAAATCCAAGTTGAATACCTGTAAACAAAATTTACATTGATGTATTCTTTCAAAAGTCCTAGTCTAAAAGGTTTTGGGTAATGATATTTTTGATTTTACTTTAAACAGGATTGAAGCATGTTGCCTGTAAACAAAATATGTTGCAAACATACACACCATATCTACATATATATATACCTAAACATACATACATATTTAATAGCTAAACAACATTTCATAATGCATTCAAGTATCAACCACTATATCAAGATATAGAAGTAGATCATGGGTGGAAAGTTTGCTCACATTGAAAAGTTTTGAAAAACAGAGAGTTGTTGCTTTTGAAAACTGCAGTATTGATTTTTTTTCCTTTTTGAATCCCAGGTTTGATATCTTCCAAGTTTGAAGTTGTTTCAGATGCAACTGAAACTTCTCTCCCTTTTTTTTCTATTAGGCTTTGCTTATTTTTACTAAACGAACTAAAATAGATATGAATGTGTATATACATATATAAAGAGGTTTATACAGATAGGTGCTATCTAGTATAGGCTTACTTCTTTTGCTTGAACGTGTACTTCCTTTATTTAACTAAAGATCTTGAATGTTTTGGAGGCTGAAAGGAAGTAGCCTACTTCGGCTGAGATGATATCAAGACATGCTGAGAAGATGTGGCATTTAATGCATGTGTCCTATTTTATTTACAACTTATACTATTTGTTATGTATGTATACTTCTTGCTTTGTATAAGCATGCTCATGTGTACTTGTGCTTATATAAAATTCATTTGATTTTATATTTTTGTTTGTTTGCAGTTTTTAGTTTCTTTCTTTTGATGTTTACTTTACATTTTACTTACTTTTCATATTTGTTTTATGCTTTGTATTCTATTTTTTTTCTCTTAACATGTTCCTTACTTGTTGCAGCCTCTTTCCTATATTTTTATTTATGTATGTAAATTTTATTCTAGTTTTGTTTGTTTTTATTTTATAGTTTGATTACTAAACATTGATTTATAACTTATATTTTATTTTATACTTTTTATTATTATTTTTAAAGAAACTTCATTTTGAACTTCCAAATCAAACTTTTGTTTATAATTCCATTCAATTGAAAATATTTAACTTTATATTTTACTATATACACTTATATTCAATATTGATACGTAGTTTTATTTTATTTAATTTTAAACATTTTATTTCAATTCCAATTCAATTACATTTAAAATAAGTTTCAAATCCAATTTATAAAATAAATAAGTATACATATCTTATCAAAATCTGAAAATTTCAAATAAATCCATAATTTAATCCAAAAATTCAATTTAAATTAGAAATTTAAATTCGTTTTTAAAACTGGGATCGTTACAAAATGTGTACGGTGCACGTGCACAACCCTACGCTGGAGCTCCGGCCACCATCGTGATGCCCAACAAGTTGGCAACGACGTCAACACACCATCGAGCCACTCAGCAACCTCGAACGAATCATCAAAACAAATTGAGCTTTCAGCTGCAACTCAGAGATCGAACCGCCATCAGAAAATTCCTCATATCGCAATGTTCCAACCATCGGAGTTCAGCTCACTTCACCAAGGCTTCACTGCACCTTCCTCCTTCTTCTTTCCCCTATGCGCACGACCCTACCATTGCCCTTATTCCACCACCAGCTCGAGACTAATAAGCACAAAACCAAAGCTTTAAACCCTAAATTTCACCGAAATCCATGCCTCACCCCACCGGAGTTCACTTCACTATTTTTCCAGTCTTCCTCTATGTCCAAAGCAACATCACGAACCATCGCCCTGCATCTAAACCCAACCCAACTTCCAAATTTGGCCTTTGACCCAAATCTATTCAACTAACAATTTCCTGCTCGATACTACACTAAACCTTTCGAATTCATATTTAAAAATCATCATTTTCCATGGCAAATCCATTCACATAAGTAAAGGTCGCAACTTCCATGTTTGAGTTTTGTCAGTTTTAAAGTTTCCACTGTAAAAACGAGGCTCTCTTCCCAAATGCTTCATTCTAAATCATGATACAATTTTTAGATTAAACTTCATCAGGAAGAAAACAGTTTTTATCTTGAAATCGTGGCTTAAAACAAAACGCATAAAGGGATAATAATTTTTTTGTAAAAAAAAATTGATGCTTAACAGTTTCCAAATAAACAAAACACTGAGACTTCTTTTCCTGAGTTATGTAAGTTAAACCCAAAATGTAAGTTTAGTCAGTGTTTTCTATTTCCAGAAAACAACACTAAGTTATTTTTAACTTAAACAAGTTTTTCTTTTAAACAGAGACTGCATATTGAGATATACAGACATGCAACCTCACACTTGCTTATTTATAAACATATACACACCAATTTGCATTCATTCAAACATTTTCCCATCACACCATCAAACATTCATCACAAATGATCAACAAAATTAGGCTTTAAAGAAACGGTTTGCTCACCTGTCAATTGGAGAGAATAGAGACAGTGAATAGATTTGTGCCTGGAATTGAACTTCAAGCTTGTTTTCAATTGCTTTGATCCCCCACTTGATTCAGATTTTTTTTTGATTTCGAGTTTGAAGTTTAAACTTTCCAGGTTGAACTCAAACTAATTTGAATTCCAGGTTTCACATCATTTTGATTTCAGGCTTGATTTGTTTTTAGATGATCTCCAGGATTTAATTCCCAGATTATTTTTTTTTTGTTGAAACTGTGCTGTTGAATTTGATTTCCAGGCTAAAATGTTTCTCTGGTTTATTTTGTTTTAGACCTGAAGCTTGTTTTATTTTTCAGATTTTCTTCTGATCTATTTTGATTCTCAGGTATATTGATTAAGTTTTTCACATGAAAGAAAATAATGAGCAACCTATTTTCTTTTAATTATATGTTCTTAAAACAAATGTGCCACTTGGCTTATTTTGTTTACACTTGTTGATTGTTTAAGTTAATATTTTTACAAATGTCATTTATTACTTAAATTATGTTTAAGTCCTTTAGTTTAAAAATTTAGTTTAAACCTTATTTTATTTAAATTTGTGAAACATATTTATCTATTTTGTTTTCTTTACATTCATATATTCTTATATATATACATATATGCAAATCTAATTTTACATCTTAAATTCAAATTCAAAATTTGATATAAAATCAATTTATACTTATAAATGAATAAATAATCAAATACCTTTTTATAAATATATTTTGTTAATGTTTGTTTTTTAAACCTTCTTTTATTTATATTTTCAAATCATGTTTATTTTAAAAAAAAAATTTAACTACTTATGCTTATATATAAAAATGCATATTCACAAAAATTAAGAAACAATTTTTTTTATTAGTTTTAAATATATATAAATTTTAAATTCAAGATATTTAGTAAATTTCAAAATCACACTTTGTTTTGTTCTTAAATAATTTAAAGAAAAATGGTTTGGAATTAAATTATACATTACTAATAAAGATTTATAAGTTAGTAAATAAAATTTTTATTTTCAATACATTTATAGTTTTATACTTAAGATATCAAACTTATTTCTAATATAAATTTCTTCAAGTCTAATGAAATTTCAAGTAATTAAAATATTGAAGTGATTAAAATATACATTACTAAGAAAGAAATCTCTCAAGTAAATACAATTTTTATTGAATTCAAATTCAAATCTCAAATTATAATCTATTTATAAAATATTCACTTTTGAACTCCAAATCATTAACCTTTATTTATTTTAAAGATAATTTTTTTTTCTTATTAATGAATAAAGTTATCAATCTTTATACATATTTATTCAAATTTCCAAATAAATTCACAATTAAATTTGTAATTAAAATATTATTCAAAATATCTATTTTAGAATTTTCATAAATAATCAAACAAATTTGTATTAAATTTTTGGAAAACACCAGTTTAAATCATAATTAAATTCCAAAAATTAAATTTATTTCCAATTTCAATTTGATTTAAAAACGGGAATGTTACATGTTACATCACATATATATCACAAAAGTCACTAATACAGTACATCACAGTCATAAGTTTTACATATGTCATACTAGACAGTCATGGTGACCTGTCTATTCATCAGAAACCAAATTACAGACAAATACTAATACATCGGAAACAGATCTAACTAAATTCGCGGAAGCCTCCTGCTCCAAGTCCTCCTCCAAATACATCAAAGCCAACATGGAATCATTTGGCTACTCATGAAAATTTGAGTACCCAAGAGTTTAGGAAAAACAAAAAATAACTCCGGGTCAGACATGGGTCTTGTGTGAGTAAATGGTTACATTTATTTAACTTAAAATTTGTTCGAAATAACGGGTATCTCGTAAGACTCGTCGCATATAAACACGGACAAGTTTTTCCATCACGATAACCAAAATAGTTCATAGGAAATCCCGTGATATTATAATAGTGTCTAGGGTTTTCAATATAAATTAGGAAATGCTGGAATGCTTACATTTCACGTTCCAACATAGTTGGGCACAATCAAAACCGTACAGGAACTTATTGGAGATGGGATTCCATACAATGGCGGTCTACTGGGGTATCGCCCGTCATAGTACCTGGCCTAGATCAAAGTATCGAGGACCGCTCCCGATCTCCTACAACACAAGATCGGACTATCCCTAACCCGGATAGCCTGAATAAGATCACCCTGCAGTTGGGGCCAACAATCGCCACACAGCCGAAATAAGGGACTCTAGACAGAGGAAACCTTACGCTAATTGGTTGCTACCCGCTTAGCCTTGCTGCACCTCCACTGTTTTAGCCATTCCCACTTGATGAGGCTTGAGGCTACGATTACCTTAACAACACATATTCACTTAGAATGCTCACCGTCCTCAAATGACGATGGTCTGATAACATTCATCCATTCGGGTTCGAACGGAATCAAAGGCACTATCTCCACTACACCCGTATTAGAATTACCCGTAGAGTTAGCAACAAATAGCCCTTGCATTCTGAATCTTCAGTCTGGATCTTCCCTCAAGATCTTCATGACCTGATCATTTATTTTTAATCGATATGGTTTTCGAGTAACAAATGATATCCGACCCCGGTCTCATCGAAATCCAAACGCCATCCTGTAAGGCCAAGTTATTTTTAACAAAAACAATTCAATTTCACCATGTCACAGTCACATAGAAATATCATCACAAATATCTATTTAATAAAATGTCTCTCGTCTTAAATTAACTTTTCAATTCAGGGTTTTATATCACAGAATAACTGATAATAACACACTAGAGAAACAAGGCAATCCAATGCACTTAACCATTTAAACTATTCACATACTAGATTAACCAGTCACACAATCATTTATTTAATTTAAACAAATTAATTATTTTCAAATCCCCTTTTTTTATTATTAAACTAATTACAAACTATATATTTTTACTTCAAATAAAGTTTAGGATTTAATTAATAATTTAACATATATATAAAATTAGTCAAAGGTTTTTTTTAATTAATTCAAGGTCCTAAATCATTCTACTTATATTAATCATTAACTAATTACTTTTCAAATTTATTATCAAATATATGTGTTAACAAGCGTTAAGGAGATAAGACACTCGGCTCCTATATTTTATAAATCAGGGAGTTAAAGTTTTAAAAGTAAAATTTTTTAGAGGTAATTGATTGTTGAAAATACTAAAGAATATTATTATTATTATTATTATTATAAAACGTAGGCCCATCGGCCAAACTCGATAGCCCAAACCTCCCCTTTCTTTCTCTTCTCTTCTCTTTATTTTCCCTTTTCCTTATTCCAACCCGCTACTACAAGATACCCAAACCATGATGTTCATGTGCACAAGCCATCGGAGATACGCCGACCACCATCGACTCCACCTCCAAGTCGCCATCGCCACCCTCGACCTTCCCAACAACCCAGATTTCCTCAACGATGCTCGAATCCAAAATCGAGCACTTCGCCATCCCTTAAAAAACCCGATCCTATTTCCCCCCTCGCACCGCCGTCACCGACCACTCTAGACCCAACCACCTCGCCTAACCCCCCTCTTCCTTTTCCTCTTGCACCGCATCACCGCGACGCCACCACGATGCTGCGATCGTACGAAACCCACCTCGTCAAAAAAAACGAGCCTAAAACCCTATATCTTCTTTAACCCGCCACCACGTCACTTAAAAAATCACGCCTCCATTTTTCAAGTAACCACCAACCAACCAGCTACCTCCGACCAGAACCCGCGACCTTCATTCACAACCAAAACGCCGTGAATCGGTCAACAACCAATTCCCATTCATCATCTGATATCCCATTAACCACCCAATTTAAAATTAAAAAAGTACCACCAAAAATTCGCTATTCCTAACTCCGATTCCATTTATGTCAGTGAAATCATGAATCAACATGATCGATTTTCTTGCAATATTTGATTATCCATTGCAAATCCTATTTCCAGTGACATTACTTGATAGTTTTCCATGAAATTATTTTTAAAAAATAAGCTCACTCCGATACAAACAAAAACCTCTCAGACACCATGAACTAAAACTGCATAGATGAAGACAAATAGATTTTTAGAGAAGTTTGAACACGTCAAAATAGAAGAACAAAGGCAAGGAAAGTGTATACAGGCATTCATACATTCCATATACATGCATACACACACACACACACACACACACACACATATTCTATTCTTATGCAACCACATATTCAAACTGCTACTTCTATTTAACCTTTAAACATAACCATATTATAAGGAAGATTAGATTTTGAAAGGAAGTTTACTCACTGATTTTTTTTTGAACAGAGAACAAGGGTTTTTGAAAACTGCTAGCTTGCTTGGGTTGTAGATGAGTTGTTTTGATTTTGATCTTCTCTGTTTAGTTGTTTTGTTTGCTTTAAGTTGTGGAATTCTGTGATGTTTATCCCTTTTGTTATACTTAGTTCGAGTGAAAGAAAATGAAACAAGGGTAGAGGTATAAATCGAGAAGAGGTAGGCTACATTCTTGTATACAGTAAGCCTTGTTTTCACTTTTCTTTCAATTTTTATTTTATTTAATTTCCTTTTGTCAGCAATTCTTTGACCTGATTTAATTTTCTTGGAAAAAAATGTGAATTATTGTAATGGAATTTGACATTTTATGTGCTTGAGGGGATGTGCATTTAGTATGTGTTCCCTCTTGTGTATACAAGCATATATCCATTCTTATGTATACATATATACACGATACATAGGTATGCAAACCATTTTTCCTTATTGCCTTCTATATATATATATATATATATATATATATATATATTCATATATACTTACCATAGTTATTTTTATAAGTTCTACTTATTTTACATACACACTATATAAGCCTTTATATAATTTATTCCTATTTTTAAACATATATCTTTATTATAAATTTTAGCCAAAGCTTAAGTACATACATCTAACTTATATTC
Organism: Allium cepa; assembly: GCA_030765085.1. NCBI lineage: Eukaryota > Viridiplantae > Streptophyta > Magnoliopsida > Asparagales > Amaryllidaceae > Allium > Allium cepa. The sequence goes on from CM060945.1 coordinate 153,049,768, forward strand.
ATATATATATATATATAGTATTATAAAGGTAGAGTTTTATTTTAAATATTTTTGTGGGATTTATATTTCAATTTCCAAACCATAGTTTTCCCCAATATATATATTTATAGGTAGATAGTAACTAGCCAAAATGTATAATTTTTCTTAAATGACAAAACTTGTATTATAAATAATTAAGTTAGAGAATTATTAAAATAATAGTGTAAAAATCCCGGGTCGTTACATTCCTCCCCCTTAAAAGAATTTCGTCCCGGAAATTTAAAAATAACAGATAATTCAATTTTTATCAAAAAGTTTTTTTTATATTCAAACAGCAAAGCATACACATCATTCATACCCTAATGACCATAACAAACAATCATTCACAAAACAAACAATCCGAACAATCCAAACAATAATTTTGGATAGGCCTTCCTCAACCTATCTAGAGCTTCGTAGGTACAATTTATGGGATCCTTGCTCCATTGGATCGTGACTAACTTTACCACCTTCTCCGGAGCTCCTTCTCCTCTTGATCCACAATTTAAACTGGATGCTTGACCACAGTTAAGTTTGGGTCGACCTACAAATCTCCTTAACTGCTGGTTCTACCACCAGCGATGGGTCATGCCCGTATTTTCTCAAATGAGATAGATGAAATACATTGTGAATCCCAGCCATCCGGTCTGGTAATTCAATCATGTATGCCAAAGTACCAATCCTTTCGAAAACACAAAAAGGTCCTACATATCTTGGAGCTAGCTTCCCAGTCTTACCAAACCTGATTGCACCTTTAATCGGGGAAACCTTGACGAATACCAAGTCTACAACTTCGAATTCCAGATTCCTCCATCTCTTATCCATGTAGCTTTTCTGATGATTCTGAGCTGCCTTCATCTTTTTCTTGATTAGCTTGACCTTTGCAAATGCTTCTCGACTCATGTTTAGACCAAGTATAAGACAATCTCTCGATTCTACCCAACAAGTCGGTGATCTGCAAGCCGTATAGAGCTTCGTATGGCGGCATCTTAATGCTTGCCTGATAACTATTGTTGTACTCAAATTCCACCATGTGAAGATGATCCTCCCAAGATCCACCGAAGTCCTAGATGCTAGCTCTCAACATATCCTCTAGAATGCGATTCAGCCTCTTCGTCTGTCCATCAGTTTGAGGATGATAAGTAGTACTCAAACTCAATCTCGTTCCAAGAGCCGTTTGCAGAGCTTCCCAAACTGATTTATAACCCTTTTTTATTAAAATAAGTTATTATTTATAAATACCATTATAAAATAATTATATGACGTGAAAATCATTTATAAACTTCAAAACCCCAAACAGATTAAAGAATTTAAGTTAATTCAAAATCATACTTCATAAATGCAAAAGGAGGCTTAGCAATTCCAATGATACTAATTTAAGTTACCATTTAATTTCAATTTTATTTTCAAGTCAATCAACAATTTATTTACATAAATCAACATATGTGTAAACACACTTCATATCCATATTAGGAAATAACATGTGAATACAAACTTACTGGCATATACATTTCCAAACAGCATAATAGCAGGATGTTGATTTGTCCTGCTAAATATATGTCCAAACAATTTAATCAATTTATAGTAGAACAGGAATTTATTCCACACAACCAAACAATCAATTTATAGCAGAACGGTGATTTATTCTGCTAATATATGTCCACAACAATCAGATCAATTATATTATAGCAAAAGGGGAATATATTCTGCTAATAGATGCCTACATAATCAGACAATCAATTAATAGAAAAACGAGGATTTTTATGCAATCAAATGTCCACAAAATCATACAATCAGTCATAACTCATTCACAAATATTTATCTGCATAATAATGCCCACATTTGAATTTCTTCAGTTCATAACCATCTCTGAGAGAAAAGTAACTTTAAAATATTTTGATTCTTGGAGACAAAGAATTTAAAACTTAAAACACCCTTTAAAATGACAAATTACAAGATAAACTCTTATTAAATCATAATTAATATTTATTAAATTTAAACTTAATTTAATTATAAATTAATAAGTAATTACAACTTTTATAAATAATTTATTTATAAATTAAACCCTTAATTAATTCTTTATTAATTATTGAATAATAATTCAAAACCTTTATTAATAATTAACTATTAATTAATCTCAATTAATTAATTAAATTATAAATAATTTATTATAAATTAAACCCTTAATTAATTATAATTAAAAATAATTAAAAATTATATTAATAATCAATTAATAATTAACGCTATATTTAATTAATAACTAATTAACATAAATCATTTACTAAACTCATAACTAAGAAAAATTAATCTTACCTTTTGAAAAGTAATTATTTAATAACTAATCTTCTGTTAATTATATTAATAAACCTTATTTAATACTTAATTACTTATAAATAAAAAATAATTTAATTAATAATAAATCATTAAATTCACTTTGTAAAACCTCATTGTTAGGTTTGTAAAACATTTACAAAGCATTTAAAGTATAAAAACTCAACTTTCAAAAGAAATCGAATTTTTTTATCGAAAACTGCATCTATAGCGACTATCGCTATGAATGCTGCTACTTAGAAATGTTTTCTAAGTTTACTAACTTCAAAACCTCTTACTTAACTTTGCTTTAACTTTAAAACCCATAGTAGTAGATTTGGAAACTAGAAAACAAAGTACTAAAAACTTTAACTTTAGAACTTTAAAACAAATAAACAAAATTTCCTAAGATTTTAAATCTCACTTAGCATAACTTTGTAAACTATTTTACACACACCATCACATGCAAAGTTTATCTACAATACCATAAACAAAATTCACATACACTTCACGATCTAATTTCACATACCCTATTGCATCCAAGTTCACAACTTTATAAATAAACATATCACTTAAACCATTATTTTCAAATCTAATGCTAAACCACATATTAGCAACATGCATATCATCCAAATCATACCATAATCCAACCAATAAACAACATATTTTACAACCAGTATAATTCACAAAATAAGGTGGAATCTTTCCAAAAGGGTTAGAAATTTACTCACCAAAAATCTTTGAAAACTTGAAATGCTTTAGGATTTGGAAATCTTCAAAAACCACAAAAATCACTCGAAAATAGGTCATCTTCCCCTTGATTTTTAGCCATTTTACTCTTGGAATTTGGACAAATGGTAAAAAGAAAAGTTTTAGGAAATTATTTTCTCTACAATTTTAAAATAGTATCACTCAATTTTGTTTAGTTTGAGAGAGATATGGTCAAAAGATGGAGTGCTATTTTCAGGCTTGGAAATATATGGTCCAAAAATGAGTTGGAAATAAATATAATTTTGACCCAAAAATATTCGAAACTTGAAAAAGTTATTCCAATGAAAGTTTTTTCTATTGAAATTATATTTGGTTTGAAAAAATGAAAATCTTCATTTGGAGTTGCATGGAGGAAGTTATGACCAAATGAAATGGGAGGAAAATTGAAAAAGAAAGAGTCAAAAACATGGTTTTCAGACATTTTTGAAAGAAGCTTGCTTTAAATTTTAAAAACTTCAAAGTTAAAAGAGTAGCCATTGAAGTCCTTTGGAAAAGCTTTGAAAAGGAGTATCAAGTTAAAAAAATGGTAAGTAAAATGAAACGAGAAGGAGAAAATGAGAAGTTGTTTTATATAAAATGGAATGTTGGAAATTATTAAACTACCCTTGTCCTTTTACCCTCCACCCCCTTGCGTCACCTCACCATGCCATGTCTTCTTGTCTCCCACTTACTTAATTTCGAAATTATAATGCAAAATATTAAAAGATGGCCAAATTTCCTTTAGTTTCCATTAAGTCTAATCATGTCTCCCCTTATGTGACATACATATACATACATGCATACATACATACATACAAATATATATATATATATATATATATAACTTTCTTAACTTCATTTAATTATACTTAACCCTAACTAATTTACTAATATATGTTCATAATCTTTGCATATATGCGAATTTACTTTTCCAAATGAGTACACAACATTTCAAATAATGTTTATACGATGAACATCAAAAATTTGGAAAACGGTTTCCGTGGTCACATTTTTTGTTTTCATCAAACTACATAATTTTTAAACTAAATTTGAAACTATTTCACCATTATTATTTATCCTTTAAATGGGTTTTATTTTGATTATAAATTTATATATTGATTCTTTAAAATTAATTAAATGTTCGCAAATCAAAGTGGTGAAATTCCGAGTTGTTACAAAGAAAATGAGTAGTTAGAAGTTAAAAAATGTGATCTTTTGGAGAAAATCAATTTTTTGTGAAATAAAAAAATATCTTTAGAAAAGTATTTAAATAATTCTAGATATTTAATTTTTTATCTTGAAAAAGAGAATAACATTTTAATTGAAAAGAATTTAGAATTATCTAAAGAATGTGATATCTTAAAAGATAATAATAATATTTTGCAAAAAAAAGTTTGTGATTCTAAAGCAAATTTTGAAAGATTAAATGAAAAAATCATAAATTTTAACAAAGGTAAAAATATCTTATCTTCCTTAGCTACAAATTCGGAAGCCCACAATGATAAAATCGATCTAGACTATAAACAAGATAAAAGTATAAATAATAATAGATATGCATTCGTGTATACTGATTTTAGCTGTAGTACTAGTAACCAAGATAGTCCTAAAACCACTTATATTCATAATATTACTTTGTTTAGAAATGATAGAAAAAAAATTTCAAGTACTAAACTAATGACTAATAGCACTAGAATATGGATTTCCGTTAATACGATTGATCATGGTAAACAACCTTGTATTAGCAACTAATATAAAGATGTGATTTATAATGAAAGCTATACTTATAAAGGTTCAACCACACCTGAATGGGTATAGTTTCCTAAAACTCAAGAAATTATAAGAACCTTAGGTATCGCATATTTTAAATGTTAATTTTTTTTGCTGATACCCTAGTTTATATGTAGTAGTTATTTATTAATGATTGGATGTCCTACTTATAACACTAAAACATAGCATTTTACAATGGAATGCAATAAAAAGTAGGATTCTCTAAGAGCACTTTGATTAAATGTAACGAACCTGACTTAACCTTCCAAAATCGACACCCAAATACATTACCCGTATTCGAATGCCGTAGATTCAAACATTGATTCTGGTTCGTCGGAGCTTATAACAACATTAGGTGAATACAACACAGCGGAAACAGAAGAATAATTTTTATTTTAAAAACCTTTAAGTAATCTCAACTTAAATAAACACATATTACATCAAAGAATTATCTTTTAAAAATTTGTTAAAAATTGATTCATAAAATTTTTAGAAAACTTATTTTATTTTCAAAAATTTAAACTATCGTAACACATACTCGAGACTATCGCGAGCCAAACACAAGTTTTCCCGAGACACTCGCGATCCTTATTCCACTTCGAGGAAATCACCACACAAACCCGAGACAAAGCCTTTCTTCCCCGATCACCATAACAAACCCAGATACACCCGATGCTCATGCACAGACACTCCAACCATCTCCAGTCGACAGTACGACCATCAACACGTCGGCGATGATCTTCCCTAAGCCTCCGACCACCCAGAAACCTGAAACAACGTCGAACTCAAGATCGAGCTATTCGACCAAAACTGGAACAAAAACTCGATTGAAAAATCCTCCTCGCACCGATGATCTTGATCATCAGAAGCCACGCAACCTCGACCAACAACGCACCGAAGATTCATGCTTTGATTCCCCCATGTCCGGCCAACTCCAATGCATTGACGACGCTGTAGTGACTCATTTTCCCACCATGATAAAAAAATTGGATTTAAACCCTAAATAGACCACGTTTGTCATCCACGATGATCAGGAATTTCACTGTGCATTTTTCTCAAACTCCTCGACCTCCCAATAAGCTTCAGCCATGATCGCGACAACCAATACTTCGCCGACGACCAAAAATTGCCAAAAGTCCCAAATCCATTCAACTCTCAAGTTCTCACGATTTACTAAACTAAAAATCATGAATTTTATTTTATAAATCATGGTTTTCGATGTCGAACCCGGTGATGTAGGTGAATCAAGAGGATATAACACTTGAATATTCACATGATTTTGAATTTTTCTATAAATTTTAGTCCCAGTCGAAAAAAATTTCAAATTTAACTTGAAAATAATTTTAGAATTTAGATCTTGATATATAAACACGTTTCGTTTAGGTCTTAAAATATAAAATGAATTGGAGGAAGAGAATTTAATTTTGAACAGGTTTAATTTTTGTAAAAGCTGGAAACAAAGATATATGCCTGTACAACAGATATGCACAAACATATCTACACACACAGATACACACACACACACACAAATTTGTATACATGCAAGCAGATTCACAACTTTACTTCAAGCATGATAACAATCAACAAGTTAAAATTCATTTTTCAAAAGAGTTTACTCACCTAATTTGGAAACAGAAAGCCTGGAGCTGTTGTTTTTGAACTCTGGTATTTGAAACTTGATGCTGAGTTGATCTGATATGTTGATTGTATTCAAGTTGAATCTGATTTGAATTTGCTAGCTTCAGGGTTGTAGTTGTTTTGATCAGGTTGAAATTGAACTTGTTTTATTCAAATTTTCTTCTCAAGTTGAAGATTTGAAAACTGGAAATTGGATTTGAAAATGTGGAAAATTGTTTTTCTCTGATACTTTTCTAGTTTTGGATTTGAATCTTGCTCAGGCTTTTAAGATTGTTTGATTATTTGAAGCTTGCTTAATCAGGTTGAAGATGCTGTTGTTTGTTTTTAGGTTTGAAAATTTGGAAAGAGGTTTTTACTTTTGTTTGCTTCAGATTTTAATCTTTGGTTTTACTTTTGATTTTCATTTTCTTTTGATTTTCTTTGATTTGAATGCATGAAACAAAATGAGAAGAGAGGGAGATAGATGAATATATAAACCTTGTTTTAATTTTATTCATTAATTTTAAAAATAAAAAGAATTGAGGACACTTGTTAATATTTCATTCTACACGTCCTAAACTTTTTTAATTCATGTTTAAAATTGTTACATTTGTAAATCTTTTTGTTATAATGCTTACACATGTATTTATGTTTTTAAATATATTTTTATAAAATTTTATATATTACATTTACAATTTATCTTTTATGCATTTATTTTCATAAATATTTATTAAACCTTAAAGAAACTGATTTTTTTAAAATTTAAATTATACGTTAACAAATAAACATTGATATATATATATATATAAGTTTTAAAATATACAATTTTACTTTAAATAGCTTTTGAAAATTATCATTATATTAATTCAAAATAAAACATTCAAAATATATATTATATATGTATATTAGAAAACAAATTTCTATTAGTATTAATTTATAGAGTTTTCAAATTCAATTTATTACCAAGATTTTTTTTTGAATTCCAAATCCAAATTTCAATTTACAATCAATTCATATACATATATATAAATAAACAAACAAATATCTTTTTCTTTAATTTGGAAAAATTCAAATTAATTCACAATAAATCTAAAATTTTTAAATTAATTACTAAATTTAATTTGACTCAAAAAGGGCATCGTTATAGATTCCCCCTTTTAGTAAATTTCGACCCCGAAATTTGCTAGACAGGGAGACAAATAAGGAACATATGGAAAGATAGAGAATCGATTACCAGATCCAACTGAAATATATATTCCATATTTGGCTTACCAAATCAGAATATCATTAATAGATATGAGATCAAACTCATTCAACACTTCGCTTAATACTCGGGTTATCTGGTCTACGAAATATGCAGGGGCATTGGTTAGTTCGAAGGGATAACTAACCATTTGTAGAATGTATCGAGACCCCAAGGAATAGACAAACAGATACAATTCAATTTAACTTCTTATTTTGTTAATTTATTTCAAATAAAATTTAAATTTATTAAAGTTAAAAATGGAAAGCTGATAGAAAACTGATGATGAGAATACAAATTAAGAACTTTCTACACGATTCATAGGGCCACCACCACACCGAAGATTCTTCTTGTAGCTGCCAGGAATTTATCAAAGAATCGAAATTAGATGATGATCAAAAGAGATTAAGGAAAAAGTTGTTTCCTTGTTGTTACAGGGTATCGACCAATTGTAGTGGTACTCCCCTGTCCCCTATCTTATCGTCTTCTTGCACTCATTCTCACTATTAGTGAGAAGTAAGAGAATTTACTGAGGCATACAGACAAGATATCTTAGGGATATACTCATTCTAGGGCATTTGTATCCAAGTTCTTACTCAATCTTCAGCTCTGATACCAATTGTAACGACCCTGACTCGACCTTCACAAATCGACACCCAAACACATCATCCGTATTCGAATGCCGTAGATTCAAACATTGAGTCTGGTTCATCGGAGCTTATAACAATATTAGGTGAATACAACACAGCGAAAACAGAAGAATAATTTTTATTTTAAAAACTTTAAGTAATCCCAACATAAATAAACACATATTATTTTAAAGAATTAGTTTTCAAAAGTTTGTTAAAACTAGATTCATAATTTTTTTAGAAAACTTGTTTTATTTTCAAAAATTTAAACTGTCTTAACATATACTCGAGGCTATCCGTAGTTCAATCCCGAGCCAAACATAAATTTTCCCGAGACACTCACGATCCTTATTCCACTTCGAGGCAATCACCACACAAACCCGAGACAAAGCCTTTCTTCCCCGATCACCATAACAAACCCAGATACACCCAATGCTCGTGCACATGCACATGCACATCCACAAACACTCCGACCATCTCCAGTCGACACTACGACCATCAATACATCGACGATGATCTCCCCTAAGCCTCCGACCACCCAAAAACTTGAAACAACGTCGAACTCGAGATCGAGCTACTCGACCAAAACTGGAACAAAAAAACTTGATTGACAAATCCTCCTCGCGCCGATGATCTAGATCGTCAGAAGCCATGCCACCTCGACCAATGACGCACTGAAGATTCACGCTTCAATTCCTCCATGTCCGTCCAACTCCGATGCATTGACGTGCTACAACGACTCGTTTCCCACCATGTTAAAAAATTGGATTTATACCCTAAATCGACCACGTTCATCATCCACGTTGATCGGGAATTTGACCGAGCATTTTTCTCAAACTCCCCGACCTCCCAACAAGCTTCAGCCATGATCGCGACAACCAATACTTCGCCGACGACTAGAAATTGCCAAAAGTCCCAAATCCGTTCAACTCTCAAGTTCTCAAGATTTACTAAACTAAAAATCATGAATTTTATTTTAAAAATCACGGTTTTCGATGTTGAACACGGTGATGTAGGTGAATCAAGAGGATATAATACTTGAATTTTTACATGATTTTGAATTTTTCTGTAAATTTTATTCCTAGTCCAAATTTTCTTCAACTTTAACTTGAAAATATTTTTAGAATTTAGATCTTGATTGTATAAACACATTTCATTTAGATCTTAAAACCTAAATTGAATTGGAGGAAGAGAATTTAATTTTTGAATAGGTTTAATTTTTGTAAAACCTGGAAACAAAGATGTATGCCTGTACAATAGATATGCATAAACATATTTACACACACACACACTCATATATATACGCATACAAATTTGTATACATTCAAGCTGATTCGTAACTTCACTTCAAGCATGATCACAACCAGCAAGTTAAAATCCAGTCTTCAAAAGAGTTTACTCTCCTAATTTGGAAACAAAAAGCCTTGAACTATTGTTTTTGAACTCTGGTATTTGATGATACTGAGTTGATCTGATAATTTGGTTGTATTCAAGTTGAATCTGATTTGAATTTGCTAGTTCAATGTTGTAGTTGTTTTGATCGGGTTGAAACTGAACTTGTTTGATTCAAATTTTCTTCTTAGGTTGAAGATTTGAAAACTGGAAATTGGATTTGAAAATATGGAAAATTGTTTTGCTTTGATACTTTTTTGGTTTTGGATTTGAATTTTGCTTAGGCTTTAAGATTGTTTGATTGTTTGAAGCTTGCTTAATCAGGTTGAAGATGCTGTTGTTTGTTTTCAGGTTCTGGAAATCTGGGAAGAGGTTTTTACTTTTGTTTGCTTCAGATTTTAATCTTTGGTTTTACTTTTGATTTTCTTTTGCTTTTGATTTTCTTTGATTTGAATGCATGAAACAAAATGAGAAGTGAGGGAGATAGATGAATATATAAACCTTGTTTTAATTTTATTCATTAATTAAAAAAAAAGAATCGAGGGCACTTGTTAATATTTCATTCTACATGTCCTACACTTGTTTAATTCATGTTTAAAATGGTTACATTTGTATATCCTTTTGTTATAATTCTTACACATGTATTTATGTGTTTAAATATATTTTTATAAAATTTTGTATATTATATTTACAATTTATCTTTTACGCATTTCTTTTTATAAATATTTATTAAACCTTAAAGAAAATGATTTTTTAAAATTTAAATTATACGTTAACAAATCAACATATATATATAAGCTTTAAAATATAGAATTTTACTTTAAATAGCTTTTGAAAATTATCATTATATTAATTCAAAATAAAACTTTCAAAAATATATATTACATATGTATATTGGAAAACAAATTTGTATTAGTATTAATTTATTGAGTTTTCAAATTTAATTTATTTCCAAGATATTTTTTTTTGAATTCCAAATCCAAAATTCAATTTACAATTAGTTCATATATATAAAAATAAACAAACAAACAAATAAAATTTTTAATTTGGAAAAATTCAAATTAATTCACTATAAATCTCAAAAATTTAAATTAATTACTAAATTTAATTTGACTAAAAAACGGGATCATTACATTAAAATCCTACTATTTTAATATTATCAAAAGTACTGTAAAGTAATTACTATTTGATGAAATTATGTCATTACTCTTATTTCTTTTAGAGGGTACAACCACGCCTATTTTGGTAAGGTTTTCACCCTATGATTTACCCTTGGACCCTAACTTAGTAAGTATGTATAAAAAACGATTATTATTTATTGTAGGTACTAGGAGAAACGAAAGGAAAGGATAGATTTTGAATTTGAAGGACATTCCATACATTTGATGGAATTATGTGCTTACTATAAAATAAGGACGTCCAAAAATTCGATAAATCTAACTTATTTTCTCCATTAATATTGGGTTAATCTTATATTTTTTAGGAATACTAAGCTATTTTTGAATAAAAATACTCATATTTATACGTAGTATAACTTGAATCATTTTGAAGTGTCCACATTTTTACACTGACATAATGAGAACACATATTGAAAGAATATATTTCTTAATAGTATTTTCTAAGAAAGATATATTTACATAAATAATTTTCATACTTAAAAATATTATAGTAAGAAAAAATTTAATTTTTTTTGCTTATTACAAGATATTTTATAAAATTTATTATATTCGATCATTCTTTGTAATAATAACAAAGGGGGAGAATTCATATGCAGTTGATTGGGGGAGATATTATATTTAAAAAGAGATATTATACTAAAGGGGGCTTTAATTATATCACAATATTATTTTATATAGAATAAATAGTTTAAAAAATTATAAAGGTGTCATCATCAAAAATGAGGAGGATGTTAGAACCTCATGTTTTGGTATTGTAACAGTGACAACTATACAACATTATATTTTGTATGCTAACTAGTTGCACAATAAAAGGTCAACCAAACAAGGTGACATACTCGATAAAAAAGACCTTGATTGCACAATTATATAATATCAATCATAGTGTCTTAGTCTAGAGTTATATAAATTGTTACAATCTTTTCTAGTGGTGTATAAAAGCACACACGGTCACGAATTATTTTTAGAAATCAAAGAATCAAAATTTACATCAATCAGTCGACTGAAACACCCCTATCAATCAACCGACCCAAAGGAACTAAACACAAATTAATTTGACAGTTTAGACAACTGAAAACACAAAACAGTCAACTAAATATGTTTTCAGTCGACTGAATTGAAGATTTCAGTTGACCAAAACTGCATGTTTTTGAACAGTTTACTTTCTATTTTAAAACATCTCTCTCTACTCAAATACAGTTGGCTGATTTATTTCCTTCAATCGACTGATCGGTCGTAACAGCCATATTTTTCAAATTTTCAAAAGAGGTGCACCACTCTATGAAGTGTTATTCCTCTTCATTAATGGTTGCAGTCATTCCTATAACAGTTGCAACTTATGGTTATCAATATAAAGCAGTCCATTTCAGAGATTTAATTTACCGAGTCACAATTCTTTCTATTTCAATCCTGAATTAATCTCAAGCATTCAATTCAATGTATTGCTTTAATATTTTGATCACACATTCATTCAAAAATATTTTATTGTGAATCAAAGTAATTCCTTTCTTTACAGCACACACTATACCGCAAAGAAGAAGATTATAGGAAGGTTGTACTCATTGGCTAATCCCTGCTATATAAGAGCATAAGAAGTCACAAACAATTCTACTTATTTTGTAGATAAAGTCCTGTTGGAGTTTATCAAGTACGAAGTCCTATCCGGTGCTTAGGTTGTTTGTAATACCTATTCCTCCAGGTAAAATGAGGACATTTGTTAGTTAAAATCCAGAAGGAGTCTGGGACTGGACGTGGAACGGGAGTTCGAACCAATATAAAAATCTCTACTGCACTTTACTTGTTGAAATTTTTATACTGCTAGCTTAATAGAAGTTTTATTCAGTAAATATAATCATATTACTCGATCCATATACACTTTTGTGATGCCCCACCTCTATACCCACGCTAGCCAAGGACAATACAGTGTAATGCCGTCAACTAGCACGGAGAATAAGGCTGTTGAGGAGCGACCATCTGTATAATTGCTTTGTACTAGTACCGATATGCCAGATAAAATATAACTTGCAATCTTTTCAAGAGGAAGTCCAACATACCGACACAAACTCAAAGCTACTACACAGTGGCTATAATGTCTTCGGAAACAAATATAGAAATAAACATAACACAAATCAGTCACAGATAATTCATATCACGAAGGCGGAAATAGATATGAATATATATAACACATAAAAGTGTTCATCAGAGTAGAGGTCTAACAAGATCCACAATATCAAAAAGAATAGATACAAGTGCTAGACAAAAGAATAAGTATACATCATAGAGTCTGTATCTCAAATGTATACAACAAAAACCACTAATCTAAGTAGTTAGCCAAAAGATCATATGATAACCCCAGAAGAGAAGTCAAGCAGAAGCACCTGTAACATCTCGGTCTGACCCGAGTATTATTTAAGAAGAAAATAATAAACGGATCAGTCTAGCTATAAATATCAGAAGAAATGATATAGAATAAGAGATATGACAAAACTATAATAATCACAATGGCAAGCTGTGATAAATAACTAATTGAAAAATCAATAAGAGATTAATCAATATCGCAAAGATCTTCTCAAAGATAAAAAGGAATGTCATACTTCTAATTTCATTCACCAAGCCACAATAAATGACATATATATCCATTCCAATCGTAAAAATTGGTGAAACATAAATTCCAGAAATCAACACACGAAATCCAGAAATCACAATAAAAGGAAGACCAATCCCATAAATTGGACATCGACGCACCTAGAAAGACACGCCCCATGCACAGTCGAACATCGACGCACCTAGAAAGATACGCCCCATGCTCTAACATCGACGCACCATGAAAGATACGCCCCATGCACAAATAAACATCGATGCACCTAGAAAGATACATCCCATGCATAAATAAACATCGATGCACCTAGAAAGATACCCCCCATGTAATGTCTAACATCGATGCACCTAGAAAGATACACCCCATGCAAAGTCGAACATCGACGCACCTAGAAAGACACTCCCCATGCATAGACGAACATCGATGCACCTAGAAAGACATGCCCCATGCATAGACGAACATCGACGCACCTAGAAAGATACGCCCCATGCTCTAGCATCGAAGCACCTAGAAAAATACGCCCCATGCACAAATAAACATCGATGCACCTAGAAAGATACATCCCATGCATAAATAAACATTGATGCACCTAGAAAGATACACCCCATGTAATGTCTAACATCGATGCACCTAGAAAGATACACCCCATGCAAAGTCGAACATCGACGCACCTAGAAAGACACGCCCGATGCATAGACGAACATCGACGCACCTATAAGGATACGCTTCATGTCCCGACTTATTGAGCCGATTGCACCACGAGGTAAATAAACATCGATGCACCTAGATAGGTACGACCCATGAAAGAAATGAGACGAAGCTCAATAAAATGAGGAACAGTCATCCACATAGACAAAGAGACATCGCACATTGCTAGTCTAAACCATAAAATGATCGTTATGATCAAAGAGAAGTGTCAATTACAGTAAGCTAGTAAATTATGAGCTTAGCTTCATGTCCCATAACCACTAGCTTAACTTAAATATTTACGAACAAATTGTAGATCTCCACTAGAAAATTGTAACAAGAGATTCAATCGAACAAGTCCAAGAATTAACCGATGAAGTAAACGCAAGCGTTTCATACCACTCGTTTTACTAAGTTGTTTAATTAGATTTCTCATACGAGTGTGGTAAAGGTTTGTATATACTAATAGATTGGAAATCGATTTGAGAAAACGAGCTTTGTAATAAAATAGTGTTGAAATCATTTGAAGAAAAAGTTTTGATATTTACTACTAGTATAGAAAACCTTTATATTTTTAAGTGACAAATCATAGAAGTCATTGTAGAAACAATCAATTCATAAAAATTCACATTCGAAGAAGTTAATAAAATCCAAGAAATCGATACCGAATCCATCAAAATGGATATTCCCATAAATCACGAAGAAAATGTCATCAAAGTCGATAATAAGTGATAATAACAAAAGGGAATCAACACGAATCGATTGAAGTTGGAATTCTCAAGCAAATAGGCAAATAGGTAAAACTTACAAATAGGAGCAGGTCGGACAACCGAACTCCCTGAGTCGGTTGACCGAACCAGAGGCAGGAAGTGTGTAACAACCCGCATATTTATCGATTTTATATTTAAATATTTTATTTAAATATTTTATCGTTAGTCGGATTTTAGTCCGAAAAACTACTTTTTGCGAACAGCCGAATTAGGACTCGAGACCACCCCCATTGAGTTCAAAATGCCGTTTGCGACCTTTTTGAGTATAAGCTTCGATATGTTTGGAGAAAGTTGAATTTTGCTACTTTTCACTTAGGGTTTTGGTTTGGGCTGAGCCCATTTATGTATTCCGTCCCAACCCCTCTCCTCTTCATTCACTCCTTTTCTATTTTCCTAACACTCAAGCTCAAGCAAAAATGGGGGAAGAGAAAAAGAATTAGGAAATCCTAAGCCCTAGTTTCCATTAGCAAATCCATCTTCTTGCTCCAAACTCATGTGAACCCATTGGTAAGCATCTCCTTCTTCTTCTCCAACTCATTCTTTCTTTGATTTCAGAAAATTCCTAAACCTAATTTAGGAAATGTTTCTCCTTTAAGCTTAGATTCAAGCTTGTTGGGTTGGAATGGAAGAGTGATTGTTCTTACCATTGCTCTATAGCTTCTTCTTCATTGATTTGGGTTCAAAGGTGAGATTTTTATCTCACATCTTAGTCTATAATTATCTTCGGTTGTTAGGTATGAATTCCTAACACTTATTCTTGTGCAATTGATTTTGGTTTGGATTGATTTTGTGTATATTCCAATTTTTGGTGTTTTGGTCTAATTTATGAAAATCCTATTATGGATATTTGGACATTGATATTTGAGGCGTATCGAAGAGCCGTTTAGGCTGGGTTGTCGTTCGACGTAATTCCTTAGTCATCGCCATTTGCTCGATCGATCGTTTCCGATATTCGTTTGGCCATTTTTGGCCTAGGTTCAGGGAATGCCCTGAACCCCAGATTCAGACGTCTGAAACGTAATATTCAGAAGTCTGAATATTGTCTGGGAAGTTTTCTATTCCCAGATTCAGACGTCTGAATATATGGTTTCAGACGTCTGAATTGGTTCATTTGGAACCAGAAAGGAAATAGGCTAAAATATGCCTATTTCAAACGTCCGAAACACTTGATTCAGACGTCTGAATTGTGTTCTGGAAATCTTTATATTTCCAGATTCAGACGTCTGAACCACTTGTTTCAGACGTCTGAATAAGCAGTGTTTTGCCTGCTTGCCTATTCGCTTGAGAATTCCAATTTAAATCAATTCGTGATGATCCTATTTGTTGTTATCATTTATTATGACTTTGATGACTCCTTTTTAGGGATTTTTGAATATCCATTTCAATGGATTCTTTATCGGTTTCTTTGGAATTTATTCACGTCTTCGAATGTGAATTTTATTGATTGATTGATCTTACAATCTTCTTTGTGATTTGTCACTTTAAAAATATAAAGGTTTTCTATACTAGTAGTAAATATCAAAACTCTTTCTTCAAATGATTTCAACACTATTTTATTACAAAGCTCGTTTTCTGAAACCGACTTCTAATCTATTAGTATATACAAACCTTTACCTCACTCGTATGAGAAATCTAATTAAACGACTTAGTAAAACAAGTGGTATGAAACGCTTGCGTTTACTTCGTCGGTTAATTCTTGGACTTGTTCGATTGAATCTCTTGTGACAATTTTCTAGTGGAGATCTACAATTTGTTCGTAAATATTTAAGTTAAGCTAGTGGTTATGGGACATGAAGCTAAGCTCACATATTTACTAGCTTACTGTAATTGACACTTCTCTTTGATCATGACGATCATTTTATGTTTTAGACTAGCGTTGAGCAATGCCTTAGAGATTTTGGTTCATCAGATGTCTCGCTGTACGACGTCGTTGTTCCCTTTGATTGTGATTTGGTTCATCGGATGTCTCGCTGTACGACGTCGTTGTTCCCTTTGATTGTGTTTTGGTTTATTGGATGTCTCGCTGTACGACGTCGTTGTTCCCTTTGATTGTGATTTGGTTCATCGGATGTCTCATTGTACGACGTCGTTGTTCCCTTTGATTGTGTTTTGGTTCATCGGATGTCTCGCTGTACGACGTCGTTGTTCCCTTTGATTGTGATTTGGTTCATCGGATGTCTCGCTGTACGACGTCGTTGTTCCCTTTGATTGTGTTTTGGTTCATCGGATGTCTCGCTGTACGACGTCTTTGTTCCCTTTGATTGTGATTTGGTTCATCGGATGTCTCGCTGTACGACGTCGTTGTTCCCTTTGATTGTGTTTTGGTTCATCGGATGTCTCGCTGTACGACGTCGTTGTTCCCTTTGATTGTGATTTGGTTCATCGGATGTCTCGCTGTACGACGTCGTTGTTCCCTTTGATTGTGATTTGGTTCATCGGATGTCTCGCTGTACGACGTCCTTGTTCCCTTTGATTGTGATTTGGTTCATCGGATGTCTCGCTGTACGACGTCGTTGTTCCCTTTGATTGTGTTTTGGTTCATCGGATGTCTCGCTGTACGACGTCGTTGTTCCCTTTGATTGTGATTTGGTTCATCGGACGTCTCGCTGTACGACGTCGTTGTTCCCTTTGATTGTGTTTTGGTTCATCGGACGTCTCGCTGTACGACGTCGTTGTTCCCTTTGATTGTGATTTGGTTCATCGGATGTCTCGCTGTACGGCGTCGTTGTTCCCTTTGATTGTGCTTTGGTTCATCGGATGTCTCGCTATACGACGTCGTTGTGCCCTTTGATTGTGCTTTGGTTCATCGGATGTCTCGCTGTACGATGTCGTTGTCTCCTTTGATTGTGATTTCTGGATTTCGTGTGTTGATTTCTAGAATTTATGTTTCACAAACTTTTACGATGGGCATTGATGTATATGTCAATTATTGTTGCTTGGTGAATGAAATTATGAGTATGACATTCCTTTTTATCATGAGTAGATTATTGTGATATTGATTAATCTCTTGTTGATTTTCAATTACTTATTTATCACAGCTTGGCATTGTGATTATTATATGTTTATGTCATATCTCTTATTATATATCACTTCATCTGATATTTATAGCTAGACTGATCCGTTTATTATTTTCTTCTTAAATAATACTCGGGTCAGACTGAGATTTTACAGGTGCTTCCTCATGGCTTCCTATCTGGAACCATCTTCTGACTTTTGGCTAACTACTCTAGTTTGGTAGTTTTTGTTGTATACATTTGAGATACAAACTCCTTGATGCATACATATTTTTGTCTAGCACTTGCATCTATTCCTTTGTATATTGTGGATCTTTTTTACCACTACTCTGATGTACACTTTCATGTTTAATATTCATATCTATTTCCGCCTTTGTGATATGAATTATCTGTGACTGATCTATGGTATGCTTATTTCTATATTTGTTTCCGAAGATTATTATAGCCACTGTGTAGTAGCTTTGAGTTTGTGTCGGTATGTCGGATTTCCCTCTTGATAAAGAAATGCATGTATACTATCTGACATATCGATGCTCGCGCAAAGCAATTACACGGATGGTCGCTCCTCAACAGCCTTATTCTCCGTGCTAGTTGACAGCATTTACCGTAATGTTCTTGGCTAGCGTGGGTATAGAGGTGGGGCGTCACACTTGGTATCAGAGCCAAACTTCGGAACAATATGGAATAATATAACAAGGATCATCGTCCTAAGTCCATCTTAGGAGTCGTGCTTTAGGATTTAATTCGAGTCTTCGTACCGATTCATCCTATTTTCCTTATGATTCCTTGTTTATCTATCAAGATTGCTTGATATTTATTTTGAGAATAACTTTTCTCCTTCTTTCTTTCTTAAAGAAGAGAAATGGTTAGACCAGGCCGTCCCAGCACCGATCAATCTAGTGCTACTCCCCAGGATGGAGTATTTATGTCTGCCTAGCAGCTTCTTGATCTTGTAAAGAACGCTCAAGCGGCCGGACCCATTCCAGAGCCTACCCATCCTAGATCCGGTTTTGCATGCTTGTGCAGAGACTATACCGATTTGGGTGGAAGGTCATTCAAAGGATCCAAGAGTGTTATAGAAATTCAGGCTTGGCTCAAATCATGCGATCGCATCTTTTCTCGCATGAACCTTGTTGATCTACATCGAGTCCAAGTGGCTTCTAGCATGCTCCAAGAAAGAGCGTTAGATTGGTATGAGCTTTTAATTTCTGAAATTGTTGAAGCGGATCTCACTTGGGAGCTATTCCGGGAAAGATTCGAATTGAAATTTGTGCCGGAGGCTGAAAAAATAACTTTGGCCCGGCGGTTTATTGTCCTTGTTCAAGGTGAATCTTCTGTGACAGACAATGTCGCATCTTTCGAGTCTCTTTCTAAATATGGGGTTGAGTATATTAATACCCCGATGAAGAAAAATCAAAGATTTGTCTATGGCTTGAATAAGAATCTTAAGAAGCCATTAATTCTGAAACTTGAGGTTTCATTTGATCAGCTTATTGATATCGCTCTTCGTCTTGAAGAGGCCGATAATGAAGGTGATGTTGAAGTTGTGCGTGCCCAACAAAACTTCAACAACAACATGAAGAGGCCTATGAAATTCAAAGGCCCCAATCCCAACAAGAAAGGGAGGCAAGAAACCCCGGTAGCAAAAGCACCTACCTCTAGTCGTGGACAATGCTACAATTGTGGTTCCACGAACCACTATGCAAGGGAGTGTCCGAGACCCCTCTTTTGTCGCTATTGCAAAAATTTGGGTCACCATATTACTGTATGTCCCGTACTTCAAAGTAAGAAGGAGGGAGAGCTCAATGTAGTGCAGACTCCTGGTAACACTTCTCGTGGTCAAGGTATTTTTCATTTAATCCTTGACTACATTTATTTTGTGATCTTCTTATTTGAGTTCTTTTTGATATGGGTTTCATCTCACTATTTTATATCAAAAGAACTTGTCGATTCTTTTCTTTGAAAATATTTTGTGCTTGATGACTTCTTTGTGAGCTGCGAATCCGGATGGTTGATCTGCAACACTCAATTCTCTTTTATTTGATGTTGAAATTATTTTATGCGATCTATCTTTCCGAGCCGATATTTTTACTTAGGCTTAAGAAATGATTTTTTTATAAGGATTGGCTTAATCGTTGTGAAGCTCATATCCTATTTGTCCCGTGTGGACTATTCATCTTTGACATTTTCAATCTGTTAAGCAGATTTCTATTTTTCCTTTATGATTTTGATTTCAACTTGATGACATCATTTTATTCCTTAAGCCCACTTGTAAGGAAAGTGTTGTTTCTCTTATCTAAATAGTTTGAAAAATTTTCCGGTATTTTTGAACTTGCCTTAGGATTATCACCTAAGTAATCTTTTGTGTGGTGCTAAGGTCTTTTCAGTTTGACCTTGCCACCGGTTTTCATTTGGCTACGAGTCGCGTGAGTTAGCATTCCACTTACGCACTCCGCACTCGTTATGATTCTAATGAATGACATATTTTGTCATTCAAGTTGTCCAGCTTATTTCATCCATTTTTATATATCAAATATTCTATGAATATTTCGATGAGACCATTCTTTTATTTATTGATTTTTGGATGAAAATGGAAATTTAAAATTTTGCAAAATCTTTTTCATAAGGTTTATTTAGAACTATAACCGGATTTTTGTTCTTAAAACGAATAAAGAATATTCTTAGAAGTTTTTGAGAAACTTACTTATCCTACAGAATACGATTTTGTGATTGTATTGCCCATTTAGTGTTTTAAGAATTTTGGTCGATGCGCTTGATTAACGTTATCGATAGGAATTTGCTAAACGCTTTGATGAGACAATCAGACACAGTATATTAACTTGTAAAAATAGTAAATTTTTCTAGAATGATTATTACATAATGATAAATGTAATTTTGAAAGTTTTAACTTTTCAGGAAAGAAGATTATTTAAAAGAAATTCTTTCTTTTCGATACTTTTATTCTTGTGATTCCTGGAGGGGAACCAAGACTTTGTTATTTGTACCGATACTAGTCGTATTGGTTTGGATGTCGTTCTCTTGCAAAGGAGAACGTGCTATCACTTGTGCTTCTAAATCATTATAGCTTATCGAGACTAGGTATGCCACTCATGATCTAGTGCTCGCGGCTATTGTTTTTGCTTTTAGAGTTTGACATCATCATCTTTGGATGAGAAATTTGTTCTCTACCTCGATCATAAATCTTTGGAATATTTATTTCCTCATAAGGAACTTCATGTTGACTCGATTTCCTAGCATCTTATGATATTGATATCCTTTTTATTCCTGGAAGGGAAATCGTGTTGCGAATGCGCTTTGTCGTAAGCAACAAGTGGTTGATTCTTTGATGTTGTCTGAATGGAATCATCTTTTTATCAAGTTCATCGGACGTTTTGGTACACTTCATTTTGTTGATCTTTATCTCATTCCTTTTATGGATTAGTGTCCGGTGTTCTTTTATGGTGTTCGGATCATCGGATGTACTGTTATTATACTACATCGATGTTCCGTCTCTTTTGATTCATTGGATGTACCGTTTGTACTACATCAATGACTTTGCTTTTTGGATACATTGGATGTACCGTTTGTACTACATCAATGTCTTTGCTATTTGATTCATTGGATGTGCCGTCTGTACTACATCAATGTCTTAGCTTTGGTTCATTGGGCGTACCGTTTTTGTACTACGCTGATGTCCCAAATTATTTGAGTTTCTAGTTCCTCGAGCGTACCGTTTTTGTACTACGCCGTTGCACCGGCTCAATTTTCTGCTATTCTTGACGTTCCCCACGTCTTTTATCTACGGAAATGCCTTAGGGATTCCGGTTTTCATTCTTGAGCCCGGTAATATTGTGGAAATTGAAGTTTCACCAGATTTCTTGCTAACTCTTTCGTGCACTTTATGGTGAACTTCCTATTTCAAATTTTCTTTTGTGTTGATATGCTTCCATGGTTGTTACTTCTTATTTTCCTCTTAAGTATTGCGAGGACGCAATTTCTTTAAGGAGGGGAGTCTGTAACAACCCGCATATTTATCGATTTTATATTTAATTATTTTATTTAAATATTTTATCGTTAGTCAGATTTTAGTCTGAAAAGCTACTTTTTGCAAACAGCCGAATTAGGACTCGAGACCACCCCCATTGAGTTCAAAATGCCGTTTGCGACCTTTTTGAGTATAAGCTTCGATATGTTTGGAGAAAGTTGAATTTTGCTACTTTTCACTTAGGGTTTTGGTTTGGGCTGAGCCCATTTATGTATTCCGTCCCAACCCCTCTCCTCTTCATTCACTCCTTTTCTATTTTCCTAACACTCAAGCTCAAGCAAAAATGGGGGAAGAGAAAAAGAATTAGGAAATCCTAAGCCCTAGTTTCCATTAGCAA
Source organism: Allium cepa (assembly GCA_030765085.1). Classification (NCBI taxonomy): domain Eukaryota; kingdom Viridiplantae; phylum Streptophyta; class Magnoliopsida; order Asparagales; family Amaryllidaceae; genus Allium; species Allium cepa. Next base: position 153,072,121 of record CM060945.1, read on the forward strand.
ATCCATCTTCTTGCTCCAAACTCATGTGAACCCATTGGTAAGCATCTCCTTCTTCTTCTCCAACTCATTCTCTCTTTGATTTCAGAAAATTCCTAAACCTAATTTAGGAAATGTTTCTCCTTTAAGCTTAGATTCAAGCTTGTTGGGTTGGAATTGAAGAGTGATTGTTCTTACCATTGCTCAATAGCTTCTTCTTCATTGATTTGGGTTCAAAGGTGAGATTTTTATCTCACATCTTAGTCTATAATTATCTTCGATTGTTAGGTATGAATTCCTAACACTTATTCTTGTGCAATGGATTTTGGTTTGGATTGATTTTGTGTGTATTCCAATTTTTGGTGTTTTGGTCTAATTTATGAAAATCCTATTATGGATATTTGGACATTGATATTTGAGGCGTATCGAAGAGCCGTTTAGGCTAGGTTGTCGTTCGACGTAATTACTTAGTCATCGCCATTTGCTCGATCGATCGTTTCCGATATTCGTTTGGCCATTTTTGGCCTATGTTCAGGGAATGCCCTGAACCCCAGATTCAAACGTCTGAAATGTAATATTCAGACGTCTGAATATTGTCTAGGAATTTTTCTATTCCCAGATTCAGACGTCTGAATATATGGTTTCCGACGTCTGAATTGGTTCATTTGGAACCAGAAAGGAAATAGGCTAAAATATGCCTATTTCAGACGTCTGAAACACTTGATTCAGACGTCTGAATTGTGTTCTGGAAATCTTTATATTTCCAGATTCAGACGTCTGAACCACTTGTTTCAGACGTCTGAATCAGCAGTGTTTTGCCTGCTTGCCTATTCGCTTGAGAATTCCAATTTAAATCGATTCGTGATGATCCTATTTGTTGTTATCATTTATTATGACTTTGATGACTCCTTTTTAGGGATTTTTGAATATCCATTTCAATGGATTCTTTATCGGTTTCTTTGGATTTTATTCACGTCTTCGAATGTGAATTTTATTGATTGATTGTTCTTACAATCTTCTTTGTGATTTGTCACTTTAAAAATATAAAGGTTTTCTATACTAGTAGTAAATATCAAAACTCTTTCTTCAAATGATTTCAACACTATTTTATTACAAAGCTCGTTTTCTCAAACCGACTTCTAATCTATTAGTATATACAAACCTTTACCTCACTCGTATGAGAAATCTAATTAAACGACTTAGTAAAACAAGTGGTATGAAACGCTTGCGTTTACTTCGTCGGTTAATTCTTGGACTTGTTCGATTGAATCTCTTGTGACAATTTTCTAGTGGAGATCTACAATTTGTTCGTAAATATTTAAGTTAAGCTAGTGGTTATGGGACATGAAGCTAAGCTCATATATTTACTAGCTTACAGTAATCGACACTTCTCTTTGATCATGACGATCATTTTATGTTTTAGACTAGCGTTGAGCAATGTCTTAGAGATTTTGGTTCATCGGATGTCTCGCTGTACGACGTCGTTGTTCCCTTTGATTGTGATTTGGTTCATCGGATGTCTCGCTGTACGACGTCGTTGTTCCCTTTGATTGTGTTTTGGTTCATCGGATGTCTCGCTGTACGACGTCGTTGTTCCCTTTGATTGTGATTTGGTTCATCGGATGTCTCGCTGTACGACGTCGTTGTTCCCTTTGATTGTGTTTTGGTTCATCGGATGTCTCGCTGTACGAAGTCGTTGTTCCCTTTGATTGTGATTTGGTTCATCGGATGTCTCGCTGTACGACGTCGTTGTTCCCTTTGATTGTGATTTGGTTCATCGGATGTCTCGCTGTACGACGTCCTTGTTCCCTTTGATTGTGATTTGGTTCATCGGATGTCTCACTGTACGACGTCGTTGTTCCCTTTGATTGTGTTTTGGTTCATCGGATGTCTCGCTGTACGACGTCGTTGTTCCCTTTGATTGTGATTTGGTTCATCGGACGTCTCGCTGTACGACGTCGTTGTTCCCTTTGATTGTGTTTTGGTTCATCGGACGTCTCGCCGTACGACGTCGTTGTTCCCTTTGATTGTGATTTGGTTCATCGGATGTCTCGCTGTACAGCGTCGTTGTTCCCTTTGATTGTGCTTTGGTTCATCGGATGTCTCGCTGTACGACGTCGTTGTTCCCTTTGACTGTGCTTTGGTTCATCGGATGTCTCGCTGTACGACGTCGTTGTCCCCTTTGATTGTGATTTCTGGATTTCGTGTGTTGATTTCTGGAATTTATGTTTCACCAACTTTTACGATGGGCATTGATGTATATGCCAATTATTGTGGCTTGGTGAATGAAATTAGGAGTATGACATTCCTTTTTATCTTGAGTAGATTATTGTGATATTGATTAATCTCTTATTGATTTTCAATTACTTATTTATCATAGCTTGGCATTGCGATTATTATATTTTTATGTCATATCTCTTATTATATATCACTTCATCTGATATTTATAGTGTTAACGCTAAAAATTGAACGCTAACACCCCGGTGTGTAGAGTGTAGTTGTGAAAGCACCACCTGTTGGTACGGGAACTAGAAAAAAGTAAGAATCACAGAAAAGTATTAAGAGACACGATATTTATAGTGGTTCGGCTTAAGAGAGAGCCTACGTCCACTCTAAACTCCTTTATTGCTGATATTATTACAACCCTTTACAAGATTCACCGATTACAACACCCTTTGAGTTTAAAGTCATTTAGACCAAGTAGCCTCAACTTTAATGTCGATCAAAATCTTTGAATTCATGTTGAACATGTATGATTTCTTCGTGAAGTTCCTTGAAGCGTTCTTTGTATATCAAAAGCTTTAAGTGTTGAAGTAGTTCGGAATGCAGCAGAGTAACGACGCTTGAAATGAATGTGCCAAAAGGTCCCCCTCTAGTTGGAACTCGGGGTGTATTTATAAGCACTTATCGGAGTTAGGTCGTAGGTCGTGATCGACCTAAGTTAGGTCGTAGGTCGTGACTGACCTAAGATGCACTGACTTTTCTTTCACAAGAACACGCATGCTGATTTGCACAAGTCCAGGGTCGTGGGCGACCTATCCCCTAGCGGCATGGCATAGGCGGCTTCTTTATTCATGCAGATAGGTCGAGAGCGACCTATCTTTGGTCGTTAGCGACCTATCATAGGTCGTGAGTACTTTCCTGTAGCCATAGCTGGAGTCTTTAGGTCGTTGAGTCTCTTAGGTCGTGGCCTCCTTTAGGTCGGGACATCCTTTATGTCGCAGCTTTCTTAGGTCGCGGCCTTTTTAGGTCGGTGGGCAGTTAGGTCGTTAAGACAACCATGTCGTTAGGTCGCTCCATCCTTTAAGTTGTAAGGTCGCTCCGGCTCATAGGTCGCTAAGTCGCTGAAACTTTAGGTCGTTAAAGCTTTAGGTCGCTAGGTCGCATAAACTTTAGGTCGCTAGGTCGCATTATCCTTTAGGTCGCTAGGTCTCTTAGGTCGTTGGTCTAGTTAGGTCGCTCCACATTTTCCAGTTTCCAACGAAGAGGAGTTAACATTTGCCCCTCGAAGTACGTGCCTAGGTCATAGGTCGTGTGCTTCGATTCTCTTAACTCGAGCTCTGATGAGTTGTTAGGTCGCGAGCGACCTATCGAGGAAATTAGGTCGTGTGTGTCGATTCACATCTCACTTCCCTGGGGTATAAATGACATAGGTCGTTCCTCTTTCACCTCATCTGCTCTGAACTTCCTATTCGGTCATTATCAAGTTCTCAAGCTCTCGAAGGCAAATTCAACCCATTTAGCTGTCAATTCATCTTCACCAACATATTACGTAAGTGAATTCAATCTCTAACCCACGATAATCGCCATCCAATTGTGAATCCACGTTTTCCGCCTCGAGTCCAATTCATGTGTTGTGCCCTATTTTGAATGATTATTACGATCGATCTTTGATTGCCGTTCGATATGTCATCGTTGTGATTCAAGAAGGCACGGTAACATTAATGGATCGGAGGTATTTGGGTTTGATTCCTGGATGATTCGGTGGCATGTAGGAATGATGAATTTTTACGAAGGGGATGATGGACTTGCTCGTGAGTGATAACGGGTTAATGGGTTAGTGGAGAAGAAGGTGATTGGTGGAGGGAAGCGAGGTTTTTCGCTTGAGCGGGAGCTTGCTTAAGATCCTATTAGAACTGACCCATGAACCTGCGTGACCTATAGAACCTCGCGACCTAGGACTTTCACGACCTTGGACTTAGGCGAAAGCCCATTGCTTTGAACTGCTGGGTTAGGTTGTGACCGAGCTAGGACTTAGATGATTTGGATTGCCTTGAACCTCTTAACTTGCACAGCGCGTCCTAAGGGAGTTCTGACCTATACTAGGTCGTTGGACGACCTAGGACTTGTGCAATTTTTTCTGAAAAAATCCGATTGAGTTGTTTGGACTTGAATTCTATTGCACTTCCTTATAGATCCCTTTAAAGCTGTCAACCTGTTAAATATGACATTTGCAGAAAAATGGGACGGATATACTGTCACTGACCGCCCACATCGAATGACAGATTAGTTGATAAAGAATAATCAACTTAAATGAACTGTGTGAGTGAAATGCTGTAAATCAACCGACCCAAATAAAGTATTAAAGCAAAGCTAAAATTTTGTTTGAATTAACACTGCACTTGAGTTTCAAATTAACAAGTTCTGAAATCCCACAATCGATCAGTTGTCAACTAGTTTAATTCCAGTTATTTTGCTTGTTGTTTTTATTAGTTTTGCACAACACTTCACACTTTTAGGAAACGTGCACCTTCACATCTGAACATCCAGTTGCTTATGTAGAATGACGTCTCAACAAGAAGAAATGATAGAACACGTCGAAGGGGCTTTCCCGATTGCTATTCTATTAGAGAACCCTCCGGAAAGAACTCCTACCCTTCTGAAACAGCTGGTGCTTAATCAATTATGCGTTCAATTTGGCATTGCCAAGGTAGAAGTTTTACTCCCTGGACCAAATGATTTTGCTGATAGACCACCTTCCGGTTTTGTTGCAATTAATCACCAAATGTGCTTAAGTGGAGTAATTCCTCCCTTTAATGAATTTCTTCAACAAATCCTTCTTCGACTAACGATCTCTCCTTTCCAACTGCATCCCAATGGCTATGCCATTTTGATGGGATTGTGCGTTCTGTTTAGGAGAACTCTTGACCGTCTTTCGAGTTTTGAGGAAATCTGTTACTTGTGCACTTTTGCGAAGAACAAGGACCACCCTTCAATTGTACTTGTAAGAGGTGCGAGGAACCGTAAACTAATTTTGGATTTGCCGGAGAGTGCACATGGTTTTTTGAATCAATTCTTCTATATTCATTGCCCCGCAGGATTTTACGCAGACTGGAGAATAGGAAGTGAGATCTTCTTTCCCTTCTTTCTTCAATTTTATTCTAAGTTTTTCATGGTTCGTATTGCTAGATGCTGATTCCATTCCTTATTTTTACAGCACTTCCTCCTCCTTCTAGAGATTCCAATCATAAGCCAGTCTTTGAAAGGCTAAGCATTGTGGCTGCTGAAGAGAGGAGCGCAAAATTTCTATTGACAGATGAACTTCTTCATCGGTTTGAGCTTTTACATTCTTCTCGTTCTACTCAACCTCATGAAGTTCCAACTGAAGTTCCCGATTCTCCGATGAAAACTCCTGATGCCCCGGTCTTTATTAAAGAGCACATGCGGGGAGGAACCTCTATAGAAACTTCACTAGTAAAATGTTCCACTCCAAGGGATGATGCGGAGCCATCCGAAAAGCCTGCACTTGCCCCCATAACTGAAGAAGAGGAGCCCCTTCCTCATACTGATAAGAACGTTGATCTTGGAGTTGATATTTTTGGGAGTTTAAGTGACATAATAGTCACATCTCAAGAACTTTTTAGGGATGATCGTGCCATTGCCAAAGTCACATCTCCAGCGATTGAAGCAACTTCTACTCTCAAGCACACTTCCACAGCCCCGGAAGTGCAATTTTCCACAATAACTACCACTACCCCTCAGTCGATAACTGGTTTGTAGTCTAGTTTGCCGCAAGTAGTTTTACACGTCACACGCACTTAGGATGCACTTGACTTTCTTATTCCTGGTAGATTCTCAAACCTTGTTTTTTTCTTTAATTTCAGGTTCTCCAATGGGGCGGAGCGGTTCTTATTATGACGACTTTAAACAATACGGGAGACGCAGCCGATTCGACTATAGACATCATCTCCCCCCTCGAAGAGAAACCGATGAAGAGAGGGCCATCAGAAAAGCAGACGAGAGACGAGCATATGAAGAACGTCACCGAAGAGAACACGAAAGACATGACCCTCCTCACAGAGATGATGATATCCAAAAAAGAAAGACTCACGATGAGAGAGGTAAAGGTCACATGGACGATTCTTCTAGCAAGCGGGCTAAACTTACTGAAGAAACAATGCCGACAGTTTCTGAAAATGTTACTGCTCAATCTCCTGCCCTCGTTCGTTCCGACATTCAAACAATCATCAACCGGCCCGCATACAAAGTTGGGCAAGGTCCTCCCACTCTTCAAAGTCGATTCCCTCAGTGGTGCCTGAGAGGGGTTCGATTTGATCTCGACTTGGTTCCTATCGACAAATCGGCTATGCTGCGAAATCTTGATACTGTCAGGACCGATATTGAAAGAATGTCGAACTGGCAAAAACTTGTCGACGAGCTTCAGAGGGTTAAACGAGCCAATCTCGAGGCCATGCTCACAATAGAGAACGATAAGACTGAGTGGCGGAAGACTCTCGAGCAGCATGATGCCGAAATGAGAAGTATTGCTTCCTATAATGAAAAGCTGGAAGCGGAAGTAGAAAAGCTTAAGGAAGAATTAGCTACTTCATCTACTTCCTATGCTCAAAAGGAGAGCATGCTTCAGCAAAAAGTACGAGATGCGCATGCCAGTCAAAGGGCAGTCGAAGATAAGCTTACACACAAAGAGAAGGTCATAGAAGAATATCGCGCTGAAACTTTACAGCTGCGAGAACAGATCGGCTCTCAAAGCTTGGAGATAGAGTTGTTAAAAACTCGACTTGCTATGGCCGAAAAGGAGCGTGACGAGGCTGTTGCTGGTAAACTCGCGGCCGAAGAGGCCCATCAAGCAACCAAAGCTGACATTGGCTCCACATTATTTGATTTTTATTTTCAATGTATCTTGGGGCGCGGCAGCCTTTCATTTCTGGGTCCCAAATATGAGATTACATTGGCTGAAGTATGGGAGGCTGCCGTAGATATGCTTGGAGGCGCTGGTTACTCCGAAGACCATCTTCAAGAATATTATTTTGATGAGGCAACTCGGGGAGCACTAGCTAGGGGAAAAGAGCAGCTTGCTAAATTTTGGGCTGAAACGACAGGGGAGGGGTGCTCAGAGAAGGAAGCGCTTGTAAATGCCCCGGTTCCTCCTTCGGTTTTAGCTGATGTTGATATAGCTGGCCCTAGCTCATCTTCTATTCTTCAAGATAAAACTGATCTTGGAGTTACAACTCCCCATGTTGTAGAGAAGCCTCAGGAGAGCACCGAAGCCCAGGATTATGAGATTGAAATAATAAAGACAACCGCCACAGGTAACTTTATTGCTGGACCAGTTCAAACTGATTGCTTGTTCACTTCCCACGACCTTGATGAATTTTTTGACTATCTCCTGAATCTTAATGAGCCTTTATCTCCTCTTTTTACTGACTTTAACCTCTTTTCTCCTGTAGAGAAAGCATCGAGCATCGTTCAGACTTCGCCTTCTCCGGTGATCCCTCTTCCATCTCTTCAGGTGACTCCTCCTTCTACTTCACAGCCCGGGTCACAAGAGGAGCAAATAGAGGCTCTTCATGGCTTAGCTGACCCTATCGCTTCGCAAGAGCAGAAAGACGAGGGACTTGAGGGAGGTGAGATATCTTCGGAGCGGACTCCTTCGGATGACATAATTTTGTCTGCTCTTGCTACTCCAGGGAGTGAGTCTTCTTCGAAGAGGAGAAAGAAGCACGGAACGTCGAAGAGGAGGGGGAAGAAAATCATTGCTACTGAAGAGGAACCGGAAGTTGCACCGGTTGCACCTCCCTCTCCTTCTTCCCTTATGCCTATAGATAGACCTGAAAAGCTAATCATTCGGCCGGGCAAAGGGTCCAAAGGTGGTAAGAAGAAGTGAAGAGTCGGGCTTCGGGCTTTTTGATTCCTTTTTTGTGTAATGGTCGGATGTTGTGCAGGCACCGGCCCCTGCTTTTTTATTTTGAAACCTGTATCTGCAATACAATTGAATAAAATGATCCTTTATTTGTATAGACTCTTGTTTGAATTTGAGAATGCATTTATTATTCATTTTTGCACAAGTTTATTTATATGATACTGCGGTGAGCTTGTGGTATGTTGTTTGAGCGTACTTTACCGATGTAGCTATACCATTTTGTATGTAACTATACCATGTTGCCCCCATACCATAAGCTTGCTGCAATATTTTATACTTTGAGGGGACTTGCACTCTTATTTTCTGAAGAATAATTACTTCATTCTTGAAGAAATTTTTCGTAGAGTACAACTTCCTTTATATAAGTTTTTACGCTTTGTCCTTCGAAGAAATCACTTTTTTCTTTTGCTTATGTACGCATTTTGCCAAGTGAATTCTTCTATGTGGTAAAGCGGGCCTCTGAAGGGTACTTTAACTTTCTTCCTTCCTTTTTTTTTTTTGAGGAAGGTTATTTTCTAGAATAGGTAAATCACTCTTCCTTTGAAAGTTAAAGTATGCTCTTGATGAGGATTTTTTTTTAAAATAGAAATTTGTACCTCTGAGGAGGGATTTTTCACGTTTCAACACTTGGAAGTTTTATTTCAATCTTGGTGAAACGTGTACCTCCAAAGAGTTGTGCCTTTGAAGAAAGTCTTTTCACGTTTCAACACTTGGAAGTTTTATTTCAATCTCGGTGAAACGTGGGCTTCCGAAGAGGTCTTTCTTCTTGATTGTGTCTCCGGGAGGAGGTTGTACCTCTGAGGAGGGATTTTTCACGTTTCAACACTTGGAAGTTTTATTTCAATCTTGGTGAAACGTGTACCTCCAAAGAGTTGTGCCTTTGAAGAAAGCCTTTTCACGTTTCAACACTTGGAAGTTTTATTTCAATCTCGGTGAAACATGGACTTCCAGAAAGGTCTTTATTTTGTTCTGTATTTCAACTTTGGTGAAGTGAAATTCCGAAGAGCGGCTGTTACACTTCAACTCCTGGTGAAATGTGCCTCCGAAGAGGTCTTTATTTTGTTTGCATTTCAACTCTGGTGAAGTGAAATTCCGAAGAGCGGTCGTAACACTTCAACTCCTAGTGAAATGGGCCTCCGAAGAGGGCTTTTATTTTGTTTTACATTTCAACTCTGGTGAAGTGAAATCCCGAAGAGCGGTTGTTACACTTCAACTCCTGGTGAAATGTGCCTCGGAGAGGGTTTTCATCGCCTGGAAGTTACTCTCTCATTGTAACAGCCCTAGTTTTTAGCTATTTATTTCTTTTAATTTTTTTGTTTTTAGAAATATAATTTATATAAATTGTGTTTACCAATATTGTTTAAATATTTAATTAGAGAATTAAACTCGTTAATTTAATATGATTTTTGTAACTAAATTTAAGAAGAAAAAAAAAAGGAAATTTTTATAATGTATAATGAAGTGAGTGGTAACTAAATGTTTTGGTTATTATCATAATATCTGTTGTTATACCCATTCCCTAAAAATAATGAAAAGGAGAAAATTTGTAACATATTAAAGTAGTTAATTAATTATGTTAATTTGGTAGGTTATGACATGCAAATCATGTTGGTGGAATATTCTCAATTTTGACATATTAATTATGTTAGCAGTGAACATTGCTAAGCAATATAAAACAATGAAACTTACAATCAATTTATTTGATAAATCTACCTTATTCCTAGTTAGCAATTCAAAACTTGAATAAAGGCACATACGGATATTTTAAAATGGAGTTAATGACAATTAATAGATATTTCAAAAAGAAATTTATGACAATTAATAGAGAAATTAATTGTAAAATTTCAGTAGTTGACCAGAATTAATTTATTGAATAATTAATGCAAATTAATAAAATTGATGAAAGATAAATAAGTTAATTCTTTTGGTTAATGGCATGAGGACACGAGGTTAATCCCCATTTTGTAGGAGAAATCTGCCCGTGTAACCAGTCCGGCTACCAGTGCCTACAAAGCGGACGGATTAATGTGAGACGTCGCAGGATTGATAATTAACAAAAAGGGTTAATTAACTAATTAAGTTAGTAACCAAATTTGAGTATGTAATTAAAGGAGGATAATTAATTAGTAATATGGTAATTAATTGAAATCAATTAAGGAGGGTAATTAAAAGGGATAAGGTAATCAATTGAAATCAATTAAAGGCAATTAAAGGGGAATTAATTGATTAGAAGAATATGGAAATCAAATTTGCCTTCCTTTGCGCGTGACACAAAATTTTATTCTTTTAACATTTTGACATTTGCCTCTTACCATTTGTTTCTTGAGCATGTCACTGTATTCATTTATTCACGCAGCCTTATCCACAAAAATATCAACTCTTCCAATTGCCATTTTTCCTCTCACCTAAATTAAATGCATTCAAAATTTAATCTTGCCTATCTTTGCAAATTTTCGCATACCCATTATATCTTTCTGTTTCCACTGCGTTTGTTTTGTAATAAATAAATTTTTCGAACCATTGATCAAGTAAATATTTATGTAAGCATTTATTACTTTTGCCTTTTCAGTTAAAAGCTTTTTCATTGCTTACCATAAATCACGCAAGAGCTCAAGTTTTGCTTCCTCAATCAAATCTGTTCAAATTTGCAGTAACGCATGCTTTAAATTTAGATTATAACTGGTATAAATCATGCAAGCTATCTAAAAAAAAAAAAAAAAATCCAAAAGAGTGATATCGTTCAAACATAAAACTGGAAAGAGAAATCAACGCATGCATTTATCACAATTTTCGTGTAGCGTTCAAACAAGAAGAACTGGAAATAAATCTCTTGCCTAAACGCATGCACTCAAAAATCAACGCTTGCATTTATTTCTTACGTTTTCAAACCTGCCTATTTATCTCCCCTTTTTATTTCGCAAGTTTATCTATAAATACTTTGCCTCATTCACATAAGTTTTCATATCTCCTTGTTTGTCCCTCTCTGGTACAAGCTTCTATCAGGTAAATAATTTGCATTGTTTATTTCTTTGCTTCTTCCAATTTTCCTTCCTCCTTCTTGTGTTCTCTGATTTCCTTGCTCGGCTACTTCCCCATCATGCCGTGCCATTTATAAATACATATAGAACTTTGTTAGTAGTAGGCTGGAAGAAATGATATAGATTGATTGTAGGAAGCTAGACTATGGAATTAGTGTAGTTATGATGTAGTTAGTGGTATTGTGGATTTGGATAAGTGCAGTTTGAAGAGGAAGGCATAGAAAAAAAAAAAGAATTACAATTTAATAATGGAGAAGATAAATTGATAAGGAGAAAATGATATGAAATGTTGTTTAATTCAAATAAACAATATTGTATGAATAAATCTTGGGTGAATATAATAAAATGACATTTATTTCAATTTTTAATGGTTGAAATAAATTTAAGATGGTTAAAAATAAATTTAACTACTTATTTGAGAATTTGGGTGGATAAATATCAATGGATTGTATTTATTATGGTTAATAAAAGGATATTGGTGATGTATACCAATAATCACCTTTTAATGTTTAATAATAAAAGTAAAAGAAGAAATAATTTGCCTAAACATGATGAACATGTATGTGAAATAAAGTATTATTTAATGAATTCGAATGTAGTTAGTGGCTACATTTGATTAAATCGAATAATTTGAACAGTATTGTGTTTGTTGCCAATATTGTCATTTTATTTAAATAAATATATATGAGAATGAAAATAATTGATCATGATAAATATGATTAAAAATGTGAGAAATAATTTAATAATGTCTAAACATGTATTTGTTTTGTTTGGGTGCATAACATCTTTTTATTCAATCAATTGTATTAAATTTGCAATTTATTTTGCAATTTATTCAATTTATTTTATGCATGCGTACGGTTGAAGTATGGGCCTAGGATATGTTGAGACGGTTAGCGGGTTGTAGTAGTCGAGCAAGTTGAACTAAATTTCTTTTATTCTATTCGTTCCAGTTGTTCTGAAATTTTGCTTTGACCGTAATTTTTAAATTCGCATACTTGGTATTTGGATCTTATAGATTTAAGTCAAGGCTTTGCATCCGCCGAAGTTTGATCGTGCTTTCCGTTTTTTTTTTCCGAAGTAGATACCGTGTTTGATTTAGATCCACTGCAGCGTTTAAGGTGAGTATTTCTCACCAGACATATGTACATATATTTTGTGAATTATCGCAAGTGTATGTGTAAAAATTTTATTTAAATATTATCTGTCTGTAGTATAACGTAGAATGATGAATCCCATTTAAATTGACACCTCATCAGTTATTATCTGTTGTATTATTTCTGCAGTTATATTATATTATTGTTTATTTACTGCTTAAATCACCACTGCAAGTTCCCTGTTAAATTTAGATTGTTGTGGGCTGAAATGATAGGCCTAAATGATGATTACTGTGCTATTATTATGTTAACTGTTTAACTGTTAACTTGGGATTGCGGGTTTGAAATGATAGAACCCGAGGTTTGTAAATTACGGATTGAAATGATATAAATCCGTATCACTTGACCTAGGCTAGAAAACTATATACAGGCCCGTGGTCCTTATAATATTTTCTGAAATATTTAAAATTATTTTGGAAGTTAAATATTTGATTTAATATCTTTAAAGGATTTTATATTGATTTTGAATGAGTTATAAATGTTAATAAATAAATAAATAAATATTTGAATAAAATTTTGGAATATAACTTATTTTGGAAATTCTGGATTTTTGAAAGGATAAGATTTCAGTTAAGAAATATATATATAAGTTATATTTGGAAATATTTATTAAGTTAAACAATCTACTAAAGCATTTTAATGCTGTCTTTTGAAATTGGACTAGTTTTACCCGTAACTTTAGGTAGCATTTCCTAAGTGCTATAGAATCTGGAATTTGATTGTTTTGAAATTTAAGGAATTTGATAAATTATATTTATGTTTAAGTTTTGGAGACCTTTAAGATATGAGATTTATAACTGGATTTTTCTTAATAAATTTAAGATGAACATTCTAGTGTTAAGTAAATTTTGAAATTATTTAATGGCATAATTTTGGAGTTTTATCTATGGAATTTATGGGAATATTCAAGACGAAATAATAAACACTAATTTGTTGAAAGAAAAAATATCCAACCTTAGTTTTGAATATTAATACTCCAATTGGATATATATATAGGAATTGAAATGGTCTTGGGAACATGAAGTGATATTTAAATTATGGTTTAAAATAAAGAAATATATTTGTAAAGCTATGTAAATTATCTTCTTTACAAAGTAACCATAAAGTTAAACCATTTATTCTATATACCGTTGAATGTCCAAACCATTGTGTTTGGGAGTTATGGTTTTAAAGTAAAATTTCCAAAATATTATGTTTTGAAGATATAATTTAAATATTTGGTTTCCAGATATTATAAATTTTAAGCAGTATGGTTTTTGGAAAAGAATTATACTTGAATATAACGGTATCATATTGTTTTGGGTTTTGAATGATATCGTGTTTATAGTTTGAAATAGAAATGTTTATTTTGGTTTTAAAGTATAAACTGTTTTAAAAGACCACGGTGTTATAATAACGATGGGTTGGCAAAGAGACCGGGATCGGATATGGACATACTCTCTGTCGATACCGGAAACCACTTTGACTAACCGTGTACGCGGTGGAGATTCCAGAATGAAGTAGGTTGGTGGCGACGTTTCCTGTAAGGTAAATACGTGGACCCGACTCCCGTGAGTTGGCATAAGGTGGCTAAAACAGGAGCGATCGACGGGTTAATGAGGTCATTCCTCTGATCGGACACTCCTCTTCGATATTATACTATGACTTTGGATTGATTCAGTGGCCACTTCTATTTTGATTTGGGGAGTTGTTTCGAGGTGGGCGGTTGCTGCGGCTTCGCGTTACCATCGGCCCGGATGCGTAATTGGTATATCTACCCTGGCATTGCCTAGTTGTGCCGTGTCACCTACCATACCGCGCCTTGTACGAGTTTAGATTTCTCCCGTAGCCCGTGTGGTATCCTCTAGTTGCTTCCCGATCAGGAGGAGCTATGATATTGGATGGACTACTGGGACTATTACGTGTTAAGGTGGAAAATGTAAAGCCTTAACGCTACTTAAAAGTAAGTTTATTTTATAAATAGACACTAGTATAATAGCGCAATATACTACATAGTAAATAGTTTGACGGATCCTTAGAGGATGGGCGGTCCCAAGCATCCTTTAAGTTACTTGCTCTATATTACAGTACACTTGAATTAGCTTACATTATATAAGTATGTATGTCCTGACTCGAGTGTTATGTTTTATTTTTACGCTCGGGTCAGCCTGAGTTGCAGTTTCAGTTTCTCTCCGGAGTTATGTCATCCCGTAGATCATTCATACTGCCGGAAGCCTTTCAGTCTTTATCTTATTTGCAATCAATCAAATTGGAAGACTCTGTTTCTATTTATGTCTACAGCTGTATTGCAGATTCTAAACTATGTAAATTCTATTTGGTTAAAGTTTTATAGTGGCTTCATGAACCACTGTATATTTTATTTCCGCTGTGAGTTCTGATATATGTATGTGATTCTGTGATTTATTTACTACATATTCTGAGTTTTGCCAAATTTATTTTACAACGCAGTATTTTGAACAATTCAAGTCCGACATGTGCGGATGCGAAGGGTTGAAAATACTGGGTCGTTACATTTGGTATCAGAGCTTTGGTTCTAGGCAAAACTTAGAATGTATGGTAAATTTGATTTACAGAATCACGTTCATTCGAGATTGAACCACTCTCTTTTCGAATTTTGGAACATTCCCTACGGTTCCAAAGCTCATTCGTATCCCTCACTTTTTCATCTGCTTTAGATTCTGGAGTATCTCATAACTCCACTTCGGATGATCTTTATTGTAAATTGGCGGTCTCGCCATTATTCTAATAAAGGGGTGAAACTCCTTTACCATTAGCATTGATTCACCGGAGATTTATATTTATCCTCGGTTTATATGCTAGTATCTTTGGTTATTCCAAATTCTATCTCTTCGGATCAAATGTAGATTTACCCCAACCACATCGATATGGCTCTTTAAGTCACGGATGACTAGGTCAAGGTTGTCCACGACTTATATAGACTTACCCAGTTTCCTTATTCTGATCTTCTGATTTCAATTTATCTTGAATTCTATTTGATTTGAGTTCATCAAATTTGAGTCTCTATCCTGGTTTGAGAAGTTTATTCCTATATTTGAAATTAAAATCTAATATTATATATATGAGTATAATTTTCAAAATTTTATAATTAATTTAACTAGTTGTCAAGAGATAATAGTTTTGATTTTATTTATGGTGTTGTAAGCCATGTGTTTGTCTAATAAATAAGTGAATATAAAACAATGGTTATAAATTAATTTGGAAACAGAAATGAATTTAAAACTAAAACTTGAGAATTAAATTTCTGATGATTTCAAACCTTGTGTTTAAATTTTAAAAGGATGTAATAAGTATTTTTGTATAGAAATTTGTTTCCAAAGAAATTTTAAAATTAGTGCTTTTCTCTTTGTCGCTGGAAAATGATTTCGGTGATGACTGCAGCATCATCGACATTCATTTTCGAGTTTCGAAGTGAAAAGACCATTCTGTAGTCTGGCTACAGTGTTTCCTTGAGATTTTAATTGATTTGAATTTCTAAAGTATGACTTAATATATATAGATATATAATTTAAATTTGATTTGACATATTAGGTATATATATTTAGTTATCTCTAAATGGTTTGAAGGGAATCAGGAATTTAATTCTTAAAGTTTATCTTGAGGAAGGAAAATAAATATAATAACAAAAATTTGAATAAAAAGGTTCCAATTGGAGATAATTAAATTGAAAGTTTTATTTGTATAACACCCAATTTCATTTAATATAACTTACCTTGATTTTCAAAAGTTAACATGTAATTGGATAATATACAATATAAAAGGATTTTATGAATAAAATTTGAGTGGTTATAATAAATATTATACACTTAAATTTTAGTTATAAAAGATTAATGGGGATAAATAAGGAAAAGGAATTTAAGGAATTTTATTCAAATGTCTTAATAATCAAATTAATTTAATATGGAGCCGTAAATCTAACCAAGAGATTTTAATAAAAGGTTATTTCCTGAAATGAATATGTTTGTGTAATAAACAAGGTATCTTTGAATAAGGAAAATATATTTGAAAGGGATATTTTTGGAGTAAGGATTATATATCTTCAAATCATAGTTTAATTGATGTCTAAATAAATAGTTAAGACGTATTCTAATATCACTAAATTTTGATAATTGAGAATTGGTTTTCAAATGGAAATTCAAGGGTAACTTATTGAAGGAATATCTTATTTATAAGATAAGTATTTTTAATAAAGTGTTAGGTTATTTGTTAAAATTCAGAGTTAAGTACATAATAAACTGATTAGGAATACTATTATATCTACTATAGCATATTATGAGTGCTGCTGTTTCTAAAAATAAAATGTTTTGGAAATTTTTTTTTTATAAATGAACTTAGGAATATTTCAACCTTGAAATGAATATTGTTTGGCATTGAATTTAAAGGTATAAATGAAGATTATTTTAAAGGTATTATGATTTTAGTAGCATGATTTCCAAATTTATAAATTTAATGATTTCAAAGCATTATGATTGCAAATTTATTATCTTATTTGTTTTCAAACTATCTTTAAGTGTCCTTGGTTTCCCTATCTGCTACAGAATGAGGAGGCTATTGCTTATACCAGTCTATTTAGAAATCTTTTCTATAATCTTTAAAAATCTTTGTTACTCATCGGGGCCTGAGCACCGCTTACCACCCATAGACCGACGGTCGAACTGAAAAGAGTAAAACCGATTCTAGAAGATCTTCTTCGTGCTTCAAATCCGGAACTATTCGTTTAAAGTTCTTGTTTATCTAGCTTATCTTCCTTTGTTTCTTTTCTTTTGTTCCTTTTCGAGGACGAAAAGTTCTTAAGTGGGGGAGAGTGTAACAGCCCTAGTTTTTAGCTATTTATTTCTTTTAATTTTTTTGTTTTTAGAAATATAATTTATATAAATTGTGTTTACCAATATTGTTTAAATATTTAATTTAGAGAATTAAACTCGTTAATTTAATATGATTTTTGTAACTAAATTTAAGAAGAAAAAAAAAAGGAAATTTTTATAATGTATAATGAAGTGAGTGGTAACTAAATGTTTTGGATATTATCATAATATCTGTTGTTATACCCATTCCCTAAAAATAATGAAAAGGAGAAAATTTGTAACATATTAAAGTAGTTAATTAATTATGTTAATTTGGTAGGTTATGACATGCAAATCATGTTGATGGAATATTCTCAATTTTGACATATTAATTATGTTAGCAGTGAACATTGTTAAGCAATATAAAACAATGAAACTTACAATCAATTTATTTGATAAATCTACCTTATTCCTAGTTAGCAATTCAAAACTTGAATAAAGGCACATACGGATATTTTAAAATGGAGTTAATGACAATTAATAGATATTTCAAAAAGAAATTTATGACAATTAATAGAGAAATTAATTGTAAAATTTCAGTAGTTGACCAGAATTAATTTATTGAATAATTAATGCAAATTAATAAAATTGATGAAAGATAAATAAGTTAATTCTTCTGGTTAATGGCATGAGGACACGAGGTTAATCCCCATTTTGTACGAGAAATCTGCCCGTGTAACCAGTCCGGCTACCAGTGCCTACAAAGCGGACGGATTAATGTGAGACGTCGCAGGATTGATAATTAACAAAAAGGGTTAATTAACTAATTAAGTTAGTAACCAAATTTGAGTATGTAATTAAAGGAGGATAATTAATTGGTAATATGGTAATTAATTGAAATCAATTAAGGAGGGTAATTAAAAGGGATAAGGTAATCAATTGAAATCAATTAAAGGCAATTAAAGGGGAATTAATTGATTAGAAGAATATGGAAATCAAATTTGCCTTCCTTTGCGCGTGACACAAAATTTTATTCTTTTAACATTTTGACATTTGCCTCTTACCATTTGTTTCTTGAGCATGTCACTGTATTCATTTATTCACGCAGCCTTATCCACAAAAATATCAACTCTTCCAATTGCCATTTTTCCTCTCACCTAAATTAAATGCATTCAAAATTTAATCTTGCCTATCTTTGCAAATTTTCGCATACCCATTATATCTTTCTGTTTCCACTGCGTTTGTTTTGCAATAAATAAATTTTTCGAACCATTGATCAAGTAAATATTTATGTAAGCATTTATTACTTTTGCCTTTTCAGTTAAAAGCTTTTTCATTGCTTACCATAAATCACGCAAGAGCTCAAGTTTTGCTTCCTCAATCAAATCTGTTCAAATTTGCAGTAACGCATGCTTTAAATTTAGATTATAACTGGTATAAATCACGCAAGCTATCTAAAAAAAAAAAAATCCAAAAGAGTGATATCGTTCAAACATAAAACTGGAAAGAGAAATCAACGCATGCATTTATCACAATTTTCGTGTAGCGTTCAAACAAGAAGAACTGGAAATAAATCTCTTGCCTAAACGCATGCACTCAAAAATCAACGCTTGCATTTATTTCTTACGTTTTCAAACCTGCCTATTTATCTCCCCTTTTTATTTCGCAAGTTTATCTATAAATACTTTGCCTCATTCACATAAGTTTTCATATCTCCTTGTTTGTCCCTCTCTGGTACAAGCTTCTATCAGGTAAATAATTTGCATTGTTTATTTCTTTGCTTCTTCCAATTTTCCTTCCTCCTTCTTGTGTTCTCTGATTTCCTTGCTCGGCTACTTCCCCATCATGCCGTGCCATTTATAAATACATATAGAACTTTGTTAGTAGTAGGCTGGAAGAAATGATATAGATTGATTGTAGGAAGCTAGACTATGGAATTAGTGTAGTTATGATGTAGTTAGCGGTATTGTGGATTTGGATAAGTGCAGTTTGAAGAGGAAGGCATAGAAAAAAAAAAAGAATTACAATTTAATAATGGAGAAGATAAATTGATAAGGAGAAAATGATATGAAATGTTGTTTAATTCAAATAAACAATATTGTATGAATAAATCTTGGGTGAATATAATAAAATGACATTTATTTCAATTTTTAATGGTTGAAATAAATTTAAGATGGTTAAAAATAAATTTAACTACTTATTTGAGAATTTAGGTGGATAAATATCAATGGATTGTATTTATTATGGTTAATAAAAGGATATTGGTGATGTATACCAATAATCACCTTTTAATGTTTAATAATAAAAGTAAAAGAAGAAATAATTTGCCTAAACATGATGAACATGTATGTGAAATAAAGTATTATTTAATGAATTCGAATGTAGTTAGTGGCTACATTTGATTAAATCGAATAATTTGAACAGTATTGTGTTTGTTGCCAATATTGTCATTTTATTTAAATAAATATATATGAGAATGAAAATAATTGATCATGATAAATATGATTAAAAATGTGAGAAATAATTTAATAATGTCTAAACATGTATTTGTTTTGTTTGGGTGCATAACATCTTTTTATTCAATCAATTGTATTAAATTTGCAATTTATTTTGCAATTTATTCAATTTATTTTATGCATGCGTACGGTTGAAGTATGGGCCTAGGATATGTTGAGACGGTTAGCGGGTTGTAGTAGTCGAGCAAGTTGAACTAAATTTCTTTTATTCTATTCGTTCCAGTTGTTCTGAAATTTTGCTTTGACCGTAATTTTTAAATTCGCATACTTGGTATTTGGATCTTATAGATTTAAGTCAAGGCTTTGCATCCGCCGAAGTTTGATCGTGCTTTCCGTTTTTTTTTTCCGAAGTAGATACCGTGTTTGATTTAGATCCACTGCAGCGTTTAAGGTGAGTATTTCTCACCAGACATATGTACATATATTTTGTGAATTATCGCAAGTGTATGTGTAAAAATTTTATTTAAATATTATCTGTCTGTAGTATAACGTAGAATGATGAATCCCATTTAAATTGACACCTCATCAGTTATTATCTGTTGTATTATTTCTGCAGTTATATTATATTATTGTTTATTTACTGCTTAAATCACCACTGCAAGTTCCCTGTTAAATTTAGATTGTTGTGGGCTGAAATGATAGGCCTAAATGATGATTACTGTGCTATTATTATGTTAACTGTTTAACTGTTAACTTGGGATTGCGGGTTTGAAATGATAGAACCCGGGGTTTGTAAATTACGGATTGAAATGATATAAATCCATATCACTTGACCTAGGCTAGAAAACTATATACAGGCCCGTGGTCCTTATAATATTTTCTGAAATATTTAAAATTATTTTGGAAGTTAAATATTTGATTTAATATCTTTAAAGGATTTTATATTGATTTTGAATGAGTTATAAATGTTAATAAATAAATAAATAAATATTTGAATAAAATTTTGGAATATAACTTATTTTGGAAATTCTGGATTTTTGAAAGGATAAGATTTCAGTTAAGAAATATATATATAAGTTATATTTGGAAATATTTATTAAGTTAAACAATCTACTAAAGCATTTAAATGCTGTCTTTTGAAATTGGACTAGTTTTACCCGTAACTTTAGGTAGCATTTCCTAAGTGCTATAGAATCTGGAATTTGATTGTTTTGAAATTTAAGGAATTTGATAAATTATATTTATGTTTAAGTTTTGGAGACCTTTAAGACATGAGATTTATAACTGGATTTTTCTTAATAAATTTAAGATGAACATTCTAGTGTTAAGTAAATTTTGAAATTATTTAATGGCATAATTTTGGAGTTTTATCTATGGAATTTATGGGAATATTCAAGACGAAATAATAAACACTAATTTGTTGAAAGAAAAAATATCCAACCTTAGTTTTGAATATTAATACTCCAATTGGATATATATATAGGAATTGAAATGGTCTTGGGAACATGAAGTGATATTTAAATTATGGTTTAAAATAAAGAAATATATTTGTAAAGCTATGTAAATTATCTTCTTTACAAAGTAACCATAAAGTTAAACCATTTATTCTATATACCGTTGAATGTCCAAACCATTGTGTTTGGGAGTTATGGTTTTAAAGTAAAATTTCCAAAATATTATGTTTTGAAGATATAATTTAAATATTTGGTTTCCAGATATTATAAATTTTAAGCAGTATGGTTTTTGGAAAAGAATTATACTTGAATATAACGGTATCATATTGTTTTGGGTTTTGAATGATATCGTGTTTATAGTTTGAAATAGAAATGTTTATTTTGGTTTTAAAGTATAAACTGTTTTAAAAGACCACGGTGTTATAATAACGATGGGTTGGCAAAGAGACCGGGATCGGATATGGACATACTCTCTGTCGATACCGAAAACCACTTTGACTAACCGTGTACGCGGTGGAGATTCCAGAATGAAGTAGGTTGGTGGCGACGTTTCCTGTAAGGTAAATACGTGGACCCGACTCCCGTGAGTTGGCATAAGGTGGCTAAAACAGGAGCGATCGACGGGTTAATGAGGTCATTCCTCTGATCGGACACTCCTCTTCGATATTATACTATGACTTTGGATTGATTCAGTGGCCACTTCTATTTTGATTTGGGGAGTTGTTTCGAGGTGGGCGGTTGCTGCGGCTTCGCGTTACCATCGGCCCGGATGCGTAATTGGTATATCTACCCTGGCATTGCCTAGTTGTGCCGTGTCACCTACCATACCGCGCCTTGTACGAGTTTAGATTTCTCCCGTAGCCCGTGTGGTATCCTCTAGTTGCTTCCCGATCAGGAGGAGCTATGATATTGGATGGACTACTGGGACTATTACGTGTTAAGGTGGAAAATGTAAAGCCTTAACGCTACTTAAAAGTAAGTTTATTTTATAAATAGACACTAGTATAATAGCGCAATATACTACATAGTAAATAGTTTGACGGATCCTTAGAGGATGGGCGGTCCCAAGCATCCTTTAAGTTACTTGCTCTATATTACAGTACACTTGAATTAGCTTACATTATATAAGTATGTATGTCCTGACTCGAGTGTTATGTTTTATTTTTACGCTCGGGTCAGCCTGAGTTGCAGTTTCAGTTTCTCTCCGGAGTTATGTCATCCCGTAGATCATTCATACTGCCGGAAGCCTTTCAGTCTTTATCTTATTTGCAATCAATCAAATTGGAAGACTCTGTTTCTATTTATGTCTACAGCTGTATTGCAGATTCTAAACTATGTAAATTCTATTTGGTTAAAGTTTTATAGTGGCTTCATGAACCACTGTATATTTTATTTCCGCTGTGAGTTCTGATATATGTATGTGATTCTGTGATTTATTTACTACATATTCTGAGTTTTGCCAAATTTATTTTACAACGCAGTATTTTGAACAATTCAAGTCCGACATGTGCGGATGCGAAGGGTTGAAAATACTGGGTCGTTACATTCATGGTTGGAGGGTCATGACTCCTCCAATCTTTTTTGTTGAGTAGAGAACTTTCTTTTTTGTGGCGTATGACCCATTAGAGGTCTTTATCCTCCGAAGAGTTGTGCCTCCGAAGAGGACTTGTGCTGCCGATGATGGCTTTGGTTGTTCCCTTGTCCACTTGCTTATGCCTTTTCAGCGATCCTCTGTTTTTTTTTTCAAGCTTTCATTCCCTTTTCTTACAAGTAATTTTTTTAATCCAAGGAAGTGTACTTTATTGTCAGGCAAGTTCGTGAGAACGGGCATTAGCTTCTTAATTGGATGTTTGTTTGTTCAAACGATCTCAATTTATTAGCAAAGGCCCGTTTCTGTTGAAATCATAGGTCGTTCAATTGAAGTACTTCCTATCTAGGATTTGAATTCGGGGCTTTTGTGACTCGAAATTTGGCGAGAATCACTTGGTCTTATTATGTGCAAGTTTCACTTCCATGGTCTGCAAAAATTTAAATCGACATTTCAGCAATACATTCTATGTACTTTTTATATCGAAAATAAAGCAAACATGTAATAATAATAAGGAACACAAGATTTATAGTGGTTCGGCCAGGAAATTGGGCCTACATCCACTTTATATTCTTTCATTATTTACTTGCATCAGTTTTACCATTGCCTTTAATTACAAGAATCATACATTCATAACTCCTTTAACAATATTTCAACCAAATTTTCAAGTAAAGTATGGACGCAAGTGATTGCTGTTCCATGCCCTTGGAATTTGATCTCCTTCAACAGTAGTGAGTTTGAATGTGCCGTCAAGAAGCTTCTGACCTATGACATATGGTCCTTCCCAATTTGGCCCAAACACACCTGTCGCTGTCATAATTCTCTTCAGGACTAGATCTCCAATCTCAAAGCTGCGTTGGCGAACTTTGGAATTGAAATGTCTGGCTATCCTTTGCTGATGAGCTGCAATTCTGAGATTAGCCTCATCTCTTTTTTCATCAAGGAGATCTAGCGCCTCAAGCTGTAGCTTTTCGTTTTCTGCTTGATTGAAATGGATTCTTCTATGTGAAGGGACCTCTATTTCTACCGGAATCATTGCCTCTGACCCGTATGCCAATGAAAACAGGGTGTGTCCAGTCGCAGTTTTGTGAGTGGTTCTGTATGCCCATAGTGCCAGTGGTAGCTTATCGACCCAACCACCTTTTGCTCTTTCACGTTGCTTCTTGATGGTTGACTTAATAATTTTGTTCACGGCTTCCACTTGCCCGTCTGCCTGCGGATGAGCCACTGCTGAGAAGCTTTTACGGATTTTGAATCGCTTGCAAAAATCTTGGAATTCTTCACTTTCAAATTGAGTACCATTATCTGTAATTATTTTTTGAGGCACACCATATCTGCAAATGATATTTTTAGTCACAAAGTTTATCATCTTTTTAGAGGTGATAGTAGCCAATGGTTCAGCTTCAGCCCATTTAGTGAAATAATCTACAGCAACAATGGCATATTTGATTCCAGATTTGGCAATTGGTAGCGGTCCAATGAGATCCATTCCCCAAATTGCAAATGGCCATGGACTGACCATCTGTGTGAGTTCAGTAGAAGGTGCTCTAGGAATTTTAGCAAATCTTTGGCATCTGTCACACTTTCGGGAATAGCTTGCAGCATCTCGATTAATTTCTGGCCAAAAATATCCGTATCGGAGAATTTTCTTTGCTAATGTTTGGCCTCCAGAATGATCACCACATTCTCCTCCATGTACCTCCGCTAGGATTGTTTTGGACTCTTCCCTGGATACACATCGAAGTAATGGCATTGAGAATCCCCGTCTGTATAATCGGCCATCCTGGATTATATATCGAGAGGCTTTTCTCAGTAGCTTTTGTCGTTCTTTTGAGTTCCCTGGTAGAGAGCCATTGAGCAGATATTCTGTTATTGGAGTCATCCATGACTCTTGCTCTTGAGACATACTCATGATCCAATCAATGTCCATCTCATTAATGCTCGGTGCCGACAGAACTTCTACTGGGACTAACCCCAGAAATTGAGCTTCGCCGGTGCTAGAGTACTTTGCGAGAGAATCTGCTTTCATGTTTTGTTCTCGAGGAATATGGTTTATCGTGTGGTGATCGAAGTCACACAGAAGTTCCCAAGCCTTTGACAAGTAGGCGGGCAGATTTCCCCCTTTCGCTTGGAATTCCTTTTTGACTTGGCATACAATAAGCTGAGAATCACTGAAGATCTGTAACGCTCGGATGTTTAATTCTTTAGCAATCCTTAAGCCAGCGATAAGGGCTTCGTATTCTGCTTCATTGTTTGTTGAAGGAAATTCCAATCTTAGTGCATAGCATAATGATCGACCTTCAGGGGACTCAAGTACAACTCCGGCCCCAGAACAGTAGTCGTTTCTCGCGCCATCGACATATAACTTCCATTGTATTGGGGAATCGTCGATCGTTTCCTCCTCACCATTACCCTTATCCGTGAATTCTGCGATGAAATCCGCTAAAGCCTGTCCATTGATTGCTTTTCGGGGATGATAAGTGATGTCATATTGACTGAGTTCAATATTCCACTTTAGAAGACGACCCGAAGCCTCAGGGCGAAACAAGACTTGCTTTAAAGGTTGATCAGTGAGGACTCTGATAGGATGAGCTTGGAAATATTGCCTCAACTTTCTAGATGCAATTAGTAGGCAATAGGCGAGTTTTTCCAACTTAGAGTAATTCATCTCTGCCCCAGTGAGTCTTTTGCTGATATAGTAAACTGGATGTTGAATCCTCTTGTCTTCCCGTATCAGCGCTGCACTTAAAGCATGAGATGATACTGCTAAGTATATAAGAAGATCCTCGCCATCACCAGGCCTAGAAAGTATTGGAGGCGTTTCCATATGGCGAATCAATTCATCAAAGGCTTTTTGGCATTCGGGAGTCCAATCGAAGTTTTTCTTTCCTTTCTTTAGGGCATCAAAAAATGGGATGCATTTATCTGTGGCTTTGGAAATGAACCGACTCAAGGCGGCGACTTTTCCATTGAGACTTTGCAATTCCTTCTTTGTTCTAGGAGCTTTGATTTCCTTTAAGGCGGTAATTTGAGCTGGACTAGCCTCGATGCCCCTTGCGCTCACGAGCAAAACCCAAAAACTTGCCGGATTCCACTCCAAATGAACATTTCAAAGGATTGAGCTTCATTCCGTATTTTCGGAGGACCGCGAACATGTCCGCTAAGTGTTCTATGTGATCCACTGCTTTCTTAGACTTTACTAACATGTCATCGACGTAGACTTCCATAGTCTTGCCTAATTGCGGTTTGAGCATAGCATTAACAAGTCTTTGGTATGTTGCCCCTGCATTCTTAAACCCGAAGGGCATAACTCTGTAGCAGTAAAGACCAATGTCAGTGATAAAGCTTGTGTCCTCCTGATCTGGCTCATGCATCATGATCTGGTTGTATCCGGAGTAAGCATCCATGAAAGATAACAATTCGTGTCCCGCTGTTCCGTCTACCAGTTGATCGATTCTGGATAATGGGAAGCAGTCTTTGGGGCAGGCCTTGTTTAGATCTGAAAAATCGATGCATACTCTCCATTTTCCATTGGCTTTCTTAACCAGCACTGGATTCGAAACCCAATTCGGATAGGTAGATTCTTTGATAAAATTATTCTCCATGAGCCGATCAACTTCTTCTTTTAATGCTGCTGACCTTTCTGGACCTTGAGTTCTTCTTTTCTGCTTCACAGGTGTGAATTTTGGATCAATATTTAGAGCGTGTACTGCAACTTCTGGGGATATTCCGCACATATCGGCATGAGTCCAAGCAAAAACATCCAAATTTGCCTTTAAAAAAGATATTAAGATATTCTGAGTTGACACATTAAGTTGTGAACCCACATTCAACACCTTGTTTGAGTCCTTTGGGTCAACAGGTACTGGTATTGTCGTTTCCACTAGTACCACTCTATTCTCCCCTGCACTGACTTTTCTATGATCCATTTCTTTCCTTGCTCCGCTGTGCTCGCCAGTGCAGGGTCCGCCCTGTAATTGCTACAAGGCTGGTTCTTTGATGCGGACTGGGGCTGCCGCATCCTTTCCCATTTCTCTTTTTCTGGTTTCTCGTAGCTCTGTTAGATAACATTCCCGCCCCGCATTTTGATCCCCTTTTATAACTCCCACTCCATTATCTGTGGGAAATTTAATGGTGAGGCACCATGGGGCCAGAACAACTTTGAATGCTGCGAGAGTTGGACGGCCAAGGAAAGCATTGTAAGCAGAAAATTCGTCGACAATCACAAAAGTTTGCTTGCGGACCACTTTTCTCTCTCCTTCTCCAAGTTCCACAAACAAATCAACGGTTCCTATTGGCTGTTTTGGCTCCCCAGTGAAGCCAGCGATTTTCTGCGATGAGGCTTGCACATCAGCCATAGGGATCCTCATCTGGTCGAATGTTTTCTTGAAGAGGATATTGCAGGATGCGCCACAATCAATGAGAATTCTTCTGACAATAGTTGGCCCGATACCAGCCGAGATGACTAAGGGATCCAAGGTAGGAGCTTCAATACCTGCGGAATCCCTGGCTCTGAACACAATATCATCGTTGAAGGTTCTTTGCTGCTTCAGGGGCATAGCACCTTCCAAAACGAATACATCTTCTTTGGTCGGTACGTATTTCAAAGCTCGGGTATACCTCTCCATCTCACCCCAGCTTCTGCCTGCTGGATGAGGTCCTCCTGTAATGACATTGATAATGGGTCTTCCAGATTCATGCCCTGCTGCCTTCTAACCTATCCTAGGCTGATGAGCAGGAGCTTGCTGCCCCTGACTAGACGAAGCAGGATTGTTGTTATTCTTTTTCACAAATTGCTGCAGCTTGTTTTCCCTTAGCAACTCTTCAATCAGATTTTTCAATTGGTGGCATTCGTCGGTATCATGACCCGGCTGATTATGAAAGCGACAGAATTTCCCACTTTGCACAGCTTTCCTCCCGGTTCTCAGAACAGGAGGTTTAGGATATTCAACAGAATCTTTAGTGGCAAGGTATATATGCTCTGGTGTATCTGATAAAGGAGTATATTCCGATGGTTTGAAGGAACGAGGCCTCTTCAGATTTTTCTGTTTCTTTCCATCGTTATTTTCCCTTTTCTGTCCAGCAGATTCACTCTTGCGTGGAGCAACAATGTTATCTTCAGCTTTTTCTAACACTGCCTTTACCGGTACAGGACGGCTTTCCAGGCGTATTAACTCATCTGCTTTCTTGTAGAATTTTTCAAGGGAATTTGGTTCCTTCATGTTAAGCCATTTTTCAAATTCGCTCGACTTGTCGATGGCCCTCATCAGATAGGTCAAGATCATCCGTGGTTCTGCATTGTCTACCTCGGCCAGCGCTATATTAAAGCGATTCAAGAAAGATCTGATAGTTTCACCCGGATTCTGTTCTAAACTTGACAACGACATAATATCCTTGGCTTTTGAAGCGTATAGTCTGAACTGCTCCTTGAACTTCCGGGTTAAGTCAGAAAACTGATCGATAGATCGGACTGCCAGCTTGGTGAACCAAAGCAGAGCTACACCTTCCAGGTATACAGGAAAATATCGGCACTTTATTTCATCAGAAGCCCTGACACCTGTCATGTGCCAATCATACTTATACAAGAATTCGTTCGGATCACTTGTTCCTTTGTAAGCTGGAATGGTTGGAGGGACAAACTTCCTTGGGAATTTAGCCTTTAAGATTTTCTCAGTAAATGGAGTTTTACTTGGGGCAAAACCCCATTCTTTCTCGTCTTCAACCCTCTGCATACTCTCTTTCATGATTTGTCGGACCATCCCAGAAAGATAATCCTCATCATGTCGAGTTCTAGATCCACCAACCTCAGGAAGTGTTTGTTTAAAGGGGCTAGCAGCCCTTTCAGGAGCATTCCTTTCTTCAGCATCATGAATGTTGCCAGCAAAGTTCCTTTCATTACCTGCCGGTTGACGGTTTGCCCCAAGCAAATCGTTCAACCTATTCAGAATTAGGGCATTTTGGGAATTTTGAGCCTCGAATTGTGCATTTTGGGCATTTATCTGCTGGTTCAGCCCTAAGATTGCAGCATCCAGCTCTGCCTTTGTAACTCCGACAGCTGGAGTTGCTTGAATCGATACAGGGGAAGCGGAGGTTCCCTCTTGAGCATTTCCAGATCTTACAGATCTACTCTTTCTACCCGGAGCCATGATTTCGGATAAACTTCTAGTCTTCAGAGAGGTTACTTCAACAAACTTTCGTGGAGCAATGATGACGATTTTCCTGAGTTCGGTTCTCAGTGAAAGCACCAAAAATGTTAACGCTAAAAATTGAACGCTAACACCCCGGTGTGTAGAGTGTAGTTGTGAAAGCACCACCCGTTGGTACGGGAACTAGAAAAAAAGTAAGAATCACAGAAAAGTATTAAAAGACACGATATTTATAGTGGTTCGGCTTAAGAGAGAGCCTAAGTCCACTCTAAACTCCTTTATTGCTGATATTATTACAACCCTTTACAAGATTCACCGATTACAACACCCTTTGAGTTTAAAGTCATTTAGAACAAGTAGCCTCAACTTTAATGTCGATCAAAATCTTTGAATTCATGTTGAACATGTATGATTTCTTCGTGAAGTTCGTTGAAGCGTTCTTTGTATCTCAAAAGCTTTAAGTGTTGAAGTAGTTCAGAATGCAGCAGAGTAACGACGCTTGAAATGAATGAGCCAAAAGGTCCCCCTCTAGTTGGAACTCGGGGTGTATTTATAAGCACTTATCGGAGTTAGGTCGTAGGTCGTGATCGACCTAAGTTAGGTCGTAGGTCATGACTGACCTAAGATGCACTGACTTTTCTTTCACAAGAACACGCATGCTGATTTGCACAAGTCCAGGGTCGTGGGCGACCTATCCCCTAGCGGCATGGCATAGGAGGCTTCTTTATTCATGCAGATAGGTCGAGAGCGACCTATCTTAGGTCGTTAGCGACCTATCATAGGTCGTGAGTACTTTCCTGTAGCCATAGCTGGAGTCTTTAGGTCGTTGAGTCTCTTAGGTCGTGGACTCCTTTAGGTCGGGACATCCTTTATGTCGCAGCTTTCTTAGGTCGCGGCCTTTTTAGGTCGGTGGGCAGTTAGGTCGCTAAGACAACCATGTCGTTAGGTCGCTCCATCCTTTAAGTTGTAAGGTCGCTCCGGCTCATAGGTCGCTAAGTCGCTGAAACTTTAGGTCGTTAAAGCTTTAGGTCGCTAGGTCGCATAAACTTTAGGTCGCTAGGTCGCATTATCCTTTAGGTCGCTAGGTCTCTTAGGTCGTTGGTCTAGTTAGGTCGCTAGGTCGCATAAACTTTAGGTCGCTAGGTCGCATTATCCTTTAGGTCGCTAGGTCTCTTAGGTCGTTGGTCTAGTTAGGTCGCTCCACATTTTCCAGCTTCCAACGAAGAGGAGTTAACATATAGCTAGTCTGATCCGTTTATTATTTTCTTCTTAAATAATACTCGGGTCAGACTGAGATTTTACAGGTGCTTCCTCATGGCTTCCTATCTGGAACCATCTTCTGACTTTTGGCTAACTACTCTAGTTTGGTAGTTTTTGTTGTATACATATTTTTGTCTAGCACTTGCATCTATTCCTTTTTATTATTGTGGATCTTTTTGATCACTACTCTGATGTACACTTTCATGTGTAATATTCATATTTGTTTCCGCCTTTGTGATATGAATTATCTGTGACTTATTTATGTTATGTTTATTTCTATATTTGTTTCCGAAGATTATTATAGCCACTGTGTAGTAGCTTTGAGTTTGTGTCGGTATGTCGGATTTCCCTCTTGATAAAGAAATGCATGTATACTATCTGACATATCGATGCTCGCGCAAAGCAATTACACGAATGGTCGCTCCTCAACAGCCTTATTCTCTGTGCTAGTTGACAGCATTCACCGTAATGTTCTTGGCTAGCATGGGTATAGAGGTGGGGCGTCACAAAGTGCTCGGGCACCAGGTCGGTCGACCAGCCCAGGGGCTCGGTCGGCCGAAGCCTGTAGCCAGCACTTCCTAAACAGAGGCAGGAAATGCCGGACTACAGGTCGGTCGGCCGGCCCAGGGGCTCGGTCTGCCGAATCCTGTATTCTGCACTTCCTACCCTATTTCAAATGAGGTGCAAATCTCGACCAAATTGCAATCGCACGAGCAACGGCGCTAAGGGTTTATGCCAATCGACTACCCGACCCTATATGCTCCTCGATGCATCACCAAAAACATGTTCAAACATCAAAGTTATGATTTTTAAAGAATTGAACCCAAAACACTAAAAATTGGAATATTCACAAAACCAATCCAAATCAAAAGCAATTGCACAAGAATAAGTGTTAGGAATTTATACCTAACAATCGAAGATAAATATAAGCATAGATGTGAGATAAAAATCTCACCTTTGAACCCAAGCAATTGAAGAAGAAGCTTGAAAGAAAAGGAGAATCAACCACTCTTCAAATTCAACTCAAGAAGCTTCAATCTAAGCTTAAAAGAGAAACATTTCCTAAATTAGGTTAGGAAATTTCTGAAATTGGAAGGAGAATGAGTTGGAGAAAAAAGAAGAGAAAGCTTACCAATGGGTTCTCTTGAGTTTGGAGCTAAAGCTTGGATTTTGCAAATGAACTCAGGGCTTAGGAATTCTAATTTCCAATCTTTTCCCCCATTTTTGATGAAGCTTGAATGTATTAGGAAATTATGAAGGAATGAAGTAATGAAGAGGAGAGGGGGTTAGGACTGAGTTAGTAAGTTGCTAATGGGTTCAGCCCAAACCAAAGCCCTAAGTGAAAAAGGTCAAAATTCGACTTACTCCAAACATATTGAAGCTTATACTCAACAAGGTCGCAAACATCATTTTGAACTCAATGGAAGGGGTCCCGAGTCCTAATTCGACCGTATGAAAAAAGTTGATTTTCGGACTAAAATCCGACGAACGATAAAATATTTAAATAAAATATTTAAATATACAATCGATAAATATGCGGGTTGTTACAGACTCCCCTCCTTAAAGAAATTGCGTCCTCGCAATACTTAAGAAGAAAATAAGAAGTAACAACCATAGAAGCATATCAATCACAAAAGAAAATTTGAAATAGGAAGTTCACCATAAGGAGCATGAAAGAGTAAGCCTGAACGGGATCGCTCGATGAATTCTCTGAATTCCCAAGAGCAATCCTTAGGATTTGAGGACCATTGAACTATCACAAGAAGAACATCTTTATTCCGAAGGCGCTCAACCTCCGAAGTAATGATGCGAATGGAATGTTGCTCATAAGTCAAAACTGGTGAGACTTCAATTTCATCAATAACACCAGCTCGAGAATAAAAATAGGAAACCTAAAAGCATTTCCATAGTTACAAGATGCAGAAAACGTCAAGAATAGCAGAAAATTGAGCCAGTGCAACGACGTAGTACAAAAACGGTACGCCCAATGATCCAAAGCCCGAATAATTTCGGAACACCGACGTAGTACAAAACGGTACGTCCAATGAACCGAACACCATAAAAGAACATCGAACACTAGTCTAAAAAAAAGAAATGAGATGAAGCTCAATAAAACGAAGTACATCAAAACGCCCAATGAACTTGGTAAAACGATCATAAGATACAAGGAATCTCGAGCCAACGACGTTGACACAAATTAAGTTCCTTATGAGAAATAAATATTCCAAAGATTTATGATCGAGGTGGAGAACAAATTTCTTATCCAAAAATGGTGATGCCAAATTTTAAAAGTAAAAACAATAGCCGCGAGCACTAGATCATGAGTGGCATATCTAGTCTCGATAAGCTATAATGATTTAGAAGCACAAGTGATAGCACGTTCTCCTTTGCAAGAGAATGGCATCCAAACCAGCACGACTAGTATCGGTACAAATAGCAAAGTCTTGGTTCCCCTTCAGGAATCACAAGAATAAGAGTATCGAAAGGAAGAGTTCTTTTAAATAATCCTCTTTCCCGAAAAGTTAAAACTTTCAAAATCACAATTATCTCAATGTAAAAATATTTCTACAAAAATTTACAATTTAAAAGTCAATATATCGTGTCTGATTGTCTCATCAAAGCGTTTAGGAGATTCTTATCAATAACGTTGATCAAGTGCATCGACCAGAATTCTTAACACACTAAATGTGCAATACAATCACAAAATCATCTTCTATATAGTAAACATGTTTCTTAAAAACCTTTAAGAATATTCTTTGCTTGTTTAAGAGAAAATCAAATTGTACTTATAAATAAATCTTATGAAAAAGATTTGTAAAATTTCAAATTTCAATTTTCATCCAAAATCAATAAATACAAAGATGGAGTCATCGAGATATTTGTAGAATACTGGATTTATAACATGGATGAAACAAGATGGGCAAACTGAATGACATAATAATTCATTCATAGATTCATAACGAGTGCGGAATGCGGTAAGTGGAATGCTAACTCCCGCAACTCGTAGCAAATGAAAATCGGTGGCAAGGTTGAACTAAAAAGACCTTAACACTACTCAAAAGATTGCTTAGGTGACAGTCCTAAGACAAACTCAAAAATACCGGAAAAGTTTCACAAATTATTTAGATAAGAGAAATAACACTTTTCTCATTTTGAGGGCATAAAGAATAAAATGATGCCTTCAAAAATTTGAAATCGGAATCACAAGAAAAAATAGAAATCTGCTTAACAGATGGAAAATATCGGAGATGAATAGTCCACACGGAAAATAGGATATCGGGCTCACAACGATTGATCCAATCCTTACATAAATCAATTCCGAAGCCTAGGTAAAAATCGGCTCGGGAAGAAAAATCACATAAAATGATTTCGACATCAATAAAAAGCAAATTGAGTGTTGCGGATCTACCATCCAGATTCACAACCCTTAAAGAAGTCATCAAGCCCAAAATATTCAAAGAAAAAGATTCGACAAGTTCTTTTGATATGAAATAGTGAGATGAAACCCGTATCAACAAGAACTCAAATAAGAAGATCAAGAAATAAAACAATGCCATCAAGGATTGAGTGAAAAATACCTTGATCGAGAGAAGAGTTTCTAGGGGCTTGCACTGCATTGATCTCTCCCTCCTTCTTACTTTGAACTATGGGACATGCAGTAATATGTTGACCCGAGATTTTGCAATAGCGACAAAAGAGGGGTTTCGGACACTCCCATGCATAGTGGTTCGTAGAACCACAATTGTAGCATTGACCAGAGGTAGGAGTCTTTGCAACCGGAATTTGTTGCTTCCCTTTCTTATTAGAATTGGGGCCTTTGAATTTGATAGACCTCTTCAAGTTATTGTCAAAGTTCTGTAGGGCATGCACGACTTCAACATCACCTTCATTATCGGCCTCTTCAAGACGAAGAGCGATATCAATAAGCTGATCAAATGAAACCTCAAGTTTTAGGAGTAATGGCTTCTTAAGATTCTTATTCAAGCCATAGACAAATCTCTGATTTTTTTTCAATGGGTTGTTAATGTATTCAACCCCGTATTTGGAAAGAGATTCGAAAGATGCGACATAGTCTGTCACAGAAGGTCCACCTTGAACAAGGTCAATAAAACGCTGGGCCAAAGTTACCTTTTCAGCCTCCGGCACAAATTTCGATTCGAATCTTTCACGGAATTGCTCCCAAGTGAGATCCACTTCAACGATTTCAGAAATTAAGAGCTCATACCAATCTAATGCTCTTTCTTGGAGCATGCTAGAAGCAACTTGGACTCGATGTAGGTCAATAAGATTCATGCGAGTAAAGATACGATCGCATGATTTGAGCCAAGCTTGAATTTCAATAACACTCTTGGATCCCTTGAATGGCCTTCCACCCAAATCGGTGTAGTCTCTGCATAATCATGCAAAACCGGATCTAGGATGAGTAGGCTATAGATTGGGTCCGGCAGCTTGAGCGTTCTTAACAAGATCTAGAAGCTGTTGGGCAGACATAAAAACTCCATCCTGGGGAGTAGCACTAGATTGAACGGCGCTGGTACGGCCTGGTCTAACCATTTCTCTTCTTTAAGAAAGAAAGAAAGAAGAGGAAAAAGTTACTCTCAAAATAAATATCAAGCAATCTTGATAGATAAAACAAAGAATCATAAGGAAAATAGGATGAATTGGTACGAAGACTCGAATTAAATCCTAAAGGACGACTCCTAAGATGGACTTAGGACGATGATCCTTGTTAAATTATTCTACATTGTTCCGAAGTTTGGCTCTGATACCAAGCTGTGACGCCCCACCTCTATACCCACGCTAGCCAAGGACACTACGGTGTAATGCCGTCAACTAGCACGGAGAATAAGGCTGTTGAGGAGCGACCATCTGTATAATTGCTTTGTACGAGTACCGATATGCCAGATAAAATATAACTTGCAATCTTTTTAAGAGGAAGTCCGACATACCGACACAAACTTAAAGCTACTACACAGTGGCTATAATGTCTTCGGAAACAAATATAGAAATAAACATAACAAAAATCAGTCATAGATAATTCATATCACAAAGGCGGAAATAGATATGAATGTATATTACACATAAAAGTGTTCATCAGAGTAGCGGTCTAACAAGATCCACAATATCAAAAAGAATAGATACAAGTGCTAGACAAAAGAATAAGTATACATCATAGAGTCTGTATCTCAAATGTATACAACAAAAACTACTAATCTAAGTAGTTAGCCAAAAGATCATATGATAACCCCAGAAGAGAAGTCTAGCAGAAGCACCTGTAACATCTCGGTCTGACCCAAGTATTATTTAAGAAGAAAATAATAAACGGATCAGTCTAGCTATAAATATCAGAAGAAATGATATAGAATAAGAGATATGACTAAACGTATAATAATCACAATGCCAAGCTGTGATAAATAACTAATTGAAAAATCAATAAGAGATTAATCAATATCGCAAAGATCTTCTCAAAGATAAAAAGGAATGTCATACTCCTAATTTCATTCACCAAGCCACAATAAATGACATATATATCCATGCCAATCGTAAAAGTTGGTGAAACATAAATTCCAAAAATCAACACACGAAATCCAGAAATCACAATAAAAGGATGGCCAATCCCATAAACTGGACATCAACGCACCTAGAAAGACACGCCCCATGCACAGTCGAACATCGACGCACCTAGAAAGATACGCCCCATGCTCTAGCATCGACGCACCTAGAAAGATACGCCCATGCACAAATAAACATCGATGCACCCAGAAAAATACATCCCATGCATAAATAAACATCGATGCACCTAGAAAGATACACCCCATGTAATGTCTAACATCGATGCACCTAGAAAGACACGCCCCATGCATAGACGAACATCGACGCACCTAGAAAGACACGCCCCATGCATAGACGAACATCGACGCACCTAGAAAGACACTCCCCATGCATAGACGAACATTGACGCACCTAGAAAGATACGCCCCATGCTCTAGCATCGACGCACCTAGAAAGATACGCCCCATGCACAAATAAACATCGATGCACCTAGAAAGATACATCCCATGCATAAATAAACATCGATGCACCTAGAAAGATACACCCCATGTAATGTCTAACATCGATGCACCTAGAAAGATACACCCCATGTAAAGTCGAACATCGATGCACCTAGAAAGACACGCCCCATGCATAGACGAACATCGACGCACCTAGAAAGATACGCCCCATGTCCCGACTTATTGAGCCGATTGCTCCACGAGGTAAATAAACATCGATGCACCTAGATAGGTACGACCCATGAAAGAAATGAGACGAAGCTCAATAAAATGAGGAATAGTCCTCCACATGGACAAAGAGACATCGCACATTGCTAGTCTAAACCATAAAATGATCGTCATGATCAAAGAGAAGTGTCAATTACAGTAAGCTAGTAAATGTATGAGCTTAGCTTCATGTCCCATAACCAATAGCTTAACTTAAATATTTACGAACAAATTGTAGATTTCCACTAGAAAATTGTCACAAGAGATTCAATCGAACAAGTCCAAGAATTAACCGACGAATTAAACGCAAGTGTTTCATACCACTCGTTTTACTAAGTCGTTTAATTAGATTTCTCATACGAGTGAGGTAAAGGTTTGTATATACTAATAGATTGGAAATCGGTTTGAGAAAACGAGCTTTGTAATAAAATAGTGTTGAAATCATTTGAAGAAAGAGTTTTTATATTTACTACTAGTATAGAAAACCTTTATATTTTTAAGTGACAAATCATAGAAGTGATTGTAGAAACAATCAATTCATAAAAATTCACATTCAAAGAAGTGAATAAAATCCAAGAAATCAATACCGAATCCATCAAAATGGATATTCCCATAAATCACGAAGAAAATGTCATCAAAGTCGATAATAAATGATAATAACAAAAGGGAATCAACACGAATCGATTGAAGTTGGAATTCTCAAGCAAATAGGCAAAACTTGCAAATAGGAGCAGGTCCTGAGTCGGTTGACCGAACCAGAGGCAGGAAGTGCTCGAGCACCAGGTCGGTCGACCGGCCTAGGGGCTCGGTCGGTCGAAACCTGTAACCAGCACTTCCTAAACAGAGGCAGGAAATGCCCGGACTACAGGTTGGTCGGCCGGCCCAGGGGCTCGGTTGGCTGAATCCTGTATTCTGCACTTCCTACCCTATTTCAAATGAGGTGCAAATCTCGACCAAATTGCAATCGCACGAGCAACGACGCTAAGGGTTTATGCCAATCGACTACCCGACCCTATATGCTCCTCGATGCATCACCAAAAACATGTTCAAACATAAAAGTTATGATTTTTAAAGAATTGAACCCAAAACACCAAAAACTGGAATATTCACAAAACCAATCCAAATCAAAAGCAATTGCACAAGAATAAGTGTTAGGAATTCATACCTAACAATCGAAGATAAATATAAGCATAGATGTGAGATAAAAATCTCACCTTTGAACCCAAGCAATTGAAGAAGAAGCTCGAAAGCAAAGGAGAATCAACCACTCTTCAAATTCAACTCAAGAAGCTTCAATCTAAGCTTAAAAGAGAAACATTTCCTAAATTAGGTTTAGGAAATTTCTAAAATTGGAAGGAGAATGAGTTGGAGAAGAAGAAAAGAAAGCTTACCAATGGGTTCTCTTGAGTTTGGAGCTAAAGCATGGATTTTGCAAATGAACTTAGGGCTTAGGAATTCTAATTTCCAATCTTTTCCCCCATTTTTGATGAAGCTTGAATGTATTAGGAAATTATGAAGGAATGAAGGAATGAAGAGGAGAGGTGGTTGGGACTGAGTTAGTAAGTGGCTAATGGGTTCAGCCCAAACCAAAGCCCTAAGTGAAAAAGGTCAAAATTCGACTTACTCCAAACGTATCGAAGCTTATACTCAAAAAGGTCGCAAACGTCATTTTGAACTCAATGGGAGGGGTCCCGAGTCCTAATTCGACCGTATGCAAAAAGTAGGTTTTCGGACTAAAATCCGACGAACGATAAAATATTTAAATAAAATATTTAAATATACATTCGATAAATATGCGGGTTATTACAACTTTCATTTGGTATCGGAGCTTGTCAATCATATAATCATAACATAGTTTTTGATATAAATGTGGATAATGCTGCATCAAGTTTTGTTGAAGGCCAACCTACTGCACGATCACCACTATTTAATGGATTAAATTATAATTTTTGGTCAACTAGGATGAGGATATATATGCAAGCTAATGCTTGTGGCACTTGGAATATTACTCAACAAGAATACACTATACATACAACTGCTTATGCATAACGGTCAAACATACAAAAACTATATGCTACTGCTAATTTTAAATCTATAATATGTTGGTTTGTTCTTTAGGTAAAAATGAGTTTAGTAGAGTTAATATGTACACATCAGCATATGAAATTTGGCGTACTCTTAAAATAACTCGTGGACGTACAAACAAGGTTCAATAAAGCAAAATGTTAACGCTTTAAAATCAATTTCAAAACTTTAGAATGAAACAGGATGAAACTATAAGTGATACGTATTTTGGATTTCAAGACATATGTCAATCAATTCTAGCACTAGGAGAAAAATACACTGATTTTGATATTGTTTCAAAAATCCAAAACTCTTTAGCAGATGAAGGGGAAAGAAAACTCTTAGTTATCGAAGAAGCTAATCACATTTCAACCCTTAAACCAGAAGAGTTAATAGGAAATCTCATGTTATATGAGATGAATTTGCAGGCAAAATGAGTACGGGCTTAAAACAAAATGTAACATCCCGCCTTTTTGCGCACTTTAAACCGACACACGTGCCAATTCAAAGCATACGCAAGGGCGGA
The DNA here is from genome assembly GCA_030765085.1 of Allium cepa. Taxonomy (NCBI): domain Eukaryota; kingdom Viridiplantae; phylum Streptophyta; class Magnoliopsida; order Asparagales; family Amaryllidaceae; genus Allium; species Allium cepa. The sequence continues at coordinate 153,111,009 of CM060945.1, forward strand.
TTGTTATGGGGTAAATAAGAAAACAGAGAAGAAATAAAAACAAAAACAGAATCTCACAGCGGAAGGATAAAATATAATAACAAATATACAGTTCATAAACAGTTTACAAAAGCTTGATCCTTCTTTTACAATAAATATCAGAGTTACACATACCAATACAAGCAATGCAGCGGAATAGAAAGAGTGTGGTGTAATACTATATATAACATAATACTTATTCTTCGTCTTCGTCCTCCAAAGCTAAAATCTGCTATCCTGAAATGCTCGGACTGACCCGAGCGAATTTGAATAGACAAAAACACCCGAGTCAGACTAGAATATCTTATGTGAGTTAAATAAACAGAATATAAATATGAGTACAGTAACTCAAGAGATGTTCGGGATTTACATCTCCTAAGGATCCGTTAAACTATTTACTATGTAGTATATTGCGCTATTATAATAGTGTCTATTTATAAAATAAACTTACTTTTAAATAGCGTTAAGGCTTTACATTTTCCACCTTAACACGTAATAGTCCCAGTAGTCCGTCCAATATCATAGCCCCTCCTGATCGGGAAGCCACTAGAGGATACCACACGGGCTACGGGAGAAAACCAAACTCGTACAAGGCGCGATATGGTAGGTGACACGGCACAACTAGGCAATGCCAGGGTAGATATACCAATTGCTATCCAGGCTGGTGGAAACGCGTAGCCGCAGTTACCGCCCACCTCGGACTAACTCCCCAAAATCAAAATATAGAAGTGGCCACTGAATCAAATCCAAGTCAAATTATAATATCGAAGAGGAGCGTCCGATCAGAGGAATGACCTCATTGGCCTGAGAATCGCTCCTGTTTTAGCCACCTTATGCCAACTCACGGGAGTTGGGTCCACGTATTTACCTTACAGGAAACGTCGCCACCACCTACTTCATTCTGGAATCTCCACCGCGTACACGGTTAGTCAAAGTGGTTTTCGGTATCGACAGAGAGTATGTCCATATCCGATCCCGGTCTCTTTGCCAACCAATCGTTATTATAACACCGCGGTCATTTAAAAATAGTTTATACTTTTAAAACCAGAATATAATCCATTTCAAACCGTAATATTACGATATCATTTCTTCTTTTAAAACCCAAAACAATATGATATCGTTTATCCCAAATAAAATTATTCCTTTCCAAAAAATTATGTCACTTTTTATTATTTAATATCCCATGTAACCAATATTCTGTTTGTAACTTTCAACATAATTCTTCGAAAATCCATAGCATTTTAAAACCATTATTTTCAAAACTAAATGGTTTGGATATTCAACGGTATGCGAATTAAAAAAAAGTTTAACTTTACTGTTGCTTTATAAAGAAATAAATTACATGGCTTTCCAAATATTTCTTCTTTTAAAATTAAACCAAAATCCAAAATATTACTTCAAGTCGCAAAACCATTTCAATTTTATATATATTTATATCCATTTTGGAGCATTAATATTTCAACTAAAGTTGGATTTTTATCCTTTCAAAAATCAATATTCTATTAATTAATCTTGACCATTCACATAAAATCCATAATTAATAAGACTTCAATTTCTAGTAAAATATATATATATATATATATATATTTCCAAATTCAATTTTTACTAGAATATTCATTTCAAAATATTTTGGGAAAAAAATCCAATTATAAATATCATATCTTTAAAATTTCCAACTTAATATTTAAACATAGGATATAATCATCAAACTCCATTTTCTTAATTTTATTCCATTTTTAATAAAGAAATTTATTCACCTTTTAATTTCAAAATTTCAACTTCATATGCATATAACTATGGAAGAAAACATTTATTCAGTATAAAATTTAAGATTTTTATAAACCGTATTCCATCCAAACCATAGAAATCACATTAAAAATAGTTATATATAGACCACGGTGTCTGTATATAGTTTTCTATCCTATGGTCAAGTGATACGGATATTTATCATTTCAATCCGCAATTTAAAAAATAAAACTGCGGTTGTATATCATTTCAAACCGCAATCCCGAATGAAATGAAAAATGCATACTAACTTGCAGTTTAATGATATCAAATAAAACATCCCTTCAATAACACATCCATCATCCAATCACAAACATCAAGCAATATCAATCAATAACAATTATATATATGATCATATATAACAGGTGATAACTGGCAGTTTATTCAAATTAAATTTTTCAACTATTAATCTAACAATTTATATTCAGTGATAATTGACATAACTGTTAACTAGCAGTTCATATGCAACCAAAAATTTCTAACAGCCAATTAACACGCAATAAATCAATTAAATTAACAGTTACATTCAATAAAATGCAATTCAACAGATATGAATGAAATAACATGCCAAAAGCTCATAAATAAATTTCTATTCATTTCTAAAATTTATTTAACAAACATAAAAGCTTCTAGTAGTTGTGAGTGGGTTAAAACACTCACCTTTTGAATTTAAATTGAATTCAAATCCAATTTAAACCCAAAAATTGGACAGTCTCCAAATTCATCCAAACCAGTGCCAAAACGTCAGAAATTCCGATACGATCCCAGCAAAACAAACCGCGCGTGAATCCGAGCTCGTATGCAAAAGTTATGAAAATTTGAAAAATGAAAAATTCTGGTCCTGGGTCAACTTCGGGTTCGACTTCGGGGCGCCGCCTCATTTCCCCGATGCTTGCTTGGAGTTTTCGCCAAAACGACCCGGAGCGACCCGAGTCATTTTCTTCCTGACCCGAAGTTGCTCTAGGGTTTTCTCCTCTGAAACCCGAAGCGCGACCAGAAGCTGCTGCAGATCCACAAAATTTTTTTTTTTTTTTTTTTTTGAAATAAAATTTTGGAATTTGGGAATTAGGTTTTCTGCCATTGGAATGAGGAGTTGAGAAGGAGATGTACGTATAGAAAAATGAAAATAAGGAGTGGCTAGGGTTTATAATCGCAAATATATAGACAGATAAAAGAAGGATAGGTGGGTACGGATAACGAACGTGCTAAACGATAGTTGGCCCAAAAAGCCCGTTCTGCCTCCGGAGTCGAATTTGTTAAAACTATATATCCAAATAGGTGTTTCAAAATATTCTGAACGCGATGGAAAAAGTTTCGCGACCAAATTCGATCGTATGAAGAAGTTATGCTAAAAAAATAAAAATTTCAAATTGATTTCAAAATGCGTAAATTTCAAGGCGTTTCGAGTCCGTACGATCAAACGACAAGTCCGATCGCAACGAAACTTGAAACATTATTATAATTCACCGTTACGGATCCGATGAAACTAGTTTCGTCGAAATCCGAGTCCGTGACAAAAATGGTTATTTTTAATATTTATTAAATAAATTAAAATAAATCATAAAATCCAAATTTTCTTTCAACTTTAAATATTGGCCAAATTTCATTACTTATATAATCCAATCAATTCCAAATAATTTAGCAAGCTTGGATGTGAATTAAAATTTATAAGTATATAAATTTCGCAGTGTTAACCTCTGCGTTTTCTTATTATTTGGGAATTATAAATTTTATTCGCAAAACCCAATTATTTAATCATATACTTATACTCTCATCTTAAATCTAATTATATAAATAACTTGATTTCTATTATCCAACTCAAAATATATCAATTATTCTTCAACTACATAGTTAACGTTTCTTTTATATATCACTGTGGTAATATTTCAAAATGTTCATCTTTTGTTTGCATAAATTACTGTATTTAGATAAAATTATAATTTTGGTAACTTATCACATAAATAACTTAAAACCTCAACTAATACATTCCACCTTTGTTTCATCTTATTCATTCACTCATCAATATTCCGTACTAACTACAAAATTTAGTGTATTCCTTTAAATTGATCAAAATAAGACTTATCAACTAATAGAAAGATTTACGTACAAAATTTATTGTCATACATCTAATTTACAAGCCTATACTTAATTATTATCCTACAATACGTTTTACGTTACTATAATGTTCATTCTTCCGTTCCTACGTTTCTATAAATTTATTCCTTTATAATTTATTTAACGCAACACTTAATCTACACCTATTGCGATGTTTCAAATTTACTTGAATGAACAATTTCTTTACTTAAAATAGTTGTTGTAAACTCTTAATTCCACATTTATAAGTGTATTATTATTTTCACTCAAATATTATACATATATATAGAGTATTGGGTTTTTATTTAATCATCATTTATCATATATATTAATTAATTAAATTCAATACTTAAGTCTGACTAAATTTATTCCCCAAATACACATTTACGTTTCTCAACCAATAAATATAACCAATCAAATTCTCATTTTATTGAACCTTGGTCAATTCCACACGTTAATTTTACTTAAAGTCTCAATTAATTAATTTACCTCGGTTTCATTACCTTATTACCTTATATGCATAATTGACATGGTTATATCTTCCATTACATCAATAATTTATCATTTCATTTCTATGCAATATATACTCATCTTATTCCATTTATTTGGTTACTGCATTGAAATCTATTTATTAACCAATACTAACGTTATTATCATAAAAAAAAATTTGATTCCCAATTTTATTCAATACTTAGAACAAAATTTTTCACATTAAATCAAATCCTTCTATTCAAACCAAGTATCATGCTATGATAATATTTTACGTTGGTTACACTGAAAAAAAATCAACTTTTTATCGTTATCAATTAAACATACATTAATTGCACAAATTAAAGGAATTAATTGCCATTTATCAAATTAAATTTTTCATACATCAATCTATTTCATCTAAATCCTTACCTATGAATATTGCAACCTTTAATTCCATTAAATACCAATTAACCCAAATTATTTCATTTATTCTAAGTCATATCACTAAAATAATTCATCATAATAAACTTAAAATCTATACGTTTATTGATTTATTTCTATTTGTCTTATGTTAAATTCTAAATTTAGTAAGACAACCTAAAGTACTCCACTCAATCGACAGTCCCTTTCAATTGTTAATACGTACTTAAATTTCTACAGTTGCCTTCCATCTGCACTTCCGTTACTATGATAAAAATTAGTAACGTTTATGCCATCAATCCATCATAATTACTTACCCTTAATTGAGTTTGATTTCCAAATAAATTTGCTGACCCTTAATTAGACAATTTATAAAAGTTTGTCATCATACCTATAGTTCTACGCTTATGCTATGTCTTAAATTTCAATAAATTTATAAATTTTGAGATGTTCATTAGGGTTTACAAATTTATTGACTTGCAATAACAGGGTTTCTTAATCTATTCAATTTATCGTTCACAATCTTTTATTGCATTAAATTGGTTTAATATTCCCATATTAAATTTTATGTACAGGTAAGAATTTTTCTTTCTTTCTCTACTTAATTCATTTGAATTTTATTCAAATGTCTTTAAATAGGTTTCTAAGTCACTTCTATATAATTTATTCTAGCCTTCATTTTAATACTTATCTACCACCTTTATTCTTTCAACTAAAATAAATTACAAAATCCTATTAAACAAACAATTTTAAATGGTCGAACTTAACGGGTCGTTACACTCTCCCCCACTCAAAACTTTTCGTCCCCGAAAAGGGAAAGGAAGGGAGAAGGAAGAATAAAACAGTATATCTAATTTCAAATATTAACTTATAACAATAATTTACTAAATTAATTTCCTTTAATGAAATACACTTGTTTTATAATCATTATGTCTTTTAATACTTGAACTATTAAAGTTGGAAAAATATCTTTAACCAAATTCTAAGTCCAAAATTTACGAAAATTTTTGGCAGAGTCTCCTTTGTACGGAGGGACTCTGGAGAAAATATAATATCCAAATATACAAATATATTACATATATTATCCAAAATAAAATATCCCAACACGGGAAAATATATAAAATAGCGCTTTATACGTAATCCGGAAACGTACCTATTTGTCGGGCAATACGCTTATTATTTTGGAACCAAAAGCAGTAGCAGTTGCTTCCAACCCCTGTATTCACTTATAAAATCTAAAAGTTAAATATCTATATTACAGTGAAATGTTTGGGTAGATTCAATCATTCATATCCAAATCAAATGCAACAACCATACATTTTAACAAACGGCACACACCACAAACCACAATCATTCAATCAACAACCGTTAGTTGTTCGGGTTCAAATTATGAAATTTTACGGAGTGAGAAATAACTATCAAGTGCATCCGTTACTCAACAGTCTTAGATGGAATAGAGATAGATTATTGTTCCTCCAACAACTCCAAAATTCCTTACCCAACAACCATACATCAACCAAACAATTCAAATCAACACCACAATAGCTTATTATACATTTATTTCATGCTTCAGTGGTTTTATTTTCTTTCTTTCATTTATGGAGGGATTTCTTTGTTTCTTACAATTTTCATTTTCCATTTGTTACAAAATTCATTATATTGTATTCCAATTTATTGACTAAGGTTTATATCATCTATTTATACTACTTACCCTTTCTTATATAGTAAAATTTCCAATTTAACTTAAGTTTATACAATTAATTCTCATTTATAACAGCAAATTTATTGAATACCTTAATTACCTCAAGCTTCACTTGTAAGATTTCCCCTTACATTTTCTTACTAACATTGCAACTTTTATTATATGGTAAGTTATGTATGTTTAAGAATGCAAGTGAAAATTTACAAGTTTCTTCTCAATTCCTTTTTATTTATTAATGGTTCAATAAATATATATTCGTTTTATAAATTACAATTTCAACTTACCCTTAATTTCATTCCTTTATTTAATGTTTACGTTTTATTATATTTAATTACAGTAACCCTCTACTTACACTTAAATTATTAACCTTAAAACCTCCATTTTTATAAATAAAGGATCTTATTAATTCATTATCTAGGGTTTACAGACATTTATTTATATTACCTACTTTTTATTATATTACTAGTAGCATTTTAAAACATACTTAAGTTTATAACCGTACACATCAATCTTTATTTATTAAAGAATTTCATTTTATTTACTTAAGTTAAAATCACCTATTAATAATACTCACCTTTAATTTGGGTAAAATTTCAATTATCACTTAAGTTTATACCAATAAATTCTTATTATAACAGTAATTTATTGAATACTTCATTTTTCCTAAATTCCTACTTGTAAAATATTCAATTCCAGTTTCTCATTTAACACTTCAACTTTTATATTTGGGTAAGTTATTTATGTTAAGGAAATTGCAATTGAACTTATACAAGTTTAATCTCCATTCTTTTAATTAAATTTAATGTTTATTCATATTACCCTTTGTCTCATATGTATGCAAATTCCTCTTTATAGCTTTGCAGTTATTCTCTTATTTCAATTAGAGGTTTCAATTCATTCATTCTTCAATAAATCTTTTCCATTATTTATCAGTTAAAAACTTTTACTTCCCTTATCCCTAGCATTAACTTTCTTACTTAATATTTCACTAACAAAGTTTAAACAATTAATTAACGGAAAAATTTAGAATTAAATACCGGGTCAAATTTTAATCTATTTCAAAATAATAGATAAATAAGTTCTTACAACTTTTATATCTCTAATTATATTTAGAACAATAAAAGAAAATTTTTAGAAAATTTCAAAAATAAATCTGCAGTAGAATTTACTACAGTGGCCTTTCCCCTTCGAAACTCGAAAATGAAAGTCGATGATGCGGCCGTCATCACCGAATTTATTTTCCAGCGACAGAGAGGAAAGTACAGAATTTAATTCTTTTCCAAAATCTTCTTTAAAACAATTCTTCCAATTTATACGAAATATTTATATAAGAAAATACTTATAAACCAAATCAATAAATTTCACAAATTCTTTGAAAGCAAATTTTCAAAAATCCCGGACTTAAGTTCTAAATCTCCAAATTTGGTTTATTATAATTTCACTTAGCTTTAGTTATTATAAATATTTTTATTGCCTAACATCCAATCTATAGCAACCAAATATATATATATCTTTATAAAACTATTTTTATATATAGAAATATAATAGGCAAATTATTTCATTCACCTATATTAAAAACAAATATTATGTCGGTCTGTCCTATTAAGTGTTTAGAAATCCCTATTGATGACATAGCGTCCCATGCATCAACCAGAATTTATAAATACAAAGCGGAACAGATTAACACAATATTAAAATCTTTTTATTAACACTAACAAGTACGCTCTCTCTTATATATACACTCAGCGACTCCCATAGGATATTTCTACCCTATTAACAAAGAGTCAAACCCCACAAAGCCAAGGTTTATCGCTAAACCAAAGCTCTGATACCAACTGTAACATCCCGCCTTTTTGCACACTTTAAACCGACACACGTGCCAATTCAAAGCATACGCAAGGGCGGATTGTTATGGGGTAAATAAGAAAACAGAGAAGAAATAAAAACAAAAATAGAATCTCACAGCGGAAGGATAAAATATAATAACAAATATACAGTTCATAAACAGTTTACAAAAGCTTGATCCTTCTTTTACAATAAATATCAGAGTTACACATACCAATACAAGCAATGCAGCGGAATAGAAAGAGTGTGGTGTAATACTATATATAACATAATACTTATTCTTCGTCTTCGTCCTCCAAATCTAAAATCTGCTATCCTGAAATGCTCGGACTGACCCGAGCGAATTTGAATAGACAAAAACACCCGAGTCAGACTAGAATATCTTATGTGAGTTAAATAAACAGAATATAAATATGAGTACAGTAACTCAAGAGATGTTCGGGATTTACATCTCCTAAGGATCCGTTAAACTATTTACTATGTAGTATATTGCGCTATTATAATAGTGTCTATTTATAAAATAAACTTACTTTTAAATAGCGTTAAGGCTTTACATTTTCCACCTTAACACGTAATAGTCCCAGTAGTCCGTCCAATATCATAGCCCCTCCTGATCGGGAAGCCACTAGAGGATACCACACGGGCTACGGGAGAAAACCAAACTCGTACAAGGCGCGATATGGTAGGTGACACGGCACAACTAGGCAATGCCAGGGTAGATATACCAATTGCTATCCAGGCTGGTGGAAACGCGTAGCCGCAGTTACCGCCCACCTCGGACTAACTCCCCAAAATCAAAATATAGAAGTGGCCACTGAATCAAATCCAAGTCAAATTATAATATCGAAGAGGAGCGTCCGATCAGAGGAATGACCTCATTGGCCTGAGAATCGCTCCTGTTTTAGCCACCTTATGCCAACTCACGGGAGTTGGGTCCACGTATTTACCTTACAGGAAACGTCGCCACCACCTACTTCATTCTGGAATCTCCACCGCGTACACGGTTAGTCAAAGTGGTTTTCGGTATCGACAGAGAGTATGTCCATATCCGATCCCGGTCTCTTTGCCAACCAATCGTTATTATAACACCGCGGTCATTTAAAAATAGTTTATACTTTTAAAACCAGAATATAATCCATTTCAAACCGTAATATTACGATATCATTTCTTCTTTTAAAACCCAAAACAATATGATATCGTTTATCCCAAATAAAATTATTCCTTTCCAAAAAATTATGTCACTTTTTATTATTTAATATCCCATGTAACCAATATTCTGTTTGTAACTTTCAACATAATTCTTCGAAAATCCATAGCATTTTAAAACCATTATTTTCAAAACTAAATGGTTTGGATATTCAACGGTATGCGAATTAAAAAAAAATTTAACTTTACTGTTGCTTTATAAAGAAATAAATTACATGGCTTTCCAAATATTTCTTCTTTTAAAATTAAACCAAAATCCAAAATATTACTTCAAGTCGCAAAACCATTTCAATTTTATATATATTTATATCCATTTTGGAGCATTAATATTTCAACTAAAGTTGGATTTTTATCCTTTCAAAAATCAATATTCTATTAATTAATCTTGACCATTCACATAAAATCCATAATTAATAAGACTTCAATTTCTAGTAAAATATATATATATATATATATATATATATTTCCAAATTCAATTTTTACTAGAATATTCATTTCAAAATATTTTGGGAAAAAAATCCAATTATAAATATCATATCTTTAAAATTTCCAACTTAATATTTAAACATAGGATATAATCATCAAACTCCATTTTCTTAATTTTATTCCATTTTTAATAAAGAAATTTATTCACCTTTTAATTTCAAAATTTCAACTTCATATGCATATAACTATGGAAGAAAACATTTATTCAGTATAAAATTTAAGATTTTTATAAACCGTATTCCATCCAAACCATAGAAATCACATTAAAAATAGTTATATATAGACCACGGTGTCTGTATATAGTTTTCTATCCTATGGTCAAGTGATACGGATATTTATCATTTCAATCCGCAATTTAAAAAATAAAACTGCGGTTGTATATCATTTCAAACCGCAATCCCGAATGAAATGAAAAATGCATACTAACTTGCAGTTTAATGATATCAAATAAAACATCCCTTCAATAACACATCCATCATCCAATCACAAACTTCAAGCAATATCAATCAATAACAATTATATATATGATCATATATAACAGGTGATAACTGGCAGTTTATTCAAATTAAATTTTTCAGCTATTAATCTAACAATTTATATTCAGTGATAATTGACATAACTGTTAACTAGCAGTTCATATGCAACCAAAAATTTCTAACAACCAATTAACACGCAATAAATCAATTAAATTAACAGTTACATTCAATAAAATGCAATTCGACAGATATGAATGAAATAACATGCCAAAAGCTCATAAATAAATTTCTATTCATTTCTAAAATTTATTTAACAAACATAAAAGCTTCTAGTAGTTGTGAGTGGGTTAAAACACTCACCTTTTGAATTTAAATTGAATTCAAATCCAATTTAAACCCAAAAATTGGACAGTCTCCAAATTCATCCAAACCAGTGCCAAAACGTCAGAAATTCCGATACGATCCCAGCAAAACAAACCGCGCGTGAATCCGAGCTCGTATGCAAAAGTTATGGAAATTTGAAAAATGAAAAATTCTGGTCCTGGGTCAACTTCGGGTTCGACTTCGGGGCGCCGCCTCATTTCCCCGATGCTTGCTTGGAGTTTTCGCCAAAACGACCCGGAGCGACCCGAGTCATTTTCTTCCTGACCCGAAGTTGCTCTAGGGTTTTCTCCTCTGAAACCCGAAGCGCGACCAGAAGCTGCTGCAGATCCACAAAATTTTTTTTTTTTTTTTTTTTGAAATAAAATTTTGGAATTTGGGAATTAGGTTTTCTGCCATTGGAATGAGGAGTTGAGAAGGAGATGTACGTATAGAAAAATGAAAATAAGGAGTGGCTAGGGTTTATAATCGCAAATATATAGACAGATAAAAGAAGGCTAGGTGGGTACGGATAACGAACGTGCTAAACGATAGTTGGCCCAAAATGCCCGTTCTGCCTCCGGAGTCAAATTTGTTAAAACTATATATCCAAATAGGTGTTTCAAAATATTCTGAACGCGATGGAAAAAGTTTCGCGACCAAATTCGATCGTATGAAGAAGTTATGCTAAAAAAATAAAAATTTCAAATTGATTTCAAAATGCGTAAATTTCAAGGCGTTTCGAGTCCGTACGATCAAACGACAAGTCCGATCGCAACGAAACTTGAAACATTATTATAATTCACCGTTACGGATCCGATGAAACTAGTTTCGTCGAAATCCGAGTCCGTGACAAAAATGGCTATTTTTAATATTTATTAAATAAATTAAAATAAATCATAAAATCCAAATTTTCTTTCAACTTTAAATATTGGCCAAATTTCATTACTTATATAATCCAATCAATTCCAAATAATTTAGCAAGCTTGAATGTGAATTAAAATTTATAAGTATATAAATTTCGCAGTGTGAACCTCTGCGTTTTCTTATTATTTGGGAATTATAAATTTTATTCGCAAAACCCAATTATTTAATCATATACTTATACTCTCATCTTAAATCTAATTATATAAATAACTTGATTTCTATTATCCAACTCAAAATATATCAATTATTCTCCAACTACATAGTTAACGTTTCTTTTATATATCACTGTGGTAATATTTCAAAATGTTCATCTTTTGTTTGCATAAATTACTGTATTTAGATAAAATTATAATTTTGGTAACTTATCACATAAATAACTTAAAACCTCAACTAATACATTCCACCTTTGTTTCATCTTATTCATTCACTCATCAATATTCCGTACTAACTACAAAATTTAGTGTATTCCTTTAAATTGATCAAAATAAGACTTATCAACTAATAGAAAGATTTACGTACAAAATTTATTGTCATACATCTAATTTACAATCCTATACTTAATTATTATCCTACAATACGTTTTACGTTACTATAATGTTCATTCTTCCGTTCCTACGTTTCTATAAATTTATTCCTTTATAATTTATTTAACGCAACACTTAATCTACACCTATTGCGATGTTTCAAATTTACTTGAATGAACAATTTCTTTACTTAAAATAGTTGTTGTAAACTCTTAATTCCACATTTATAAGTGTATTATTATTTTCACTCAAATATTATACATATATATAGAGTATTGGGTTTTTATTTAATCATCATTTATCATATATATTAATTAATTAAATTCAATACTTAAGTCTGACTAAATTTATTCCCCAAATACACATTTACGTTTCTCAACCAATAAATATAACCAATCAAATTCTCATTTTATTGAACCTTGGTCAATTCCACACGTTAATTTTACTTAAAGTCTCAATTAATTAATTTACCTCGGTTTCATTACCTTATTACCTTATATGCATAATTGACATGGTTATATCTTCCATTACATCAATAATTTATCATTTCATTTCTATGCAATATATACTCATCTTATTCCATTTATTTGGTTACTGCATTGAAATCTATTTATTAACCAATACTAACGTTATTATCATAAAAAAAAATTTGATTCCCAATTTTATTCAATACTTAGAACAAAAATTTTCACATTAAATCAAATCCTTCTATTCAAACCAAGTATCATGCTATGATAATATTTTACGTTGGTTACACTGAAAAAAAATCAACTTTTTATCGTTATCAATTAAACATACATTAATTGCACAAATTAAAGGAATTAATTGCCATTTATCAAATTAAATTTTTCATACATCAATCTATTTCATCTAAATCCTTACCTATGAATATTGCAACCTTTAATTCCATTAAATACCAATTAACCCAAATTATTTCATTTATTCTAAGTCATATCACTAAAATAATTCATCATAATAAACTTAAAATCTATACGTTTATTGATTTATTTCTATTTGTCTTATGTTAAATTCTAAATTTAGTAAGACAACCTAAAGTACTCCACTCAATCGACAGTCCCTTTCAATTGTTAATACGTACTTAAATTTCTACAGTTGCCTTCCATCTGCACTTCCGTTACTATGATAAAAATTAGTAACGTTTATGCCATCAATCCATCATAATTACTTACCCTTAATTGAGTTTGATTTCCAAATAAATTTGCTGACCCTTAATTAGACAATTTATAAAAGTTTGTCATCATACCTATAGTTCTACGCTTATGCTATGTCTTAAATTTCAATAAATTTATAAATTTTGAGATGTTCATTAGGGTTTACAAATTTATTGACTTGCAATAACAGGGTTTCTTAATCTATTCAATTTATCGTTCACAATCTTTTATTGCATTAAATTGGTTTAATATTCCCATATTAAATTTTATGTACAGGTAAGAATTTTTCTTTCTTTCTCTACTTAATTCATTTGAATTTTATTCAAATGTCTTTAAATAGGTTTCTAAGTCACTTCTATATAATTTATTCTAGCCTTCATTTTAATACTTATCTACCACCTTTATTCTTTCAACTAAAATAAATTACAAAATCCTATTAAACAAACAATTTTAAATGGTCGAACTTAACGGGTCGTTACACAAAAAAACAATTGCATTTCAAGCAGAAAATGAAAACTCTGATAAAGATAATGACGACATTGCATTTTTAGCCAAAAATTTTGGAACATTTCTGAAGTTCAAAAAGAAAAAAGTTGGCAGCAATAGAGATAGTAACAAAAATCCGTCAAATTCTTCACTGAAGTGCTATGAATGTGATAAGATGGGTCACATAAAGAAAGACTGTTTAAAACGAAACAAGAATAAAAGCAAGAAATTTGATAAACAAAGATGCATACTTTTTCATTAACTTGGGATGATTTAGACTCATCTTCTTCATCAGATAGTGACAGCAATTTTAAACAAACAAACGTATGCTTCATGGCTACTAATAATGATTTAAGTAAACTTTTATTTGATGATCTAACTGAATTAAATTTTTATTTATTGGATAAGCTAAAAGATTTAAATAGAAAATATAAAGATAAATTAGCGAAATTGAGTAGAAGTGGACTATAAGTTAATATGCTAAAAGAAGAAAAGAAAATACTAGAAGAGGAATTAGTAAAATCTCAAAGTTCTTGTGCTAATACATCATCACAGCTTACTACGTTAAGTAGGGAAATAGAAACTTAGAAAAATGACGTACTAATAGAAGAAAATCAAAATTTAAATTCTAGTAATAAAATATTAGAATTAGAAATTGACAGTCTTAAAACAAAGTTAGAAAATATTACTAAAAATATTTCTAATTTTAATAAAGGCAGTGAGAATCTTTCGAATATTATAGAAAATTCATAATCTACTTCTAGTAAAAAGGTTTTAGGATATAAAAGATCTAGAAAAGTAGTTAAAACTTGGACAAAACAATATAGTTCACTATATACTAATTTCAAAAAGTAAAAGGACGGTCAAAGGAAACTAATAAATAAGTCTAAGACTGCAAAAATTTGGGTTCCAAAGACTAACAATCATTTTATAAGAAATAAGTATATTGATAATTTTATTACCAATGTTCATAAGAATACAAAGTTCATTTTCAAAGGGAACTCTAAACCCTATTGGGTTTGGCTTCCTAAGACCTAACTCTTAGGACCCTAATAGAGGAAGAGGGTACTAATATCATTTCAATATTTCTTGCTGGTACCCAGTAAAAAGAGAGGAAAATGGATACTCGACAATGGTTGCTCCAAGCATATGATGGGGAAAAAGACATGCTAACAAGTATTATTTACTTTGATGGATGTTTCGTTACTTTTGGAGATAACTCTAAAGGTTATGTCATCAAAAAAGGAGACATGAGCAATATCTAATTCACCTCTTATTACTAATATTTTATTAGTTAAAAATTTAAAATATAATTTACTAAGTATTAGACAATTAGGCGATAAAGGCTATAGTTTATTCTTCTTAAAAGATAAATGTGAAATTTTCGATCAAAATAAAAATTTAATCTTCGAAGGAGGTAGAGAAAGAAATATTTATATTTTAAATATGAAAATGAGTCACAATATAAATATATGTTTAATAGCCAAAGAAAATGATCCATAGATATGGCATAAAAGATTTTGTTACATTAATTTTAAAGCTATTAGTAAACTGTCTAAAAACAATTATAGTAAAAGGTTATCAAAGATGAATTATAATGTAAATAATTTTTGTGACGCATGTCAACTAGGAAAATTAACAAAATCATCTTTTTAAATCTAAGAAAAGCATTTCTACATTACAAGCTCTTGAACTACTACATTCAGATTTATTTGGCCTACTCAAGTTCAATCTTTAAATCGTAAAAAATATATTTTTGTAATTATAGATGATTTTTCTAAATAAACATGGACAATGTTTTGGAAAAAAGTCATACTTTTGAATCATTTAAAAATTTTGCTAAAGAATTCAAAATTTTAAATTTTAAAAATAAAAATTAATAGAAGTGATCTTGATGGCGAATTTTAAAATGATGTTTTTGTAACAAAAGGTACTAATCACAACTTCTTATTTCCTAGAACTCCACAACCAAATGGAGTTGCAGAAAGAAAAAAATCCGACATTATTGGAATGTGCGAGGACTCTACTTAGTGGTAGTCAACAAACAAAACATTTCTGGGCAGAAGCTGTGTCTACTGCATGCTACGTCTTAATTTGTATCACTATTCGTCCCTCAACTAAAAATAAACCATACGAACTTTTTAATGATAGAATACTTAATATATCAAATCAATGAATTTTTGATTAAAATGTTTTATATTAAATACAAAAGATCATCTAGGAAAATTCGTTCCAAAATCTAATGAAGGAATATTTATTCGATATTCTATACGAAGCTAGACATATAGAAATATAATAAACATACAAAAACTATAGAAGAAAGTTTACACATTTCATTTGATGATAATTTCAAAAATAATAATGACGATAAAGAAAAAATTATAGAACAACCAATCATAGAAAATCCACCTCAAAATTATATAATTTGTAACGACCCAAAATTTTGGTTAATTGAAATTTGAATATTAAATTGATTTTAAATATTTATAAGTAAATATTATAGGTTTAATAACTTGAATTTCAAATATAATGATTTATTGGGTAATTTAATTGTTGAATTTAATAATTGGAAATCGTTTAAATAATTTAATTCTTGGATTTTTTGTGTAAAATTGATTTAAAGGCTTATTAAATCTCTATTAATAAGAATGAAGGTGATAAAAGTTTTAAATTTGATTTAAAGGTGATTTGACTAATTTGGAAATTTACTCGTTTTATTTAACGAGTAAAAATAGCTTTCCTAGGCACATTCTCGGAATTCGACGAAACCAGTTCCATTGAATCCATAATAAGGTATTATTATTAGATTTCAAATTTCGTAGCATTTGGAGTTACCATTTGGTTGTTCGGGATAGAAACGTGTCGAAATTAATATCGATATTTAATATAATAATTGGGTTCATAAAGTTATCTTCTACATACGATCGAATTGGTATCGGAACTTGTGCCATTGTATTTGGAATAAGAATATAACATTTGCAATACCAGGATTTACGCCTCGATCACAAAATAAATATCTAGATATTTTGGAATTTTAGATATAACACACATACACACATATATATTTGATTTGACATTGGCCCACACAAACATACATTCAGCCACCTTATTTTTTTCATATCCAGCGCCCTACTCATGCTTACTTCTTCTTTTTTAAAGAGCGTTTCCTTTTTTTTAAACAATGTAGAAGAAAAAGGAAAGAGTTGGATTTGAAAATTTATTTCTCAAATTTCACATAATAAAAAAATACGAAACTAGCATCAAAAAACTCCTTTTGATGAGTACTTCGATCTGATATAATGTTTGTGGGGTGCGATCGAGATTGGGGGAGCTTGATAGTTAGTCGAAGAGCATTTTCAATCTAGGGTTTGGAAATTCGCGTGATTGATGGAGCATTAGCTAGATTCGAAGATGTTTTTAGTTATAGCTCATCGAGCGGCACGTCGTTGCAAGGATTGGCGATGTTCGACACCTTATTTCCAGTCGAGATTATTGCTACAGTAGCGGTCGAGCGTGGCTAGGTTGTGAGCACTCCTTGTTGTCGAGCCGTACCTAATGGGGATGGTTGTGGAGAAGTGGAGTTTGATGGTGATGTTGAATTTTGGTTTAGGGGTTCGAATCTTTGTATCAGTAGGGACGTGCATGGTGGCTCGGTGTCGCATACATTGGAAAGAAGCAAGAAAGCAAATTTGGGGAATAAGTTTTAATAAAGGGTAATGTAGGTTTTAATTGTGATTAAGAGGATTTTTAAATTATTTAAATTATAAAATCTTAGTTTTGTCATAACTCGTTCGTTTGAGGCCCGAATCCAACACGATCGGTCGCGTTGGATTCGTATTGACAAATTATTTGATATATAATTGGATTGGAGAGATTTAGAGCTTCCAATTTTTTTAGCTAAATTCAAATGCCAGTCGAAATCAGAAAATGGAAGCTACAACTGGAATCAAAAGTTGACCAAATCTCACTCATTTGGATAACTAGTTTTGTTCTAAAGTGTTATAAATTATTATTATTATCAGTTAGATATTATATATACATTAACATATATTAGTAGTTGAATATAGTGGAAATTAGAAAGGCATCCCTATCATACTTTCATATTGTAAAGCGGGTCCCTATTAAAGTTTCATTGTAAAGCGGGCCCCTGTTTTTTGGAAACGAAGAAAAATTATTGCTGAAATGTCAGCAACTTTTATAAAAAGTACTGATATTTCAGCAATTTTCCCTATCAAAGTTTCATTGCAAATCTGGTCCCTATTTTCTAGAAACAAAGAAAAATTATTGTTGAAATGTCAGCAACTTTTATAAATAAGTGCTGATATTTCAGTAACTTTCATAAACTGTGTTTATAGTGTACATAAATGTTGCCGAAATGTCAGCAATTTTTATAAATAAGTGAAGATATTTCAGCAACTTTCACACACTATGTTCACAATGTACAGAAAAGTTATGGAAATGTTAGCAAGTTTTCTAAAAAGTAGGATCATGCTCTGTAATAATCGTGAGTAAAAAACAGGGACCTAATTTACACTGAAATTTAGTGAAGGACTTTTCGTGAATTTTGAAACTTAATAAGGACCTGTTCCAAAAGTACCCTTAAATATATTCACGCCGATTGGAGCGGACGAGACTATACGCCTGCATAATAGTGAATGACCCTATATTACCGCGATATCCCACCTCGAAGTGGGATTGTTATTTTATACTGTATAACATCTATGGTTGCACGGAAATAGATTGGAGGGATTCAACAGGATCCCTGAAAAACGTTACGCATAACAGTGGATGACCATATATTACCCCTATATATTTCCACCGAATGGAGCGGATGAGACACTATACGATCCGCATAACAACGGATGATCCTATATTATTGCGATATTCCACCTCGAAGCAGGATTGGTATTTTATATTGTATAACACTATAGTTGCAGGGAAATAGGTTGGAAGGATCCAACTGGATTCCTTAAAAATGTCGATTTAAATGTCATATATAGTGATATATGTTGTGTTTTGAATGATCTGTAATAGATAATGATATGATTTGATTCCTTTAATTCTATAGTAGCACGAGCCTTAATATTGTATTATAAATAGTATAATTAATATTTTTGGAATTTAAAGGTAAATTTAAAGGCGATTTCGGAAATGAAAATATTTATATTGAATTTTGGAATTTATTTAAAAGGAAATTGAATTGGATAAAATAAATGATTGGATTTTTTATATTTATTTAACTATTTCATAAAATAGTTTCAAATAAAGAATTTTAAATTAAAGATTTTTAAACAGCGGGTTTTACATAAGATTTAAAAAAGATGAAATGTAAGTCAAAATTGAGATTTGATTAGTTTTGGAATATTGTTTGGATTATATAAGAAATAGATTTATAATTGAATTTTAAATTAGAAATCGATTTATAAATAGATTTTTGTAATATGAAACTATTATAAAACTGGAAATGAGTTATGAAATTAATAAACAATGTTTATAAATAAGTGGAATGATTATCATTTGATAAATTGGAATTATAAATTCACAGGGTGAATTTCAAATGAGCTATGGAAATCGGTTTAGAAAGAAATTGTAAATTCTATTTAGGAATTTGGGAACAATTATGGAATTTGAATTGTGAATCGATTTGTGATAAATCAAGGGAGATTTGTAAGCATTGAGTGGGTATATTGAATTTTAAAATGGTTTCACAAGAAGTTAAAGTTTGTTTTAGAAAAGGGTTTTTATTTGTTAAACTATGTAGCTTTAAAAATTATTAATTGGATTAAAATATTTCACAAAGCTAGTTATTTAAATATTCAAATTTGTTGAAGTAAATTCTATGTTGTAAAGACAAGTTTTGTAAATCGATTAGAAATTCGATAAATGAATTGGAATTAGTTATTGATGTTTATTTTAAAAGTACTTTGATATTGTAAATAATTATTTAACCTTATTTTGGATTTATTATTATATATAAAGTTTAAAAGTAAGTGATTGATATTTATTTATAAATGCTCTCGAGATTGGAGAACCGGGTTAGATTTAATGAATGTGAGATTATACGTAAAATCTTTAATGGAATTAGGAAAGCTTAAGAACTTAGAAAAGGGAAATTTCCAAATTATGAGATACCGAAACTTGGAAAGGAATCTAAATTCATTAAAGGAGTTATGAATTATTAGTTGGATTATAGATAAGTATAATAAATAAATTTTGGAACTTACAAAGGGAATTAAAAAATATCAATGATTTATGAGATAAGTACACAATATTCTCCAAGTAAGGATATTAAAAATGATTTCGGGGAATATGCTTGTAACACCCGATATTTTCAACCATTCGCATCCATTATAAGTGTATAGGTAGACACTCATGCCGGAATTGAATTGCTCAAAATACCGCGTTGTAAATAAAATTTGGCAAATCTCAGAATATAAAGTAAAAAATAATCACAGATTACAGACACAAAGTATTTAATAATGCAGCGAAAGTAAAAGAAATAGTAGTTCATGAAGCTACTATATAAATATATCAGAGTTAAATAAAATACAACAGAAGAAATAAAGTACAACAGAAGTCTCAAGATGATAACCGAGTACAAGCTGAATAGAACAAAAGAACTGGAATAGATAAAACTAGATAAGCAGATAATCTCCAGGCATACCAATCTCCAGAAAGTGGAATCCAAATCTTTGAATAACTCGGGCTGACCCGAGCGTAAATAAAAATACAAACACTCGAGTCAGGACAATATATACTTATATAATGTAAACCAACTCAAGTGAACTATAATAAGGTACAAGTAACTTAAAGGATGCCTGGGACCGCCCATCCTCTAAGGATCCGTTAAACTATTTACTATATAGTAATATTTTGCTATTATAATAATGTCTACAGTAAAATAAACTTACTTTAAAATAGCGTTCCGGGCTTACCCATATCACCCTTCACACATAATAGTACCAGTAGTCCATCCAATATCCGCATATCTCCTGATCGGGAGACTATGAGAAGATATGCATGGGCTATGGGAGAAAACCAAACTCGTAGTAAAGGCTCGATATGGTAGGTGACACGGCACACAAGGCAATGCCAGGGTAGATATAATAATTACGCACACGGGCTGGTGACGCAGCAGCCACATACGCCCACCTCGGAACACACTCCCATATCAAAATCGGAGGATGGCCATCACATCAACCACAAGTAAGGGTATAGTATCGAAGGAATGTGTCCGACCTGAGGAGCTACCCTTTTGGCCCGAGATCGCTTCTGTTTTGGCCACCTTAAGCCAACTCACGGGAGTCGGGTCCATGTAATATACCTCAAGAACCTCGCCACCATCCTACTTCATTCTAGAATCTCCACCGCATACACGGTTGTCAAAGTGGTCTTCGGAATCGACAGAGAGTATGCCAGATATCTGATCCCAGTCTCTTTGCCAACCAATCGTTATTATAACCCGTGGTTATAACTTTTAAAATAATATTTATACTTCAAAATAGAATATCATTTCAAATCCATATCTTTATCAAAATAAAGATTAAATTAATTCCAAACCATTTCAAAAACATCATATCTTTCCAAATCTTCCTGTCAAATCATTCCAATATATATCAAAATATAATATCTTTACAAAACTTCATTTTCAATCATTTTAATATATCAAAATATCATATCTTTACAAAACTTCCTTTCTAATCATTTCAATATATTAAAATATCATATCTTTACAAAACTACATTTCCAATCATTTCGATATATCAAAATATCATATCTTTACAATACTTCATTTCCAACCATTTCAATATATCAAAATATCATATCTTTACAAAACTTCCTTTCCAATCATTTTAATATATCAAAATATCATATCTTTACAAAACTTCATTTCCAATCATTTCAATATATCAAAATATCATAACTTTACAATACTTCAATTCCAATCATTTTAATATATCAAAATATGATATTTTTACAAAACTTCCTTTCCAATCATTTTAATATATCAAAATATCATATCTTACAAAACATCATTTCCGATCATTTTAATATATCAAAGTATCATGTCTTTACAAAACTTCATTTCCAATCATTTTAAAATATCAAAATATCATATCTTTACAAAACTTCATTTCTAATCATCATTCGTTTCATTCAATTTAAAATACCATTTCAATTCACATTTCAAAACAGTTTATATTTCAAAAATCATTTTAAATCATTCAAAATGAAGTTATTATATTTAATAATTAAATTATAAAATTTCCAAAATTTTAAACTTTCAAAGTTTATTTATTCACTTAAATTTATCAAAATAGTGAAAATTCACTTTTCGCAGCATTTAGAAAACGCTACGGAAAGATACGTTCAAAACAGTTCAATTTAACAAAAGACAACATTTTAAAAATGTTGTAATAAGGTTTACTTAAATTCAAATAAACTTAGTTAAATTCAACATTTATAGCACTTACAAAAATTCTTTAATAGCCTTTAATTCAATTTAGCTTTTTAGTTCATTATCATCAACTAAAGCATTTACCAATGATGTAATATCATTTACATTACAACTAATAGCATTTCAAAAAATGCAGTTAATTAACTTCAAATATTCAGTAAAATTTCACAACCAATTATAATTTTTTATTTAAACATTTTTAACCTATGAAACCATACATTTTCACATTTATAAACATCATTTAATTTTCCTTAAGTTCATGATTTTATAAAATTAAATTTCCATTCAAAAATCAAGATTTAATAAAATTTCACTTGTTAAATTTCAACATTCAATTTTAAATTCATTGAATTAAATTTCAACTTTACATTTAAGTTTAAAATTTCAAAATATAACTTAATTTCAATTTTATTTACTTAACTTAAAATTCACTTTTAAGCCAAATTCACAAATTCCCATTTTGGTTATATTTCAACTTAAATAATCATTCATTTCACATTTTAACTTTATTCAAAAATCAGTAATATATTATAAAATCACTTTAAATTCATTTTAAACTCAAATTATCATAAACTTATCATAATTTCATATTTAATTTAATTTCTAATTATAATTAAATCAAAATTTCCAAAATAACTTACATTCAAATTTTTTAACTTTTCCATAATTTATTTAACTTATAAATTTCCAGAAAATCAATAATACTTTAGAAAAATCATTTTTAATTAAGTTTAAATCAAAATATAGTAATATTTACATTTCTAAAATATTTTAAATTTTTTAAAAAGACATTTTAACAACGGGTCTGTATATAATTTTCTACGCTAGGTAAAGTGATACGGGTAATATATCATTTCAACCCGTAATATACAAAGAAAATCCGGGTTTTATCATTTCAAACCCGCAGTCCTAAGTAAATGAAAATAATTGAAAATCATTCAGGCCTATCATTTCAGCCCATAATGATTTTCCCGTATTCTAAAGTCCGTTCGGGTATGTATCATTTCAACCCATAGAGATTCTAATCTAAAGGGAACTTGCAGTGTGATAAACTGATATAAACAATAGAACAACATAATATAACAGTAACGTATGATATAACAGGTGTTTAGGAATGGGCGAACATCATATAATCATAATATAGCAGGTGTGATATGGTTATGCATTTTTTACAGATTTAAAAGGGGTCAATTTACTAGTTATATATGTACATATTGTCAGGTGAGAATAACTCACTTGTATATGCTGGAGACAACGATCAAAAGAACAAACTGAGATATTCAGAGGCATGATAGCATGAAAAAGATTCGAGTTTGCATGGACCCAAAGATTAATAGCCTTGAACACATTTAAACAAGACAATACAAACAACATAAGTTTTCAACTAAAAATACGATTAAACAATGTTAGAGATAAATGCAAAATCATCTCCAAAGACTTTGCACTTGCCTTCTACAACTAATGCTTCAGATATAGGCCAAAAAGGCACGGCTAAAGCAAGGACAAGGATCATGTTTGGTTTCATAAGAGGTCGGCCAAACATGTATGTGATGGAGCAAAAGTGATGATGCATGAGATATGTGCAAGGATTACAACTAAAAGGCAAAATATCATGAATTCAAGGCAACATTGGCTCGGCCCATGCAAGACTAGGCATGGCCATCTCTGTAGTGGGCTGGAGGATGGTGTGGTAGAGGGTTTCAGGTCACCCATGGGTGGTGGAGGAGGAGTTGACGGCGGCCAAAGGTAGGTTGAAGGTGATGAAGGCAAAGGTGTTGGCTATGGTGCATATAGGTGAAGTTTGTGTAGATTTAGGTGGAGTTTGATCAACTATTGGACACAGCCAGTGGCTTGGGGAAGGAGAGGAGGTGGTGGGTGGTTTAAGTAGTGGAGGAGGCGTCCATGATGGCTAGAGTGGTGGGGCCGAACCTGAAGTAGAAGAGAAGGCAAGTAAAAATCAACATAAACAAGTAGAAAAACAAGAAGAAAAACAATGGAAAAAGAAAAAAAAATTACCAAACTCTTGGAGATGATGGAGACAGAATTTTTTTTCCAGATGGGAAGTAAAATGTTTTACATGAATGAGAAAAAAAAAGGCGACTTAAGAAATGAGGAGATGTGGCCAATTGAATGAAAAGTAAGGTTGAAATGTGAAAAGGTGGAAGATAAAAAGCCATAGAAAAGTCAAAAGTCATAACCTTTTCAAATTTCTTTTATTATTTTTATATAAGTTTAAATAACTGAAAAAAATTATAATTTCAGTTCAAATTTCGAAAATGCAACAAAAATATAAATAAGTAATTATTAATTATAAAAGATAAAAATAAGAAAATAGCACAAAAATGAAAACTAGTCTAGAAAATTTAAAAATGAACAGAATAAATTTTGAAAAAATTATATGGACTTGGAAAATATTTAAAAATAAAGATAATAACACAAAAAAAAATTCCTTCACAAAAATAAATAAATAAATTTTAATTAATAAATGAAGAAAATAACAAAGAAAATAGAAACTAGGCTTTATAATAGAAAATAAATTCAATAAGATTTGGAAAAATTCAAACATCACTTTAAAAATATTTAAAAGTCAAAATATACATAATATAACGTAAATATAAAAATTAGAATAAGATATATCAAGTAAAATTATAATTTATATAAATTAAAACAAAGAATATTGCTAAATAACCCTATATACACACAATATTGTAAAGGGTATAACTTTCACAATTTAAATCCAATTTCAACGAAATGAAAAGCAGTATTCATGATATTAAATATATTTTCATAATAAAAGATAAAATTCAAGAATTTAAATATTTAAATTTAAAATTTAAAAGTCAAAGTTTGACCAGTTTTGACCACAATTCCATTTTTCAAGAAAATATTCAATTTATACCAGTTTGAAATTATAATTCACATAATAATCAAAATTTATATTTAAAAATCAAATGTTTGAAATCAAAAAGTTTAAAATAATTTCAAAATGAAATAAAGTCAAATTTAAATTATACGCAAAAAATATTTAGGGTTGTTACACTCTCCCCCACTCAAAACTTTTCGTCCCCGAAAAGGAATGAGGTACGGGAAAGCACAGAAAAAGATAAAGTGAAATAAGATTAAGACAAGATGACAAGGAGATTGAATATATACCTGATAACTATTGTTATAGGTAAGTTTAACAAGGTGGAGATTATCAAAGATTATAGAAAGATTTCTAAACAGAAAATTATAGGAAAATGCCTACACAAGCCTGAAGCAAGATAAGGAAAATAAGGACAACCAAAAGATAGCTTGAAAAACAAAATAAGATAATAAGTGTGACGCCCCACCTCTATACCCACGCTAGCCAAGAACATTACGGTAAATGCTGTCAACTAGCACGGAGAATAAGGCTGTTGAGGAGCGACCATCCGTGTAATTGCTTTGTGCGAGCATCGATATGTCAGATAGTATAACATGCTACTTTATCAAGAGGAAATCCGACATACCGACACAAACTCAAAGCTACTACACAGTGGCTATAATATCTTCAGAACCAAATGTAGAAATAAACATAACACAAATCAGTCACAGACAATTCATATCACAAAGGCGGAAATAGATATGAATATTACACTAGGAAGTGTACATCAGAGTAATGGTCTAAAAAGATCCACAATATCACAAAAGAATAGTTACATGAACTACACAAAAGAATAAGTATAAGTATACATTATGGAGTCTATATCTCAAATGTATACAACAAAAACTACTAATCTAAGTAGTTAACCAAAAGTCAGAGAAATCAATCCCAAGAGAGAAGTCAAGCAGAAGCACCTGTAACATTTCGGTCTGACCCGAGTATTATTTAATAAGAAAATAATAAACGGATCAGTCTAACTATAAATATCAGATGAAACGATATAGAATAAGAGATATGACTAAACACATAATAATCACAATTTCAAGCTGTGATATACATAGGTAATTGGAAATCTACGAGAGATTAATCAATATCACCAAATCTACACAAGAATCAAAGAAACGCCATACTCCTTATTTCGTTCACCAAGCCACAATAAATGACATATAAGATATGGCAAAGACTTATAATATCCATAATGGCATACTACTATAAGTATGTAAATGATAATCAACAAATGATTAATCAATATCAAAGAATCTTCTCAAAGATCCAAAAAGGGTATCATACCCAAAACTTGTATTCACAACAAGTTAATGACACACGAATTCACCTATGCACAAGAATTGATAAATCATATCAATAGAAATCACAAAGTTGGTGAAACATAAATTCCAGAAATCAACACAAGAAATCCAGTCAATGACACACGAATTCACCTATGCACAAGAATTGATAAATCATATCAATAGAAATCACAAAAATAAGTGATGAAGAAAATTCCAGAACTCGACACACGAAATCCAGAAATCACACAAAATAAGAGGAGGAGGCCTATCACATGAACGGGAGCATGAAAACTCACCAACAGCTGTAACACATGAACGAGAAGCTATCTCATGGTAGGTAGCCATTAATTTGACACACGAATGGTCCGAAGACCTGACACACGAATGGCCCGAAGACCGTGGGTTGCTACCCCACAAATTTGACACACGAACGGGGTTTAGTCTCCCACGCAGACAAAGAGACATCGCACATTGCTAGTCTAAATCACGAAATGATCGCCATGATCATCGAGAAGTGTCAATTACACTAAGCTAGTAAATACATGAGTTTAGCTTCATGTCCCATAACCACTTGCTTAACTTAAATATTTACGAACAAACTGTAGATCTCCACTATAAAATTGTCACAAGAGATTCAATCGAACAAGTCCAAGAATTAACCGACAAAGTGAACGCAAGCATTTCATACCACTTGTTTTACTAAGTCGTTTAATTAGATTTCTCATACGAGTGAGGTAAAGGTTTATATATATACTAATAGATTGGAAAACAGTTTTATAAACGAATTTGGTATTAAAATAGTATTGAAATCATTTGAGAAAAGTGTTTTAATATTTACTACTAGTATAGAAAGCCTTTATATTTTTAAAGTGACAAAACACAAAGAAGATTGTAGGAACAATCAATCACTAAAATTCACAAACGAAGATGTGAATAAAAATCCAAAGAAATCGATACCGAATCCATCGAAATGGATATTCACAGAATTCCCAAAGAAATAAGTCATCAAAGTCAACAACAACTGATAACAACAATTAGGGAAACAACACAAATCGATTAGAGTTGGATATTTAAGCAACAAGGCAAAGCAGGCAAAAATCATCAGGTCGGTCGGCCGGACTCCCTGAGTCGGTCGACCGAACCTTAAAACAGAAAGTGCTTAGGCACTTGGAAGCAGGTCGGTCGACCGGACCAGAGGGGTCGGTCGGCCGAACCAGAAACAGAAGTGCAAATGCACATTTGGAAGCAGGTCGGTCGACCGGACAAGAGGGGTCGGTCGGCCGGACCTGTGTCCATCCTCTTCCCTGCCTATTGCAAATGAGGTTCAATCTTGACCAAATTGCATTTTCTCGAGCAACGGCGCTAAGGGATTATGCCAATCGACTACCCGGCCCTATATGCTCCTCGATGCATCACCAAAAACATGTTCAAACATCAAAGTTAGGATTTTTAACGAATTGAACTCAAAACACTATAAATTGGAATATACACCAATTCAATCCAATCCAAAAGCAAATGCACACGAATAAGTGTTAGGAATTCATACCTAACATTCGAAGATAATTCATAGATGTAGATGTGAGATTAAAAATCTCACCTTTCCACAAAATCAAACGAGAAGAAGCTTGAAAGCAAATGGAGAATCAACCTCTCTTCAACACAACCCAATTGAGCTTGAATCTAAGCTCAAAACAAGAACATTCGTGAAATTAGGTTTAGGAATTTCTGAAATTGGTAAGAGAATAAGTTGGAGAAGAAGAAGAGAAGCTTACCAAAGGGTTCTTCTTGAGTTTGGAGCTAGGAATTTGATTTGCAAGAGAAACTAGGGTTTTGGAGTTTTAATTCTTTTTCCTCTCCACCATTAATGCTAAGAAAACTGAAAAGAGAAAGAAGTGAGGGAGAATGGGGAGAGTGGTTCAGTTTTGGAGTATAAGTTAACATAGGGCTGAGCCCAAAAACCAAACCCAAAGTAAAAAGTAGCAAAAATCAACTTTCTCCAAACATATCGAAGCTTATACTCAAAAAGGTCGCAAACGTCATTTTGAACTCAATGGGGGTGGTCTCGAGTCCCAATTCGACCGTATGCAAAAAGTAGGTTTTCGGACCAAAATCCGACAAACGATAAAATATTTAAATAAAATATTTAAATATAAAATCGATAAATATGCGGGTTGTTACAATAAGTTATAAACCATGGAAATTTCAACTTAAATAAATAGTTAATTTATACACAAGTTAAATAAATCTTAACTATCTCAAATTTTATTATCATATCTTCTAATCATCGTAAGTTAAGAATTTTTAGGATCATTGATTTGAAAAAAATAATCATTCATTATACTCATAATGTACTTAATAAATTTAATTCTTCTTTATTACTACTTAAAGTTAAATTTATTCTTCTCAATATATTTTATCATCTATGCTCGTTATACTTACTCTTATTATAACTACTTTAATTTATTTTTAGTTCCAATAACATCATTTTATATTGTAAATTATTCAATTAACCTTTTATTCTATTTACCCCTGTTAATCATTTTATAACTAAAATTTAAGTGTATAACATTTATTTTAACCATTTAAATTTTATTTATAAAATTCTTTTTTTATTGCATACTGTCCAATTATATTGTTAGCTTCTGTATAATTTGGGTAAGTTATATTTAAATGCAATTGAGTATTATACAAATAAAACTTTCTAATTCCCTCCTCTCAAGTTTGAATCATTTATCTAAAATTTTAATTTTCTTTTTATAATTGAAATGATTCTTTAAGATAAAGCTTAAGAATAAAATTTTCGATTCCTTCAAACTATTCAGAGATAATTAAATATATATAAATAATATGTCAAATCAAATTTAAATAATCAATCTATATATATTATAAATCCAATCTTTTTTTAGAAATTGAAATCAATTAAATTTCCCAAAACAAAGCTGTAGCAAGACTACAGAATGGTCTCTTCACTTTGAAACTCGAAAATGAACATCGATGATGCCGCGGTCATTACCAAAGTTATTTTCCAGCGACAAAGAGAAGAGCACTAATTTTAAACTTTAAAATTTCTTGGAAACAAATTTCTATTAGAAAATACTTTAAATAATATACACCTTTTAAAACTTTAAACATAAGGTTTGAAAACATCGAAATTAAATTCTCAAATTTCTTGTTTTAAACTCATTTCAATTTCCCAAATAAATTTATAAACAGTTATTTATAAATTCATTTATAGAACAATAAATGATAAACCAAGTATTATCATTTCAAATGATAAATTTAAATCAATTTATTAAGTTCCATAAATTTACTTATATCAAAATTTATTTCATTAACCAAATTTTAAAATAATACTGTGTCAGTTTGTTCTGTCAAAGTGTTTTAGAAATCCTATCGATAGCGTTGATCAAACGAATCAATTGGAAACCCAAATCAACATCAACAACTCAAACAACACAATATAAAACAAAACATTAATATTGATTTACAAGTACAATTTAAAATGTTTGGAAGTTAGATTGGAAACAAAAGACAAGACGAGTGAATATAAAATAGGGAGGTGGATAAACTTAAATAAATCACGGGCAACCTTAACCGGGTCAACCATGACTTAAAGAATAAGATCGATGTGGATTTTCTAGGATAAATCAACATTCAATCTTAATAGATAGAATTTGGAATAACAAAAGATATTAGCATCTAAACAAAGGATAGATATAAATCTCTGTTGAATCAATGCTAATTGTAAAGGATTTTCCCCCTTTACAAAT
Source organism: Allium cepa (assembly GCA_030765085.1). Lineage (NCBI taxonomy): Eukaryota > Viridiplantae > Streptophyta > Magnoliopsida > Asparagales > Amaryllidaceae > Allium > Allium cepa. Next base: position 153,141,403 of record CM060945.1, read on the forward strand.
GAATTTTTGAGATTGGCGGGACTGCCAATTCACTATAAAGTTCATTCGAAGTAGAGGTATTGGATGCTGCAGAATCAAAAGGAGATGAATAGTGAGGGACACGAATGAATTTTGGAACCGCAGGGAACGTTCCAAAATTCAAATGAAATTTGAATCAAAGAGGAAGAGACTCAAGCTTGGATGAAAGTGATTCTGTAGCTAAATTTACCATACATTCTAAGTTTTGCCTCAAAGCCAAAGCTCTAATACCAACTGTAACACCCGATATTTTCAACCATTCGCATCCATTATAAGTGTATGTGTAGACACTCATGCCAGAATTGAATTGCTCAAAATACTGCGTTGTAAATAAAATTTGGCAAATCTCAGAATATACAGTAAATAATAATCACAGATCACAGACACAGAGTATTTAATAATGCAGTGGAAGTAAAAGAAATAGTAGTTCATGAAGCTACTATGTAAATATATCAGAGTTAAATAAAATACAACAGAAGAAATAAAATACAACAGAAGTTTCAAGATGATAACCGAGTACAAGCTGAATAGAACAACGAAACTGGAATAGATAAAACTAGATAAGCAGATAATCTCCAGCGATTCCATTCTCTAGAAAGTGGAATCCAAATCAGTAAATAACTCAGGCTGACCCGAGCGTAAATAAAAATACAAACACTCGAGTCAGGACAATATATGCTTATATAATGTAAACCAACTCAATTGAACTGTAATAAGGTACAAGTAACTTAAAGGATGCTTGGGACCGCCCATCCTCTAAGGATCCGTTAAACTATTTACTATGTAGTAATATTGCGCTATTATAATAATGTCTATAGTAAAATAAACTTACTTTAAAATAGCGTTCCAAGCTTACCCGTATCGCCATTCACACATAATAGTCCCAGTAGTCCATCCAATATCTGCATATCTCCTAATCGGTAGACTATGAGAAGATATGCATGGGCTATGGGAGAAAACCAAACTTGCAGTAAAGGCTCGATATGGTAGGTGACACGGCACACAAGGCAATGCCAGGGTAGATATACCAATTACGCACATGGGCTAGTGGTAACGCAACAGCCACATACGCCCACCTCAGAACACACTCCCATATCAAAATCGGAGGATAGCCATCAAATCAACCGCAAGTAAGAGTATAGTATCGAAGGAATGTGTCCGACCAGAGGAGCTACCCCTTTTGGCCTGAGATCACTCCTGTTTTAGCCACCTTAAGCCACCTTAAGCCAACTCATGGGAGTCGGGTCCACGTAATATACCTCAAGAACGTCGCCACCATCCTACTTCATTCTGGAATCTCCAGTGCGTACACGGTTGTCAAAGTGGTTTTCGGTATCGACAGAGAGTATGCCAAATATCCGATCCGGGTCTCTTTGCCAACCAATCGTTATTATAACCCATGGTTATAATACTTCAAAATAGAACGTCATTTCAAATCCAAATCTTTATCAAAATAAAGATTAAATTAATTTCAAACCATTTCAAAAACATCATATATTTCCAAAACTTCCTGTCAAATCATTTCAATATATATCAAAATATCATATCTTTACAAAACTTCATTTCCAATCATTTCAATATATCAAAATATCATATCTTTACAAAACTTTCTTTCCAATCATCTCAATATATCAAAATATCATATCTTTACAAGACTTCATTTCCAATCATCTCGATATATCAAAATATCATATCTTTACAATACTTCATTTCCAATCATTTTAATATATCAAAATATCATATCTTTACAAAACTTCATTTCCAATCATTTTGATATATCAAAATATCGTATCGTTACAATACTTCATTTCCGATCATTTCAATATAGCAAAATATCATATTTTACAAAACTTCCTTTCCAATCATTTTAATATATCAAAATATCATATCTTTACAAAACTTCATTTCCAATCATTTTAATACATCAAAATATCATATCTTTACAAAACTTCATTTCCAATCATTTTAATATATCAAAATATCATATCTTTACAAAACTTCATTTCCAAACATCATTCATTTCATTCAATTTAAAATACCATTTCGATTCACATTTCAAAACAGTTTATATTTCAAAAATCATTTTAAATCATTAAAAATGAAGTGATTATATTTAATAAATAAATTATTAAATTTCCAAAATTTTCAACTTTCAAAGTTCATTTATTCACTTAAGTTTATCAAACAGTGAAAATTCACTTTTCGCAACATTTAGAAAACGCTACGAAAAGTTACATTCAAAACAATTCAATTTAACAAAAGACAGCATTTTAAAAAGGCTGTAATTTCAAATAAACTTAGTTAAATTCAAAAATTATGGCACTTACAAAAATGCTTTAATAGCCTTTAATTCAATTTAGCTTTTTAGTTCATTATCATCAACTACAGCATTCACAAATACTGTAATATAATTTACATTACAATTAATAGCATTTCAAAAAATGCAGTTAATTAACTTCAAATATTCAATAAAATTTCACAACCAATTTTTTTTTTATTTAAACAATTTTAACTTATAAAATCATACATTTTCACATTTATAAACATTATTTAATTTTCCTTAAGTTCATGATTTTATAAAGTGAAATTTCCATTCAAAAATCAAGACTTAATAAAATTTCCCTTCTTAAATTTCAACATTCAATTTTAAATTCATTGAATTAAATTTCAACTTAACACTTAAGTTTAAAATTTCAAAATATAACTTAATTTCAATTTTATTTACTTAACTTAAAATTCACTTTTAAGCCAAATTCATAAATTCCCATTTTGGTTATATTTCAAAATTTCAACTTAAATAATCATTCACTTCACATTTTAACTTTGTTCAAAATCAGTAATATATTATAAAATCACTTTAAATTCATTTTAAATTCAAATTATCATAAATTTATCATAATTTCATATTTAATTTAATTTCCAATTATAATTAAATCAAAATTTCCAAAATAACTTACATTCAAATTTTCTAACTTTTCCATAATTTATTTAACTTATAAATTTCCAGAAAATCAATAATACTTTACAAAAATCATTTTAATTAAGTTTAACTCAAAATATATTAATATTTACATTTCTAAAATATTTTAAATTTTTTAGAAAGACATATTTTAACTACGGGTCTGTATATAATTTTCTACGCTAGGTAAAGTGATACGGGTAATATATCATTTCAACCCGTAATTTACAAAGAAAATCTGGGTTTTATCATTTCAAAATCATAGTCCCAAGTAAATGAAAATAATTGAAAATCATTCAGGCCTATCGTTTTAGGCCATAATGATTTTCCCTTATTCTAAAGTCCGTTCGAGTATGTATCCTTTCAACCCATAGTGATTCTAATCTAAAGGGAACTTGTAGTGTGATAAACTGATATAAACAACAGAACAACATAATATAAAAGTAACATATGATATAACAGGTGTTTAAGCATCATATAATCATAATATAGCAGGTGTGATATGGTTATGCATTTTTTACAGATTCAAAAGGGGTCAATTTACTAGTTATATATGTACATATTGTCAGGTGAGAATAACTCACTTGTATATGCTGGAGATAATGATCAAAAGCATAAACTGAGATCTTTAGAGGCACGATAGCATGACAAAGATTCGAGTTTGCGAAAGCCAGAGATTAATTGCCTTGAACACATTCAAACAAGACAATACAAACAACATAAGTTTTCAACTAAAAATACGATTAAACAATGTTAGAGATAAATGCAAAATCATCTCCAAAGCCTTTGCACTTTCCTTCTACCACTAATGCTTTAGATATAGGTCATAAAGGCACGACTAAAGCAAGGACAAGGATCTGGTTTGGGTTCATAAGAGGTCGGCCAAACATGTATGGGATGGAGCAAAAGTGATGATGCATGAGATATGTGCAAGGATTACAACTACAATGAAAAATATCATGCATTCAAGGCAATATTGGCTCGGTCTAAGCAAGACCAGGCACAACCATCTATGTAGTGGGCTGGAGGATGGTGTGGCAGAGGGTTTCAGATCGTCCATGGGTGGTGGAGGTGGAGTTGGTGGCGGCCAAAGGAAGGTTGAAGGTGATGAAGGCATAGGTGTTGGCTATGGTGCATATAGGTGAAGTTTGTGTAGATTTAGATGGAGTCCGATCAACTATTGGGCACGGCCAGTGGCTTGAGGCTGGATAGGAGGTGGTGGGTGGTTCAGGTGGCGGAGGAGGCAGCCATGTTGGATGGAGTGCTGGGGCCGAACCTGAAATAGAAGAGAAGGCAAGTAAAAATCAACATAAACAAGTAGAAAAACAAGAAGAAAAATAATGGAAAAAGAAAAAAAAAATTTACCAAACTCTTGGAGATGATGAAGGCCGAAATTTTTTTCAGATGGAAAGAATTTTTTTTTACGTGAATGAGGAAAAAAAAGCGGCTGAAGAAATGAGGAGATGTGGCCAATTGAATGAAAAGTAAGGTTGAAATGTGAAAAGGTGGAAGATAAAAAGCCATAGGAAAGTCAAAAGTCATAACCTTTTCAAATTTCTTTTATTATTTTTATATAAGCTTTAATAACTAAAAAAGATTATAATTTCAGTTCAAATTTTGAAAATTCAACAAAAATATAAAATATAAATAAGTAATTATTAATTATATAAGATACAAATAAGAAAATAGCACAAAAATGAAAACTAGCTAGAAAATTTGAAGATGAACAGAATAAATTTTGAAAAAATTATATAGAATTGGAAAATATTTAAAAATAAAGATAAGAACACAAAATAAAAATGCCTTCACAAAAATAAATAAATAAATTTTAATTAAATATAATTTAAATGAAGAAAATAGCAAAGAAAATAGAAACTACGCTTTAAAATAGAAAATAAATTCAATAAGTTTTGGAAAAATTCAAACATTATTTTAAAATATTTTAAATTCAAAATATACATAATATAACATAAATGTACAAATTAGAATAAGATATATCAAGTAAAAATATCATTTATGTAAATTAAAACAGAGAATATTGCTAAATAACCCTATATGCACACAATATTGTAAAGGGTATAACTTTCGCAATTTAAATCCAATTTCAATGAAATGAAAAGTAGTATTCATGATATTAAATCTTTTCATAGCAAAAGATAAAATTCAAGAACTAAAATATTTAAATTTAAAATTTAAAAGTCAAAGTTTGACCAGTTTTGACCGCGATTCCATTTTTCAGGAAAATATTCAATTTATACCAGTTTGAAATTATAATTCACATAATAATCAAAATTTATATTTAAAAATGAAATGTTTGAAATAAAAAAGTTTAAAATAATTTCAAAATAAAATAAAGTCAAATTTAAATTATATGCAAAAAAATCTATGGTTGTTACAATGCTTATAATATTATCTTAAGTAGTGGAATTAAATGGTTTTGGATATATTATAACTATGAAATGATTTATAGGGAAATTTTTTCCAAGTAATGAATTATGAACTGAATTTGGGAATATTTCTAAGTGTTGAAATAAGTTATGGTTCAAAATATCCTATTATGAGTTTAAGTATTTGAAATCGTTTCAAATATTGAAATAATGGAAGAGATTTGAATATATATATTTGTAAAAATATTTTAAAATGAATGTTTTGAAAGATTTATAATATTGGCCTAGTGACTACATATGTGTGTAATTTGATAGTTATATAACCAACTGTCAAATCTGGCCAAATTCATTGATCGTTCGAAGAGACCGAGATCAGATTTAATTATCTAGTAACCACTTCGATCTGATTTGTGTGTTACGATTTGTGATATCTCAAAAATAATGGAGATTGTGACCTTGAAGGAGATTCGGTTTGTCCTGACCTAGGATAACTTGTATGAATGAATGTTATCATTGCATTATTGTTTGGAAGCAAGTGTTAGCATTCCAGGAATTTCTATTCAAAAAGGTAAACGTAGCCTCAAGCCTCATCAACCGAGAAATAACTAAAACAGGGTGTGTAGTAGGGAAGGTCGCTCCCATTAGGATATGTCATCATCTTTCTAGATACCTTACATCTATATATTTATGGATTGGTTGTGCATGAGATCTCAAAAAGGTCGTAAGACCGGGATGATGAAATATTCGGTACTAGTAATCAAGTGCTACGCCGGTTCTATGTGGCAGGGTACAAGATATTCTTGTTAGACCCAGGTGCATTGATCTAGGGATATACCCATCAGAGGTAGTTCCTTACCTGGTCATAGTATGGAATGTAGGATCGATTTCACCCTAGAGGGGGGGGGGGGGGTGAATAGGGTGATAGTGTTAATTATAAAAATTAATCGCGGAAGCTTATAAAATATTCAATTCAGATCACAGAATAGCAGCACAGATATTGTAGAATATAAATAACAGAAAAAAACAGAACAACATAGAATTTACCCAGCATCGGCAAAACCCTGCCTACGTGCTGCCCCCAAGGTTTCTACTAGAAATTAGATAGTCCCTCGCTTACACACGTAAACTCGCTATACCCGCTATTGACTAATCTAACTCTACGCTCAAAACCTTGCCACAACTCAACCACCGAGTTGCGAATTCTCAAGCTACGCCACGTAGCTTGTGCCCTAGTCACATGACTAGAAATTTAAAACGGTTTAAAAAGAAAATACAATTAAAAACAATTTAAATAAAATAAAACCCTATTTAAAAATAAACTAAAGCCTTATAATAAAACAAGGCCGGCCCCTATTCACTTCTTCAACCCGTTCCTTTTTCTTTTTATTTGCTCCGTTCGTTGTTTTGAGATAGCGGCGGCTTTGTCCTTCAATCCAGATTAGGGCTTTCGTTCGTGATTCAAATTAGGGTTTTTTGCAAATTGAAGCGCCGACCTTTGATACTGTTCGACTTCGATGCTCTTTAATTTGTTCACCGCGGCTGCTTCGTTGATCGAATTCCGGTATGTAATTATATCCTTTTGCTTTTCTGATTTTGTGCTTTCTGGAATTCGATAATGATGCCGATGATGTGAATTTGATTATATAGGTTTTGTAACCCTAGATTTGCGTCGTATATTCTCTATTTGAATTTGTCAACTGATTTCTCTGGCCGCTTGATTTTGTATTGATGATTGAGATTGTATTGACTTGTTCATAAACGTATATACTTCGATTGCTTGACATTCACGGTTTTGAATTTCAACTCCTTGGTCATCACATTGTTGACTATGGCTTTGACTTGATCGGCTTCTTGATTGCAACTGCTTCGGCCTTGACTTGTTCATCTTGAAATTGTTTTGATTTCTGGATAAAATCACGGCTTTGACTTTGTGACTTGAGCCTTTACTACATTGCTTCTGATCATGTTGCACAATTTCTGTTGTTTCCAGTTGCACTTGGTCATTTTGTATCTGCATTTGTTATTTCTGAAGCTCGAGTTGCACTTGCTCACTGCTTGATGGTCTTGTGACTCTTGTTATGCCTTTGTGCATTTTTCTGTATTCAGTTGAGTTGATTGTTGCATTTGTTTACTTCTGCACTTGTGTATATTTGGGCTGATCATTTGTATACATACATTCTTGTATGTATATATGTGTATGGTCACTTGTGTATTGCCTTTCTGAACTGTGCACATTGTTGTATGGTTCTCTGACCTTGTTGCCTCTGTTCATTTGCCGGTTAGCTTGCATCTGCTTGCTGTTGTTTGGATATTGTGGCATGTGGTCTTTGCTGTGTTCCCATTTGGGCTTGTAGTTGATTCTTTGAGTTTTTCTGAATATTGTTGTATTTGGACTTGTTCATTGTAGAATTTCACTGAAGTCTTGTGCTTTGTGTCTTGATGCTCGGCCTATTGTGCATTTGTGGTTCCCACTGTATTGTATTTGTATCACTATATCATGCTTGGCTTTCATGTTCATGTGTATCTTCATAAACTTGTTGCATTCATGTTCTTCACTTGGTTGTTGACACTGGTCTGGTTCATCTCAAAAATTTCTGTGCCACTTTCCATGTGTTCATGTTGCTGGACTTGTTGTTGGCATGTGCATGTTACCTTGTTCACTGTGTCACTTAGGTGCATATGTTTGCACTGCGCATTACCACTGTAACACATGTTCATCAATGCAAGCTGTGTACTTTGATGGAGTTTTGATTTGTCGAAGTTTTGCATTCATCAAGTTGCCTTGTGTTAAATGCAGTTTCAAAACTCGGATTTGACCTTGTGCTCGTGTTGTGATTTAATTTATGTTGCACCTGAGTTGAATCCTGTATTTGGGTTTGACCTGTGCTCACCTGTCCCTGTAGCATTATCAAGTGTATATATCGGTGTGCACGGCCTTGTGGCATATACAGTGATACACTGTGTATGTCACAAGTTGTTCGTGTATGATGAATTCAAATGCAAATTATGACGAACAACCCAAATAACCGAGGCAAATATTATTTTCAAAATTCATCTTTTATTTTATATTGCAAAAATATTTTATTTTCAATTTTACTGCGTTAGTGAATATTTTTGCATATTGCTCAGATGTTGGATTCAAACCAGAATGAAGTTGAAGATAAATACTAGTGTGAGTGATATGTAGTGAGGTGAATGTATAAAATAGTGATGTAATTGAATTTGTATCAAAGTTGTATAGTGAATAGTGAGAGCTTGAATTTGTACTATTCAAAATTGCAATAAATATTTGTTTGAATAAAATATTCGTTTGAATTCAAATTCTGTGTTATTTATTTTATTCAGCAAATATTTATTTAATCTGTGAAAATAAATAGTATATTATCAAATACATTTAAATGAATGTATATATGTTTATTACCATGAAACAAAAATCATATAAGCGCATATTCAACAATCTCCCCCTTTTGATGATAACAAACATATATTTAAGATTTTGAATATGTTAAATGTATTTGATCATGGATATATCCTAATTGCTCCCCCTATTTAAATGCTTCCTCTCTACACAAAGCTCTCCCTACATATATGCATACAAATAAAATATGCAAATGAGTCTAGATGCAAAATGGAAAATTATTTGACCTTTGCTTGATTTTATTTGACAAAATCTTAACTTTTCTCTCCCCCTTTTGTTATCAGCAAAAGAATAATAGTGTTAGAGAAAATAGAGATAAAGTTATCGATATTAATTCAACAGTAAAACTCATTTTAATATAAATATTAAATTTCAATAAAAAATCAAACAAAAATCATAAATATTTTGTTTGGCACATATTCCACTTTTAGAATGATTGAAATGATGTCATCATATAAAACCATACAGTTGTGTCTATTTGTGGTATATTTATATCAGGAATTTGAATATCTACTAACCATGCATAACCGTTAGGACTTTTAAATGAGATTAGTAGTATTCCAATTTTATTTTTTTAAAAATGAATTCAAGTATCTTCTAACCACGCATAACCGTGAGGACTTTTAAATGGGATTAGAATCAACTTGTTTATTTTAAAAATCAATTTTTGATATGCGTTCCATACATGCATAACCGTGAGGACTTTTAAATGAGCATGGAAGCACATTACAAATTCCAAGTAATTCACCCATGCATAACAATGAGGACTTTTAAATGAGAGTGAATACTTTGGTATTTATTATTATTATTATTATCCCTTTTTTTTAAAAAAATGTGAAAATGAAAAACGAACGATTCCGGTTTAAAGTACCACGTATCGACAAACTATATAGAATTTTGATGAATGATGGTCGTTAGAAATATGATAGATATAGAGATGGTCATGGAATTTTACCAACAAACGGTTTTATAATTCTTGTTTAAATTTCTAAAGAAATTTATTAATCATACCGTCTCGAGTCATAATATTTAATCAATATTAACACTCATCACTTTTTCAATCACTATTTTTCTTTTCGATAAACATTAGGGAGTCAGATTAGTCAAAATAGTCATTTAAAATCAAATTCAAAAATAATTATGAAATTAATTTTTCAAAAATGACTAATCTGAAACTATGGTCAAAAATGATTTTCTCCAGGGGGTTTTATAAGAAAATTTTCTGCTATTTGAAAATTATTTGAAATGAAAAATATGCAGATATTTTCTTTGAAAAACCGATGCAGCTACTAAATGTCTCAACAAAAATCACGTTTCACTAGTAATTTTTCTATCAACTAGATTACCAATGTAATCTGCATCTGAATTTCTCTTTCACTCAAAATTATCGTCAATTGAATTTTATAGACCAAAACATGAAGTGAGCACCAAAAATTTCAAACTCAATTTTTTCAGCAATTTAAATGACATTCTTTTGGAATTGAATTGAAGCCGTGTAAATAATCGAAAACCGTGAATAAAGAGTTAGCCGAATTATAACCAAATGTATTATTATCCAAAAAAACACTATTTTTAATCCAAAATGATATATATGAAGTAATTCAAAGAATCTAGAGATTTTTATATTGTTTTTGGCATAAGAATATAATTGGCCAACTATTTTGAATAAGTCAGAATCATCATCTTTTCATCATCTCAATATTGGCTGATTTTAATTCAGAATATGGTGCAGATTATCACATTTAATATATCGTTTAAAACATACCATTACCTGTTTTACCTTTACGATATTTTTCGTTGTTGTCCGTTGTGATTCTGTCACCTTTATAATAGGCTAAGGAACTTTGTTTTATCGCCCGTTGTGTTTGAGGAACAGCCAAAAATCCAGAGAACACTATTGTTGTTCCTTAGCCTGCCACCACACCTACACGATGAAAGATTTATGTGACCTATTTGTTTTTATAGGTCCATGGTTGTTAGTGGCAGAAAATTTTGAAAAACAATTTTGTAAAGACCCAAAACTATTAATAATTGTTCCCTTCGGCACCCAAATTTGTTTAACTTTGAGAGATTTTATATTTGTGCCTTTTGGAACCCAAATCGGTATAGTTTTCACATGTTTGGGTCTATACCAACAATTATTGTGATTGTGTCCATATTTTCTACAAACTGTGCACATAGAATTAACTTGATTAATATTGCTTTCAACAATTTTCGAACTATTATATCCAAGTCCTTGTCTAACCGAATTAACCGTTTTCTTTCCTAATACCATATTCAACGATTTTTAACTTTTGGAAAATTTATCTAAAGTAGTAGACAGTTGTTGGACTTGTGATTTGAGAGATTCATTTTCATTTAACAATTGTGTGCACTTTTTAATAGAATTCTCTCTCCTAGTATTTTCATTCTCCTTTAAAATCAGAATTTCATTTTCAAGTGATTTTATATTGATTTCTGATTTTTTAATTTCCTCTTCGAATGTTGGACACTTATCACACTTAGGGATTCTACATTGGTAGTTCTTAACTAATTGATCTAGTTGTTTATTGCATTCTATCAAAGTATCCTTTTGAAATTCAAGTTTGGCGTATTTTTCCCTAAGTCGTTCAAAACAGCCGTTTACTTCATGAAAATATATAAGCAACTCAGAATGGGTAAGTTTTGATACCTCACTTGACTCGTCATCATCACTGTCAGTTGTATCACCTCGAAGACACAATTCTGCCTTTTCGCTTTCACTGCCAGTGCGTTGATCATTCTCGTCTATTTCATCCCAAGTGGCTGCAAAACTTTTCTTTTTCTGTTTCTTTCCATGGTTGGATTTAATTTGTGGACAATCGGGCTTGATATGGACGGGCTTGTTGCAATTATAACAAATGATCTTCTGTTCTTCTGAGTAGTCTAGTGCTTTGGCTATTCTGCTTTTTGCTTTTTGAATTCGAGCTGAATTACCATGTTTCTGATTCCATTTTTTGAATTTCCTTATTAACAGCTCTAGTTCTTCTGCACCATCATCGTCGTCATCGTCATCACTTTTAGTTGTTCCTTTAAGAGCTATTGATTTTCTTCGAGTGTCACCTCCTTCATGCTCTTCTTTGAATTTCATTTCTAGCTCATAAGTGGTGAGATTTCCGATGAGTTCTTCAACTTTGAGTTGTTTTAAATCTTTCGATTCTTGAATGGCAGTTACTTTCGCTTCAAAGCTTCGTGGAAGGACTCTGAGGATTTTCCGGACTATTTCCAATTCGGTGTATGTTTTACCGAGAGCTTTTGATTTGTATATGATATTGGAAAGCCGTCCATACATCTCTTTGACATTTTCTTCCTTCGCCATTGTAAAGTTCTCGTATTCGCTGCTTAGTATGGCAAGGCGAGATTCTTTGACTTGAGATGTTCCTTCGTGAGTCACTTCTAGTATGTGCCATATTTCCTGCGCAGTTAGACAATGTGAGACACGATTAAATCCAAATTGATCTAATGAACATATAATAGAATTCATAGCTTTGGCATTAGTATTCTGTAATTTATTTTCTAGTTCTGTCCATTGTTCCTTTGGTTTCTCTATTTCCTGATTATCTACAGTTATAGTTGTTATTCTATAACCTGTCTCAACAATATTCCAAGCGTCAATGGTTTTCAGAAAAATTTGCATTCTATTTTTCCAGTAAGCATATTCACCATTGAACATTGGTGGTCTAACTATGGATTGACCTTCTGCAAAAGCATTATTAAAAGAAGCCATTTTAAAAATTCAAATTTTTAAAACAAAACTGATTTTTTCAAAAAAATCGAATTTTTTAAAAAAATGTTGACTTCTAGACCTTGCTCTGATACCACTTGTAGGATCGATTTCACCCTAGAGGAGGGGTGAATAGGGTGATAGTGTTAATTATAAAAATTAATCACGGAAGCTTATAAAATATTCAATTCAGATCACAGAATAGCAGCACAGATATTGCAGAATATAAATAACAGAAAAAAAACAGAACAACACAGAATTTACCCAGCTTCGGCAAAACCCTACCTACGTGCTGCCCCCAAGTTTTCTACTAGAAATTAGATAGTCCCTCGCTTACACACGTAAACTCGCTATACCCGCTATTGACTAATCTAACTCTAGGCTCAAAACCTTGCCACAACTCAACCACCGAGTTGCGAATTCTCAAGCTACGCCATGTAGCTTGTGCCCTAGTCACACGACTAGAAATTTAAAATAGTTTAAAAAGAAAGTACAATTAAAAAAATTTAAATAAAATAAAGCCCTTTTTGAAAATAAACTAAAGCCTTATAATGAAACAAGGGCGGCCCCTATTCACTTCTTCAACCCATTCCTTTTTCTTTTTATTTGCTCCATTCGTTGTTTTGAGATAGCGGCGGCTTTGTCCTTCAATCAAGATTAGGGCTTTCGTTCGTGATTCAAATTAGGGTTTTTTGCAAATTGAAGCGCCGACCTTTGATACTGTTCGACTTCGATGCTCTTTAATTTGTTCACCGTGGCTGCTTCGTTGATCGAATTCCGGTATGTAATTATATCCTTTTTCTTTTCTGATTTTTTGCTTTCTGGAATTCGATAATGATGCCGATGATGTGAATTTGATTATATAGGGTTTGTAACCCTAGATTTGCGTCGTATATTCACTATTTGAATTTGTCAACTGATTTCTCTGGCCGCTTGATTTTGTATTGATGATTGAGATTGTATTAACTTGTTCATAAACGTATATACTTCGATTGCTTGACATTCACGGTTTTGAATTTCAACTCCTTGGTCATCACGTTGTTGACTATGGCTTTGACTTGATCGGCTTCTTGATTGCTACTGCTTCGGCCTTGACGTGTTCATCTTGAAATTGTTTTGATTTCTGGATAAAATCACGGCTTTGACTTTGTGACTTGAGTCTTTACTACATTGCTTCTGATCATGTTGCACAATTTCTGTTGTTTCCAGTTGCACTTGGTCATTTTGTATCTGCATTTGTTATTTCTGAAGCTCGAGTTGCACTTGCTCACTGCTTGATGGTCTTGTGACTCTTGCTATGACTTTGTGCATTTTTCTGTATTCAGTTGAGTTGATTGTTGCATTTGTTTACTTCTTCACTTGTGTATATTTGGGCTGATCATTTGTATACATACATTCTTGTATGTATATATGTGTATGGTCACTTGTGTATTGCCTTTCTGTACTGTGCACATTATTGCATGGTTCTCTGACCTTGTTGCCTCTGTTCATTTGCTAGTTAGCTTGCATCTGCTTGTTGTTGTTTGGATATTGTGGCATGTGGTCTTTGCTGTGCTCCCATTTGGGCTTGTAGTTGATTCTTTGAGTTTTTCTGAATATTGTTGTATTTGGACTTGTTCATTGTAGAATGTCACTGAAGTCTTGTGCTTTGTGTCTTGATGCTCGGCCTATTGTGCATTTGTGGTTCCCACTGTATTGCATTTGTATCACTGTATCGTGCTTGGCTTTCATGTTCATGTGTATCTTCGTAAACTTGTTGCATTCATGTTCTTCACTTGGTTGTTGACACTGGTCTGGTTCATCTCAAAAATTTCTGTGCCACTTTCCATGTGTTCATGTTGCTGGACTTGTTGTTGGCATGTGCATGTTACCTTGTTCACTGTGTCACTTAGGTGCATATGTTTGCACTGCGCACTATCACTGTAACACATGTTCATCATTGCATGCTGTGTACTTTGATGGAGTTTTGATTTGTCGAAGTTTTGCATTCATCAAGTTGCCTTGTGTTAAATCCAGTTTCAAATCTCGGATTTGACCTTGTGCTCGTGTCGTGATTTAATTTATGTTGCACCTGAGTTGAATCCTGTATTTGGGTTTGACCTGTGCTCACCTGTCCCTGTAGCATTATCAAGTGTATATATCGGGGTGCACGGCCTTGTGGCATATACAGTGATACACTGTGTATGTATCACAAGTTGTTCATGTATGATGAATTCAAATGTAAATTATGACGAACAATCCAAATAACCGAGGCAAATATTATTTTCAAAATTCATCTTTTATTTTATATTGCAAAAATATTTTATTTTCAATTTTACTGCATTAGTGAATATTTTTGCAGATTGCTCAGATGTTGGATTCAAACCGGAATGAAGTTGAAGGTAAATACGAGTGTGAGTGATATGTAGTGAGGTGAATGTATAAAATAGTGATGTAATTGAATTTGTATCAAAGTTTTATAGTGAATAGTGAGAGCTTGAATTTGTACTATTCAAAATTGTAATAAATATTTGTTTGAATAAAATATTCGTTTGAATTCAAATTCTGTGTTATTTATTTTATTCAGCAAATATTTATTTAATCTGTGAAAATAAATAGTATATTATCAAATACATTTAAATGAATGTATATATGTTTATTATCATCAAACAAAAATCATAAAAGCGCATATTCAACATGGAATCCATTTTCCTATATGTGCCATACGGTTTTAAGTGTGTCTAACTATGTTGAAATGTGAGATGCAAGCATTTCAGCTATTTTAATAAGTATTTGCACTTAAAAACAACTATAATATCACAAGATTTTTATATAAAAATGTTTTGGGTTATCGTAAGGTAAAAACCCGTCGTGTTAATGTGTGGCGTGGTATTTTGAGCTACCTTTTGATTTAAAAGATTTTCTTATAACTTTAAATTCAATTGGGTTTTTTTCTCACGCTGGTTTTCTAGGCTGACTCGGTTGTTATTTTATTTTAATGCTCAGTTCAGACCGAGTATTATAAGTTTCGATTAGGATACTATGGAGGATATGAGATGTGTTGGAGGATTCTCAGGCGTATTCCACGTACTTGATTATATTCCATTGTGGGTAGGCTGTATATGCAACACTTATGAGGGCTATTTATTATAACTGTCCAGGTTGGTTTGTTGATTGTTGTACTCTTATGATGGTATGTATAAATAACAATTTAGTTCTTTTTGTATAAAGATATGTTATTGTCTATTATATATATTGTTCCGCTGCGATTGTAAGATTCTATGTTATTGTCTCTGTTTTTCTTCTATCTCTTCTTTCTTATTCTTCCCTTAACAATCGAGTTTTCGGCATTCAAATTCTTGCCATGTAATACAATATACGTATTAGTGTCAATTTTTAAGGGTCGAAAATCTTAGTCGTTACATTTGGTATCAGAGCCAGTTTAAGCGAGAACCTTGGCTTTGGTAGGGTAACTCATTAGAGGTGAGGTCATTAGCACCCACGAATGAGTTTGAGTGTATACATATATGGGCACGTATTTGTTAGTGATATAAAAATTGTTTTATATTGTGTTGGTTGAACTATTGAGTGGCTTATGGATTCTGGTCAATACGAGTAATTAACGTTATTGATAAGGATCTCTAAACACTTGAACAGAGCAATTCGACATGGTAGTGTTTTGAAATTAGTTAAATGAAATAATTTTACCTTGATTATATTTTATATATAAAGGAATAATTTTCAAAAATTATTATAGTTGTGTATGGTGTGCTTGGTTGTTAGGAAATAATAGTGTCATATTATTATCATTTATTGTTTGTAATCGAATAAATGTTGATATTATAATGAAAATAAGATCAAAGGTTAAGAAATAATTTCATATAACAAAATGGAATTATGTAAATATGATTTGCAAATGTGACTTATACACAGAAACGAAATGAAATTCCTAAATTATATTATATAAATATGGTTCATAAAAACGATTTATAAAGGATTTAAAGGTTGGAAATCTAGGAATTTAAATTCCGTTGGTTTCGATAATGTTTTTCAAAGCTTTGGAAAATAAGGACAACATTTTTTGCAGAATATTTTTGAATGGAATATTTCAAAAGGGTTCAAAGGAATAGAAAGCATTGAACTCACTTCGGTCGCTGGAAAATAATTCGGTGATGATTACAGCATCATCAACGTTCGTTTTCGAGTTTCCAAGGGAGGAATCGCTACCAATTAGAGTTTTGATTTGGAAAAAACTAGTTTTGATTTTTGAAAATCCAAAGGAATGAGTATTTTGTATATATATAGATGATTTCAAGAATGATTTGGAATACTTAGAACAAAGTGCTTAAAACTCTGGGATTTTCATTTAAAATATTTCACTAAAAATATAAGAAAATAAGTTTGATAACTTATAAAATTTGAAAATTTGCAAGTTAAAACAATGTTAAGTTGTTGAATGTGGATGATAAATTGAACTGTAGAATGAA
This sequence comes from Allium cepa, assembly GCA_030765085.1. Lineage (NCBI taxonomy): Eukaryota > Viridiplantae > Streptophyta > Magnoliopsida > Asparagales > Amaryllidaceae > Allium > Allium cepa. Next base: position 153,158,393 of record CM060945.1, read on the forward strand.
ATTTAACTTAAATTAAATATAGTGAATTTTGGACCTGAGTTAGGTTAAATAAAATAATTTTTGGAAATGGAATTGATTGAGATTTGAAATTTTTCTATGATGTAACTAATTAAGTTAATAGTGAATTGGATATGGTTTGAAATGTTGATTTATAAAATTAAATGTTGAAAATGGAATTGAAATTGGATTAGATTTAGAAACAAAGGACTTAAGTTGTGAAGGGGAGATAACCATAAGAAGTGTTATAAATGTTTAAAAATTAAGAAAGTTTTATGGAATAATTCATAAATGAAGTATGAAGTGAAATGTGTTGAAAATCTGATTTAGTGGGATAATTCTTAAATGATATTAGTATTGAAAGAAATATACTAAGTAAATAAGGAAATGTGAAAAAGAAATGTGGATAATTGAATGCAAGTCAAATAAATGTGAATAATTGAAAGTGAATATAATGAATGTGCATAAAAGGAATTTGGTATAGCTATGAAATCAATTGATACAAAAAATAAGTTGTACATATATTACATTTTTCGCATGACGGTTTGATCCAGATTCGAGCACAGAATTTCGAGATAATTTATATAGATTTGAATTGGGATTTTTCATTCGATTCTTGACGGCGAACACCGGATATGGATTTCTGATTGATTCTGGAATCCTCTGTCATAGTATATGGCTATGAAAGGAGAATGGTGGTTTCTGATCAAGAAATCAGATCTGAGTCCGCACTAGAGTAGTCATGTGAACGATACTAGTCCGGAAGTGAAATTGTGTGATATTGAGTGAGCGATTAGATTTGATATTACGCACGGATGATATATATACATCGTCCAGTTTTAGTAAAGAAATATTGGAAATTGGCCGAAAAGAAAAATAAAATGATTTTGAATAATATGATAAGATATGATTGGTAAATAAGATGCAGGTATATAAAAGCAAGAGCAAATTTGATGTCTTGATATCATAAGAAAATTTGGTTGTCCAACTAAAGGGTAAATGTTTATATTGTTGTTTGAATTTGATGGTTTTATGATGATGCCACTTGGCTTTTGTTTTCTTTTAATTGGTTTGGGCCCGTAGTGGCGATTATAGTTATTTCGATTTAGCCGCGCAAAAGAGACGCTGACGAAATTTTTCAGAAATTTAAAGCGTTAGAAATTTTGAAGGAATTTTTGGTAACTAAAAATTGATTTCGAGTTAAATTTGAAATGGTTTAATGAGATGGTATTAGTTGGAATCTACTAATGTATTTGGAAACTTAGTAAAAGTAAGGTTGCAACCAATTGGCTTTGGAGAGTTAAAGGCTTGAATGGATTTAGGAAGTTATTTCTTATTTTAGAAAAAGAATTGGGTTTAGGAATTTTCCTATCTTGGCAATTTTGGGGCCGAAATCCTTTTAGGGGGGATGTAAAGACCCAGAATTTTGGTTAATTGAAATTAGAATATTAAAGTAATTTTAAATATTTGAAAGTAAATTTTATAGGTTTAATAACTTGAATTTCAAATTTAACGATTTATTAGGTAATTTAATTTTTGAATTTAATAAGTGGAAATCATTTAGATAATTTAAATCTTGGATTTTTATTTGGGTAAAAAGGATTTAAAGGCTTATTAAATCTCTATAAATAAGAGTGAAGGTGATAAAACTTCTAAATTTGATTTTAAAGTGATTTGACTAATTTTGAAATTTACTCGTTTTAATTAACGAGTAAAAAATAGTTTTTCAGCGCACTGTCTCGGAATTCAACAAAAGCAGTTCCATTGGATCCGTAATAATTATCGGCTTTCAAATTCCGTAGCTTTTGGAGTTATCGTTTGGTCGTTCGGGATAGAAATGCATCGAAATTAATACCGAAATTTAATATAATAATTGGGTTCAAAAAGCTATCTTCTGCATACGATCAAATTGGGTCTCAAAACTTGTTCCATTGCATTTGAAATAGGGATAAAACATTTGGAACGCCAGGCAGCACACCACGATCGGCAAATTAAATATCTATATATTTTGGAATTTTGGATAACATACATATATATGTATGTATATGTATATATATATATGTTTGATTTGACATTATCACACACAAACATACATTCGACCACCATAGGTTTTTATTTCAATTCCAGCCGCCCTACTCATGCTTACATCTTTCTTTTTAAAGCGCATTTCCTTTTTTTAAAACACTACAAAAAGAAAAAGGAAAGAGTTGCATTCGAAAATTTATTTCTCAAATTTTACCCAATAAAAAAATACGAAACTAACTTCAAAATTCTCATTTTGATGAGTACTTCTATCTGATATAATGTTTTTTCGCTGTGATTGAGATTAGGGGAGCTCGACAGTTAGTCGAATAGCAGTTTCAATCTAGGATTGGGAAATTCACGTAATTGATGGAGCATTACTGGATTCGAAGATATTTTTGGCTATAGCTCATCGAACGACATGTCGTGGCAAGAATTAGCAATGTTCGACGCCTTATTTCCAGTCACGACTGTTGCTATAGTAGCGGTCGAGCATGGCCCGGTCGGGGGCATCTCCTTGTTGTCGAGCTGTACCTCATGGGGATGGTTGTGGATAGGTGGAGATATGGAGTTGGATGTTGATGTCGGGTTTTGGTTTAGGGGTTCGAAGCTTTGTATCGGTAGGGATGTGCATGGTGGCTCGGTATCGCTTATAAGGGAGAGCTGTGGTAAAGAAAATTTGGGAAAGAAGGTTTGATTAAATTTAATGTTAGTGTTAATTGTGGTTAAGAGGATTTTTAAATTATTTAAATTATAAAATATTATTTTTGTCAATATTCGTTCATTTTAGGTCCGAATCCAACACGGTCGGTCGCATTGGATTCATATTGATGAATTCTTCGATATGTAATTGGATTGGAGAGATTTGGAGCTTCCAATTTTTTTAGCTAAATTCGAACGCCGTTTTAGTTTAGTCAAAATCAGAAAATGGAAGCGACAACTGGAATCAAAAAGTAAGTAATCTCACTCATTTGGATAGCTAGTTTTATTTTAAAGTGTTATAAATTATTATTGGCAAATTGGATGGGTTGATAAATTATTATTATCAGTTGGATATACATATATATTAGTAGTTGGATATATTTCCACGGATTGGAGCGGACGAGACACTATACAATCCGCATAACAACGGATGACCCTATATTACCGCGATATCCCACCTCGAAGCGGGATTGGTATTTTATATTGTATAACATCTGTGGTTGCAGGGAAATATGTTGGAGGGATCCAACTGGATTCCTTAAAAATGTTGATTTCAATTTCATATATAGTGATATATGTTGTGTTTTGAATGATCTGTGATACATTATGATATGATTTAATTCCTTTGATGATATAGTAGCACTGGCCTTAATTTTGGTTTTATAAATACCATAATTTATATTTTTCGAATTTAAAGGTAAATTCAAAGACGATTTTGGAAATAAAAATATTTATATTGAATTTTGGAATTTATTTAAAAGGAAATTGAGTTGGATAAAATAAGTGATTGGATTTTGATATTTATTTAGCTATTTCGTAAAATGGTTTGAAATAGAGAATTTTGAATTAATGATTTTTGAACAATGGATTTTAAATAAGATTTTTAAAAAATAATATGAAATGTAAGTCAAAATTGAGATTTGATTGGTTTTGGAATATAGTTTGAATTATTTAAGAAATAGATTATAATTGAATTTTAAATTAAAAATCGATTATAAATAGATTTTGTGATATGAACCTATTATAAAAATAGAAATGAGTTATGAAATTAATAAACGATGTTTATACATAAGTGGAATGATTATCATTTGATAAATTGGAATTAGGAATTCACAGGTTGAATTTAAAACAAGCTATGGAAATCGGTTTAGAAAGAAACAGCAAATTCTATTTTGGAATTTGGGATTAGATATGGAATTTGAAATGTGAATCGATTTGTGATAAATCGAGAGAGATTTGTAAGCATTGAATGGGTATGTTGAATTTTAAAATGGTTTCTAAAGAAGTTAAAGTTTGATTAAGAAAAGGGTTTTTATTTATTAAACTATGTAGCTTTAAAATCTATTATTTGGATTGAAATATTTCAAAAAGTTAGTTATTTAAATATTCAAATTTATTGATATAAATTCTAAGTTTTATAAACAAGTTTTGTAAATCGATTATAAATTCGATAAATGAATTGGAATTAGTTATTGATGTTTATTTTAAAAGTACTTTGATATTGTAAATAATTATTTAAACTTGTTTTGAAATTTATTATTATATTTAAAGTTGAAAAGTAAATGATTGAAACGCTCTCGAGATTAGAGAAACGGATTTTGTTTAATGAATGTGAGTTTATGTGATAATCTTTAATGGAATTAGGAAACTTAAGAACTTTGAAAAGGGAAATTTCCAAATTATTAGATACTAGAACTTCGAAGAGGAATCTGAATTCATCGAAAGAGTTATAAATTGTTAGTCGGATGATAGTTAAGTATAATAAATAATGTTGGAACCTGTAAAAGGAAATTAAAAAAATTAAGGAGATTTATGAGATTAGCATGGAATATTCTCCAAGTATGGATATTAAAAATTATTATGGGAAATATACTTATTATATTGTCTTAAGTAGTAGAATTAAATGGTCTTGAAAATACTCTAACTACGAAATGATTTATATGGAAATATTTTCTATGTAATGAATTATGATTGAATTTGGGAATATTTCTTAGTGTTGAAATAAGATATGGTTGGAAATATCCTATTATGGATTTATGTGTTTGAAATCATTTCGAATATTGAAATGTTGGAAGAGATTTGAATATTTATCTTTGTAAAGATATTTTGAAATCGATGTTATGAAAGATTTATAATATAGGCCTAGTGACTGCTTATGTGTGTAATTTGATAGTTAAATAACCGACTATCAAATCTGACCAAATTCGTTGATTGTTTCGAAGAGACCGGGATTAGATTTATTATCCGAAAACCACTTCATTGCGATTTGTCCATTACTAATTATGATATGTTAAAAATAATGGAGATGGTGATCTTGAAGGAGATTCGATTTGTCCAGACCCAGGATAACTTATATGGATGAATGCAATCATTGCATTGTTGCCTGGAAGGCAGTGTTAGCATTCCAAATGGAACTGCTATTCAAAAAGGTAAACATAGCCTCAAGCCTCCCTAATCGGGAAATGACTAAAATTTGGCATGCAACAGGGCTAATTGGGTAGCTCCCATTAGGGTATGCCATCATCTTTCTAGATACCCTGCATTTACATATTGTTCGGATGGCTAAATGTCTATGAACTAGAAAATAGCCGAACAAATTTCAAAATAAAAATACCATAAGCGCACAGCGTACACTTGTAGTACGTGGCGAATACAGGTCGATCCATAGGGAATTGTTGATTTTAAAAATCTTATTCAATCAAACTATACCAAAATCGAGTGAAAGTTAAGCTAGAGAATTAGAAAATTAGCTAACTAACTAAAAGAAAAGAGATGTAAATATAAGAGTTAAATGACAATTTAGAGAATAAATCCACTCTCTAGATCACATAGTTCAACATATATGAAAACATGATCTCTCTTTCATGGTCATTAGTGCTTTAATTGATGTGCTTATCAAAAGTATGGCATATATGTGCTATTGATTAGCCAACATAAGCCTTCAAACTATAACACATCCCTTAAAGAACTTATTAACTTTCATGAAACTTTTCAAAGAAAATGAAATCAATTATAAGTATGGCCTATTAACTATTGATTGGAAATATATACCATCAAATTTTAATTTCAAACCACTTTAATCATATTTTGATGAAGAGGCATTTGTGTTAGTAATTGTTTAAGCATAGCCTATTTGGTGTAAACAATATATGCTATCAATTTTCTCAAAACCCAATATAGGCTATCAAATTCAAAGCAAGAATAACAAATAAAACACTTCATTGATCATCATTAAGCACAAAAAGATAACACGAATTAACAAATAGTTGAACCTACATAATTAGAGAGCTTCATTTCCCCTAAATTGAAGGGGTTTAACCTCTCATATTCGTGATTTGATTAACAAATGTAACTAACAACATAAAAGCAAAAAAGAAAGGAAAATGAAAGATAATGGAAAAGAGAAGCTAAATAACAAGAATTAAAACTAATCTGTTTTGCATGAATGTCACTACAACATGAAAGGAAATAAACAAGAAAAGGAAAAGAACATGCATTAAATTGCATCAAAAGTTACATGAAAAGAAGAAATAAATGGCTAAGTGGCCATGAAAAGAATGAAGAGAGCTTGACTTATTTTTGAGTCTAGACTAGAACTAAGAGAGACTATGTAAGAAGAGAGGCTACATGAACATAATGGGTTATTTATACAAGCATGAAACCCTAATCCATAATTTGAGGAATGCCCAAACTACCCTTGAGAAAGTGTGAAGGACAAGTAATCATTAGCTTCTACTAATCATCATTTAAGTGTGCATGAAGTCATCAATTCCATAAGCATGTGCATTAGCCTCTAATTTGTATATTAAGATAGGTGGTAGGTGGGGTCCTCCATGTTCTTCACTTTGAATTATTTCCATCTTCGTTCTTTTATGTGCATTTTGTGCATGCATGTGTCTTTATGAAACCAATCTTATTTGAGATCAAGTTCCTACACAAAAATATGTAAATTTATAATTAATTTTCTCAAAGAAATATATGCACACAAATGACCGTTTTGCCCCTATATGAAGATGGATATGTGACAATTTGGAATTAATATGGATTTTGGTTAAAACAAGTTAAAATACCCATTATGATCATTTATTTAATTTAAATAGATTAAATATCATGGTAAAAATATGCACATTTATGTGCATATCAAATACGCCCTCACTTATCTTTTTATTCGTCCTCGAATAAAGAACAACTAAGATAAATCCGTTTTCGTAGGAAGCATGATTGCATTGAGCGTATGCAACAAGCCGTTAAACCTTTGGCGGTCCCCAGTAGGACGAGTGTTGTCTCGTGTGGGTTTTCAACGGATGCTACCCACAAAATCCAAATGCATGATGAAAATATTTACAAAATGTAAGATTAATTTACAAAGAGATGAATGCGAATTTTTGAAAATATTTACAATGAAGGATTCACTTTTAAATGGACATAAATAAGTTAAATATTGGTTTCGGTCATTATCCTGAAAATTTAAGTCATTTACTCATCAAAGTCTCCAAAAAAACAAAGTTATCATAACAAACAGACTATAGTTTAACTCGTTGTTTCGGTTGATAACAAAGTGTAACTATGACATGGATCCTTAGTTGATTATCAAATCTTATCAAGGTGGTATATTCATTTCTTTTCAATAGCAAGTCAATCAAATAAGTTAAAATAGTGCTTGGATTTCATTTGCTTACTCTATCTTTTTTTGACAATTTTATTGATATTACTGTAATAGCCTAGATTTTTCTAGCACTTTATTCTTTTATTTTATATAAAAAAACCTTGAAATTTATTTTATTTTATTTGATTGAATCATTTCCCAAAAGTCTAAAGATAAAATTGAAAGTTTTTGAAATTTTTAACTTTGTTTAAAGGACAACTCCAATTGGAATTTTAATAAAAATTGAATTTTGTATATTTAAAATTTACTTATAAATTCTTAGGAAAATAAGTGAATACGAAGAATGTAAACGAATTTAAATTTTAGTTGAGTAATAAGTTTTAAGAATTCAGTGTATGTACAGACTGTTAAATTGTGCATTTAAAAGGGCACGAATTATAAATGGTATAAATAACGTATATAGGAAAACGTATTAATAATAAAAAATTCAACGCATTCAATTTTCTTTAAATTTGGTATAAATCTTTGTCTAATAAAACTTTACCGTTTCTTTATAAATCAATGCTATCTGTAAATCGATTGCCATTTCCTTTACCAAAAGCAATACGTGATATCCTCTTTACACTAAAAGTTCAAACTCCTGAAATCAACGCTGGATGTAAATATTCAAATCCATGTACAACTTCATTTGGTTAATAGGTATATAATCTGTGATTTCCATTTACCGTTCAATGAAAAATGATTTCCTTCGTTTCATTCCAAATATAAATCACTCAGCCTATTAAAGACTCACGCAACCAATTAAATGAAAATTTGCAATGAAATCAAATAATTCCTTTAACGTTTATCACCTGCCTTTTGGTAATCAAGTGGAAAAAAATTTCCGTTTTAAAGAAATAACTTCTGCTTTTATCAGATAGAAGTTTGCATAAGCTCACACATCATAGATTTCTTACCGTTCACATTTTTGCCATTTCAAAAATCAAATTCTTGCCCAAAATTTATCACTTACCTTAAATAAAATCAGTACGTTGAGATGTTCAAAAATCAAACTTGCTTTCCTTGCGTGACAAATCAACGAAAATTTATTCCTAAATACTACACGTTTTCCTTTGATTTCGCAAATCTCTGTTATAAATATAAACCTCTTATCACTATTCTCCCATCTCATTTTGGCTCCTTCTTTCTGCGCAAGGTTTCTTCAGGTAATAGTGCTAAACCTTCTTTTCCTTTTTATTTTTCTCCTGGTTTCATTTTTCCCACTGTCCACCGAAAGACTCGTCCCACAAAATCGGCCTGCACCCCATTTCTTTTGTGACGACCCGCCTTTCTCAACCCAGAAAGACGTTTCATCATTAAGAAAGAAAGGGATAGAAATAGAAAAGAACAGAAAGAAAGAACAACAACATCAGAATCTCACAGCGGAATGGAACAAAATATAATACATTACATAACTATTACATAGTTATACATACATCAGAGTAATACAATATCATATAACAGGAATGTCATATACGTACATGTCCATACATACATCCAAAATACAGCATAGACTAACTGCACAGCGGAACTACATATATAAATACATATGTCAGGTCTTCACCCCAAAATAGCTCCTCCAGCAAATCAACACTTCCAATACCTATCACTTGGCTACTCATAAAAATTTGAGTACCGAAGAGTTTATGAAAAAAAAAAATATAAACTCCGGGTCATACATGGGTCTGGTATGAGTAAACAGGTTAAAATTGCTTAACTTTGAAAATCATTTGAAAATAAAGGTATCACGTAAGACTCCCCACAAATAAATACGGGTAAGTTTTTACCTTACGCTAACCAAAACATTTTATAGGAAATTCTGTGATATTATAATAGTGTCTAGGGTTTTCAAATAAATAGAAAATAGCCGAAATTGTTACATTCATTAAATTCCAGCTACTAGCCACGAAAGTGGGTAATACAAATCAAAACCGTAGGGTCTCGTAGGGAAATTGGATTTCCAACAATGGCAGGGCTACTGGGGTACCACCCGTCACAGTACGGGGCCTAGATCACCGTACCGAGGATCACTCCCGACCCCCTACAACACAAGGCCGGTACCATTCCTTACTGAACAGTCCCGAACAAGATAACCCCGCAGTTTTGGCCAACAACTGCTCACACAGCCAAAATAAAAAGGGACATCTAGACAGGGGAATATCTTGTCATGCTTGGGCATGACCCATCTAACATTGCTTCATCTCCCCTGTTTTAGCCATTCTCGGTTGATGAGGCTTGAGGCTATGATTACCTTTATTGAACATTATTCTTAGAATGCTCATCGTTCGCCTGACGATGTGTTGAAAGCATTCAATCCATACAAGTTCATTTCGGGTTCGAATGAAACCGAAGGTATTATCTCGTTACACTCATTTTGGAATCACCCTCAGAGTTAACGACGATAACCCTTGCATTCTGAAACACCATCTCGATTACCATTTGATAAGTCACGACCTATCATTTAATTTGGATCGATGTGGTTTTCGGAGAATCAAAATTGATTCTTCCGATCCCGGTCTCATCGAAATCCAAACGCCATTTTAAGGGCCAAGTTGTCTATTTAACTTAGCAGTTCAATTTAATATCAGGATTCACATAACAGATATAACACATAAATCATATACAGTTATCACAGACATCCATAATATATCATAACATATCACAGAAAAGTCATCAAACAGATATCAAAGTCAATCAAACATAATTATCAATGCATACCAAACAATTTGGTTTTACTTAATTTATTTCTCAAGAATAAACTATTTTATTCTGTTTAATTAATTACTGATTAATTAGCTTATTAATGATCAATTAATTAATTAGTTATGATTAATTGTTAATTTATTAGTTATCTAATCTGTAATTACTTATTTAATTAATAAACTTTTATTCATTAACTGTTACTGAATTACTCAGTTAATTAATTTATTTTTAATTGTCAATTAATAACTTACTTATTAATAAGTAATTACTTATTTAATTACCACAAATTACTTTAGTTAATCAATTAATATTAATTTAATTAATAATATAATTTTTAATTAAACATAATCACCATTTATTAATCCTTTAATTAAATTTTCTTAAGTTAAATAGATTAATCACAAGATTAATTTCTAATCACAATTTAATTTAAAGTTATTAATTTAATTACAAGTATAAAATAATTTACATCCTAATTTACTTAATACTAATTAATTACCTTTTACAAACCTTACTTTTAAATAAACAATAAATCAATTATTTACCTAAAATTGACTAATATTATTTACTGTTAAACTTTGTTAAAAAAAACTAAAAGGGATTAGGCAAATCAATCTGGAAGTGGACCCGAGGTAATCCACTTATCCACTCGAGCAAACTTCGAGCTCTTTCCCTCTTTACCTCGCGTCTCTCTCTCTCAATCACCCTCTTCTTCTTCCCAGTTTCTATGATTCTTTTCTTCTTCTTTTTTTTATTTATTTAAAGTTATAAAATAGCTGAAGCCACACACGAGAACGACCCGAAGTCACCTCCCTTTCCAGTCGAGTATTACACGATACGAAGTCACCACGACTTCACCGACACACTCACGCCACCGTGCACGTGCACGGTGGTGCGCTTGGCCTCCGGCGCCTCGCGACAGCTCCCACAAACCAAAAATTATCCACTCAAACGAAATCGAAGCCCAAATTTTCAATTACAAGCCGAAAACAAAAATTGACCTGTAGCTCAAACATACGACAACAACACCTACTGTCAAATCATTCGTGCGGCCACCATACATCACCGGAGGTGATGAAGCTCCACCAGAACGTCACTCACATCCCCCTCTAACTCCACCAAAAATCGCGACCCACTCGATTTCATGATGATGCCGAAATCAAACTTTATAGAGCATGAAAAATATTAGCACTAAAACCCTACTTTTGATTCAAACTCAAAATTTATGCATTTGAAAAATAATTTTACATTTTTCTAGTGCTAATACAACTTCAATCTTGCTTCATAGGAAATTTCAATAATTAAATTTTGTTGAATCAACCAATATTGATAAAAATCAACTTTCGATTTCTCTTGAAACTGCACCTCAAACTTTGATCTAAAAATTATCATTTCACTTTTAAAAATCCTAACTTCGTATGTTTATTTAATATATGAATTCGAATTATCAATTTAAAGTTTTTGAATTTTTACACATATTGGTTTCTTACTACAAACATAAATATGCAAAGTCCATATCTTACTGTAAAGCATCAAACAAGGTTTAGATTTCTAATTGAAGATTAAACATCCTATCTTGTTTTAAAAATCATAGTTTAAATGGTTTACAAAATAAAGTATAAATCTTTATCTATTTTCCTTGTTCATAAATCTAAAATATTGAAAATTAACCCATAGTGGAACTTCCAGTAACAACAGTTAACACAGAGCATTTTATATTCAGTATATAACAGGCATAAGGTTATATGATCTAAGCATCTAGTTTAAAATTTCTAGAAAATATGTTTACTCACAAAAAATATTTGTTGAAGAAACTGCAGTTGAAACTATCCTGAAACCTTCTTTTGTTTTCCTTCCTTGAGTTAATATATGTTTGCAAAGCCAAAACAATGTTTCTCAGGTTTGTTTTTAAGTTTTAGGTTTGTATAAATGAACTGATGATATAAAGGTGGATATATATAAAGAAGCTACTAATTAGTAGGTTGTATCTGGGCAGTTCATATTTGTAATGCCATTTTTTCTTTTAATTGGTTAAGATATATTCTGCAGAAAGAAATTATTACTAGAATTTCGGCTGTAGGTACTAGTTTAACAAGAAGTTGTGCTATTAAATGTTCATGCTTTTAATTATGATAACAAGTATTAAATGTTTGTTGATACTTACTTATGTATAGTACAAGGATATTTATTATTTCGGCCAAACATGTTTATGTAAGACACGGATTTTTTATTTTATTTGTTAAGTACAACTATATACAGCTTGTCTTGTTTCTTTTCATTATTCATTTGCATATACATGTTATGCATAAATATATTTTATATGGAATTTATATACTTGTTCATGAGATCTTTCTTAACATTTTTATTAAGGATGTTGTGTTGTACAATTGAATCTTAAAGATTATTGTTTGACTAAAATATTTGTATTTATATATTTCAAATTATAATTCATATTTGTATATTTATATTTTTAACTACATCTTATTAGTTATAATTATGGTTTTATACTAGTTTTGTATGTTTATATCCATATTGCCTTATACTTTCATGTTTATGTTTAATACTTCTATGCTTGTTTATTTTTAAACTTATCATTTTAAAAACTAACATTGTATTTATATGTATATTATCAAAGATCTCATCATTTTAAAAATTTAAAAGCTTGTATTTAATTTAAATTAGACTAAATATTTATTAAAATATGCCGTCAAAAATTCCGGGTCGTTACATTCCTCCCCCCTTAAAAGAATTTCGTCCTCGAATTTTAAACAACAGTTAATTCAAAAGCTTTTATATTAACAATCCAAACATACATATCATTCATACAATAGCAAACAAAAAACAGTTTATTCCAACAAACGATACTAGTTATCCGGATATAAATCCGGATAAGCATTCCTAAAACTATCGAGAGTTTCCCAGGTATAGTCTCTGGGATCCTCACTCCATTGCACCTTGACGAGTTTCACCACGTTGTTTCTGAGCTGCTTCTCGTCTCGATCCACAATCTGAACTGGATTTGTGACTACAGTTAAATTGGTTTCAACTTCCAAATCTTCTTGAATTACCGGTTCTACAACTAGTGAGGGATCATGAACAAATTTCCTCAAATGTGATACAAGAAACACATTGTGAATCCCAGACATCCGCTCTGGCAATTCAATCCTATAGGCTACAGCTCCAATTCTCTCCAATACTCGGAATGGTCCAATGTATCTTGGAGCAAGTTTTTCCGTCTTTCCGAATCTTATAGCTCCTTTAATTGGGGAAACTTTAATAAAAACCAAGTCTCCGATCTCAAATTCCAATGGCCTTCGTCTTCTATCCGCATATTCCTTCTGACGATCTTGAGCAGCTTTCATCCTTTTCTTGATAAGCTCAACCTTCGCAGAAGCTTCACGAATAAGATCGGGTCCGAGCACAAGACGATCGTTCGATTCAATCCAACAAGATGGAGATTTACACGGTCTTCCGTATAAAGCTTCATAAGGAGCCATCTTAATACTTGCTTGATAACTGTTATTATAATAAAATTCCACTAGATGAAGATGGTCCTCCCAAGATCCTCCAAAATCTAAAACACAAGCCCGTGGCATATCCTCAAGAATACGATTCAGCCTCTCTGTCTGTCCGTCCATTTGAGGATGATAGGCTGTACTCAATCTCAAATCTGTACCTATTGCTGATTGCAGAGCTTCCCAAAATTTTCTAGTGAAAATAGGATCACGATCACTTACTATGCTAACTGGAACACCATGCAATCGAACTATCTCCTTCAAGAATATTTCCGCCAAAGAAACTACAGTACGAGTTGCCTTAACTAGTATAAAATGGGCACTCTTAGTTAAACGATCTACAATAACCCATATACCATCATTTCCTTTCCTGGTTCTAGGCAACCATCGATAAAATCCATCGAGATCATTTCCCATTTCCAATTCGGAATTTCCAAAGGTTGCAATAATCCAGCAGATTTATGTTGATCACCTTTAACTTGTTGACAAATGGCACAACTGTTCACAAATCTAGCAATATCCTTTTTCATATTCGGCCACCAAAATACTCTCCTCGTATCTTTATACATCTTCGAGATTCCAGGATGAATATTCAGTTTGGAGCGATGACTCTCTGATAAAACTTCCTGCTTCAACTGCTTGTTAATCGGAACACAGATTCTCCCGTTGATCCTTAGTGTTCCTTGGTCATCAATTTCAAAACTGGGACCCTGACCCTTCCTGACTCTTTTAATGATCCTCCTTAACATCTTATCAGATTCTTGCTTTCTTGAGATCCTTTCAATAAGAGATGGAACCACTTCCAAAAGAGAAATAACCGCATTCCTGCCGAGAGCATCAGCTACGACATTCGTTTTTCCCGGAGTGTACAGAATATCCAAATCATAGGATGCAAGAACTTCAACCCACCGCTGCTGTCTCAGATTAAGATCTTTTTGAGAGAATAGATATTTCAACGGTTTGTGATCCGTGAACAATTCGAATTTCTCTCCCAAGAGATAATGTCTCCAAATTTTCAAAGCAAAAACAATGGCTAGCAGTTCAAGATCATGCATAGTGTAGTTTTTCTCGTGAGGTTTCAACTGTCGACTAGCATACACAACAACCCTTCCGTTCTGCATCAGAACTGCTCCCAAACCAATAATACAAGCATCAGTATAAACCTCGAATTTTCTCTTCCCATTCGGAATAGCAAGTACTGGTGCACTAGTAAGCCTTAGCTTCAATTCCTGAAAAGCTTCTTCAAACTGAGGTGTCCATTTGAATTTTGCTCCTTTCCTGGTCAGCTTAGTCAGATGCGAAGAAATCTTGGAATAATCCCAGATAAATTTCCTGTAGTAGCCAGCCAATCCTAGAAAACTGCGAACTTCCGTCGGTGTCTCTGGGTGTTTCCATTCCAGAATAGTTTCAACTTTCGTTGGGTCTACAGAAATGCCTTCACCAGAAACAATGTGCCCTAAAAATTTAACTTCCGATTTCCAGAAATGGCACTTTGAAAACTTCTCCTTCAGCACATTCTTCCCCAGAGTCTCCAATACAATCCTCAAATGCTCCCTGTGCTCTTCTTCGGATTTGGAATAGACCAAGATATCATCAATGAATACCAGCACAAACTTATTCAGTACATCCCTAAAGACTCGGTTCATGAGGTCAACGAAATAGCAGGATCATTGGTTAATCCGAATGGCATAACCAACCACTCATAGAAACAGTTCGGTCCCCTAAATGCAATCAAGGGAATATTGTCTTCAGCTACCCTCAACTTTTGGAAACCTGAAGCTAGATCCAATTGAGAAAAGATAGAAGCACCATGCAACTAGTCAAAAAGATCATCGATGCGAGGAAGAGGATATTTATTACGGATAGTCACTTTGTTCAATTCTCTATAATCCACACAGAACCTCAGTGATCCATCCGATTTGGTCACAAACACTGCTGCCGAACCCCAACAAGAAAAACTGGGTCTAATCAACCCCTTCTCTAAAAGATCCTGCATCTGCTTAATCAACTCTTCTCTTTCCCTAGGAGCCATTCTCCTACTGGGCTGAATCACTGGCACAGCTCCTGGAATCAAATCAATACGGAACTCTATTTCTCGATGTGGTGGCAGACACTTAACTTCTTCAAAAACATCATCAAAATCTTGAACCACATCGATGTCTTCAACTCTCTCTTCAGAAGTCTCAATTCCATGCAAAAGACTGCTCAAGTGAATTCCAGAATTATCACACGACACTCTGGCAATTCTACCTAGATCAATTTCCAACGAAACTGTTCTTTCATCACAATTCAAAACGGCTTTATACTTATCCAGCCAATCCATACCCAAAATAAGATCGAATCCCTTAAAATTCAACACATACGGGTCACAAGAAAAACTGTGGGATAGATGAGAGATCTTTAAGTCCTTACAAATAGTGTCTAATTTGGTCACCCCTCCTATAGGATTAGATACCAAGATAGGACTGTCTACAGAACTAGGGGTAAGAGAGAACTTTTCAACAGAGTCCAAAGAAATAAAACTCAAGGAAGCACCCAAATCAAACAAAACTTTAATATATATTCCATCTAAAAGTAAAGTACCTTCTAATACTCCTTTGTCCATCGAAGAAGAAGATGGTCCGGCTTCCAAAGCAAAAACTTTATTCTGAGGTGCCCTCTGCAGAAGTGGACAGTTCTTGATCATGTGTCCTGACTGATGACAATTAAAGCACAATGGTTTCTAAACCATAGCTGATCCTGGACCACTCTGATGCGGTTGCTGCTGTTGCTGCTGGAATCCTTTTCTAGGACAATTATTTGCCAAATGCCTTTCCTAATGACAAATGTAGCACTTTCGGGGTCCGTTGTTATTCCTAGGTTTCTTCTTATTCGGCTTTCTCCATTTAGGATCGAACTTTTGCTTATTCGGATTAGTGAAATTCCCATCTGAAGCTACAACTGGGGCCACC
The DNA here is from genome assembly GCA_030765085.1 of Allium cepa. Lineage (NCBI taxonomy): Eukaryota > Viridiplantae > Streptophyta > Magnoliopsida > Asparagales > Amaryllidaceae > Allium > Allium cepa. Next base: position 153,174,928 of record CM060945.1, read on the forward strand.
GGTTTCTTACTCATCAAACTCTCATACCTCAATGTCATATCAATCAAATCAACAAAAGATCCCTTTAGAAGCACCGTCAATTTTCCATGGAATTCAGGCCTCAATCCTTGCACAAATTTCTCATTCTTTCTCAGAGGAGTATCGATGAGTCCAGGTCCATAACAAGAGAGTTCACTGAATCTAGTTTCATAGTCCGAAATGGACATACTACCCTGCTTCAAATATAGAAAACCCTGATACAATTGGGTTCTTCCTGCCGTGGGCACAAACTTCTCTTCAAACAACTCCTTAAATCTGTCCCATGAAATTTCATCCTTAGAAATATTTGCATTTGTTGAATCCCACCATGCTGCTGCACCACCTTGCAGTTGCCACGATGCCATATGCCTCTTACGCTCATCAGTCAATCTCATGCTCTTGAAAATACGTTCGCAAGAGCGCAGCTAGTCTTGAACTTCAATTATTGACTCCGAACCTTTAAATGGTTGCCCTCCGAGATATTTGAAATCCTTGCATAAAGCTGCAAAACTAACTTGAGACGGTACTGGATTGACAGCCTCACTAACATTTTGACTCCGTCTATTATCTGTTGAAGTACTGGCCCTAACTCTACCTCATCTTCCTGAACTCATGTTGGTCACCTGAACACGTAACTCAACAAATTTAGATAGGTATATATAATATTATATGAAATACAAATACGCACTATCAAGATAAATATAACTTAAGAGCCTAGGTACTCGCTCTACCTAGCGCTTTGATACCAACTGTGACGACCCGCCTTTCTCAAACCAGAAAGACGTTTCATCATTAAGAAAGAAAATGAGAGAAATAGAAAAGAATAGAAAGAAAGAACAACAACATCAGAATCTCACAGCGGAATGGAACAAAGTATAATACATTACATAACTATTACAAAGTTATACATACATCAGAGTAATACAATATCATATAACAGGACTGTCATATACGTACATGTCCATACATACATCCAAAATACATCATAGACTAACTACACAGCGGAACTACATATATAGATACATATGTCAGGTCTTCACCCCAAAATAGCTCCTCCAACAAATCAACACTTCCAATACCTATCACTTGGCTACTCATAAAAATTTGAGTACCCAAGAAAAAACAAAATATAAACTTTGGGTCAGACATGGGTCTGGTATGAGTAAACAGGTTAAAATTGCTTAACTTTGAAAATCATTTGAAAATAAAGGTATCACGTAAGACTCCCCACAAATAAATATGGGTAAGTTTTTGCCTTACGCTAACCAAAACATTTTATAGGAAATTCTGTGATATTATAATAGTGTCTAGGTTTTTCAAGTAAATAGAAAATAGCCGAAATTGTTACATTCCTTAAATTCCAGCTACTAACCACGAAAGTGGGTAATACAAATCAAAACCGTAGGGTCTCATAGGGAAATTGGATTTCCAACAATGGCAGGGCTACTGGGGTACGCCCGTCACAATACGGGGCCTAGATCACCGTACCGAGAATCACTCCCGACCCCCTACAACACAAGGCCGGAACCATTCCTTATTGAACAGTCCCAAACAAGATAACCCCGCAGTTGTGGCCAATAACTGCTCACACAGCCGAAATAAAAAGGGAAATCTAGACAGGGGAATATCTTGTCCTTCTTGGGCATGACCCACCTAAACTTGCTACATCTCCCCTATTTTAGCCATTCCCGGTTGATGAGGCTTGAGGCTACGATTACCTTTATTGAACATTATTCTTAGAATGCTCATCGTCCGCCAGACGATGTGTTGAAAGCATTCAATCCATACAAGTTTGTTCCGGGTTCGAACGAAACCGAAGGTATTATCTCGTTACACTCATTTGGGAATCACCATCAGAGTTAACGACGATAACCCTTACATTCTGAAACACCATCTTGATTACCATTTGATAAGTCACGACCTTTCGTTTAATTTGGATCGATGTGGTTTTCGGAGAATCAAAATTGATTCTTCCGATCCCGGTCTCATCGAAATCCAAACGCCATTTTAAGGGCCAAGTTGTCTATTTAACTTAACAGTTCAATTTAATATCAGAATTCACATAACAGATATAATAGATAAATCATATACAGTTATCATAGATATCCATAATATATCATAACATATCACAGAAAAGTCATCAAACAGATATCAAAGTCAGTCAAACATAATTATCAATGCATACCAAACAATTTGTTTTTACTTAACTTAATTTATTTCTCAAGAATAAACTATTTTATTCTGTTTATTTAATTACTAATTAATTAGCTTATTAATGATCAATTAATTAATTAGTTATGATTAATTGTTAATTTATTAGTTATCTAATCTGTAATTACTTATTTAATTAATAAACTTTTATTCATTAACTGTTACTGAATTACTCAGTTAATTAATTTATTTTTAATTGTCAATTAATAACTTACTTATTAATAAGTAATTACTTATTTAATTACCACAAATTACTTTAATTAATAAATTATTATTAATTTAATTAATCATATAATCTTTAATTAAACACAATCACCATTTATTAATCCTTTAATTAAATTTTCTTAAGTTGAATAGATTAATCACAAGATTAATTTCTAATCACAATTTAATTTAAAGTTATTAATTTAATTACAAGTATAAAATAATTTACATCCTAATTTACTTAATACTAATTAATTACCTTTTACAAACCTTACTTTTAAATAAACAATAAATCAATTATTTACCTAAAATTGACTAATATTATTTACTGCTAAACTTTGTTAAAAAAAAACTAAAAGGGATTAGGCAAATCAATCTGGAAGTGGACCCGAGGTAATCCACTTATCCACTCGAGCAAACTTCGAGCTCTTCCCCTCTTTACCTCGCGTCTCTCTCTCCCAATCACCCTCTTCTTCTACCCAGTTTCTATGATTCTTTTCTTCTTCTTCTTCTTTTTTTTAGTTAAAGTTATAAAAGAGCTGAAGCCACACACGAGAACGACCCGAAGTCACCTCCCTTTCCACTCGAGTATTACACGATACGAAGTCACCACGACTTCACCGACGCACTCACGCCACCGTGCACGTGCACGGTGGTGCGCTTGGCCTCCGGCGCCTCGCGACAGCCCCCACAAACCACAAATTATCCATTCAAACGAAATCGAAGCCCAAATTTTCAATTACAAGCCGAAAACAAAAATTGACCTGTAGCTCAAACATGCGACAACAACACCTACTGTCAAATCATTCGTGCGGCCACCATACATCACCGGAGGTGATGAAACTCCACCAGAACGTCACTCACATCCCCCTCTAACTCCACCAAAAATCGTGACCCACTCGATTTCATGATGATGTCGAAATCAAACTTTAAAGAGCATGAAAAATATTAGCACTAAAACTCTACTTTTGATTCAAACTCAAAAATTTATGCATTTGAAAAATAATTTTACATTTTTCTAGTGCTAATACAACTTCAATCTTGCTTCATAGGAAATTTCATTAATTAAATTTTTATGAATTCGAATTATCAATTTAAAGTTTTTGAATTTTTACACATATTGGTTTCTTACCGCAAACATAAATATGCAGAGTCCATGTCTTACTGTAAAGCATCAAACAAGGTCTAGATTTCTAATTGAAGGTTAAACATCCTATCTTGTTTTAAAAATCATAGTTTAAATGGTTTACAAAATAAAGTATAAATCTTTATCTATTTTCCTTGTTCAGAAATCTAAAATATTGAAAATTAACCCATAGTGGAACTTCTAGTAACAACAGTTAACACAGAGAATTTTATATTCAGTATATAACAGGCATAAGGTTATATGATATAAGCATCTAGTTTAAAATTTCTAGAAAATATCTTTACTCACAAAAAATATTTGTTGAAGAAACTGCAGTTGAAACTATCCTGAAACCTTCTTTTGTTTTCCTGCCTTGAGTTAATATATTTTTGCAAAGCCAAAACAATGTTTCTCAGGTTTGTTTTTAAGTTTTAGGTTTGTATAAATGAACTGATGATATAAAGGTGGATATATATAAAGAAGCTACAAATCAGTAGGTTGTATCTAGGCAGTTCATATTTGTAATGCCATTCTTTCTTTTAATTGGTTAAGATATATTCTGCAGAAAGAAATTATTACTAGAATTTTGGCTGTAGGTACTAGTTTAACAAGAAGTTGTGCTATTAAATGTTCATGCTTTTAATTATGATAACAAGTATTAAATGTTTGTTGATACTTATTTATGTATGGTACAAAGATATTTATTATTTCGGCCAAACATGTTTATGTAAGGCACAAATTTTTTTATTTATTTGTTAAGTACAAATATATACAACTTGTCTTGTTTCTTTGCATTATTCATTTACATATACAGGTTATGCATAAATATATTTTATATGAAATTTATATACTTGTTCATGAGATCTTTCTTAACATTTTTATTAAGGATGTTGTGTTGTACAATTGAATCTTAAATATTATTGTTTGACTAAAATATTTGTATTTATATATTTCAAATTATAATTCATATTTGTATATTTATATTTTTAACTACGTCTTATTAGTTATAATTATGGTTTTATACTGGTTTTGTATGTTTATATCCATATTGCCTTATACTTTCATGTTTATGTTTAATACTTCTATGCTTGTTTATTTTTAAACTTATCATTTTAAAAACTAACATTGTATTTATATGTATATTATCAAAGATCTCATCATTTTAAAAATTTATAAGCTTGTATTTAATTTAAATTAGATTAAATATTAATTAAAATATGCCGTCAAAAATTCTGGGTCGTTACATCTTTTTTCGCCTCCTTTTTCATTTTTGTATTGTACGAGAACTTCATCAACCATTTTAATTTCCACTTATATTCTTTTGCCTAAATTTTGCCCATAGGCCCAGGATGTGTTTGAAAGTGTGCATATCAGAACAGTAATATAGGTTGTGTTATCCAAACTCTCGATTAGGTTGATATTCACTTTTGCATTTTTTTTGAAAATATAGTGTATGCGTGCAATTTATAAAAAAAATGAGGATAGTGGACGATGAGTGCATAATACTGGGATCATGCATGCAAAGCTAGTAGATAGGCAGGGACGTATTTTATTTATAAAAAAAAAGTATAGGGAAGAAGAGTTTTAGCCGTGACTTCAGCCTCTTACAATGCCTTTGGAGCAAATATGGGATGATCCATGCATTTAGTTTTGAAGCAGGCTGGGCAAAATTTTTGCACGTGTACATGCAAATCAGTTAGGAAATAGGCGGTGTTTTGCGTGCGTGGAGGGAAAAAAAATTAGTACGTGAGTTTTTTAAAGGGAAGGGAAGAATGAGTGCATGCGAGTTGAATGAACGCCACCTATTTGTTAAAACTTTATATTGTTGCCCACCTTTTTCTTTCCAGCTTTTACCTAAAACTTTCCACTATAATTTCATGGGTACGTAAATAGTTAAGATTTCACTGCCTGGCCCTGAGAACGTGGGCGAGTCGAGTAGTGGGAGTGGTCGAGTCAAGTGAATTCTATTCGTTCCAGTTGTTTCGAAAATTTTGGTTTGACCATAATATTAAAAGTCGCGTATTAGTATTTGGATCTTATTATAGATTTGAATCAAGACGTGGCATCCACGGAAATCTGATCGTACCGTTTGTACGTTTCTTTATCAAGTGATACAATCGTTTGAATCTAAATTTCTGCAGCTTTAAGGTGAGTATTTCTCACCAAACAAACATACCTATATATCTGTGAATTTATCACAAGTGTAATTGTAAATTTATTTTATTTAATTTTATCTACCTGTGATATAAACGTATGATGGTAAACCCCAATATTATTTGACACATCATCAGTTGTTTATTTATTGTAATATTATTTCAGTTATACTATTAATGTTATTTACTGTTAATCATCACTACAAGTTCCCTGTAAATTTGTGATCGTTATAGGCTGAAATGGTAGGCCTGGACGATAATTATTCATTCATTCATTTATTTAATTGTTTAATTATTTATTATTTAACTTGGGATTGCGGGTTTGAAATGGTAGAACCCGGGTTTTTGTAAATTTCGGATTGAAATGATATATATCCGTATCACTTGACCTAGGCTCGAAAACTATATACAGACCCGTGGTTTATATAATATTTTTATGAAATGTTTTGAAATTATTTTCTGGTTTAAAATGTATTTAAAGGATTTTATAAAATTTATAATGATTTTTGAATGAGTCAAAATGTTAAATAAATGAATGTTTAAGTAAATTTTTGGAATATAACTTATTTTGGGAAATTCTGATTTTTTGTTAAAAGTGAGATCTTAGTTAAGTAAAATAATTGATAATAAGTTATATTTGGGAATTCAAAATTTAACTGTTAAGTTAATATTTTATTTCAGCATGTAAATGCTGTCTTTTGTAAATGAACTGTTTTAACCTATGACTTTAGGTAGCATTTTATAAGTGCTACGGAAACTGAATTTTTGATTGTTTTAATAAAATTTAATAGAAATAATCTGTGGGAAAAGGCTTAAATTTTGGAATTTAATATGTAATTAGTAAAATAAGGAATTGACTTTAAATGGTTTTAAATGGAAGAATTTAACTTTTAAATGTGAGTTGAAAGGCAATTAATTCATAAATTAATTAAATAGATTTAAATGGTATATTATATTAAATAAACTGACTGATGTTTAAATAAATGATGTTTGAAATGATATTATGATATTGAAATATATTTGAAATATATTTTGATTTTTAAAGGTATAAATACCATTTTTAAAAGTTGTAACCACGGGTTATAATAACGCTTGGTTGTTAAAGAAACCGGGATCGGATATCTGGCATACTCTCTGTCGATACCGAAAACCACTTTAACAACCGTGTACGCGGTGGGGATTCTAGACTGAAGTAGGATGGTGGTGAAGTGTTCTTGAGGTAAATACGTGGACCCGACTCCCGTGAGTTGGCATAAGGTGGCTAAAACAGGAGCGATTCTCGGATTAATGAGGTAGCACCTCTGATCGGACGCACTTCTTCGTATGCCATTCTATTACTTTTGTGATTGTTTTTGTGCGCACCTTTGATTTGGGAGTGTTGTTCGAGGTGGGCGGTAGCTGCGCGCTACGCGTTTCCATCGGTCCGGATGCGTAATTGGTATATCTGCCCTGGCATTTCCTAGTTGTGCCGTGTCACCTACCATAGCGGGATTTATACGATTTTGGTTTGGTACCTTACCTATGGAGTGACCTCTGACGACGCCCATTCCGAGGGTGATTACGGTACTGTATAGACTATGGGAATATATTATGTGTTAAGGTGGAAAATGTAAATCCTTAACGCTATTTAAAAGTAAGTTTATTTTACTAATAGACAATATTATAATAGCGAGGTATTACAACATAGTAAATAGTTTAACGGATCCTTAGAGGATGGGCGTCCCAAGCATCCTTTAAGTTACTTGCTCTATATTACAGTAACCTTGAATTAGCTTACACTATATAAGTATGTATGTCCTGACTCGAGTGTTTATATTTTATTTTACGCTCGGGTCAGCCTGAGTTGCAGTTCAATCATCATCCCGGAGCTAGGATTTCTGTAGATCCTTTCAAACTGCTGGCTTCTTTCTGTCCGTTATCTTATTTATGAAATCAAGACTTTGGGATTATTTGTATTTTTATTTGATGATTTGAACTATACTTGGGATGAAAGACTATGTAATCTTTATTTGTTGAGACTATTTGTAGTGGCATCATGGACCACTAAGTATTTTTAAATTCCGTTGCGAGATTTCTGATATCTGTGTCTGTGATTTGATTTCATTTGCTCCTAATTTATTTACAATCTATTGTTTTGAACTATTCAAGCTTGACATGTTTTAATTTATTGTCGAATTTGAATGGTACAAAATAGTGGGTCGTTACAGCTGGTATCAGAGCCAGGTTTAACCAAAGCCTAAGGAGCAAAAACTCATTAGAGATAGGGTAGCAATACCCTAGAATGAGTGAAGTCAAATTCTAGAATCCTTTCCTTGTGAGAGAGCGTATTTTAAAGTATAAAATGATTTTCAAAAAGGTTTTCAAAGAAGTATTTTATATAAAACCTTCCTGTTTAAAACTAAAATTTTCCAACTATTTCTTTCATTTTCTCCATCTTATAATTAGAGCCTTTGTTAAGTGGTTGTTCAAGTTAAACTTTACCTTATCCTAGAATATCTTAACATCTATGTTTTCCCTCTGTCCTTAAATTCATTCTTGATTTCTTAGGATGTATAGAGGAAATATCAGAGGTAGGGGACGAGCTGCTGCTCCAGCACCTCCACCCGCTGCCCCTGTTAGATTTACTAAGCTATGCAAAAATTATACTGAGTTGGGTGGCACGTTCACGGGTTCTGAAACCATAATAGAAGCTCAGCAATGGTTGAGAGACTTGGAGAGAATCTTCTTCTATCTCGAAATCACAAATGCCCAGCAGAGGCAATTGGCAGCCTGGCAGATGAAGGAAGCCGCTTTAAACTGGTGGCTATCAGTTACTGCTCACACAAATGAGGCTGACCTCACCTTGGAGTAATTTAGGGAGGCCTTTCTGGTCAAATGGATGCCTGAGGCAGGCAAGTCTCAGCTATATCGAGACTTTATGGATCTAAAGCAGGGTGATATGTCCTTCACGGAACACGAGAGAAAGTTTAATGAGCTCTCGCAGTATGGCCTGAATTTGATAGACACCCCGCTTAAGAAAAACGAGAAATTTATCGCTGGTGCTCGCCCCGAGTTCTACGATCGGCTTATTACCCACGTACATGGGACGTTCACTGCTTTGTTGGACATAGCTCTTCGGTATGAGAACCCTACCTCTAGGGCCACTCCAGCTGCCCAATCTGCACCGGCCCAGTCTTTTGGAAATTCTAAGAAAAGGAAGTCAAATTTCTACCGTCATAAGAGGAATCGGACTCATGGGCTAGGATCATCATCTTCTGCACTTGCAAAGCTGACTGTAGATCTTTACCATCACCTGCCATAAATGCCATCAGAAGGGGCACTACGGAAATAGATGTCCTACTTTGGGTGCTGCTATTCCACCTCCTTCTCAGTTTTCTAGGCGAGACCTCTGCCACATCTGCCTTCAACCGGGACACTTCAAGAAGGACTGCCCTACTCAGAAGAAGGGCACTGCATCAGGGATCTTTGCGCTGACTTCTGCATCCTCCCCAGCTCCACAGCCTACACCTGCTTTAGCTCCTAGCGATTCTCAAGGTACACTTCAGGGTTCTTTTACTTTGTTTAAATCACCTGTTCGTGTTTTATTCGATATCGGAGCTTCGGATAGCTTCATTTCTTTGGACCTTTGTAATAAATTCGATCATCGCCTTTTTCCTGAATTTTCATCTGTGCCTTTATGTGTTTCGAATCCCATCGGGGGCCCTGCAAATCTTAATAGGATTTGTAAGCAAGTGAAGCTTATATATCTCGATCACCGTTTCACTGGTGACTTCTACGTTTTGGGGTTTGAGGCTTTCGATCTTTTTCTTGGGGCTGATTGGTTAGACAAGCATGATGCCCATATCTCTTGTAGTTCCCGAACTGTGGCCCTCAAAGATGATTTTGGAAATCCATTAGAAATCCAGTGTAAACTGCCTCAAGAGTATGTTGGTAGCTTCATTTATTCCCTCGATATTTCCATGGTGATATTGAGTCCACTCCGGTGGTTAGATTATTTCCTGACGTATTTGGTGAAGTCACTTCTTTATCTCCGAAGCGGGAGATTGACTTCCGAATCGATCTCATTCCTGGAGCACGACCTGTAGTTCTTCCACCTAGAAGAATGGCACCCCGGGAGAAGGTGTAATTAAGGAATCAAATTCAAGACTTGTCCTCTAAAGGTCTGATCAGACCTAGCTTCTCAGAACAGGGAGCAACCATAGTTTTCGTCACAAAATCTGATGGTTCCCTCCGGATGTGTGTTGATTATAAGGAACTGAACAAGCTCACTATGAAAAACAGATATCCCATGCCCCGCATCAATGATATGTTCGATCAACTCTATGAAGCAACTATTTTCTCTCAGCTTGATCTAGCCAAAGGTTTCCACCAGCTTAGAGTTGCTGAGGAAAGCATTCCCAAAACCGCTTTCCGTATTGAGAACGGGTTCTTTGAGTGGCTTGTTATGCCTTTTGGCCTAACCAATTCTCCTGCCTTCTTCGTCGACTTGATGAATCGGGTTTTCCGCGATGTGCTCAATAAATTTGTCCTAGTCTTCATTGATGATATCCTTGTGTTCTCCAAATCCGAGGAAGAGCATAAATCCACCTGAGATTTGTGTTGGGGACTCTTAGGAGTCACCAGTTAAAAGCTAAATTCTCTAAATGCCATTTCTGGAAAGAGGAAGTCCGATTCCTCGGACATATAGTCTCTCTAGTGAAGGAGTTTCTGTTGATCCAGTCAAGATCGCTGCGATCAAGGATTGGGAAGAACCTAAGACTCCAACCGATATTCGCAGTTTTCTGGGCCTTTCCGGTTACTATCGGAGGTTCATTAAGAACTTTGCTCGGATTTCTGCACCGCTCACCGCTCTGACTCGAAAGAATGCTAAGTTTATTTGGAGCAATAAGTGTAAACCGGCATTCCATGATTTAAAGGACAAGCTTACTTCCGCACCAGTGCTTACCGTTCTGAATGGAAATGAGAGATTAACGGTTTTCACCGATGCTTGTCGAGAGGGTTTGGGAGCAGTATTAATGCAAGATGGGAAGGTAATTGCATATGCTTGTCGTCAGTTGAAGACCCATGAGGCTAATTATGCTACTCACGATTTAGAATTGCTGGCTGTTGTCTTTGCTCTGAAACTGTGGTGACATCATCTCTTGGGAGCTAAGTTTGACCTCTTCACCGATCATCATTCTTTGAAATATATCTTCACCCAGAAGGATTTAAATCATAGACAAGTACGGTGGCTCGAGTTTCTAGCTTCTTACGATCTTGACATCAACTATACCACGGGGAAAGAAAATGTAGTGGCTGATGCACTGAGTAGGAAGAAGTCCTTGTTATGCCAGCTTTTTGTTTCTTCTCCTCTTGTGGACCGTGTCAAGGCTAAGCAGGATGAGGATAGGTCATCAGATTGATCAAAGAGAATGTTCGCAGCAGGGTTGGTGGTAGTAGTCTTGACGGTAGTGGAGCTCAGATTGATGATAAAGGGATTTTAAGGATTAATAATCGGATTTGTGTCCCGAATGTTGATGGTTTAAGGCAGGAGTTACTTCGGGAACATCATCAATCCAGACTTTCCATACATCCTGGTGTAGCGAAGATGTATTTGGATTTAAAGAAACTTTACTGGTGGAAGGGTATGAAGCGCGATGTCTCTATCTTTGTGAGTAGGTGTGCGACTTGTCAGCAAGTCAAGGCTGATCATCAGAAGACACCGGGTTTGTTACAGCCTCTGGAGATTCCAAATTGGAAGTAGGAGCAAGTTTCTATGGATTTCGTCGACGGTTTACCGAGATCTAGGAAGGGAAATGAAAGCATCTGGGTTATTGTGGATAGACTGACTAAGTCCGCTCATTTTATTCCAGTCAGATCTACCCGTACGGCTTCGAGTTTATCTGAGATTTATATGAGGGAGATCGTTCGCCTCCATGGCATTCCCCTTTGCATTGTTTGCGATCGAGACCCTATTTTCACTAGTCAGTTTTGGAAAGCGTTCCAAGAATCCTTGGGTACTCGTTTGAATCTGAGCACTGCTTACCACCCACAAAATGACGGTCAAACTGAAAGGGTAAATCAGATTCTAGAAGATCTTCTCCGTGCTTGTATCTTGGATTATGTAGGATCTTGGGAAGATCATCTCCATCTTGTGGAATTCACCTATAACAATAGTTATCAGGTATAAATTCCAATCCTCTGTTCTTATCTTACCTTATTCCCTATCTATCTCATTCTATCTTTTCAGGCTAGTCTTAAGATGTCACCATTTGCTGCTTTGTATGGGAGACCGTGTAGATCTCCATCTTGCTGGATTGAATCCAGTAATCGCTTAGTTCTTGGGACTAAAATGATTTTGGAAGCTTCGAAGAAGGTGGAGAAGATTAAGAGAAGGTTAAAGATTGCTCAGGATAGACAAAATAAGTACGCGGATCGTCGTAGAAGAAGTTTGGAGTTTGCTGTTGGTGATTTGGTTTTTCTTAAGGTTTCCCCTTTAAGAAATGTGGTTCGGTTTGGGCGTAGAGGAAAGCTGGCCCCTAGGTTCATAGGTTTATCCCGCATCTTGGAAAGGATTGGATCTCTTGCTTATCGGCTAGATTTACCCGAGAAATTTGCTGGAATACACAATGTGTTCCATGTATCCCACCTTCGTCGCTGTCTTCACGATCCATCTCATATCATCCAGCCTACTGCTCTTGATGGTCTGGACATCGAGCCAGACCTAACTATTGAAAGAAAGCCGCTTCGTATCGTCGATCAAGGTATGAAACAGCTAAGAAGAAAATCTGTCCGCCTGGTCAAAGTGCAATGGAGCACTGATGGACGGGATTTCACATGGGAGACGGAGGAGAGCACTCGTGCTTCGAATCCGGAATTATTCGTTTAAGGTACTTTGCTTTTTTATCATATCTTCCTTTTTTTTCCTTCTTTCGTTCTTTTTCGAGGACGAAAAGTTCTGAGTGGGGGAAAGTGTAACAGCCTAGATTTTTCTAGCACTTTATTCTTTTATTTTATAAAAAAAACCTTGAAATTTATTATATTTTAAAGTATTTATTTGATTGAATCATTTCCCAAAAGTCTAAAGATAAAATTGAAAGTTTTTGAAATTTTTAACTTTGTTTAAAGGACAACTCCAATTGGAATTTTAATAAAAATTGAATTTTGTATATTTAAAATTTACTTATAAATTCTTAGGAAAATAAGTGAATACGAAGAATGTAAACGAATTTAAATTTTAGTTAAGTAATAAGTTTTAAGAATTCAGTGTATGTACATACTGTTAAATTGCGCATTTAAAAGGGCACGAATTTTAAATGGTATAAATAACGTATATAGGAAAACGTATTAATAATAAAAAATTCAACGCATTCGATTTGCTTTAAATTTGGTATAAATCTTTGTCTAATAAACTTTACCGTTTCTTTATAAATCAATGTTATATGTAAAACGATTGCCATTTCCTTTACCAAAAGCAATACGTGATATCCTCTTTACACTAAAAGTTCAAACTCCTGAAATCAATGCTGGTTGTAAATATTCAAATCCACGTCCAACTTCATTTGGTTAATAGGTATATAATCTATGATTTCCATTTACCGTTCAATGAAAAATGATTTCTTTCCGTTTCATTCCAAATATAAATCACTCGGCCTATTAAAGACTCACGCAACAAATTAAATGAAAATTTGCAATGAAATCAAATAATTCCTTTAATGTTTATCACCTACCTGCACCCCATTTCTTTTTTCGCCTCCTTTTTCATTTTTGTATTGTATAAGGACTTCATCAACCATTTTATTTTCCACTTATATTCTTTTGCCTAAATTTTGCCCATAGGCCCAAGACGTGTTTGAAAGTGTGCATATCAGGACAGTAATATAGGTTGTGTTATCCAAACTGTAGATTAGGTTGATATTCACTTTTGCATTTTTTTTGAAAATATAGTGTATGCGTGCAATTTATAAAAAATGATGATAGTGGACGATGAGTACATAATACTGGGATTATGCATGCAAAGCTAGTAGATAGGTAGGGACGTATTTTATTTATAAAAAAAAGTAAAGAAGAAGAGTTTTAGCCGTGACTTCAGCCTCTTACAATGCCTTTGGAGCAAATATGGGATGATCCATGCATTTAGTTTTGAAGTAGGCTGGGCGAATTTTTTGCATGTGTACATGCAAATCAGTTAGGAAATAGGCAGTGTTTGCGTGCATGGAGGGAAAAAGAAAATTAGTACGTGAGTTTGAAAAGGGAAGGGAAGAATGAGTGCATGCGAGTTGAATGAATGCCACCTATTTGTTAAAACTTTATATTGTTGCCCACCTTTTTCTTTCCAGCTTTTGCCTAAAACTTTCCACTATAATTTCACGGGTACGTAAATAGTTAAGATTTCACTGCCTGCCCCTGAGAACGTGGGCGAGTCGAGTAGTGGGAGTGGTCGAGTCAAGTGAATTCTATTCGTTCCAGTTGTTTCGAAAATTTTGCTTTGACCGTAATTTTAAAAGTTGCATATTGGTATTTGGATCTTGTTATAGATTTGAATCAAGGCGTGGCATCCGCGGAAATCTGATCGTGCCATTTGTACGTTTCTTTATCAAGTGATACAATCGTTTGAATCTAAACTTCTGCAGCTTTAAGGTGGGTATTTCTCACCGGACAAACATACCTATATATCTGTGAATTTATCACAAGTGTAATTGCAAATTTATTTTATTTAATTTTATCTGTCTGTGATATAAACATATGATGCTAAATCCCAATATTAATTGACACATCATCAGTTGTTTATTTATTGTAATATTATTTCAGTTATACTATTTAATGCTATTTACTGTTAATCATCACTGCAAGTTCCCTGTAAATTTGAGATCGTTATAGGCTAAAATGATAGGCCTGAATGATAATTGTTCATTCATTCATTTATTTAATTGTTTAATTGTTTATTATTTAACTTGGGATTGCGGGTTTGAAATGATGGATCCCGCGTTTTTGAAAATTTCAGATTGAAATGATATATTTCCGTATCACTTGACCTAGGCTAGAAAAATATATACGGACCCGTGGTTTATATAATATTTTTATCAAATGTTTTGAAAATATTTTCTGGTTTAAAATGTATTTAAAGGATTTTATAAAATTTATAATGATTTTTGAATGAGTCAAAATGTTAAATAAACGAATGTTTATGTAAAATTTTAGAATATAACTTATTTTGGGAAATTATGAATTTTTGTTAAAAGTGAGATCTTAGTTAAGTAAAATAATTGATAATAAGTTATATTTGGGAATTTAAAATTTAATTGTTAAGTTAATAATTTATTTCAGCAAGTAAATGCCATCTTTTGTAAATGAACTGTTTTAACCTATGACTTTAGGCAGCATTTTATAAGTGCTACGGAAACTGAATTTTTGATTGTTTTAATAAAATTTAATAGAAATAATCTGTGGGAAAAGGATTAAATTTTGGAATTTAATATTTAATTAGTAAAATAAGGAATTGACTTTAAATGGTTTTATATGGAAGAATTTAACTTTTAAATGTGAGTTGAAAGGCAATAAATTCATAAATAAATTAAATAGATTTAAATGGTATTTTATATTAAATAAAATGACTGACGTTCAAATAAATGATGTTTGAAATTATATTATGATATTGAAATATATTTGAAATATATTTTGATTTTTAAAGGTATAAATACCATTTTTAAAAGTTGTAACCACGGGTTATAATAACGCTTGGTTGTTAAAGAGACCGGGATCGGATATCTGGCATACTCTCTGTCGATACCGAAAACCACTTTAACAACCGTGTACGCGGTGGAGATTCCAGAATGAAGTAGGATGGTGGTCACGTGTTCTTGAGGTAAATACGTGGACCTGACTCCCATGAGTTGGCATAAGGTGGCTAAAACAGGAGCGATTCTCGGATTAATGAGGTAGCACCTCTGATCGAACGCACTTCTTCGTATGCCATTCTATTACTTTTGTGATTGTTTTGGTGCGCACCTTTGATTTGAGAGTGTTGTTCGAGGTGGGCGGTAGCTGCGCACTACGCGTTTCCATCGGTCCGGATGCGTAATTGGTATATCTACCTTGGCATTTCCTAGTTGTGCCGTGTCACCTACCATAGCGAGATTTATACGATTTTGGTATTGTACCATACCCATGGAGTGCCCTCTGACGACGCCCATTCCGGGGGAGATTACGGTACTGTATAGACTATGGGAATATATTATGTGTTAAGGTGGAAAATTTAAAGCCTTAACACTATTTAAAAGTAAGTTTATTTTACTAATAGACGCTATTATAATAGCGAGGTATTACTACATAGTAAATAGTTTAACGGATCCTTAGAGGATGAGCGGTCCCAAGCACCCTTTAAGTTACTTACTCTATATTACAGTACACTTGAATTAGCTTACACTATATAAGTATGTATGTCCTGACTCGAGTGTTTATGTTTTATTTTACGCTCGGGTCAACCTTAGTTGCAGTTCAGTCATCATCCCGGAGCTAGGACTTCTGTAGATCCTTTCAAACGGCTGGCTTCTTTTTGTCCGTTATCTTATTTACGAAATCAAGACTTTGGGATTATTTGTAGTTTTATTTGATGATTTAAATTATATTTGGGATGAAAGACTATGTAATCTTTATTTGTTGAGACTATTTGTAGTGGCTTCATGAACCACTAAGTATTTTTAAATTCCGTTGCGAGATTTCTGATATCTGTGTCTATGATTCTGTGATTTGATTTCATTTCCTCCTAATTTATTTACAATCTATTGTTTTGAACTATTCAACCTTGACATGTTTTAATTTATTGTCGAATTTGAATGGTACAAAATAGTGGGTCGTTACAATTAACAATATTTACATATGCCTAACTCAGATAAACTGAGACCAGACATATTACCCATCTAGTGCCTTGCGGACTTATGTGATGGGAATACAGAGCATGGCGAGTGAACACACGAGTGTGAACATCTATTGACTGTAGGCATTATTAAAAAGGATTTTTATATATACACCTAGCTCAAATAAATTGAGGCCAGATATACCGATTGTGCACTGCCTTTCGGGCTTATGTGAGAAAGGTACAGAGCATGGCGAATGTACGCACAAGTGTGTACACTTGTCGACCGTAGGTGTTAAAAGAAAATATTTACATATGCAAAATGTTTTGTTTTGTTTTGTTTTTTTTCCAATTTTTTTTTAACAAGAGAGAGTTTTGCAAAATAATGTTATTACCACTTAACTTAGTAGACAAAAAAATGTTATATCCTTTACTTTAAATGAACCACTTTTTGAAACAAAGATTTTCAGTTAGCATATATTTCATAATCTCCCCAATCACGTGCAAATAATAAGAAGAAAGCCGGGTCCTATGACGCCCCACCTCTATACCCACGCTAGCCAAGGACACTACAAAGTAATGCCGTCAACTGACACGGAGAATAAGGCTGGTTGGGAGCGACCATCTATAGCCTTGCTCTAATTATCCATTAAATACGTCGACAATAATCATACCAAACAGATCGACATATCCAATGCATACTTAAAACAAAAACATAGGTGGTTGGATCTATCAGAACAGAATATAATAACTCAAATGTAATATACATCACAGAACAGTAAATCATCATATACACATATACTGATACATTGCAGAGTATACAAAATAATACATGTCAAGTGGTATAGCAAACCACAATATACAGACGAGTTCCAGATGAATACATATCAGAGTTACTACAAAATGGGACTACACAAAAGCTATGACAAAAAGAAGCTAGCGGAGTTGTCCATGCGGAAGCAAAATAGGCTAAGTCCAAAAGCACCTAACCTGAAACAACTCGGTCTGACCCGAGTATAAATTACACGGATCAGTCTAGCTAAACAAATCAGTTAGATAAACTGAACAACAATAAACCTGCAAGGTTACAAAGCATAATAGATATCTCTAAAAGAGATAACACAATCATCTAACGAAAGATGAATCATATAGAACAAGCCTCATATCATCGGCAACATATAGAAACAAAGGATAAGAATAATCCAAAGCAGGCCATAAAGGCAAACAACAAATACCGATAAATACGAGTTCCACAAGGTAAACGCTATATTTCTGTGGCTCCAAAGAACCAATACAGAAAAGCAATACCTAGGGAATATACATATAAATGAAACATCATGAGCGGTGGGGAATAAACCACTCCGTTATCTCTTGAGCGGTGGTGAAGAAACCACTCCAATATCTCTTGAGCGGCGGTGAAGAAACCACTCCAATATCTCTTAAGCGGTGGTGAAGAAACCACTCCGAAAGCAATACTAAAGGTAACCGACAACCCCAAATATCTTTCGAGTCAGGGCAAAGGACCAACTCCAAAAGCGATATTAAAGGAAACAAGCCAGAGGAGACAGTCCGAAGACACTATCCCAAAGGCAGCATGTGTCACAAACTCCCAGAGAGGAATCCGAAAAGTGGTAACGTGAGTCCCATAACCACCCGTTCGCACTAGACGGTTTACTATCCATTAGTTAATTTCACACTCGAAGCAGTACAAAGTTCACCTCATATCCTCAGTAAACCAAACCCGAAGGTCAAAACGATCAAATGAATAGGTCGGGGATTAATCGGAAAGATAAACGCACAGATTCATGGTCCGTGTTTTTCCCAACCATTTAATCACCCTTCCCCTTCGCTCGAAGTGCGAAATTGTGCATGTGTTTAAATAGAATTTATAAATTGGAGAAACGAGCTTTTAAATGCGATTCGAGAGATTATTTTATAAAACCCATGGATGAAGTCAAGAGTAAGTTATCAAAGCCAAATATGTAATAACAACCACTAAAAAGCAACTTGAATCGATAAAATCCGAAAAACAAATCAAAATATACAAAAACAGGCGAAACAGGGCAAATAGGAGCAGGTCGGTCGGCCACCTACAGGGCTCGGTCGACCGGACACTGTTCATAAAAACTCTCGGGAAGCAGGTCGGTCGACCGGCTACAGGGCTCGGTCGGCCGAACCTGATGATTTTGCACTTCCTGCCCTATTTCAATGAAATGCAAATTCTTCCAAAACGCGATCGTTCGAGCAATGGACCTAAGGATCTTTAGCCAATAGATACCCCAGCTCCATTAGCTCTCCGATTCGCAACCAAAAACATATTCAAACATCAAAGTTAGGATCTTTAAAGAATTGAACCCAAACACTAAAAATTTGGATATTCACCAATTCAATCCAAACCAAAAGCAAGAGCATATGAACAAGGTGTTAGGAATTCATACCCAACATCAATGAAATCATAAGAAATAGATATGAGTTCAAAACTCACCTTTAACCCAAAAACAAGAAGATGAAGGAGCTAAAACACAAGGAGAAGACCAACTAATCACTACTTCAACCCAACAAGCTTCAATCTAAGAACAAACAAGTATTTTCCTAAGTTAGGCTTAGGAAAACTTTCTGAAATTGAAGGAGAAAGAGTTGGAGAAGAAGAAGAGAGACTTACCTATGGCTTCTCTATGATTTTGGAGCAAGAAATCAAGTTGGAAGTTGAAACTAGGGCTTGCAAATTTCTATTTCTCTTTCTCTTCCACCATTTCAGTTTTAAGCTTAAGAAATGAAAATGAAAGAAGATGAAATGAAGAGAAGGGGTTGAGTTAGGGTATTAATTAAGATAGTTGGCTGAACCCAAACCTAAAACCCAATAGAAAAAGGTCAAAATTTCACTTACTCCAAACATATCAAAGATTATACTCAAAAAGATCGCAAACGCCATTTTGGAACCAATGGAGGTAGTTTCAAGTCCCAATTCGGCCGTTTGCAAAAAGTAACATTTCGGACCCAAATCTGACTGACGACACTATATTTAAATTAAACATTTAAATATAAAATCATTAAATATGCGGGTTGTTACAGGTCCCGTTATGAATCTTCCTATATATCAGTTAAACTATCGTTATCTGTAATCAAACTTCATTTTTATTTTTCTTAAGACAAATAAATTTTCAATAATTTCAATTTAATAAACTAAAACCATATATTTATCATATAGTGTTTCTTTAAATATAAATCAAAAGAAAATTTATTTTTGTTTTTTTGAGATTTTAAAAGAAAACGAAAAAATAAACCATGAAAAATAAAATAAAAATGAAGACGAGTCTCCCCCCACATTTGATTTTGACTGTGTCCTCACAGTAAACCTAAGTGGAAGGAGAAAAATAAAAACAAAAACATGACTTTTATTTAAATGAAAATTAATGGTATTTACACGAGATCAGAAAGTATATCGTCAAAAAGTAAATGAAAAGGTCTTCCAAAGACTGATTCATTTGTCTCGTCAAGTATGCGAGACACAGTGTAACAACCCGAATATTCTAACGGTTTAATTAATTTAACTAACTGAATTTGTGTGAAATTTTAAATAATAAAATTTTGAAATATAAATTTAATATTTGAAATGCGTCTAGTTAAACATAGCAACGGGTAAATTTTCATCCGAAAATATGGAAGTTTATTTCGTTCGTAAATTTACTTCAATTTAATCGTTAAAAAGCGATGAAAATAAAACGTTATCGAAACCTAAATATTTTTACATTGAAAAATTCTAAATCATCTTCTGAGAAAGACGCCATTTTTCATTTTTCAAAATTCGGACATCTTTAGCTCCGTCGATCTTATTTTTCTGCATTTTACTACATTTTCCGCTAGTAGAAATTTCGAAATTTTATAATTCAATCGAATCACCGGATATCTGTGTATCGTTTTGATCGTCTCATCGAACTGATCTCTGCGGTATAATCATTTGTTTGTCTCGACGTCTGGGAGACAGAAAAATCTTCGGAACGATTTCCGTATCAGTAGTTATTTCAAAACCTTGGTTTTCTTGTGTCCATTTGTATATCCAACAGGTGAATCTAAATAGCTATCTACTTTTCCGCATTCCCAAAATTTAATAATTCGACCTTTTCTATTCCCTATAGTCATTATTACTAGTTGAATTTATTTCGTCTGTACATTCAACTATTTTCATTTGATCGGTCCATTTCTTCTGTTATAGAATAATATTATTTATTTTGGTGACAAATCTATTTGCGTTGGAAACCACTTTCTTCCTCTTCCTTTTACGGTTCCTATTTTTTTCCAAGAGAAAGAAAAATATAAAAAATAAATGCAGAATCCATTGTCTCCTTGCTGTAGCTTGCTCACCCAACCCACAACAAACGCAAGCACCCTCACATCACCGCCCTCACTGGACTTTTGCTCCCCTCCGCCTAGCACAGCCTTCCGCCTATGCTTTGCTCGTTCCACCATTAACCAAACCCAACACTTCCTTTTCCCCTCTCTTTTTACTTTTCTCCCACTCCAGATGATCATCAAAATTTCCACTTCCTCCACACTCGACCACGAAACCCTCCAAGTCTACTCCGGCCTCTCGTCTTCCCCTTCCTCCTAGGCTTGGCCGAGCACAACCTTTCTCTTCCAGTGCGTGCGACGGCAATCGTACCTCCCTCGGTTGCATATATGTGAGTGCTACTACTATTATTTTTTCTTTTCTGTTTGTATACATTTACACATAAGTTATGTGAGTATATATATATATCTATATATATATATATATCTGTAGTTATTTTATATATGTCAGTATATATTACACAAGAAGTTATAGAAAGTGTTTTTACTGCATGTTAGTTAAATATGTTTGAATAGGGAATCTGCAGTTTTTCATCAGTAAAAGTGTATAAGGATATTGTATTTTATATATATATATATATAAGCTGTGTTGTTTTAATTCTGAATATAAAGGTATATTTATTTAATAAGATTTTTCCTTATATATATATATAATGGACATATATAAAATCAGCTATAAAAGTTACGTCAGTTTGTTTTCTATGTTAGCATATAAAAGTTTATATTTACATAGTAGGGTGTTTGGTGTTTGTTTATATATTTTGGTTTAAATATAAGTCGTATATAAATCTTAGCAACTGCATAATTTTGAGTAACAGTGTTTGCATATCTACATAGCTTACAAATATTTATACAGTTTCATAAGGAAGTAAGAGTTTATATGGCTTATATATATAGCAAGTGTATTGTTACAGTTTTAAAATTGGTAAAGTTTTACAGTTTACAGTCTATTTGTGTAAGTATATAATGTATGTTAATAATGTAATACGTGTAACGTAAGGGAAGTATAAGTAAGTCTGCATATATTTTGGTAGTAAGAATATACATTTGTCTCCATATGTATTGTTTGTGGATAATATATATATATACCGTTTACGTATCAGTTTTTTAAAAAATTGTTTTTAAGTTTTATGCTAGTTGTAGAGGCTATGGCCTATAAATGCTACTAGGTGCTGCACTTCTATTCTATTTTATTTGTATAAGATGTTTCAAGTTTCTAGATGTTAATTGTAAATGCTTTTGCAAGTTTATAAAACCTATTAACTACGTATTAACTATATACAAGTTTTGTTTTGCGTATATGAAATTTTATATATGTTTATAATATATAATTAATCTAACTTATGTTTAAAATTAGAATATGACTGGATATTTATACATAGAGTCGTATATAATTATATTTATAAGTCCACTTGTATCTTTTAGCCTCATCGATCCATTTCTGATTTGTGTCGCCAATGCTTATTTATCAGCTTCGCCATCGTGCCTGGTTTTATCAACCGAGTGCATGTCCATCTCACCTTGCTCTGAATTCGTAGCCCGTTTCTGTATCAAAATCTCTAGCCTCGAAAGGTGAGCAATCTCTCACGATTAATATTCTTTTATTTATTAAATTTGATTTCAATTGAAACAACAATTGAAATATACCGTTGTTAGCTAATTACACTATTATATGTACTTTTACCTGTATCAGTTCACCTGTGACATCTGACACCATAATCTGTTCTTTATGAAATGATGATCCAGTTTGGTTGATAAATGTTTGTTGTTGTTGACATTGTATGCAAAACTGTTAGTGTAGTAAGTGACAGGTGATTTGAAATTGAAATTGACATAGGATAGTTAGATTTGATATATGTTAAATTTGACTAGATGACATATGCATAATATGACCCTTTAAATGTTGAATTAATTGACATGTATAAATTTGGAAAAATACACCTTGAACCATTGAATGTATGTGTTTAAATTGATGTTGTATGAAATCGAATAAAAGACATCAAGTGAAAAACCATAATGTAATAATCTTTAATCTACATGAAATGATAGTGTAGATTCTAGAAATAATTATATTAAATTGCATAAACAACAAATGTAAATTAATACGATTATTTCGGGATTATTTGAATTAATTATTGGATTGTTATCGATTGTTGTTATTGCTTGTTTATTTACTTTGACACCATCCCAGTTATCACACTGCAAGTTCCCTTTGCTATGCTTTGATTTTTGGATTGGAATGGAATTGGGTTGAAATGATAAATACCTAAATGAACTTGACTTAGGATAGAGAATTAAATAATCCCCATTGGTCAATAATTTGATTAAAAAATAAAATAATCATTTTATTTGAGTAAAGAATAAGGTTTTGAAATAAAATTGGAATTTGAATCTAATGAAAGGAAAATGTTAATATTTAATATTTGAAACAAAATATTAACATAGAAGTTATTGAAAGAACGTTGTTTTAAAATAAATTATTCGAGAATAAAATTTGGAATTATTCATATAATTAAAGTTGAAATGATTTGATAATTAAGTTTGAATTTATAGTTAAGTTGAAATGATTTAATAATTATGTTTGAATTTATAATTAAGTTTTGAAATTATTTAATAATTAAGTTGAAAGTATTTAATAATTAAGCTTTGGAATTATTTAATAATTGAATAAGATTGGATTAATTGAGAATTAAATAAAAATTGAATTCTTTGATAAGAGAAATTGAACTTTTAAATAAGCGAATTTGAACTTCGTTAATAAATGAAATTGGGTTTCTTTATTTATTAAGTCTTGGAAAATTATTTAAGTAAGTTAATAAGTGAAATTGTACTTCTTGAATATGTGAAATTTAGTTTCTGTTTTAATTGTGTTTTGAAATTTGTAACCAAGTAAATAAATGAGTGAAATTGAATTTCTTTATCAAGAAATAAAAATGTGATTTATTGAAATTTATGTAAGACTTGTAATTTAAGGAATTGATTTGACGAAACTAATTTAATTCAATGTGAAGTTTTGATATAATGAAGTTGAATTTAAGAAATTGATTTATTGAATTGAAAATCAAATAGGAATTGTTTGAATGATAATTAACTTAACAAATATTGAATGAAATCGACAAATGAATTTAAAATTGATTTGAATGTTAAATTAAATCGATTTAAATGATTTCGAAATGAAACTTATATACGAAATTGAAAATATTTGAATTGTTTAAATAAAAATTTAAATTGAATTACAAGATTTCGAAATGGAAATTTGATGTTTTGGAATGTAAATCATGAAAATTGTTATAGAAAGACGACTGAAATGTTGATTTACAATTTCTAATTGAAATTGAATTCGATTTGGTTTTGAAATATATGAACGACCAATCGGTGTAATAATTACGGAAGTTATTAAAGAGACCGGAATCGGTTATGGACATACTCTCTGTCTAAACCGAAAACCCTTTAATAACTATACGCGGAGTGTGATCCAGATTAAAGTGGCTGGAATGATGTACACGATGACTGAAGAAAGAGAACGGTAATGGATAGCCTTGGCACTTGTGTCAAATTGAAAATGACTAAAACAGGAGCCGTGCCGGGCCAAATGGGGTTAGCCACCTCGAGCGAACACACTTCTTCGAATGCTACTCATTATTTGTTATTGATTGGTGCACCCTCGTACTTTGGGAGTGTTGTTTCGCGGTGTTGTGATCGTTGCGGCGATGCGTTTTCACCAATCCGGATCAGGCAAACGGTAGTTTCACTACCTTGGGTATAGCATCATATGCCTTGTCATACTTGTATCCCTATATACACGACCACTACGAATTTGTTTTGTGTTATACCTATGGAGTACTCCCTAATATCCCACTAGTTTACGGTGGAGTTTACAGTGCTGTATAGACTATAACGCTTATATAATTATGTTAAGGGGGATAATGGTAACGAATTAACACTATTTTGATATTTATATTACTGATAGACATTATCTATTTAGCGTATATTACTACATAGTAGATAGTTCAACGGATCCTTAGAGGATGGTTATTCCAACATCCTTTGAGTTACTTGTATTTCAATTGTTATTTCACATTAGTTGGATTTATTGATATAAGAATGTTAATCCTGACTCGAGTGTTTTGTGTTTTGCTTTACGCTCGGGTCAGACCGAGAGTACCAGCTTTCGAGACTCACCTTTGGAGTTGGAGCTTCGCCTGGAGATCCAGCTATCTATCCAGCTTTCAGATTTTCAGTTGATTCCAATGATGTATTCTGATTCTTGTATTTGACTATTGTATTCGAGACTTCTGTTGTAACTATTTAACTCTGTTATATATATAGTAGCTTAATGAACTACTATCTTTTCCTTCCGCTGCATGTTATTACTCTGTGTTTGTGATTCTGTGATTATTTATTTACTGTATATCTGATTTTTGCCAAATTTAAATTAACAATTCGGTATTTTGAATTATTCAAGTCCGACATGTGCGGATGCGAATAGTCCAAAATAGCGGGTCGTTACAGTTGGTATCAGAGCTTTGGTAGCTCTAGGAAAAACTTAGCATATAGGGTAAATGTATTTTACAGAATCACTCTCATTCGAGTTTCAATTTCTTCCTTTCGACTCAATCCCTATGAATTTTGGAACGCTCTCTCGGTCCCAAAATTCATTTTTGTCCCTCACTGTTCGCATTCTTCTTAATTCTAGAGTATCCCATAACTCCACTTCGTATTATGAATCGTTGGTCTCGCCAATCTTCGAATTATTTGTAAATGGGTGAAACTCCTTTATAATAGACATCGATTTACCAGAGATTTCTGTATCCTCGGTTTATGATGCTATCTATTCCCTGCTATACCTAAATTCTATCTCTTGAGATCAAATGTTGATTTACCTCGGAATTCAGCATCGATCTTATTCTTGAAGTTACGGTCAACACGGTTTAGGTTTCCTGTGAATTAAATAAGCTTATCCATTCTCCGGATTCTGTTAATTGAATCATCTCACCTTTTCATTCGAACTTGTATTCGAGTCAGAATTCTCTTTAATTTCAGTCCATCAAATTTGAATCTTTGTCCTTGCTTTGAAAATCCCTTCTTGTATCGTCAAGCAAGAAGTGTATTTGTAAACTAACATTAAAATGTTTTATATATTGTGTTGTTTGAGTTGTTGATGTTGATATGGGTATACGGACAATTCGTCTGATCAACGCTATCGATAGGATTTCCAAAACACTTGAACAGGGCAAACTGACACAATATTTATTTCAAATTTAGAAATAAAATAATTTTAAATGATTGTATTACATATAAGTATAAATTTTTCTAAAATTAAACTGTTAATGAATTTGTTGTCCGAAATGATAATATGTAATTTTCATTTATCGTTTTATAAACCCTTGACTATTTCATAATATAAATAAATAAATTTATAAAACCTAGTTATAATTCGATTTAGAATTTGAAAGTTAATTTAAACTAGAATTTGAGAGTTTGATTTCCGATAATTTCAAACTATGGTTTTCAAGTTTAAAATGTATATTATTTAAAATATTTTCGAATAGAAATGGTTTTAAGGAATTTTAAATGATTAAGTTAGAGCTCTTCTCTTTTATCGCTGGAAAAATAATTTCGGTGATGACGGCGGCATCATTGACATTCATTTTCGAGTTTCGAAGTGGAGAGACTATTCTGTAGCTTTGCTATGGTTTGTTCTAATAAATAAATAAATAAATAAATTGATTTGAATTTCTTAAAGAATGATTTGATTTGTAATATATATTGATATATGATTTAGATCTGATTTGATATTATATATATATATATGTATGTATGTATTTATCTCTAAATAAATTTGAAGTTACTCGAAAATTTAATTTTATGTTAAAGGATAATTTCAAATATAAAATGAAATCGAAATTTTTAATAAAAATTTAAGCCTGAATAATTAAATCAAAAATTTTACTTGTATAATACTCAATTGCATTATATATAACTTAGCTAAATTTTCAAAAGAACTTGTAATTGAATATTATATAGTATAAAAAGATGTTAAAGGAATTTATAAATAAATTTTAGTGGTTTTAAATAGTGTAAATATACTTAATATAGTGGATATATTAAGTGGAATAAATTTAATAACAATTTGGGACAAAGAAAAATTAACAAAAAATATGATTATAATAAATTATTATTCAAATTTATGATAGAGGATAATTGGATAATAAAAAAATGAATAAATGAGATAAATAAAACAAAATTTTGTTTTGAGAGAAATCTTTTGTATCAAATATTAATAAATTGAATAATATCAACTTAATAAATTACCTTGAGTTTAAAGTCAATTGTTTAATTGTTTCATTTTAACGGTTTTAATTAATTTAACTAACTGAATTTGTGTGAAATTTTAAATAATAAAATTTTGAAATATAAATTTAATATTTGACATGCGCCTAGTTAAACATAGCAACTGGTAAATTTTCGTTCGAAAATATGAAAGTTTATTTCATGTGTAAATTTACTTCAATTTAATCAGTTAAAAAGCGATGAAAATAAAATGTTGTCGAAACCTAAATATTTTTATATAGAAAAATTCTAAATCATCTTCTGAGCAAGACGGCATTTTTCTTTTTTCAAAATTCGGACTTCTTTAGCTCCGTCGATCTTATTTTTCTGCATTTTTACTACATTTTCCGCTAGTAGAAACTTTAAGATTTTATAATTCAATCGAATCACTAATCTCTGTGGTATATTCATTTGTCTGTTTCGACGTCTGGGAGACAGAAAAATATATGGAACGATTTTCGTATCGGTAATTATTTCAAAACCTTGGTTTTCTTGTGTCCATTTGTATATCCAACAGGTGAATCTAAACAGCTATCTACTTTTCCATATTCCCAAAATTAAATAATTCGACCTTCTCTATTCCCTATAGTCATTATTACCAGTTGAATTTATTTCGTCAACACATTCAACTATCTTCATTTGATCGGTCCATTTCTTCTGTTATAGAATAATATAATTTATTTTGGTGACAAATCTATTTGCGTTGGAAACCACTTTCTTCCTCTTCCTTTTACGGTTCCTATTTTTTTCCAAGAGAAAGAAAAATATAAAAAATAAATGCAGAATCCATTGTCTCCTTGTTGTAGCTTGCTCACCCAACCCACAACAAATGCAAGCACCCTCACATCACCGCCCTCACTAGACTTTCGCGCCCCTCCGCCTAGCACAGCCTTCCGCCTATGCTTTGCTCATTCCACCATTAACCAAACCCAACACTTCCTTTTCCCCTCTCTTTTTCCTTTTCTCCCACTCCAGATGGTCACCAAAATCTCCACTTCCTCCACACTCAACCACGAAAGCCTCCGAGTCTACTCCTGCCTCTCGTCTTCCCCTTCCTCCTAGGCTTGGCCGAGCACAGCCTTTCTGTGACGCCCCACCTCTATACCCACGCTAGCCAAGAACACTACGGAGTAATGCTGTCAACTAGCACGGAGAATAAGGCTGTTGAGGAGCGACCATCTGTATAATTGCTTTGTGCGAGCACCGATATGTCAGATAAAAATATAACTTTTCATCTCAAGAGGGAATCCGACATACCGACGCAAACTCAAAGCTACTACACAGTGGCTATAAAGGTCTTCAGAAACAAATATAGAAATAAACATAACACAAACCAGTCACAGATAATTCATATCACAAAGGCGGAAATAGATATGAATAGTACACATGAAAGTGTATATCAGAGTAGTGGTCTAAAAAGATCCACAATAATACAAAGAGTAGCAACACGTGCTAGACAAAAGAATAAGTATACATCATAGAGTCTGTATCTCAAATGTATACAACAAAATCTACTAAACTAAAGTAGTTAGCCAAAAGTCAAAGGAATCAATCCCAAGAGAGAAGTCAAGCAAAAGCACCTGTAACATCTCGTTCTGACCCGAATATTATTTAATAAGAAAATAATAAACGGATCAGTCTAGCTATAAATATCAGAAGAATTGATATAGAATAGGAGATATGACATAAGCATATAATAATCACAATGCCAAGCTGTGATAAATAAGTAATTGAAAATCAACAAGAGATTAATCAATATCACAATAATCTACTCAAGATAAAAAGGAATGTCATACCCCTAATTTCATTCACCAAGCCACAATAAATGACATATATCAATGCCCATCGTAAAAGTTGGTGAAACATAAATTCCAGAAATCAACACACGAAATCCAGAAGTCACAAGAATAGGTGAAGGATAAAATTTCCAGAAATCAACACACGAAATCCAGAAATCACAATAAAAGTATGTGTGAGTGGAATCACACAAGTGGTGTCTAGGCTAACCGAAAAAGTATGTGTGAATGGAATCACACAAGTGGTGTCTTGCCTAAACAAACAGCAAAAAGGTATGTGTGAGCGGAATCACACAAGTGGTGTCTAAGCTAACCGAAAAAGTATGTGCGAATGGAATCACACAAGTGGTGTCTAGCCTAACCAAACAGCAAAAAGTATGTGTGAATGGAATCACAAAAGTGGTGTCTAGGCTAACCGAAAAAGTATGTGTGAATGGAATCACACAAGTGGTGTCTAGCCTAACCAAACAGCAAAAAGGTATGTGTGAATGGAATCACACAAGTGGTGTCTAGGCTAACCGAAAAAGTATGTGTGAATGGAATCACACAAGTGGTGTCTAGCCTAACCAAACAGCAAAAAGTATGTGTGAATGGAATCACACAAGTGGTGTCTAGGCTAACCGAAAAAGTATGTGTGAATGGAATCACACAAATGGTGTCTAGCCTAACCAAACAGCAAAAAGGTATGTGTGAATGGAATCACACAAGTGGTGTCTAGGCTAACCGAAAAAGTATGTGTGAATGGAATCACACAAGTGGTGTCTAGCCTAACCAAACAGCAAAAAGTATGTGTGAATGGAATCACACAAGTGGTGTCTAGGCTAACCTAAAAAGTATGTGTGAATGGAATCACACAAATGGTGTCTAGCCTAACCAAACAGCAAAAAGACATCGCGCAATGCTAGTCTAAACCATAAAGATGATCGTCATGATCAACGAGAAGTGTCAATTACAATAAGCTAGTAAATATATGAGCTTAGCTTCATGTCCCATAACCACTAGCTTAACTTAAATATTTATGAACAAACTGTAGATCTCCACTAGAAAATTGTCACAAGAGCTTCAATCGAAAAAGTCCAAGAATTAACCGACAAAGTAAACGCAAGCGTTTCATACCACTTGTTTTACTAAGTCGTTTAATTAGATTTCTCGTACGAGTGAGGTAAAGGTTTGTATATACTAATAGATTGGAAATCGGTTTGAGAAAACGAGCTTTGTAATAAAATAGTGTTGAAATCATTTGAAGAAAGAGTTTTGATATTTACTACTAGTATAGAAAACCTTTATCTTTTTAAAGTGACAAATCACAAAGAAGATTGTAGGGACAATCAATCACTAAGATTCACATTCGAAAACGTGAATAAAATCCAATGAAATCGATATAAAATCCATCAAAGTGGATATATCTAAAATTCCCAAAGAAAAGGTCATCAAAGTCGATAATAAATGACAACAACAAAAGGGAGACAACACGAATCGATTAAAGTTGGATATTCAAACGAATTATCAATATAGGCTAATCTGGCAAATAGAAGCAGGTCGGTCGACCGGACTCCCTGAGTCGGTCGACCGAACCAGAGGTTGGAAGTGCTCGGGGCACCAGGTCGGTCGACCGAACCCTTTACTCGGTCGGCCAAACCTTAAAACAGAAAGTGCTTATGCGCTTGGAAGCAGGCCGGTCGATCGGGCCAGAGGTGTCGGTCGGCCGAGCCTGTTTCCAGCCTCATCCATGCCTATTACAAATGAGGTTCAATCTTGACCAAATTGCATTCGCACGAGGAACGACGCTAAGGGTTTATGCCAATCGACTACCCGGCCCTATAAGCTCCTCGATGCATCACCAAAAACATGTTCAAACATCAAAGTTAGGATTTTTAACGAATTGAACTCAAAACACTAAAAATTGGAATATTCACAAAAGCAATCCAAATCAAAATCAAATGCACATGAATAAGTGTTAGGAATTCATACCTAACAATAGAAGAGAATCATAAGTATAGATGTGAGATTAAAAATCTCACCTTTAAACTAAATTTATGAAGATGAAGCTTGAAAGCAATGGCAAGAACAAGCACTCTTCAATTCCAACTCAACAAGCTTGAATCTAAGCTTAAAAGAGAAACATTCCCTAAATTAGGTTTAGGAAATTTCTGAAATTGAATGGAGAAAGAGTTGGAGAAGGTGAAGGAGATGCTTACCAAAGGGTTCTTCTTGAGTTTGGAGCTAAAGCTTGGATTTGCGAAGGAAGTTAGGGCTTGGAGTTTTAATTCTTTTTCCTCTCCACCATTTTCAGTTGGAGCTTGAGTTTGAGGAGTTAGAATGAAGTAATGAAAAGGAGAGGGGGATTGGGACTGAGTTAGTAAGTGGGTTCAGCCCAAACCAAAGCCCAAAGCAAAAAGTAGCAAAATTCAACTTTCTTCAAACATATCGAAGCTTATACTCAAAAAGGTCGCAAACGTCATTTTGAACTCAATGGGGGTGGTCTCGAGTCCCAATTCGACTGTATGCAAAAAGTAGCTTTTCGGACCAAAATCCGACGAAGGATAAAATATTTAAATAAAATATTTAAATATAGAATCGATAAATATGCGGGTTGTTACAGACTCCCCACCTTAAAGAAATTGCGTCCACACAATACTTAAGAGGAAAATAAGAAGTAACAACCATGGAAGCATATCAACACAAAAGAAAATTTGAAATAGGAAGTTCACCATAAAGTGCACGAAAGAGTTAGCAAGAAATCAGGTGAAACTTCAATTTCCACAATATTACCGGGCTCAAGAATGAAAAACCGAAATCCCTAAGGCATTTCCGTAGATAAAAGACGTGGGAAACATCAAGAATAGCAGAAAATTGAGCCGGTGCAACGGCGTAGTACAAAAACGGTACGCCCGAGGAACTAGAAACTCACATAATTTGGGACATCAGCGTACTACAAAAACGGTACGCCAAATGAACCAAAGCAAAGACATTGATGTAGTACAAACGGTACATCCAATGAATCAAATAGCAAAAACATGGATGTAGTACAACGGTACATCCGATGAATCAAATAGCGAAGACATCGATGTAGTACAAACGGTACATCCGATGAATCAAAAGCAAAGACATCGATGTAGTACAAACGGTACATCCGATGAATCAAAAGCAAAGACATCGATGTAGTACAAACGGTACATCCGATGAATCAAATAGCGAAGACATCGATGTAGTACAAACGATACATCCGATGAATCAAAAGCAAAGACATCGATGTAGTACAAACGGTACATCCGATGAATCAAAAGCAAAGACATCGATGTAGTACAAACGGTACATCCGATGAATCAAAAGCAAAGACATCGATGTAGTACAAACGGTACATCCGATGAATCAAAAGCAAAGACATCGATGTAGTAAAAACGGTACATCCGATGAATCAAAAGCAAAGACATCGATGTAGTAAAAACGGTACATCCGATGAATCAAAAAGCGAAGACATCGATGTAGTACAAACGGTACATCCGATGAATCAAAAGCGAAGACATCGATGTAGTACAAACGGTGCATCCGATGAATCAAAAGCGAAGACATCGATGTAGTACAAACGGTACATCCGATGAATCAAAAGCGAAGACATCGATGTAGTACAAACGGTACATCCGATGAATCAAAAGCAAAGACATCGATGTAGTACAAACGGTACATCCGATGAATCAAAAAGCGAAGACATCGATGTAGTACAAACGGTACATCCGATGAATCAAAAGCCAAGACATCGATGTAGTACAAACGGTACATCCGATGAATCAAAAGCAAAGACATCGATGTAGTACAAACGGTACATCCGATGAATCAAAATCAAATTATTCGGAACACTGACGCAGTACAAAAACGGTACGTCCAATGAACCGAACACAATAAAAGGACATCGGACGCTAGTCCTTAAAAGGAATGAGATAAAGCTCAATAAAACGAAGTATACCAAAACGTCCGATGAACTTGATAGGAAAATAATTCCATTCAGACAACATCAAAGAATCAACCATTTGTTGCTTACGACAAAGCGCATTGGCAACGCGATTTCCCCTCCAGGAATAAAAAGAATATCAAGATCATAAGATGCTGGAACTCGAGTCAACATGAAGTTCCTTATGAGAAAATAATTATTCCAAAGATTTATGATCGGGGTAGAGAACAAATTTCTCATCCAAAAATGATGAAGCCAAATTCCAAAAGCAAAAACAATAGCCACGAACACTAGATCATGAGTGGCATATCTAGTCTCGATAAGCTATAATGATTTAGAAGCACAAGAGATAGCACGTTCTCTATGGAAAGAGAATGGCATCCAAACCAATACGACTAGTATCGGTACAAATAGCAAAGTCTTGGTTCCCCTTCAGGAATCACAAGAAAGAATAAGAGTATCGAAAAAAAGAACTTCTTTTAAATAATTCTCTTTCCCGAAAAGCTAAAACTTTCAAAATTACATTTTTACTTTTATGTAATAATCTTTCTACAAAAATTTACATTTTTACAAGTCAATATATCATGTCTGATTGTCACATCAAAGCGTTTAGGAAATTCCTATCGATAACGTTGATCAAGCGCATCGACCAAAATTCTTAAAGAACTCAACGGGCAATACAATCACAAAGTCATCATTTCTAGGATAAATAAATCTCTTAAAAAGTTTTAAGAATATTCTTTGCTCGTTTTAATAGCAAAATCAAATTGCACTTATAATTAAATCTTATGAAAAAGATTTGCAAAATTTTAAATTGCTATTTTCATCCAAAATCCATAATAAGAATGGTCTCATCGAAATTTTCATAGAATATTCGATTTATAAAGTGGATGAAATAAGCTGGACAAATTGAATGACATAATAAGTCATTCATAAGAATCATAACGAGTGCGGAATGAGGTAAGTGGAATGCTAATTTCTGCAACTCGTAGCAAACGAAAACCGGTGGTAAAGTCAAACTGAAAAGACCTTAACACCACACAAAAGATTTCTTAGGTGATAATCCTAAGACAAACTCAAAAATACTGGAAAATTTCTCAAACTACATGAATGAGAGATGTTGTGCGAATTCTCGCCCAGAAGGCCACGAGACCCTGAAGCGTCATGTCCCACGCATATTCGAAACCAACAAGCATATTCATCATCTCCACGTACTATGGAACTCAAGTACATTCGGCACCTCCAGGAGCACAAGTCCATTCGGCGTCTCCTTCGAAGCAATCCCATTCGGCATAGCCGGTCCGAGCTCATTCGGTATCCCCTGGTACACACGCTCGTTCGGCATCTCCTTCCCTGCACAAGCTCCGTTTGGCGCCTCATACAAACAGCTTCATTCGGCTCTCCCCACGATCGGCATACCGAACCACGTCCTCCTATGTTCATTCGGCACAAGGTCACTACCGGACCACACTGGCGCCGAACCATCAACACTCCACATACCCACCGATCCACTACACCACCCATCTCCATACCGGTCCAACCTATGACCGGACCAACACATACCCAACTCCATGCCGGTCCACGCTCTACCAGACCAACACCACTCCAAGCTCCATGCCGAATGAAGCCTCGCCGAACCAGAAGTGCCAGGCCAAATTGCTCCAGCCCGGGCCCACCAGCAGCTATATACATCCAAGACCCCTACCCCCAACCTCACTCTATAAATAGAGGGGCAGGGGTACAACAATGGCAGAAAAGTTTGAGAGCTCAAGCAAGGAAGGAACTTTCAAACTACTTTCATACACTTGTATACAACGCATTGTACTTGTAACCTGAAAGAAAGAAGATAATAACATATAAAGTGGACGTAGGCACATTCTGGCCGAACCACTATAAATCCGTGTGTCTTTTACATTTCAGCCCCTACTTTTCTCATATTTACATACTCATCTAAAATCATTGAAAATTACATATAATCAACTAAATAGTACGACTTGGAGGTGTTTGTCCATTTTTTGTGCAAACATTTTTGGTGCTTTCACTGAGAGTAGAACTCAAGCTTCATCTTCTCCCACTCAACCTTCTTCCTAACAACATCACTCGTTGCTTAGAAATCATGCCTTCCAAACAGAGAAGGGATGTTAACAAAGGAAAGAACATCGCAACTAGCAGCCTTCCAGATCCAGCAATCACAGATCAGCCCACTTCAACAGCAGTACCAGATGAAAACCAGGAAAATCCAACCGGTCCCGCAACGGAACAACCAATCACTAGGGCAGATCTGGACAGGGTTGTGGCTGAAGTAACTAACCGCTTCACATCCCTACAAGAAACTTTGGTGGACCAACTCATGTCACGCTTAAGGGATGCTGAAGAGTCCAACCGCAACACGGAATCATGGGGTGAATCCCAATCCGGAGGATCCCGGAGGCAACAAAGGTCTTCACTCTTCGAAGAAGCTATCAACAGAAACAACAATGATAGGGGCCGCGCCCGGACTCAGCCCGAATCCCGACTCGAGGAAGCCCTTGGTGCCGAGCCCAGCGGGGGAGGCACCAGGCGAGGGTCGGATGTAGCTGAGCCAGTCATGCCACCTAATCGTAAAAACCCCGCTGAACGGAGCCGAGCTAGAACCCAGCCCGAAGTTGACCCCATGGATGTGCTCGAAACAGAACCCCACAGGGGAAGATCAAGGCAGGGGGCAACTGTAGCTGGTCCTAGCGTGCATCCAAGCAGCCAAAGACAACCACTGGATAATGCTGGAGGTGATAGACTGTACCATCCCTACAGGTCGTCTGGACGAGATAGATCCCGCAGGGAAGAACCGAGCTCATTTTTGTCCGCTCCAAGTTCTGACGAACGAATGGCACGATTATTCAGAGAATGTGTCCAACGGGAACAAAGGGACCGGGGAATAGGCGCTAGGGTTACCAGTCCCTTTACCCGAAATATCGAAACTGCCATCACTCCCCGGGAATGGAAAATGCCAACCATGGAACCTTACAAAGGAACTTCCGACCCCATCGTACACCTGCAGAGATACACCCAGCATATGCTCATGAGTGGAGCAACAGAAGGAGTATTATGTAAATGCTTTCCGCTATTCCTATCAGATCTAGCTACCTCCTGGTTCTGCCATCTACCCCAAGGATCCATCAGCTCATGGGAGATGTTAAAAGAAAGGTTTATTAGCCAGTTCCGCATCCATGTGGAACAACCCAAGGATGCTTATTCTCTATCCAATGTCAAACAGAAATCCGGAGAGACGCTGCAACAATATCTAACACGGTTCAACGCCGCAGCGGCAGCAGTTCAAGATGCAGATGAAAAACTCACTCTAATGGCCCTCTGTAGTGGTGTACATCCAGACACCAAGTTTGCCAGAAGATTAACTAAGGAAAAACCAGCTACCTTGCCTGATTTCTTCCATGAAGCTGGAAAGTATATGAGACTTGAAGACTCTGCTACGGAGAGGCAGTCAGGGCAACAAGGCAAGATAGTTCAGGACAAGGTTCCCACTGCAGCTAAGGACGCTCGAAGAAATGAATCCAGAGACAATGCTGGGGGCAGAAAGGTTGAGAAGCGCCAATATCGACCAGGGCCAAGATTTGACTCCTACACTCCTTTGAATGAAACAATCGAAAACATCTACCTAGCCACTCAGGGCGAACTCGGATACAAGCGCCCCCCGCACAAGAAAGAATCAGATAACGCACTCAAGTCCGGAAAGTTCTGTCGCTTCCACGAATCCCACGGACATGACACCAATGAATGCCACCATCTTCGGGACTTGATCGAAGAACACATTAGAAGAAGAAGACTGGAACGTTATGTGAAAAGTCAGAACAGGACTCCAACTCCTGCCAATGAGAACTCAAAGCAACCCCTCCCAGAAGTAGGCGGAGGGAATCGCAACAATCACAACACCAGTGGCTCTAGTCAAGAGAAGATAGTAGTCCTTACCATCTCAGGAGGACCACACATCGCCGACAGAAGTTGGGCAGAAATGGAAAGGTACGGCAAGTCACTTAGAAATGCAGAAGGCTATGTTAACTCCATTACGGAAGAACGCCAACCAAAACGAAAAGAAAACGATGACATTGTATTCAGTAGACGTGATTTGGAAGGAAGGCAGTACCCACATATGGATCCCATGGTCATCTCTGCCTGGTTCGGTCCAGCTAAAGTTTTTCGGATTCTAATAGACACGGGAAGCTCCGTAAATATTTTGTTCAAACATGCTTTCGACAAAATGAAGTTATCAATGAAGGATGTGTCTCCCTGCGACAAACCACTGCACGGTTTCACTGGAGATGCAAAAATGCCCCTCGGGCAACTTGACCTCTTCGTCGAAATAGGAAGTCATCCCCGCTCCGTGGTGCGAAAACAAACGTTCGTACTAATAGAGAACCACTCGGCTTACAACGCCTTCTTGGGGAGACCAGCCTTGTCTGACTTCCAAATTGTCTTAGCCCCCTGGTGCCTGAAGATGAAATTTCCAACGGACAACGGAATAGGAGAAGTAGAAGGAGATCAAGACGCTGCCCGAGACTGCTAT
The DNA here is from genome assembly GCA_030765085.1 of Allium cepa. Classification (NCBI taxonomy): domain Eukaryota; kingdom Viridiplantae; phylum Streptophyta; class Magnoliopsida; order Asparagales; family Amaryllidaceae; genus Allium; species Allium cepa. The sequence goes on from CM060945.1 coordinate 153,212,457, forward strand.
GTGACTGAGCTTCGCAACAACCGCAGAAAGAATAAAGGAAAAGATGCAGAGACTACTCTCTGCATGAAAAGCTTGGAGGCATAGCAACTAAAGAAAGCCCCTCCTCTTCGATACACAAGCGATCCCTTCAATGAACTAGACCCCAGAGATAAAGAGGAGGAGGCTACCGCCGAGCCTGCAGAGGCCATGGAATTCGTATCTGTAGATAAGCACGATTCAAGTAAACTATTAAAAATCGGATCTCAGCTGAAAACGGAATTGAAGGATCAACTCATTGACTTCCTCCGCCACAACTTAGATGTATTTGCGTGGACCCATGCCGATATGACAGGAATCTCTCCAGACATAGCGTGCCACATGTTGAACATCGATCCCACCAAGGTACCAGTAAAGCAGAAAAAGAGAAGCATGGGGGCGGAGCGATCAGCAGCCCTTGATGAGGAAGTAAAGAATCTACTTGCTAATGGCTTCATACGGGAAGCCATCTACCCGGAATGGATCGCTAACCCAGTGCTAGTAAAAAAGGCCAGTGGAAAGTGGCGAACATGTATTGACTTCTCCAATCTGAATGACGCTTGCCCAAAAGATTGCTTCCCACTTCCCCGAATTGACCAACTCGTAGACAGCACGGCTGGGCACGAACTCCTATCTTTTATGGATGCATACTCCGGATATAACCAGATCCCCATGCACGCTCCCGATCAGGACCACACTAGCTTCATCACCGACCGCGGATTATATTGTTACAAAGTCATGCCTTTTGGACTCAAAAATGCTGGAGCTACCTATCAACGCCTCGTCAACAAAATGTTCGCAGAATTAATAGGGCGAACTATGGAGGTATATGTGGATGACATGTTGGTAAAGTCCAGGAAAGCCAACGACCATGTAAGCCATCTGGACGATATGTTTCAGGTACTTCGCCGATATGGAATGAAGCTGAATCCTCTAAAGTGCTCCTTCGGAGTGTCATCGGGAAAATTCTTAGGATTCATCGTCCACGCCAGAGGAATCGAAGCAAACCCTGAACAAATCCGGGCTTTAAAAGAAATAAGGATACCTTCCACTCGAAAAGAAATGCAAAGCCTAAACGGAAAGGTGGCCGCCCTAAGCAGATTCATTTCCAAGGCAACTGACAAGTGTGTCCCCTTCTTCGAAGCTCTCAAGAAAGACAAAGGGAAGTTCGAGTGGACCGATGAATGCTTAAGAGCCTTCCTCAACCTAATCGAACACCTTCAGAGACCACCAGTACTCTCAACTCCAAATGAAGGTGAAGTGTTATACCTATACCTCGCTGTATCATCTCACGCTCTAAGCGCCGCCTTGGTAAGAGAAGAAGACCGCACACAACGCCCGGTTTACTTTGTAAGTAAGAGATTTACAGGGGCAGAGGCCAGATATCCTAAACTTGAGAAATTAGCATATTGTTTATTGATCGCGTCACGAAAACTGCGACACTACTTCCAGTCTCACTCCATCAGGGTTATAACCGATCAACCACTAAGACAGGTGCTCCATCGTCCTGACACTTCTGGGCGACTCCTCAAATGGTGCATCGAACTAAGTCAGTATGATATCACCTACCATCCTCGTACCGCTATCAAAGGACAAGCCATGGCTGATTTCATTGCCGAATTCACTATCAACGAAGGCAAGGAACAATCCGAAGTAGAAAAAAACATCAAGTGGAACCTCTTTGTAGACGGAGCATCAAACGAACAAGGCTCGGGGGCAGGTATTGTGATCATCACCCCCAGGGGAAGAAAGTTGTACTATGCATTGAGATTGGAGTTCACAGCCTCTAACAACGACGCTGAATATGAAGCAGTAATAGCAGGATTGGAACTGGCCCTAGAAATCGGAGTCAATTCCCTATGTATTCATAGTGATTCTCAGCTTATCGTAAACCAGGTACTAGGAGAATTCCAGACTCGGGGAGAACGGCTCACAGCATACCTAAAGAAAACCAAACTGCTGCTCGATCAATTGGACCATTATCTAATCAAACACATTCCTCGAGAAGAAAACCAAGAGGCAGATGAACTTGCGAAACAAGCTAGCATGATGAACAACACCATTTCCGGGGCACTAGCAATCTCAAGGCAGCTAGCCCCAAGTTTCGAACAAGTGAATCTGATAACTACAATCGAAGAAGGAACCTGGATGACTCCTATCCGGAAATATTTGCAAGATGGCATACTACCCGACAGGCGAGACGAAGCCAAGAAGATTTTGAGGAAAGTTCCTCACTACACAATACAAGAAGGCATCCTCTACCGGCGTGGCTTCTCTAGCCCCTTATTGAGATGCGTCGCAGGAAGGGAAGCCAAGGAGATATTAACAGACATCCATCAGGGAGGATGCGGAGATCACACTGGAGGACAGACTTTGGCAAGAAAGATACTCCGATATGGATATTACTGGCCCACACTAAACAAAGATGCCCTAGACTTCGTTAAGAAATGCGACAGATGTCAGAAGTTCGCCAAGATCCCTCGTCTGCCCACAAACGAAATTACTCAAATGACCAGCCCTTGGCCCTTCGCTGTATGGGGAATTGACTTAATTGGCGAACTGCCAACGGGCCGAGGCGGAGCCAAATATGCTATAGTGGCAGTCGATTATTTCACCAAATGGGTGGAAGCGGAACCTTTAAATAAAATATCTTCAGCAAAAGTTATCAACTTCTTGATCAAAAACATTCTGTGCAGGTATGGAGTCCCCCTCAAGATCGTATCAGACAACGGACTCCAATTTGACAGCGAAGAATTTGCCGACTGGTGCCAAGAGCATGGAATTCATAAAAGCTTCTCATCAGTAGCTTACCCTCAGGCAAACGGACAAGTTGAAGCTGTCAACAAAATTCTCAAAACCCTAATCAAGAAGAAACTTGAAAAGTCAAAAGGCGCTTGGGTGGACGAACTTCCTACGGCACTATGGGCATACCGCACATCTTTCAGAACAGCAACGGGACATACTCCTTTCTCTTTGGCATATGGATCGGAGGCAATGCTCCCAGTTGAGACTATTGTGCCTTCTCACCGTAGGATCCACTACAACCCAGAAGAAAACGAAGAACTCCTCCTCATGTCTTTGGATCTGATTGAGGAAAGGAGGAATGATGCAGCACTCAAAGCAGCAGCTCACAGACAAAAAGTGGCAGCACTATACAATTCCAAAGTCAAGCATCGCAGCTTACAAGAAGGAGATCTTGTCCTCAGGCGAATCTTTCCGCGCCCCGGGGCGCTGGACCCCGTCTGGGACGGACCATATGTAATTCACAAAGATCTCCACAACGGAGCTTACATTTTGTCAACAGTGGACGGAGAGGTGTTCCAGAGGGCATGGAACATCCGACACCTCCGTCGATACTTTTCTTAACTTGTACTGCCCATGTGAAGTGAATTAACAAAGAGAATCAGTGGACGTAGGCATTTTCATGCCGAACCACTTTAAAAAATCTTGTCTCTTTTTAACTTGTTCCTTTATGTCTTGGCTACTTGTTAAGTTTTATCCCTTTCTGTTGAACAAAATCCTATGGCACCTCCACTCAAGACGCACCGCGGCCTCATATGGACTAGGCCTAACAGGTACGCTACGATTCTATGCACTCGCCAATGAGACTCTTTTGCTCCAGCATCCCTCTGCTGCGGGTTAACTCATTGCGCGCCTGCCCTCAAAGCCAACTGTAATGAGCCGATTATAAGTCATCATAAAGGCCGACTATAGCCGATGGCAGCTCATTACGGCGTTCGGCTCGCCGGTAACTGTGAACCTACTTTAAGCCCCAACATAAGGTGTGGCCAGCCAGGGGTAGTTCACGGCCAACGGCACCCACGCTAGCCGGCCACGGTAAATCGAATAATACCCACGATTACGGGCCATAATGGTTCGGGTAGTTACCGTGCGCGATCTCGGCTCCGACGTGTCTTAAGTGCGGCTGTGGTAAAAAAGAAAACTCCCCGCGGAGGCGTAAGATGGGTGACAAATGTCTCCAAGACCCACAGCTAGGGAAAGTGACTACAAAACCCGTTTGCCACGAACTTAAGCACATCGACGGCCTTCCGTGACTGGAAGTTTTACTTTTACTATATTTCCATTTCATTTAAATATTTTTCTCCTATCCTGTATAACAAACTCTAAAGTACAGGAAACCAAATAGGAAGCATTCACTCATGAGGCTCTAAGCCTGCGTGCTGGGTAGCAGGGCGCTCGGCTATACCCGTGAACAGTTACACAAGACACTCAAAGCTGACGCCTGCAAATAAAACATAAAGGGCGGTACTCTCTTCTCTTGTACATAAATGCGTAACTATAACTTATTCATACACTGACATTGCAAAACGTGAAATTATATTTCAAGCAAAAACTTAACATCAAACACAAGTGGAATCACAGGCATATACATAATTATACTTCTCACACAGCACATAAAGATAGCAACAACATTTAAACATGACAAAATCAGCTTATATTATAAGATCACACGAAGTTATTCTTTGCAAATAATTTTATTACAGTTGCATATCAAAGACTAACATGAACAGTGATAAAAAAAGAAACAAAAAGATGGCAGATGCATCCACACTCCATCACCAACTCCCCCAGCCTACTTAGCCGCAGGATCGGAGCCCCCAGCATGTGGATCTGAAGTCCCACCTGTCCAGATCAGAAGAGGAACTCATTAAACGAACGATCAAGTTATGAAAACACGAAAAGAAAAGAAAGGGAAAAGAATAACTCACCAGCATCCGCCGCTTGATCCTCATCATCCAACTGCACGCCCGCTTCCTCTGCAGCGAGTAGCCGCATCCCCTCCTTCACCGCCGCTTGCTCCTCCTTTGAGAACTGAGCAGTGACCGCACTCAAGTTGAAAGCCTCTCCGCCTTCCTTACCCGCATTCACCCTGGCCTCCTCTAAAGCCTGGAGATACACCTTGGCCATGACCCGAGGGTAATCGTCCATCCAAGACAAGCCGCCCTCCTTCCAAGTGTGGAAGTACATATCCTGCAACATCTCATCCATCATCCCCTCGTTTTCCTCAAACTCCCTCACCCGGGCCTCGGAAGCTTGCAACTTGGTGATGGCGACGTCCCTCTCTGATTGGTATCTCAAGCAGTCAGCCTGGAGTGACCTCCTCATTTCCTCTTCCTTCAACTTGAGGGACCTCCTCATCTCCTCCATCTCCTCCTTCAACTCGGCCTGAGCCATCTCCGCAGCCTCGAGCCTCCCTGACAACTCCTCCACCCGCTCGAGATCCGCATTTCGAACCTCATCCACCGTTGCGATAGCTATGTTAATCCGTTCCCTGCAAGCGACCTCCATCTTCCGTAATTCCGCCCTACTGGCCTTCTCCATGGTCTCTTTCAGACGCTTGGAGGCTTCCTCATGCTGGGAAATCTGGATGGCTTGGTCGGCGAGTTGCTTGGCCTGATCGGCAACCTTTAACCTCAACCGAATGTTAGCACTCCCGATCTCTTCCCCGGCCTTGACCAACTTAGCATGATGCTCCATTAACTTCTTGGTCTCTACGGCCACCCGGTCGATATTAGCCTTGGCCTCATCCCCCATGGTGACTACCCGTGTAGTAAGTAAATCAAGATCTAAAGATTTGGCCTCGTCCAGCACTCTTACCATGGGGTTGCGGGGAAGTAGGTGCTCGCCCGTGGTCTCATCGAATGAAATGTCCCGAAAACTTGGGTCTAAATCAGGATGACCGGCAAAAGGGTCACGAGGCACGGGGCGAGGCACATCGGGACGCCTTATATGAATGACAGTAGAACTCTTGGAAGGAGGAGGAGGGGGGCAGGGCTCCGTGCTCTCCTCCGTAGTATCACGAGGAGGCTGAGTAGGGGGAGGCAGAGTAGGAAGCTGCGAAGCAGAAGAAGACTCAAATAAGGAACGGCTCCGCTTCCTTTTCTGAATGCCCTCTTCGATGACCCCAAGAAGAGGGCGGTACTTGACTACGTCCCCAGGGCGATCAGTAGAAGGTTTCGCAGAAGCTCTCCTCGACTTAAATTGTTCAAGACGATGTCGAACATCCGACGTTTTAACTGCCGGGCCTGCCCCTGAAATAAAGGACAAGTGTTACGAACATACAATAATCCGCAATTCAAAAAATGTGCTAAGTTAAAAAGAAAGAAAAGTGAGGAGACACATCTATTATACAAACCCGGCGGAGGAGTGGGAAACTGCAATAAGTCCTGGATCTCATTCCAGGACGGAAGTGAACCGTAAAAAATTTCTAAGTCCCTATCGAAAATGGAATCGGCAGAAGACAAAAGTTCACCTTGCGTCGCCGGAGTCACCCTGGCTGAAGCCACAGCTTTGCCGGTTTCCTTTGCCTTCTCCGTTTCTTTCTCCTTTTCCTTCTCCGTTTCCGACTCTCCCTCCGACTCCCCGAAGGCCCGACGGAGAGCCTCATCCAGTTCGAGGTCTTGCTCAGAGGTTAGAGCGGCAACACCACTACCACCTTGACCGTCGCCATCTCCTCCACCCTCCGACCCTTCTCCAACTTCGCCTCCTTCCTCCTCTTCCACACCTTCCTCCTCCGGGACAGTCGGGCAAGTACTTGGAGAAGGGCCATCGGACTTCTTCAGTTTCTTCCCCTCAACCGCAGGACGCGCTGCGAAAGGCTCCCTCTTACCGCTCTTTACCGTAGCCCCCTCCTTAGCTTTAGCAGCCCTCTCCTCAGCCGTATCCCTTTGCTTAACCACGGACTGGCGCGGTAAGATCAAATTATACTCCAAGAGGGTTGCGTTCCTGATCAAGAAAGAGGCCGACCGGTCCCGTGCCGGAATAGCCTTTAGTTCAGCAGCCATTCGCACTAAGGAATCGTCCTCCACGACTGCAATACCACCTGTCGCTAGCCAGAAATAGAAGCATGTCAGAAAAAACACTACAGTCAAAACACATGAAAAATATAAATGAAATCAATCTTACAGCCGGAAGTGAAAAGGCGGAAAGAAACAGCATCGTCCTTGACGAAGAACCACTCTTTCTTGAACATGGTGAACTTGGAATACAAGTCCAGAACTGGTTTGAAGGGCACGGCCGCCTCCAGACTAATATACGGAGACCCCTTCTTATAGCCTCTCAGGTTGTACAAGTATCGGATTTCCCGGTTAGAAGGAGGACGCCCGTACCTCCTCTGGAAGATAACAAAGAGGCTCACCAGGATGGCATATGAGTTAGGCTGGAGCTGGAAAGGAGCCACCTTCAAATAGGTGGTGAAGCTTACTATCCAAGCGTTGATAGGGGGGATAGCGCCGCACATGCAATGGTATCTGCTAAAAGCGAAGTAGCCCTCGGGAGGATTATATGGCATCACCCCATCTCCTGGCAGCAGCATAAGAGCCCTATCTATCCCAAAGGAACGGGATATGACGTCAAGTTGCTCCTCCTTTAAGGAGCTAGGAAAGCAATCAGGAGGAGAGACGAGAAGCTCCTGGGGACCATACCCATCGACTAGTGACCTCGGAGCGGGTCCGTGCTGTGCTGGATCTGGCTGAGCTGGGGGCACGGCAGAAGTTTCTCCGCTATCCCTGGATTTCTTCTTGCCCGATCGAGTTTCAACTTTGCGAGACATTTATCTGCATACACAAAAGTAAAAAGCATGATGTTAGAACGACAGTATAAACAAACAAGCATACATAAGTCCGGAGTTCCACTCAAAGTCCAGACACAAAGTTCGTTCGGCACTGGAGGTTCAAGACCATTCGGCACTAGGGTCTTACGTTCATTCGGCAGTACAAGTTCATTCGGCACTGGGATCTGACTTCCATTCGGCAATGGAATCTGAGGTTCATTCGGCAAAGCAAAGCTTCCGTGCCCATTCGGCATAAGCCCATCCGGTTATAGAGTTCATTCGGTAAAAGAGTATATACCTGGTTCGGCGAATATTTGATTCGGCAAATACTTGGTTCGGTGGGCTTTTGATTCGGCTTCCTCTTGTTCGGTAGAGAAAAACTAAGGGGGTGTAGCCTCTATATATAGGCGAGCTCTGGAATACCGGACGAGAACCTACTGCCGGACCAACCCCATGCCGAACGAGAACCTATCACCGGACCAACAACAACCGGACCAACAACAACCGGACCAACTATGTACCGAATGAAACCTTCCATACCAAACCAACCTCCAAACGAATAAGAATATATGCCTACTCGAAACCGAATGAAACTGTCTCTACCAGCAGAAGCCAGAAACAGGGGGCATGTAGGGCGCCTCACTCAGATAAGTCCCGAACCCCAGATCTTACTAATAAAATAAAGAATATGATAACAATGGATAAGTCGTGAATCTCTCACTAACATGGGTTAATCGTTCGCACGTGCACGCGACCACGAACGGTCCATAAGCACGCTCTGAATGGCTATTAACCCTATCACCGTGAGAATTTACACTTTGACATCCCTTTTTAAGCTCACCGGTTAAAAGGATCCTTGATTCTGATAATTATGAAATGGCTAAGCTACTTACACATGTACGGGGTTGAGAACAATCCTTAGGCATGCTCTGAGCCGGCGATAAACCACCTTAACAAACGATCCAGGAACCCACTCGAACGTGAACCTGGCATCGATAATGCTAAGCCCCCTCGGGGCACACTTACTCACCCCGAACGGCACAGTTCACTTCATCTCGAATATTTCGATCATGAACGACCGTTATCTAAAACCACACTAAAACTATAAATTAAATTCCTTTGCAGGACAGCAGCAGGATACGAACATCCAGCCCATGGCGTTACGAAACAAGCCTTTCTACCACAGGGAAACAAAGCGCGACACATGCAAGCACGTGCCCCACTTTGGGGGGCAAATGTTGTGCGAATTCTCTCCCAGAAGGCCACGAGACCCTGAAGCGTCATGTCCCACGCATATTCGAAACCAACAAGCATATTCATCATCTCCACGTACTATGGAACTCAAGTACATTCGGCACCTCCAGGAGCACAAGTCCATTCGGCGTCTCCTTCGAAGCAATCCCATTCGGCATAGCCGGTCCGAGCTCATTCGGTATCCCCTGGTACACACGCTCGTTCGGCATCTCCTTCCCTGCACAAGCTCCGTTTGGCGCCTCATACAAACAGCTTCATTCGGCTCTCCCCACGATCGGCATACCGAACCACGTCCTCCTATGTTCATTCGGCACAAGGTCACTACCGGACCACACTGGCGCCGAACCATCAACACTCCACATACCCACCGATCCACTACACCACCCATCTCCATACCGGTCCAACCTATGACCGGACCAACACATACCCAACTCCATGCCGGTCCACGCTCTACCAGACCAACACCACTCCAAGCTCCATGCCGAATGAAGCCTCGCCGAACCAGAAGTGCCAGGCCAAATTGCTCCAGCCCGGGCCCACCAGCAGCTATATACATCCAAGACCCCTACCCCCAACCTCACTCTATAAATAGAGGGGCAGGGGTACAACAATGGCAGAAAAGTTTGAGAGCTCAAGCAAGGAAGGAACTTTCAAACTACTTTCATACACTTGTATACAACGCATTGTACTTGTAACCTGAAAGAAAGAAGATAATAACATATAAAGTGGACGTAGGCACATTCTGGCCGAACCACTATAAATCCGTGTGTCTTTTACATTTCAGCCCCTACTTTTCTCATATTTACATACTCATCTAAAATCATTGAAAATTACATATAATCAACTAAATAGTACGACTTGGAGGTGTTTGTCCATTTTTTGTGCAAACAAGAGAAATAACACTTTCCTTATAAGTGGGCTTAAGGAATAAAATGATGCTATCAAATTGGAATCAAAATCACAAAGGAAAAATAGAAATCTGCTTAACAGATTGAAAATGTCAAAGATGAATAGTCCACACGGGACAAAGGATATGGCCTCATAATAGTTAAGCCAATCCTTACAAAAGTAAATTCCGAAGCCTAAGTAAAAATATCGGCTCGGAAAGATAAATCACATAAAATAATTCCGACATCAAATAAAAGCGAATTGAGGGTTGCAGATCTACCATCCGGATTCGCAATCCTCAAAGAAGTCATCAAGCCCAAAATATTCAAAGAAAAAGAATCGACAAGTTCTTTTGATATAAAATAGTGAGATGAAACCCATATCAAAAAGAACTCAAATAAGAAGATCACGAAATAAAACAATGTCATCAAGGATTGAGAGAAAAGTACCTTGACCAAGAGAAGAGTTGCTAGAAGCTTGCACAATATTTAGCTTTCTCATGTCCTTGTTCAAAAGTTTGGGACATGCAGATAAAGGATGACCCGGTTTCTTGCAATAGCGACAAGAATGGGGTTTTGGACACATATTCGCATAGTGTTCCTTAGAATTACAATTGTAGCATCCTCCACGATTAGGGATTGGAGTCTTTGCTACAAAAGTAGTTTGCTTCACTCTCTTATTGGGATTAAGGCTCTTGAACTTAATATGCCTCTTCTTGGAAGTCCCAATATCACAGACACTTCCTTTACCAACCTCTCCATGAAGAAGAGTAACATCCATAAGCTGATTGAAAGAAACTTCAAGTTTCAAAGGTAGAACCGTTTCGGGGTTCTTACTCAAAGCATAGATAAACTCTTGATTCTTTACAAGATCCAAAAGTTGTTGAGCAGACATAAAAACTCTATCTTGGGGAGTAGCACTAGATTGACCGGCGCTGGGGCGGCCTGGTCTAACCATTTCTCTTCTTTAAGAAAGAAAGAAAGAAGAGGAAAAAGCTACTCTCAAAATAAATATCAAGCAATCTTGATAGATAAAACAAGGAATCATAAAAGAAAGTAGGATAGAACGGTACGAAGACCTGAATAAAATCCTAAAGCACAACTCCTAAGAAAGACTTAGGACATGATCCTTGCTAAATTATTCTATATTGTTCCGAAGTTTGGCTCTGATACCAAGCTGTGACGCCCCACCTCTATACCCACGCTAGCCAAGAAACACTACGGAGTAATGCTGTCAACTAGCACGGAGAATAAGGCTGTTGAGGAGCGACCATCTGTATAATTGCTTTGTGCGAGCACCGATATGTCAGATAAAAATATAACTTTTCATCTCAAGAGGGAATCCGACATACCGACACAAACTCAAAGCTACTACACAGTGGCTATAAAGGTCTTCGGAAACAAATATAGAAATAAACATAACACAAATCAGTAACAGACAATTCATATCACAAAGACGGAAATAGATATGAATACTACACATGAAAGTGTATATCAGAGTAGTGGTCTAAAAAGATCCACAATAATACAAAGAGTAGCAACACGTGCTAGACAAAAGAATAAGTATACATCATAGAGTCTGTTTCTCAAATGTATACAACAAAATCTACTAAACTAAAGTAGTTAGCCAAAAGTCAGAGGAATCAATCCCAAGAGAGAAGTCAAGCAGAAGCACCTGTAACATCTCGGTCTGACCCGAATATTAGTTAATAAGAAAATAATAAACGGATCAATCTAGCTATAAATATCAGAAGAATTGATATAGAATAGGAGATATGACATAAGCATATAATAATCAAAATGCCAAGCTGTGATAAATAAGTAATTGAAAATCAACAAGAGATTAATCAATATCACAATAATCTACTCAAGATAAAAAGGAATGTCATACTCCTAATTTCATTCACCAAACCACAATAAATGACATATATCAATGCCCATCGTAAAAGTTGGTGAAACATAAATTCCAGAAATCAACACATGAAATCCAGAAGTCACAAGAATAGGTGAAGGATAAAATTTCCAGAAATCAACACACGAAATCCAGAAATCACAATAAAAGTATGTGTGAGTGGAATCACACAAGTGGTGTCTAGGCTAACCGAAAAAGTATGTGTGAATGGAATCACACAAGTGGTGTCTAGCCTAACCAAACAGCAAAAAGGTATATGTGAGCGGAATCACACAAGTGGTGTCTAGGCTAACCGAAAAAGTATGTGTGAATGGAATCACACAAGTGGTGTCTAGCCTAACCAAACAGCAAAAAGTATGTGTGAATGGAATCACACAAGTGGTGTCTAGGCTAACCGAAAAAGTATGTGTGAATGGAATCACACAAGTGGTGTCTAGCCTAACCAAACAGCAAAAAGGTATGTGTGAATGGAATCACACAAGTGGTGTCTAGCCTAACCAAACAGCAAAAAGGTATGTGTGAATGGAATCACACAAGTGGTGTCTAGCCTAACCAAACAGCAAAAAGTATGTGTGAATGGAATTACACAAGTGATGTCTAGGCTAACCGAAAAAGTATGTGTGAATGGAATCACACAAATGGTGTCTAGCCTAACCAAACAGCAAAAAGGTATGTGTGAATGGAATCACACAAGTGGTGTCTAGGCTAACCGAAAAAGTATGTGTGAATGGACTCACACAAGTGGTGTCTAGCCTAACCAAACAGCAAAAAGTATGTGTGAATGGAATCACACAAGTGGTGTCTAGGCTAACCGAAAAAGTACGTGTGAATGGAATCACACAAATGGTGTCTAGCCTAACCAAACAGCAAAAAGACATCGCACAATGCTAGTCTAAACCATAAAGATGATCGTCATGATCAACGAGAAGTGTCAATTACAATAAGCTAGTAAATATATGAGCTTAGCTTCATGTCCCATAACCACTAGCTTAACTTAAATATTTACGAACAAATTGTTGATCTCCACTAGAAAATTGTCACAAGAGCTTCAATCGAACAAGTCCAAGATTAATCGACAAAGTAAACGCAAGCGTTTCATACCACTTGTTTTACTAAGTCGTTTAATTAGATTTCTCATACGAGTGAGGTAAAGGTTTGTATATACTAATAGATTGGAAATCGGTTTGAGAAAACGAGCTTTGTAATAAAATAGTGTTGAAATCATTTGAAGAAAGAGTTTTGATATTTACTACTAGTATATAAAACCTTAATATTTTTAAAGTGACAAATCACAAAGAAGATTGTAGGAACAATCAATCACTAAGATTCACATTCGAAAACGTGAATAAAATCCAATGAAATCGATATAAAATCCATCAAAGTGGATATATCTAAAATTCCCAAAGAAAAGGTCATCAAAGTCGATAATAAATGACAACAACAAAAGGGAGACGACACGAATCGATTAAAGTTGGATATTCAAACGAATAAGCAATATAGGCTAATCTGGCAAATAGAAGCAGGTCGGTCGACCGGACTCCCTGAGTCGGTCGACCGAACCAGAGGTTGGAAGTGCTCGGGGCACCAGGTCGGTCGACCGAACCCTGTACTCGGTCGGCCGAACCTTAAAACAGAAAGTGCTTATGCACTTGGAAGCAGGTCGGTCGACCGGGCCAGAGGGGTCGGTCGGCCGAGCATGTTTCCAGCCTCATCCATGCCTATTACAAATGAGGTTCAATCTTGACCAAATTGCATTCGCACGAGCAACGGCGCTAAGGGTTTATGCCAATCGACTACCCGGCCCTATAAGCTCCTCGATGCATCACCAAAAACATGTTCAAACATCAAAGTTAGGATTTTTAACGAATTGAACTCAAAACACTAAAAATTGGAATATTCACAAAAGCAATCCAAATCAAAATCAAATGCACATGAATAAGTGTTAGGAATTCATACCTAACAATAGAAGAGAATCATAAGCACAGATGTGAGATTAAAAATCTCACCTTTAAACTAAATTTATGGAGATGAAGCTTGAAAGCAATGGCAAGAACAAGCACTCTTCAATTCCAACTCAACAAGCTTGAATCTAAGCTTAAAAGAGAAACATTCCCTAAATTATGTTTAGGAAATTTCTGAAATTGAATGGAGGAAGAGTTGGAGAAGGTGAAGGAGATGCTTACCAAAGGGTTCTTCTTGAGTTTGGAGCTAAAGCTTGGATTTGCAAAGGAAGTTAGGGTTTGGAGTTTTAATTCTTTTTCCTCTCCACCATTTTCAGTTGGAACTTGAGTTTGAGGAGTTAGAATGATGTAATGAAGAGGAGAGGGGGATTGGGACTGAGTTAGTAAGTGGGTTCAGCCCAAACCAAAGCCCAAAGCAAAAAGTAGCAAAATTCAACTTTCTCCAAACATATCGAAACTTATACTCAAAAAGGTCGCAAACGGCATTTTGAACTCAATGGGGGTGGTCTCGAGTCCCAATTCGACCGTATGCAAAAGGTAGCTTTTCGGACCAAAATCCGACGAACGATAAAATATTTAAATAAAATATTTAAATATAGAATCGATAAATATGCGGGTTGTTACACTTTCTCTTCCAGTGCGTGCGGCAGCAATCGCACCTCCCTCGGTTGCATATATGTAAGTGCTACTATCATTATTATTTCTTTTCTGTTTGTATATATTTACACATAAGTTATGTGAGTATAGATATATCTGTAGTTATTTTAATATATGTCAGTATATATTACACAAGAACTTATAGAAAGTGTTTTTACTGCATGTTAGTTAAATATGTTTGAATAGGGAATCTGCAGTTTTTCATCAGTAAAAGTGTATAAGGATATTGTATTTTATATATATATATAAGCTGCGTTGTTTTAATTCTGAATATAAAGGTATATTTATTTAATAAAATTTTGCCTTATATATATATAATGGACATATATAAAATCGGCTATAAAAGTTACGTCGGTTTGTTTTCTATGTTAGCATATAAACGTTTATATTTACATAGTAGGATGTTTGGTGTTTGTATATATTTTTTGGTTTAAATATAAGTCGTATATAAATCTTAGCAACTGCATACATTTTGAGTAACAGTGTTTGCATATCTACATAGCTTACAAATATTTATACAGTTTTATAAGGAAGTAAGAGTTTATATGGCTTATATATATAGCAAGTGTATTGTTACAGTTTTAAAATAGGTAAAGTTTTACAGTTTACATTCTATTTGTGTAAGTATATAATGTATGTTAATAATATAATACGTGTAACGTAAGGGATGTATAAGTAAGTCTGCATATATTTTGGTAGTAAGAATATACATTTGTCTCCATATGTATTGTTTGCGGATAATATATATATACGGTCTACATATCAGTTTTTTTTAAAAAAAATATTGTTTTTAAGTTTTATTCTAGTTGTAGAGGCTATGGCCTATAAAGGCTACTAGGTGCAACACTTCTATTCTATTTTATTTGTATAAGATGTTTCAAGTTTCTAGATGTTAATTTTAAATGCTTATGTAAGTTTATAAAATCTATTAACTATGTATTAACAATATACAAGTTTTATTTTGCGTATATGAAATTTTATATATGTTTATAATATATATTTAATCTAACATATGTTTAAAATTAGAATATGACTGGATATTTATACATAGAGTCATATATAGTTATATTTATAAGTCCACTTATACCTTTTAGCCTCATCGATCCATTTCTGATTTGTTTCGCCAATGCTTATTTATCAGCTTCACCGTCGTGCCTGGTTTTCTCTATCGAATGCATGTCCATCTCACCTTGCTCTGAATTCGTAGCCCGTTTTTGTATCAAAATCTCTAGCCTCGAAAGGTGAGCAATCACTCACGGTTAATATTCTTTTATTTATTAAATTTGATTTCAATTGAAACGACAATTGAAATATACTGTAGTTAGCTAATTACACTGTTATATGTACTTTTACCTGTATCAGTTCACCTATGACATCTGACACCATAATCTGTTCTTTATGAAATGATGATCCAGTTTGGTTGATAAATGTTTGTTGTTGTTGACATTGCATGTAAAATTATTAGTGTAGTAAGTGACAGGTGATTTGAAATTGAAATTGACGTAGGATAGTTAGATTTGATATATGTTAAATTTGACTAGATGACATATGCATAATATGACCCTTGTTCGTCGACGGAAATTCTATCGGATTAGAAAATCGTCGAATGAATTTAGAGATAAAATTTATACCGCAAGCGCACGGTGTGCGAATGTAGCACGCGGCGAATATGGGTCGATCCGCAGGGAATTGATGATTTCAAAATTCTGTTCAATCAAATTATACCAAAGTCGAAGAGGATTTGTTAACTAGAAATTATGAGGCTAACACTAGAAAATGTGATTCAAAAATTATTAGACTAAAGAACAATTTAGAGGCAAATCCACTCTCAAATTTTTGTAAATCAACAAACACATAATTTATGATCTCTAACTTTGACATTAAGTGAAATAATCATTGCATTATCATAAGTATGGTTTGTTTATGTTATTTGTTAACATAACTCAAACCATCAAACTATAATACAACAATTATACCACTTACAATTCTCATGAAAAAGAAGCCAAAGCAAAAACTATTTTAAGTATGATATATTTACTATTGTAACTAGTAACATAGATCATCAAATTTCATTTTTACTTTCATTTCATAATCAAAAATTAATTAGCAAATGTTGATGTAAAATGTGTTTATGTTGAATAAGAACAGCTCATTTGCATAAGCAATGTAAGCTATCAAACCACTTGTATAAACTTACATCAAAATTCACATTCATGAAGCATAAACAAAGAGATCATACATCATAAAAATGTTGAAATTACATAAAGTTAGAGAGCTTCATCACCCCTAAATTGAAGGGGTTTAGCTACTCATTCGTGGCATTGAAGAAACACAAACAAATTTCAACATTAAAAAGAAAAGAGAATAGAAAATAAGCAAAGAAAGCAAAAGAGATTAGCTACTTACTACTTGCATAAATGTAAATCTAAGCTATGAACATAAAGAAAAAGAGAGCATAGAAATAAACATTAACAATAAAACAAAGAAAAATATGTGGAAAAGAGAGAAGAAAGAGGCTTGGAAGCCATTTTTATTTCATAGAACATTGAGCTTACACTTTGATTTCTTAATTTCCTAAGTAAAATGAAAGAGTAGATGATAGTTTCATATACATAAGAGGGCTATATATACATGCATAAAATCCTAATTCTATTTTTAGGGGGCTACCTAAAATGCCCTTTAGGAAGTGTGGCTAACAAGTAGCCATTAACCACTAATTAATCCATCATTTGTTTTGCATGAAGCTTTAACCTCCACTTAGTTGTCCATTAGCTTCAAATTGTACTTTTAGGTAAGTGGGTGGGGTCCTCCATGTTCATGGCTTGAATTATTTCCCTCTTCTTTCCTTTGTATTCATTTGTGCATGCATATATCTTCATATAAGCCTCTTCCATATGCATCCAAATTCCTATAAAAATTATCAAAAAATGTCCAAGTAAAAATTCTTATATTGACACATGCACAAAATGACCGTTTTACCCATGAAGGAAGATGAAAATATGATGGTTGGAAATAATTGAATTTTGGTTTTAAACATGTTAAAATGTCCAAATATGATGATTATTTAAAAAAAAGATAAAATATGGATGTAAATATATGCACGATTACATGCATATCAAATACCCCCACACTTATCTTTTTATTCGTCCTCGAATATAGAAAAACTAAGATAAATCAGTTTTCATAGGGAGCACGATTGCATTGAGCGTATGCAACAAGCCGTTAAACCTCTGGGTATCCCCAGTAGGACGAGTGTTGTCCGTTCGTCGACGGAAATTCTATCGTTTTAGAAAATCGTCGAACGAATTTTGATTAAAATTAACCGCAAGCGCACGGTGTACGAATGTAGCACGCGGCGAATACGGGTCAATCCACGGAGAATTGATGATTTTAAAATTTTATTCAATCAAATTATACCGAAGTCGAGAGTGAATAGCTAGAAATGTAAGAAACTAACAAAAACTAGCAAAAGAAAATGATAAAAAATATGAGAGTTAAAAGAACAATTTAGAGATAAATCCACTTTCTAGATCATATAAATCAACAAAAGGAAGTTACGATCTCTCTTTTCTTGTCATGAGTGAATTAGTTGATGTGATTTTCATAAGTATGGTATATTTGTGCTATTAATTAGCTCAATATAAACCATCAAACTATAACACAACCACTAATACACTTTTAAATCTCATAAAATATGACAACAAAGTTGAAAGCAAAATCTATTTTAAGCATATCCTATTAACTATTGTTTAGAAATATAGGTTATCAAATTTCAATTTCAACATTCACTTCTTTGCCATAATCATATTTAGATGAAGAGGCAATTTGTGTTATGTTTGTTTAAGCATAGCCTATTTGTTATGAACAACATAGACTATCAAATTCAAAGCTAAACAACATCATTAAACCACTTCAAGTGTTTCCATTAAAGCACAAAAAGAGAGCATAAACATCAAAATGTTGCATATACATACTAGAGAGCTTCATTACCCCTAAATTGTAGGGATTAAGCTCTCATATTTGTTATCAAATCAACAAATGTAGAAAGCAACATGAAATCAAAAAGAAAGGAAAATGAAAGCCAATGGAAAAGACAACTATTCTAATTGCATAAAGGAAAATCTACACTACTTGCATGAAAGGAAATGAACATGTAATAAAAAAGAAACAATAATTAACATTGCATAAAAGAAAAGAATTACATAAGAGAAGAAATGGCTAAGTAGCCATGGAAAGAAAGAGAGATTTGATTTATTTTCTAAACTAAAACTAACTAACTAAGAGGGAGATATACATGAAACATAAGGGGTATTTATACAAGTGTTAAAACCCTAATTCATTTATTTGGGGAATGCCCAAAGTGCCCCTTAGAAAGTGTGGAGGCCAAGTTATCATTAACATGCATTAATCCTCCATTAAGTTTACATGAAGCCATTAAATCCAAAAGCATGTGCATTAGCCTTTAATTTGTACATTAAGATAGGTGGGTAGGTGGGTTCCTCCATGTTCTTCACTTTGAATTATTTCCATCTTCATTCCTTTGTATTAATTTTGTGCATGCATATCTTCATGAAACCACTCCTATTTGAGACCATTTTCCAACAAAAATATATATAAATTTCCAATCAATTTTTCTCAAAGAAATATATGCACTTAAATGACCGTTTTGTCCCTATATGAAGATGAATATGTGAAAATTTGGAATTAATATGAATTTTGGTTAAAACAAGTTAAAATACCCAATATGATCATTTATTTAATTTAAATAGAATAAATATGGTGGTAAAAATATGCACATTTATGTGCACATCATTGTCTCAGCGGATACTACCCACAAAATCCAAATGCAGGATGAAAATATTTACAAAATGCAAGATTTATTTACAAAGAGATGAATGCGAGTTTTTGAAAATATTTACAAATGAAGGATTTATTTTTAAATTGACACGAATAAGTTAAATACAAGTTTTGGTCATTGTCTTGAAAATTTTACTCGTCAAAATTTCCAATAAAAAACAAGGTGTCATAACAGATAGACCATAGTTTGGCTAGTTATTTCGGTTGATAACACAATGTAATTATGAAATGGATCCTTAGTTGATTATCAAAGTTTATTAAAGTGGTATTTTCATTTCTTTTCAATAACAAGTTAAATCAAACAAGTTAAAATAGTGCTAGGATTTCAATTGCTTGCTCTCTCATTATTTGCAAGAAAAATTACACACCTAGCTCAGGTAAACTGGGGCCAGATATACCACCCATGCACTGCCTTTCGAGCTTATGTGAGGGGAGTACAGAGCATGGCGAGTGCACACACTTTCATGCATACACTATTGACCGTAGGTGGTTTTTATTAAGTCTTTTTTTTGTGTATGTGTTCCATACATACATAACCGTGAGGACATTTAAATGAGCATGAAAGCACATAATCAAAGATTCCAAGTAATTCACCCACGCATAACCGTAAGGACTTTTAAATGAGAGTGAATACTTTAGATGTTATTATTTTGTATTTTTTTTATATTTTTTTTAAGAGAGAGAGTTTTGCAAAACCATCTTAGCACCATTTAACTTAGAAGACAAAAATGTTATATTCTTACTTTAAGTTTACCACTTTTTAACCAAAGATTTTTCAATTAGAACATGCTTCATAATTAACATAGATGAACCTTCCTATATACTAGTAAAACCATTATTATTTGTAATCAAACTTCATTTTTATTTTTGTTAAGACAAATAAATTTTCAAAAATTTCAATTTATTAACCAAAACTTATACTTATCCCATAGTGTTTCTTCAAAAATAAATCAAAATGGTAAAAAGAAAATGTTTTTGAGATTTAGGAGTTTTGAGATTTTTTTTTTGAAGAAAATGAAAATTAAAAATTTCCATGAAAAACTAAAGAAAATGAAAATGAAACTCCACCCCACACTTAATTTTGACTGTATCCCCACAGTTGATGCATGATATAATGAGTGTAACGGGGAAAAATATGTACATATTTACAAAATGGGGTTAACATTCTTACTAGACATAGTTTGGCTCATGAAGGATCATGAGCTCCTCCTCTTGGTTACCGGGAATTTCCAAGAAGGGTTTTAACCGATGACCGTTGACTTTGAAAATCGATCCATCCTTTGGGTTTTCTATTTCTATGGCACCATGTGGAAAAACAGTTCGTACAACAAATGGTCCAGTCCATCTTGATTTAAGTTTCCCAGGGAATAAATGAAGTCTCGAGTCATATAAAAGAACTTCCTGGTTAGGCGAAAACTTTTTCCTTAGGATTGACTTTTCATGAAAAACTTTCGTTTTTTCTTTGTAAATTTTCTCGTTTTCATACGCGTCATTCCTAAGTTCTTCTAGTTCGTTGAGTTGTAGTTTTCGATTTTCGCCAGCTTTTTCATGATCCAAGTTTAAGTTTTTTATTGCCCACAACGCTTTTTGTTCAATTTCAACGGGTAAATGGCAAGCTTTACCGTAAACTAAACGAAATGGGTACATCCCGAGGTTAGTTTTAAAAGCAATACGGTAAGACCAAAGCGCGTCGGTCAATTTCTGAGACCAATCTTTTCGATTTTTATTGACAGTTTTCTCCAAGGTTTGTTTTATTTATCGATTTGAAACTTCAACTTGGCTACAAGTCTGATGATGATACGGAGTGGATAGCTTGTGGGTTATCGAGTATTTTTTTTATTGAAGTTTCAAAAGAACAGTTGCAAAAATGGGTTCCGTTTTCACTGATTATTGTGCGAGGTGTGCCGAACCTCGAAAAGATGTTCTCTTTGAGAAATTTCACAACAATTCTATGGTCATTGGTTTTGCAAGGAACGGCTTCGACCCATTTTGAAACGTAATCGACAGCGAGAAGGATATACAAGTTTCCAAAAGAATTTGTAAAAGGTCCCATAAATTCAATACCCCAAACATCAAAGATTTCGATCGTAAGAATGGGGTTTAGAGGCATCATATCTCGTCGAGAAATTCGTCCAAGCATTTGACATCGATCACAAGTTTTACAAAATTCGAATGAGTCTTTGAAAAGAGAAGGCCAATAGAAACCACACTGAAACACCTTTTCCGCAGTTTTTCGAGGATCGAAATGTCCACCGCACGCTTGATCGTGGCAAAACGAAAGAACACTCCTTATTTCATTATCCGGAATGCAACGTCGGATCATTTGGTCAGGACAATATTTGAACAAATATGGATCGTCCCAATAGAAGTATTTCACCTGGGACATAAATTTGCTATTGTCCTATTTGGACCAAGATGAGGGAGTTTGTTTAGCGACTAAGTAGTTCACTATATCAGCGTACCATGGATCGATCGAAATTGAAAGAAGTTGTTCATCGGGGAAGTTTTCATTGATTGGCAAAGAAGATGGTGCGTTCGAAAGACGAGATAGGTGATCGGCTATGACATTATCGGATCCTTTTTTGTCTTTGATTGTAAGGTCAAATTCTTGAAGTAAAAGGATCCAATGAATCAAACGGGATTTAGCATCATTTTTAGCGAAGAGATATCGAAGCGCAGAATAGTCAGTGTAGACCGTAATGTGTGAACCTATCAAGTGAGGTCGAAACTTTTCAAGCGCAAAAACGACAGCTAGAAGCTCTTTTTCAGTTGTTGTGTAGTTGAGTTGAGCGTCGTTCAAGGTCATACTCGCGTAGTAAATGACATGAAGGATCTTGTTGATGCATTGTCCCAAGACAGCACCAACGGCAAAGTTTGAAGCATCGCACACTATTTCGAAAGGAAGATCCCAATTGGGTGCGCAAATGATTGGGGCAGAAATGAGTTCGCTCTTAAGACGTTCAAAAGAAGAGATACAATCAGAGTAAAAATCGAAAGGAACGTCTTTTCCAAGAAGGGTCGTCAAAGGACGGGAGATTTTGCTAAAGTCTTTCACAAAACGACGGTAAAAGCCATTATGTCCTAGAAATGGTCGAATGTCCTTAACGGATTTGGGAATGGGTAGATTTGCAATGACATTGATTTTTGCTTTGTCTACTTCAATGCCTTTATTTGAGATGATATGTCCAAGGACTATGCCTTGTTTGACCATAAAGTGGCATTTTTCCCAATTCAAAGTCAAATGTTTTTCTTTACATCGATTCAGAACCAACTCGAGGTGATGTAGACATGGGAAAAAGAATCACCAAAGATAGAGAAATCGTCCATAAAAACTTCTAGAAAGCGTTCAATCATGTTGGAAAAGATGCCAAGCATGCATCGTTGGAAAGTCGCAGGGGCGTTACATAGTCCGAATGGCATACGTCGATAGGCAAAAGTACCGAATGGACATGTGAAAATCGTTTTCTCTTGATCTTCGGGAGCGATTGGAATTTGGTTATAGCCAGAATAACCATCAAGAAAGCAGTAAAATTCATGGCCGGCTAAACGTTCGAGCATTTGGTCAATGAAAGGAAGAGGAAAGTGATCTTTATGTGTTGCGGCATTTAGTTTTCGATAGTCAATGCAAACACGCCAACCTGTTTGAGTACGAGTTGGAATAAGCTCGTTTGAATCATTCTTGACAACGGTTAGCCCGGACTTTTCGGTACAACGTGAATTGGGCTAACCCATGAACTATCAGAGATTGGGTAAATGATTTCGTTGTCGAGAAGTTTAAGAATTTAATCACGCACCGCATCTTTCATTTTTGGATTAAGCCTTCGTTGCGCATCACGAACAGGCTTGGCATCATCGATTAAATGGATGCGATGTTGAACCAGAGCAGCACTAATTCCTTCTATATCGAAAATCGACCATCCCATTGCTTCGTTATTTTTCGAAAGGATAGAGAGAAGAGAAGCTTCTTGGTCAAGAGAAAGATTGTTATAAATGATGACAGGACAAGTTTCATTATCACCTAAGTATGCGTACTTAAGGTGGTCGGGAAGCGGTTTGAGGTCCAACTTTGGAATTTTTTAGATCGAAGAATTGGGTTGAGATTCGGACTCAACTGGAAGAGATTCAAAAGGAAGAGTGTATTCAATATCGTTGGGAATTTTGTGAAACAATTTTTCATACTCGGCCTCACGTTCATCGTTAAGATCAAGTGTTTCGTTTTCAACATTTTCGTGAATGGCACTAACTTCCAACGTTTGGTCACAAGGTTCATTCGATTGGCTCCAAGATTGAAAATATTAAGATCCAAAGTCATGTTTTCAAAAGAGATTTTCACTGATCCGTTACGACAATTGATTAAGGCATTTGAGGTGGCTAAGAATGGTCGGCCTAAAATCAACAGAATTTGAATCGAGGGATTCGTCACAGGTTGTGTTTCGAGAACGATAAAGTCAACGGGGAATATAAATTGCCCTACTCGAATGAGTACGTCTTCGATTTCTCCCACGGGCTTCTTAATGGAACGATCGGCAAATTGAAGCGTAACTTTTGTGGGTTTGAGCTCACCTAAGCCTAATTGCTCGTACACGGAGTATGGAATCAAGTTGACACTCGTGCCCAAGTCTATCAAACATTTGTTAATCGTCTTGTCTCCAATTGTACACGATATCGTAGGGCAACCGGGATCTTTGTATTTAACGGGCATGGATTGGGACAAGACTTCACTCAAACTAGCGGCTAAGAAGACTTTTTTGGGTACTTGAGTGTGTCGCTTTTGGATGCACAAGTCCTTAAGAAATTTCGCGTAAGTGGGGACTTGCTGAATGATGTCAAGAAGCAGGATGTTCACTTTTACTTGTTTAAAAATTTCCAACATCTTTTCCATTTGGTCCGAGTGCTTCTTTGGTCGAAGACGATGTGGAAATGGAACACGATACTCGGTAGGCGGGCCTATTCGAGTAGAAGAAGAAGAATTTTGATTGTCGTTCGATTCGACGTTTGGCTCCACGTTCTGTTCTGAGTCGTTCGTTGTTTTAGAAGCGTCGAGAAAAGTTTCCGGTAAATCATTTGGATTAACGACTTGATTATCGATTTGTTTACCAGAGCGGAGAGTTGTGATAGCATTCAACTGGGTGACGTTGCTATCTTGAACAACATGGGCTTGATTTGAATTTGCGTTTTGATTTCTGGGATTTGGAAGGGGCTGGCTTGGGAATGTTCCTCGTTCACGTTCACTTACAGACGTGGCTAATTGACTCATTTGCATTTCGAGTTTTGCAATTAATTGGTTTGTATTTTGCATATATGAAGTCAATAAATTTTGCAAATTGCTGTTTGATTGAATGCTTTGAGTTGTTGCCTTAGCCAAAGTTTCAAGAGTTTTCTCAAGCGAAGTTAAACGTTTATCGTCTTGTGGAGGATGAGCAGAATTTGGTGGAAAATTTGGTTGTTGTGGTTGATTATGAGACGGGCCCGCAAGATTGGTTAAAAATTATTGGGCTGAAAGGGAGGATTCGAAGCATTATTCGGAAGTGCTTGAAAATTGGGACGAATTGTATTCGTGTTGGGATTGTTTTGGCTCCACACAAAATTCGGATGATTTCTCCAACCAGGATTGTACGTTGTAGAAAACGGGTTGAAAGCATTGATTTGTTCGATAGAGTTAGGACACTGATCGGCTATATGATTTGGATCGTTGCATTTATAACACATCGGTTGGGAAGCTTGGCTCATTTGATTCAATGAGAAAACGTTATCGAATTTTTTAATCATTGCGTCGATCTTAGCTTCCAAAGCAATAGAAGATCCTATCGAGTGTGCACTCGATCGTGAGTAGATTGATTTTTCATTCGAGCGTTCCCATTAGGACAACTTTTCAGCGAGGTTTTCAGGAAATTGCCAAGCATCATCATGATGTTGGGCAAGAAAATTGCCTTGGCACATTGATTCAAGCATCGTTCTTGAGCTGTTTTCGAGTCCATCGTATAAGATTTGGCAAATCGTCCGTTTTTCAAAGTTATGGTGTGGGCATTTTATCAGAAGCTCTTTGAATCTTTCAAAATATTTTCCAAATGGTTCACCCTTGAATTGATGAAAATTTACAATTTCGTTTCGAATTCTACTTGTTTTTTCCAAGGGGTAGAACTTTTCTAAGAAAGCTTTTACAAATTCTTCCCACGTTTTAATTGAGTTCGTAGGTAAGCTATACAACCATTTTTCAGTGTAATCCGTAAGAGAAAATGGGATTAATCGAAGTTTGATTCCGTCATCAGAAAGTTATCGGAGTTTAATGGTTGCACAAAATTGTTCGAATTTAGTCAAAAAGATGTATGGATCATCGTGCTCGAAATTGCCAAATTTTGGAAGCGTGGCAATATGGTTCGAATGGATTTCGAAATGATTACCCGTAGGGGCAGGTAACGTGATGCAAGATGGAATAGAAACTCTATCAGGAAAGATTCTATCCATAAGAGTTCGCGGGGCGTTTTCGTTTGCCATTTCAGGAGGATCGTCTGTTCGAGTTAAACGGTTTGTAGAAGGGTGACGAGTCTAACGATTCGTTGTTGTGTCACGAGTCCAAGTACTCGTGCACAAGTGAAAGTCGAGAAAAGAAAGGAGTTAGAATCGAGTTTAGAGAGTGAAAGAAGACTTGAAAATTTGTTTTTTTTTCGTTTTGCTTTTTTTTACAAGGGAGAAAACTATTTAACGAGTGAGATTTATTTTCAAAAGAAAAGTTTGATTTTTGTTTTGTTTTTGGTTTTTCAAGTTTTTTTTATGTTTTTGGTTTTGTATTTTTTTTTTGTTGAATTTTTAAATATTTATCAAAAGGGTTTTTTTAAAAAAAAATGGAAATTGATTTTTTGTTTTTTGAATTTTCAAATTTTTTTCTTTTTGAAAAGATTTTATATTTTTTTTGGATTTTTGTTTTTGATTGAAAACTTTCAAAGGAAAACGGAAAAAAAGAAGAGATTTTTTTTTTGAAAAATCAAGTTAAATTTACATATTTTTTTTTGGATTTTTTAATTTTTTTTAAATATGCATGAACTAATGCAACTAAATGAATGCAAAGGACTTAATTACAGTTTTCTGTCCTTAGTAGCTCCTAACCCAAAATTGTATAATCACACTTTGTCTTAAATCAACAAAAATATTTCTCAACCAGGTAACGGACAGGAGTTATCAGTGCACCACGAATCACCGTAGCAATGCAGCCGAAGGTTTAAGTACCTTCAGAGGAACAACCAGTATAATATTTACGTATCACCATAATTTTTATGACTGGTTATTACTCTGTCGTAGCCTAGACACCAAGAAATAAAATCGTTCAAATAAAACAATTGTGAAAATACAATTAAGCCCTAAATGAGCTCGTGACGCCCTTAGGTCCAACGTCTAACCTTTATTATTAGTCAAATTCTACGATGAAATGCGTTTATGGGCTAAGGAAAGGGTGATGAAATCCCCCACCTTTTGTGAATTGGGGTATTGCCCTTAGAAAAGAAAACCAAGATGAGATGAATGCAAAGCAGAAATTAAACGTGAAATTACAATGCAACTAAAATGAAGTTTGTTTTTGTTTTTGGATTTTGAATTTTTTTTTTTAATATATATACAAATGCAAATGCAAGCAACCAACAATGCAAAAAAAAAACAAGGAGAAATGTGCATGATACCAGAGCGTGTAGATTATTTAGTAATATTTTTTTTAGCGGCGATTTTTCTTAGCAAAGCAAAGCAGTTTATTTGTTGGCAAACACTTTTCCTTTTTGAATTTCTGCTTTGGCAACCTGAAATGAAGAACAAGATATATTTACAATTTTTTTTTTGTATATCAAAGGAGAAACTAAACAAAGTAAAATCTAACTATTGAAACAAAAGAACCAAAACAAAACAAGCTTTTCTATGACAATTGTTTTTTTTGGGTAGAAATTAAACAAAACAATAAAAAACAAAAGAAGACACACTAAAATCAAACACTCACAAGCCCCAAAAAATTCAAAATGTTCACTAAACAAACTTTTTTTTTGTTTTTTTTTGAAAGGAAACTTAAAAGTAGGGTTTTACTTAAATTTTTTTTTTTTATGATGTATAAAGTTAGAGATTAAGAACAAATTAAAATGAAATAAAACAAAACAAATACAAACTAATTTTTTGTTTTTTTTAAGGGTAAAATAAAACTAAACTAGAAGAAAACAAAACAAGTGAGGCAAAAAAACAAATGAAAAGAAAATAAATGAAAACTAAAACAAATAAGGCTCAAACAAATGGAAATTAAACAAAGTGAAACCCTTTTTTTGTGTTTTTTTTGAAAGGAAACAAACTAAAACAACTAAATCTATACATAAAAGAAAACACTTTTATCAAGTGAACTAAAACTGAACAAACGAAACACTCAACTTTAAAACCCGGCCCAATTAAACTTAATAGAGGAAACTAAAACAAATAGAAAAAAAACTATAACTATCCCAACAACCCATACCCGGCCCGATATGAAAACAAATACCCACTGTACTTTCACTTCGGCTCTGTTCTTAACAAAAACAAATCCCCTTTCTTTCTTCTTCAATTACAAATACCAGATAACACAATTACGTTTCATCATCAATTAAAACAAAATCTTACGAGTATGAAAATTCACGCAATTTGCAAAATCAATTAAACAACGGATTTTAGGAGCCACGGAATTGCTTGGTGGTTTTGAGTTCGAGGTCGTGGTTTCGGTCGCTGCTGTTTGCTCATGTGGAAATGGCGATTAGATAGAGGTGGAAGGCAGGTTATTCGATAGGTGATTCAGGTTGTTTTGTGCAGTGGTGATGGAAGTGACTACGGTGAAGATGTTTAGTTGAAGAAGAAGGTTGCAACAACAGGGGAACTGAAGTGGGATTGATGGTCGCAAGGTGTTGTGTGACTGGAAGGACTGCAGTTGTAGGCAGTGTCAATTGGAAGCGGCAATGTGTATTTGGAGATTGTCCAGTGAAATGTCGTGAATTGTGGATGGGTAGAGGAAGTTTGAATTTTGGGTGATGTCGTAGGGAGTTCAGTGGTCTTGTGGCCGGGTGAGTGAAGTTTGGCAATAGGCAATTTGGTTTGTGAAGGAGGGAATTGCTGACTTGATGAAGTTTGTTTACAATGTGGTCAGGGGGCAGGCAATTTGCCGTGGGTGATGACTGTTGGTGGTATGAGTAGATTAGTGGAAATGTGATTTATGGAGGCAGTTGGTAATAGAGCTACATGTAGTAGTTGTTTTGTTATGATGATGGACCACAGTTGAATGGGAGGGGGCGTTGTTAATGAAGTGGCGAAATGTTGGTTTTGATGTTTGGTTGAAGATGAAGATAGTGGAGGTGGTGATGTTTTCTATGAGTTTGAGAAGCAGCTGTATATGAATGATGGAGGTATGGTGGATGATTTGCAGTTGTTTGTGGTTTGACAAAGGGTAGCAGCAATATTGGTGGGTAGGACAGTTTGCACTGTGATGTAAGGGGGTGGTTGAGTTGTTGTAGGCTGTAGTATGGAGTGGTAGCTGTGGTGATTTTGGTGATTCGGGTGGGGTGGCAGTTGATCAGAACTTTTGGTAGAGGAGGAGTATGTTGAAGGTTGGTTTAGTTGCTAAAGCAATTGAAGTTTGGGCAGAATGTTTGTAAACAATTGAAAAGAGAGAACTTGGAAATTACAGAGAATGGATTGCAAAATGAAATGTAAACTGAAAATGAAAAGAGATAACACACTATAACCATCAGCAATATAAACCAAGATGTTGTGTATACTCCAAGATGTAAGAATCAAAACAGAAATGCAAAAAAAAAAAATTGTTTTTTTTCGTTTTTTTAAAGTAAAATAAAACAGTGAAGAATAACAAAAATTGGCAAAAAACTCAAACAACAAAGACACAAATTTTTTTTTAATGCAAGCAAACACAAATAAAATAAAAACACACCAAAAATTAAAAGAAAAATAATCCGAAAAATAGAAAATGAAAATCAAAACAATTCCCCGGCAACGGCGCCAAAAACTTGTTCGTCGACGGAAATTCTATCGGATTAGAAAACCGTCAAACGAAATTAGAGATAAAATTTATACCGCAAGCGCACGGTGTGCGAATGTAGCACGCGACGAATACGGGTCAGTCCGCAGGTAATTGATGATTTCAAAATTCTGTTCAATCAAATTATACCAAAGTCGAAGAGGATTTGTTAACTCGAAATTATGAGGCTGACACTAGAAAATGTGATTCAAAAATTATTAGACTAAAGAACAATTTATAGGCAAATCCACTCTCAAATTTTTGTAAATCAACAAACACATAATTTATGATCTCTAACTTTGATATTAAGTGAAATAATCATTGCATTTATCATAAGTATGGTTTGTTTATGTTATTAGTTAACATACAAACCATCAAACTATAATACAATAGTTATACCACTTACAATTCTCATGAAAAAGAAGCCAAAGCAAAAACTATTTTAAATATGATCTATTTACTATTGTAACTAGTAACATAGATCATCAAATTTCATTTTTACTTTCATTTCATAATCAAAAATTAATTAGCAAATGTTGATGTAAATTGTGTTTATGTTGAATATGAATAGCTCATTTGCATAAGCAATATAAGCTATCAAACCCACTTGTATAAACTTACATCAAAATTCACATTCATGAAGCATAAACAAAGAGATCATACATCATAAAAATGTTGAAATTACATAAAGTTAGAGAGCTTCATCACCCCTAAATTGAAGGGGTTTAGCTACTCATTTGTGGCATTGAAGCAACACAAACAAATTTCAACATTAAAAAGAAAAGAGGATAGAAAATAAGCAATCAAAGCAAAAGAGATTAGCTACTTACTACTTGCATAAATGTAAATCTAAGCTATGAACATAAAGGAAAAGAGAGCATAGAAATAAACATTAACAATAAAACAAAGAAAAACATGTAGGAAAGAGAGAAGAAAGAGGCTTGGAAGCCATTTTTATTTCATAGAACATTGAGCTTACACTTTGATTTCTTAATTTCCTACGTAAAATGAAATAGTAGATGATAGTTTCAAATACATAAGAGGGCTATATATACATGCATAAAACCCTAATTCTATTTTTAGGGGGCTACCTAAAATGCCCTTTAGGAATTGTGGCCAACGAGTAACCATTAACCACTAATTAATCCATCATTTGTTTTGCATGATGCTATAACCTCCACTTAGTTGTCCATTAGCTCCAAATTGTACTTTTAGGTAAGTGGGTGGGGTCCTCCTTGTTCATGGCTTGAATTGTTTCCCTCTTCTTTCCTTTGTATTCATTTGTGCATGCATATATCTTCATATAAGCCTCTTCCATATGCATCCAAATTCCTATAAAAATTATCAAAAAATGTCCAAGTAAAAATTCTTATATTGACACATGCACAAAATGACCGTTTTGCCCCTGAAGGAAGATGATAATATGATGGTTGGAAATAATTGAATTTTGGTTTTAAACATGTTAAAATGCCCAAATATGATGATTATTTAAAAAAAAGATAAAATATGGATGTAAATATATGCACAATTACGTGCATATCAACCCCTTAAATGTTGAATTAATTGACACGTAGAAATTTGGAAAAATACACCTTGAACCATTGAATCTATGTGTTTAAATTGATGTTGTATGAAATTGAATAATAGACATCAAGTGAAAAACCGTAATGTAATAATCTTTAATCTACATGAAATGATAGTGTAGATTCTCAAAATAATTATATTGAATTGCATAAACAACAAATGTAAATTAATACGATTATTTCGGGATTATTTGAATTAATTATTGGATTGTTATCGATTGTTGTTATATCTTGTTTATTTACTTTAACACCATCCATGTTGTCACACTGCAAGTTCCCTTTGCTATGTTTGATTTTTTGTTTGAAATGGAATCGGGTTGAAATGATAAATACCCAAATGAACTTGACTTAAGATAGAGAATTAAATAATCCCAATTGGTCAATAGTTTGATTGAAAAATAAAATAATGATTTTATTTGAGTAAAGAATAAGGTTTTGGAATGAAATTGGAATTTAATGAAAGAAAAATGTTAATATTTAATATTTGAAACAAAATATTAACATAGTAGTTATTGAAAGAAAGTTTTTTTAAAATAAATTATTCGAGAATAAAATTTGGAATTATTCATCTAATTAAGTTGAAATGATTTGATAATTAAGTTTGAATTTATAATTAAGTTGAAATGATTTAATAATCAAGTTTGAATTTATAATTAAGTTTTGAAATTATTTAATAATTAACTTGAAATAATTTAATAATTAAGTTTTGGAATTATTAATAATTGAATAAGATTGGATTAATTGAGAATTAAATAAAATTTGAATTCTTTGATAATAGAAATTGAACTTTTAAATAAGCGAATTTGAACTTCGCTAATAAATGAAATTGGGTTTCTTTATTTATTAAGTCATGCAAAATTATTTAAGTAAGTTAATAAGTGAAATTTACTTCTTGAATATGTGAAATTTAGTTTCTGTTTTTTAATTGACTTTTGAAATTTGTAACCAAGTAAATAAATGAGTGAAATTGAATTTCTTTATCAAGAAATAAAAATGTGATTTATTGAAATTTATGTAAGACTTGTAATTTAAGGAATTGATTTGACGAATCTAATTTAATTCAATGTGAATTTTTGATATAATGAGGTTGAATTTAAGAAATTGATTTATTGAATTGAAAATCAAATAGGAATTGTTTGAATGATAATTAACTTAACAAACATTGAATGAAATCGACAAATGAATTTAAAATTGATTTGAATGTTAAATTAAATTGATTGAAATGTTTTCAAAATGAAACTTATATATGAACTTGAAAATATTTGAATTGTTTAAATAAAAATTTAAATTGAATTATAAGATTTTGAAATGGAAATTTGAAGATTTGGAATGTAAATCATGGAGATTGTTATAGAAAGACGAATGAAATGTTGATTTACAGTTTCTAATTGAAATTGAATTTGATTTGGTTTTGAAATATCTAAACGACCAATCGGTGTAATAATTACGGAAGTTATTAAAGAGACCGGAATCGGTTATGCACATACTCTCTGTCTAAACCGAAAACCACTTTAATAACTATACGCGGAGTGTCATCCAGAATGAAGTGGTTGGAATGATGTACGCGATGACTGAAGAAATAGAACGATAACGGATAGCCTCGACACTTGTGTCAAATTGGAAATGACTAAAACAGGAGCCATGCTGGGCCAAATGGGGTTAGCCACCTCGAGCGAACACACTTCTTCGAATACTA
Source organism: Allium cepa (assembly GCA_030765085.1). Taxonomy (NCBI): domain Eukaryota; kingdom Viridiplantae; phylum Streptophyta; class Magnoliopsida; order Asparagales; family Amaryllidaceae; genus Allium; species Allium cepa. Next base: position 153,244,873 of record CM060945.1, read on the forward strand.
CTCATTACATGTTATTTATTGGTGCACCCTCGTACTTTGGGATTATTGTTTCGCGGTGTTGCGATCATTGCGGCGATGCGTTTTCACCAGTCCGGATCAGACAAACGGTAGTTTCACTACCTTGGGTATAGCCTCATGTGCCTTGTCATACTTATATCCCTATATACACGACCACTATGAATTTGTTTTGTGTTATACCTATGGAGTACTCCCTGATATCCCACTAGTTTACGGTGGAGTTTATAGTGCTGTATAGACTATAACGCTTATATAAAATATGATAAGGGGGATAATGGTAACGACTTAACACTATTTATATATATATATATATATATATATTACTGATAGACATTATCTATTTAGCGTATACTACTACATAGTAGATAGTTTAACGGATCCTTAGAGGATGGTTATTCCAACGTCCTTTGAGTTACTTGTATTTCAATTATTATTTCACTTGAGTTGGATTTATTGATATAAGAATGTTAACCCTGACTCGAGTGTTTTGTGTTTTGCTTTACGTTCGGGTCAAAGTGAGAGTACCAGCTTTTGAGACTCACCTTTAGAGTTGGAGCTTCGCCTGGAGATCTAGCTATCTATCCAGCTTTTAGATATTCAGTTGATTCTAGTGTTGTATTCTGATTCTTGTATTTGACTATTGTATTCGAGACTTCTATGGTAACTATTTAACTCTTTCATATATATAGTATCTTAATGAACTACTATCTTTTGCTTCCGCTGCATATTATTACTCTGTGTCTGTGATTCTGTGATTATTTATTTATTGTATATGTGAGTTTCGCCAAATCTAAATTAACAATTCGGTATTTTGAATTATTCAAGTCCGACATGTGCATATGCGAATAGTCCAAAATAGCGGGTCGTTACACAGAGCTTAATCTCGAAAAACCAAACCATAGAAGATTTGAAAGTTGAACATTAATATGGAAAAATGAATTTCGTTTTATTAAAAATTGCACGAGTTGTTTTATTGTCGATGATTTTTGGGGTCGATAAAATAATTGGTTAAAATTCAAGTTTATTTTCACCAAATGGAAATTCAATTTGTCATTGAAAAATTCTTCAAAATTATTGATTTTAAAGTCCAAATGGTGATTTAAATCCACCCCTTCAGAATTTAATAACTCGTCTTTGTAAATTCCATAAAATTCATGTTCATTAAATTCATCTTCCTTTATTGGATTATCAACAACTTTATTACATGTCTCAAGTTCAAAATCCAAAGTTGTATTCAAATTTTCAAAATCAAGAAAAGGAAGATCAAATTTTAAATTTGGTTCCACACCCTCAAAAGAATTGAAATCCAACTCAATTACCAAATTTTCAACAACTTCGTTAAGATTTTCATTTTCAATTTTAAAAGTTGTTATTTGAAAATCGTCGATTTGGGTAAAAGATGGATTATCACTCGACTCATCACACATTGGGTAAAAGATCTCGAAAAGGTCGGAAGACAGGGATGATGACATATTCGATACTATAGTCAAGTGTTAGGCCGGTTCTGTGTGGCGGGTTACAAGATGTTCTTGTCAGACCCAGGCGCATTGATCTAGAGATGTACCCATAGAAGGTAGTTCCTTAACTGGTCATAGTATGGAATCCATTTTCCAATACGAGTCGTACGGTTTTGATTGTGCCCAACTATGTTGAAATTTCAGAAGCATTTCAGCTATTTTAATAAGTATTTGTACTTAGACACTATTATAATATCACACGACTTTAATATAAAAGTGTTTTGGGTTATTGCAAGGTAAAAAACCGTCGTGTTTATATGTGGCGTGGTCTTACATGATACTTTTTGATTTCAAGATTTTCTTATAACTTTAAATCCAATTGGGTATGTTTTCTTACACTAGTTTTCCAGACTGAATCGGATGTAATTTTATTATAATGCTCGGGTCAGACCAAGTATTACAGGTTCCGATTAGGATGCTATGGAGCACAGGAGACGAAGTGGAGGATTCTCAGGCATATTCCATGTGCTTGATTATATTCCGCTGTGTGTATAGGCTGTATATTCAGCACTTGTGAGGACTAGTTATTATAATATTCTAGGTTGATTTGTTGATTGTTGTACTCTGATGATGATATGTATAAATAATAGTTTAGTTCTTTTAGTATAAATATATGTTATTATCTATTATATATATTGTGCCGCTACGATTGTGAGACTCTATGTTATTGTCTCTATTTTTCTTCTTTCTTCTTCATCCCCTAACAATTGAGTTTTCGGCATGCGAGTTCTTGGTATGTAATACAGTGTACGTACTAGTGTTGATTTTCGACGATCAAAAATCTCGATCGTTACATAAATAAAGAAAAATCACAAAAAAAGAATTGAAATGAACTTAAAACTCCACCATGAATTTTAAAAGATCATCCAATTGAAAATATAATTGGTGAAGTAAATACAAATGTCAAAACTAGACATCAATCAAATCAAATGGGTCGTATTGCATTTATATCTAATATAGAATCTAGGCATCCTAACGAAGCTTCATCATACGACTATTGAATTTTAGCTATGCAAAAATAGTTAAATCAATTTGAACAAAACGATGTTTGAGAATTCCAAGTCCAAATGATTAAATAGTCAATGGTACAAAATGGATTTACAAAAATAAAGTTGATGTAAATGGAAAATAACTTAAAATAAGGCAATATAGTTGCACAAGGATAAAATCAAGAAGAGGGGATAAAGTGAAGAAACTTCTGCTCATGTTGCAAGACTTGAGGCAATACGAATCTGACTACCCTTTTCTATTCATTAAAACTTTAAAATTTATCGAATGGATGTTAAAATTACATTTTTAAATGGTTTTATAAAAGAAAATGTTTTTGTACAACAACCAGCTCATAAAAAAAGGGAGAATGTTACAAACTTTATTCTTGGATTTTAATGACAACAATTATACAATTATGCCAAAGAACCTTTACGCTAACTTGTAGGTACATGAGTATCAAAAAGAGAAACAAATAAACAAATCAAAGACAAAAATACATATGTGGAGATAAAGGAGATACAATAATGAGGCTAAGACGGCGATGACAAACAAATTTATATTAGTCATCGTATTTTATGTCTAGAAGTATATGATTGTTAAAATCTCTTCAAAGTGGTATAAACATACATACACATAATCGAAATATTTATAAAGGCAATGCAAGTTTTCCAAAATTCATGAAGCATTACTTGAACTTGGGCCATTGGTGCACTCATATTTTAAATGAAAATCAACCTTTCAAAAATGCATGAAGCAAGACTCAAATCCGGGTCACTAGTTTAGAAAGCATGTGCTCTAACCAAGTGAGCTAAGACAACTTTATTTTTAAATAGAATTCAGTCGACTAACTTGGTATATCTATGCTCTTTGAAATATGTTCACTGACAATGGTCAGTCAACTAGATCATTTAATTCAATCAACTAACCATGTATACAGTCGATTGAATCAATAATTTCAATCAACTGAAACTGCTGTTTTTATACTATTTTCTTTCGAGAAATTTTTTATTGTCATTCAATTGACTGAATTACTTTATCAGTAGATTGAATGTAGCAACCACTAATTTATTTTAAAATACTGAAGGGATCCTCGTTCCCACGAAGAGTCACTTCTCCTCATTAATGGTTGCAACTCTTCTAATGGTTATCATTCTTTATAAATAGTTGCAACCGTTCATTTTCTATATAAAGTAGTCTCTATTCTTGAATTTATATCTTAATCTACTACTTTCTATCTACAATCTTATTTGAATTCACTGATCATTCAAAATTTCCAATTGCCTTCTATTGTTCACTTGATGTTAGAAATATATTTCAATAGTGACCAGTCTACTTCTTTTTTCTTCACGAATAATAGGAAGGGTGTACATATTGGGTCATTTATGATATCAAATGGAACACAAAGTCACAAACTCAACTATTTATAATAGTCGAAGTCCTATTAGATATATTCAGGCATGAAGTCCTATTTGACAGCTCAGGTGGTCTGTAGTACCTATTCCTCCAGGTTAAGTGAGGACGTTTGTTCGTTAAATGTAGAAGGATTCGAGGACCAGACGTAGAACGGGAAGTTCGAAGAGTGCAAAAATCTCTGGTGCATTTTACTTATCGGAATTTTTATATTTCCATTTTGATATAAGTTTTATTTAGTAGATATAATCATATTACCCAATCCATATAGACTTTCAGTCACAACAAATAGGAGACTGAAAATTTAAGCGATAACGGGGATTCCCATTATTTACAAGAGTATTTTTGGCCAAGAGATTCACAACTTCTCAGATGTTTGTATTTGATGCTGAGATCCCTAATCCTGAGTAATAGATAGTTCTTGTTCCTTCCTTTGAAGGCTACCTTATTCTTAGCTTAGTCTCAGGTTGGTCGTGCTTCATTACACTTCCTTTTAGGAGATTGATTTAATTCATTCTTAGGACAAAGTCGTACTTGTTTGATTGATTTCCTTTCATCCTTTATCATCCTTGGGATGATAATTTAAGCTTTTGTTCCTTTTGCCCCTTATCACTCTTTAGGTGATGATGTAGGCTTTCATTCCTTTTCCCCTTGAGTGATGATTTAGGCTGTGACTAAGCCCCTTATTACCTTATAGGTAATGCTTTAGGCTGGTCGGTGCATTTGGTTAGCCATCCTAGGCAGAATCAAAGCCTTACCCATCCCCCCTCTAGGAGGCATTCTAGTCAGGCCTTATAGGCGAAACCGAAGGCTGGTTCGGTGCTTCAACCAGGCCATCTTAGGACGGACTAAATGCTTACTCCGTCCTCCCTTTAGGAGGTGCCCCAGCCAGGCCACGTAGGAGGGTCTGAAGGCTTGTAATGCTTTGGCCAGGCCATTTTAGGCAAGACCAAAGGCTTACTCTGACCTCCCTCTAGGAGGAGATTTGTCCGGTCCCTTGTGGCGTCATCAAAGGTTTTTCTTTCACCACTTATTATCGCATAGGTAATGTTTAGGCTTTTTTTATAGTTATTTTCCTTCATTCAATTATTGATTCTGTAGATATACTTGTCTTAATCCCTTTATTCATCAATATAGAACATCTCAAATGTTCGGTATACCATGCTCTTGTTATTATATTGCCATCAGGGTGGCATAGTCGGTAGGTCCCTGGTAGGATTACTTTTTAGGTAGTGAGAGTTCCTTCCCTGTTTGGTCCAAGCGACCAATCCGTTGGATTTTGTGCTATTTTCCATTAACTTTGAAGTACCCAGTCTCCTTTTTGGAATGAACTTTCCTTAATTTTGAAGTTATAGTATTTTGATATCCTTAATTGTTATTTAGCCGTCCATATGGAAACTTCATCTCTTAATTCGTTAATCAAATCTAGGAATTCTTTTTTTAGCTCTTGATTAGGATTGAAAACATATGCAATCCTCCAATGTGATGGTATTTCGACCATGATTGGCAGCATTGCTTTGCATCCATATGTCAAGGAAAATGGAGTTTGTCTTGTTGCACTCTTAATTAAAGTTCGTTATGCCCAATGCACGAGTGGTTGTTCTTCTACTACATTTCTTTTGCTTTGTCCACTTGTTTCTTAATGTCTTTGTTAGAAACTTCAATGGCTCCATTAGACTTGGGATGGGCTAGGGATGAATTTTTTTGATCATTCCATTCTTATTGGGAAATATGATGTATTCTTCACTCTAAAATTAATTTCTATTGTCGGATATTATTTTATGTGGTATTTCAAACCGAGTGATTTTATTCTTAATCACAAACTTTAGTACTTTCCTCGATGTTATATTTGGTAATGGTTCTGCTTCTACCCATTTGGTAAAGTAGTCGATTGCTACGACCGCAAACTTTTTCCCCACCCTTAGATATAGGAAATGACTCATTCACACATCAAATGTGCATGGACTTCTGATTAGGGGTAACTCGTCGGGGGCGTAACTATGTGGAACTATTAAAAATCTCTGACATTTCTTATATCTCTTTATGTAATTCACTACACTGTTATTTATATGGGGCCAATAGAAACCTTACCTCCCAACCTTTTTAGCCAATTTTATGTCATCAGATTGATCTCCATGGAACCCAACAATTTTGTGCCACTTTCTGGACTAGCACATCTTAAATAAGGGAGTGAGTATCCCTTTTTATAAAGTGTCCCATCCATTATAATAAAAGTTGAAGTTTGGTGCCTTATCGTTCTAGCTTCCTTTTTTATCTTTTGATAGTTTCCCTTCCACCAAGTATTTAATAATGGGTGTCATCTAATTGTTTTCATATCGATTACCTATTTCCATATTAACGGTCCCTTTACATTATCACTACTTGGTTCATTTTCCTTCTTTTTGGTAAAGACTAGGTATATATGATTCTTTGATAAGTTCATGATATCATAGGTAATTCTTCCATCTGATTCTCTTTTCCAATATTGTGGATAACTTAGTTGAACGCATTTCATGATTTTGTCGTTAATGACATTGAGGTTATGTAAAGATCAGTATACAATAATCAGTATCTTGGAACTTACATATCGTTGATGTTAATCTTTGTTGAAATCAAACAGTTATTTAGGGCATTCCATATTTATCCTACTGCTTTGTCATTATTTGAGATTTCGAAGATAGAACTTTGGCTATTTCATTTTCAGATGATCTTTTTGAATTCAGACTCAATTCCATGGCCAAAAACATTCTTGTGTGTAGTGTATAAAGATTGTTGTGTTGGATGATGATTTAACCTCCAATTGGTCGGACGAATAATTGGTTGTTATTTAAAATTTTCTTCCTTTTGAGTCAAATAGCGGATGTCTATTCAATCAAAGGTTGCATGTTTGAGCTAGAGCGATGTTAGATTACTGAGAACTTATTTCATCTCAAAGTATTAACTATTTTGTCTTTACTTGCTTTGTGGCCAATGACTTTTTGTCTTTTTACCTTACTTCTTGTAACATGAGTGATCCATATAAAAATCCATTTTGAATTTCCTCTCACAGCTCCACTCATTTCATTTGAGGTGCTTGTTATAGATGCAAGATTATTCTTGGTCATGGTATGGTAATATATATCCGTCATTCCAATTTTTCCGTTGGTCCTTGATCTTAGTTTGGAACTCGTTTACCCAATCGCCATTGCCGCTTAATTTCCCATATGTTGATGATTGGTCACTTATTATTTCTTGAATTTTTCCTTGTTTAAAGTAAAATCAACATCTCTAAACATTATTTTGTCGAAACTATGAGGAGATCCATTAATGACATTAGATTTTCCTTTCCCTACGTATAAGAATTTGTTCGATACTCGAGATTTAAAGATTAAAACCCTGCTTTCGTACCAGTTTACCCTTTGGATTATTCAAACCATGGTTTTCAATAAGGACTCCTCCGTCTTTCAACTTCTCGAAAGCTTTTTGAAAAATTAAAGGAATATGATGCCTCAATTAAGGGATTTTTTTAATCTATTATCCAAAATCCAAATTCAGGTCGTGAAATCGAATAGGCTATTTTGCAATTAGCCACTCTTTTTTGGTCAATTTTGGCGACTTGAAACTTATTTTTGTAGAAAATTTTAAAGATAACCTCATTAAAACATCCTTTGGGTTAAAATTATGACCATCGCGATTGCAAATTTCTTTTGAAATAGCAGTGTTTAAATTTTCTTGAATTAGTGGAATATTCAATAAAAATTAAACTCTTAAAATTCTTTCATTTAGAAAATGGGGTTTAAAAATGAAAACATTTTATCAAAATAAAGGATGATTTGTATTATGCCACCTTATTAATTTGGGTAATAGGTTTAAAAAATCATGGAACTTTGAAGAGCGGTTTTTCAGAAAGCCAAAGGGCTACAAAATAACCCTTTTGGAATTTTATCCAATAGAGGGTCCGACAACATCATCAGCCTAAGAAGTTATATCAATTACCATGTTGGGAATAATAAGCTCGAACTGCAGGTGTCAATCCGAAGTTTAAAACTGTCATCTTTGCATTTAGTCTCATCACAGTCTCTACTTGTTTTCGGCTCTACCTTGCCCTTAATCGCCTTGATTTAGTCAGGATTGGCTTAATTCTTCGAGCATTGAAGGTACATCCTTTGATATGCAACCCTCGCATTTCTTAGCTCTAAGGGCATGATTTTGTGGTAGTAAGATAAAACATGTGTTTTCTTCATCTGATTTGAACATGGGGATTTGATTATATTTTGAGCATACATCCATAAACGATTACAACTTTTGTAACAACCCTGTATTTTGTGATTATTTTAGTTATTTTAACTGAAATTTCTGATTTTAAAACTTTATTTTATTTATTAAAATGAATAAATTTTGTTATTTTAAATATAAATTTTGATTTTATGTCAATTTTAATTCCAAACCTGAATAAATGGAATATTTCCAAAAAAAGTGGTTTTTTGGTCAAAATGGTCAAACTTTGACTTCTTAATTTAAAAATTAAATTTTTGAATTTTTAAATTTTACCTTTTCTTATGAAAATATATTTAATTTTAGGAATACTTCTTTTCATTTCATTGAAATCGGATTAATATTGTGAAAGTTATGCTTTTTTACAATATTGTGTGTAAATGGTTTTATTTAACAAATTTGTCTATTTTAAATTTATACAAATAATATCTTTGTTTGTAAAATCATTTTATAATTTTTATAACATGATATGTTATGCTTATATTTTATTTTTAAAACATTTATAAATATAGTTATAATTTTCAAATGTTGATTGTATATTGTTTTCAATTTTTAATTCTCGTTTCATTAAATAAAGTAGTTTCTTTATTTATTTCCTACTTTTCCTAAAACTATTTATTTATTCTTCATAATATCCATCTCTACCTTATTTTTCTTATTTATACATTTATTTAGTAATTAAATGGATAAGTATTTAGATCCCTACTTATTTCTTGGAAAGAAATTTCAAATATATATACACACGTTATTGTTTTAAAAGGCATACCTTTAAATGTTTATTTTAATTAATATAAGTAATATTTTTGGTCGATATGTCATGTTATAATTGTGTATATATATGTAACATTAGATGTTATGTATATATTTACAATATTTGTCTGTTTTGTTTCATTTAATTTTGATATATACTTTGTAAATTAAGTAACATACAAAGATGTAAATAGAAATTAATTTATACGTTTCTATAATCATTTTCTTATTTATTTATATAGTATTTATATAAAAGGTATGTATTTTTTGAATTATTTATTTGGCATATATTTTATTAAATAGATAGGAAACAAATCAAATTTAGATACGTTACCTATTTTTAATTAAAGGCATGCGTTACGTTTTGATTTATTACCTTTTTATCTTTCCATCCCTTAATTTTCTACCATAACTTCTACTTGATAGCCGTGACTTTTTCGTTATAAAATTCACGTGAAACATCTCTTCTTATCTCACTTTTCACGCAAGGTTTCAGATCTGAAAGGAAGAAGGTAATGGCTTCTTAAAAATTTTCTACTCATTTCCTCTTCTTTTTATTAATTTTCCATTGAAAATTGCCTTGCTTCTTCATGCTTATGCTCGTCCATAGCCCCTCCACCATCTCCACGACCAGCACCACCACCACCCACGGCCACATCACCCTCCTCTCCACTTGTCTTGCCCAAGCCGTGACCATCCCATGATGCAAACTCCACAAAATATTGAAGACCTCTCCAAAATTGCCTAGCCTAGCCTAGTTTTCACCATCACCTTCATTTCTTTGCCACGGCCACCACCTCTAGCCGCCACCACCAACAAGTGCACACCCCTACCCATCACCACTACCCACTGTCCAGACCTATAGCAGCCACTAGCCGAGCCCATAGGACCATAGGCCGTGACATGGTTGCACCAAAACTCCATTCAAGCCTAGCCTCTTTCCATTCTTCCTTTTGTAACTCCAAACCCTTTACATTTTTGACCTAGCCCTGCCTATATGTTCCAAACCTGATCCATTTCCTACCTGAAAATATGCCAAAGCCAAGTCTAAGGCATGTATGGCTAAGCACATGATGTGTTAGGGTCAAAAAAAATTGATTAAAAGCTAGGTGATGCTCTTTGTTGCTTCTAATTTCCACCTTGTTTCAATTTATCTTTGGTATTATATCTATCTCTATATATAGCTTTGTTTTGTTGTTGAATGCAAGACTAACATCTTGGCTCTCTCTTTCCACTCGAATAAAAAGTCGTATCGTGCTTTCTGGTATTCATTTGTGTGTTTTGATTTGCTAACTCTAGCATAAAAGGTAAGTAATTCACACATGCCATCTGTACTTACATAATTTGTAAATTGACACTATGTGAATCTGTAGATTTTATTATCATGTTATACATGCCTGTGTTATAAATTATATAATGTTAATCTTGCTTATTTATCTATCATATCATCTGATACTACTATATGTTGTTACTGTTCAGTTTATTATGGTCATCACTGCAAGTTCCCTGTTGGTGCAGAAATCACTATGGGTTGAAATGAAACATACCCGAACGGACTTTATAATAGGGAAAAATCATTAAGGGCTGAAATGATAGGCCCTGGTGATTTGAATTTATTTGTATTTGTCTTTGGATTTTGAGTTTGAAATAATCAAAAGCCGAAAATTTTACTGATTACGGATTTAAATGATAATTTCCGTACCACTTGACTTAAGTGTGAAATATTATCCAGACCCGTGGTTGATTTCAAAATATGATTTCTTATAAATTCCGTGTATTGTAAATGAAAGAAAAAAAATGAAATTTGACTTATATTGGATTTAAAATGATTAAGTAGTGATTTTCTAAAAGGTTAAATGGTTTAGGTTAATAGATGGTTTGTGTTGTAGTGTGAAAGTTTGATTTAACTTAATAATGGGAATTTAAGAAAAAAATGAATTATAAGCTTAACTTGGTAATTAATATAATTGATGTATGAATTGGATAAATATAAAGTAAAATAAAATATCAAGTTATTTATAAAACAAAGTTAAGAAACTTATAGTGTATTTTGAATTTATGTAATTAGTTTAAAATGTAAACAAATGGATGGTTAAAAGTGTAATTTGAAATATAACTTGACTTGGAAATGTGAAGTTTGGTTTAAAAATAAAAGTTAAGTTAAGAAAATAAAATAGAAATTTAATTTAATTTATGAAATGGTAAATTAGATTAATGTGTAAAGTAAATGGAAGTCGGGAAAAGTGTATATTGACCTTAATAAGTAAAACATTGAGATTTTTGAATTAATCTATAAAATTTTACTTTATAAAAATCATAAGTTAAAGGGGTATTCAAATGAACATTTTTGAAGTGGAAAAATATGATTTTTATAAGTTAAAATGGTTAAAATTTGAAGTATAATTGTTTCTGAAATTTTATTATAAATCTGAAAATTTATTTAGTAGCACTTCAGAAATGCTATCATTTCTGAAAATAAATTAAAACTGAACTATTACAGCAGTTTTTACTGAATTGAATTGTTTTCAATTATAACTTACCGTAGCATTTTCTAAGTGCTGCAAAACGCTAAAATTTCAATATTTGAAGTGTTTAACTGAATAAATGAACTTAAAAATGGCTAAATTTTTAGAATTGAATATTTGATTTAAAGGAACAATGACTTTAACTTTTAACGGTTTAAATGAATGATCTTAATGCGGAATTATAAATCATTTTGAAATTTATAACCACGGGTACAATGTTTGATTTCCATGTGATTGTTTGATGCACACCTTTGATTTTAAGAGTGGGGCTAGAGGTGAGCGGTTACTGCAGCTCTACGCTACCCTAGTCACAATAACACGGTTATTTGCATTTTTTACTTTAATATGGATATTTTTAGGATAGTGTTTTCTACTACTTAATTGATGGTTTGACCGATCCTTAAAGGATGGGCGATCCCAAGCATCCTTTAGGTTATTGTGCATTGCTATTACAGTTCACTTGAGTTGGTTTACATTGTATAAGTATGTATGTCCTGACTCGTGTTTTTGTGTTTCACTTTACGCTTGGGTCAGCCTGAGAATCACAGCTTTGGATTCACCTAATGGAGCTAGAGTTTTGCTGGAGCTTATATGTCTATCTATTCGTCTACTTCTTCCAGTTAGTTCCTATTAGATATCTGTCTCTATATTGTTGTTTATGTATTCTGACTTCTATTGTATCTATTTTACTATGAGATTTTGTATATATTTTGAGAGTATGTATATAGTAGCTTCATGAACTACTATGGTATTTTATTTCCACTGCGAGTATTCTGATATTTCAGTGTCTGTGATTTTGTGAATGATTTTATTTGCTCCAAATTTTATTACAATATGTTATTTTGAATTATTCAAGTCTAACATGTGTGGATTATTGTCGATTTGGATGGTCCAAAATAGTGGGTTATTACATTTGGTATCAGAGCTTTGGTTTTAGGCAAACCTTAGCCTGCGGAGCAAAAAACTCATTAGAGATAGGGTAGAAATACCCTAGAATGAGTGAAATCAATCTCAGAATCATTTCCTTATGAGAGAACATATTTTTGAAGTATAAAATGATTTTCAAATTATTTTGAAGGATTTTTAAATATTATTTTGGTATAAATTTTCTTATTTTGAAATCAAGATTTTCTAAACTTCATCCCTTCGGTATCCACCTTGTTAGTAATCACCTTGGTTTAGGATTCTTGTCGATTAGGATTCCTTGAACTTTGGAACGCTCCCACTTGTTCTGAAATCGATTCTTGTCTTCCCTACTCTATTCCTTTTTATTTTGGGGCATTCCATGGCTCCACTTTGAATGACCTCTATAAAGATCAGTGATTTGAATGATTTGTAAAGGGGTGAAACTCCTTTACAATTGGCATTGATTCACCGAAGATTTCTGTATCCTCGGTTTACGATGCTATCCATCTTATGCTATACCTGGATTCTATCTTTGGCATTCGAATGTCGATTTGCCTCAGATTTCTGCATTTATTATATTCCTGAAGTCACGGTTGACCCTGTTAAGGTCTCCCGTGATTTATATAGGCTTATCATCTCCTATTTGGTAATTATCTCATCTTCGTTTGAGCTTATCTTCGAATTAGAATTATATTTGATTAGAGTTTCTCTAAATTTGAATCTCTGTTTGTTTTGAAATCCATCCTTGAATCATCCCTAGGAAATTTGTGTTTGGTTGTATTTTGAAATTGTGCATACATTGAAACTATTAGTTTGATAAGGATGACCACATTTTATATATAAGAGTGAAATGTTTCCGTTAAGGATTACTTACCTTTTAAAAATGAAAATTTGAAGCTTTGAAAGGATTTGAATTTTGAAATTTTCATAAGAAATTGATTTATATAAAAATGATTTATAATTGAAGGGTTTTGAATTTGAAATTTGAGAGATTGAACTCCGGTATTTTTAAAATTGGTTTTACGGTTTTGAAACTATATGGTAATATGATTTAAAAGTATTTTCTAGATAAGAAATGTTTCAAACGACTTCAAATGTGTTCCAATGATTTCAAATAAATTTCAAGGAAGTTTGCAAGAAAATAGAAGTCCAGAACTCGCTTTGTCGCTGGAAAATAATTTCGGTGATGAGTGCACGCATCTTCAACATTGATTTTCGAGTTTCAGAGTGGGGGAGAGGCCACTCTAATAGTTTTGCTATGCGGGTGATTTTGTGAAACCATTTTGATTTCAAATTCCGAAGTATGATTTCATTTTCGAAAGATATATGTAAATATGTTTGAAATGATTTGAAGTGAGCCCGGTGTTAAATCCACGAGTTTCTGATTTGATTTAGTGTAACTCTATTTATGAAAATTGATTTACTGATTTGTTACTGATTTCCAACTCTGGGATTTGAAATTTGAATTCACCGACTATTTTGAAGGTTCGAACACTTCCAAATCAAGATTTAATTTTCAAAGCTAAGAAATTTCGATGAATATAAAATATTTGATAAAGTATATAAGTTTAGTTCTGTATGTTTAAAGTATGAAGAGTATGACTTAAATGAATTTGAAACATTTGTTAAGCAAATAATGTGAAAAAAAAGTAAATTAGATCTTTTGAACAGAAATAAATAGTTTAATGGTTTTAAAGGAATAGTTATAAATTTGGAAACCATTTTGGGTATAATTGATTTTGAGAAATATTTGGTTTTGAAAATAGATTGGAATGTAAAACCCAGTATTTATATGGTGATTTTGGAAATGAATTTGTTTGACTTAAATTATGTGAATATGGAAACTTGGGTTATTTTATAAACCCATTATTTTTGGAAAATTTGAAATTGAAGATGTTAATTTGGAAGAAATAACTTGGTGAAATCATATATGATTTTGGAAACTGAATTGATATTGAAATATATTGAAATTTGGGAACCATATGTTACTAAATACTTGATTTGGAAGTTATCGAACTTATATAAAATGGATTTGTATAAGTATGATGTTGATTTGAAAACTATTGATTTAAAAGGTACTCAATTTGAAAAGAGAAATCTTATATAATCGAAGTTTATATAAGTATGATTTGATATACTATTGATTTTGGAAAGTATTCGATTTGAAAATGAAATCCTATATAATGGACTTTATATAAGTATGATACTTTAAAGTGATTTGAAAAGGTACTATATGATACATATTTTCAAAGTAAAGTTATGGGAAGTGCCTTCTGCTTGATATCCGCTCTGTGGCCACATTGTGGATTCATTCTATCGATATTATTCTCTCTAATTTTTGGTTTTTCGGATGTGATACTCGAGTGTCCCACCGTGGCACAGCCCATGTTTTTTTCTTTTGAGCGCGACTGCATAGCGCAATTCACCTGGCTGAGATGGCCTAGGGGTACGGATTGTTTCCTGGGGGATCCAGGCGTAATCATTGTGTATCTTGTGAACTATGTAGGTCGCATTAGTAGTGAAATCGGCCTAGCTGAGAAGGCCTAGGGGTATGCATTGTTTCCTTGGGGATCCAGGAAAAATCATTGTGTATCCTGCGGTCTACTGGTCATCATGGTGTAACTCGCTGGGCTGAGAAAGCTTATGGATATGGATTGTTTCCTGGGGGATCCAGGCGTAACCATTGTGCATCTATGAACCATGGTTAGACAAAGGTATTGGTTTGGTTGTTTTGTTTGGAATTGTAATGACCTGCCCTTCTGACCGCCCCTAGTCGGTAATTAAACCAACTTGAAACGTTCAAAATGACGGATTGTTATTCAGTTTATAGAGTTTAAACAGAACCAGCCACAGAAACACGGAATAATTATATTTCACATAATGAATTTTTACACATATATCAGAGTTTATACAATGCATTTAAGTTTATACAGCGGAATATTTCTTTAAGTACAAAAATCCCTGAAAAAAGCTAAAGTGAAGCGTTATCCCCCATCTTTCTAACTTCGCTGCCCGAAAATCTTCAAGCTGTAAAATACTGGGTCTGACCCGAGTATTACATTCAAAAGAAAATAATACACGGGTCAGTCTAATTCAAACTCAGTTATTAGTGCATAGAGGCAATAATAATAACAATTAGACGACAGTCAAAAATATAAATTCACCTATCTGATCCTTTCAACAAAGAAAACGGATGATGGTAAACATAACACTTAACAGTGTTAAATAACGAATCAGTAGATTCAAATTATCAATGAAGATAGATGAAGGGATTATTCATGAAGATAATTTAGAAAAAAAAACATCAGAATTTGCCTAAACGGCAATTTAACAACAAAATGCGATTCAAAATATATTGAATTGGCAACATAAAACAATTTCCATCAACAGAAAACATCATTAAAAACATCAAATCTAGTAGGGCTGCAGTACACGCACGCGTGTACGGCCTCGCCACATTTAAACCTTTAACTCTGTGTGGCTGCAGTTCACGCTTGTGTGCACTGCCTCGCCACTACCGTGATGAAATACACAAAAGATCATAAATCAAAACAAAATAGGATATAAAAAAAACCATGTCGTGTGGCTGCAGTTCACGCTTGCGTGCACTGCCTTGCCACTATAGTGATGATGTACTCAAAAAGATCAATGAACCAAAATCAAATAAGATTCAAATATCAATGCCATGGCCTCAATGGTCAAAACAGACCAACATGGACAATGTGCACGTATGTGCACAATGAAAGTTCACAAACGAACACAAGGTCAAACCCGAGCATTTTAGCTGGATTCAACTCAATGTATAGAACAACTACCAAACAGGGGAAAACTACAATCATCAAAGTAAAGCAAGAAACAACTGCACATAGAATCTGCAGTTGAAACCAGCATATGGCCTCGGAACTAAACAGTCGAGCAACGACAACGTAAGTGCCGAACTCAACTGAAATTAGGAAAAACAAATCCAATTGCATCAGTCCAACGCAAACCGACAAAGGCAAGACTGCATATAAAAACGAAATTGCAGTCACAAATGAATACAAGGGCAAACTGCAACAAAAGAAACTGCAACGACCACAAGTACACAAAGAACAAAGGCTCGAATGACCCAGTGCGCAAAGGCAGGGGTACAAACTACATGAAACAGTAGAATGAGGTGAGAGCACCAAAATATGGCACCACAACGCACACATTAAAGGACACAGAGCATCGGAATCCAACAAAGGCAACTGGCAACAAAGAGTATACCAGAATGAAAAAAAATATCACTGCAACAAAAGAAACTGCAACCACCACAAATATTCAAGGGCAGGACTGCAACGAAAACGCAGCCACCACCTGAATACAAGGGCACATCAAAAATACAACTATCATACTGGGTCAAGCAAGTGCAACACAGTGACAAGCTCAACAAAAAAAATGGGCACGGCACAAGGTCAAACCCGAGTCATCGACTGGATTCAACTCAATGTATATATTGTGGAAATCAAAACTCAATGTTCAAATTTAGTCAACAGTTTAATGAAACCAAAGGTCACAGTTCAAAACCACATATTGAAAAAAAATCAGATAACTCACTTATCACTAGAATCAACTAACATTTTAAATCAGTGCTAGAGATGAGTTTTACTCACTTGCAAAACTTGATGAACAGAGATGCATACATACTTATTCATAGACATGTAGATACAACAGATTTTATACTTTTCAAATTATTCTAAAGTAGGGAAATGCAGACTACAATATCAAAGTTCAGGTCAGACCAGGGGAACAACAGAGACATGCTAAATAAAGTCAAGTGAAGCTAACCAACATACAAATCAGGTCAATGACCCCTTCATATGTGCAGTCCAAATTAAAGTGACAACAGGGACAACTCAACAAGTCCAGTAAGATAACCAATACAACAATCTCAATGTTCAAGCTACTGCACAATGCAAATAAAGACCAGTCCACAAGTATACCCAGCCACACATATATATATGATCATGTGGCTACACAGTGCACAGACCATATGAAGGAAATGCACATGTTAATTGGATAGCAAGTGCCACCCAGTGATGCAAGAAAATGAACAGACAGGATGGAATTAAATCAATGGCAACCTCGCAACCAACTAAGTCAGACTTCACTAAAACAATGGACCAGTGCATAGTGACTTCTACATAATAGAGACTTGTATTTATATTTGAAACTTTGTTTTAGAAAACTCAGGTCAAACCTTGGTTTAAAAATTTAAAACAGTTCTTAAATTTTCAGAGTTATTAACTAACTGTTTTTAACTTAATATATGTTTAATCTTTAGTTTAGAATATAACAACCAATATTGTCTTAACACTAAGCTCAAAACAAATCAGTATATCAATAGAGAATGATTTTTAAATCAAACATTGTATCGAGAAAACTCAAAACAGAGGGGTATATGATATACAGCCTGCACTCACATATTATTCATCATTCATAAGGCATTCATATATAAATATATAAACACATTCATTCACATACATATATGCATCAGAATTATACGTCTAAATTTGTTATTAAGTGACGTTACTCACAGTATTCTTAAAACTTGGATCTTGCAAATTCAAACATAAATTGTTCAAGCATCAAATCTTAAAGGAGGTTGAGGGGTGAAATTTCATATTTTTAAACTTATCCAATGACTATAAACATCAATCAAGAGCATATACAGGCATTTTTAAACAATCACACTATAAATATAAAACAACATATCAAGGCACAGAGGTAGATAAGTGGGTTTGCTCACTGCAGATTCAACAAGGTATGGTAGAACCGAAACTATGTTATTCAAGCAATTTGAAAAGTCAGAAATCAATCTCCGGTATCAAAATCAACTCAACTAAAACAATTCGAGGCCGTGGTGACCAAGTAAAGTAACCGAGTTACGAATCGACACCGAGAGTATCAGGTGTCAGATTTTATAAAAATTGTAACTTAATCAGGAAAGATTCATCGAAACAAAAACAACCTAATTACCAGTCTCGAAGTTGGTGATTAAAAATCAAGTTAAAGCCTGGTAATAACGAAATCAAGTTGAAGTCGATATCGAAACAGTTCAAAAAAATTTACCAAAAACCATATAGTTGAAACAGTAAAATATCCATGTATGCAAATTTAATTAAATCACTAAAAACATCAACATCGAAACAAATCGAATGGCCGAGGCGAAGCCTAACAAAAATCAGAGAAAATCAAACTCGAAACAGAGATGACAGAGAATATTGAATAGCTCAAAATCAACATCGAAACCAAAATCAACTATCGACAGCGGGTATTGAATTAGATGTGAGGGTCACTCACCTTTCACCGAAGCGAAGACGAACGAAGTAGAGACGCGGTGGTGAGGAACGAGCAAGGTGAATTCGAAACCGTGGCGGCAAAAATCGATCAAAGCCCTAATTTTTTTGGGGACAAAGAAGAAACTCGTGGCCGCCATTTAATTTTTTTTTTCTTTTCGTTTGATTTTTGAAGTGATGGAGGAAAGGGGGTATCGGCCATGCTTTGAAGAGAAGGGTGCGTGATTTTGGGCGTGATGGAAGGCATGAGTGAAGGCATGATTTTAAGCTGAAACAAGGGATTGGGTTAAGGCGTGAGTTATGGGATGCTGGTGAAAAAGAATAAAGCATGTTATATATATATATATATATATATATATATATATTTCAAATTCAATTTGTTTTGTATAAATTCTCTTTGACACGTTTATATGTCGTATACTCATATATCAACTAAGAACGCCACGAAAAATGAAATCTGATAATGATACAATATTCCGGACCCAATGGAACTGGTTTTGTCGAATTCCGAGACCGTGCCTCCGAAGGCTATTTTTAAATCAATTTAAACGATAAAATTTTCAAACTGTACGAATCACTTTCAAATTCAATTCTGAAGCTTCTATTATCTTCAGTATTATTAATATGAATTTTCTAAGCCTTTAAAATATTTTTAATCAGCTTAAAATTGAAAACTCAAAATTTTATTCAATTTTCAATAGATTAAATTCTAAAATTTAACCGCCAATTTTGTAGTTATATTGGGAATTCAAACTAAACCATCATTCAAATATTCAAAATTAATTAAATATTCCCAATTTAAATTGTTCAAAATTCAGGGTTGTTACAATCTTCCCCCGTTAAAAGAATTTCGTCCCGAAATTATAAGTTAGAAAAAAAACGATTGTTAAAATCTCACCGATATTTATACCCTACACAATTTTTACCAAGTTCGAATCTTATTAAAATAAATAAATATAGGATTCATTCCATTTATTTTATCTCCCTAGCTTTGTTCATTATTTTCTAAAATCAAGACGCCAAAGTCTTTTACCAAAATTTTCGACTTACAAAACTCAGATTTAAACTTGAAACTCTTCATGTTAGAGATTTGCATATCATATAATTTTTTTTTCAAAGCTGTGGACTTTCAAGATATTTTAAAAGATCTTCTTCCTTAATTCAATTAGGTTGGAATTATGTAATTCTAATTTTCAGACTATTGATTTACTATCTAAAGTTTTGAAAATACTTGCTAACTCGAAGTTTAACAAGTCTATCGTCGTTCTTACAGACATTAGGCATACGCTGGCCAGGCACAGGACTAAAAATCTCCAAGTACTAAATATACTTGCTTCAACTCCCAGTGAAAATACTTTTAAAAATTCTTTTAAAAATAGATATGGAAAGCACGTTCCCCCATGGATCACAGTCTTACCCGGCAGTTACTCTACTATCCCAGTAGAAACGCTTGTAATCTGTAGATTTCACATCTCTTGAATTTCGCCATGGTTGTTGCCATAGATCGCGGTTCACACGGCGGTTTCGCTACTATCCCAGTAGAAACACTTGTGACCATAGGCATCTCGCCCCTCAAATTACGCTTTGGCCTCTAGACTGCAGTTTACGCGGCGGTTGTGCTACTATCCCAGTGGAATCGCTTGTAACTATAGGCATCACGCCCCACGAATTACGCTAGCATACATCATCAATTCACATGATCCCATCACGATGATCCATCATGAGGGATTCTAGTCCAAATGGACATTCCAACTTATGGAAATTCTACGTAGCTACGAATTTCAAATGGACACTCACACCGAGTTCCAATCACCTTCACAAATTTTAAATGGAAGGTACATTTCCATATCCTCAGTTTAGAAAACATAGTATCATATACATATAGTACTTCATTTCACATTTTGTACATATCATACCTATGTAAACTTACATAGGATTTTCATAATAATGACTTTCCAAACTGATGGTTTTCGAATTATTATATTCACATATATAAGTTACGAAAACCACAATATCCCATACCCATCTCAAATAGAGGATTTCTAAATTTTCCATCTCGTTATCAATTTAAAATTTTCCTCTAAATCGATTTGAAAATTTTAAGGTTATCTCAAACCCAATTCACATTCATAATTCAATTCATTATCGACTTCACATTCGATTTGGATTTCACGTTACATCATCAATTGTCAACACACAATTGATGTCGACCGATATATAACCTCTGAGCTCGTACATCTCAGAGAAGGGTGTTAAGCTAAAATAATAAATTCTCCGCCACCACAGATATATATTTAATAGAGATCAATTGCTATGTCATCAATTCACCATGTTAGACATACAATCCAAATCGACTATTCGAAATTCAAAACTCAACTTATATTGTTTTTGGTGTCGAAGTTAAACTCAATTTAACTCATAATTCAATCTTTTTTTTGAAAAAATTCAAGTTAAACTAATTGTCCAAATTTCCCAAAAACATCTTTACAAGATATATATAATTTTCCATACTTAAACATTTGAAACAAATTTCAAATATTCACTTTTCAATTTATCTTTAAAAGATAGAATTTCAAACTTTCCATTTCATATTGAAAAACATTTTCATACTTATTTAATAATAAGTAATTCACAAATCCATTTATTTTCAACACTTGAAAAATATTCAATATACTTAAATCATAATCAAGTATATATTCCATTCTTTAAGGAAAGCGCTCATTTAAACACATTTATTTGAGTGAAAACGAATGTTACGTAAAACATCGTTACGACAACTCAAAATCTCTAGTATAGGGATTCGAATTTAAGATAGATATATAAATCCCAATACTATATTAAACATTTCCTTTCGGAAACCATTTACTATAACAACAGCGTTATAGTCCACCATTTCCTTATTTCTCGAAAACGTCTATTTCAACAATGAATGTTGAAATCTATGTATTCGACACTTAATGCATTTTAAAACATCTTTTAAAACAATTAACTTCATTTCATAATATCACTTCCCTAAAACATATCCGTTTTATTTAATAATATATTCACTGTCCAAAATCGTGAATATACTTATTTATTCAATTCAGTGTTTCTACACATTTGTTTAAAAGATTATCCACTGTCCAAAATCGTGCATAAATTCCCAACCAACTTTTATTATCACAATATTTAACTTAAAGGATAATTCGCTGTCCAAAATTACGAATATATCTCCTTTAATAACTTCTATGTTTCATTTATCAAATTCAATTGGTTTCAAATTTATAAACAATCTTTACAAATTTCATTTCTATTTATAAAACTTCGATTTATAAATCTCCTTTATTAATTCAATTCAATTTATATAAATCAATTATATAACAAAAGTCCATTTATAAGTTAAGTACTTATAATCCATTTATTTACTAAATCATTCTTCAAAACATTTGAAATCAATTTTCAAAAGAATTCAGAATCAAATTCCCAAGTTATAGTTCAATGATCCCCTTGGCTATACTAAATTGACATGTCATTTTATTTCACAATTATTACTTTGGAGATATTCAAAATATTGGATTTAAACCAATTATTAATTCACTTCACTTATATTTTATTTTTCTTAAATCTCAACAATTCGATAATGGTTTTCGAATGATCGGAACTCAAATCTAAGGAGACCTTACCGAAGAGAAACTATCGCAAACCTAAATTTAGAGAGGGAATTTTCGAAAAAAAATTGAATTTTCAAAATACCTTTTATTTTTCAAAGAAAACAATCTTATACTTCTTTTAATTTGAAAAACGTTTTCTTTAAAGTGATTCTAGTAACTATTCATATTAAACATCATAAACTGAGCTTTGTATAAACCAAAGCTCTGATACCACTTTTTGTAACGACCCGCCCTTCTGACTGCCCCTAGTCGGTAATTAAACCAACTTGAAACGTTCAAAATAACGGATTGTTATTCAATTTATAGAGTTTAAACAGAATCAGCCACAGAAACATAGAATAATTATATTTCACATAATGAATTTTTATACATATATCAGAGTTTATACAATGCATTTAATTTTATACAGCGGAATATTTCTTTAAGTACAAAAATCCCTGAGAAAGGTAAAGTGAAGCGTTATCCCCCCTCTTTCTAACTTCGCTGCCCGAAAATCTTCAAGCTGTAAAATACTGGGTCTGACCCGAGTATTACATTCAAAAGAAAATAATACACGGGTTAGTCTAATTCAAACTCAGTTATTAGTGCATAGAGGCAATAATAATAACAATTAAACACAGTCAAAAATATAAATTCACCTATCCGATCCTTTCAACAAAGAAAACAGATAACGGTAAACATAACACTTAACAGTGTTAAACAACGAATCAGTAGATTCAAATTATCAACGAAGATAGATGAAGGGATTATTGATGAAGATAATTTAGAAAAAAAACATCAGAATTTGCCTAAACAGCAATTTAACAACAAAATCATCAAAATGCGATTCAAAATATATTGAATTGGCAACATAAAACAATTTCCATCAATAGAAAACATCATTTAAAACATCAAATCTAGTAGGGCTGCAGTACATGCACGCGTGTACGGCCTCGCCACATTTAAAACGTTAACTCTATGTGGCTGCAGTTCACGCTTGTGTGCACTGCCTCGCCACTACCGTGATGAAATACATAAAAGATCATAAATCAAAACAAAATAGGATATTAAAAAAAACCATGCTGTGTGGCTGCAATTTACGCTTGCGTGCACTGCCTTGCCACTATAGTGATGATGTACTCAAAAAGATCAATGAACCAAAATCAAATGAAGATTCAAATATCAATGCCACGGCCTCAATGGTCAAAACAGACCAACATGGAAAATGTGCATGTATGTACACAATGAATGTTCACAAACGAACACAAGGTCAAACCCGAGCATTTTAGCTGGATTCAACTCAATGTATAGAACAACTACCAAACAGGGGAAAACTGCAATCATCAAAGTAAAGCAAGAAACAACTGCACATAGAATCTACAGTTGAAATAAGAAAATGGCCTTGGAACTAAACAGTCGAGCAACGACAACGTAAGTGCCGAACTCAACTGAAATTGGGAAAAACAAATCCAATTGCATCAATGCAACGCAAACCGACAAAGGCAAGACTGCATATAAAAACGAAACTGCAGTCACAAATAGATACAAGGGCAAACTACAACAAAAGAAACTGCAACCACCACAAGTACACAAAGCACGAAGGCTCGAATGACCCAGGGCGCAAAGGCAGGGGTACAAACTACATGAAACAGCAGAATGAGGTGAGAGCACCAAAATATGGCACCACAACGCACACATTAAAGGACACAGAGCATCGGAATCCAACAAAGGCAACTGGCAACAAAGAGTATACCAGAATGAAAAAAAATATCACTGCAACAAAAGAAACTGCAACCACCACAAATATTCAAGGGCAGGACTGCAACGAAAATGCAGCCACCACCTGAATACAAGGGCACAGAAAAAATACAACTATCATATTGGGTCAAGCAAGTGCAACACAGTGACAAGCTCAACAAAAAAAATGGGCACGGCACAAGGTCAAACCCGAGTCATCGACTGGATTCAACTCAATGTATATATCGTGGAAATCAAAACTCAATGTTCAGATTTAGTCAACAGTTTAATGAAACCAAAGATTACAGTTCAAAACCACATATTGAAAAAAAATCAGATAACTCACTTATCACTAGAATCAACTAACATTTTAAATCAGTACTAGAGATGAGTTTTACTCACTTGCAAAACTTGATGAATAGAGATGCATACATACTTATTCACAGACATGTAGATACAACAGATTTTATACTTTTCAAATTATTCTAAAGTAGGGAAATGAAGACTACAATATCAAAGTTCAAGTCAGACCAGGGGAACAACAGAGACATGCTATATAAAGTCAAGTGAAGCTAACCAACATACAAATCAGGTCAGTGACCCCTTCATATGTGCAGTCCAAATTAAAGTGACAACAGGGACAACTCAACAAGTCCAGTAAGATAACCAATACAACAAGCTCAATGTTCAATCTACTTCACAATGCAAATGAAGACCAGTCAACAAGTATACCCAGCCACACATATATATTATCATGTGGCTACAAAGTGCATAGATCATATGAAGGAAATGCACATGTTAATTGGATAGCAAGTGCCACCCAGTGATGCAAGAAAATGAACAGACAGGATGGAATTAAATCAATGGGAACCTCGCAACCAACTAAGTCAGACTTCACTAAAACAATGGACCAGTGCATAGTGACTTCTACATAATAGAGACTTTTATTTATATTTGAAACTTTGTTTTAGAAAACTCAGGTCAAACCTTGATTTAAAAATTTAAAACAGTTCTTAAATTTTCAGAGTTATTAACTAACTGATTTTAACTTAATATATGTTTAATCTTTAGTTTAGAATATAACATCCAATATTGTCTTAACACTAAGCTCAAAACAAATCAGTATATCAGTAGAGAATGATTTTTAATCAAACATTGTATCGAGAAAACTCAAAACAGAGGGGTATATGATATTCAGCCTGCACTCACATATTATTCATCATTCATAAGGCATTCATATATAAAGATATAAACACATTCATTCACATACATATATGCATCAGAATTATACGTCTAAATTTGTTATTAAGTGATGTTACTCACAATATTCTTAAAACTTGGATCTTGCAAATTCAAACATAAATTGTTCAAGCATCAAATCTTAAAGGAGGTTGAGGGGTGAAATTTCAGATTTTTAAACTTATCCTATGACTGTAAACATCAATCAAGAGCATATACAGGCATTTTTAAACAATCACACTATAAATATAAAACAGCATATCAAGGCACAGAGGTAGATAAGTGGGTTTGCTCACTGCAGATTCAACAAAGTATGGTAGAACCGAAACTATGTTATTCAAGCAATTTGAAAAGTCAGAAATCAATCTCCGGTATCAAAATCAACTCAACTAAAACAATTCGAGGCCGTGTTGACCAAGTAAAGTAACCGAGTTACGTATCGACACCGAGAGTATCAGGTGTCAGATTTTATACAAATTATAACTTAATCAGGAAAGATTCATCGAAACGAAAACAACCAAATTACCAATCTCGAAGTTGGTGATTAAAAATCAAGTTGAAGCCTGGTAATAACGAAATCAAGTTGAAGTCGATATCGAAACAGTTCAAAAAAATTTATCAAAAACCATATAGTTGAAACAGTAAAATATCCGTTGCAAATTTAATTAAATCACCAAAAACATCAACATCGAAACCAATGGAATGGCTGAGACGAAGCCCAACAAAAATCAGACAAAATCAAACTCGAAACAGAGATGACAGAGAATATTGAATAGTTCAAAATCAACATCGAAACCAAAATCAACTATCGACAACGGGTATTGAATTAGATGTGAGGGTCACTCACCTTTCACCGAAGCAAAGACGAACGAAGTAGAGACGCGGTGGTGAGGAACGAGCAAGGTGAATTCGAAACCGTGGCGGCAAAATTGATCAAAGCCCTAACTTTTTTTTGGGGACGAAGAAGAAACTCGTGGCCTCCATTTAATTTTTTTTCTTTTCGTTTGATTTTTGAAGTGATGGAGGATGTAACGACCCAGAATTTTAAATAATTTAATTTGAAAATATTTAATTAATTTTAAATATTTGAATGACGGTTTGAATTGAATTTCAAATTATCAGAATGAATTGGCGATTAAATTATAGAATTTAATCTATTGAAAGTTGAATAAAAATTTGAATCTTCAATTTTAAGCCGATTAAAAATATTTCAAAGGCTTGTAAAATTCATATTGATAATACTGAAGATAATAGAAGCTTCAGAATTTAATTTGAAAGTGATTTGTTCAGTTTTGAAATTTAATCGTTTGAATCGATATTCAAAAATAGCCATCCGAGGCACAGTCTCGGAATTCGACGAAACCAGTTCCATTGGGTCCGGAATATTGAATTATTGCCGGATTTCAAATTTCGTATTTTTTGGAGCTGTTATGTGAGCGTACGAGAGATAAACGCGTCGAAATCAAATTAGATTCAATTTAAATTTAAATTTAAAAATTGGTCAACGACATCACATTATTTCCATTTATCACGCCTAAAACTATGCCGAATATCACGATGATGATCGTGCCGAGCATACTTCATTCAGTTTAAATATTCCTCTCCCTCGTTCAAAAACAAGATCTTCGAACGAAGTAAAAATGGCTGCTTCCCTTATTAAATTCAAATTCGATTCCTTCCCCTTCATGTTTTCGTTTCAAAACCAAGTCACAGCCGTATCAACGAAAAAAAAAAAAAAAACCCAAATCAAGCAATGGGGACGAGCGCGATTTCGTGGCAGCGGCGATCGAGGCTGAAGGCCAAAGGAATCGAATCGCGACTAAGCAACGCGCGCGTGTTTGCGCGTGATGAGATGGGGCAGAATCATCGCGGCGGCGGCGACGAAATTTAGGTGTTTGCGATTGAAGATGGAGGAAGGTGGTCGCGCTCGCCTTAGGGCTTCAATACGGCGGCGCTTGGAGTTGTGCTCGCGTGCATAGGTGGAGCGGCACGAGGCGGCGACTGGCGGCAACATCTAGGGCACGGCAACGAATGCGACTCGCGATGAGGTTGGAGGGAAGTCGCGTAGAAGGCAGCGGCAGTGTAGGAGATGGTGGCAACTGTGCGACAGCGATGAAGTGGAGCTCGAGTTCGAGCTAATTTCACAGTAAGGTATATTGTTTTTTTTTTTTGATTTAATTTAAACAAACATTTATATGAAAATAATAGACAAACAGAAAAGAAAATGTTTCCATTTATATATATACCTATATACAGTAAAAAAAATAAAAAAAATATAAATAGTTAGATATAAACAGAAAAAAAAAATTTGGATTGAACAATTTTAATTAAGGGTTCAGTTTGAAATTTCTAGTTAAATTTATTTTAAAGAGGAAAAAAATTAGTTAAAATAATTTATTAAAAAGGAATTTGTTAAAATTTGAAGTATTCGCTTATTTAAAAATCTATTTTTAATAACAAAAAATTATTTGTAAAATAAAATTAGTTAGAGATTTAATTTATTTAATAAAATGATTTATTAAAAGAAATATTATTATTTTTGGAAAAATGGGTTAAGAATAATTTATTAAAAGAAGAGAATTTAGTTTTAAAATTTAATTGTAGTTAAATAAATTTATTTAAGTAAATTTAGTTGAAATTTAAATTTTATTAAATAAATTTGTTAAGAGTAATCTGTGTAAAAAATTAAAAAGAAAATTTGTTAAGAATTCAAATTCATTTGATAAAATGAATTATTTAAGGAAATTTGATCTTTAAATTAAATAAAGAAATAAATTAAAAGAATTCTAGTTTAGGATTTAAATCTTCACTTAGACAATTTTATTGAAAGTGAGTTTGGTTAATTTAAATTAAAATTTTAGTTAAAATAATTTATTAAACAAAGGAATATTAAAAGATTTGAGAAAATTTATATAAGCAAGATGTTAGAATTATTTTAAAAAGAAAATCAGTTTGAATCTTTAATTTTTAGTTTAAAATAGAAATCATTAACTTGAGATTGAAATAATTAGTTGAATAAATTCAATTTAAGGATAAGTTAATTAAATCTATTTAAGAAGAAAATTTAGTTTTAAAATTAAATTGTAGTTGAATAGAATTATTTAAAAGGAAAATTTATTTATAACAAATTTAATAGTTAAAACCAAAGTTTGTTAGTTGATTTAATTTATAAAAGGAAATTTAAATTTTAGTTAAATAAAATTTTAAAGAAGAAATTGGTTTAAATAAAACTATCAGTTAATTTAACTATTAAAAAGAAAGCACCGATGAATCGAAATTATCAAATGAAAATTAACAGTTCGATTAATTCAAATATTAACAAACTGTATAATTATTTATACAAGGTATAAATGAAGAAAACAAGTCGAATTGGAAATGGATTGCTAATAAAAGCAAAGGTGAGAACTTCTCGCTCAAAAGGAATTTTATTGTTTATTTAAATTTTAAATAGTTAGATTTAAAATTTGCTTGACTGTATTAATTGAATGCTTGAATGATGATTGTTATATATACATATATATATATATATATATATATATATATATATATATATATATTGGATGTGAATAGACCCTATACGCCGTTAGTAAGCGGAGGTTATTTATTACACCCATATACCGCGATATTCCACCTCGAAGTGGAATTGGTATTATATTATATAGCAATATATATATATATATTGGCATATGTATATATTGCAGTTGATTGATTTCCCGCATTTTCTTTTAGCGGATGAGACCCTATTGCGCCGTTAGTAAGCGGATATATATTTATAAAATCCCATGTACCGCGATATTCCGTCTTGAAACGGAATGGTATTGTGCTAATGTCTGTGGATGCAGGGAAACAGGTTGGAGGGATCCAACTGGATTCCTTACAAATATTTATTTGATTTCATATATTGTGATATTTGATTGTTTATCATGGATGATATATAATGTTTGAAAGTCGTGATTGACTATTGATGTGTTGCATCATCGGATCCAATTTTGAAGTGTAAAAATAACGATTTTGATTTCTAAAGTGATTTTCGGAAATATACGTTATAAATATTTTTTGAATTGATTCATCTTAAATAAATAAACGTTATAATTTTAATATTATGAAAATTATGATTTTTGAGAAATACAGTTAAAAGTTGATTTTTGAAAATATGGGATTAGTGATTTTATAAAATAGTTTGAACTGGGAATTCTGAATTTATTATAAGAAGTTTAAAGATAGGATTTATAAAAATTTTATTTTATAAATCAGAATGATGAAATTATAAAAGAATTTAAAGATGTTTAAAGTAATAATATAAATGGATTTATATTAAAAGATTTATAAATTGATATTTATAAATTTAGAATATCTTAAATTATAAAACGAGCTTTTATAAATGATAAGATGATTTGTAAATAGATTTCATAAAGGAATGAAATCTATAGAATTTATCAAATTTGATTATTTTATAAATCAAAATGATAAATTATAAAGGAGTTGAAAGACGTTTTAAAATAGTAATATAAATTGTTTTATATTAAAAAGATTTATAAATTGATATTTATAAATTAAAAATATTGGAATTATAAAACGAGCTTTTATAAGTATTAGAAAGAATTGTGAATGAATTTCACTAATGAATGAAATTTATAGAATTATAACGGTAAAGTTATAGAATTTTATAAATAAAAATTTATAAAGTTATTTAGGAAATAGATGTGGATAAATAAATGAATCTTAGAAGTTATAAGATTTATAGATTTGGGAAGTTTGAAGGAATGATTTTGTAAATAAATAAATTATAAGTATTTGACTTATAATATGAATTTTAGTATATCATTGAGATATGAAATTGAATAGATTTATAAAGGAAATTTATAAAAGAAAGCTGTTATAAAATAAATAGAAATAGAATTTATAAACATTGTTTTATAAATCCGCAACGACTTATTTTGATAAGGAATTGTTGTAATTTATTTATGGAATTATATTCATGTTTTAGACAGTGAATAATTCTTTAAAATAAAATGAATAGAAATGATGAAATTTATTAACAAGTGTATTCACGTTTTTGAATAGTGAATATTTTGTTAAAGAAATTATTTTGGATGTGATGTTTTAAATAGAATTAAAACGATCTAAAGATGTTTTAAAATGTATTGAGATTCGAAACCATAGATTTCAACATTCATTGTTGAAATAGACGTTTTCGAGAAATAGAAGGAAATGGTATATTATAACACTGTTGTTATAATAAATGATTTCCGAAAGGAAATGTTTTGTATAATATTGGGATTTATATATCTATTTTAATTTCGAATCCCTATACTAGTGATTTTGGGTTGTCGTAACGATGTTTTACGCAACATTCGTTTTGACCCAAATAAATATGTTTAAGTGAATGATTTCCTTAAAGAATGAAATATATACTTAATTTCGATTAAGGTATATTAAATATTTTCTAAGTATAGAAAATAAAAAGATCTGTGAATTACTTATTTTTAATAAGTATGGAAATGCTTTTCCAATATTAAGTGAATATTTGGAATTTTTTTTTTTAAGATAAATTGAAAATGAATATTAGAAATCGAATGGAAATCGTATATTCATAAATAATTTTGGAATGTAAATTCAATATGGAATTTATAAATGAAATTTGGAGAATGAGTTTAAAAATAAATATTGATTTATTTTTAAAGAATGGAGAATGTATATCTTATAAAGATACTTTTGGGAAATAAATAATTTGGAAAATTATTTGGAATCTGGTGATGTTGGCATATCTATTGATAGTTCAATAACCGACTATCAATATTTACCTTTAAATAGGTATTTGTTGTGATTTGTTCGAAATTGGATGCCACACTTATTTTTTTTAAAATAAGGGCTCACTATTCGGGTTAACCGGGAAAGGACCTTGGGGTCGTATAACCCATTCCGAATATGTGATACGTCGTTATAAATTGCATTCGAAGATCGGTGTTGAAGACCGGATATTTTCGAAAACGAAAGGGTTTCTTGTTGATTGCCTCTGCACTGGCTGATCCCTGGTATTGAGATCTCCATATGTGATGGGAAATCCGAACGTGATTAGAGATTATTCGGATTGCAAGGACTTCTTTGTAAGTGCCTTCGGTTCAGTTCGAGCCCGGAACAGACTTGTATGGTTGTGTGTCTGACATTACAAATTGAGACGTAAAGCCGATTTCATTCAAATATATTTCTGTTGGTGGCGGAGAATTTATTCTTTTAGCTTAACACCCTTCTCTGAGACGTACGAGCTCAGAGGTTATATAGTTGAAGTTATCAGCGATGTATTCCCAATTTGGTAATGTGACATGCTGAGTGTTGCTGAAATGATCATTGTCTTGATTATTGTGATAGGATCATTTATTTGATCGTCTATCTTGATGATCATTGTGTTGATCATTTGTTGACCCAAAGCATGGCTTTTGTATAAAGTATGTTTTTGTGGACGTGACTTCGTCGAGCCTCAGACCCCGGAAATGGTCAAAACAGGAAAGATGCGACAAGGTTATGAGGGGTAGCTCCCTTTAGGGTATGTACATTTCCTTCTGGATAGAGGTTGTATCATGGTATGGAGCCCAGATATTTAACCTATGTGGTTACTGCGAATTTATTACTTTGTGGTTGTTGGCTATCGGGATCCCGTGAGAAAGGTCGTTTACGATCGGGGAATGGCGTGCTCGTGTCAGTAGTTACCCAGTTAGGGGTAACCCGGCCTTGTGTTGGTAGAGTTCCGGTTTGGTTCTCGGGGATGTCTTTCCAGAGGCATTCTCATGTGGCAATGGGAAGTTCCTTGGCCTGACCATTTGTTGGAAATCCAAAGAAACAATACGTGACTTGTACGGTTTTAGTTGTAGAACCTGCCATCTAATATGGTAGCTATAGTAGGCATAATATAATGGTACCTATGCTGGCTAAGATTTATATTCTACTTTCGAAATATCTTCTACACTATGCACTAATAATAATATCAAAATTGATTTGATTTTAATACGTATCAAGCATCTTTGACTAACATAAGAAGAAATCTTCCCCAAGTCTGCGTTTGCATTGTGTGTGTGGCGGGAGGTCTTATGGTAGTCTCATTTTTAAAAGCATTGCGAATTGATTTTTTAAAATATTCTTCTATTTTGATTTTTAAAGATAAATAAACTGTTTTGAGCTCTCACACCAGTCACATGACTGACTCGGAGTTTATTGTTTTCCTTCCTAAACTCTGGGTGCCCACCAATTTTCACACGGGCAGTCAAGAGTTAAGGTTTATCAGGATATTCTGGATATTCTGGAATTGCTGGAGGCAAGCTGGATGGCGTGGCGTATTACTAGTATATAGTATTTCTTTTTCCGCTGCACTGTTATTGTTGTATGATGTTGTACACTCTGATGATATGATGTAATGTAATGTATAAAATGTAATAACTGATAGTTCTTTGTTTAAAGATTATTCATTTATTATTATATGTTGTTCCGCTGCGAATTGTGAGATTCTGATGTTGTTCTGTTGTTTTCTGTTCCGTTCTATTTTAAAATTTTGTTCTATTCTCTATTTTCTTTCTCTTCTCTTTTCTTTCTATTTTAAAATTTTCTATTTTCTTTTCTCTCTATTTTCTATCTTCTCTCTTCTTCTCTTCTCTTTTCATAAATTCTTTTTGAAACCCATAACTATTCGGTTTTTCGGCAACGAAAAATCGAAGCGTTACAGAGGAAAGGGGGTATCGGCCATGCTTTGAAGAGAAGGGTGCGTGATTTTGGGCGTGATGGAAGGCATGAGTGAAGGCATGATTTTAGGCTGAAACAAGGGATTGGGTTAAGGCGTGAGTTATGGGATGCTGGTGAAAAAGAATAAATCATGTTATTTTTTTTATATATATACATATATATTTTTTCATTTCAAATTCAATTTTTTTTGTATAAATTCTCTTTGACACGTTTATATGTCGTGTCCTCATATATCAACTCAGAACGCGACGAAAATTGAAATCTTATACTGGTACAATATTCCGGACCCAATGGAACTGGTTTTGTCGAATTCCGAGACCGTGCCTCGGAAGGCTATTTTTAATTCAATTTAAACGATAAAATTTTCAAACTGTACGAATCACTTTCAAATTCAATTCTGAGCTTCTATTATCTTCAGTATTATTAATATGAATTTTCTAAGCCTTTAAAATATTTTTAATCAGCTTAAAATTGAAAATTCAAAATTTTGTTCAATTTTCAATAGATTAAATTCTGAAATTTAATCGCTAATTTCATAGTTATATTGGGAATTCAAACTAAACCATCATTCAAATATTCAAAATTAATTAAATATTCCCAATTTAAATTGTTCAAAATTCAGGGTTGTTACAGGATTGTACTTTCCATATTTGTTTTTAAAAGTTTTTCAAGTATTTTCACTGGGTGTTGAAACAAGTCTACTACGTACCTAGAGAATTCTAGCTTTGCGCCTGATCAACGCACTGCCAGAGTCTACGGGAACGAGGATAAACTTGTTAAGACATCGAGTTATAAAAGTATTTTGATAAAGTATTATATAAAGGATATTTTGATTATTTATTTTACCCTTCCAAATAATTGAAATTTATATAGCTTTAGAATAATGGTTCATCCTTGTCTTTCAACCTATTTTTTCCCTTCTAGCTATTCATGTTCTCCACCTTGTCAAACTTACCTATAATAACAGTTATCAGGTATAATTTTAATCTTCTTGTCATCTTGTCTTAATCTTATTTCATTTTATCTTTTCTGTGTTTTCCTTACCTTGTTCCTTTTCGAGGACGAAAAGATTTGAGTGGGGGAGAGTGTAACAACCCTGTATTTTGTGATTATTTTAATTATTTTAACTGAAATTCCTGATTTAAAAACTTTATTTTATTTATTAAAATGGATAAATTTTGTTATTTTTAATATAGATTTTTATTTTTGTGTGAATTATAATTCCAAACCTGAATAAATGGAATATTTCCAAAAAAGTGGATTTTTGGTCAAAATGGTCAAACTTTGACTTTTAAATTTAAAATTTAAATTTTTGAATTTTTGAATTTATCTTTTATTATGAAAATTGATTTAATTTTAAGAATACTGCTTTTTTGTTTCGTTGAAATCAGATTAATATTGTGAAAGTTATGCTTTTACAATATTGTGTGTAAATGGTTTTATTTAACAAATTTGTTTATTTCAAATTTATATAAATAATATCTTTGATTGTAAAATCATCTTCTAATTTGTGTCACATGATATGTTATGCATATATTTTATTTTTAAAACATTTTTAAATATATTTATAATTTTCAAATGTTGATTGTATATTGTTTTCAATTTTTAATTCTAGTTCCGTTAAATAAAGTATTTTCTTTATTTATTTCCTACTTTTCCTAAAACTATTTATTTATTCTTCATAATATCTTCCTCTACCATAATTTTATTATTTATACATTCATTTAGTAATTAAATGGATAAGTATTTAGATCCCTACATATTTCTTGGTAAGAAATTTCAAATATAAATATACACGTTATTGTTTTAATTTATCTTTGGTATTGTATCTATATTTATATATGGCTTTGTTTTGTTGTTGAATGCAAGATTAACATCTTGGATCTCTCTCTCCACTCGAATAAAAAGTCGTATCGTGCTTTTTAGTATTCGTTTGTGTGTTTTGATTTGCTAACTCCTGCATAAAAGGTGAGTAATTCACACATGACATCTTTACTTATATAATTAGTAAATTGACACCATATGAATCTGTTGATTTTATCATCATGTTATACCTGCCTGTGTTACAAATTATATAATGTTAATCCTATTTATTTATCTGTCATATCATCAGATACTGCTATATGTTGTTACTGTTCGGTTTATTTTGGTCATCACTGCAAGTTCCCTGTTAGTATAGAAATCACTATGGGTTGAAATGATACATACCCAAACGGACTTTAGAATAGGGGAAATCTGTGACGACCCAAACTCGATGTCCAATAAACGACATCAAATTCGCATCGCCGGAGCTTATAACAACAATTAGATGAATATAAAACAGCGGAACAGAATCAATATCATAAATAACATCACTGTTACAACATCAACATAATATCCATACTGCAATAGAGTACATAATACATACACTACAACTCCAAATACAACATCATGATAATACAACAGTGAACATATATCCAAAAGTTCTTAAACAAGAGAGATGATTACGAACTCCCAAAAGCTAAACACCTGTAATCTCCAATAGCTCCTAAGATATATCCAAGATAAGAGCTCCAAAATACTGCTACTCCAAAATATAGAAACCTGCTACTAGGCTGCCCGTGTGGAAATAATGGGCACCCAGAGTTTAAGAAAGAAAACAATAAACTCCGGATCAGCCATGGGACTGGTATGAGTAAACAAAACAGTTGTATTTTAAATAAACAAGATTTATAAAAGAATTTTCGAAATGCTTTTAAAAATGGAACTACCATAAGACCTCCCGCCACACACACAATGCAAACGCAGAATTGGAGGAGATTTCTTCTTATGATAGTTAAATATGCTTGATACGAGAAAAGAACTCTTTGATATTATTACTAGTGCATAGTGAAGGAAATCATTTCGAAAATAGAATATTAATCTTAGCCAGTATAGGTACCATTATATTATGCCTACTATAGCTACCTCCTGAGGAAGCAGGTTCTACAACTAAAACCGTACAGGGTTTCGTATTGTTTCTTTGGATTTCCAACAAATGGTCAGGCCAAGGAACTTCCCATTGCCACATGAGAACGCCTCTGGAAGGACGTCCCCGAGAACCAAACCGGATCTCTGCCAACACAAGGCCGGGTTACCCCTAAATGGGTAACTACTGACACGAGTATGCCATTTCCCGGTTGCAACCAACCTTTAACCGGGGCCCCAGCAACAAATCACAAAATCATATATATATATCTGCGATATCCACATAAGTTAAGTATCTGGACTCCATACCATGATACCACTTCTATCCAGAAGGAAATGTACACACCCTAAGGGTGCTACCCCCAATAACCTTGCTGCATCTTTCCTGTTTCGACCATTTCGGGGTGTGAGGTCCGACGAAGTCACGTCCACAAAAACACACTTTATACAAAATCCGTGCTTTGGGTCAACAAATGATCATAGAAATGATCACCAAGATAGACGATCAAACAAATGATCCTATCACGAATAATCAACACAATGATCATTTCACAGCAACACTCAGTATGTCACATTACCAAATTGGGAATATATTGCTGATAACCTTCAACTATATAACCTCTGAGCTCGTACGTCTCAGAGAAGGGTGTTAAGCTAAAAGAATAAATTCTACGCCACCAACAGAAATATATTTGAAAGAAATCGGCTTTATACCTCAATTTGTAATGTCAGACAGACTATCCATACAAGTCTGTTCCGGGCTCGAACAGAACCGAAGGCACTTTCAAAGAAGTCCTTGCAATCCGGATATCCACAATCCTGATCGGATTCCCCATCACATATGGAGAACTCTATACCGGAGCAACTCGGTGTAGAGTCAATCGACAGGTCATCCTATCGCTCTCGCAAATACCCGGTCTTCAACACCGGTCTTCACATTCTATCCATAACGTCGAATCACATATTCGAAATGGGTTATATGACACATAGGTCCTTTCCCGGCTAATTCGAATAGTGAGTGTCAAATTTTAAAACATGTGGATGTCATTCACAAATATTCACAGGTTCAATGTGGGTTTCGGATAACCAACTGAAATCCGATACCCTGTCGCATCGAAGTTTAATTGCCGTTTTACGGGCAACAGAGTTTTCACATCAATACAGAACGAATCACAATCACAGTACAATAACATGGAAATTACATCATACAGAATTACAAACAGAACAAAGATGATATCGATATAAGTTAACAACAATAGTTAATTATTTACCAAATCTAAACGAATGAGATAAATTAACCAAATAATTATTTTATTGATTTTTCAATCAATGATTTATTATTCTTAATGACAATTTAATTAATCTTAATCAGCTTGATTTATTTAATTAATTATTTTAATAAACTGCCAATTAAATTAGTTAACTTAATTTATCTAATCAATAAATTCTTAATTATAAATTTATTTAAGTACTTAATGGTTTATTAAATCCATTTTAATTACAAATTGTATATCATTCTTAATTTCCTTTCAAATTAATAAAAATAATCATTTACCTTAATTATCGTCTTGAATCTTCTTTATATTTTCAAAATCAATTTATTACAGTTATAAAAAGTTTTAATATAAATTAATTCAAACTCTTATTTTAGATTTAATCAAAAAAAATTAATTTAAAAAAAAAAAATTTAAATGATGTAAACTCATAATAAGTTTTCACTTAACATAAATCGACATTGTTTACCTTGGAATACAAAGATTTACTTAACGTTGAAGTTATGCAATCGTATTGGGCCTAATCCAAATTTTCAAAACCCAAAGTAAAAATAGGGCTCCACTCGAGTAAAACCCCTGCCCTCCTCAACACTTTCCCGAGCCTCTTCTCTCCCTCCCGCGTCTGTTCCTTCTTCTTCTTCTTTTTTTTTTTTTCAGGTTAAAAACTTAATTTGTACAGGGCCAACACCTTTGAACGCGAGAAAACCCGAAGCCCTTCACGAATTTTTCCGAGTCTTCCCCGAAACCAAGCACACGTGAAAACTGCCTGACACCTACACCACCGCTGTGCACGTGCACAGCCTCTGGCCAACATTCTGGCGAACT
This sequence comes from Allium cepa, assembly GCA_030765085.1. Classification (NCBI taxonomy): domain Eukaryota; kingdom Viridiplantae; phylum Streptophyta; class Magnoliopsida; order Asparagales; family Amaryllidaceae; genus Allium; species Allium cepa. The sequence continues at coordinate 153,282,944 of CM060945.1, forward strand.
CCACCTACCTCGGCAAACCACAATACGCCCTCTCACTCAAATTCGAAACCCAGATCCTCATGAAAAGTACTAAAACGAAAAACAACCCTGAACTCGAACCAAAACCCAAACACTCGACTGCAAATCACCACGTCCGGCTAACCTCAACCCATAGAGGCGACGCCACTTCGTCCACGTCATCGCCGTACTCTCCTCAACCATCTCCCTGAAGCGCGAACCACTCGAACGCTCCACAGTGGCAAAATCAAATTTTTACTGAACACGAGATAAACTGGAACCCAAACCCTATGTTTGATTCAACTTCAAAATCCATGCGTTGGAAAAATTATTTAGCATTTTTCCCAAAATCATATAGGGTTAAACTTTCTACAACTCAAGTTTCAACAATTAAAATTTATTCAATCTTCCTAAATTTGTAAAAATATAGTTTTTACTCACTTACGAACTGCACACAAAATACTCATTTAGAAATCTTCATTTTTGGTTTAAAAATCATGATTTTCAGTGGGGATTCAAGTTATGAAGTTTAATCAATGTTTTGAAATGTTCGAATTTTCCATATGTTTAGCATTCCATTGTAAAACTGAGCTCCACAGAGACATTCCCTCACTGTTTAGCTTGCAACAGGTTTTAAAACTTGATTTTGTTTAAACTATCTAATTTTGTTCAAGTTCTAAGTCTAACAATGGTTAAATGAAAGAAATTTGAGTTTGTTTATAACTGTGTAAAAACAATGTCCAGATTAACAACTCAACTCTGGGAAAAAGAAAAGAAAAAAAAACAGAGAACAAGTAAATTTACTCAGATCAAACATAAAACTGTTTATTAACTTATGTAAACCCTCAGAGCATTCATATATATAAAACAATACTTGTTTTCCAGATATAAATGCAACTAAGTCAAGTTCATAAAAAAAAAAATTTAAAAGGTTGATGTTACTCACCAGAAATTTGTTTTGAAACAGAAAGCACTCTGGTTTTGGAAGTCTGCAGTTTAACTTCTTCTTCTTTCTTTTTTTTTTCCTATCTTTTTTTTCCTTTTTAATTCCAGATCTTTGCAAAAATTTGTTTGAATGATACTTGAGTTGTTTTTAACAAATGAATGTGAGGCTTTGTATACGTATACATATAGGAGAAAAGTGGTGTATAGGGTAAAGCATAAGCAAGTACAAGTTGAAGTAAAAGAAAAACTAAACCATGCTTGTTAATAAATGTTAGTGTGTGCTGAAAAGATTGTGTACATGCACTGCATTAAATGAAGTATGTTGTGAAATGTTTATTCACTCCACTGCATACTTTCAGCACTTTATGTTTACATTGGATTATTATTTGCTTCTTCTTTTGCTGGGGAGAGAGTTCTAGGTTAGTCTATTGTTTGATTTGTTTATATGTTTATATTACTTAAATGTTAGATTATTTGTTTATTTGTTTATTTGTTTTATTTGTTTATTTATTCATAGGTTTATTTGTTTTTTTGTTTGAATGTTTACTTGTTAGATTATAATTATGTGATTTAAATCTTATAATCTCATCATAACTTACTTTAACTAATTTTAAATTCTATTTAAAGATCATCTATCAATATCTCTTTTTATTTAATTCTATATTAATGTGTAATATTAATATGAACAATATTAAATTTAGATTAAATTTTACTAGTTAGATCCCAAAGTTCAAACAATTAATCAAATTTTAAATTTCAAAAATTTCGGAATGTTACAATATCCCCTCCTTAAGAAAATTTCGTCCTCGAAATTGAAAGAGAGAAAACGTAAACAAATAATATACGAATTCAGAAATAAGGAAATGACTTACAGATTTAAGTCGAGATGTCAATTCTGCATTTGGGATATGACTTCTTCATATTCTCTTCAGTCTCCCAAGTACAGTCCTTTGGATCGCCACTCCATTTAAATTTGACCAATTTCACAATTTTGTTCCTCAATCGCTTCTCATCACGATCAACAATTTTCATCGGTTCCCTTCTAACTGCCAAGTTGGGAGTGATTTCTAGATCCTGCTGAGCAGCTTCTTCAATAATATCATCTGGTTCGTGCACATATTTCCGAAGATTAGAAATATGGAACACATCATGTACGCCAGACAACCAGCTGGGTAAGTGCACTCTATATGCTAGAGAACCAATCCTTTCCAGAATAGGAAAAGGACCAATATAACGCGGTGCCAACTTTCCAGTTTTCCCGAATCTCAACACACCCCGCATCGGAGATACTTTCAGAAATACAGAATCTCCAACTTGAAATTCCAAATTTCTCCTTCGACGGTCATAGTAGCTCTTCTGACGGCTTTGGGCAGTTAATAACTTCTTTCGAATAAAATTTACCTTCTCAGTGGCCTCTTTTATCATATCCGGTCCAAGAACAAGTCTGTCACCTGATTCGATCCAGCATGTAGGTGATCGATACGGACGACCATATAAAGCTTCGAAAGAAGCCATTTCTAAACTGGCCTGATAATTATTATTATAAGAGAATTCAACCAGATGCAAATGGTCCTCCCAAGAACCACCAAAATCATGAACACAAGCACGCAGTAGGTCTTCTAAAATTCGATTAACTCTCTCAGTCTGTCCATCAGATTGCGGATGATAAGCAGTACTGAAATTTAATTTCGTTCCCAATGCATCCTGAAATGCTTCCCAAAATCTACTAGTGAAGATCGGGTCACGATCACTCACTATACTACTGGGAATACCATGGAGGCGAACAATTTCCTTTATATAAATACCTGCCAAGCTTGCCGCAATCCGAGTAGATTTAACTGGAATGAAATGAGCATTTTTGGTTAAACGATCCACAATAACCCAAATCGCTTCATTGCCTTTCTTGGTACGAGGCAATCCATCGATGAAATCCATCGATACCTGATCCCACTTCCATTTCGGTACTTCTAAAGGTTGAAGTAAACCGGCCACTTTCTTTTGGTCGCTCTTTATTTGCTGACAAGTAGCACAGCGACTCACATAAATAGATATGTCTCTCTTCATCGTTTTCCACCAGAATGTTCTTTTAACATCTCGATACATTTTGTTGACTCCTGGATGGATGCTGAATTTGGACTTGTGGCATTCATCCAACACTTCACGTTTCAGTTCTGGAATGTCAGGGACACAAATTCTGCCTTTTAATCTAATGATTTTATTGTCATCAACTTCAAAACTCGTATCTTCACCATGACGGATTTTCTCATAAATTTGATGAAGGAACTCGTCCCCTTTTTGTTTACTGGCAATTTTCTCAAGAAGAGTAGGAGTGATAACAAGATAAGCAAGAACAGCATATCTTCTGCTTAAAGCGTTTGCAACTACATTGGCCTTTCCGGGTGTATACAGAATATCTAAGTCGTAAGATGCCAGAAATTCCAACCAACGTTGTTGTCGCAAATTCAGATCCTTCTGGGTGAAAAGATATTTCAAGTTTTTATGATCGGTGAATAATTCGAATTTTTCACCCAGAAGATAGTGTCGCCATATTTTCAAAGCGAAAACAACAGCCAAAAGTTCCAAATCGTGCGTTGGGTAGTTCTTCTCATGCGGACGTAATTGTCTACCCGCGTAGGCAACCACCTTTCCATTTTGCATCAATACTGCACCTACCCCTTCACCACATGCATCAGTATAGACAGATAAGCCTCGGTTCCCGTTAATAATAGTGAGAACAGGAGCAGTGGTCAATCTCTTTTTCAACTCTTGAAAAACTTCTTCACATTTTGAAGTCCAAATGAACTTTGCATTCTTCATTGTTAACTTAGTCAGCGGACTAGCTAACTTAGAAAAATCTTGAACGAATTTCCGGTAATAGCCTGCTAAACCCAAAAAGCTTCGAACTTCTCTTGGAGTAGTGGGTTGTTTCCAATCAAGAATAGCGGAAATTTTGCTAGGATCTACTCAAATTCCTTCTTCATTAACAATATGGCCAAGGAATTTTACTTCATTGACCCAGAAATGGCATTTGGAAAATTTTGCATATAGAACATTTCTCCTTAAAATTTCTAAGACAATTCTAAGGTGCTCGGCATGCTCATCTTCAGTTTTGGAGAAAATTAAGATGTCATCAATGAATACAAGCACAAATTTATTCAGAACTTCCCGAAACACACGAGTCATGAGATCTACGAAGTATGCTGGAGCATTGGTTAGCCCGAAAGGCATAACCAACCATTCATAGAACATATTAGGACCTCTGAAAGCGGTCAGATGTACACAATCTTCGGCGATTCGTAATTGATGGAATCCCTGAGCTAGATCCATTTTTGAAAAGAAACGAGCGCCGTGCAACTGATCAAATAAATCATCAATTCTGGGCAGTGGAAATTTATTCTTGTGAGTTTGTTTATTTAGATCGCGGTAATCTACACACAATCTCAAAGATCCGTCTGATTTGGCAACAAATACGACGGCTGAGCCCCATTCAGAAACACTGGGTCGAATTAATCCTTTTGCTAGTAGCTCATTAGTTTGATGAACCAATTCAATCTTTTCCCTGGGTGCCATCCTGCGACTTGCGTGAACAACATGACGAGTATTAGGTACAAGATCGATTCGGAATTCTATTTCTCGATGAGGAGGTAAAGATTTCACTTCTTCAAATACGTCAGAAAAATTCCGAACAACAGGTATAGACTGCAAAGTGGGTTCAAGATTTCCCAAAGTATATATCAGTCTGTCGCTCCTTGGACTAGGATTTTCACAAGAGATTTCAATAAAATTTCCAAAAATTGTTTTGATTAAAATTGTCCGATTACTACACTCCAATCTAGCATCGTATCTCGATAACCAGTTCATACCGAGTAAGATTTCAAATTCGTCAAATTCGAGGACATAAAGGTTGATAGGAAATTTATAGCTAGCATATGAAATAGGAACTCTCTTACAATATGAACTAAGATTTGCGGGACCTCCAACCGGATTTTTCACGCAAATAAGATCGTCAGCAAATTTAGTTTCAAGTCCCAATTCATTTACGGTTTGTTGGGAGATAAAGCTATGTGAAGCTCCTGTATCAAATAAAACTCTAACAGTTCTATTATTAATAGTAAGGTTACCTTCCAAAACACTTTTCCCTTTGTCAGCTTTTGAAGATGAGGGGTCCTCCTTTATCGTGTAAACTTTTGCCACCTGCGCTGGCTTCATCACTGGGCAATCTTTAACTAAATGTCCCGGTTTATGACAATTGTAACATTCTCTAGCTGGTTTCTTCGGTTTTGGGCAGTCATTTGAATAGTGGCCTTTCTCTTTGCAGTTGTAACAAGTGACATTTTCTGCTGCGCTTCCCTGAATGCTCCTCTTCTTCTCATTGCCTTGCCAAGGTTTCTTGCCTCCGAATTTACGCTTTTTATAATTCTGACTACCTGAATTACCTTTCTCCACAGTTGCTTCTTGTATATCAAGAGTAGCGTACCTGTACCCCATATCTACTAAATCTGAGAAAGATTCTTTAACATGACCTGTCATTCTTCCATGATATTTCTGGTTCATTCCTCGGATAAACCTTTCGTTTTTCTTCAGAGGTGTATTTAGCAATTCCGGGCCAAACCGAGATAGTTCACTGAATTTATTCAAGTATTCTTCAAACGACAAACTTCCTTGCTTCAAATCCAGAAATTCCTAATACATTCTGGAAACTCCCGCCGATGGCATGTAACGTTTCTCAAACACTTCTTTAAAACGATCCCAAGTAAATTCTTCTTCGGGTTCCTCTATAATGATGGTTTCCCACCAAGCTGAAGCTTCTCCTTGGAGTTGCCAAGAGGCTATAAGTCTTTTCTGCTCATCCTGCAATTTTAGCCCTTTAAAAATCTTTTCACACGATCTTACCCAAGCTTGAGCGTCAATAATTGACTCCTTGCCAATAAATGGTTTGCCACCAAGCTTTTCAAACTTCTTATATAATTCAGCCAAGTCCGGCTGCTGCTGAATTTCTATTACTGTTTCTGCGGCTGCGGGAATTTGATTTGGTGCTGCAGCATTGCCTTGACCCCTAATTCTTCCTCTGCGTCCACTCATTTTCACTATCTGAGATTAGTAAGAAAATTGATTTAGATATGCAGGCGAAATATCTTAAGGAATATCAGCAGTAAAAAGAAATAGACTAAGAAATGTCAAAGTTTCAATTTTGATTATACTCATTCTAGGGTATACTTCACCCTATCTCTAATGAGCCATCTAATGTGTTATACTCCGTAGCTAAAGTTCTTACTCAACCAACAGCTCTGATACCAATTTGTGACGACCCAAACTCGATGTCCAATAAACGACATCAAATTCGCATAGCCGGAGCTTATAACAACAATTAGATGAATATAAAACAGCGGAACAGAATCAATATCATAAATAACATCACTGTTACAACATCAACATAATATCCATACTGCAATAGAGTACATAATACATACACTACAACTCCAAATACAACATCATGATAATACAACAGTGAACATATATCCAAAAGTTCTTAAACGAGAGAGATGATTACGAACTCCCAAAAGCTAAACACCTGTAATCTCCAATAGCTCCTAAGATATATCCAAGATAAGAGCTCCAAAATACTGCTACTCCAAAATATAGAAACCTGCTACTAGGCTGCCCGTGTGGAAATAATGGGCACCCAGAGTTTAGGAAAGAAAACAATAAACTCCGGATCAGTCGTGGGACTGGTATGAGTAAACAAAACAGTTGTATTTTAAATAAACAAGATTTATAAAAGAATTTTCGGAATGCTTTTAAAAATGGAACTACCATAAGACCTCCCGCCACACACACAATGCAAACGCAGAATTGGAGGAGATTTCTTCTTATGATAGTTAAATATGCTTGATACGATAAAAGAACTCTTTGATATTATTACTAGTGCATAGTGAAGGAAATCATTTTGAAAATAGAATATTAATCTTAGCCAGCATAGGTACCATTATATTATGCCTACTATAGCTACCTCCTGAGGAAGCAGGTTCTACAACTAAAACCGTACAGGGTTTCGTATTGTTTCTTTGGATTTCCAACAAATGGTCAGGCCAAGGAACTTCCCATTGCCACATGAGAACGCCTCTGGAAGGACGTCCCCGAGAACCAAACCGGATCTCTGCCAACACAAGGCCGGGTTACCCCTAACTGGGTAACTACTGACCTGAGTATGCCATTTCCCGGTTGCAACCAACCTTTAACCGGGGCCCCAGCAACAAATCACAAAATTATATATATATCTGTGATATCCACATAAGTTAAGTATCTGGGCTCCATACCATGATACCACTTCTATCCAGAAGGAAATGTACACACCCTAAGGGGTGCTACCCCCAATAACCTTGCTGCATCTTTCCTGTTTCGACCATTTCGGGGTGTGAGGTCCGACGAAGTCACTTCCACAAAAACACACTTTATACAAAAGTCGTGCTTTGGGTCAACAAATGATCATAGAAATGATCACCAAGATAGACGATCAAACAAATGATCCTATCACGAATAATCAACACAATGATCATTTCACAGCAACACTCAGTATGTCACATTACCAAATTGGGAATATATTGCTGATAACCTTCAACTATATAACCTCTGAGCTCGTACGTCTCAGAGAAGGGTGTTAAGCTAAAAGAATAAATTCTCCGCCACCAACAGAAATATATTTGAAAGAAATCGGCTTTATACCTCAATTTGTAATGTCAGACAGACTATCCATACAAGTCTGTTCCGGGCTCGAACAGAACCGAAGGCACTTTCAAAGAAGTCCTTGCAATCCGGATATCCACAATCCTGATCGGATTCCCCATCACATATGGAGAACTCTATACCGGAGCAACTCGGTGCAGAGTCAATCGACAGGTCATCCTATCGCTCTCGCAAATACCCGGTCTTCAACACCGGTCTTCACATTCTATCCATAACGTCGAATCACATATTCGAAATGGGTTATATGACACGCAGGTCCTTTCCCGGCTAATTCGAATAGTGAGTGTCAAATTTTAAAACATGTGGATGTCATTCACAAATATTCATAGGTTCGATGTGGGTTTCGGATAACCAACTGAAATCCGATACCCTGTCGCATCGAAGTTTAATTGCCGTTTTACGGGCAACAGAGTTTTCACATCAATATAGAACGAATCACAATCACAGTACAATAACATGGGAATTACATCATACGGAATTACAAACAGAACAAAGATGATATCGATATAAGTTAACAACAATAGTTAATTATTTACCAAATCTAAACGAATGAGATAAATTAACCAAATAATTATTTTATTGACTTTTCAATCAATGATTTATTATTCTTAATGACAATTTAATTAATCTTAATCAGCTTGATTTATTTAATTAATTATTTTAATAAACTGCCAATTAAATTAGTTAACTTAATTTATCTAATCAATAAATTCTTAATTATAAATTTATTTAAGTACTTAATGGTTTATTAAATCCATTTTAATTACAAATTGTATATCATTCTTAATTTCATTTCAAATTAATAAAAATAATCATTTACCTCAATTATCGTCTTGAATCTTCTTTATATTTTCAAAATCAATTTATTACAGTTATAAAAAGTTTTAATATAAATTAATTCAAACTCTTATTTTAGATTTAATCAAAAAAAATTAATTTAAAAAAAAAAATTTAAATGATGTAAACTCATAATAAGTTTTCACTTAACATAAATCGACATTGTTTACCTTGGAATACAAAGATTTACTTAACGTTGAAGTTATGCAATCGTATTGGGCCTAATCCAAATTTTCAAAACCCAAAGTAAAAATAGGGCTCCACTCGAGTAAAACCCCTGCCCTCCTCAACACTTTCCCGAGCCTCTTCTCTCCCTCCCCGTCTGTTCCTTCTTCTTCTTTTTTTTTTTTTTTTTTTCAGGTTAAAAACTTAATTTGTACAGGGCCAACACCTTTGAACGCGAGAAAACCCGAAGCCCTTCACGAATTTTTCCGAGTCTTCCCCGAAACCAGGCACACGTGAAAACTGCCTGACACCCACACCACCGCTGTGCACGTGCACAGCCTCTGGCCAACATTCTGGCGAACTCCACCTACCTCGGCAAACCACAATACGCCCTCTCACTCAAATTCGAAACCCAGATCCTCATGAAAAGTACTAAAACGAAAAACAACCCTGAACTCGAACCAAAACCCAAACACTCGACTGCAAATCACCACGTCCGGCTAACCTCAACCCATAGAGGCGACGCCACTTCGTCCACGTCATCACCGTACTCTCCTCAACCATCTCCCTGAAGCGCGAACCACTCGAACGCTCCACAGTGGCAAAATCAAATTTTTACTAAACACGAGATAAACTGGAACCCAAACCCTATGTTTGATTCAACTTCAAAATCCATGCGTTGGAAAAATTATTTAGCATTTTTCCCAAAATCATATAGGGTTAAACTTTCTACAACTCAAGTTTCAACAATTAAAATTTATTCAATCTTCCTAAATTTGTAAAAATATAGTTTTTACTCACTTACGAACTGCACACAAAATACTCATTTAGAAATCTTCATTTTTGGTTTAAAAATCATGATTTTCAGTGGGGATTCAAGTTATGAAGTTTAATCAATGTTTTGAAATGTTCGAATTTTCCATATGTTTAGCATTCCATTGTAAAACTGAGCTCCACAGAGACATTCCCTCACTGTTTAGCTTGCAACAGGTTTTAAAACTTGATTTTGTTTAAACTATCTAATTTTGTTCAAGTTCTAAGTCTAACAATGGTTAAATGAAAGAAATTTGAGTTTGTTTATAACTGTGTAAAAACAATGTCCAGATTAACAACTCAACTCTGGGAAAAAGAAAAGAAAAAAAAACAGAGAACAAGTAAATTTACTCAGATCAAACATAAAACTGTTTATTAACTTATGTAAACCCTCAGAGCATTCATATATATAAAACAATACTTGTTTTCCAGATATAAATGCAACTAAGTCAAGTTCATAAAAAAAAAAATTAAAAGGTTGATGTTACTCACCAGAAATTTGTTTTGAAACAGAAAGCACTCTGGTTTTGGAAGTCTGCAGTTTAACTTCTTCTTCTTTCTTTTTTTTCCTTTCTTTTTTTTTCCTTTTTAATTTTAGATCTTTGCAAAAATTTGTTTGAATGATACTTGAGTTGTTTTTAACAAATGAATGTGAGGCTTTGTATACGTATACATATAGGAGAAAAGTGGTGTACAGGTTAAAGCATAAGCAAGTACAAGTTGAAGTAAAAGAAAAACTAAACCATGCTTATTAATAAATGTTAGTGTGTGCTGAAAAGATTGTGTACATGCAATGCATTAAATGAAGTATGTTGTGAAATGTTTATTCACTCCACTGCATACTTTCAGCACTTTATGTTTACATTGGATTATTATTTGCTTCTTCTTTTGCTGGGGAGAGAGTTCTAGGTTAGTCTATTGTTTGATTTGTTTATATGTTTATATTACTTAAATGTTAGATTATTTGTTTATTTGTTTATTTGTTTATTTATTCATAGGTTTATTTGTTTTTTTTGTTTGAATGTTTACTTGTTAGATTATAATTATGTGATTTAAATCTTATAATCTCATCATAACTTACTTTAACTAATTTTAAATTCTATTTAAAGATCATCTATCAATATCTCTTTTTATTTAATTCTATATTAATGTGTAATATTAATATCAACAATATTAAATTTAGATTAAATTTTACTAGTTACATCCCAAAGTTCAAACAATTAATCAAATTTTAAATTTCAAAAATTTCGGAATGTTACAAAATCATTACGGGCTGAAATGATAGGCATGGGTGATTTTTATTTATTTGCATTTGTCTTGGGATTTCGGGTTTGAAATAATCAAAACTCGAAAATTTTACTGATTACGGATTTAAATGATAATTTCTGTATCACTTGATTTAAGTGTGAAATATTATCCGTACCCATGGTTGATTTCAAAATATGACTTCTTATAAATTCCATGTATAGTAAATGAAAGGAAAAAGAAAATTTAAATTTAAATTATATTGGATTTAAAATGGTTAGCAGTGATTTTCTAAAAGGTTAAATGGTTTAAGTTAATAGATGGTTTGAGTTGTAGTGTGAAAGTTTGATTTAACTTAATAATGTGAATTTAAGAAAAAAATGGAATTATAAGCTTAACTTGGTAATTAATATAATTACGTATGAATTGGGTAAATATAAAGTAAAAGAAAATATCAAGTTATTTGTAAAATAAAGTTAAGGAACTTACAGTGTATTTTGAATTTATGTAATTAGTTTAAAATGTAAATAAATGGATGGTTAAAAGTGTAATTTGAAATATAACTTGACTTGGAAATGTGAAGTTTGATTTAAAAATAAAATTTAAGTTAAGAAAATAAAATGGAAATTTAATTTAATTTATGAAATGGTAAATTAAATTGATGTGTAAAGTTAATGAAAGTTGGGAAAAGTGTATATTGAGCTTAATAAGCGAAACAATGAGGTTTTTGAATTAATGTATAAAATTTTACTTTATAAAAATCATAAGTTAAAGGGGTATTCAAATGAACATTTTTGAAGTGGAAAAATATGATTATTATAAGTTAAAATGGTTAAAAATTGATGTTTAATTATTTCTAAAATTTTATTATAATCTAGAAATTTATTTAGTAGCACTTCAGAAATGCTATCTTTTCTGAAAATAAACTAAAACTGAACTATTACAGAAGTTTTTAGATGTTGTCTTTACTAAATTGAATTGTTTTCAATTATAACTTACCGTAGCATTTTCTAAGTGCTGCGAAAAGCTGAAATTTCAATATTTGAAGTGTTTAACTGAACAAATGAACTCAAAAAAGGCTAAATTTTTAGGAATTGAATATTTGATTTGAAGGAATAATGACTTCACTTTTTAATGGTTTAAATGAATGATTCTAATTCGAAATTATAAATCATTTTGAAATTCATAACCACGGGTACACTGCATTGTTTGTCATGTGATTTCCTTATGATTGTTTCATGCACACCTTTGATTTTAAGAGTGGGGCTAGAAGTAGGCGGTTACTACAGCTATACGCTACCTTAGTCACAATAACATGGTTATTTGCATTTTTTTACTTTAATATGATATTTCTAGGATAGTGTTTATTACTACTTAATTGATGGTTTGACTGATCCTTAAAGGATGGACGATCCCTAACATCCTTTAAGTTATTGTGCATTGCTATTACAGTTCACTTGAGTTGGTTTACACATTATAGGTATGTATGTCCTAACTTGAGTGTTTGTGTTTTACTTTACGCTCGGATCAGCCTGAGAATCACATCTTTGTATTTACCTTTTGGAGCTAGAGTTTTGCTAGAGCTTATCTGTCTATCTATTCGTCTACTTCTTCCAGTTAGTTCCTATTCGATACATGTCTCTGTATTGTTGTTTATGTATCCTTACTTCTATTGTATCTATTTTACTATGAGATTTTGTATATATTTTCAGAGTATGTATATAGTAGCTTCATGAACTACTATGGTATTTTATTTCCGCTGTGAGTATTCTGATATTTCTGTGTCTGTGATTCTGTGAATTATTTTATTTGCTCCAAAGTTTATTACAATTTGTTATTTTGAGTTATTCAAGTCTGACATTTATGGATTATTGTCGATTTGGATTGTCCAAAATAGTGGATCCTTACAACTTTTGTCTACTTATGGCATCAATCACCTATTCTAGGTAATGGACAGCAATTTTTAGGCTATACCTTATTCAGACTGGTATAATAAACGTACATTCTCCCTTTTGCTTTGGACTCTTTAACTAGTACAAGATTAGCCAACCACTTGGGGTAAAGACTTTTCTAATGAATCCATTCTCAAGTAACCTCCCAGTTATTCCTTATTAGCCTGACTTTTATAAAACTACATTTCCCTTTGTTGAATAGGATGATATTTGGATCTATATTTAGAGTGTGACTCACAATTACTAGATCCATTCTAACCATTTCCGAGTGAGTTCCAATAAACACATCTTTGCTAGATTAGAGGAGTTGGGTATGCTTTCTTCTAAAACTGTCGCTTAGTTCTTTTTTGATTTTTACTATTTTTATTGAATCTAGCAAATCTAAGCTTACCTTATCTAGACCTTCGAATGATTTCATTCTTTCTTGCTTACTTCAGCAATCTAATCCGGTTACCGAAAAGATCTCACAATATAGAATTCCATAAAAATTGCACACCTCAATTATTTATTGGTTCATAAAGGTTTTGTAATAAAATCTCCATTTTCAAAACTTTTGATTTAACTTCAAAAAGAAAAATATTAATTTCCAAAGAGGTTTAAATAATAAAATCTTATTCCTTTATAAACTCTTTATTTAAAAATCTTTTGTATAATTACAAGAAAACCTATATTTTAAATATTTATTCCATTATAAAATCCTTTAAAAATAATTCATAAACTTTGAAACTCTTCTTGGTAGTTTCAAAATGATAATACCGAAGAAGCTTTCATAATCTATAATTTCCTTTAAACAACAAACCTAAATAATCTCACTTTCCTATAAGGATTTTCAACTCAAAATATTTTCCAAAGTTGTGACTTGAAATTTCAAAACCAATACTTTAAAATTCTGTTCACTTTTAATTTTTCCATTAAAAATATTACTATTTAGAAATGGTTAATCAATCTAAAGTTTTCTTTAAATATCTAACATTAAAATGTCGATTTGCTAAATTCATTTATATAACAAAATACAAAAATTTACCTTTCTATAATAATTTAATTCAAAAAATTCCAAACATGTATATCCAAACAACTTGGAAAACAAATTCTCTTTTGTTTTAAAATTAATCAAGTACAAAATGTATATTACTTTCAAAATCATTTGGACAAAATACACGTTGTTAATAATAATTTTCATACAATAAACAAACCCCATTTAATTATTCCAAAATATTTTCCTTTTGCTAAACTTCCCGATAAATCATCCCAAATGTAACAACCCGGTATTTTCGGCCATTCGTAGCCGCACATGTCGGACTTGAATTGATCAAAATACCGCATTGTAAATAAATTTGGAGCAAATGAAATACAAATCACAGAATCACAGACACAGAACAAACAGAATACCTCGCAGCGGAATATAAAATACATAGTAGTTCATGAAGCTACTACGGCAGAGTCTCAAACCAAAAACATAATACAGTCTGAAAACAACAAAATAGAAATCCCAAATACATAGAAGTTCACTAATACATGAGATAAACTAGAATAGCTGAAACAGAAAGTAGATATAAATGTAGATAAGCAGAAACTCCAGCAATGACCAGCTCCAGAAAAAGAATCTAAAGCTGTGAATACTCAGGCTGACCCAAGCGTAAAGTAAAACACAAAACACTCGAGTCAGGACAATATATACTTATATAATGTAAATCGACTCAAGTGAACTATAGTAGAAATGCACCATAACTTAAAGGATGCATCGGTTCGCCCATCTTTTAAAGATCAGTTAAACCATAAATTAAATACATCCCATGGTTAAAATTTCAAAATAGTATTTATACTTCGAGATATAGTATCATTCAAAATCAATTTCAAAATATCAAAATATCATATCTTCCAAATCACATTCATTTTTATTTAATTTAAATACCATTTCAAAACACATTTCAAAATAGTTTATATTTCGAAACAAATTGCTTCATTTAAATCATTAAAATGAAGATATTATATTTAATAATTAAATTATTAAATTTCCAAAATTTTAATCTTTCAAAGTTCATTCATCCACTTAAATTTATTAAAACAATGAAAATTCAACTTTCGCAGCATTTAAAAAATGCTACGTAAATTTACACTTAAAACAGTTCAATTTAACAAAAGACAACATTTAAAATGTTGTAATAGGGTTCCATTAGTTTCAAATAAACTTAGTTAAATTCAACCATTATAACATTCACAAAAAATGCTATAATAGACTTTAGTTAAATTGAGCCATTTGGTTCATTATTATCAACTACAGCATTTACAAATGCTGTATTATCCTTTACATCAGAATTAATAGCATTTTAGAAATGCAGTAAATTAACTTCAAATATTCAGTATAATTTCACAAACAATTATATTTTTATTTAAACCATTTTTAACTTACAAAATCATATAATTTCACTTTTAAAACAATCATTCAAATACCCTTATATTCATGATTTTATAAAGTTAAATCTCTATTCAAAAATCAAAATTTAATAGTAATTCACTTATTAAATTCCAACATTAAATTTTAAATTCATTAAATTAAATTTGACTTAACACTTAAGTTTAAATTTTCGAATATAACTTAATTTCATTTTTATTTACTTAACTTAAAATTCACTTTTAAGCCAAATTCACAAATTTCCAATTTTAGTTATATTTCAAAATTTCAACTTAAATATTCATTCATTTCACATTTTAACTTAATTCAAAAATCATTAATATATTATAAAATTATTTTAAATTCATTCAATTCAAAATATCATAAATTTATTGTAACGACCCAGAATTTCTAACAATTTAAATTGAATTTCAAATAGCCATCCGAGGCACAGTCTCGGAATTCACGAAACCAGTTCCATTGATCCGTAATAGTTAGTTATTATCGGATTTCAATTTTCATAGCCATCGGAGTCTTGTTTGACCCTGGCAGCTCGAAACGCTTAGATTTATTTTAATCGATTTAATTTAAAATTGATCGTTTTCTTCTGTAACTCGCACATACGATCAAATTAGCCACTGAAACACGTTCCATTGAGTTCGGAATGCGGGTAAAACTTTATAAACGCGTGTCGGCATATTTGATTCGGAGTTCCAGATTTCGCGTTATGGAACACGAGATATTTCCAATATGCGATTATATAAAATCAATTAAGAGTCTAAATTGCATCACCCTACTCACGTGATTTCACACTAGCTTGCAACCAAAGCCACTTTAGGGAAATATCTTCCCCGTCTTCCTCTCTAATGGATAAGCACGGAATCAAACTGAAAAAAAGAAGAAAGAAGAAACGACCGCTAAACCCCTCTCGTGCCTCTCCTCAAAATTTCGAAACCCATCTTCTAATTGAATTTCGCGTTCTTCCACAATTCAAATATGCGGAAATAAATTAAAGTATGGCCGCACGCCTCCACTCACAATCTTGTGTCGATCGTCTGGATCGCGAACAGTGGCTTAGGGTTTGGAATTGGGGAAGCATGGGGCGGCGTTGCTACTTCGAGCGTCTGGTGGCGCTCGCGAACAGATAGAAGGCTTCACGGTGGCGCAGCGACGTGGAGTCGATCCCGAGGCACTGCAACGATGATGAGTTGGCTCGAGTGGTGACTCACGCATGGGAAGAGGTGAACTGGGGCATCGCTAGGCCGGAGTGATGAAGGCGAGTCTCACGGTCATGGTGATCGGTGGCGATGCGAGCTAGCGAGGTGAGGTTTTGTTGTTTCCAAATTTATCAGTTTTATATATATGTCTTAATAAATATTCAGAAAAAAGAGAAAAATAAAATAAAATTTTAGTAAGGAGGGGAAGATTCTGTTTAAGTAAATGATATATATATATATATATATATATAAGGAGCAGAGTATATATATATATATATAATTAATTTTTAGCATCTGTTGTTTCAAAGTAAAATAAATATGTATATACACATTTCAAATATGCTAGTTGATTTTTTTATAAAGTGTTAAGGGGTTTGATTAACTTATCTAAAGAAATTGTTGAATAAGTTCAAATATTAATAGATCATCCATTGTTTATCCAAGGTCAATGATCGTGAAGGATAAGTCGTAAGGGAAATGGACTGCGAAACAATAAAGGTGAGTAAACCTCACGCTGTTGGATTTCTATTTAAATTTAAATGGTTAAATTTAAATATTTGGTTGTATGATTGAGTTGATTTGATATGCACTGTGAATTGATGATCTAGTAAATTTGGTTTTGGACGGTTCTTGAGTTAATTGTCGCTTAACTCGAAGTATTGAGAATTTTAAGTAGTTTAAACCTAAAACATAAATAAGAAAATGTTTTCACTTTAAAAGTTACTAAAGGCTTAATGATTTGTGATACGTTAAAATAATAGAGTAATTAAAAATGGATAATTAATTAATTTAATTAATTAATGATTTGGGTTATTTAATTTAGTAATTAAAAGGTAGAATAAATAATAAATTAAGTTGTAAAGTATAAGTAACTTAGAATAATTATTTGATAATGTGATAAATAATTACTTAATGTAATTAATAAACTAAAATTACTTTGTGAAATTAATCAAGAGATTAATTAAGATAGTTAAGTAAGTAGTAATTAATTTATGAATGAAGTAATTAAGATTACTTATTGATCGGGATTAAGAATAATTAATATCGTGAAGATAATTAAAGATAATTACTTGAATACAGTTGAAAGATAATTAATCCTGGGTGATTATTTAAGATCAATAATGATGGGTTGACCAATTAATTGATATGGAATTAATTAACGTTAAATGAAGGAAACTAAGTGATTAAGCTTTGCTTATGGATAATTGAATGGTATTGGATGTCCTGAATGAATTAATATCTTTGATATGAAATGTTGTGTATTCCATTGAATAACTTGGGTTAGAATGACATGAGTTTTCGAAGGGGCCGGGGTCGGGTATTAGGAAATACCCGAAACCACTTCGAATTTTTATAAGATGATTTGTGAAATCAATAGGGTGGAATGAAATGTTTTAAATGAAGTTGGATTATTTCATCTAAGTTTGGACTTAGAAATTAGTGTGTGAAATAAATGTTGTCTATAGTTAATTGTGAATTTGTTGAATTGATGTGAGTTACCCCGGGTTTATTTTAGTAGTTTGCTTTGGTATTTCATGTTTGTTGGGTTTACTCACGCTGGTTTCCAGCCTGACCCGGTGTTGCTTTGGTGTAATGCTCGGGTCAGACCGAGTATTACAGATTTTCAGGTAAGGACGTTCTGGAGCTCAGGAGGCGAGCTGGATGGCAAGAACGCATAGAATATTTCCGCTGTAATTATATTATTGTAATTCTGAGGTAAATTGATTGTATATGATCAACATTTGAATATATGTGAAACTCTGATGTATTAAAATGTAATCGACAAATATAGTATTCTTTTGTAAGCTATTATTTATTATTATATTTTATCCGCTGCGAATGTGAGATGTTGGGCGTTTCTGTTCTTCTTCTTCTATTTCTTTCTTCTTTCTTTCATAACTATCTGTAATTTTTGGCTTCAAAAATTTTGGTCGTTACATTTGGTATCAGAGTTGAAAGGTTAAGCGAGAACCTTGGCTCCGGTGGGAATTACTCATTTAATAAAGTCTATAGTACTCTAGAATGAGTTGAGTACATAAATATATGAACGCGTACTTGTTATTTTCTTATATAAAATTTTTAAATGATTTTATATAAAATTTATTTTGATATATATAAAGCAATATTTCCTTCTCATACATATTTAGGTGATTGGTTGTTAAATTATTGGAATTAAGTTAAGAGTTAATATAAAATACGACCAAATTGAAACTTATAACCAAAGTTGAAGAATAAACTTATATAACAAAATAGAATTTGAAATATAGATTTTGAATGTAATTTATAAATTGAAATAAACTTCATAAATAAATGAGATTATAATTTGAAATAGAATTCCAGAGTAATATTTAATATGAATTGGATGGATTGAGAATTTGGAACTTTTGGGAAAATTTAAAATTCCTTTGGATTTGGAAGTGGTTTCCAAAGGTTTTGGAAAAAAAATAGTATTATTTCAAAAATATTTTTGTGTTGAATTTGAAACCTAGGAGATTTGAAATTAAAAATATTTAAAAATGTTTTTACTGAGATAAAAGCATTGAACTCTTTCGGTAACTGGAAAATAACGTCGGTGATGACAGCAGCATTATCGATGTTTATTTACGAGTTTCTAGAAGAGAAATTGCTACCAGATTGTTTTACATTGGCATTGTTTGTGAACTGGGTTTGGTTTTGAAATTCAAAGGGGTAATTGAATTTGCCAAAGAATTTTGGGTATAGTTGAATTCTAAGGTGCGACTGAAATTTTGGAAATTTGTTTAAACTATGGAATCTTGATTGAAATTTTAATGGAATAATAAAAATATATTGGCTAAATAAAATGTATAATTTCGAGTTAAAAGCAAAATGTGAATGTAGTTGATTATAAACAGAAATTGTAAAATTGAAATTGTAATTAAAGTTGTACAAGTTTAAAGATCAAACAGAATTTGATTTGAAGTTGGAAGGAAATCGAGAATCAATTCAACTTGAATTGGGATTAAATCCATTTCAATGGAAATTGAAGATTATTCAATTTGGAATTGGCTCAATTTAGATGGGAGTGGAAATTTAAAATGAAAATGTTGGGGAAGTGAACAGTTTTGACTCTAGACTATTTTCAATATAAATTGTCTTAATCTAAACTTATTTTTCTAAGCTATTAAATATATACAACCTTTCCTTCTTAAAGCCAAATTATTTTATACTTGTTTTATAATTATTTTGGAGCTATTTAACCATTTTTCAACTGTTTTCTAAGCTCATTACTATATTTTAACTATGTTACAAATTATTTACTACTTTACAACTATTTTGCAATTACCTAAATTTTTTTTAAACTATTTAACTATTTTACAGCTATTTTGCAAACTAAACATTATTTTTCAACTACTTATCTATTTTTAAATTTTCGAGCTATTTCCTAAATGTAAACTGGTCGGAGTTCAAACTGTTATTGATTAAATTCCCAACTGGGATAAGACTTTAGGTGATGATCCAAATGGGAATTAAGGAAAATGTGAGTAAGTGAATGAAAATTTAAGTGAATGTGAATGGAAAGGAAATTGATTTGGCTAATGATCAATGAAGTTAAATACGTAGGGTATACGTATATTATTCTATTCGCATAGTGATTTGATCCAGATTCGAGCACAGAATTTCGAGATAGTTTATCGATCCAAGTTTGGATTTTTCACTCGATTTTCGACGGCGAACCTGGATATGGATTGTTGATTGGTTCTGGATATTCTCTATCAAAGTTATAGCTATGCAAGGAGAATGAAGGTTTCTGATCAAGAAACCAGATCTGAGTCCGCACTAGGAAGTCAGATGGACAATGCTAGTTCGGAAGTGAAATTGTGTGATCGAGTGAGCGATCAGATTAATATAGCGTACGGATGATAAGTGTACATTGTTCGGATTTGAATGAAATTGATATTGGAAAGAGAAAGTAAATTGGGATATTTGGTTTTGAATAAACAAAGTTGTATATCTTTGTTACATGACATAAATCTCCCCTTGTTGAATTTATTGCTGGAAGAAAATGTTTTTGAAATGTTTGAAGTATAAACGGAGTTTTATACAAGACTGAAAAGATCCAAAGTTTTAAAAATTTATATATATATCTGTATATATGTAAAGGATCATATGAGGATTTTAGAAAAGGGTTTTGGGAACCATTGGATTTGGAAAGGCTTTTGATTTTTGAGTAAAATCAATATTGAATTTGGAAAGCCTAGTTTGAGAATTATCGAATTTGGAATAATCCATTTTATCTAAAGGAGCTTTGTATGAGATCATACTAGGTGTATGATTTGAAAAATACTATATGTATAGTATAAAGAGTTTGATGATAGTTCTGGGGAAAGAGGCGCTCCTTTGAAATGAACTTCTCAGGAGTGCCACCGAGTGGTGCTGCCTTGAGCCCCAAGCGGGGGTTCTAAAGTTGATCGTGTGAGGAGTCCAGACAAAACTAGTTCCTGAGGATTATGAGTAGTGTATACCACAGCGGAAGTCGTGTGTTCCGCTGAGAGCCAACAGTCTGCGTTTGATTTTATATCGGTAGACTTCGACCTATGGTATAACATAGCGGAAGTCGTGTGTGCCGCTGAGAGCCAACGGCTTGCGTTTGATTTTATATCGGCACGCTGCGACCTATGTAGGAATGGAGAGGTTTCATTTTGACAGCAAAAATCAGATGCCGCGGAGAGCCTACAGTTGCATGGACTTTTGCTGCGACGACAACGTAACCCTGGATGTAACTGTGATCTATTGTGTGGGATTCATGGCATAATCGAGAGGCCGCGGAGAGCCTGCAGTTGCATGGACTTTGCTGCGACGATACCGTAACCCTGGAATGTAACTGTGACCATGGATGAGGGTGATGATTTCCAGAGCATTCTCACCAAAAAAAATATTTCCTCTATTTCAAATTGCTTTCAATATTTTCAGTAAATTATTTTCCAAATATTTTCACTAGGTGTTGAAAACGAGTGTACCAAGTACTTATAGATTTTCAGTCCTACACCTGATCAACGTATGACTGAATTTCCGTGAGAACAAGGATGGACTGGTTGAAACATCGAGTTATAAGAAGTATTTTTATAAAGGGCTATTTTATTAAGTATGATGTGAATTTAAAAGCATTTCTAAATTTATTTTAAATAAAGATGTTGGAATTTTGGAAAATTGAGGGAAAGCCAAACTGAAATTTTAAAATAAAATTGAAACTCGGGAATTTTAATGAAGTGATTTTGTAATTAAAATCGAATATTGATTTAGAAGTTGGAAATAAGCTAATTGGTTAAATAATTATTTCATTGAGTATATAAATAAAATTTAACTTGGGGAAATAAAATAAATGGTAAGTTAATAATGGAATTTGGCAATGAATTCAAATTGTAAATGGAATTCGACTTAGATTTGATAATGAAATAAATAAGAGGAGATGTTGTAAAATAAAAATAAAATAGAGTTGGATTGAAAATGCGATGGTTTGAATTACAAATAAAATTCAAGTGTGATTTGAATAATATTTAATGAAATTTGTAAGTACATTGGATATAATGGAAGAGAATTGTAATAGAAATGGTTTGAGTTGCAAATAAAATCCAGATGAGTAGAAATAGTTCGAGAATGGCTTTGTATTAATAAAATAAACTCGATAATGAATTCAGTAAATAAATGAAAATTTTAAAATGGGTTAATTGATTTAAATAATAAATGGATGAAGTTTGATAGAATAAAAAATTAAACCATAGTTGTGATTGGAATTGGATTATCAGACTGAACTTAAATTCGGTGGCATATTAATTTGAAGTGTAAATGAGTTAAGTTATGCTTGAATATTATTTTGATAAATTGAGAAGGTGAATTTGAAATTAAAATTTAAAATTGATGGGCTAACTAAATTTAATGGAAGTTGATTAAATGAGAATCAAATAGAAGTAAACTTAAGTTTGATGTTGGAATAAATTAAAGTAAATTAACTTAAGTTTAAAATTGATGGAAGCTTGGCTTCGAATAAAAGTGAAAGCCCATTAAATTAAAGCTTGGATTGAATTAATTTGGGAATGGCTAGAAGTATATAATAATGGAATGCGTCGAGCTAAATAAATGGTTGGTTAATAAATTAGAAATAAAATGGAGGAAATACAGAATGAGTTGAAAATTTATTTAAAGTAGTTATAAACTGGAATAGCTACCCAATTAAACGAATATTGACAAAACAACAAAAAATTGGTTATCGTTCGGCCTAAATTAAAAGTAATTAAAATTCTATGAGTTAATGGAGATTAGATAAAATTGATTCTGAGTCATTTGAAGTGAATATAAGCTTGTTTGGATTAAAATCAATGGAATGTAAAAAAATTGAGTTGCAAACCATGGAAATTGAATGAAATGGTTTATAAATTGGTTGAAAGCAATTGAATTAGGCTTGAGGACATATAAATTACTCATGGAAGTTATTTTGAATGCATTTCTTTTAGAATTGAAGTGTTATAGTTGTTTAAGTAAGAGAAATGTTATAAACTTTATATATATATATATATATAGTACTTATATGTTTAAATTGAGTAAGTACAGGTACCTGGAGGCCGTTTGGCTGGATTTGGATTGCACAAATTTCTAAAATAAATAAGCCGCATGCTTAAAATGCTAAATAAGGTACGCCTACGCAATAAAAATAGGAATATGAACTGTTTTTGCTTTTTCCGACCGTGTGGGTCGATGTATATATATTTATATCTCTTGTCAAATTGCAAAAGTTCCTCCGTACAAAGGAGACTCTGCCAAAAAATTTCCGAAATTTTGGGAGTTAGAAATTTTTGCGGAATTTTTATTAACAAAAAAAAATGATTTCAAATTGGAATTTAAAGTAAATTAGTAGATGAAACTAATATAAATCAGTTACAAATGAAAGATAGAAATTCAATATTCAAATAGGAAAAATTGAATTTGTATGAAAACGAAAAAAAAAACTAATTTGCATAGAAGTAGAGGTGAAAACTTCTGTGTGGAAATGTATAAAATGATTTGAAGGGCTATGATTGGATATTATTGCTAAGTAAGTTATGCAGGTATTAAAAGGGGTAAAAGAAAATTGGATTTGATTCCAAAAGATAAATGTGAATTACCCAACAAAAGGTATGTATTTTAATTTCTGTATGAATTGAATTGGGTTTTTTGATCTAGCTACTTGGCTTTCTGTTTCTTTTGGTATTTGGGAAGCCCGTAGAGGCCTTCTGTAGTTGTACCGAGCTAGCCGCGCAAAGGAGACGCTGGCAAAAAATTTCAGAAATTTAGAGAGTTAGAAAATTTTTGAGAAAATTTTGATAATTCAAAATTGGTTTTGAATTTAAACTTAAATGATTGAGCGAAAGGGTAGTGTTTGAAAACGATAGAAGGTTTTGGGAAAAGGGTTGAAGTAATAATAAGTCTTTAATTAAAGATAGTTGGTAGGATGTTGAATTGTGAGTTTTGGGAAAGGTAAACGGGTTTTGAACTATTCTTCCTAAATAGTAATTTCGGGGACAAAATTCTTTTAAGGGGGGAGGAATGGGACGACCCGGAATTTCTAACAATTTAAATTGGATTTCAAATAGCCTTCCGAGGCACAGTCTCGAAATTCGACGAAACCAGTTCCATTGAATCCGTAATAGTTAGTTATTATCGGGTTTCAATTTTCATAGCCATCGGAGTTCTCGTTTGACCCTGGCAGCTCGAAACGCTTAGATTTATTTTAATCGATTTAATTTAAAATTGATCGTTTTCTTCTGTAACTCACACATATGATCAAATTAGCCTCCGAAACACGTTCCATTGAGTTCGGAATGTGGGTAAAACTTTATAAACGCCTGTCGGCATATTTGATTCGGAGTTCGGGATTTCACGTTATGGAACACGAGATATTTCCAATATTCGATTATATAAAATCAATTAAGAGTCTAAATTGCATCACCCTACTCACGTGATTTCACTCTAGCTTACAACCGAAGCCACTTTTGGGAAATATCTTCCCCGTCTTCCTCTCTAATGGATAAGCACGGTATCAAACAGAAAAAAAGAAGAAAGAAGAAACGGCCGCTAAACCCCTCTCGTGCCTCTCCTTAAAATTTCGAAACCCATCTTCTAATCGAATTTCGCGTTCTTCCTCAATTCAAATTCACGAAAATAAATTGAAGTGTAGCTGCACGCCTCCACTCGCAATCTTGTGTCGATCGTTTGGATTGCGAACAGTGGCTTAGGGTTTGGAATTGGGGAAGCATGGGGCGGCTTTGCTACTTCGAGCGTCTGGTGGCGCTCGCGAAAAGACAGAAGGCTTCGCGGTGGCGCAGCGAAGTGGAGTCGATCCCGAGGCACTGCAACGATGAGGAGTTGGCTCGAGTGGCGACTCACGCATGGGCAGAGGTGAACTGGGGAATCGCTAGGCCGGATTGATGAAGGCATGTCTTACGGTCATGGTGATCGGTGACAATGAGTGAGGTGAGGTTTTGTTGTTTCCAAATTTATCATTTTTATATATATGTCTTAATAAATATTCAAAAAAATGGAAAAAAAATTAAAATTTCAGTAAGGAGGGGAAGATTCTTTTTAAGTAAATGACATATATATTTAAGGAGCAGTATATATATATATATATATATATATATATATATAAGTTATTTTTAGCATCTGTAGTTTCAAAGTAAAAAAAAATATGTATATACACATTTCAAATATGCTAGTTGATTTTTTTTATAAAGTGTTAAGGGGTTTAGTTAACTTATTTAAAGAAATTGTTGAATAAGTTCAAATATTAATAGATCATCCATTGTTTATCCAAGGTCAATGATCGTGAAGGATAAGTCGTAAGGGAAATGGACTGTGAAACAATAAAGGAGAGTAAACCTCACTCTGTTGGATTTCTATTTAAATTTAAATGGTTAAATTTAAATATTTGGTTGTATGATCGAGTTAACTTGATATGCACTGTGAATTGATGATCTGGTAAATTTGGTTTTGGACGGTTCTCGAGTTAATTGTTCCTTAACTCGAAGTATTGGGAATTTTAAGTAGTTTAAACCTAAAACATAAATAAGAAAATGTTTCCGATTTAAAAGTTACTAAAGGCTTAATGATTTGTGATACGTTAAAATAGTAGAGTAATTAAAAATGGATAATTAATTAATTTAATTAATTAATGATTTGGGTTATTTAACTTAGTAATTAAAAGGTTGAATAAATAATAAATTAAGCTGTAAAGTATATGTAATTTTGAATAATTATTTGATGATGTGATAAATAATTACTTAATGTAATTAATAAAATAAAATTACTTTGTGAAATTAATCAAGAGATTAATTAAGATAGTTAAGTAAGTAGTAATTAATTTATGAATGAAGTAATTAAGATTACTTATTGATCGGGATTATGAATAATTAATATCGTGAAGATAATTAAAGATAATTACTTGAATACAATTGAAAGATAATTAATCCTGGGTGACTATTTAAGATCAATAATGATGGGTTGACCAATTAATTGATATGGAATTAATTAACGTTAAGTGAAGGAAACTAAAGCTTTGCTTATGGATAATTGAATGGTATTGGATGTCCTGAATGAATTAATATCTTTGATATGAAATGTTGTGTATTCCATTGAATAACTTGGGTTAGGATGACATGAGTTTTCGAAGGGGTCGGGGTCGGGTATTAGGAAATACCCGAAACCACTTCGAACTTTTATAAGATCGTTTGTGAAATCAATAGGGTGGAATGAAGTGTTTTAAATGAAGTTGAATTATTTCATCTAAGTTTGGACTTAGAAATTAGTGTGTGAAATAAATGTTGTCTATAGTTAATTATGAATTTGTTGAATTGATGTGAGTTACCCCGGGTTTATATTAGTAGTTTGCTTTGGTATTTCATGTTAGTTGGGTTTACTCATGCTGGTTTCCAGCCTGACCCGGCTGTTACTTTGGTGTAATGCTCGGGTCAGACCAAGTATTACAGATTTTCAGGTAAGGACGTTCTGGAGCTCTAGAGGCGAGCTGGATGGCAAGAACGCATAGAATATTTCTGCTGTAATTATATTATTGTAATTCTGAGGTAAATTGATTGTATATGATCAACATTTGAATATATGTGAAACTCTGATGTATTAAAATGTAATCGAAAAGTATAGTATTCTTTTGTAAGCTATTATTTATTATTATATTTTATCCGCTGCGAATGTGAGATGTTGGGTGTTTCTGTTCTTCTACTTCTATCTCTTTCTTCTTTCTTTCATAACTATCTGGAATTTTCGGCTTCAAAAATTTCGGGTCGTTACATTTATCATATTTTCATATTTAATTTAAATTCCATTTATCACAAAATTATAATTTCCAAAAAACTTACATTTCAGATTTTCTAAATTTACCATTTATTTATTTCACTTATAAATTTTTAGAGAGTCAATAATGCTTTACAAAAATCATTTTTAATCAAATTAAATCAAAATATTATAATATTTACATTTCAAAAATATTTTAAAATTTTAAGAAAAACATATTTTAACAACGGGTCTGTATTTCATTTTTAGCCTAGGTAAAGTGATACGGGTAATATATCATTTCAACCCGTAATTTACAAGAAAACCTGGGTTTGATCATTTCAAACCCGCAATCCCAATTAAATGAAAATAATTAAAAATCATTCAGGCCTATCATTTCAGCCCATAACGATTTTCTTCTATTCTAAAGTCCATTCGGGTATGTATTATTTCAACCCGTAGTGATTCTAATCTAAAGGGAACTTGTAGTGTGATTAACTGATAAAATAACAAAATAACAATAATATAACAGTAACATATGATACAAATGGTGTTTAATAATGTGTGAACATCATATGATACATAGCAAATAAAATATGGTGATACAGTTTACATATTCACAAGCGGTCGATTTACTATTCATATAAGTATAAAACTGTCCGGTGAGAATAACTCACTGGTTTAGGCTGATGAGCCAACGAAAAATTTCACAAACGGGATCTACACAAGCACAAAAGAACGACACAGATTCGAATGGAGGAGCCAAATGTCAAATTCCTTGGATACACATCAAACAAAACAATATAACAACGATGAGTTTCAAATCAACTACGATCAAAACTACACTGGAATAGACTGCACAGAATCAAATAGAAATGCTTGCACTTGCTTTTAACCTTTACTAAGCTCAGCTATAAGGGAAAATAAAAAATAATGGCAGGTGTTTGGGTCAGGTTATGGTGGGTATGGGTTTAGATGTCATTTGTGATGGTGCCAAAGTGGGTGAAGGGAATAATACACATAAGCAAGAATACATGCATTTGGTCATGGATTTGGGCTCGGCCAAGGCTCCAAGTGTCACGGCCAGAGGTGTGGGGTCCACTATGGTGGTGTGGCCGAGGGTGCTAGAGGTGCTGGAGGTGGTGGAGGCATGGTAGGCGGCGGCTAGATGGATGGTGAGGTGATGGAAGTGATGTTGTGCTCGACTAGACTAGGAATTCGGATTGTTTTGAAAAGTTTGTGGATGGGCATCACCAAGTGGGGTCACGACATGGTTGGTTGGTGAGGAGGAGGTGTTGGTGGTGTGCCATCAGGTGCTGGAGGAGGCTAGGAAGCAATGGAGGCATGGCCGATCCTAAAAGAGGTAAAAGCATGTGCAAAAAATAAACTAGAATAAACAATATAAGTAGAAAAAGAGATAAAAGAAACAAATTTTTTTACCAACTTCCCAAGCATGTGATGGCCGAAATTTTTTTCTCAGGAAGGAGGAAAGGAAGATACGTGAAATGAAAATGAATTAGTCAGCTGAAATGTGGGGAGTTATGCCAAAAGAAATGAAGAGTTGTGAGGAAAATGAAGAGGTGGAATTCAAAAGAGCAAAAGGCAATTCAAAAGTCAAAAACTCTTCATATATCCTTATTTAATTTATATAACTTTATATTTCTAGAAATAATAATAATTCCAGATAAAATTTCGAAAATTTGTCAAAATATAAAAATTTATATAATATTTATTAATTATATAAAGTTAAATTAGGAAAAATAGTGAACTAGACTAAAAAATTTGAAAATAAATAGAATAATTTTTAGAAAATTCATATGAGCTTGTAAAATATTTTTAAACATAAATAATAACATAAAATAAAAATACATTCACAAAATAAATATTTAAATTTTAATTAAATATAATTTAAATGATGAAAATAGCAGAAAAATAGAAAACAGCCTTTAAAAATAGGAAATAAATACAGTAAATTCTGGAAAAAATTTATTATCACTTTAAAATATTAAAAGACAAAATATACATAAAATAACATATTAAAAAATATTAAAATAAAATATAACATAGAAAATATGATTTATATAATTTAAAATAGACAAAATTTCAAAATAAAACAAATTATACTCAAAATTAAAATGTACATAACTTTCAAAAATTAAATCTGTTTTCAACGAAACGAAAAGAAGTATTCAAGTTATTAAATATATTTTCATAATAAAAGATTAAATTTAAGAATTTTAATATTTAAATTTGAAATTTAAAAGTCAAGGTTTGACCAGTTTGAACAGAAATTCATCTTTCAGTAAAATATCCAATTTATACCGGTTTGAAATTATAATTCACATAATAATCGACAGCTACATTTAAAAATGAAATGTTTGAAATAAAATAAGTTTAAAATAATTTCAAAATAAAACAAAGTTAAATATTAAAATATATGAAAAATCTAGGGTTGTTACACTCTCCCCCACTCAAATCTTTTCGTCGTCGAAAAGGAAGGAAGCGGAGAAACAACAAGAAAGAACAATAGGTTGGAAGACATACTGAAAGAAGGTAGGGAAAAAGTAGCTAGGAGGGAAAGCAGGTTGAAAGACATGGATGAACCATTATTTTAATTTTTTTTTATATTTGACATGTTAAACATTTAATATGATAATTAGTTATTTGATTCAAATTTGATTGTTCGAAGAAAACAATATTTAGGACATTTTAAATCATGATTAGAATATCCTTTATACAATACTTTACCAAAATACTTTTATAACTCGATGTCTTAACAAGTTTACTTTCGTTCCTGCAGACTCTGGTTATGCGTTGATCAGGCGCAAAGTTAGAATTCTCCAAGTACATAGTAGACCTGTTTCAACACCCGGTGAAAATACTAAAAAAATAGGTATGAGAAGTTCCGCTAAAAATCCAATGTTAAATGATGACAATACGATAGCAATGGCCCGCTGCTGATCCGGTATTTACGAAATGGACACAACACTTTCAAGAAGATCCTTCTACCTTTTTGATTCCAGAAAAATATCGTAGCCAGTTCGTAAACAAGGGACCATCGACCCCTGCTGCAGTGGTACGTTGTTGATTCAATGATTTACGCAATGGATGCAATTCCTTCCCGGAAGATCCATAAACAACAGATCCCAGGATCGAAAGCGCCTCCATTGGGTAAGCTAAAGAACCATCTACCCTAAAAAAATTCGAGGAACTCATGAGTTTATGTCCGAACAACCATATCAATTCGAATCCATTTATGAATTCACCTAAGTCCATTAGGGTTTATCGGTCGAATCCATTCCTGGATTCCCCAAGTCCATTTAGGTCGAAGCATATCACTATACTTCTTCCAGAGGGTACTTCCCATACCTCTTACATCAAAATATAATATACCATATATAGTAGCCCTTTAAAATCATAGCTTCAAATATCGCACTTACATAAATTCCATTATATATAAGATTTCATTTTCAAATCGAATACTTTCCAAAATCAATAGTATATCAAATCATACTTATATAAACTTCGATTATATAAGATTTTAATTTACAAATTGAGTACCTTTTCAATTCAACATTTTCAAATCAACTTCATACTTATACTATCCATTTTATATAACTTCAATAAGTCCCAAATCAAGTATTTAGTAAAACAAGGTTCTTAATTTTAATTTGTTTCAATAACATTTCTGTTTCATAATCATATATGATTTCTCCAAATCATTTCTTCTGAATTACATATACTCAGTTTCAAAGTTTCTTAAAACAATAGATTTAGAAAATAATCCAAATTTTCAAACCAACAAAAATTTAGGTCAAACAAATTCATTTCCATTTCAAAATATATTCACTTTCAAAAATCATAATACTTTCAAAGTTATAAATCTTTCGAAACCAAAATACTTGAAATCATTACACTTTGAAAATCATTACTTTTCTAAATCATACATTTGAAATCATAAAACATCCCTTTAATTCTTTACATTTCACAAATTTATTCAATTTAAACCCAAGTCTACAAGTTCCAGCTTTAATTCAATTCAAACCATCAGTTTCAATTCAATTTAGTTTTCCAACAAAACCATTTCAAATATTATCAAATTTCAAATAAAGATTTGATCCACAAAATAAACTATTCAATCTTTAATATATTTCATAGCTTAAATGCACCGTATTCCAAAACTAAATTTTATAATTTCATATATCTCAAATTTTACTTCATTATTACTTAGTTTTAACATATTCATTTCATAAATCCATCATTTTTAATTAAACTGAAATTACAAGTAAACCAACTATCCTTTCATACAAATAGAAATTTTAAATTTCATTTATCAAAATCAGTTATCATTCCTGATTCACATTCTTTATCAAATAAAGATTATATCAATCAAAGCCTCATTATCAAATCATTATTTGAATTCAATTTCAAATATCTACATTTAGATACCATTAAAAAAAATCAATATGTCATTCAGTTATTATTTCAAATATCATTACAAAATACATTTCAAAATTCCATTCAAAAATTCATTTATCTCATTACATTTCATTCCATTTAATACATAACCAAGTAAACCTTATTCAAATTCAAATTAAATTTAAATTCCTTAAAATTCAAATTTAAATATTAAATTATATTCAAAACTCCCTAAATTTCACAAATAATCAATTCAAAAATTAAACCATTTAACTTTTTAAAACATAACTCAATAGTGTTAAAATCTATAACATTACGAAACATTGTCAAATTATAACAATGACAGCATTTAAAAGTGCTATCATAACTTATAGTTTCCAAATAGTTTAGTTCAAGAATAGCGGCATTTATAATATGCCATAACAGATATTTAGTTAATTCAAACAAAGTTAAATTCAAAAACAATAGCATTTTAAAGTGTTGTCATAAAACTATAGCATTTTAGAAATGCTATTAATAAAATTCCATATTTTACTATAACTTTTAAAAAACAATACAACTTCAATTTTAGCAAATTTTAAACTTATAAATCATTTCTAGACTTCAAAATTTCACATTTAAATAATTTTTAACATATGATTTATCAGAACAAAATTTTAAATCAAATATTTGATTTAAAACTCACTTTCATTTGTTAAGTCAAAATTCACTGTTTTTCTTAACTTGTAAATTTAACAAAAACTCAACATTTTACTTCAAATATCTTTTCAAAACTATATTTCATACCAGTATAATTCAAAGTAGTCTTATTTATTTCACTCCACAACAGTTTCAAACTTATATAAATCATATTACTTTATACATTAATCATACCAAACTAAACTTATACTTTATCAAATACCTTATACCATTCAAAATTTCTTAGCTTTGAAAAGTTAACCTTGATTTAGAAGTGCTCGAACCTTCAAAATCGTCGAAGAAATCAAATTTCCAATCCAAGAGTTTGGAAATCACCAACAAATTAGTAAATCGATTCCAATAGGTAAGGTTATACCAAAACAAATCTGAATCTCGAGGATTGAACACCGGCTTATTTTAAATCATTTCAATTATATATATACACACACATATCTTTCGAATATCAAACCATACTTCGAAATCGAAAATCAAAATTTGGTTTCATAAAATCACTCGCATAGCAAAGCTACTAGAGTGGCCTCTTCCCTAGTCAAAAACTCAAAAATCAACGTCGAGGATGCATGCATTCATCACCGAAATTATTTTTCAGCGACATAAGTGGGTTCTGGACTTTTATTTCTTGAAACTTCTTTGAAATCTCTTTGACATCTTTGGAATTCATTCGAATACATTTGAAACACTTCTTATTTGGAAAAATATCTTTAAATCATATTATTATTATATATTTTCCAAAATCTTAAAAACCCATTTCAAAACGCCGGAGTTCGATTCCTCGAAATTCAAATTCAAAACCCTTCATTTATAAATCATTTTTATATAAATCACATGTTCTTATAAATTTCCAAAATTTCAAATCCTTTCAAAGCTTCAAATTTTCATTTTCCAAAGGTAAAAATCCTTATTGAAAACATTTCACTTTTACATACAAAATAGGGTCATCCTTGTCAAAATAATAATTTCGATGTATGCACAAATACAAAATACAATCAAACACAAATTTCCAAAGAATGATTCCAGGTTAGATTTCAAGCAATACGGAGATTCGAATTTAGAGGAACTCTAATCAAATAGAATTCTGTTTCGAAGGTAAGATCGAACGAAGATAAGATAATTTTATTACCAAATAGAAGATGATGAGCCTATATAAATCGCGGGTGACCTTAACCGGTCAACCATGACTTCGGTAATATAATCAATTCGGAAATCTAAGGCAAATCGACATTCGATCGCCAGAGATAGAATCCGGGTAGAGCATGAGATAGATAGCATCGAAAACCGAGGATACAGGTATCTCCGGTGAATCAATGCCAATTATAAAGGATTTTTCACCCCTTTACATATCATTCAAAGATTTGCGGAATCACCGATCTTTATATTCCAAAGTGGAGTTATAAAATGCTCCAAAACCAAAATGGATAAAATAGGGAAGACAAGACTGGATTTCAGAACAAGTGGGAGCGTTCCAAAGTTCATGGAATCCTAATCGATAAGAGTCCTAACCAATATAGTTCTAACAAGATGGATACTTAAGGGATGAAGTTTTGAAAATCTTGGTTTCAAAATAAGAAAATTTTTATACCAAAATAATCTTTGAAAATCCTTTAAAAATCATTTGGAAATTATTTTATACTTCGAAATTACGTTCTCTCACAAGAAAGGATTCTGAGATTGATTTCACTCATTCTAGGGTATTTCTACCCTATCTCTAATGAGTTTTTGCTCCACAGGCTATGGTTTTCCTAAAACCAAAGCTTTGATACCAAAATGTAATGGGCCGCGCCAGTGGGGTAACGCCCACCGTAGCATACATTGGTACCCGTGTTCTGCCTTTACGGCCAGCCTCTCGACTGCACCACCAACCCCCACGGGGACATGTAGGAGTAAGAGTCAACCGTTCGCTACCAAACCAGGAAGCGAGAACCCCCTATCATGCTGCACCCTCCAAGTGCAATGGCAGACACACATGTCGGACTTGAATTGCTCAAAATACCGCATTGTAAATAAATTTGGAGCAAATGAAATACAAATCACAAAATCATAGACACAGAACAAACAGAATACCTCGCAGCGGAATATAAAATACATAGTAGTTCATGAAGCTACTACGACAGAGTCTCAAGCCAAAAACATAACACAGTCTGAAAACAACAAAATTGTAACGATCCTGAATTTTTTACAATTTAAAAATAAAGATATTTAATTAATTTTAAATATTTGAGATGATTTTAAATTGAATACCAATAGAACTATGAAGTTGGCGATTAAATTTTTGAAATTAATATATTTAAAGTTGAATAGAAATTGAATTTAACTTTGAAGTTTGAAACTGAATATTTAATAGGTATTTAAAATTTGAACTAATGACTTAGAAAAAAATAGTTTGGGTTTACGAATTTTATCTATGTAAATTTATAAATAGATGTTAATAGTTGAACTTCAAAACGTTTCTATGTTTATTAAAGAAAACAATTTACAAAATAAAATTGAATTCAAAATAAAAAAAATAAAAAAAATAAAAAATAAAAATGTATATAAAATAAGTATATACTACCTTACTTCGTTCAGCTTTTCTCACGCCATCGTTTACGCCCTAAACCCACGTCTTCACTCTGCAAAAACACGATCTCCTTCTCCTTTAAAACACCGAAGCCTTACCTCATTAAAAAAAAAAAAAAATTTCAAAGTCACGCAGATAAAAAAATGGAGGCCGAAGCCTCAGTTCGAAAAGAGAAGGCCGAAGCCCTAAGTTGATCGCTCGCGCATAGGTGAGCGGCGATTGAAGGGGGGGGCGACGGCGCAGGTGGGAGTGTTGTCGCGAGGCACTGGGGACGCGGCGCGCGCGATCGATGGCGGCTACTGGCGCAAGGCGATGGAGGGGTGCGCGCGTGGAGCGCGATGGCTAGGGTTTCGATCGACGAAGGCTTGGGATTCGCGAGTTTAGGTGGCAACAGCAAACGGCGTTCTCGTGCAGTGGCTACTGGGTGCACGCGAGAAATTGTTGGAGGTATTGTTTATTTTGTTTTTGTCTATATACTAAAATATATATACATATACACTTAAGAATAAATATATACATTCACATATCTAAAACTGTATATACAGAAACAGAAGAAAAAAAAATAGGATTTGGATTCATTTAAATTTAATATGTATGAATAAGAAAAAAATTTTACAGTAAAAGTAAATTAAATTTGTTATTCAGGGAAAAAAAAATATATGTTTTGGAATGTTGAAGTGATATACAAATTTGATTTGTATATAAACTATTATTTTTATGGAGATTGAAGAATAATAAGAAAATTTTATTTAAATAGAAATTAAAATTTGTTCGACAAAATTTGAATATTGATAAATCGGTTGATTTTAAAGTATCGAATAGAAGTTTGTTTAAAAAAAAAATTTAAAATGTTAACTTAGAGTGAAATTTTTAAATAATGAACTATGGAAAAATAATAATAGTACATACAGTTTTTAATTGAGAAAAAATATGTATGTGACTCAATTTATAAAAGAAAATGGGTTTTAAAAAAAAAAATTTAATTATTAGTTTAAATTTAACTTTTGGTTAACTAAAATATAGCGAATAGGAATTAATTTTGCGATTTGTCCAAATGATTATATAAAAGGAAAATTAGAAATTATAAAGATTAGTTTTGAATTTAATTTTTGTTAAATCAAATTATTAAAAAGAAATTGTTTAAAAAAAAAAAATTATTGGTTAAAAATTAAATGGTTAGTTAATTAAATTTATCCATTTAAAGGAAAATTTGTTAATATAAAATTATCAAATGAAAAAGGTATTATTCAATTGTTCGAGTATTAATGAATTGTGTAAATAATTTAAAAATAGGTATAAAACAAGAGAAATCGAGTCAAGAATGGGAAATGGATTGCTAATAAAAGCAAAGGTGAGAACTTCTCACTCAAAAGGAATTTCTATTGTTATTTAAATTTTAAATAGTTAAATTTAAAATTTATTGACTGTGTTGATTGAATGCTTGAATGATGATTGTTATATATATATATATATAAATATTGGATGTGAATAGACCCTATACGCCGTTAGTAAGCGGAGGTTATTTATTACACACATATACCGCGATATTCCACCTTGAAGTGGAATTGGTATTATATTATATATATAGCAATATATATATATTGGCATATGTATATATTGCAGTTGATTGATTTCCCGCATTTCTTTTTAGCGGATGAGACCCTATTGCGCCGTTAGTAAGCGGATATATATTTATAAAATCCCATATACCGCGATATTCCGTCTTGAAACGGAATGGT
This sequence comes from Allium cepa, assembly GCA_030765085.1. Lineage (NCBI taxonomy): Eukaryota > Viridiplantae > Streptophyta > Magnoliopsida > Asparagales > Amaryllidaceae > Allium > Allium cepa. The sequence goes on from CM060945.1 coordinate 153,318,943, forward strand.
ATTGTGCTAATGTCTGTGGATGCAGGGAAACAGGTTGGAGGGATCCAACTGGATTCCTCACAAATATTTGTTTGATTTCATATATAGTGATATTTGATTGTTTATCATGAATGATATATGATATTGAAAATCGTGATTGACTATTGATGTGTTACATCATCGGATCCAATTTTTGAAGTTTAAAAATAACGATTTTTATTTTAAGAGATTTCTAAAGTAATTTTGAAGATATACGCTTTATAAATATTTTTAGAATTGATTCATTCTAAATAAATAAACGATTAAAATTTTAATGTTATAAAAATTATATTTTGAGAAATATAGTTAAAAGTTGATTTTTGAAAATAAGAGATTAACGATTTTATAAAAATTGGGATCTTTTGAATAAATTATAAAAAGGTTTAAAAATAGGATTTATGAAATTGGATTATTTCTAAATCAAAAGATGGATTTATAAAAGAGTAAAAGGCATTTTAAAAATAGTAAAATAAATTGATTTATATTAAAAGATTTACAAATGGATATTTGTAAATTAAAATATTGGAATTATAAAACGAAGTTTTTATAAGAGTTAGGATGAATTGTGAATGAATTTCACAAATGAATGAATTTATAGAATTATAAACGGTGAAGTTGTAATTGGAATTTTATAAACAGTAGGTTTATAAAATTTGTGAAGTTATTTAAAAGAATAAGATTTTGGATAAATAGATGAATCTTATAAGTTATAAGATTTATAAAATTTATGAAGTTTAAAGGAATGATTTTATAAACAAATAAATTATAAGTATTTAACTTATAATATGAAATTTTTAATATATCATTGTGATATGAATTGAGATAAGTTAATAAAGGAAATTTATAAAAGGAAGTTGTTATAAAAGAAATAGAAATAGAATTTATAAACATTGTTTTATAAATTCGCAAACTACTTATTTTAATAAGTAAATTGTCCTAATTTATTTATGGAGATATATTCATGTTTTAAACAGTGAATAATTCCTTAAAATAAAAGGAATAGAAGAAATGAAATTTATTAATAATATATATTCACGTTTTTGTATAGTGAATATTATGTTAAAGAATTATTTGGAATGTGATGTTTTAAACAGAATTAAAACGATCTAACGATGTTTTAAAATGTATCGAGATTCGAAATTATAGATTTCAATATTTATTGTTGAAATAGATGTTTTCGAGAAATAGAAGGAAATAATAGATTATAACACTGTTGTTATAATAGATAATTTCCGAAAGGAAATGTTTTGTATAGTATTGGGATTTATATATCTATTTTATTTCGAATTCCTATACTAGTGATTTTGGGTTGTCGTAACGATGTTTTACGCAACATCGTTTTGGCCCAAATAAATATGGTTAAGTGAATGATTTCCTTAAAGAAAGAAATATATACTTAATTTCGATTTAAGTATATAGAATATTTTCTAAGTGTTGAAAATAAAAGATTGTGAATCACTTATTTTTAATAAGTATAGAAATGTTTTCCAATGGTAAGTGAATATTTGGAATTTATCTTTTTGAAGATAAATTGAAAATGAATATTAAAAATTAAATGGAAATCGAATATTCATAAATATTTTGGGAATGTAAATTCCTTATGGAATTTATAAATGAAAAGGAGATTTGTTTGAAAATAAATGTTGATTTATTTTTGAAGTGTGAAAACCATCTATCTTATAAAGATATTTTTGTGAAATGAATAATTTGGAAAATTATTTGGAATCTGGTGATGCTGGCATGTCTATTGATAGTTCAATGACCGACTATCAATATTTACCTTTAATAGGTATTTGTTGTGAATTGTTTGAAATTGAATGCCACACTTATTTTTTTTTAAATAAGCGCTCACTATTCGGGTTAACCGGGAAAGGACCATGGGGTCGTATAACCCATTCCGAATATGTGATACGTCGTGATAAATTGCATTCGAAGATCGGTGTTGAAGACCGGATATTTTCGAAAGCGAAAGGATTTCTTGTTGATTGTCTCTGCACTGGCTGATCCCCGGTATAGAGATCTCCATAAGTGATGGGAAATCCGAACGTGATTAGAAATTATTCGGATTGCAAGGACTTCTTAGTAAGTGCCTTCGGTTCTGTTCGAGCCCGGAACAGACTTGTATGGATTGTATGTCTGACATTACAAGTTGAGATATAAAGCCGATTTCTTTCAAATATATTTCTGTTGGTGGCGGAGAATTTATTCTTTTAGCTTAACACCCTTCTTTGAGACGTATGTGCTCAAAGGTTATATAGTTGAAGTTATCAGCGATATATTCCCAGTTTGGTAATGTGACATGCCGAGTGATGCTGAAATGATCATTGTGTTGATTATTGTGATAGGATCATTTATTTGATCGTCTATCTTAGTGATCATTGTGTTGATCATTTGTTGACCCAAAGCATGGCTTTTGTACAAAGTGTGTTTTTGTGGACGTGACTTCGTCGAGCCTCACATCCCGGAAATGGTCAAAACAGGAAAGATGCGGCAAGGTTATTAGGGGTTGCTGTAGCTCCCCTTAGGGTATGTGCATTTCCTTCTGGAAAGGGGTGGTATCATGGTATGGAGCCCAGATACTTACTCATGTTGAAAACACTCTATTTATTATGGTGTGATGTTGGATATCGAGCGCTCGGTTGAAAAGGTCCTAAAGGACAGGGGAATGGCGTGCTCGTGTCAGTAGTTACCCAGTTAAGGGGTAACCCGGCCTTGTGTTGGCAGAGTTCCGGTTTGGTTCTCGGGGGTGTCTTTCCAGAGGCATTCTCAGTGGCAATGGGAAGTTCCTTGGCCTGACCATTTGTTGGAAATCCAATTCCCAATACGAAACTTTTACGGTATTAGTTGTAGAACCTGCTATTCACTTATGGTGGTCACCACTGTTTGGATAGTAGCTATAGTAGGCATAGTTCGAAATGTCTATGTTGGCTAAGATTTATATCTTTATTTTCGAAATAAATTTTCAACACTATGCACTAATAATAATATCCAAATTGATTTGATTTTTGCGTAGAAGCATCTTTGACTAACATAAGAAGAAATCTCCTCCAAGTCTGCGTTTGCATTGTGTGTGTGGTGGGAGGTCTTATGGTAGTTACATTTTCAAAAGCATTGCGAATTGATTTCAAAAATATTCCTCTATTTGGTTTTGAAGTAAATAAACTGTTTTGAGTTCTCACACCAGTCTTGTTAAGCTATTGGGCTATGTGATGGGGGGTTCTCGCTTCGCGGTTTGGTGGCGAACGGGAGACTCTTACTCCCACACATCCTCTTTTAGGGGGTTGGTTAGGCGTAAGCTGTGACAGTCGAAAGGCTGGCCGTAAAAGCAAGTTTGGGATATCAGTGTAAGCCACGGTGGGGCTGGGATGGTTGAAAAGCCTACCGGTTGTGACCACTACTATCGTTACATTTGGTATCAGAGCTGTTGGTTAAGCGACAACCATGGTTCTGATGGGTATTACTCGTTAGAGATAGAGTCAGCAGTACTCTAGAATGAGTTTGAGTGTAATAATAAATATGAGCGCGTATTTGTTAGTGAATATAAAATTGATTTATATAATGAAATAATTTTGTCCAAAACTATTTTTGTATAGAAAAGAAATGATTTTCTATGAATTATTATAGTATATGGTTGCATGATTGTTAGAAGTAATAATATAGAATTATTATCACTAGTATATGGAATTAAATAAAATGGATTGAACTCAAGTAAACTAACTTGATAAATTATTAATTCATGGACTAATGAATTGGAATTTGAATTGGTTAAATTAAAAGTTTAGTCGTAAGCTAAATTTGAAGATAAATTTGAATTTGTATAAAATTCAAGTAAGTAAAAGAAATAAATTGAAATTCTCTTTGTTGGTAATTAAGTAAATTTGAAATAAATTGAATATTGAAATGAATTAGTGAATAAAACTAATTCAATATAGTAATGTGAATTACTAAATAAAAGTTAATCGTTAGAATTCAATATTAGAATTGAGAATTGAATTCGAATGAAATCTAGAATTGAAAATTGAATTCAAATGAAATTGAAACGTGAAATTGAATGAAAATTAATATGTAACTTCAATACTGAAGTAAAAACATATAAAGAAGCATATATTGGAAATTTTGCAATAGAATTGGCAAATTAGTTTGAATGTTGGATTTGGATGCTACTACTAGCAGATTATACAGGTTATACAGGTATATAAAGAAATTGAGATTTTGATTTCAAAGATAAAAATTGAATTGCTCGACAAAAAAGGTACGTATTTCAATTTTTATATGAGATTTGATGACTTTCTTCTCTAGCCACTTGGCTTTTCTCTTTTCTTTTTGATTCTGAGGGGCCGTGGTGCCATTTTGTAGTCGTACCGATCGAGCCGCGCAAAGGAAACGCTGACGAAATTTTTCGAAAATTTAGGGTGTTAGAAAAATTTTGAGAAAAATTTGAAAGTTTGAAATTTGAATTTGAATTTAAATTTGAATTGTTAGGAAAACAATGTTGATTGAAACTTATAATCGAAGTTGGAAAGATAGTTGAAATGATAATGAATCTCTAGTAAAAAGATTTAGACTAGTAAGTTGATAAAACTATTTTGAGTTGTGAAAAACAATAGATGGGATAAGAGCATTCTTCCTAACTTGTAATTTCGGGACGAAATTCTTTTAAGGGGGAAAGATTGTAACGATCCTGAATTTTTTACAATTTAAAAATAAAGATATTTAATTAATTTTAAATATTTGAGATGATTTTAAATTGAATACCAATAGAACTATGAAGTTGGCGATTAAATTTTTGAAATTAATCTATTTAAAGTTGAATAGAAATTGAATTTAACTTTGAAGTTTGAAACTGAATATTTAATAGGTATTTAAAATTTGAACTAATGACTTAGAAAAAAATAGTTTGGGTTTACGAATTTTATCTATGTAAATTTATAAATAGATGTTAATAGTTGAACTTCAAAACGTTTCTATGTTTATTAAAGAAAACAATTTACAAAATAAAATTGAATTCAAAATAAAAAAAAAAAAAAAAAAAATGTATATAAAATAAGTATATACTACCTTACTTCGTTCAGCTTTTCTCACGCCATCGTTTACGCCCTAAACCCACGTCTTCACTCTGCAAAAACACGATCTCCTTCTCCTTTAAAACACCGAAGCCTTACCTCATTAAAAAAAAAAAAAAAATTTTCAAAGTCACGCAGATAAAAAAAATGGAGGCCGAAGCCTCAGTTCGAAAAGAGAAGGCCGAAGCCCTAAGTTGATCGCTCGCGCATAGGTGAGCGGCGATTGAAGGGGGGGCGACGGCGCAGGTGGGAGTGTTGTCGCGAGGCACTGGGGACGCGGCGCGCGCGATCGATGGCGGCTACTGGCGCAAGGCGATGGAGGGGTGCGCGCGTGGAGCGCGATGGCTAGGGTTTCGATCGACGAAGGCTTGGGATTCGCGAGTTTAGGTGGCAACAGCAAACGGCGTTCTCGTGCAGTGGCTACTGGGTGCACGCGAGAAATTGTTGGAGGTATTGTTTATTTTGTTTTTGTCTATATACTAAAATATATATACATATACTGACGCAGCGGATTAATCAAACAAAACTTCAATCGATGGATTGTAGCAATCGGTGAGTTGAAGATACCAAAAATGCCCAAGTTCGTTGATCCAAAGATACCGAACTCTAGCTATCTCAAACACGTTGATAGCGCACTATACCGTGTTCAAAGATCTACGATTCTTCGCACGTTGATCTAGCGCACTAGATTCCGTGAATCGGCTTCAACAAACGTGGATTCGAGCGCACTCGAACGACGTAAGTGGAGATAGGAGATTACACTCAACTACCAATTGGTATGCAAGCACAAAGCTAACAAAAGAGAATTTTATTCCAAAATCAACAACCCAAAAATTTACAACACACCCGCTATTTATAGGCATTACAACTCAACACAACATACAACACTCAACTCCTAGGTCGGCACCGGCTCAACAAATACGACTCATCTCGGCCGACTCAACATAAGTCGCTGCCGACTCAACAAGGCACGACTTAAAGACACAGCGGGTCACACGACTCAACACATGTACAGCCCCAACAATACACGACTCAAAAAATGCAACCGACTCATCAAACCCAGCAACCCACGACTCAATTATATACCGACTTAAAAACTCGCGACATACGACTCATACAAGACCGACTCATATAGTATATACATGACTCGTCTCAACACGACCGACTCAAGATACACAGCTTATCTCCTTGCCGACTCATCTTAGGTCGTAGCCCCTTAGCTCGGTCCCGACTCATCCTTTCTGCATTAACTCGCACCTTTCCTTCCTGTGTTCCATTGAATCGGGAACGACTCATACTAAGTCGTAAACGACACATCTCCGAAGCCCACTTTGCTCGACCTATGTTATCTCCCCCTTGTAAACTCTTAAACCGGAAACGACTCATCACTTTAAATTGTGGACGACTCATCAAGCAGGAACTCCTCCAAGCTTTGTTAAATCGGCACCGTCTCATGCTCCCCCTATCTCGTGACCGACTCATCAAGCATGCATGTTTTAAACTTGTGTACGCCTTACGAGTTAAATCCGAAGCTCCTTGACTCGTGCATGATTTAATATGGTTTAACTTCTGAATTCCTATATGCCTTGCTGCATCATCCTTCCCAGGTTGAGAAAAATTCGACCTCGAATTTGCAAATTCTTTCTCATCAAAATGTTCATCCCCATGATACGGAATTAAATGGTTAACGTTAAAAATATCAGAAGTATAAACATCATCTGGTAGCTTTAATCGATAAGCATTCTCATTAATTTTCTTCAAAACTTCCACTGGACCAATTTTTCTGGCTTTCAACTTGTTGTAAGCACCCACTGGAAAACGATCCTTTGTCAATATAGCATAAACCAAATCACCTTCGTTAAATTCAACATTTCGACGTTTCAAATCTGCAGACTTCTTATACTTCTCATTCGACTTCTCCAATCGTTCCTGAACGATTTTATGACATTCATTCAGCTCTTCAACAAAATCAGTAGCTCGTTTAACTGTTCTCTTTGACTGTGGTACAACTGCTAAATCCAACGGCCCCCTGGGTAAATTTGAATAAACAATCTGAAACGGACTGAATCCTGTGCTTCGATTTACTGCATGATTATGAGCAAATTCTGCCTGGCATAGCTTCATGTCCCAACTTCTCAAATTATCCTGTACAAGACAACGCAACAAATTCCCCAATGACCTATTAACAACTTCTGTCTGCCCATCAGTTTGCGGATGATAAGCACTACTAAATTTCAGTTTCGTTCCTACCATCTTCCACAAACTCAACCAAAAGTGACTCAGAAAACGAGTATCTCTATCAGAAACAATAGATTCTGGTAAACCATGAAGTCTATAAATCTCCTTGAAAAATAACTGTGCTACTCGAACTGCATCTGCTGTCTTCTTGCAAGCAACAAAATGTGCCATCTTCGAAAATCTGTCCACCACAACAAATATCGAATCATTTCCCCTTTGAGTTCTCGGCAAACCCAAAACGAAATCCATGCTGATATCAACCCATGGCTTAGATGGTACTGGTAATGGCATATACAACCCTGCATTCGTTGCTGTCCCTTTTGAAACTTGGCAAATATGACATCGCTCCACAAATCTCTCAACTTCTTTTCTCATCGATGGCCAAAAGTAAGATTGCGAAATCAACTGTAAAGTACGATCACGGCCCACATGCCCTTCTTCATGTAATTCCTTCACAATCTTCATCCTCAAACTACAATCCGGAATACATAAACGATTTCCTTTAAACAGAAAACCATCAACCAACATGAATTCATCGGCAATCCCATCCTTCACTTTTTCAACATATTTCACAAAGTAAGGATCTTCTTCAAGCATCTCTGGCAACATTTCAAACCCCGTCACTTCAATCTTCATTGTCGTTAGTAAATGACTCCTCCTACTCAAAGCATCTGCTACTCGATTCGTCACCCCTGATTTGTGTTTAACGACGAAAGTAAACTGCTGCAAATAAGCAATCCATGACGCATGTCTCGCAGAAATCTTATCTTGCCCCTGTAAATGTTTCAAAGCTTCGTGATCAGTGTACAGAACAAATTCCTTCTGAAATAAGTAATGTCTCCAATGCTTAACCGTCTGAACAACAGCATAAAACTCAACATCGTATGTACTGTATCTCATCTTTGCCCCTGACAACTTTTCGCTGAAATAAGCAACTGGCTTCCCATTCTGGCTCAGAACTCCTCCAATACCAACCTTCGAAGCATCAGTATGCAATTCAAATAACAACTGAAAATTAGGTAGAACAAGAATTGGTGCAGACGTCAACAATTCCTTGATCCTTTCAAAGGCAACCCCCGCTTCCTCTGACCACACAAACTGTTTACCCTTCATGCAATCAGTCACTGGAGCCATCACGCTACTGAAGTGTGGTATGAACCTTCGGTAGAATGACGCTAGCCCATGAAAACTTCTCACTTCTGTAATTGTCTTTGGCTGTGGCCAATTCTTGACTGCTTCAACTTTGCTCTGGTCAACTTGAATACCTTTCCCTGAAACAACATAACCCAGGAATAAAACAGTAGGTGTCATAAACACACATTTCTTTGTAGCAGCATAAAATTGTTCTTCACGAAGAATAAGCAACACTTCCCTCAGATGTAGAACATGCTCCTCCGTACTCCTGCTATAAATCAAAATATCATCGAAATACACCACGACGAACTTTCCAATGAATGGTCTAAAAATTTGATTCATCACCCGCATGAATGTACTAGGTGCATTAGACAAACCAAATGGCATAACCAACCATTCGTACAACCCCTCTCTAGTTTTGAAAGCTGTCTTCCATTCGTCTCCAGGTCTGATACGAATTTGATGATAACCACTCTTCAAATCAATTTTCGAGAATATAGTTGCCCCACTCAACTGATCCAACAAATCATCCAACCTCGGCATAGGAAATCTGTAACGAACAGTGATCTTATTCAAAGCTCTACTATCAGTGCACATTCTCCAAGTTCCGTCCTTCTTTGGTACTAACAATGCAGGTACAGCACACGGACTCAAACTTTCCTGAATACGACCCTGTTCAAGTAATTCTTCCACCTGCCTTCGTAACTCCTCATGTTCCTTCGGACTCATTCTGTAATGTGGTCGGTGTGGTAACACTGCTCCGGGAACAAGATCAATCTGATGTTGAATGTCTCTAAGTGATGGTAACTCCTTTGGCAACTCCTCTGGAAAGACATCTTCAAACTCTTCCAAAACTGGCTTTGCTTCTTCGGGAATCTCAACTTCTTCACTACTCTCTCTCCCAATCAACAAAAACACTTCCGGTTCTTCCTCCACTTCTTTAACAAACTCCTTCAAAGTCAACAGAGTTTTCAATTCTTCAATCTCTTCTAGCTTGCTCTCCTTCTGCTGCTGTCTCTTAGGAACTAAAGTGATTTTAGTACCCTCGAACATGAAACTGTAACTGTTGGCACGACCGTCATGCTGAACTGCTCTATCAAACTGCCATGGTCTGCCCAACAATAAGTGACAAACATCCATATCTACGACATCACACCAGATTTCATCTTTGTACTTCTTTCCGATTGAAAAATTCACACAAGCTCTTCGACACACTTTCACTTCACCTCCTTTCCTTAACCATGCTAGCTTGTATGGTTTAGGATGCTTCTCGGTCTTCAAATTCAACTTCCTAACTGCCTCTGTAGAAATAATATTATCACAACTCCCCGCATCAATAACGAACTTGCAAACTTTCCCCAGAATAGTACATGTCGATTGAAAAATATTGCTTCTCAGCCAACTACAATCCTCCTCTTGCTTAGGTGTCAAACAACTTCTCCTCATCATAAGATTACAACCTTCATCACCCGACACTTTTTCTTCCTCCTCAACATAAGGTACATTTGAATACTCTGCCTCCTCACCATCATCTGCTTCAACCTCTGCAACCATGGTTCTCTTCTTCGGCTTCGGACATTCGTTGCTTTTGTGACCCAACTCCTGACAATTATAACATTTGAAAATACTGCTAGCCCTTGCCTTCTCAGCCTCCTTCACCACTGGCTTGGTAACTGGTTTAGGAGTATTAGAACTTCCGCCAACACCCCTTGCTTGGTTATTGGAATTAGTAAACACACCACCTCCACGCCTTCCTTGTTTCTCCCAAGCTAACGCTTTCTGATGTGCCTCTACAACGGATCTAGGATCAAACATATTAACCATATCCTGGATCTGCATTCTCAAACCCCCAACGAATCTAGCAGTTAACTGCTCTTCTGTCTCCATGATATCATTCCTGGCAATGAGTTGGTAAAATTCATCAGCATAATCACTAACAGACTTTGTCCCCTGCCTCAGATTCTGCAACCTCTGATACATAAGTGACTGGTAATTATAAGGTAAGAAAGTAGATCTCATCAACTTTTTCATCTTCTCCCAAGATTCTATCTTTGACTTCCCCATTCGTTCTCGAGTAAGTTTAGTTTGCTGCCACCATGCCAATGCTCTCCCTCTCAGCCTTGTAGCAACTAACTTCACCCTTCGATTCTCCGGCACCTCCTTGAAATCAAAGATTTCCTCCACATTAGATAACCAATCTAAAAACTCCTCGGCAACCATCCCGCCTTTAAACTCCGGAATTTCCACCTTCATACCCGATTCCCATCGTCTATCATCTTCAACTTCTCGATAAGAATTTCGAACTTGGTCTCGATCTTGATAATGAATACTAGCTCTATCTTCCTCTTCAACAAAATCAAAAGTGCGTCTACATCGATCTCGACCATTATCATCCCTTCGTTCATGCATGCTTCTTTGACTATGTCTCTCCTCATCTCTATATGCTTCATGGTCAAATTCACGTTGACTTCTTCTCTCTTCATGTGCATAGTCATGATGATCTCTTCGTGATGAAATTGATGTTTCTCTTCTATCTCTACAAGAATGTGGCGATACCCTCCTCGCTTCCGTAACCGATGGCGAAACTCGGTTTCCTCCATGGTTCGAGTTTGGTGATCTCCTTCTTTGATTCAAATCATTCATCAATCTCTCCAATTTACCAATGCCTTCATCAAATTTTTCATTAATACGTTGTTCCATAAGCTCGGCTTCTTCTCTACGATACAAAGCTTCAACGTTTTGATGTCGGTTAGCTCTCCTCGGTGGCATGGTTAAAAACTTCACAAAACTTCACACAATACAACCAACAATGTCTCGGCTATGCTTATATACGGCTCTACCTTAACTCGGCGCACTTGTCTCGGCAAGGCTTCACGACTTAACTTGGCTCAGTCCAAACTTGTCTCGGCTACCCATTACAAACACTTCAATGCACACAACAAGGCACGGCCACTCCCAAGTATACACGGCCTTCACACTTTAATCCTTGGCGCGCAAAAACCCAAGACCAAATTCAAACACCTTTGCTCCTTTTGATCCAAAATGAAATGGATCCAACACTCCAAACTTGATGCAATCCAATATGACACGATGAACTACTTCAAACTTCAAAAACTTGGCTCCAAGAATCAAACTTAGCTATGATTGGCTAAGTATGGCTCCGATACCAAAACTGACGCAGCGGATTAATCAAACAAAACTTCAATCGATGGATTGTAGCAATCGGTGAGTTGAAGATACCAAAAATGCCCAAGTTCGTTGATCCAAAGATACCGAACTCTAGCTATCTCAAACACGTTGATAGCGCACTATACCGTGTTCAAAGATCTACGATTCTTCGCACGTTGATCTAGCGCACTAGATTCCGTGAATCGGCTTCAACAAACGTGGATTCGAGCGCACTCGAACGACGTAAGTGGAGATAGGAGATTACACTCAACTACCAATTGGTATGCAAGCACAAAGCTAACAAAAGAGAATTTTATTCCAAAATCAACAACCCAAAAATTTACAACACACCCGCTATTTATAGGCATTACAACTCAACACAACATACAACACTCAACTCCTAGGTCGGCACCGGCTCAACAAATACGACTCATCTCGGCCGACTCAACATAAGTCGCTGCCGACTCAACAAGGCACGACTTAAAGACACAGCGGGTCACACGACTCAACACATGTACAGCCCCAACAATACACGACTCAAAAAATGCAACCGACTCATCAAACCCAGCAACCCACGACTCAATTATATACCGACTTAAAAACTCGCGACATACGACTCATACAAGACCGACTCATATAGTATATACATGACTCGTCTCAACACGACCGACTCAAGATACACAGCTTATCTCCTTGCCGACTCATCTTAGGTCGTAGCCCCTTAGCTCGGTCCCGACTCATCCTTTCTGCATTAACTCGCACCTTTCCTTCCTGTGTTCCATTGAATCGGGAACGACTCATACTAAGTCGTAAACGACACATCTCCGAAGCCCACTTTGCTCGACCTATGTTATCTCCCCCTTGTAAACTCTTAAACCGGAAACGACTCATCACTTTAAATTGTGGACGACTCATCAAGCAGGAACTCCTCCAAGCTTTGTTAAATCGGCACCGTCTCATGCTCCCCCTATCTCGTGACCGACTCATCAAGCATGCATGTTTTAAACTTGTGTACGCCTTACGAGTTAAATCCGAAGCTCCTTGACTCGTGCATGATTTAATATGGTTTAACTTCTGAATTCCTATATGCCTTGCTGCATCATATACACTTAAGAATAAATATATACATTCACATATCTAAAACTGTATATACAGAAACAGAAGAAAAAAAAAATAGGATTTGGATTCATTTAAATTTAATATGTATGAATAAGAAAAAAATTTTACAGTAAAAGTAAATTAAATTTGTTATTCAGGGAAAAAAAAAATATATGTTTTGGAATGTTGAAGTGATATACAAATTTGATTTGTATATAAACTATTATTTTTATGGAGATTGAAGAATAATAAGAAAATTTTATTTAAATAGAAATTAAAATTTGTTCGACAAAATTTGAATATTGATAAATCGGTTGATTTTAAAGTATCGAATAGAAGTTTGTTTAAAAAAAAAATTTAAAATGTTAACTTAGAGTGAAATTTTTAAATAATGAACTATGGAAAAATAATAATAGTACATACAGTTTTTAATTGAGAAAAAATATGTATGTGACTCAATTTATAAAAGAAAATGGGTTTAAAAAAAAAAAAATTTAATTATTAGTTTAAATTTAACTTTTGGTTAACTAAAATATAGCGAATGGGAATTAATTTTGCGATTTGTCCAAATGATTATATAAAAGGAAAATTAGAAATTATAAAGATTAGTTTTGAATTTAATTTTTGTTAAATCAAATTATTAAAAAGAAATTGTTTAAAAAAATAAAAATAAATTATTGGTTAAAAATTAAATGGTTAGTTAATTAAATTTATCCATTTAAAGGAAAATTTGTTAATATAAAATTATCAAATGAAAAAGGTATTATTCGATTGTTCGAGTATTAATGAATTGTGTAAATAATTTAAAAATAGGTATAAAACAAGAGAAATCGAGTCAAGAATGGGAAATGGATTGCTAATAAAAGCAAAGGTGAGAACTTCTCACTCAAAAGGAATTTCTATTGTTATTTAAATTTTAAATAGTTAAATTTAAAATTTATTGACTGTGTTGATTGAATGCTTGAATGATGATTGTTATATATATATATATAAATAAATATTGGATGTGAATAGACCCTATACGCCGTTAGTAAGCGGAGGTTATTTATTACACACATATACCGCGATATTCCACCTTGAAGTGGAATTGGTATTATATTATATATATAGCAATATATATATATTGGCATATGTATATATTGCAGTTGATTGATTTCCCGCATTTCTTTTTAGCGGATGAGACCCTATTGCGCCGTTAGTAAGCGGATATATATTTATAAAATCCCATATACCGCGATATTCCGTCTTGAAACGGAATGGTATTGTGCTAATGTCTGTGGATGCAGGGAAACAGGTTGGAGGGATCCAACTGGATTCCTCACAAATATTTGTTTGATTTCATATATAGTGATATTTGATTGTTTATCATGAATGATATATGATATTGAAAATCGTGATTGACTATTGATGTGTTACATCATCGGATCCAATTTTTGAAGTTTAAAAATAACGATTTTTATTTTAAGAGATTTCTAAAGTAATTTTGAAGATATACGCTTTATAAATATTTTTAGAATTGATTCATTCTAAATAAATAAACGATTAAAATTTTAATGTTATAAAAATTATATTTTGAGAAATATAGTTAAAAGTTGATTTTTGAAAATAAGAGATTAACGATTTTATAAAAATTGGGATTTTTTGAATAAATTATAAAAAGGTTTAAAAATAGGATTTATGAAATTGGATTATTTCTAAATCAAAAGATGGATTTATAAAAGAGTAAAAGGCATTTTAAAAATAGTAAAATAAATTGATTTATATTAAAAGATTTACAAATGGATATTTGTAAATTAAAATATTGGAATTATAAAACGAAGTTTTTATAAGAGTTAGGATGAATTGTGAATGAATTTCACAAATGAATGAATTTATAGAATTATAAACGGTGAAGTTGTAATTGGAATTTTATAAACAGTAGGTTTATAAAATTTGTGAAGTTATTTAAAAGAATAAGATTTTGGATAAATAGATGAATCTTATAAGTTATAAGATTTATAAAATTTATGAAGTTTAAAGGAATGATTTTATAAACAAATAAATTATAAGTATTTAACTTATAATATGAAATTTTTAATATATCATTGTGATATGAATTGAGATAAGTTAATAAAGGAAATTTATAAAAGGAAGTTGTTATAAAAGAAATAGAAATAGAATTTATAAACATTGTTTTATAAATTCGCAAACTACTTATTTTAATAAGTAAATTGTCCTAATTTATTTATGGAGATATATTCATGTTTTAAACAGTGAATAATTCCTTAAAATAAAAGGAATAGAAGAAATGAAATTTATTAATAATATATATTCACGTTTTTGTATAGTGAATATTATGTTAAAGAATTATTTGGAATGTGATGTTTTAAACAGAATTAAAACGATCTAACGATGTTTTAAAATGTATCGAGATTCGAAATTATAGATTTCAATATTTATTGTTGAAATAGATGTTTTCGAGAAATAGAAGGAAATAATAGATTATAACACTGTTGTTATAATAGATAATTTCCGAAAGGAAATGTTTTGTATAGTATTGGGATTTATATATCTATTTTATTTCGAATTCCTATACTAGTGATTTTGGGTTGTCGTAACGATGTTTTACGCAACATCGTTTTGGCCCAAATAAATATGGTTAAGTGAATGATTTCCTTAAAGAAAGAAATATATACTTAATTTCGATTTAAGTATATAGAATATTTTCTAAGTGTTGAAAATAAAAGATTGTGAATCACTTATTTTTAATAAGTATAGAAATGTTTTCCAATGGTAAGTGAATATTTGGAATTTATCTTTTTGAAGATAAATTGAAAATGAATATTAAAAATTAAATGGAAATCGAATATTCATAAATATTTTGGGAATGTAAATTCCTTATGGAATTTATAAATGAAAAGGAGATTTGTTTGAAAATAAATGTTGATTTATTTTTGAAGTGTGAAAACCATCTATCTTATAAAGATATTTTTGTGAAATGAATAATTTGGAAAATTATTTGGAATCTGGTGATGCTGGCATGTCTATTGATAGTTCAATGACCGACTATCAATATTTACCTTTAATAGGTATTTGTTGTGAATTGTTTGAAATTGAATGCCACACTTATTTTTTTTAAAATAAGCGCTCACTATTCGGGTTAACCGGGAAAGGACCATGGGGTCGTATAACCCATTCCGAATATGTGATACGTCGTGATAAATTGCATTCGAAGATCGGTGTTGAAGACCGGATATTTTCGAAAGCGAAAGGATTTCTTGTTGATTGTCTCTGCACTGGCTGATCCCCGGTATAGAGATCTCCATAAGTGATGGGAAATCCGAACGTGATTAGAAATTATTCGGATTGCAAGGACTTCTTAGTAAGTGCCTTCGGTTCTGTTCGAGCCCGGAACAGACTTGTATGGATTGTATGTCTGACATTACAAGTTGAGATATAAAGCCGATTTCTTTCAAATATATTTCTGTTGGTGGCGGAGAATTTATTCTTTTAGCTTAACACCCTTCTTTGAGACGTATGTGCTCAAAGGTTATATAGTTGAAGTTATCAGCGATATATTCCCAGTTTGGTAATGTGACATGCTGAGTGATGCTGAAATGATCATTGTGTTGATTATTGTGATAGGATCATTTATTTGATCGTCTATCTTAGTGATCATTGTGTTGATCATTTATTGACCCAAAGCATGGCTTTTGTACAAAGTGTGTTTTTGTGGACGTGACTTCGTCGAGCCTCACATCCCGGAAATGGTCAAAACAGGAAAGATGCGGCAAGGTTATTAGGGGTTGCTGTAGCTCCCCTTAGGGTATGTGCATTTCCTTCTGGAAAGGGGTGGTATCATGGTATGGAGCCCAGATACTTACTCATGTTGAAAACACTCTATTTATTATGGTGTGATGTTGGATATCGAGCGCTCGGTTGAAAAGGTCCTAAAGGACCGGGGAATGGCGTGCTCGTGTCAGTAGTTACCCAGTTAAGGGGTAACCCGGCCTTGTGTTGGCAGAGTTCCGGTTTGGTTCTCGGGGGTGTCTTTCCAGAGGCATTCTCAGTGGCAATGGGAAGTTCCTTGGCCTGACCATTTGTTGGAAATCCAATTCCCAATACGAAACTTTTACGGTATTAGTTGTAGAACCTGCTATTCACTTATGGTGGTCACCACTGTTTGGATAGTAGCTATAGTAGGCATAGTTCGAAATGTCTATGTTGGCTAAGATTTATATCTTTATTTTCGAAATAAATTTTCAACACTATGCACTAATAATAATATCCAAATTGATTTGATTTTTGCGTAGAAGCATCTTTGACTAACATAAGAAGAAATCTCCTCCAAGTCTGCGTTTGCATTGTGTGTGTGGTGGGAGGTCTTATGGTAGTTACATTTTCAAAAGCATTGCGAATTGATTTCAAAAATATTCCTCTATTTGGTTTTGAAGTAAATAAACTGTTTTGAGTTCTCACACCAGTTACATGACTGACTCGGAGTTTATTGTTTTCCTTCCTAAACTCTGGGTGCCCACCAATTTCCACACGGGCAGTCAAGAGTTAGGTTTATCAGGATATTCTGGATATTCTGGAGTTGCTGGAGGCAAGCTGGATGGCATAGCATATTAATAATATATAGTATTTCTTTTCCGCTGTTTATTGTTGTTGTTGTACACTCTGATGATTTGATGTAATGTAATATAATGTGATGAAATAACTGATATAGTTCTTTGTTTAAAGATTATTCATTTATTATTATATGTTGTTCCGCTGCGAATTGTGAGATTCTGATATTGTTCTGTAGTTCTTTCTGTTCTGTTTTTCTTTCTCTCTTCTTCTACCTCTTTCTTTTTCTTAAAAACCCATAATGGTTCGGTTTTTCGGCAATGAAAAATCGCTATCGTTACAAAAATAGAAATCCCAAATACATAGAAGTTCACTAATACATGAGATAAACTAGAATAGCTGAAACAGAAAGTAGATATAAATGTAGATAAGCAGAAACTCCAGCAAAGACCAGCTCCAGAAAGAGAATCCAAAGCTGTGAATACTCAGGCTGACCCAAGCGTAAAGTAAAACACAAAACACTCGAGTCGGGACAATATATACTTATATAATGTACATCAACTCAAGTGAACTGTAGTAGAAATGCACCATAACTTAAAGGATGCTTGGGATCGCCCATCCTTTAAAGATCGGTTAAACCATAAATTAAATACATCCCGTGGTTAAAATTTCAAAATAGTATTTATACTTCGAAATCAAATATCATTTAAAAAAACTTCAACATCATTCAAAATCCATTTAAAAATATCAAAATATCATATCTTCCAAACCACATTCATTTTTATTTAATTTAAATACCATTTCAAAATAGTTTATATTTCGAAACAAATTGCTTCATTTAAATCATTAAAATGAAGATATTATATTTAATAATTAAATTATTAAATTTCCAAAATTTTAATCTTTCAAAGTTCATTCATCCATTTAAATTTATTAAAACAATGAAAATTCAACTTTCGCAGTATTTAGAAAATGCTACGGAAAGTTACACTTAAAACAGTTCAATATAACAAAAGACAACATTTAAAATGTTGTAATAGGGTTCCATTAGTTTCAAATAGATTTAGTTAAATTCAACCATTATAACATTCACAAAAAATGCTATAATAGCCTTTAATTAAATTGATTCATTTGGTTTATTATTATCAACTACAGCATTTATAAATGCTGTATTATCCTTTACAGTAGAATTAATAGCATTTTAGAAATGCAGTAAATTAACTTCAAATATTCAGTATAATTTCACAAACAATTATATTTTTATTTAAACCAGTTTTAACTTATAAAATCATATAATTTCACTTTTAAAACAATCATTCAAATACCCTTATATTCATGATTTTATAAAGTTAAATCTCTATTCAAAAATCAAAATTTAATAGTAATTCACTTATTAAATTCCAATATTAAATTTTAAATTCATTAAATTAAATTTAACTTAACACTTAAGTTTAAATTTTCGAATATAACTTAATTTCATTTTTATTTACTTAGCTTAAAATTCACTTTTAAGCCAAATTCACAAATTTCCAATTTTAGTTATATTTCAAAATTTTAACTTAAATATTGATTCATTTTACATTTTAACTTAATTCAAAAATCATTAATATATTGTAAAATTATTTTAAATTCATTTAATTCAAAATATCATAAATTTATCATATTTTCATATTTAATTTAAATTCCATTTATCACAAAATTATCATTTCCAAAAAACTTACATTTCAGATTTTCTAACTTTACAATTTATTTACTTCACTTATAAATTTTTAGAGAGTCAATAATGCTTTACAAAAATCATTTTTAATTAAATTTAATTCAAAATATTATAATATTTACATTTTTAAAATATTTTAAAACTTTAAGAAAAACATATTTTAACAACGGGTCTGTATTTCATTTTCTAGCCTAGGTAAAGTGATACGGGTAATATATCATTTCAACCCGTAATTTACAAGAAAACCTGGGTTTGATCATTTCAAACCCGCAATCCCAAGTAAATGAAAATAATTAAAAATCATTCAGGCCTATCATTTCAGCCCATAATGATTTTCTTTTATTTTAAAGTCCGTTCGGGTGTGTATCATTTCAACCCATAGTGATTCTAATCTAAAGGGAACTTGCAGTGTGATTAACTGATAAAATAACAAAACAACAATAATATAATAGTAACATATGATATAACTGGTGTTTAACCATGTGTGAACATGACATGGCAAATAAAATATGGTGATGCAGTTTACATATTCACAAGCGATCGATTTACTATTCATATAAGTATAAAACTGTCTGGTGAGAATAACTCACTAGTTTGAGCTGATGACCCAACGAAAAATTTCACAAACGGGATTTACACAAGCGCAAAAGCACGATACAGATTTGAATGGAGGATCCAAATGTCAAATTCCTTGGATACACATCAAACAAAACAATATAACAACGATGATTTCAAATCAACTACGATCAAAACTACACTGGAAAAGACTGCACAGAATCAAATAGAAATGCTTGCACTTGCTTTTAACCGTTACTAGGCTCATCCATAAGGGGAAATACAAAATAATGGCAGCTGTTTGGGTAGGGTTATGGTGGGTATGGGTCGGCCTAGATGTCATTTGTGATGGTGCCAAAGTGGGTGAAGCGGATAATACACATAAGCATGAATACATGCATTTGGTCATGGATTTGCGCTCGGCCAAGGCTCCAAGTGTCACGGCCAGAGGTGTGGGGTCCACTATGGTGGTGTGGCCGAGGGTGATGGAGGTGCTGGAGGTGGTGGAGGCATGGTAGGTGGCGGCTAGAGGGGTGGTGAGGTGATGGAAATGATGTTGTGCTCGGCTAGGCTAGGAATTCGGGTTGTTTTGAAAAGTTTGTGGACGGACATCACCAAGGGGGGTCACGGCATGGTGCGTTGGTGAGGAGGAGGTGTTGGTGGTGTGCCATCAGGTGCTGGAGGTGGCTAGGAAACAATGGAGGCATGGCCGATCCTAAAAGAGGTGAAAGCATGTGCAAAAAATCAAACTAGAATAAACAATATAAGTAGAAAAAGAGATAAAAGAAATAAATTTTTTTACCAACTTCCCAAGCATGTGATGGCCGAAAAAATTTTCTCAGGAAGGAGGAAAGGAAGATACGTGAAATGAAAATGAATTAGTCAGCTGAAATGTGGGGAGTTATGCCAAAAGAAATGAAGAGTTGTGAGGAAAATGAAGAGGTGGAATTCAAAAGAGCAAAAGGCAATTCAAAAGTCAAAAACTCTTCAAATATCCTTATTTAATTTATATAACTTTATATTTCTAGAAATAATAATAATTCCAGATAAAATTTCGAAAATTTGTCAAAATATAAAAATTTATATAATATTTATTAATTATATAAAGTTAAATTAAGAAAAATAGCTAAAAATAGTGAACTAGACTAGAAATTTGAAATTAAATAGAATAATTTTTAGAAAATTTATATGAGCTTGTAAAATATTTTTAAACATAAATAATAACATAAAATAAAAATACATTCACAAAATAAATATTTAAATTTTAATTAAATATAATTTAAATGAAGAAAATAGTAGAAAAATAGAAAACAACCTTTAAAAATAGGAAATAAATACAGTAAATTTTGGAAAATTTTTATTATCACTTTAAAAATATTAAAAGACGAAATATACATAAAATAAAATATTAACACATATTAAAATAAAATATAACATAGAAAATATGATTTATATAATTTAAAATAGACAAAATTTCAAAATAAAACAAATTATACTCAAAATTGATATGTACATAACTTTCAGAAATTAAATCCGTTTTCAATGAAACGAAAACCAGTATTCAATTTATTAAATATATTTTCATAATAAAAGATAAAATTTAAGAATTTACATATTTAAATTTGAAATTTAAAAGTCAAGGTTTGACCAGTTTGAACAGAAATTCATCTTTCGGTAAAATATCCAATTTATACCGGTTTGAGATTATAATTCGCATAATAATCGACACCTACATTTAAAAATGAAATGTTTAAAATAAAATAAGTTTAAAATAATTTCAAAATAAAATAAAGTCAAATATTAAAATATATGAAAAATCTATGGTTGTTACACCTTTTACATATAAATTTTAGATATCCTTTTATAAAAATCCTTCAAATATTTTTAGTAATGCATATATGTATATATTTTGAGAAGTATAATGGCCTAAACAGTACCTAGAAATGATCACATTTTAAATGATCCTTGTTCACATACTTCTTAAGAATAATTTCAGTTTTACATACAGATCATTTTGAAGTTCATTATTTATTCCCAAAATAAGTTCTTTATTTCAAATCTTCAACATTTAATTCTTTTACCCTTTTTCAACCAATTTCAAGTGTTAAGCTTCGACTAATCACAATCTCTCTATTTTCCAAATTGATGTTCTAAGTGACATTGTCCTTTGGGGTTGTCTGTTGTACAACTTCTTTATTCAAGACATTAACTTTCTTGGTCTTCACTATTTTCCTGAAACAAAATTCCACTTTATTAGCTTTCAAATAAGGAAATGATGACCCAGAGGTTCGAGCCCTTCTTCCAGTGTCAAAATGTTATACTGAAAATTGGTTCAACACCCCAGATGTTGTCCAAGAGTTTAAGTGGTATGCTCAAAGGTGAAATAGGATAGTGAAATAAAAATGTTATGGACTTTTGTTGGCAAATTTACCCGCTAACTAATTATGGTAGGCAGGCTAAGGTCGGTCTAAATAAGGGCTTAAATAGCCTTATGCACATTTCAAGAGAAGTACGCGAGTTCGAGTTTGGTTCCAAGCCCAAAGTACAATTACCTACATGTTCATTGGTCAAGCTCAAGTACATGAAGGAGTCAAAAATATGTTATAAGTTCAACAACAGTCAAATATAGTCAACTGAAAGAAGTACGCTATGAAAGTTTAATTATTCAAGGTCCGATATTCAAAAGTCCAAAATTCACAGTCTATCTAAAAAACCCAATTTGATTTAGGGTTTACAACTATAAAATGTTAGAATGTGGAAAGAAATATTCACCTGTATTTTGGTAACGATGAGGTCTATTTATAAGGGTAGTGGAAGGTGAGATAACTGCCATGTATCTATCAGCTAAATACTTGCTATCTTTTGTATCACTGATTCTTTATATCTTCTTTGCATTGCTAATATCCGACACTGTCTTCACCTCTAGTACTTGATATCTTCTTTGCACTGCTAACGCTTGACATCTCTCGTTGTCTATAAAAGATCGGAATCCCCTACAAGTGTAGAAGTTCATCATCCTTGCAGAAGCTCGGTATTTTTGTTGCTTTATAACATCCAATGTTGTAAATGCTTCATTGCTTAATTTCTTTAGAGATTTGATATACCTATTCTTGTATCTAGATGTTCGACACACTTTAGTGACACGACACCCCTTTTCATTTTACACTTTTTAGTACTCTGTGTTGTAGTAATGTGGCATCTTTGATACCATCTCATTGGTAAGCCTTCAATACTTCTCTTTGTTGTTAATGTTCGATATTCTCAATTTCTTGTTAAGCGCTTGATAATTCTTTCTATTGTATAAGTCCCTTATCCACTAAGGTCCATACATTTCTTCCTAGCTTAATGACTACTTAAAGTTCGACATCACCTTTGTTGTTATCAGTTTGGCACCTTCTTGTAATTGTTTCAGGTTTGCGATCCTCTTTATTTTTATGTGCTCAATAACCCTTGTGGTTCTTGAGGCTCGACGCTATCTCCTCTAGCTATATACAATCGATATCACTTTCATATTTAAATTCGTGTAAGATCCCTCATTTGGAAGCCCAAAAATAATTGATGGATGCTGCATTCATCCATAGTTATTAATTGTCGATGACCAAATGCGGTAGATATATTGATTTATCGGAAAACACATGGATATGAAAAAAATTTAACTCAATTTTTAAAACGAATTTCTCATTCCACTTCAAATCACATTTCAAATTCATTAAATAATCCCAATTTGTAAACCACATTTAGAGAAATATAATTATTACAAATTATGCCAAGAGCGACATACGAAGATGCCCCCTTGGTAGATCGGAGTCCAAATATAGGCAATTAAACAACTTTTCCATTACATCCAATTACACAGTGGAATCAACTAGAAATAACTCCTACGAACTAGCTTACCTCCTGCACGTCCCCAGAAGCTCATTCGTCTAAAGGAGAACCTGAAAACCTTAACTTTCAAACTACTCAAAATCAATTGAGCACCCGAGAGTTTAAGGGGAAAACGTAATGTGACGACCCGAAAATCCATGCCCTCTGAATCGACAATAATCCACATGTACGATCCAAAAAGAAAAGACTGGCAGAAAGTTAGAAGAAAGAAAAGAAGAGAGAAGAAGAGAAGATAAGAAAGAGAGAAGATAGAAGACAAACAGAACCACACAAAATCTCACATCGCAGCGGAAAACATATAATATCATATAAATGATCTTTACAAAACAGAAACTATACACACACACACACACATCAATCAGAGTTCAACAATCAATCAATAGTTAACAGCTTGAACAGTTATAATAACATGTCCTCAAAAATGCTGATAATATACAACAACAAACAAAGTAGCGGATAATCAATCAAATACGGATGTATGGAAATGAAGATCTCCATCTCTCCTGCTGAAGCTCCAAAGGCACGAAAAATGAACCTATAAATATACTCGGTCTGACCCGAGCATTGAAAGGGAAGAACGCCCGGATCAGTCTGGTAAACCAGTATGAGAAACACACTCAGTTGAATTTATTAAATTACCAAACTTATCCTTTATCAAAACAAAATTATCTCGTAAGACAAGTCCATACATAAAACGTTTGATATTATTTCTAATGACATTCTTTTGAAATCACTTTTCAAACAAAATTATTCAACTGAGGTATCGATACCTG
Source organism: Allium cepa (assembly GCA_030765085.1). NCBI lineage: Eukaryota > Viridiplantae > Streptophyta > Magnoliopsida > Asparagales > Amaryllidaceae > Allium > Allium cepa. The sequence continues at coordinate 153,343,140 of CM060945.1, forward strand.
GACTAAGTCTAACGGAATATATCCGGACTGGGTCAAAGGAATATACCAAATGGAATATATGATACCAAAAAGGAGTAGATGTAACAACCAGTAAAATTCAATGATTTAAAATGAATTAAATTAATAAGATTTTTAATTAAATTTAGAAAGAAATGAAAATATTATAATTTATATTGTAGCGATTGTTAGGAATTAAATGTTGCAACGGTAAATAAAAATTAATTCTTGACAATTGGAATGAAATCCCAATAAAGAAATAGTGGAAAACATTTTAATTTGTTAATTTAATATGATTGTGAAATTAATACTGAAAGAAATAAAATTTGAAATAATATTAGTGAAATAATAATTAGAATATAAAATGAGTAATTAAAATAATTGTTGAATTAACCAATGCAATAATATATTGCTTAATAGAAACTGAACGTAAATAAAGGAAATAAGGTTATGGAGAGTTGATAAATGTTAACAAACGAATGATATAATTGTGGTGATTGAATGAATTGAAAGTATATTAACCAATGAAGCACTACGTAATAAATTGAAAATTTATACAATCAATGTAGATAAGTAAATCATAATGTGTGTTGTTGATAATAAACGTACTTAAATGGTAATAAATTGAATATAAGAAAACAAAGGCATTTAGCAAATTAATTTATGAATTCATGAAATAAGATCAATGTCCTATAGGTAATTATAATATTTTTTGGAAGTGAAAACATATAAGTATGAAACCAAATAAGTGAATTAATTGCAAATAAGTGGAATTTAATAATAAATTTTACGTTAATGTTAATTAAGATAATATTTGGAAATAAAGATTTATTAATGTAAAACTTATAAATGGATAAATTGAAATGAAAAAAACGAATGTAATACCTGATTAGTTAATGGAATAATAATAATATAGTTAATGGTAATCATATAAAAGCATAGTATTTAAGAACTGTAAAGGTTGCTTGATAATAGGAAATTCATGGGTGTAATTAAAGGCATGGTAACACTTGTATAAGTTACCTGTTTATTTCGTTTAATAATAAAATTTGAAATCAATTAGAGTAAAGGAACCTTAATGTTATATTCATAAGAATTAATGCAATGACTAAATTAGTGCACACTCTATTAATTGAAACAGATTTTAAAGTTATGATTTTCAAGGTATTAAAATTTGTGGATATTAATGCAATAACTACGAACCAATGAAAATTCATCCAATTGATAATAGGATGAGAATGGTGTATGCAATCAATTTCAACACTTGTCCGTTAGTGATAGCTTAAATGTAATTTAACGTTAATATAGTGTAATAAATTAAAATGGGTAATCAATTGCAATTAATCTAATTAAAGGTTATATTAGTAGATTAGGGTAGTGATTAGGGTAGTAATGGGTAATAATGTATTGCTAATGGTGTAAGAATGAATAGATGATTTATGATGTTAAGGTCATTTATATTGGAAAATTTATTGAATTATAAGGAATGGAAATAAAGTTTTATCAATATACTGGAATTTTGTAACAACCCGGTGTTTTGTGGAAATTAATTTTTCGTCATTTAGATGAATAATATGGTTTGCTAAGTACTATTGGGAGTTTCTAATTAGGTTGAAAAAAAAATTCTTTGGATTAAATTATCAAGTGATTATGTCGGCTTTGGATCTTGGCCCACGTTTGCAATGCTTTGGTGTCGTGATAATAATGTTTACCGATCCCCTTATTCATTTTATTCGTAACCCTAAAACCCAAAACCTAATAACATACGAGAGAAATAAATGGCGGCTTCATCTCGTGTTCATCCTCCTTTCCAAATTAGGGTTTCGATCGACTCCGCTTCGTCTCTGAAGTACGCGACTTTCGAATCCAAGGTGAGTGAATCTTCCCTCACTCACATCTAATTTGAATTTCAGAGATTTTGAATTGGGGTTTTAATTGAAAGTCGAATCCCTTTGATGTTCGTTCGTATTTATGTATATGTTGGAATTGTCTTTGGCTTTCTGATTATTCTACGAAAGTGAGTTATCTGAACCTTTTTGGAATTTCTATACTTTCGTCACTTGATTTGCTCGGCCATTCGACTGTGGTTCGTGTTGATGTTTCTGGCATAGTTCGACTTTGTTTAACCATGGCTTGATGATTTTGGGTCTGTTCGACTTCCTTTAATTGCATTCGTGTATTTTTGTTTGAGTTCATTAGCCACCACGATTTCGAAATGATTTCTTCCATTGTTGATTTTTTAAAACGGCTACATGATGCTTGTATTTATCTGGAAGTTTTGCATTTCCGGTTTTTGTCATTACCTGCCAATATGCATACACTTTGTAGATGAAGTTGCACGTGTGTTACTTCGAGTTGGATTCATGTAGTCTTGATAGTATTGAGCTCTGTAGCTTCTTGGTTGCATCCTGCAACTAAGTCTTGTTGGCATTGTCTGCATCGTACTTGTATGTTATGCATATACTCATGACACATAAATAATTGTTTCAAACTATATACAGGTTTTGATTTACATGTTCACTGCTTGGTTTTGAGTTTTGGGTAACACATGAGTCTTTCTTGATTCATTGTTGCTACCTGATTGTCCTTACGTACATGTTGCAGCTTGATCTTATATCGTCATAGTCTGCATACATGTTGTACCTGGTATAGCTTGAGACAGATCATATTATTTGTTGACTGTTCTTGGTTGCTTGACGCATTTTGACATTGGTTCATATGACGATGATTACTACAACTCTGTTAATTCAATTGCTTGTTGCACTTTCCAGCTTCATTTAGTGTTCACTGTACCATATTACTATTAATTTTTGCATTGTATATTTGTATGCATGCACTGATCATATGTTGATAGGTTCATTGGAGTACAGTCTTCATTTTATTGCCTTATGCATTTGTGTAGTGGTATGAACATGTTTCACTGTGTCGAGTCGTATCACTTGAATTTTACTGTACACATAGCATAAAATTTATATCACTTGAGACATTCAAGTGTTTATGAGCATTTGATAATTGAGTCTGCATTTCTGTTGTTTGACTCGAAGCTTGGTACTCATGTAATGTGTCTGCACTTATATACTTCATCATTGTTTGCCATATTGGCTTCACTGCATCTTCATTTACCTGTTGCACTTGCAATGTATTGAATTCCTGACCTGATGGAATTTGGTCCAGATTATTTTACTCTTTAGTCTGCATACCCGTAGTGTTGCTTTGTTGTTAGCTGGGAGCATGTTGCAAGACTAGTTCTTTCCTGTTGATTTTGGGTATCACTGCATACTATGTGCCACTTCGGCAGTTGCAGTTCATTTACATGCTATTGCATTATAACCAGACTTCCTCTGGTCTTTGTAGTTTAGTTTGAGTTGTATTGGTACCACTTTTGACATGTTGAATTGAGAAGTATTATGGCCTTGACTCTCGAGTATGATGTTTGCTCTGTCCAGATTTACTATTGCATACATGTCGTATCTTTTACAGTGGCCACCAAGTCAGTTGCATTATTAATTAGATATGTCTGCAGACCCAAGTTGCACCTCTGATTCAAATTTGACCATGTGCATTTCGTACTGCACATTTGAGTTTCATGCGCAGGTCTTCGACCTATTTTGTTGTCACTGTGTCGTGGTTGTGCATTGTACATGTCACTGCACGGATTCGTTTCACTATTGCACGATTATATGCATTCCTTTGAACTGTGCTAAGTATACTTTCTTGATGGTTTTCCAGTTCTGCTATATGATTGCTCTGTGTATTTGACTGTAGTGTGCTGTGGTGCCATATCTTTGGTGCCCTAACCTTCATACTACTGTTCTCGTTATTGCAGTTTCATCTGATTCATTTGATTTGAGTTGATGCCATTTACTTTTGATTCATTGAGTTCTTGTGTTATTCATCACCGTAGTGGCGTGGCAGTGCACGCAAGCGTGAACTGCAGCCACACGGTATTGAGTTTTTAGGCACGACATCACTGTAGTGGCGAGGCAGTGCACGCGTGCGTGTACTGCAGCCCTACTCGAAATAATATTTTAATTGATATTTCAAATTTTTGAACTGTTTTTTTATTCAATTCAATATTCTGCTTGGGTTTAATTTGCTGATTTGTTGTTTAACTCTGTTACGTGTTATATTTTTATCGTTATCCGATTTCTTTATTTAAGGATCGGATAGATGAGATTTATTGTGACTGTCGTCTATTCATATGTAATTATTATTGCTTCTGTGCACTAATAACTGAGTTTGAATTAGACTGACCCGTGTATTATTTTCTTTTGAATTTAACACTCGGGTCAGACTGAGTATTTACAGGTTGTTGATGTTTTACTTTGGGTTGCTGTTTGAGCTTGAAGACTTTTCATATCTTTTGGAGTAGTCGTTGTCTTTTTAGTTGTCAGTGTATTACTATAGGACGTTGTATATTCATGTATATTATTCACGATAATGTACTTGTATATGTAACTTTCAGAGTCAACAGTTGTAGTTGTACCATATGTATTGTATCACATGTATTGTAACTGACATCAGTTATATGTATATGAGACTTTCTGTTATATCTGTGTTCCGCATTTACATTATCTGTGTTATTATTATATATATTGTCCTAAACTATTATGAACCATCGTAGTTCGTTTTATACTGGAATTGGGTATGTCGATGGGAGTAAATAAATAAGAGATGAAAAATGGAAAATATAAATCACTCCTATCGAGGTAACCAATACTAGTGTAAGGCCTAACTACGAATGGCCGCCCCTATCCAGCCTTATTCTTCGTGATAACAGACAGTATTTCTTTTAATACTCTTTGTTATTGCGAGCATAGAGGTGGGGCGTCACAGTTGGTATCAGAGCTTGGGGTTTATGGACATAATATAAAACATAACTTAGATGGAACATGTGTTACAACTATTAGTCGATGTTTTATATGTGCTTTGAGTCAAAACTAAAGTTTTGAAATTTTGATAAATTTTTAAATAGCTTTATTTAAAAATAAAAAGTGAATTTGTGTTTTGATTATCAGAGTGCGCAGCGAAAGCAGTGAGACTGTCTTCGCTGAGTACAGCTGATAACCTTTTTGATTTAAAAATCAAAATATGAAATTGAAATAAATTTCATTTGTTGTTTACTTAGCTGTGTTTAATTTGTTTTCTTTAAAAACTTCGAATTCGATTTGAGGATTCGAAGCAATTGCAGCTATGTGGATTTGTTGAAATTTTGGCTGGTTTTCTTTAATGCTAATCACATGTTGATTAGATTTTGCTATTTTGAATTATCTTCATTGAAGATATATTCGAATGATTTCTTTGTTCATTTTGTAGTGTACGTGCAAAATTCGAGCTGCACGTTACTGCATTAATTTTACGTTGAACCGATGCTTGGTTATGAAACGTATTTTGTTGCCGTTATTCTTATAACGGGCTTTTCACACCAATGCCATATTTTGAAGCACGGTGTTTTGTTGACATATTTCAATGAATGAAAATTCACTAATATTATATTTGATGCAAATTATTTTGATGAGATTTTGACATTTAAAAACTACTGTCGCCTTGACTTCAGTAACTGTCAAATTTTAAAGTGGATTTTCAAGCGGCTATCCCGCAATGCTGATTTTGAGATTAGTTTTATGTTGTTTTGAGAAGTACCATTTTCTTGTTGAAATTGCTACTTATGTTGCTGATTTAATCACGTGATTATAAAAAGCGTGTTAAAATAAAAATTGTTTTCAAAAATTTTCAGTTTACGTTTTCAAAAGAATGAGAAAGAGATTTAAATGATTCAGAAAAATCGAGGATTATGACCCCTTTCTTTTACTGATTCACTTAATTCCGGACTTATTCGTTTGAGAATGTAATTATTACTTTTATGAAATAAATGAAATTGTTTTCGGAATTTTTACAGTTGCGTTTTCAAAAGAATGAGAAAGTGATTTAAACGTTTCAGCAAAATCGAGGATTATGACCCCTTTCTTTTACTGATTCGCTTAATTCCGGACTTGTCCGTTTGAGAATGTGAAATGTTATTTTGGAATACACAATTTTGCACTTTCAAGGAAACGATGAAGAGATTTAAACAATTTAGTAAAACACGTGGTTATGGGACATGTGCGTTTGCTATTTTGGTTAATTCCGGACTCGTTAATTGAAACATTTGCTGTTTGATGATTTTGATGATTTTACACGTTCAAGAAAACAATGAAGAGAATCAAACGATTTAGTAAAACACGTGGTATGGGACATGTGCGTTTGCTATTTCGGTTAATTTCGGAATCGTTAATTGAATATATGATGATTTTCGTGTGCTTTCGAGCCACTATGAGGACCTTTGGGTCTATGATGGACCTTCGGGTCAAATACCAGTACCAGACCTTCGGGTCATATGTTGGACCTTCGGGTCATATGATGGGCGCCAAAATTATGATGGGTACTTGGTAGGCTTCGGCCATATGAGATGCACGTGCGGCGTAGCTAAAACTCGCAATATGATGGGATCGATCCAACCTTTTATGTTTGATTTTCTAGTCATCTTAATTGATTATAAATATATGTTGAATCTAATTATCTGCAGGTAATTAGATATTTGATGTTATGAGTTCTGATTATCGCTTGTGATAATTAGATATTTGATGTTATGAGTTCTGATTATCGCTTGTGATAATTAGATATTTGATGTTATGAGTTCTGATTATCGTTTGTGATAATTAGATATTTGATGTTCTGAGTTCTGATTATCGCTTGTGATAATTTGATATTTGATGTTATGAGTTCTGATTATCGCTTGTGATAATTAGATATTTGATGTTATGAGTTATGATTATCGTTTTTGATAATCGAATATTTGTTGATTTGATTATCGTTTTTGATAATCGAATATTTGTTGATTTGATTATCGTTTTTGATAATCGAATATTTGTTGATATGAGTTCTGATTATCGTTTTTGATAATCAGATATTTGTTGTTTCTGATTATCGCTTGTGATAATTAGATATTTGATGTTATGAGTTCTGATTATCGCTTGTGATAATTAGATATTTGATGTTATGAGTTCTGATTATCGTTTTTAATAATCGAATATTTGTTGATTTGATTATCGTTTTTGATAATCGAATATTTGTTGATTTGATTATCGTTTTTGATAATCGAATAATTGTTGATTTGATTATCGTTTTTGATAATCGAATATTTGTTGATTTGATTATCGTTTTTGATAATCGAATATTTGTTGATTTGGTTATCGTTTTTGATAATCGAATAATTGTTGATTTGATTATCGTTTTTGATAATCGAATATTTGTTGATTTGATTATCGTTTTTGATAATCGAATAATTGTTGATTTGAGATTTGATTATCATTTTTGATAATCGAATATTTGTTGATTTGATTATCGTTTTTGATAATCGAATATTTGTTGATTTGATTATCGTTTTTGATAATCGAATAATTGTTGATTTGAGATTTGATTATCGTTTCTGATAATCGAATATTTGTTGATTTGATTATCGTTTTTGATAATCGAATATTTGTTGATTTGATTATCGTTTTTGATAATCGAATAATTGTTGATTTGAGATTTGATTATCGTTTTTGATAATCGAATATTTGTTGATTTGATTATCGTTTTTGATAATCGAATATTTGTTGATATGAGTTCTGATTATCGTTTTTGATAATCAGATATTTGTTGTTTCTGATATTCGCTTGTGATAATTAGATGTTTAAGATTTAATTATCATCTTTGATAATTAAATATTTGTTGATTTGAGATTTAATTATCGTCTTTGATAATTAAATATTTGTTGATTTGAGATTTGATTATTGCCTGAGAAAATCAAATATTTGTTGATTTGAAATTTGATTATCGCCTTTGATAATGAAATATTTGTCGATTTGAGATTTCTAATTATCGTTTTTGATAATTAGGCCTTTGTTGTTTTCTGACTATCTATTGATAGTTAGATTTTGTTGAGAATTTTGAATTTCTTTTATTGAAATTAAAAGATTTCTTTGATGTTTGAATTCTCTACTTTATTTTCTAGCTTAACCAGTTTATGTTAGAAAAAAATAATTGTTGTAGACGACTTTAATTATGAAAATTGCGGGGACGCTATTTTTATAAGGAGGGGAGTCTGTAACAACCCGGTGTTTTGTGGAAATTAATTTTTCGTCATTTAGATGAATAATATGGTTTGCTAAGTACTATTAGGAGTTTCTAATTAGGTTGAAAAAAAATTCTTTGGATTAAATTATCAAGTGATTATGTGGCCTTTGGATCTTGGCCCACGTTTGCAATGCTTTGGTGCCGTGATAATAATGTTTACCGATCCCCTTATTCATTTTATTCGTAACCCTAAAACCCAAAACCTAATAGCATACGAGAGAAATAAATGGCGGCTTCATCTCGTGTTCATCCTCCTTTCCAAATTAGGGTTTCGATCGACTCCGCTTCGTCTCTGAAGTACGCGACTTTCGAATCCAAGGTGAGTGAATCTTCCCTCACTCACATCTAATTTGAATTTCAGTGATTTTGAATTGGGGTTTTAATTGAAAGTCGAATCCCTTTGATGTTCGTTCGTATTTATGTATATGTTGGAATTGTCTTTGGCTTTCTGATTATTCTAGGAAAGTGAGTTATCTGACCCTTTTTGGAATTTCTATACTTTCGTCACTTGATTTGCTCGGCCATTCGACTGTGGTTCGTGTTGATGTTTCTGGCATAGTTCGACTTTGTTTAACCATGGCTTGATGATTTTGGCTCTGTTCGACTTCCTTTAATTGCATTCGTGTATTTTTGTTTGAGTTCATTAGCCACCACGGTTTCGAAATGATTTCTTCCATTGTTGATTTTTTAAAACGGCTACATGATGCTTGTATTTATCTGGAAGTTTTGCGTTTTCGGTTTTTGTCATTACCTGCCTATATGCATACACTTTGTAGATGAAGTTGCACGTGTGTTACTTCGAGTTGGATTCATGTAGTCTTGATAGTATTGAGCTCTGTAGCTTCTTGGTTGCATCCTGCAACTAAGTCTTGTTGGCATTGTCTGCATCGTACTTGTATGTTATGCATATACTCATGACACATAAATAATTGTTTCAAACTATATACAGGTTTTGATTTACATATTCACTGCTTGGTTTTGAGTTTTGGGTAACACATGAGTCTTTCTTGATTCATTGTTGCTACCTGATTGTCCTTGCGTACATGTTGCAGCTTGATCTTATATCGTCATAGTCTGCATACATGTTGTACCTGGTATAGCTTGAGACAGATCATATTATTAGTTGACTGTTCTTGGTTGCTTGATGCATTTTGACATTGGTTCATATGATGATAATTACTACAACTCTGTTAATTCAATTGCTTGTTGCACTTTCCAGCTTCATTTAGTGTTCACTGTACCATATTACTATTAATTTTTGCATTGTATATTTGTATGCATGCACTGATCATATGTTGATAGGTTCATTGGAGTACGGTCTTCATTTTATTGCCTTATGCATTTGTGTAGTGGTATGAACATGGTGCACTGTGTCGAGTCGTATCACTTGAATTTTACTGTACACATAGCATAAAATTTATATCACTTGAGACATTCAAGTGTTTATGAGCATTTGATAATTGAGTCTGCATTTCTGTTGTTTGACTCGAAGCTTGGTACTCATGTAATGTGTCTGCACTTATATACTTCATCATTGTTTGCCATATTGGCTTCACTGCATCTTCATTTACCTGTTGCACTTGCAATGTATTGAATTCCTGACCTGATGAAATTTGGTCCAGATTATTTTACTCTTTAGTCTGCATACCTGTAGTGTTGCTTTGTTGTTAGCTGGGAGCATGTTGCAAGACTAGTTCTTTCCTGTTGATTTTGGGTATCACTGCATACTATGTGCCACTCCAGCAGTTGCAGTTCATTTACATGCTATTGCATTATAACCAGACTTCCTCTGGTCTTTGTAGTTTAGTTTGAGTTGTATTGGTACCAATTTTGACATGTTGAATTGAGAAGTATTATGGCCTTGACTCTCGAGTATGATGTTTGCTCTGTCCAGATTTACTATTGCATACATGTCGTATCTTTTACAGTGGCCACCAAGTCAGTTGCATTATTAATTAGATATGTCTGCAAACCCAAGTTGTACCTCTGATTCCAATTTGACCATGTGCATTTCGTACTGCACATTTGAGTTTCGTGCACAGGTCTTCGACCTGTTTTGTTGTCACTGTGTCGTGGTTGTGCATTGTACATGTCACTGCACGGATTCGTTTCACTATTGCACGATTATATGCATTCCTTTGAACTGTGCTAAGTATACTTTCTTGATGGTTTTCCAGTTCTGCTATACGATTGCTCTGTGTATTTGACTGTAGTGTGCTGTGGTGCCATATCTTTGGTGCCCTCACCTTCATACTACTGTTCTCGTTGTTGTAGTTTCATCTGATTCATTTGATTTGAGTTGATGCCATTTACTTTTGATTCATTGAGTTCTTGTGTTATTCATCACCGTAGTGGCGTGGCAGTGCACGCAAGCGTGAACTGCAGCCACACGGTATTGAGTTTTTGGGCACGACATCACTGTAGTGGCGAGGCAGTGCACGCGTGCGTGTACTGCAGCCCTACTCGAAATAATATTTTAATTGATATTTCAAATTTTTGAACTATTTTGTTTATTCAATTCAATATTCTGCTTGGGTTTAATTTGCTGATTTGTTGTTTAACTCTGTTACGTGTTATATTTTTATCGTTATCCGATTTCTTTATTTAAGGATCGGATAGATGAGATTTATTGTGACTGTCGTCTATTCATATGTAATTATTATTGCTTCTATGCACTAATAACTGAGTTTGAATTAGACTGACCCGTGTATTATTTTCTTTTGAATTTAATACTCGGGTCAGACTGAGTATTTACAGGTTGTTGATGTTTTACTTTGGGTTGCTGTTTGAGCTTGAAGACTTTTCATATCTTTTGGAGTAGTCGTCGTCTTTTTAGTTGTCAGTGTATTAGTATAGGATGTTGTATATTCATGTATATTATTCACGATAATGTACTTGTATATGTAACTTTCAGAGTCGACAGTTGTAGTTGTACCATATGTATTGTATCACATGTATTGTAACTGACATCAGTTATATATATATGAGACTTTCTGTTATATCCGTGTTCCGCATTTACATTATCTGTGTTATTATTATATATATTGTCCTAAACTATTATGAACCATCGTAGTTCGTTTTATACTGGAATTGGGTATGTCGATGGGAGTAAATAAATAAGAGATGAAAAATGAAAAATATAAATCACTCCTATCGAGGTAACCAATACTAGTGTAAGGCCTAACTACGGATGGCCGCTCCTATCCAGCCTTATTCTTCGTGATAACAGACAGTATTTCTTTTAATACTCTTTGTTATTGCGAGCATAGAGGTTGGGCGTCACAAATTTAATTTCTGATAATAAGATAAATTGAAATTAAATGAAATTGTAATAGCTAGATAATACGTTATTTGAAATTTAGACGGAATATGAGAATAATTTATGTAATAATTTTGAATCCAATGGTAAACCCATCTAATTGAAAATAATGAATGGAATAATTATGGGTTAATTTAATTAAGTGGAAATTTTGGAAATTTTATTTATAATTTTGAATTTTAAGAAATTGAGGATTTATATTGAAATTCATAAATTAATCTTCTCTAAACTGACATTTAAAATTTGTTTAAATCATTGTAATTGTTTGAGAAATATAAAGGTGATAAAATTGTCAATTTTAGAATTGAAATATAAAATTTGATTTAATCAATTAATTATAAATTTATTTAATTAATATAAAAATAGCCATTTTGGTCACTGACTTGGATCTCGACGAAACAAGTTTCATCGGATCCGTAACGGTGAATTATTTTAGGATTTGAAGTTTCGTATCGATCGGACTTGTCGTTTGATCGTACGGACGCGAAACACCTTGAAATCGATAAATTGAAATCAATTTGAAAAATATGGATTTTAGCATAACTTATCCATACGATGGAATTTGGACTTGAAACTTTTTCCATCGCGTTTAAAATATTTTTAAACACCTATTTTGATATATTGGTTTACCCATTTTCATTCCGGGTCGATACGGGCTTTTTTGGGCCACTTTGACGTTAGCGCTTATATCCAACCTTATCCATCCATTCTAATTTCTGACCTACCTATACAAACCCCGTTATAAACCCTAGCCTCACAAATTCTCATTTGTAAGTATGCAATTCTGCTATCTCTCCTCCTCAATGACAGACAACAAAATTTCAGATCCAATTCAAAATCAAAAATCAACTTAAAAATCCAAACACCTCGGAAAAATTCAAAAAAATTATATGTTAAATCTCTCGAAGTGCGTAATCTTTTGGAGAAATTCATTTTTTGTTTTGGATTGTTGTTTGGCCGATAAAAATCGAAGAAGTCTCGGCTGTTCATCACGTCGAAATCAAACTCGATGGATCGACGAACCGTTTTTGGGTTTTGTAGAGGGTACTGCGGGGAGTCGATCTATGTGGTTTGTGGGTCGAGTCGACGGTTAGATCGAGGTGGATTTTCGAATTATGGTTTTGGCATAGGGTTGGCAGCTGCGTGATTTTGGAGCGTGGGCCGATCGCGGCGGCCATGTGGTGTTCCAAGGGGTGGTGCAGCGGAGGTTAGGGGCTCGACGGCGTTGGTAGCTTGGTGCCGCGATGGTTCAAATTGACGTGCGTTTGTGGCGGCTGGACAGGGTATTGGGTTCGAACGTTCACAATTGAGGGAGACAGTGTTCTGTTGCTTGAGGTGACATGGCATGGCAATATTATTTTCTTAATTAATTTTTAGTTTGTGTTTCAATTGTTTTAAATTACATAACTTTCACATACGAATTCCAATTCACACGTGTTTTTCTCCGGTAGGTTCGTAGTGAAATTCCGGACACTTTGACGCTGGTTTGGACGGATTTGGAGACTGTCAAATTTTGGGTTTAAATTGAATTTAAATTCAATTTAAGTACAAAAGGTGAGTGTTTTAACCCACTCACAACTTCTAAAATTTCTTATGTTTGTTGAATTGATATATGATGTGATTTAAAATTTATTTATGGTTATTTAGCATATTTTTAATCATTATCTCGGTTAATTTCATTTATTTAAGTTAAATTTCTATTTAGTTTATTCATTACATATAAACTGCCAGTTAAACGGTTAATTAATTTATTATTGAATAAAACTACTATTTAATGCCTGTTGTTTATTTCCGTTCTATATTGATGCTATTGTTTGAATTTGATGATGATTGCGATAAATGGTTGATGGTTGATATTGGATGAATGGATGTTGTATTTTATATTGTTATAAACTGCAAGTTATCATGCATTTTCATTTCATTTGAGATTGCGGTTTGAAATGATATACAACCGCATTTTATTTTTAAATTGCGAATTGAAATGATTAATATCTGTATCACTTGACCATATGATAGAAAATTATATACAAGCACCGCGGTGTGTGTGTGTATATATATAATTATTTTTGAAATAATTTTTCTATGGTTTTGTAAAGAAATATTATATGGTTTTATGAGATATTGATTTCGGGTATTTGATTAAGGTTATTTTATATATAGTTAAATTCTTGGTTTTAATCTATGTATAAAATTGTTTAAGGTATGAAGTAAGTTTAATAATAAAGTTGATTTTATTAAAAATTATTGTAGATAAGTATTTACTTAGATTATATTCTAATATAGAGTTTATATTGATTTTATAACCAAAGTTGAGAAGATATTTTTGAAATTGATTTGAGATTTTATTTAATTAAGATCATATTGAAATTTAGATTTAAAAAGAATATGGTGTTATAACTAAATTCGGGTGTAAGATGATTTATGTGAATAAATATAGTCTAAATAAATTTAGGAATATTCAATTATTGAATTTGAAAGTTTTATTAAAGGATGTTGGATTTATAAAGGAAATATTTCAAAACTAGATAATAGTGAAGAGAATTTGCTGTGTATATATATATGAATTATAAAATTTAGTTTTGAAATTTTGAATAATTAAAGCTTTGAAATATATGTAAACTGAAACGATTTATTTGGGCATTCAAATCTGTATTTGGAATTGATTTGAGAAATTAAAAAGCTAATGTACTTTATAAAGTAATTTATTTCTAAACCATTTAACTATTGAAAATTATGTTTCGAAGCTATGGGTTTAAGGTATATATATTTGAAAGTACTATGATTTTAGAAAAAGATATATTTGAAATAAAAATGATATCATGTTGATTTGGGTTTTAAAATAGAAATGATATCGTATTTGTATTGTTTTGAAATGGATATTTTATTCCGGTTTTAAAGTATAAACTATTTTGAAAAGACCGTGGTGTTATAATAACGTTTGGTTATTAAAGAGACCGGGATCGGAAATTGTGATACTCTCAACCAACTCCGAAAACCACATTAGCAACCGTGTACGCGGTGGAGATTCCTGAATGAAGTAGGATGGTGGCGGCGTTTTCCTTTGAGGTAAATATGTGGACCCGACTCCCGTGAGTTGGCATAAGATGGCTAAAACAGGAGCGATTCTCAGGCCAATTGAGTTAGCCCCTTTGATCGGACACATCCCTTCGATTTTATACTTTGACTTTTGGATTGATTCGGTGGCCACTTTTGATTTTCTTTTTAGGGGTGTGGCTCGAGGTGGGTGGCATGTGCGGCTACGCGTTACCACCAGCCCGGATGCTTAATTGGTATATCTACCCTAGCATTACCTAGTTGTGTCGTGTCACCTACCCTATCGCGCCTTGTACGAGTTTGGTTTTCTCCCATAGCCCGTGTAGTGTCCTCTAGTGGCTTCCCGATCAGGAGGGACTATGATAATGGATGGACTACTGGGACTATTACGTGTTAAGGGGAATATTGGGTCACTCCTTAACGTTGTTTAAAAGTATGTTTATTTTACTTTAGGCACTATTATAATAGAGAAATATTACTACATAGTAAATAGTTTAACGGATCCTTAAGAGATGTGAATCCCTAGCATCTTTTAAGTTACTGCACTCATATTTATTTCTGTTGATTTAACTCACATAAGATCTTTTAGTTCTGACTCGAGTGTTTTGTTTTTTAATTCGCTCGGTTCAGTTCGAGCGGTTCAGGATTTGAAGATTTTATTCTGGAGGATGAAGACGAATATTTATAGTACTATTATCTACTATATTATTACACTACACCATTTAATTCCACTGCATTAATTATTATTCTCTGGTATGTGTACTCTGATATTTATTTTATAAAGAAAAATCAAATGTTTTGTAAAACAGTTTTATGAACCGTATATTGATTATTATATTTTATCGATCCGCTGCTAGATTCTATTTTGTTTTTTTTTTCTATCTCTATTTTTATTATCTACCCCATAACAATCAGCCCTTCCGTATGGTTTGAGTTGGCACGTGTGTCGATTTAAAGCATGCGAAAATGCGAGATGTTACGTCTGGTATCAGAGCTTTGGTTTAGCGATAAACCTTAGCTTAGTGGGGTCTGACTCTTTATAATAGGGTAGTAATACCCTATGGGAGTCGCTGAGTGTATATATATGAGAGAGCGTATTTTTTAGTGTTATAAAAAGGTTTTAATATTGTGTTAATCTGTTATGTTTTGTATTTATAAATTCTAGTTGGTGCATGGGACGCTGTGACATCAATAGGAATTTCTAAACACTTAATAGGACAGGCCGACATAATAATTGTTTTTAATATAGGTGAATGAAATAATTTTGCCTATTATATTTTCTATATATAAGGTAATAAATTTTATAAAGATTATATTTTGTTGTAATATATTGGTTGTTAGGTAATGAAATTTTAAATAATAGTTGAAATAAGATTTAAAATAAATAAATAAAATTGGAAATTTAGAACTTAAGTTCCGGGGTTTTGAAAATTTCTTTTGAATGATTTTGAAATATAATAATAATATTATTAGAAGTATTTTCTGATATAAATATTTTAAATTTAAATTGAAAGAATTGTTTTAAAAAAACTCTGGAAAGAAATAAGTTGTACTCCCCTCTCTGTTGCTGGAAAATAATTTCGGTGATGAGTGCACGCATCATCGACATTCATTTTCGAGTTTTGAAGTGGGAAGGCCACTATAGTAGTTTTACTGCAGAGTTGTTTTGATAAACAAATATAAATTTATAATTTTTTCAAATACAATTTGATATATATAAATTTGTAAGTGTATATTTATCTGTTATTTTAAAATGATTTGAATAAAACCCAGTATTTAATTCTTAAGTTTCCGTAAATTAATAATTTCGATTATTATAGTGAAATTGAACGTAACTAATTTATAATTAGAACCTTTAATTAAAATAAGAAGTTTAATGCTGAGTTAAGAATGAAATTAAAAGAAATTTGGAAAGTGTAACCTATAAGACAAAAGATATTATTGTTGAACATTAAATTAATTAATGGTAATGAGAAAAACTTGTATAATCTTTCAATTACATTCTTTAAGCATATATATATATATATATATATATATATATAACTTACCATATAATAAAAGTTACAATGTTAGTAAGAAAATGTAATGGGAAATCTTACAAGTAAAACTTGAGGTAATGAAAGTATTCAATGAATTTGCTGTTATAAATAAAAATTTAATGTTATAAACTTAAGTTATGACTGGAAGGCCACTAAATAAATATAATAGAAAACTTATAAAGAAATGAAAATAAATGTAAGAAGTGTTGAAGTTATTTATAATTAAATAAATGGAAAGATGTATACTGTAAATAAATGATATTAAGTAGTGGATAAATGAATGTAATACAATAAAAAGAAATTTCAAATTTAAGTAAATAAGTTGAAGTTATTTCTAAATAAAATTGTAAGAAATAATGTAAATTAAAAAGATAAATTATTATATGAATGAAATTAATAAAAATGAAATTAATCTATTGTGTGGAATTGTTGTTTGCTTGACTTATAGCTATTTGGGCAAAGATACTATAAAATTGTTTGGATGAATAAATAATCTATTTTGTTTCATATAAGACTGTTGAGTAAATGGTGCACTGAGTAGTTTATTTTCCATTCTGTGCAATTTAAAGTTGAACCCGAACAACTGTTTGTTTAGTTTGATATGAATGAATGATTGATTATGTTGTTTCTGTATGATGGCTGTATGTTGTGATTGCAAGTGATTGTTGTGTTTGACATTGCTTTGTTTGTTAGTGGATGAAACAAAAATAATATTTCATTTTATATAATTGTTAATCGTTTTGGATTATATAAGTGAAATACAGGTTTTGGAAGCAATCGATACGACTTTTGGTTCCATAAAATAAGCGTTAATTGCCCGACTATTAGGTACGCTTTTGGATTACGGTCTATAGCGTTATTATTATTTTCCCGTGTTGGGATATTTTATTTTGGAAAATATGTGGTATATTGTTATTTTTGATATTGTATTTTCTCCCAAGCCTCCCCGTACAAAGGAGACTCAGCTAAAATTTTCCATAAATTTTTGGACTTAGAAAATATTTTTAAAATGTTTTCAAAACTTTATTAATTTAAGTATAAGAAGATTTATGGTTATAAATTGGTATATTTTATTTAAATTAATTAATTTGGTGAATTTATTTGTTTATAAATTTAATATTTAAATAAGATATATTGATTCCTTATTTCTTCTTTACCCTTCTTTTCCTTTTCTAGGACGAAAAGTTTTGAGTGGGGGAGAGTGTAACGACCCATAAAATTCAATGATTTTAAATGAGTTAAATTAATAAGATTTTTAATTAAATTTAGAAAGAAATGAAAATCTTATAATTTATATTGCAGCGATTTTTAGGAATTAAATGTTGCAATGGTAAATAAAAATTAATTCTTGACAATTGGAATGAAATCCCAATAAAGAAATAGTGGAAAACATTTTAATTTGTATATTTAATATGATTGTGAAATTAATACTGAAAGAAATAAAATTGGAAATAATATCAATGAAATAATAATTAAAATAGAAAATGAGTAATTAAAGTAACTGTTGAATTAACCAATGCAATAATATATTGCTTAATAGAAACTGAAGTAAATAAAGGAAATAAGGTTATGGCAAGTTGATAAATGTTAAAAAATGAATGATATAATTATGGTGATTGATTCAAAGTATATTAACCAATGACGTAATACGTAATAAATTTAAAATTTATACAATCAATGTAGATAAGTAAATCATAATGTGTGTTGTTGATAATAAATGTACTTAAATGGAAATAAATTGAATATAAGAAAACAAAGGCATTTAGCGAATTAATTTATGAATTCATGAAATAAAATCAATGTCCTGTAGGTAATTATAATATTGTTTGGAAGTGAAAACGTATAAGTATAAAACCAAATAAGTGAATTAATTGCAACTAAGTGGAATTTAATAATAAATTTTACGTTAATGTTAATTAAGATAATATTTGGAAATAAAGATTTATTAATGTAAAACTTATAAATGGATAAATTGAAATGAAAAAAAACGAATGTAAATACCTGATTAGTTAATAGAATAATAATAATATAGTTAATGGTAATTATATAAAAGCATAAGTATTTAAGAACTGTAACGGTTGCTTGATAATAGGAAATTCATGGGTGTAATTAATGGCAAGGTAACACTTGTATAAGTTACCTGTTTATTTCATTTAATAATAAAATTTGAAATCAATTAGAGTAAGGAACCTTAATGTTATATTTATAAGAATTAATGCAATGACTAAATTAATGCACGCCCTATTAATTGAAACAGATTGTAAAGTTATGATTTTCAAGGTATTAAAATTTGTGGATATTAATGCAATAACTACGAACCAATGAAAATTCATCCAATTGATAATAGGATGAGAATGGTGCATGCAATCAATTTCAACACTTTTCCGTTAGTGATAGCTTAAATGTAATTTAACATTAATAGAGTCTAATAAATTAAAATGGGTAATCAATTGCAATTAATCTAATTAAAGGTTATATTAGTAGATTAGGGTAGTAATGGGTAATAATGTATTGCTAATGGTGTATGAATGAATAGATGATTAAATTTAAGGAAATGATATTAAGGTCATTCATATTGGATAATTTATTGAATTATAAGGAATGGAAATAAAGTTTTATCAATATACTGGAATTTAATTTCTGATAATAAGATAAATTGAAATTAAATGAAATTGTAATAGCTAGATAATACGTTATTTGAAATTTAGATGGAATATGAGAATAATTTATGCAATAATTTTGAATCCAATGGTAAACCCATCTAATTGAAAATAATGAATGGAATAATTATAGGTTAATTTAATTAAATGGAAATTTTGGAAATTTTATTTATAATTTTTAATTTTAAGAAATTGAGGATTTATATTGAAATTTATAAATTAATCTTCTATAATTGACATTTAAAATTTGTTTAAGTGATTGTAAATGTTTGAGATATATAAAGGTGATAAAATGGTCAATTTTATAATTGAAATATGAAATTTGATTTAATCAATTAATTATAAATTTATTTAATTAATATAAAAATAGCCATTTTGGTCACTGACTCGGATCTCGACGAAAAAAATTTCATCGGATCCGTAACGGTGAATTATTTTAGGATTTCAAGTTTCGTATCGATCGGACTTGTCGTTTAATCGTACGGACGCGAAACGCCTTGAAATCGATAAATTGAAATCAATTTGAAAAATATGGATTTTAGCATAACTTATCCATACGATGGAATTTGGACTTGAAACTTTTTCCATCGTGTTTAAAATATTTTTAAACACCTATTTTGATATATGGGTTTATCCATTTTCATTCCGGGTCGAAATGTGCTTTTTAGGGCCACTTTGACGTTAGCGCGTATATCCAACCTTATCCATCCATTCTAATTTCTGACCTACCTATATAAACCCCGTTATAAACCCTAGCCTTCCAAATTCTCATTTGTATGTACGCAATTCAGCTATCTATCCTCCTCAATGGCAGACAACAAAATTTTAGATCCAATTCAAAATCAAAAATCAACTTAAAAATCCAAACTCCTCAGAAAAATTCAAAAAAAATATGTTGAAGCTCCCAAAGTGCGTAATCTTCTGGTGAAATTCATTTTTCATTTTGGATTGTCGTTTGACCGGTAAAAATCGAAGAATTCTCGGCCATTCATCACGTCGAAATCAAACTCGACGGATCAACGAACCGTTTATGGGTTTTGTAGAGGGGACTGAGGGGAGTCGGTCTATGTGGTTTGTGGGTCGAGTCGACGGTTAGATCAAGGTGGATTTTCGAATTAGGGTTTCGGCATAGGGTTGGCGGCTACGTGATTTTTGAGCGTGGGGCCGATCGCGGCGGCCATGAGGGGTTCCAGGTGGTGCGGCAGCGAAGGTTAGGGGTTCAGCGTCATTCCTAGCTTGGTGCGGCGGTGGTTCGAGTTGACGTGCATTTGTGGCGGCTGCACAGGTATTGGGTTCGAGGGTTCACAATTGAGGGAGATAGGGTTCTGTTGCTTGAGGTGACGTGGCATGGAAATATTATTTTCTTAATTAATTTTTAATTTATGTTTCAATTGTTTTAAATTACATAACTTTCACATACGAATTCCTATTCACGCGTGGTTTTCTCCGCTAGCTTCGTAGTGAAATTCCGAACACTTTGACGCTGGTTTGGATGGATTTGGAGACTGTCAAATTTTGGGTTTAAATTGAATTTAAATTTAATTTAAGTTCAAAAGGTGAGTGTCTTAACCCACTCACAACTTTTAAAATTTCTTATGCTTGTTGAATTGATATATGATGTGATTTCAAATTTATTTATGGTTGTTTGGCATATTTTTGATCATCATCTCAATTAATTTCATTTATTTAAATTAAATTGCTATTTAATTTATTCATTGCATATAAATTGCCAGTTAAACAGTTAATTAATTTATTATTGTGACGCCCCACCTCTATACCCACACTAGCCAAGAACACTACGGAGTAGTGCTGTCAACTAGCATGGAGAATAAGGCTGTTGAGGAGCGACCATCCCTGTAATTACTTATCACACGGTGGCTATAAATAATCTTCGAAAACAAACATAGAAATAATCATAACACAAATCGGTCACAGATATCCATATCACAAAGGCGGAAGAAGATATGAATAAATAACTAACACATAAAAGTGTACATCAGAGTAGTGGTCCATAAGATCCACGATAATACAAAAGAATAGCAACATGTGCTATACAAAAGAATACAACTATGAGTCTATATCTCAAGTGTATACAACAAAAACCGCTAATCTAAACAGTTAGCTAAAAGTCAGAGTGATGAATCCCTGGGAAGAAGTCAAGCAGAAGCACCTGTAACATCTCGGTCTGACCCGAGTATTATTTAAGAAAATAATAAACGGGTCAGTCTAGCTATAAATATCAGATGGCATGATATAACATAAAAGATATGGCATAAACATAAAATATCCATAATGACATACCACCATAAGTATGTAAATAATGATCAACAGAAGATTAATCAATAAGAGATAATCAATATCACAAGAATCTTCTCAAAGATTCGGAAAGGGCATCATACCCCAAGCTTGTACTCATAACAAGTCAATGACATAAATTCTAGAAATCAATGCAAGAAGTCCAGAAATCATAGAAAAGAGAAAGAGGCCTATCACATGACGGTCCGAAGACCAAGGGGAGCTACCCCGCATGTGTGAATGGAATCACACAGATTGAGGTCAAGACTAACCAAAAAGCAGAAAGGTATGTGTGAATGGAATCACACAAGTGGTGTCTAGTCTAACCTTGCAATGAAAGAGACATCGCGCAATTGCTAGTCTAATTCATAAAGCGATCATCAAGATCAACGAGAAGTGTCAATTACACTAAGCTAGTAAATATAGAAGTTTAGCTTCATGTCCCATAACCACTTGCTTAACTTAAATATTTACGAACAAACTGTAAATCTTCACTAATAAAATTGTCACAAGAGGTTCAATCGAACAAGTCCAAGAATTAACCGACGAAGTGAACGCAAGCGTTTCATACCACTTGTTTTACTAAGTCGTTTAATTAGATTTCTCATCCGAGTGAGGTAAAGGCTTGTATATACTAATAGATTGGAAAACGGTTTAAGAAAAGAGCTTTGTTATTAAAAATAGAGTTGAAATTGTTTGTTAAAAGAGTTTTTATATTTACTACTAGTATTGAAACCTTTATATTATAAAGTGACAAAACACAGAAGCAATTGTAGAAACAATCAGTCACAAAAAATCGCATACGGAGATGTGAATAAAATCCAAGGAAATCAGCTCAATGTTTTTCAGATAAGATCCCCTACGGAGGGGGGGTCCAGGGGGTGGCAACCCCCCAAGGTGGGCGTGCGGGGGCAACGCCACCGCTTACGGGGTTCGACCTGCCCGGTCAGGTCGCGGGGGTCCAGGGGGCAGCGCCCCCGGCGGGGTGCGGGGCAGCGCCCCGACCAAAACGGTACGACCTAGTGAAGACAAAATGAGGTCTAACGACCTAAGGGGAATAGGGTCGAGCGACCTAAGGGTTGCGACCTAGGAGTCCAAGGGGTCAAGCGACCTATCGGAATAAGGTCCAACGACCTACGAGTCAAAGGTCCAATGACCTATAGGGTTATAATGTCATGTGACCTATCGGTTTATAAGGTCATGCGACCTAACGAGCTATGGCCAAACGACCTAGTAATGGTAGTAGGGTTGAGCGACCTAAAGGTTTAACCGGTCAAGCGACCTAAGGAAGGAAAGGTCTAACGACCTAACGCTCGCGACCTAACGGTCTAAAGGCCATGCGACCTAGAGGAAAACAAGGTCAAGCGACCTAAAACGTCGTGACCTAACGACCAAAAACGTCGCGACCTAGCGACCTAAAAATGGAAGGCAAGGCCGAGCGACCTAACGAAGAGGGGGTGAGCGACCTATGGTCATAAACGAGGTCGAGCGACCTATAGAGGTATAGGATGCAGCGACCTAAAACGTCGCGACCTAGCGACCTAAAACGTCGCGACCTAGCGACCTAAGGGGATAAGGCAACCTAGGTCTAACGACCTAACTGCTCGCGACCTAAGGGTCTAAGGTTATGCGACCTAAAATGGGTTCGCGACCTAACACTCAAACGACCTAAAGAAAATAAGGGGCAAGAGACTTAAGTGGTTTACGCGACCTAGTGGACGAACAGGTTGAGCGACCTAAGAGGTTCGCGAGTTATCGGTTTAATAAGGCAGAGCGACCTAATGAAGGAACAAGGCCGAACGACCTATAGGGCTCGCGACCTACGACCTATAGGGCTCGCGACTTACGACCTAAAAGGCTTGCGACCTACGACCTAAAAGGCTTGCGACCTACGACCTAAAACCGAGTGAATCAAATACGAAGGCCGTGACTTTTCCACCCCGAGCGACCTAATGAAGACAGAACGACCTAAGAGCAGTTTTTCACCAAAAACACTAAAAATTGGAGTTTTTCGCCAATCCAATCCAAACCAAATGCTAATATGCATGCAAAAGTGATAGGGAATCATTCCCAACAGTCCAATATGGTTATAGGCTAGAATTGTGAGATAAAAATCTCACCTTTGCACTAAAGTTTATGAAGATGAAGCTTGAAAGCAAGGAGAAGCAATCCAAAGCTTGAATCCAATATCTTCTACTTGAATTTGGAGTTGAATGTTGGATTTGCAATTGAACTTGTGCTTGGAGTTTTAATTTCCCATTCTTTTTACCATTAATGCCCAAGCTTGAGTTAGTTAGGAAATTTATGAAGAGTGAGGAGAAGAGGGTTGGAACTTGGGCTTAATAGGCTAAACTAACCCAAAGTCCAAAGCGGGAAAAGTTAGTGAAATTGCTATAACTCCAAACCTATCGATGTTTATACTTAAAAAGTTGTAAACGACATTTCGAACTCAATGGAAGTAGTCTCGAGTCCTAATTTGACCGTTTGCAAAAAGTAGCTTTTCGGACCAAAATCCGATTAACGAGTTAATATTTAAATAAAATATTTAAATACAAACTCGATAAATATGCGGGTTGTTACAATTATTGAATATAAACTGCTATTTAATACCTGTTGTTTATTTTCGTTCTATATTGATGTTATTGTTTGAATTTGATGACGATTGCGATAAACTGTTGATGGATAATATTGGATGAATGGATAATGTATTTTATATTGTTATAAACTGCAAATTATCATGCATTTTCATTTCATTCGGGATTGCGGTTTGAAATTTCAACCGCATTTTATTTTTATATTGCGGATTGAAATGGTAAATATTTGTATCACTTGACCATAGGATAGAAAATTATATACGGGCACTGCAGTGCGTTTATATATATATATATATATATATATATATATATATATAATTATTTTTGAAATAATTTTTCTATGGTTTTGTAAAGAAATATTATATGGTTTTATGAGATAATGATTTCGGGTATTTGATAAAGGTTATTTTATATATAGTTAAATTCTTGGTTTTAAGCTATGTATAAAATTGTTTAAAGTATAAAGTAAGTTTAATAAT
The DNA here is from genome assembly GCA_030765085.1 of Allium cepa. Lineage (NCBI taxonomy): Eukaryota > Viridiplantae > Streptophyta > Magnoliopsida > Asparagales > Amaryllidaceae > Allium > Allium cepa. The sequence goes on from CM060945.1 coordinate 153,367,734, forward strand.
AAAGTTGATTTTATTAAAAATTATTGTGGATAAGTATTTACTTAGATTATATTCTAATATAGAGTTTATATTGATTTTATAATCTAAGTTGAGAAGATAGTTTTGAAATTGATTTGAGATTTTATTTAATTAAGATCTTATTGAAATTTAGATTTAAAAAGAATATGGTGTTATAACTAAATTCGGGTTTAAGATGATTTATGTGAATAAATATAGTCTAAATAAATTGAGGAATATTCAATTATTGAATTTGAAAGTTTTATTTAAAGGATGTTGGATTTATAAAGGAAATATTTCAAAACTAGATAATATTGAAGAGAATTTGGTGTGTATATATATATGAATTATAAAATTTAGTTTTGAAATTTTGAATAATTAAAGCTTTAAAATATATGTAAACTGAAAGGGTTTATTTGGGCATTCAAATCTGTATTTGGAATTGATTTGAGAAATTAAAAAGCTAATGTACTTTATAAAGTAATTTATTTCTAAACCATTTAATTATTGAAAATTATGTTTCGAAGCTATGGGTTTAAGGTATATATATTTGAAAGTACTATGATTTTAGTAAAAGATATATTTGAAATAAAAATGATATCATGTTGATTTGGGTTTTAAAATAGAAATGATATCGTATTTGTATTGTTTTGAAATGGATATTTTATTCCGGTTTTAAAGTATAAACTATTTTGAAAAGACCGTGGTGTTATAATAACGTTTGGTTATTAAAGAGACCGGGATCGGAAATTATGATACTCTCAACCAACTCTGAAAACCACATTAACAACCGTGTACGCGGTGGAGATTCCTGAATAAAGTAGGATGGTGGTGGCGTTTTCCTTTGAGGTAAATTCCTGGAGCCGACTCCCGTGAGTTGGCATAAGGTGGCTAAAACAGGAGCGATTCTCAGGCCAATTGAGTTAACACCTTTGATCGGACACATCCCTTCGATTTTATACTTTGACTTTTGGATTGATTCGGTGGCCACATTTGATTTTCTTTTTAGGGGTGTGGCTCAAGGTGGGCGGTAGCTGCGGCTACGCGTTACCACCAGCCCGGATGCTTAATTGGTATAACTACCCTAGCATTACCTAGTTGTGCCGTGTCACCTACCCTATCGTGCCTTGTACGAGTTTGGGTTTCTCTCGTAGCCCGTGTGGTGTCCTCTAGTGGCTTCCCGATCAAGAGGGACTATGATAATGGATGGACTACTGGGACTATTACGTGTTAAGGGGAATATTGGGTCACTCCTTAACGCTGTTTAAAAGCATGTTTATTTTACTTTAGGCACTATTATAATAGCGAAATATTACTACATAATAAATAGTTTAACGGATCCTTAAGAGATGTGAATCCCGAGCATCTTTTAAGTTACTGCATTCATATTTATTTCTGTTGATTTAACTCACATAAGATCTTTTAGTTCTGACTTGAGTGTGTTGTTTTTCAATTCGCTCGGGTCAGTCCGAGCGTTTCAGGATTTGAAGATTTTATTCTGGAGGACGAAGACGAAGATTTATAGTACTATTATCTACTATATTATTACACTACACCATTTAATTCCACGGCATTAATTATTATTCTCTGGTATGTGTACTCTGATATTTAATGTATAAAGAAAAATCAAATGTTTTGTAAAACAGTTTTATGAACTGTATATTGATTATTATATTTTATCGATCCGCTGCAAGATTCTGTTTTGTTTTTTCTATCTCTATTTTTCTTATTTACCCCATAACAATCCGCCCTTCCGTATGGTTTGAATTGGCATGTGTGTCGATTTAAAGTGTGCGAAATGGCGAGATGTTACAGTAGCTGAAATGTTTGCAAGTCATTGCAGCTATTCTGGGAATACAATCAAAACCGTATATCTCGTATTAGGATTAGATTTCCAACATGATAGGAAACAAGTGGAAAGATTAATCTATATCGATAGCATACGTCCATGACTCAACACAAATGGGTAAAAGTGGATGCAATATGCGAATAACATCCAATAACTCAGACTTCACGCATCCCTGCCATGAGACCCAGACGTATCTGGTACCTAGGGCTCAGAACATCTGATAACCTAAATCACTACTATCCGAAATGCGAGCATACATCTGACCACATAGAATCCCTTTATAACCAGGGTGTGAGGCTCGCGAGGCTACGATTACCTTTCACATATCACATATCACATCACTTTGAATGCCACACTGTCATTTCCGTTGACTACTAATTTCCTAACACAAAAATACAACCCTTAAGCTCATACGTCTCAAGGAGGGTGTTAACCTAAGAGAAGTTTCCTTCTCTGCCACCATTGATGTATGTTTGTAAAAACCAATGTATATAATCTTTAGAAATGCAATGTCAAACAAACATCCATACAAGTTTTCCAGGAACATGACAAACCGAAGGTACTTTTCTACCACATCCTGTCGGGAAATCCCTAGGATTAGTAGTGAATAGTCCTTGCATTGGATACCATAATGAAGTGCCATTGCTACTATATGTATATTAGATTTTTAACCCCAAACGATCAACTACAGTCCCCCACTATGAAAATCCAGAATATCAATATCATCATAAGCAACCTACACAATCGTTGCATATATGTTGGTCCGAAGTGGTTTTCAGATAAATCTGATCCTGGTCTCTTCGCGCCAACAACGCAAAAGAGTTTCTCAACTTCACACTTATCACGTCTCATAGACTTATCACGTCTCTAACTTTCAACTTGCTATCCTTCGGACCAAGAAGGAAGCACGATAGATTGGTGTAATACTCCTCACTATACGAATCAACATCCTCAAAACAAAGGATTATCAAGCCTACACAGAGGGATACGTACTAAGTGTACGACTAATAGTTCCCACATCAAGTTGAAGAACTAAAATTTGGCCAAGTTTGAAAGTCGGTTATTTAACAATCAAAGTAAACAAACAAATATTCAGTAGCATATACAATCACTAGGTCCTTTTAATTAATTTTTTATTAATTAATTCACCTGCCAAATATTCACTTCAAATTATCTTTAAAAAGATATAATCTCAAACCATTTCAACTTTTCGATATTGGAAAATTTTTCCATATACTTATTCAAAAAATAATATAAGCATATTCACAAATCTCTTTATTTTCAACACTTAGAAAATATCGCAAATACTTAAATCAGGATTAAGTATATATTTTATTCTTGAAGGAAAACATTCACTTAAACACATTTATTTTGTACAAAACGAATGTTGCGTAAAACATCGTTGCGACAACCCAAAATCAGTAAAATAAGGATTCGAAAATAGGATAGATATATAAATCCCATATACTAAACAAAACCTTTCGGAAATCATCTACTATAACAACAGTGTTATAGTCCATCATTTCCCTATTTCTCGAAAACGTCTATTTCAACAATGAATGTTGAAATCTATAGTTTCGATACTTAATGCATTTTAAAACATCTTTAAACCATTTAACTCCATTTTAAAATATCACTTTCTAAAACATTACTTTAATATATTATTCACTATCCAAAATCGTGAATATAGATAGTTTACCAAATTTTATTTCAACATTTAATTTAAAGGACAATTCACTGTCTAAAATCGCGAATATATCACTTTTAATAACTTTCATATTTACTTATCAACTTCAATTGATTTCGGTATTATAAAATAATGTTTATAAACTCCATTTATATTTTATAAAAACTTCAATATACAAAATTCCTTTATTAACCAATTCCATTTATAACTCAATTATATACCAAAAATCCAATTTATAAGTTAATTGACTTATAAATCATTTATTTACAAAACCCATTCATTTTATAACTTCACAATTATAAATCTTATTCATTTGTAAAATCCATTTATCTCTCTCTTTTCCTCCTTTTTTTTTTTTTTTTCTTTTTATTTTTTTTTTTTTTTTCCTTTTTTTTTTTTTTCTTTTTTTCTTTATAAACCTTTTATAATAAATAAAAAAATCTCAATTTATACTTTCACAAAATAGTTAACTTCCTATTTCAAAAATCATATTCTTATTATATTTCCCAAAAATCATAATTTTTATAACAATAAAAATTGTAACATTTATTTATTTAAAATAAATCAATTTCCTTAACAGTTCAAAATTCATTGAAGCGCATGTTTCCAAATTACTTTGAAAATCCTTTTTCAATTTGAAAATCATCAATTTAATATTTTTAAATTATCAAAATAGGCCCAATGCTACAGCAACACTAATATATCAATAACAGCATCCAAAATATCATATATAATGTGATAACAGCATATATCACAATATCTGCAAATAAATCAATACGGGTGAGGAATCCAGTTGGATACCTCCAACTTGTCACGTACAACAAATATACATATTGGAATATGTGTACTATGTTCGCTTCAAGGTAGACATGCGTACAAAGAGTCATCCGCTTATACACGGAAATGTATAGGTCATCTACTCCACTAGGCATGAATATATCCAAATACAAATCAATATATCCTATATCATCCAAACAATCATTAATCATCATATAATAAATTATTTCTCACTTATATAAAAATATCAGTGAGTCAGAAAGAGTGAGTTGTACACATATTGCTTGTAGTCGTTGCGATAGCGATTTATTCCGATTAAAATTAAACAAGCATTTAATTTCAACCAAAATTTTCACTAGCTCAAATAAATACAATTAGCTCATCAATACAGACCCAACGCAATTCGTTTCGTCGAAAACGGACCTCGTATGACAAAGTTGGAGTATTTTAAGGATTGTACAAATTTAAATATATACTAATTTCAATTTTATTTTTTTATTTTTAACCTTTTCAATCTGGGCCGTTAGATTTAGAAACCTAGATCTAGGCCACACTTGCTTATTTTTGTTCCCAGGCTCAGATCGCGTTCACAAACCCATCGGCCGCCTTTTGCCCTCAATTTTCGCGATCACCTTGGGCATCTTGAAGATGATCGGTCATCGCCACGACGGTGCTCCACCCCGCCTCTACCTTCGGTCCCCACGGCATGAAGCTCGATCACATATTTACATCAAAAAACGTGCGTGGACCATGGACGAACGCAAGCCAATTGGTGCCACCACGTCGCTCTGATTTAGATCTTGACCGTTGATCATGTGGATCTTGATGTTCTCTACAATTTGCTAGTTGAAGATTTTTCGTATAGATGGATGGATTTGAAGAAAATAAAGGAGAATGGATCGAGCATTTCTGGCCTTTGGAATGAAAATGGCGGCCAGCCCTAGTAGATTTAGGGTTTGCGAAAATTAGAAAAATTAAGGTCCTTTTCTAGAAAATTTGACGACACCATTCATCTGGATTTTTTCCAAACTCGAAACGAAGCGTGCCGCCTAGCATTTATAATATTTTACCCCTTCTCCAAATGCAATGGAATATATATCGAGAGCCAATTCGATCGTATTTGGAAGATAAGTTTTCAAATTGACTATTTAAATTTAAAATTCATTTAAACAGATTTCTACGCATTTTAGCTTGCCCCGGACAAACCGTAAATCCGATTGACACGAAATCTGAAATCCTACAATAATATAATATTACGGATACGATGAAACTAGTTTCGTCGAAATCCGAGACTTTTGAAAAATGACTATTTTCACTCATCAATTATATATTAAAATATTCAATTTCTGTAATTTAACTTTTAATTCGATTTTTCAAAACTTCTATAACATCATTCTAATTCAAATAGAATTTAATATAACTTTATAAATCATTTTCATTCACATTAAATTCAATTTTCTATTATTTACAAAATTTCAAATATTAAATTAATAATTTAATTATCCAATTAAATCCTTATATTTCAAATATAAGTTGTTCAGCTATTAAATTTTACTTGTGAATATATAAAACCAATTAAATGCACGAATTCCAAATGACAGAAATTCTGGTTCGTTACATTCTCCCCTATTTAAAAGAATTTCGTCCTCGAGATTACTAAGTAAGAGAAAGTTACAAAATCCATTATCTAAACCCTTATAAAAAAATTTCTAATTTTTCCAAATCCATTCTTAGTTATCTTTTAAAAATCAACTAATATCTTTAACTCTTATAACTCAAAATCAAAATTATATTTATCACAAATTTTCCAAAAAAAATTCTAACGCCTTAGATTTTCAAAAAAAATTCGCCAACGTCTCCTTTGCGCGGTTCGATGGTAGTAGGATCACAACATATATATATTACAAATATACATCTCATCTTCGAGGATGAGGCATCCCGAAGGGAAAACGTGTAAAAGTTCGATATGTAATCCAAGATGTGTACCTTATATATTGTTAGCGAGCATATATGGCTAATATAGCGCGAAAGCGAGCTCCAAATACGGAGCAAGCGCCATACGCGTCTACTAAACACTCAATAAACCATGTGAAACATGTATATATGAAAGTAATATCAATATACAACATATATCAATACAATAACTATATGCGCCAATATAGCAAATGCAATCACCACAACAAATCCAACCATCAACCAACTATCATCCAACTAACATCCATAACCAAATCAATACACTTTCACTTCTCATTAATATTTACTGAATTGATTTTCAATTTAATCATATTTGATTCATTAACATTGGATTTACTAACATTCAATCATTCATATTCAATTAGTTTACATTCACTAATTCATATTCCAATTTGTTCACTTCCAAATCAAATCAATTCTATTTAAATTCACTTAACTTCCAATTTGAATTTAACTATTTTGCTTTCAATTTTATTAATTCAATTCCATATGAATTTCTATACAATCAGCTAACAACCAATGTATATCCAACATAACCAAATTTATTTACTTCGCTTACATTCAATTTGGTTTAACACATTTAATTTCAATTGGTTTAGTATTAAGTTATTCAATTTAGATTGAATTCTTGTATTCACTATATTCACATTTCTATACAACATTTCTAATATTGTTATTAATTCACAACTTCTTAACAACAACATTTTTAATGCTAATTCATTTTATATTTCAAGTTGAATTTCATTATATAACTCAAGTTCATATTCATTTAACTAATTCATTTCATTGATTCATTTTATTAATTCACTTTATTAATTTACTTCGATACCGAAATCAACTTTATTCAACATTACTGAAGCTATATTTCATTTTATTCTCATTGCATTTACTTTCACTTATACAACTTAAGTTCACTACTAATTTAATTGAAATTCTATTTTATTTAACTTTACTTAAGTCAAATTTATATCACTATTCCAATTCAGATTTTGTTTTGCTTAAAAAAATTGTTTAACCATTTTAACAATTGGATTTACTTACATTTTTTCCCTTTATAAGTTATAAAACTTATTTATATCAACTTTAAAATTCATATTATATAATCACTTAAACATTTGAGCTTATATTCTTACTTCAATAACTTATCTAATCCAGTTCAAATATACCTTCCTTTTGTTAAATTCAAATCATATATCTAATATGCTAACTCAAATTTATTTCAACTTTACCAAAATTAATTCTTTACTTCATTTTATAAGCCCAAAACTCATTTTACTTATATTTATCAATTTCAACTTGGATTTTAAATTCAAATTTTTTTATCACAACAAAACTTCAATTTTAATTTACTATTGGTAGCAAATCAATCACATGGAAACTTGAAAATGATACTGATGATGCTGCAGTCATCACCCGTATTATTTCCCTGCAACAGTTGTGAAGTCAGTACTTTATATTATTTTTTAAATTTCCTTTTATAAATCACATTCATAAATCTTTCACTTATATAATTTCACTATTCGCTTTACTTATATAAGATTCATTCCTAATTCATTTATCTTATTTAGATTTATAATAATATAACCTCTTTAACTTTGAAAAATAACATTTAAATTTAACAGGATTCAATTTGAAAAATTCTTGGTTAAATCCATTTTCATTTACAACTTATACTTATAAATATACTCATATAGTTTTACTTCTTATATATAAGATTATTTCACAATTGTAAATCATATTAATTATAATTCCATACTATATAATTCATTTGTTTATATAATCTCATTCTTTTACAATTATTGTTTTTATTTAGATTATTCAACCAGCTTTTATTAACTTATATATACTTACATTTTCAAACAACCAAATAATCAATTCAATTTATCTACACTTTAATAATTTCTGAAAAATTATTCCTTTATATATAAAATATAATCGAGGTAAAATCATTTTATTTACCCAATTTAAAATAATACTTTGTCGACTTGCCTCGTTTAAGTGTTTGGAAATCCCTATCGATAATATGGCGTCTCACATACCGACCAGAATTCACAAACAAGTCAACAGATAAGTAAACACAATATAAAACATTTTACATTCACTAACAAATACGCGCTCATATATATAATATACTCAAACTCAATCTAGTGTGCTACTGTCCTTATCTATACTGAGTACACATCAAAGCTTTGGAATATACAAAATCTAAGCTCTGATACCCAATGCGACGACCCAAAATCCATACCCTCTGAATCGACAATAATCCGCACATGTACGATCCAAAAAGAAAAGACTGACAAAAAGTCAGGAGAAAGAAAAGAAGAGTGAAGAAGAGAAGAGTTGAAAGAGAGAAGATAGAAGCAAAGCAGAACCATATAGAATCTCATATCGCAGCGGAAAACATATAATATCATATCAATGATCTTTACAAAACAGAAACTATATATACACATCAATCAAAGTTCAACAATCAATCAATAGTTATCATCTTGAATAGTTATAATAACATGTTCTCACAAATGCTGATAATATACAACGAAAAACAAAGCAGCGGATAATCAAGCAAATACGGATATACGAAAATTAAGATCTCCAGCTCTCCTTCTGAAGCTCCAAAGGCAACAAAACCGAACCTGTAAATATACCTGATCCGACCCGAGCATTGAAAGGGAAGAACGCCTGAATCAGTCTAGTAAACCAGCATGAGATACACACTCAACTGAATTTATTAAATTACCAAACTTATCCTTTATCAAAATAAAAGTATCTCGTCAGACAAGTCTACACATAAACACGAACATGTTTTTACCTTACGATAACTAAAACATTTTTATATATCAAAAAGTTTGATATTATTTCCAATGACTTTCTTTTGAAATCACTTTTCAAATAAAATTATTTAGATAAAGTATCAATACCTAGACTAAGTCCAATGGAATATATGCGGACTGGGTCAACGGAATATACCGAACGGAATATAAGATACCAAAACGAGGTAGTGTAACGATCCTGATTTTTGAATTAAATTTAAATTGATAATTAAAATAAATTTTTGGATTAAATTGTGGGTTAATTTGAAATTTTCGAACTAAATAAAACATTTTTTGTTTATATATATATATATATATATGTATATGTATGTATGTATGTATGTATGTATCTAAATTGAATATAAAATGAATTTTGGTTTGAAATTTAAACTAAATCTCTTATAAATAATATTTGATTTTGAAAAGCTCTATTTCAAAATTACTAGAAATTTGTTTTATAATTTATAACATACATATGTAATATATACTTTGAAAGTTGTATTGGAATTCAATATATTGAATTTTTAAAAGATATTTGAAAGTTAAAACTCTATATCTTAAAATTTATAAAAATATGTTTTCAAATTCTTTATTGTGATTTGGAAGTTATATTTTGAATTTTCAAAAGCTATTTAAAGAGTCGAATTTTATATTGCAAAATATTTATTAGGGTATGAATAAAACATTTTCTTTTAAATTGTGTATAATAGTAATAAAGGAAATGTCTTAAAAAAATGTAAGGTAAATATAAAATAAAATCATATAAAAACATGATTCTTGAATATACAAAGGTGTAAATATATTAACATAAAGGTATAAAACAAAACTTATAAGGTTATTTAAAAGAGGGATATAAACATAAATTTTTATAAATGACATTTGTAAGATAAGTAACTACATACCTTAACAAGTATTAACAAAGAGAACAAGTGGCAAATTGTTTTTCTTTTAAAATTTTATTGTAAATAAAAATCAAATGAGAAAACAAGGCCAGTGTGTATTTTATCAAAATTCTTAATTCATTTTCAAAACTGAAAAATGTCCTCCATATCTTCCTTTTTAAAACTGAAAAATAAAATAAAAAAATAAAAAAATAAAGAAGAATCAAAACAAACAACTTCAGCTTGAAAAACCTGAAGCATTTCAACCTGAAAACAAATAGACCAGGTTTAAACTAATTACCAGTTTTCAAGATCAAGTAAATCTGGAGCATCTAAAAGAAAATCAAACAACTTTCAAATTTAAAAGCTTGAAGACAAAACCAGATCAAAGCAAAACCTGAATCAGTTTTCAAGACCAATCTGAATCTAAAGCATGCGGTAAAAAAATCCAAGTTACAATTCAACCTGAAAGATGTTAAAACAAAGTGGCAGGCCAAATTCGATCGAAATGTTTTCCAGTTTGAAAAACTCAAAGCAAAATCCTCAGTTCTTCAAAACGCAGGTGATTAAACTGCCCTAATTAATTCTTAAAGGTTATTATATCTGATTAGTATGTGGAGATTTTTGAAGTATGATATGGATTAGGGTGTGCATGATAATTTTTTTATGTATATGTATGTGTGGTAATATCTGTATATGCTTTTATTCAAACATAACAGGTTCTAAAACTTATCAAAATTCTAAATCTAATCTCCTAATCCCCTTTAGGCTTTTATGTTTGAATAAAAGGTGTTTGAATGATCACAATCTAAATTTTAAAAATATTATTAAGTATTATCAACATATAGAATTACTGGATATAGGAAATGTCAGAGAAAATCAACTCAAGTCAAAAAGTTGAGTGTTGAATTTCCATACTTTGGTTATATAATCAAACTCGAATTCTAAAATGATGAATCTTAAAAATAATATTGTGATTTTTAATTTGGTAGTTGTGGTGAATTTTTAAGTTGAACAGGTTTCAATTTTTCGGCAAATTCCTGCTATCGACGTCGTAATAGTTGTCATGGTTGACGTTGGAGGAAGGTGGGGTTAGGAGAACTGTGGAAAAATAGTAGGTGGATTTATCATCCGCCGTGGGGGCGTAGCGATGACAAACTAGGGTTTTTAACCCAGTTTTTGCCATGATGAGTAACGATTTGTTGCATCAACATGGGCGAGTTTGAGTCGATCGCGTGCTGTGGGATCGACACGTGCGAGTGAAGCGAGGCTTTGAGCATGAGGATGAGAATTTCGGTGACCAAAATCGGTGTTGCGAGGAGATTTTCTGCAATTGGGTTGGGTTCGTGGAGAAGCCAACTTGCTCGACTTCGAGTTCATCGTTGCATCGTAAAAACTGGGTGGTTTGTAACGACTAGGAGATGATCGGTGACTGGTTGGAGGTCTCGGCGATGGTCGACAGTCATTATGGTGGTCGTGCGCGTGCACAAATTTTCACCTCTATCAGGTGAACGTAGAGGAATTTGGGAAGAAAGGGGGAGCCTGGGTTGTGTCTCAGGGAAAGTATGTTATGACTCGGGGTTGCTTTCGAGTTATTTGCGCTAGTTTAATCTGTATAACAATTTGTAAAATTTAAAAATAAAATAGAATTAAGAAGAAGAAGGGGGAAAAGACGCCGGGGAAACTTAGGGAAGATGAGAAGTTAACTCGGGAATTTTTAGTTTTGGTCTCGGGATGTTTAATATGTCAACAAGTTTTAAAAGGTGAAGGAGAAAAAAATTTGTTACAAGTTTCTCATAAAAACAGTTTTTAACCTTTAAAACAAATCAAGTTTATTTTGAACAATTTTGGTTAAACCCAATTCTTTTGTAAATGTTAATCCAAATTTTGAATTTGATTAAAAGATTTTTAATTATTAATTTTACTTAAAGGTTTTAAGATAATAAGTTGATGATGAATTTATTTCAAAGATTTTAAGATTTGAATGATAATTAATTGATAATTTATTAAGTAATAAAGGTAATGTAGAAGGATAAATTACCCAATGTAATTCAAGGGATTAAATATTTAATTACTTAAAGATTTATTTATTGTGATTAATTAAAGAAAAATTAATCAAGGTGATTAATTTATTTATGTGATAAATTAAAGATTACGTAAGGTAATTAATTTAAAGATAATTAATTAATTTAAAAGTAATTATTTAATGATTAAAGTTGATTAAGTGATTAGGGATAATCATTTATTGTAATTAATTGAAGGTAATTAATTAATGATTAAAGTTGATAAATCAAGTAATTAAGGATAATTAATTAATTAAAGATTAATTAATAAAAGTGATTAGGGATAATCACTTATTGTAATTAATTAAGTTTATTAATTAATGGTAATTAATTAAGAATTGATTAATTAATTAATTAAAGGTAATTAATTAAAGGATAAATAAATAATTAAAGATTAATTATTTTATGATTTAAGATTGATTTACTTATTAATTAATGTTGATTAATTTATAATTAAAGGTTAATTAATTTATTATTAAAGGTTAATTAATAAATAAAGTATAATTAATTAAAATGATTCATAAGTAATTAATGTTAATCAACCAGAATTAGTGATTAATCTGGTTTAAATTAATCAGGTGACAAATTAAACTTACTTTTGGATGTTTGGATTAGAATATTTGAATTGTTTGATATCCCTAACGTGTGACGCTTTGTGATATGAATTGTATTGATTTGATCTGTGATGAATGTAATTTATTTAACTGTGATGAACGTATATTACTTATCTGTGAATCAGTGAATGAAGATAAGTGTTATAAGATTATACCACTTATCGATATTGCAGTGTTTGAATCTGTGATGATTGATGATGTTACACTATTGTGTAAAACCTTTGGACTACACCATACAAACACAAATATGGATTGCACGAGAAAATTGGTTAAGTCAAAGATTTTTGTAGTGGATTTAAAAGATGACTTTTAAATCCAAATGGTTCTGGAAAAAAGGAGTTTTAAAGATAAAAGTTATTTTGAATAATTTGATAAAGTTTTAAAATTTAAAAATTTGATTTAAATTTGAATTCAAGATTTGAAATTGAATTCTATGTTTGGAAATTATGGTTTAAAAAGTTTATACAAGTTACAAATGTGTTTATATGGGTTTTAAACCATTTTATAAGTATTGTTTTGGGAATTTGAATTTAATCCAAGTTTTATACTTGAAGGACTTTAACTTGTGAAAATGTAATCGGATTTTTCCAAAACGAAAACTATTTGTTTTCAAATAATAATAGCTTTCATATAAAGAAAGGATTTTCAATTTGGGTTGAAAGATTTCAAGTTTGAAATGTAATTGAAATTCGAAAGCTATCAATGAATCTTTGTGAAAGATGGTTGAACCTTGTTTTGAAATTGAAGAGGATCTTAAAGGTGTAACATTTGTATAAAATATTTGAAATGGAATTGTTTTTAAAAGCTACGAATCTTTGGAAATGGTTTTGAAAGTTATGAATTGAGTCTTTGATTTAAAGATTGGATGAATTAATCCAATTTGAAAGGGAAAGTGTTTTGAAAGGCTTTGAATGAATCTTTGTGAAAGTTTGGTGAACTTTGTGAAATGAATCTTTTTGTTTAAAAGATTAGAAATGGTAATTTGTTTAAACCATTTAAAGAAAGGTTTTGGGTTTTAATGTTGTGACTTAACTAAGATCCCAGTATCTATATGTTTTTGAAATAACCGCTCATTATTCGGTTTAGCCGGGAGAGGACCTTGTGTCATATAACCCATTTCGAATAATGACACGACGATATGGATATCATTTGAAGACCGATGGTGAAGACCGGATATTCTCGAAAGCGAAAGGATAACTCTTTGAAAGTCTCTGCACTGAATGACCTCGGCATAGAGTTCTGATCACCCTTTGTGATGGGGAGTCCGCACGTGGTTAAGGATTATCCGGATTTGCAAGGAGTTCTGTTCGAACCCGAAACAGGCTTATATGGATGTGTGTATGACATTACACTTTAAGATAAAAAGCTGGTTTCTATCAAATACATTTCTGTTTGGTGGCGGAGATTTATTCTCTTAGCTTAGCACCCTTCTCTGAGATGTACGAGCTCAGAGGTTGCGCAATTGATGGTTACTAGTGATACATTCCTAATTTGGTAAGGTGGCATACGAAGTGCTGCTGATCATTGTTGATCAAGGCATGGCTTTGCGAAAAGTGTAGCTTTGTGTATGAGACTTCGTCGGACCTCACACCCCGAAAATGGTCGAAACAGGAAGAATGTGGCAAGGTTATGAGGGTTGCGCCCTTTAGGGTATGTCATTTCCTTCTGGAAAAGGTGGTATCATGGTATGGAGCCCAGATATTTAATGTAAAGACCCGTAAATCCGTACTCCTTGAATAGACACTAATCTCCATTGATTAATTCAAGATGAACGAAAATACGAACCCTTAGGGGTTTAAGAAAAATTTAGAAAAAGAAAAAGAAAAAGATAGAAAATTTAGATAGGGAAAAGAAGATAGAAAATTTTAAAATAGAAGAAAAAGAGAATAGAGAATGAAAAAGAAAATAGAAAGAAAAGAGAAGAGAAAGGAAACAGAACGGAACAGAAAACAACAGAACAACATCAGAATCTCACAATTCGCAGCGGAACAACATATAATAATAAATGAATAATCTTTAAACAAAGAACTATATCAGTTATTACATTACATCACATTACATTACATCATATCATCATATCATCAGAGTGTACAACAATGACAAACAGTGCAGCGGAAAAAGAAATACTATATAACTAGTAATACGTCATGCCATCCATCTTGCCTCCAGCAACTCCAGAATATCCTGAATATCCTGATAAACCTAACTCTTAACTGCCCGTGTGGAAATTGGTGGGCACCCAGAGTTTAGGAAGGAAAACAATAAACTCCAAGTCAGTCATGAGACTGGTGTGAGAACTCAAAACAGTTTATTTATCTTTAAAATCAAAATAGAGGAATATTTTTAAATTCAATTCGCAATGCTTTTAAAAATGAGACTACCATAAGGCCTCCCGCACACACACACATGCAAACGCAGAATCGGAGGAGATTTCTCCTTATGATAGTCAAAGATGCTTGATACGCATTTAAAATAACATTTGATATTATTACTAGTGCATAGTGTAGAAGAAATTCATTTCGAAAGTAGAATATAAATCTTAGCCAACATACGACCATTATCGTATGCCTACTATAGCTACCATCCAAACAGTGTTGCGACACCATAAGTGAATGATAGGTTCTACAACTAATACCGTACAAGTTTCGTATTGTTTCTTTGGATTTCCAACAAATGGTCAGGCCAAGGAACTTCCCATTGCCACATGAGAATGCCTCTGGAAAGACATCCCCGAGAACCAAACCGGAACTCTGCCAACACAAGGCCGGGTTACCCCTAACTGGGTAACTACTGACACGAGCACGCCATTCCCCGATCATAAACGACCTTTCTCACGGGATCCCGATAGCCAACAACCACAAAGTAATAAATTCGCAGTAACCACATAGGTTAAATATCTGGGCTCCATACCATGATACCACCTCTATCCAGAAGGAAATGTACATACCCTAAAGGGTGCTACCCCTCATAACCTTGCCGCATCTTTCCTGTTTTGACCATTTCCGGGGTGTGAGGTTCGACGAAGTCACGTCCACAAAAACATACTTTATACAAAAGCCATGCTTTGGGCCAACAAATGATCAACACAATGATCACTAAGATAGACGATCAAATAAACGATCCTATCACAAATAATCAACACAATGATCATTTACAGCAACACTCAGCATGTCACATTACCAAATTGGGAATATATCGCTGATAACTTCAACTATATAACCTCTGAGCTCGTACGTCTCAGAGAAGGGTGTTAAGCTAAAAGAATAAATTCTTCGCCACCAACAGAAATATATTTGAAAGAAATCGGCTTTATATCTCAACTTGTAATGTCAGACACACAATCAATACAAGTCTGTTCCGGGATCGAACAAAACCGAAGGCACTTACAAAGAAGTCCTTGCAATCCGGATATTCACAATCCTGATCGGATTTCCCATCACTTAGGGAGTCTCTATACCGCTGCAACTCAGTGCAGAGACAATCGACAGGTCATCGTATCGCTCTCGCAAATACCGGGTCTTCAACACCGATCTTCAATGCAATTATAACGACGTATCACATATTCGGAATGGGTTATACGACCTCATGGTCCTTTCCCGGTTAACCCGAATAGTGAGCGCTTATTCAAAAATAAGTGTGGCATTCACATTCAAACAAATCACATCAATTACCCATTCAAAGGGAAATATTGATAGTCGGTTATTGAACTATCAATTGATATGCATACATCACCAGATTCCAAATAATTTTCCAAATTATTTATTTTCCAAAATATCTTCACTTGATATATAATTTCACACTTTAAAAATAAATCAATATTTATCCTTAAACAAATTCCACTTCCTTTATAAATTCCTTAGTGAATTTATAATTCCAAAATATCAATGAATATTCGATTTCAGTTATTCATTTCAATTTTCTTTTCAATTTATCTTCAAAAAGATAAATTCTCAAAATATTCACTTTATATTGGAAAACATTTCCATACTTATTTATTCATAAGTAATTCACAAATTTTATTTATTTTCAACACTTAGAAAATATTCAATATACTTAAATCGAAATTAAGTACATATTTCATTCTTTAAGGAAATCATTCTCTTAAACATATTTATTTGGTCCAAAACGAATGTTACGTAAAACATCGTTACGACGTCCCAAAATCACTAGTATAGGGATTCGAAATTAAAATAGATATATAAATCCCAATACTATACAAAACATTTCCTTTCGGAAATCATTTACTATAACAACAGTGTTATAGTCCATCATCTCCTTTTATTTCTCGAAAACGTCTATTTCAACAATAAATGTTGAAATCTATGGTTTCGAATCTCAACACAATTAAAACTTCGTTAGATCGTTTTAATTCTATTTCAAATATCACATTCAAAACAATTTCTTTAACATCTTATTCACTATTCAAAAACATGAATATACTACGTTAACACATTTCATCACTTCTATTCATTTTATTTCAAAGGATTATTCACTATTCAAAAACGTGAATATAACTCCATTAATAGGTTTCAACAATTTTCTTATCAAAATAAGTCATTTGCGAATTTATAAAACAACGTTTATAAATTCCATTTCTATTTATTTATAAAAGCTTCCTTTTTATAAATTCTTTTATTAACCTATTTCAGTTTATAACTCAATTATAAACTAAAAGTTCATATTATAAGTTAAATACTTATAAAACGATTATTTTACAAAATCGTTCTTTTAAACTTCATAGTTATAAATCTTATAACTTATAAGATTCAATCATTCATCCAAATATATTCTTTAATAATTTCACAAAATTTATAAATCTTACTATTTATAAATTTCATTTATAACTTCACCATTTATAATTTTATAAATTTCATTCTTATAACTTCACCATTTAAATTCTATAAATTTCATTCTTTAATGAAATTCATTTTCACTTCATTCAAACACTTATAAAAACTCGTTTTATAATGTCTATATTTCAATTTATAAATATCCATTTATAAATCTCTTATATAAATCAATTCATATTAATATTTTAAAAACGTCTTTAAACTCCTTTATAATTTCATCATTTTGATTTATAAAATAATCAAATTTTATAAATCCTATATTTAAACTTTTCACAATTATTCTAAAATCCCGATTAAACTCTTTTATAAAACCATTAGTTCATATTTCTCAAAAATCAGCTTTTAACTGTATTTCACAAAAATCATAATTTTTATAACATTAAAAATTATAACGTTTATTTATTTAAAATGGATCGATTCCAAAATTATTTTATAAAACGTATACTTTCTAAAATCACTTTAAAATCATTTTAAAATTCCAAAATCTGGGTCCAATGATGCTACACACCAAATAGTCAATCACGACAACAACGATATCATATATCGTATATGATAATCCATCAAATATCAAAATATCTGAAATCAAATAAAAACTGTTGAGGAATCCAGTTGGATCCCTCCAACCTGTTTTCCTGCATCCAAAAACATTAGCACAATACCAATTTCGCTCCAGTACGAAATTATCGCGGTATATGTTCTTATTAAATATTATCCGCTTAATAACGGCGCAATAGGGTCTCATCCGCTAAACAAATAAATGCGGAAAATCAATAACTCCAATATATACATATGCCAATATATATATATTGCTACTATATATATAATACCAATTTCACTGTTTATGAAATATTCGCGGTATATGTTTTTAATAAATAACATCCGCTTACTAACGGCGTATAATGTCTATTTTAAAAATCAATAGATATCAATCAACATTCAAACATGCATTCAAATATTTTAAATCTAACTATTTAAAATAAAATCGAAACTGATTCGATTGAGTGAGAAGTTCTCACCTTGGTTTTAAATTCCGTTTTAGCGATTTATTTCGAATAAAATTAAACGGACGTTTAATTTTACCCAAAATTCTCACTAACTCCAAACGACTCCAATCCAACTCCACCGCGTAGTGCTCGTCCATACGATTCCAACGCAACTGGTTTTGCATTTTTTCGACCTCATATGAAAAAGTTATGAATTTTTAAAGATTGTACACGATTTTTATAAACTAATTACAACAAAACCTTTATATTATAACCTAACTTTAAATCATGGCCCTCCATCTCAACCCCAACCCCATCAGGCCCGTGCGCACATCACCCCCCCTCATCTTCTTCGTTCACGCTACAGACATTTCATACGCAAGCATGAACCCACTACATATCATACTAGGGTTTGATTTTGCTTCGCGACCACTCGACGAAACTTCGATCAGGGAGTTGCAAATCGAAGCTCTCCACCACAACCATGCTCGGCCCAAACACCAGAGAGCTCGGCCTCACCAAGTGCTTGGAATGTCGTACCAAACCTGTAGCAAAGGCCCACCATAGCTCCTCCTACGTTGCACCATTTCCGATCATCACCGTATGGAATCGAAGCTCTCGTCGAGCTCTTCGACTTTGTAGTTGAGCACTTCTCCTAATTGTTGACGGATCGTGAGTGATTGAGGGAGGAAGGTGGGAAAAATCTGGCCTTTGGTTATAAATGTGGCGGCTAGGGTTTTATAACCTAATTTTTATTTTATTTTTTATTTATGAAGAGGGTGGGTGTGTATTTATAGAGAAACGATCGACACTATTCATCCGGAAATTCCGAACTCCGATTTAGGCGCCGAAACTGACGTACCTAGGGTTTATCCCGCGTTCCGAACACAATGAAACAGGTTTCGGAAGCTAATTCGGAAGTATGTGCGAGTTATGGCTGTAAACGCTCAATTTAAATCAAACCGATTTAAATCGATTTCTAGGCGTTTTAATTTGTAACGGACAAACGGTAAATCCAATTGACTTGAAATTTGAAACCTTACAATAATATCACATTACGGATCCGATGAAACTGGTTTCGTCGAAATCCGAGACTTTTTGAAAAATGGCTATTTTGACTCGCCAAATTTAAATTAAAAACAATTCGATGCGTTTCGAGCTGCCACGATCAAACGATAACTCCGATTGACACGAAAATTGAAATCCGGTAATAACTAACTATTACGGATCCAATGGAACTAGTTTCGTTCAATTCTGAGACTGTTCAAAAATTGACTATTTTCACTAGTCGATTTAATTATTAAAATATTCAATTTTCACAAATTTACTCTTAATTCGATTTTAAAAGTTCTAAAATATGGTTCTAACTCCCATATGATAAAATAAAATTTTACAAATCATTTTCAATCATATTTAACTCAATTTTCAATTATTTCCATAATTTAACGTATTAAATTATCGATTTAATAATCCAATTAAATCCAAAAATTCAAATAAAAATTTATTTGACTTATAAATTCACTTATTAATATTTAAAATTAATTAAATATTCAAATTTTAATTTCTAAAAATTCTGGGTCGTTACAATCTTCCCCACTTAAAAGAATTTCGTCCTCGAAATTACAAGTAAGAAAAATTACAGAATCTATTAATTTTCCATAATTCATAGTTAAACTTCTTACAATACTTTACTAAGTTTTGAAATCATACTTAGTTATCTTTTCAAAAATAACTACTATTGTTTAACTTTCAATTCCAAAATCAAAGTTAAAGTTTTCAAAAATTTCCCAATTTTCCCAAAATTTTTCTAACGCCTTAAATTTTCGGAAAAATTCGCCATAGTCTCCTTTGCGCGGCTCGATCCGAAAAAAAATGACAGTATATATATCACAAATATACATCTCATCAAGTAATGAGGCATCCCGCAGGGAAAAAAGTGTAAAAGTACGATATTTAATCCGAGATATGTACCTTATATTTTATTAGCAAGCATATACGGCTAATATAGCGCAAAATCGAGCTCCAAATGCGAAGCAAACGCGATCCGCACCTACTAATTACTCAACAAACAACATGAGAACATGCATATAGATAATAGTATCGATATACAACATATAGCAACATAATTACTATATATGCCAACATAGCAAATGCATTCAATAGCAATATATATTCAACCATCAACCAACTAGCATTCATAACCAATAGATATTCATTCATATTCTCATTAATATTTAATGAATTGGGTTTTCAATTTAAATCACATTAGATTCTTTAACATTGGATGTTTTTACTAACATTCATTTTCAATTAGTTTATATTCACTAATTCATATTCAAGTTGGTTCACTTCCAAATCAAATTCAATTTTATTTAAGATTCATTTAACTTCCAATTGAATTTCAATTACTTTAGCCTTCCATTTCATTAACACTTAATGAATTATAAACAATCAACTAACAATCATATGGCAATCAATGTATATTAATTACAACCAAATTCCTTTGCTTACAATTGGTTTAATTTAATTGATTTTTCATTCAATTTTTATTCAACTATTCAACTTCTAATAACATTAGATTTTAATGAATTACACTTACATTCATTATTTCATATCAATTATTCACATTTAATTGATTAATATTCAATCCATTCATTCAATTCTATTACAAAAGTTGAATTTCATTTAACTTTAAATTCATTTTTATTTACAACTCGTATTCACAAATATATTCATATAGTTTCACTTCTTATATATATATATAAGTTTATTTCACAATTGTAAATCACTTTAATTATAATCCAATTCTTATAATTCATTTGCTTATACAATTATTCTTCAATTTAGATTATTCAAACAACTAAACAATCAACTTATATACACTTTAATAATTCTGAAAATTATTTCTTTATATATAAAATATAATCAAGGTAAAATTATTTCATTTACCCAATTTAAAACAATATTGTGTCGATTTATCTTGTTTAAGAGTTTAGAAACTCCTATCTACGATAGTTAGCTAGACTACATCGACCGAAATCTATAAACAATCAACCGATAAGTCAACACAATACAAAACAATTTATATTCACTAACAAATACGCTCTCATAGCTATTATTACACTCAAACTCATTCTAGAGTACTACCGACTCTATCTCTAATGAACAATACCCAACAGAACCATGGTTGTCGCTTAACCATAAGCTCCGATACCAGATGTAAAGACCCGTAAATCCGTACTCCTTGAATAGACACTAATCTCCATTGATTAATTCAAGATGAACGAAAATACGAACCCTTAGGGGTTTAAGAAAAATTTAGGAAAAGAAAACGAAAAAGATAGAAAATTTAGATAGGGAAAAGAAGATAGAAAATTTTAAAATAGAAGAAAAAGAGAATAGAGAATGAAAAAAAAATAGAAAGAAAAGAGAAGAGAAAGGAAACAGAACGGAACAGAAAACAACAGAACAACATCAGAATCTCACAATTCGCAGCGGAACAACATATAATAATAAATGAATAATCTTTAAACAAAGAACTATATCAGTTATTACATTACATCACATTACATTACATCATATCATCATATCATCAGAGTGTACAACAACGACAAACAGTGCAGCGGAAAAAGAAATACTATATAACTAGTAATACGTCATGCTATCCATCTTGCCTCCAGCAACTCCAGAATATCCTGAATATCCTGATAAACCTAACTCTTAACTGCCCGTGTGGAAATTGGTGGGCACCCAGAGTTTAGGAAGGAAAACAATAAACTCCAAGTCAGTCATGAGACTGGTGTGAGAACTCAAAACAGTTTATTTATCTTTAAAATCAAAATAGAGGAATATTTTTAAATTAAATTCGCAATGCTTTTAAAAATGAGACTACCATAAGGCCTCCCGCACACACACACATGCAAACGCAGAATCGGAGGAAATTTCTCCTTATGATAGTCAAAGATGCTTGATACGCATTTAAAATAACATTTGATATTATTACTAGTGCATAGTGTAGAAGAAATTCATTTCGAAAGTAGAATATAAATCTTAGCCAACATACGACCATTATCGTATGCCTACTATAGCTACCATCCAAACAGTGTTGCGACACCATAAGTGAATGATAGGTTCTACAACTAATACCGTACAAGTTTCGTATTGTTTCTTTGGATTTCCAACAAATGGTCAGGCCAAGGAACTTCCCATTGCCACATGAGAATGCCTCTGGAAAGACATCCCCGAGAACCAAATCGGAACTCTGCCAACACAAGGCCGGGTTACCCCTAACTGGGTAACTACTGACACGAGCATGCCATTCCCCGATCGTAAACGACCTTTCTCACGGGATCCCGATAGCCAACAACCACAAAGTAATAAATTCGCAGTAACCACATAGGTTAAATATCTGGGCTCCATACCATGATACCACCTCTATCCAGAAGGAAATGTACATACCCTAAAGGGTGCTACCCCTCATAACCTTGCCGCATCTTTCCTGTTTTGACCATTTCCGGGGTGTGAGGTTCGACGAAGTCACGTCCACAAAAACATACTTTATAAAAAAGTCATGCTTTGGGTCAACAAATGATCAACACAATGATCACTAAGATAGACGATCAAATAAACGATCCTATCACAAATAATCAACACAATGATCATTTACAGCAACACTCAGCATGTCACATTACCAAATTGGGAATATATCGCTGATAACTTCAACTATATAACCTCTGAGCTCGTACGTCTCAGAGAAGGGTGTTAAGCTAAAAGAATAAATTCTTCGCCACCAACAGAAATATATTTGAAAGAAATCGGCTTTATATCTCAACTTGTAATGTCAGACACACAATCCATACAAGTCTGTTCCGGGATCGAACAAAACCGAAGGCACTTACAAAGAAGTCCTTGCAATCCGGATATTCACAATCCTGATCGGATTTCCCATCACTTAGGGAGTCTCTATACCGCTGCAACTCAGTGCAGAGACAATCGACAGGTCATCCTATCGCTCTCGCAAATACCGGGTCTTCAACACCGATCTTCAATGCAATTATAACGACGTATCACATATTCGGAATGGGTTATACGACCTCATGGTCCTTTCCCGGTTAACCCGAATAGTGAGCGCTTATTCAAAAATAAGTGTGGCATTCACATTCAAACAAATCACATCAATTACCCATTCAAAGGGAAATATTGATAGTCGGTTATTGAACTATCAATTGATATGCATACATCACCAGATTCCAAATAATTTTCCAAATTATTTATTTTCCAAAATATCTTCACTAGATATATAATTTCACACTTTAAAAATAAATCAATATTTATCCTTAAACAAATTCCACTTCCTTTATAAATTCCTTAGTGAATTTATAATTCCAAAATATCAATAAATATTCGATTTCAGTTATTCATTTCAATTTTCTTTTCAATTTATCTTCAAAAAGATAAATTCTCAAAATATTCACTTTATATTGGAAAACATTTCCATACTTATTTATTCATAAGTAATTCACAAATTTTATTTATTTTCAACACTTAGAAAATATTCAATATACTTAAATCGAAATTAAGTACATATTTCATTCTTTAAGGAAATCATTCTCTTAAACATATTTATTTGGGCCAAAACGAATGTTACATAAAACATCGTTACGACGTCCCAAAATCACTAGTATAGGGATTCGAAATTAAAATAGATATATAAATCCCAATATTATACAAAACATTTCCTTTCGGAAATCATTTACTATAACAACAGTGTTATAGTCCATCATCTCCTTTTATTTCTCGAAAACGTCTATTTCAACAATAAATGTTGAAATCTATGGTTTCGAATCTCAACACAATTAAAACTTCGTTAGATCGTTTTAATTCTATTTCAAATATCACATTCAAAACAATTTCTTTAACATCTTATTCACTATTCAAAAACGTGAATATACTACGTTAACACATTTCATCACTTCTATTCATTTTATTTCAAAGGATTATTCACTATTCAAAAACGTGAATATAACTCCATTAATAGGTTTCAACAATTTTCTTATCAAAATAAGTCATTTGCGAATTTATAAATCAACGTTTATAAATTCCATTTCTATTTATTTATAAAAGCTTCCTTTTTATAAATTCTTTTATTAACCTATTTCAGTTTATAAATCAATTATAAACTAAAAGTTCATATTATAAGTTAAATACTTATAAAACGATTATTTTACAAAATCGTTCTTTTAAACTTCATAGTTATAAATCTTATAACTTATAAGATTCAATCATTCATCCAAATATATTCTTTAATAATTTCACAAAATTTATAAATCTTACTATTTATAAATTTCATTTATAACTTCACCATTTATAATTTTATAAATTTCATTCTTATAACTTCACCATTTAAATTCTATAAATTTCATTCTTTAATGAAATTCATTTTCACTTCATTCAAACACTTATAAAAACTCGTTTTATAATGTCTATATTTCAATTTATAAATATCCATTTATAAATCTCTTATATAAATCAATTCATATTAATATTTTAAAAACGTCTTTAAACTCCTTTATAATTTCATCATTTTGATTTATAAAATAATCAAATTTTATAAATCCTATATTTAAACTTTTCACAATTATTCTAAAATCCCGATTAAACTCTTTTATAAAACCATTAGTTCATATTTCTCAAAAATCAGCTTTTAACTGTATTTCACAAAAATCATAATTTTTATAACATTAAAAATTATAACGTTTATTTATTTAAAATGGATCGATTCCAAAATTATTTTATAAAACGTATACTTTCTAAAATCACTTTAAAATCATTTTAAAATTCCAAAATCTGGGTCCAATGATGCTACACACCAAATAGTCAATCACGACAACAACGATATCATATATCGTATATGATAATCCATCAAATATCAAAATATCTGAAATCAAATAAAAACTGTTGAGGAATCCAGTTGGATCCCTCCAACCTGTTTTCCTGCATCCAAAAACATTAGCACAATACCAATTTCGCTCCAGTACGAAATTATCGCGGTATATGTTCTTATTAAATATTATCCGCTTAATAACGGCGCAATAGGGTCTCATCCGCTAAACAAATAAATGCGGGAAATCAATAACTCCAATATATACATATGCCAATATATATATATTGCTACTATATATATAATACCAATTTCACTGTTTATGAAATATTCGCGGTATATGTTTTTAATAAATAACATCCGCTTACTAACGGCGTATAATGTCTATTTTAAAAATCAATAGATATCAATCAACATTCAAACATGCATTCAAATATTTTAAATCTAACCATTTAAAATAAAATCGAAACTGATTCGATTGAGTGAGAAGTTCTCACCTTGGTTTTAAATTCCGTTTTAGCGATTTATTTCGAATAAAATTAAACGGACGTTTAATTTTACCCAAAATTCTCACTAACTCCAAACGACTCCAAACCAACTCCATCGCGTAGTGCTCATCCATACGATTCCAACGCAACTGGTTTCGCATTTTTTCGACCTCGTGTGAAAAAGTTATGAATTTTGAAAGATTGTACACGATTTTCATAAACTAATTACAACAAAACCTTTATATTATAACCTAACTTTAAATCATGTCCCTCCATCTCAACCCCAACCCCATCAGGCCCGTGCGCACATCACCCCCCCTCATCTTCTTCGTTCACGCTACAGACATTTCATACGCAAGCATGAACCCACTACATATCATACTAGGGTTTGATTTTGCATCGCGACCACTCGACGAAACTTCGATCAGGGAGTTGCAAATCGAAGCTCTCCACCACAACCATGCTCGGCCCAAACACCAGAGAGCTCGGCCTCACCAGGTGCTTGGAATGTCATGCCAAACCTGTAGCAAACGGCCCACCATAGCTCCTCCTACGTTGCACCATTTCCGATCATCACCGTATGGAATCGAAGCTCTCGTCGAGCTCTTCGACTTTGTAGTTGAGCACTTCTCCTAATTGTTGACGGATCGTAAGTGATTGAGGGAGGAAGGTGGGAAAAATCTGGCCTTTGGTTATAAATGTGGCGGCTAGGGTTTTATAACCTAATTTTTATTTTTATTTTTATTTATGAAGAGGGTGGGTGTGTATTTATAGAGAAACGATCGACACTATTCATCCGGAAATTCCGAACTCCGATTTAGGTGCCAAAACTGACGTACCTAGGGTTTATCCCGCGTTCCGGACACAATGGAACAGGTTTTGGAAGCTAATTCGGAAGTATGTGCGAGTTATGGCTGTAAACGCTCAATTTAAATCAAACCGATTTAAATCGATTTCAAGGCGTTTTAATTTGTAACGGACAAACGGTAAATCCAATTGACTTGAAATTTGAAACCTTACAATAATATCACATTACGGATCCGATGAAACTGGTTTCGTCGAAATCCGAGACTTTTTGAAAAATGGCTATTTTGACTCGCCAAATTTAAATTAAAAACAATTCGATGCGTTTCGAGCTGCCACGATCAAACGATAACTCCGATTGACACGAAAATTGAAATCCAGTAATAACTAACTATTACGGATCCAATGGAACTAGTTTCGTTCAATTCTGAGACTGTTCAAAAATTGACTATTTTCACTAGTCGATTTAATTATTAAAATATTCAATTTTCACAAATTTACTCTTAATTCGATTTTAAAAGTTCTAAAATATGGTTCTAACTCCCATATGATAAAATAAAATTTTACAAATCATTTTCAATCATATTTAACTCAATTTTCAATTATTTCCATAATTTAACGTATTAAATTATCGATTTAATAATCCAATTAAATCCAAAAATTCAAATAAAAATTTATTTGACTTATAAATTCACTTATTAATATTTAAAATTAGTTAAATATTCAAATTTTAATTTCTAAAAATTCTGGGTCGTTACATTTAACCTATGTGGTTACTGCAAATTTATTATACCTTGTGGTTGTTGCTTTGTGGTTGAGGATCCTCGGATAAAAGTTGTGAACGACCGGAGGATGGCATACTCGAGTAATGGTCACCTAGTGACAGAGGTAACATGGCCTTGTGTTGCCAGAGATCCGGTAGGTTCTCGGGGCGTCCCTCCTTACACGTACCCATGTCGCAATAGGAAGTTCTTTAGCCTGACCATTTGTTGGAAATCCAATCTCCAATGCACGCCTTGTACGGTTCTAGTTGTGGAACCTGTCATTTACTTATGGTGGTCACCACTGTTTAGATGGTAGCTATAGCAGGCATAGTTCGAAATGTCTATGCTGGCTAAGATTAATATTATACTTTCGAAATGTTTTCAGCACTATGCACTAATAATAATATCAAAAGAATTTTACATATCAAGCGTGTTTAACTATCATAAAGTGAAATCTTCTCCAATTCTGTGTTTGCAATGTGTGTGCAGCGGGAGGCCTTATGGTAGTTTCATTTTCTAAAAAAGCATTGTGGATTTCTTTTAAAATTCTTTTGTTTTGCTTTTGTTAAAGATAAATTGTTTTCTGTTTTCTCACACCAGTCCCATGACTGACCCGGAGTTTATTGTTCCCTTCCTAAACTCTGGTGCCCACAATTTTCCACACGGGAAGTCTAGAGTTAGGATTTTCAGATAATCAAATAGTAGGTGCAGATTCGATAGCCTTCGAAGTCTTTGGTCTTTGAAGCCGTTTGGATTTGGCAATAGCATTTGCTTTTCTTCAGCACTAAGGCTGACCTTGCTTAACACAACGTGATAGGGGTTTCTCGCTTTGCGTTTGGAAAGCATTTTGGTGGTACGAGCTTATGGTTTGGATAT
This sequence comes from Allium cepa, assembly GCA_030765085.1. Classification (NCBI taxonomy): domain Eukaryota; kingdom Viridiplantae; phylum Streptophyta; class Magnoliopsida; order Asparagales; family Amaryllidaceae; genus Allium; species Allium cepa. Next base: position 153,396,031 of record CM060945.1, read on the forward strand.
AACTGCTTTTGGATTGGAGTATTTGGAACTTTGGAAATGGAGTCGCTATATGTTGGAGTATCTATCTTGAGGACTTCTGAAGATATTATCTTTTGGAGTTATTTCTTTCCGTTGTTGTATCTTGTCTCTGATATTTTTATTGATATCTCAATTGTATCATTATTGTATCGGATATTGTGTATCAATGATATAGTTTTCTTCTGTTGTTTTGTTGTACTTAATGTGTTATAAGCTCCACCACAATCAAATTTCAACAGTTGAATCTGCAGCATTCGAGTACAAGTGAAGTACGAGTGTCGATTTTTGAATGCCGAAATTCGGACCGTGGAAGGTGGCTGAAATGTTTGCAAGTCATTACCGCTATTTTGGGAATGCAATCAAAACAACAAATCTCGTATTGGGATTGGATTTCCAACATGATAGGAAACTAGTGGAAAGATCAATCTGTATCCACGACTTACGTCCATGACTCAGACTCCATTATACAACAACAAAAATGGCTAAAAGTGGATGCAATCTGCGAACAATATCCAAGGACTCGGACTTCGTACATCCCTGCCAAGAGGCCCAGATGTATTTGGTACCTGGGGCTTAGAACATTTGATAACCCAAATCACTACTATCCGAAATGCGAGCATACATCTGACCAAATAGAATCCCATCATAACCGGATGTGAGGCTCGTGAGGCTACGATTACCATTCATATATCACATCACTTTGAATGCCACACGACCATTTTCGTTGACTACTAATTGCCTTCTAAAAAAATACAACCCTTAAGCTCATACGTCTCAAGGAGGGTGTTAAGCTAAGAGAAGTTGCCTTCTCATCCACCATTGATGTACGTTTGTAAAAACCAATATACATAATCCTTAAAAATGGAACGTCAGACAAACATCCATACAAGTCGTCAAGGAACAGGATAAACCGAAGGCACTTTCCTACCATATCCTATCAGGAAATCCCTATGATTAGTAGCGAATAAACCTCGCACTGGATATACTAATGAAGAGACCACTGCTACTATATGTATATTGGGATTTTAACCCCAAACGATCAACTAGCAGTCCCCCACTATGAAAATCCAGAATATCAATGTCATCATAAGCAACTTCCACAATCGTTGCATATACGTTGGTCCGAAGTGGTTTTCAGATAAAGATGATCCCGGTCTCTTCGCACCAACAACGAAAAAGCGTTTCTCAACTTCACACAGAAACTAAGTCTCATAAACTTATCACGTCTCCAACTTTTAACTTGCTGTCCTTCGGGCCAAGAAGGAAGCTCGATAGATTGGAGTAATACTCCACACTATACAAATCAACATCCACAAACACAAAGGATAATCAAGCTACACATAAGTGTATGTACTAAGTGTACGACTAAATAGTTCCCACATCAATTCGAAGAACTAAAATTTGGCCAAGTTTGATAGTCAGTTATTTAACTATCAAAGCAAACAAACAAATATTCCGGACCATATACGATCACTAGGCCCTTTTAATTAATCTTTTATTACTTAATTCACCTGCCCAATATTCACTTCAAATTATCTTTAGAAAGATATAATCACAAACCATTTCGACTTTTAAATATTGGAAAACATTTCCATATACTTATTTAAAGAAAATATAAGCATATTCAAAAATCTCTTTATTTTCAACACTTAGAAAATATTGCATATACATAAATCAGGATTAAGTATATATTTTATTCTTTAAGGAAAACACCCACTTAAACACATTTATTTGGGTCGAAACGAATGTTGCGTAAAACATGGTTACGATAACTCAAAATCAGTAGTATAAGGATTCGAAAATAAGATAGATATATAAATCCCATATATTAAACAAAACCTTTCGAAAATCATCTACTATAACAATAGTGTTATAGTCCATCATTTCCCTATTTCTCGAAAACGTCTATTTCAACAATGAATGTTGAAATCAATGGTTTCGATACTTAACACATTTTAAAACATCTTTAAGCCATTTAACTCCATTTTAAAATATCACTTTCCAAAACATTTCTTTAATATATTATTCACTGTCCAAAATCGTGAATATAAATCGTTTAACCAAATTTAATATTATTTCAACATTTAATTTAAACGATAATTCACTGTCCAAAATCGCGAATATATCTCCTTTAATAAGCTTTCATATTTACTTATCAAATTCAATTGATTTCGGAATTATAAAATAATGTTTATAAACACCATTTATATTTTATAAATACTTCAATATACAAAATTCCTTTATTAGCCAATTCCATTTATAACTCAATTATATACCAAAAATCCAATTTATAATTTAATTCACTTATAAATCATTTATTTACAAAACCCATTCTTTTATAACTTCATAATTATAAATCTTATTCATTTGTTAAATCCATTTATAACTTCATTTTAACACTTATAAAACTCGTTTTATAATTCCATTATTTCGATTTATGAAAATTCAATTTTTACAAATCTTATATATAAGCCTTTTATATTAAATCAAAAATCTCAATTTATACTATTTCACAAAATAGTTAACTTCTTATATCAAAAATCATATTCTTATTATATTTCTCAAAAATCATAATTTTTATAAAAATAAAAATTATAACATTTATTTATTTAAAATAAATCAATTTCCTTAGCAGAAATTCAATAAAACGTATGTTTCCAAATTCACTTTGAAAATCCTTTTTCAGTTTAAAAATCATCATTTTAATATTTTCAAATTATCAAAATAGGCCCAATGCTACAACAGCACTAAATACATCAATAACGACATCCAAAATATCATATATAATATGATAACAACATATATCACAATTTCTGTAAATAAATCAATATGGGTGAGGAATCCAGTTGGATCCCTCCAACCTATCACCTGTATATACATATTAGAATATGTGTACAATGTCTTCTTCAAGGCAGACGCGCGTACAAATGGTCATCCGCTCATACACGGGAACGTATAAGGTCATCTGCTCCACTAGGCAGGAATATATCCAAATACCAATCAATATATCATATATCATCCAAACAATCATCAATCGTCATATAATAAATTTCTCACTTATATAAAAATATTAGTGAGCCAAAAAGAGTGAGTTGTACTCACATTGCTTTTAGTCGTTGCTATAACGATTTATTTCGATTAAAATTAAACAAGCATTTAATTTCAACCACAATTTCCACTAGCTCAAATAAATCCCAATCTAGCTCCATAATGTAGTGCTCATCAATACGGACCCAACGCAATTCGTTTCGTCGAAAACGGACCTCGTATGACAAAGTTAGAGCATTTTAAAGATTATACAAATTTAAATATAAATAATTTCAATTTTATTTTTTTGTTTTTAACCATTTCAATCTGCACCGTTAGATTTCGAAACCTAGATCTAAGCTGCACTTGCTTATCTTCATTCCTATGCTCAAATCGCGTTCACAAACCCATCGGCCGCCTTTTGCCCTCAATTTTCGCGAGCACCTCAGGCATCTTGAAGATGATCGGCCATCGCCACGACGGTGCTCCACCCCGCCTCCAACTTCGGTCCCCACGGCATGAAGCTCGGTCACGTATTTACATCGAAAAACATGCGTGAACCATGGACGAACCAAGCCAATTGGCGCCACCACATCGCTCCGATTTAGATCTTGACCGTTGATCTTGTGGATCTCGATGTGCTCTACAATTTTCGAGTTGAAGGTTTTTCGTATAAATGGGTGGATTTTAAGAAAATGAAGGAGAATGGATCGAGCATTTTTGGCCGTTGGAATGAAAATGACGGCCGACTCTAGTAGATTTAGGGTTTGTGAAAATTAGAAAAATAAAGGTCCTTTTATAGAAAATTTGACGACACAATTCATCCAGATTTTTTCCGAACTCGAAACGAAGTGTGCCGCCTAGCATTTATATTGTTTTACCCCTATTCTGAACACAATGGAATATATATCGACAGCCAGTTCATTCGTTTTTGAAATAAGTTTTCAAATCGACTATTTAAATTTATAATTCACTTAAACAGATTTCTACGTGTTTTAGCTTGCCCCGGACAAACCGTAAATCCGATTGACATGAAAGTTAAAATCTTACAAAAATATAACATTACGGATCCGAGGAAATTGGTTTCGTCGAAATCCGAAACTGTTTGAAAAATGACTATTTTCACTCGTCAATTAAATATTAAAACATTCAATTTCTGTAATTTAACTTTTAATTCGATTTTTAAAACTTTTGTAACATCATTCTAAGTCAAATAGAATTTAATATAACTTTATAAATAATTTTCATTCACATTAAATTCAATTTTCTATTATTTACACAATTTCAAATATTAGATTAATAATTTAAATATCCAATTAAATCCTTATATTTCAAATATAAGTTATTCAACTATTAAATTTTACTTGTGAATATTTAAAATCAATTTAATACACGAATTCCAAATGACAGAGATTCTGGGTTGTTACATGTAAACTACGAGTTAGACAAAAAGTCTGGTATGGATAATAACCTACCATCTCGAACTTTACATATATCTGGGATATAATAATAATATTGTTAGAAGTATTTTCTGATATAAATATTTCAATATAAATCGAAAGAATTGTTTTAAAGAAACTTTGGAAAGAAATAAGTTCTGTACTTCCCTCTCTATCGCTGAAAAATAATTTCGATGATGAGTGCACGCATCATCGACATTCATTTTCGGGTTTTAAAGTGGAAAGGCCACAGTAGTAGTTTTACTACAGATTTATTTTGATAAAAAAATATAAATTTCAAATTGTTTTAAATATAATTGGATATATAAGTTGTAAGTATATATTTTATCTATTACTTTAAAATGATTTGGAATTTAACCGGGTATTTAGTTCTTAAGTTTTCGTTAATTAATAGTTTCAATTATTATAGTGAAATGGGTTGTATCTAATTAATAATTGGAACATCTAATTCAAAATAAAATATTAAATGCTAGTTATTAGTGAAATAACAAGAAAGTTGAAATTTGTAATCTAAGAAAAAAGCAAAGGATATGATGATTGAACATTAGATTAATTAAAAGAAATAAGATAAGCTTGAGTAATTTTCAATTACATTCTTAAAAAGCATATATATAACTTACCAAAAGATTTAAAAAGTTGAAATGTCAATAAGAAATTTGACATGAAAATAGTTATAAACTTGAGTCAAAATTTTAATACTACTAATTAAATGAAATAGGAAATGAGTAACGTAAGTAATGATTTTGAACTTAAGCTAAGGTTGAAATTATTTATTATTAAAGTAAATAAATGAAATTAAGTAGTGAATAAATGAATGTGATACAATAAAAAGAAAATTTACATGGTATGAATAAATAAAAATGAATTTATGTAAGTAATAAATCAAAATGAATGAAATAAACACTGAATGAATGATGGAAATAAAAATTTGTAAGAAGTAAATGTAAATTAAAAGATGAACCATTATATGAATGAAAAGGAGTTTAAACAATAAATGCTATGAAATGGAATTAATAAGAATAGACTTGATCTATTGTTTGAAATGGTTGTTTGTTTTGGTTTATGAGTTGTTTGGGTAAAAGATACTTTTAATTGCTTAGATGTATCAATAATCTATTGAGTTTTATCTAAGACTATTGAGTAAATGGAATACTTCATAGTTATTTGTCATTCTATGTGATTTAAAGTGTCTTAACCTGAACCAACCAATTATTTTGTTTTGCTTGAATGGTTGGTTTATATATGATGTGTATGCTGTTGGTTGCGAATGATTGTTGTTTCTATTGATTTGTTTGTTAGTGGTTGAAACAATTTTAAATATTTCATTTTACATAATTACTAATCTTTTTGGATTATATAAGTGAAATATAGGTTATGGAAGCAATTGCTATTGCTTTTGGCTTCGTAAAATAAGTGTTAATTGCCCACAAATAGGTACGTTCTCGGATTTTGGTTTTATAGCGTTATTATATTGTTTTTTCCGTTGTTGGGATATATTGTTTTGAGATATTGTGGTATATATTGTTATATTTGATGTTATATTTTCTCCAGAGCCTCTACAAAGGAGACTTTGCCGAAATTTTCCGTAAATTTTGGACTTAGAAAAATTTTGAAAATGTTTTCCAAACTTTATTAATTTGAGTGTAAAAAGATTTAATGGTTATAAATTGGTATATTTTTTTCAAATTAATTAATTTTGTAAATTTAATAGTTTATAAAGTTAATATTTTTGAATAAGATGTATTGTTTACTCGGTTCTTTCTTTTCCCTTCTTTTCCTTTTCGGGGACGAAAAGTTTTGAGTGTGGGAGAGTGTAACGACCCGTAAATTTCGATAATTAAATGGGTTAATTTAATAATATATTTTTATTTAAATTTAGAAAAAAATAAAAACTTTATAGTTATAGTGAGGCGAATGTTAATTTGAAATGTAGCAGTGGTAATTAAAGAAAATTATTGATAGTTTGAATAAAATTACAATAAATGAAATAGTGTAAGTGTTATACTAGGCTATAAATTGAATATAAGAATACAAACGTAAATATTGAATTAATTAATGAATTAATATATAATGAACGGTAATTGAATAAAACCAATATTTTGTAAGTAATTTTAATATTGGTTTGGAAATGATATACTTATGGGAATGTGATTGAGAGTTAATGGCAGCAATTATTATAAGCTACATATATATTTAATCCGTTAAATTGAATTGGAATTTCTCACAACAAATGTAATTAAATATTATGTTAATGTAAATTAGGTTAATATTTGGAAGCAATGTTAATTTTATTTATAATAATATGATAACTGGAAATAAAAAGAATGGAAAATCAAGATTTGTTTATTTATTGGAATTCCAATTTGATAATTAGTGAATTTAATTAAAATTGAGATTTAATACGGTAATGGGCAAATTAATTAACGTAAAATTGATATTGGAATGTATCTAAATTATAGTGAAGGTTTAAGAAATAAAAAATGATAAAGATTGCTAATTATAGAATTGGAATTTAAAATTTGACTTAATTAATTTAGTATTAATTTATTTAATTAACTTGGAAAATAGCCATTTTGGCCACTGACTTGGATTTCAACGAAATCGGTTTCATCAGATCCGTAACGGTGAATTATTGTAGGATTTCAAGTTTCACAACAATCAGACTTGTCATTTGATCGTACGGGCTTGAAACGCCTAGGAATAAATTAAATTGAAATCAATTTGAAATAACTTGATTTTAGCATAACTTCTTCATATGATGGAATATGGACCTGAAACATATTCCATTGATTTTAAAATATTCAAAACATCTATTTTGATATACTGGTTGACCCAATTTCGTTTCGGAGTCAGAACGGGCTTTTCGGGCCATTTAACGTTCAACGGTCCAAACCAATCGTATTTGATCCCCTATTTCTCAGCTCTACCTATATATATCCTTTTATAAACCCTAGCAGCCTTTCTATTTCTCATTTCTATATGTACAGAAACTTTTGTTTGCTTCTCTCCCTCAATGGCTGAAAACCCTAAATATTCCAATTCAATTCCAATTCAAAATCCAACAACAAAAATTCAAATTCCTCAAATAATATCAAATTACATATCGATTTGAAGCTCTCGACGAGTGCAGGGAAATCTACAATTCGTTTTTCATTTTGATATATAGTTTGTCCAGAAATTCAAGGTGAACCTCGGCCATTCATAGGCCACCATCTCGATACAACAGTGGATCTGCGACTATAGGACGATCGGGCAGCGCCACTGTGAAGAGGAAGACGAGTAACACTCGTAGGAGCCATTCATTTGTCACAGCAGGCTCATGGTTCATCGAAATTCGTTGTTGAAAGCATGCAGTGATGGGCCTACGCGACATCACTGGAGATAGCCATTCGGCTATATGAGGGACGGCGTGAAGGGGGGAGACAGGGGTGGCTTCTGATCGGGGTGCAAAGCACGGTGAAGGCCAGCGCTCGTGATTCAACACTGACGGCTGCATTTCTGTTTCGCGTATCATTCCAAGCTAGGGTTTCAGGAAACGCATGTTGAAGGGTTGCGTGGCGGGTTCATATTCGTTGCTTTTTTTATTTATTTTGATTTTGTTTGTTTGTTTTAATATAAAATCGTCAAACTTCAAAACTTAATAACTTGTACATACGAGCACGGATTTGGACGTGGTTTCTTTCATTAGGATCGTAACAAAATTCAGAAACATTTTGGCTCTTGGTGGATGGATTCTGAGATTGTTTGAATTTCTAATTTTAAATTGGATTTAAATTCAATTTAAATTCAAAAGGTGAGTGTTTTAATGTCAGGACCGGATTCTTCGACTCCCGAAATTCGACATCAATACGTCCACTGTATCGAATGTCGATCATTCGGATGCCGGAAAACCGAACACTGAGGGTTTTAAGATAGAGAAAAGAAGTAGAAGAAGAGATAAGAAGAAAAAGAAAGAAAATAGAATGGAACAGAAAACAGCAGAACAATAACAGAATCTCACAATCGCAGCGGAACAACATATAATAGATAAATGAATAATCTTTAAACAAGGAACTATATCAGTTATTACATTACATCACATTACATCATATCATCAGAGTGTACAACAATAAAAAAAACAGCGGAAAAAGAAGTACTATATACTAGTAATACGCCATGCCATCCATCTTGCCTCCAGCAACTCCAGAATATCCAGAATATCCTGATAAACCTTAACTCTTGACTGCCCGTGTGGAAATTGGTGGGCACCCAGAGTTTAGGAAGGAAAAAAATAAACTCCGAGTCAGTCATGTGACTGGTGTGGGAACTCAAAACAGTTTATTTATCTTTGAAAACAAAATAGAGTAATATTTTAAAGTCAATTCGCAATGCTTTTTAAAAATGAGACTACCATAAGGCCTCCCGCACACACACACAATGCAAACGCAGAATCGGAGGAGATTTCTCCTTATGATAGTCAAAGATGCTTGATACGCATTAAAAAGAACATTTGATATTATTACTAGTGCATAGTGTAGGAAAAAATTCATTTCGAAAATAAAGATATAAATCTTAGCTAGCATAGACATTTCGAACTATGCCTACTATAGCTACCATCTAAACAGTGGTGACCACCATAAGTAAATGGCAGGTTCTACAACTAATACCGTACAAGGTTTCGTATTGGGAATTGGATTTCCAACGAATGATCAGGCCAAGGAATTTCCCATTGCCACATGAGAATGCCTCTGGAAGGACATCCCCGAGAACCAAACCGGATCTCTACCAACACAAGGCCGGGTTACCCCTAACTGGGTAACAACTAACACGAGTATGCCATCCCTCGGTCCTTTGGGACCTTTAACCGAGAGCTCGTCACCATCATCACACAATCATAACAAAATGTTTTCAACATGAGTAAGTATCTGGGCTCCATACCATGATACCACCCTTTTCCAGAAGGAAATGCACATACCCTAAAGGGAGCTACCCCTCATAACCTTGCTGCATCTTTCCTGTTTTGACCATTCCGGGGTGTGAGGCTCGACGAAGTCACGTGCATAAAAACACGCTTTATACAAAGTCATGCTTTGGGTCAACAAATGATCATAGAAATGATCACCAAGATAGACGATCAAACAAATGATCCTATCTCAAATAATCAACACAATGATCATTTCACAGCAACACTCAGCATGTCACATTATCAAATTGGGAATATATCGCTGATAACCTTCAACTACATAACCTCTGAGCTCGTACGTCTCAGAGAAGGGTGTTAAGCTAAGAGAATAAATTCTCCGCCACCAACAGAAATATATTTGAAAGAAATCGGCTTTATATCTCAATTTGTAATGTCAGACATACAATCCATACAAGTCTGTTCCGGGATCGAACAGAACCGAAGGCACTTACAAAGAAGTCCTTGCAATCCGGATAATCTCTAATCACGTCCGAATTTCCCATCACATATGGAGATCTCTATACCGGGGATCAGCCAGTGCAGAGACAATCAACAAGAAACCCTTTCGTTTTCGAAGATATCCGGTCTTCAACACCGATCTTCAAATGCAATTTATCACGACGTATCACATATTCGGAATGGGTTATACGACCCCAAGGTCCTTTCCCGGTTAACCCGAATAGTGAGCGCTTATTTTAAAAAATAAGTGTGGCATTCAAATTCAAGCAAATCACAACAATTACCTATTTAAAGGTAAATATTGATTGTCGGTTATTGAACTATCAATAGATATGCCAACATCACCAGATTCCAAATAATTTTCCAAATTATTTATTTCCCAAAAATATCTTTATAAGATATATATATATTTTCCATTCTTTAAAAATAAATCAATATTTATTTTTAAACCCAATTTCCCAATTTCATTTATAAATTCTATATTGAATTTACATTCCAAAATATTTATGAATATACGTTTTCAATTATTCATTTTCAATTTATCTTCAAAAAGATAAATTTCTAACCTTTTCATTTCACATTGGAGAAACATTTCCATACTTATTTATTTATAAGTAATTCACAAGTCTTTTTATTTTCTATACTTGGAAAATATTCAATATACTTAAATCGAAATTAAGTATATATTTCGTTCTTTAAGGAAATCATTCTCTTAAACATATTTATTTGGGCCAAAATGAATGTCGCGTAAAACATCGTTATGACAACCCAAAATCACTAGTATAGGGATTCGAAATTAAAATAGATATATAAATCCCAATACTGTACCAAACATTTCCTTTCGGAAATCATTTACTATAACAACAGTGTTATAATCTACCATTTCCTTCTATTTCTCGAAAACGTCTATTTCAACAACGAATGTTGAAATCTATGGTTTCGATAGTTAATACATTTTAAAACATCTTTAGATTGTTTTAATTCTATTTAAAACATCACATCCAAAATATTTCTTTAACATATTATTCACTATTCAAAAACGTGAATATACTTGTTAACCAATTTCATCATTTCTATTCCTTTTACTTTAAAGGATTATTCACTGTCTAAAACGTGAATATTACTCCATTAATAAATTACAACAATTTTACTTATCAAAATAAGTCGTTGCGGATTTATAAAACAATGTTTATAAATTCCATTTCTATTTATTTTATAACAATTTCCTTTTACAAATTTCCTTTATTAACTTATTCGATTTATAATTCAATTATATACCGAAAGTCCATATTATAAGTTAAATGCTTATAATTTATTTGTTTACAAAAACATTCTTTTAAACTTCATAATTATAAATCTTATAACTTATATGATTCATTTATTTATCCAAATCTATTCTTTTAAATAACTTTACAAATTTTATAAACCCACTGTTTATAAAATTCCATTTATAACTTCACCTTTATAAGCTTATAAATTTCATTCATTTATGAAATTCATTCATAATTCATTCTTACACTTATAAAAGCCCATTTTACAATTCCAATATTTTTAATTTATAAATATCAATTTATAAATCTTTTATATGGGTCAATTTATATTATTCTTTTAAAACGTCTTTAAACTCCTTTATAATTTCACCATTTTGATTTACAAAATAATCAAATCCTATTTTTAAACTTTTTATAATAAATTCAGAAATCCTACTTTTAACTATTTTATAAAATCATTAATCCCATATTTTCGAAAATCAACTTTTAACTAAATTTATAAAAAATCATAATTTTTATAATATTAAAATTATAACTTTTATTTATTTAAGATGAATCCATTCAAAAAATATATTTTATAAACGTATACTTTCAAAAATTACTTTAGAAATCCTTTAAAATAAAAATCGTTATTTTTAAACTTCAAAATTGGATTCGATGATGCAACACATCAAATAGTCAGTCACGACTTTCAAACATCATATATCGATATGATAAACAATCAAATATCACAATATCTAAAATCAAATAAATATTTGTGAGGAACCTAGTTGGATCCCTCCAACCTGTTTCCCTGCATCCACAGACATTAGCACAATACCCATTCCACTTCGAGGTGGAATATCGCGGTATATGGGATTTCATAAAAATATTATCCGCTTACTAACGGCGCAATAGGGTCTCATCCGCTATACAATGCGGGAAATCAATCAACTGCAATATATACATATGCCAATATATATATATTGCTATATATATAATATAATACCAATCCCACTTCAAGGTGGAATATCGCGGTATATGTGTGTAATAAATAACCTCCGCTTACTAACGGCGTATAGGGTCTATTCACATCATATATATATACATATATATATATATATATATACATATATATATATATATATATAACAATCATCATTCAAGCATTCAATCAACACAACTAACAATTTTAAATCTAACTATTTAAAATTTAAATAAATCCTTTAGAGTGAGAAGTTCTCACCTTTGCTTTTATTTTGCAATCCATTTCCCATCTTGACTCGATTTTCTTGATTTATACTTTGTATAAATATTTACACAATTTATTAATATTCGAACAGATCGAATAATAAATTTTCATTTTTTGATTGTTTTAATTATTCAATGGTTTTGTTCTAAACCAATTCCTTTAATAATTTTATTTAAACTAATTTTCCTTTTAAAATAATTCTAACTAGAAATTTCTAATTGAACTAAATTTCCTTTTTATAAATTTTAAATCAACTAATTTTTCTTAAATAAAATTATTTTCCTTTCAACCAAATTTCTGTTAAATAAATTTATTTTACTAAACATTTTACTTTCAAACTAACTTTCCCTTTTAATAAATTATTTTAACTAAAATAATTTATATATTTCAAAAATCTATTTTTTAACAACTTCTTAACATTTAAACAAACTTCTATTTGATATTTAAATTAACCAACTATTTTATTAATATTCGAAAAATTCAAATCACCAATTATCGTTTAATAGATTTAATTAACTAATTATTTTAATTTTAACAAATCTTCCTTAACAATTTCCAAAAAATTAAATAAGTTAATTAAATGAATCAAACACCCTAACTAAATTATTTTATCAACCTAGTAAAGCAAATCTTATATATATATATATATATATATATATATATATATATATATATTCTTAAACCTTACTGACTTTATTTTATTTACTTTATTCCTTACTGTAAAAAAATTTATTATTTTTATTAAAATGAAATCAATATAAACTTGTAACTAAACCTTACTGTGAAAAAAAAAATTTGAATTGAACAAAAACAACAAATATACCTCACCCAAATCCATCAGCGCCGACCCCTTGCTCACGAGCTCCTCCTCCACGAATCCATTGAAGTCGCCTTCTCCACGCGAGTCGCGCTCGAGAGTCCACATAGCGCCACCGCCTTGCTCGCGACAGCGCCGCCTCCTCCCACGCGCGAGCACGCGCGCGTGCGTCAGCGTCCCCTCCCTTTGCTTGAATCGCCTCCATATGCTCGAATTTCCTGAGATCGACCGCGACCCACTGCCTCCACCTCGCGCCGATTCGACTCGCCGCCCTCGCCTACTCCACGCCTCACGCGAAACCCCTAACTGAGTTCACGGCACCCCGATTTTGACCGTGACCCCCATGAATCGCGACAGCCCAAATCGCGTCACCTCCCTCTCCCATACGCAAGCACGTGCCTCGCGATTTCAATTTAGGGCTTCCGCCGTTGTTAAATCATTATATTTTTTTTCTTCCGATTTGAACTAGGCTCCGGCCATTCTGTTATTCCAAAACGTGGAGAAGAAAGAAGAGAAGAAAGGGGGTGGTTCGGTTTGTTTTGGTGAGTTGAACTGGAGGGTAGCTTCAAACTCGAGAAAGAAGCGGCACCATTTTTTTCTTCTGTGAATTGATTTTGAACGAGAGTGAAGGGGGAGAGGAGTATTTAAAAATGGGTCTCGGCATGCTTACACGATCTCTAGCGTGATACTAGGCGTGATACTCTGCGTGATTTAAGGGAGAATGTGGTGAAGTTTGACTAATTTAAATTTTAAATTTAAATTGAATCCAATTTGATTTCGACGCGTTTATCTCTCGTGTGCTCACATATCAACTCAGAAAAATACGAAATTTGAAACCCGGTAATAATTCAATATTACGGACCCAATGGAACTGGTTTCGTCGAATTCCGAGACTGTGCCTCGGAAGGCTATTTTTAATTATCGATTCAAACGATTTAATTTCAAAACTGAACAAATCACTTCAAAATTATATTCTAAAGCTTCTATAATCTTCAGTATTATCAATATGAATTTTACAAGCCTTTAAAATATTTTTAATTGGCTTAAAATTGAAGATTCAAATTTTTATTCAACCTCAATAGATTAAATTCTATAATTTAATCGCTAAATTCATTCTGATAATTTGAAATTCAATTCAAACCATCATTCAAATATTTAAAATTAATTAAATATTTCCAAATTAAATTGTTTAAAATTCTGGGTCGTTACAATCTTCCCCCCTTAAAAGAATTTCATCCCGAAATTACAAGTTAAGAAGAATGCCCTTATCCCGTCTATCATTTTTTCACAATCCAAATAGTTTTATCAACTTACTAACCTAAATCTTTTTACTAGAGATTCACTATCATTTCAACTAGCTTTCCAACTTCAATTATAAGTTTCAATCAACATTGTTTTCCTAACAATTCAAATTTAAATTCAAATTCAAATTTCAAACTTTCAAAATTTCTCAAAATTTTTCTAACACCCTAAATTTTTGAAAAATTTCGCCAGCGTCTCCTTTGCGCGGCTAGCTCGGTACGACTACAAAATGGCACCACGGCCCCTCAGAATCAAAAAGAAAAGAGAAAGCCAAGTGGCTGGAGAAGGAAATCATCAAATTTCATACTGAAATTGAAATACGTACCTTTTTGTCGAGCAATTCAATTTTATCTTTGAAATCAAAATTTCCAATTCCTTTATACACCTGTATATCCTGCTAACAGTAGCATCCAAAATATCCAATTCCAACATTCAAACCATTTTGCCAATTCATTACAAAAATTTCCAATATATGCTTCCTATACATTTTTACTTCACTATTGAAGTTACATATTCATTTTCATTAAATTTTACATTTCAATTCAATTCACAATTTCAATTTTATTTGAATTCAATTCTCAATTCTAAATATTGAATTCTAACGATTAACTTTCATTAGAAAATTCATATTACTACTTTAAATTAGTTTCATTCACTAATTCATTTCAATTAGTACATTCACTTATTCATTTTAAATTTCAATTTCCATATTCAATTCATCTCGAATTTACTAAATTACTAACAAAGGGAATTTCAATTTATTTCTTTTACTTACTTGAATTTATATACAAATTCAAATTTATCTTCAAATTTAGCTCACAACTAAACTTTAATTTAACCAATTCAAATTCCAATTCATTAGTCCAAGAATTAATAATTTATCAAGTTAGTTTACTTGAATTCAATCCATTTTATTTTTTTATTTAATTCCATATACTGATGATAATAATTTAATATTATTACTTCCTAACAATCATGCAACCAAATACTATAATAATTCATAGAAAATCATTTCTTTTCTATACAAAAATAGTTTTGGGCAAAATTATCTTATTTACCCGATTCAAAAACAATTTTATATTCACTAACAAATACGCGCTCATATCTATTATTACAATCAAACTCATTCTAGAGTACTACTAACTCTATCCTAATGAGTAACACCCAACAGAACCATGGTTGTCGCTTAACCATATGCTTTGATACCACATTGTCAGGACCCGATTCTTCGACTCCCGAAATTCGACATCAATACGTCCACTGTATCGAATGTCGATCAGTCGGATGCCGGAAAACTGAACACTGAGGGTTTTAAGAAAGAGAAAAGAAGTAGAAGAAGAGATAAGAAGAAAAAGAAAGAAAATAGAACGGAACAGAAAAAAGCAGAACAATAACAGAATCTCACAATCGCGGCGGAACAACATATAATAGATAAATGAATAATTTTTAAACAAGGAACTATATCAGTTATTACATTACATCACATTACATCATATCATCAGAGTGTACAACAATAAACAAACAGCGGAAAAAACTATGTACTAGTAATACGCCATGCCATCCATCTTGCCTCCAGCAACTCCAGAATATCCTGATAAACCTTAACTCTTGACTGCCCGTGTGGAAATTGGTGGGCACCCAGAGTTTAGGAAGGAAAACAATAAACTCCGAGTCAGTCATGTGACTGGTGTGGGAACTCAAAACAGTTTATTTATCTTTGAAAACAAAATAGAGTAATATTTTAAAGTCAATTCGCAATGCTTTTTAAAAATGAGACTACCATAAGGCCTCCCGCACACACACACAATGCAAACGCAGAATCGGAGGAGATTTCTCCTTATGATAGTCAAAGATGCTTGATACGCATTAAAAAGAACATTTGATATTATTACTAGTGCATAGTGTAGGAAAAAATTCATTTCGAAAATAAAGATATAAATCTTAGCTAGCATAGACATTTCGAACTATGCCTACTATAGCTACCATCTAAACAGTGGTGACCACCATAAGTAAATGGCAGGTTCTACAACTAATACCGTACAAGGTTTCGTATTGGGAATTGGATTTCCAACGAATGATCAGGCCAAGGTACTTCCCATTGCCACATGAGAATGCCTCTGGAAGGACATCCCCGAGAACCAAACCGGATCTCTACCAACACAAGGCCGGGTTACCCCTAACTGGGTAACAACTGACACGAGTATGCCATCTCCCGGTCCTTTGGGACCTTTAACCGAGCGCTCGTCACCATCATCACACAATCATAACAAAGTGTTTTCAACATGAGTAAGTATCTGGGCTCCATACCATGATACCACCCTTTTCCAGAAGGAACATACCCTAAAGGGAGCTACCCCTCATAACCTTGCTGCATCTTTCCTGTTTTGACCATTCCGGGGTGTGAGGCTCGACGAAGTCACGTCCACAAAAACACGCTTTATACAAAGTCATGCTTTAGGTCAACAAATGATCATAGAAATGATCACCAAGATAGACGATCAAACAAATGATCCTATCTCAAATAATCAACACAATGATCATTTCACAGCAACACTCAGCATGTCACATTACCAAATTGGGAATATATCGCTGATAACCTTCAACTACATAACCTCTGAGCTCGTACGTCTCAGAGAAGGGTGTTAAGCTAAGGGAATAAATTCTCCGCCACCAACAGAAATATATATGAAAGAAATCGGCTTTATATCTTAATTTGTAATGTCAGACATACAATCCATACAAGTTTGTTCCGGGATCGAACAGAACCGAAGGCACTTACAAAGAAGTCCTTGCAATCCGGATAATCTCTAATCACGTCCGAATTTCCCATCACATATGGAGATCTCTATACCGGGGATCAGCCAGTGCAGAGACAATCAACAAGAAACCCTTTCGTTTTCGAAGATATCCGGTCTTCAACACCGATCTTCAAATGCAATTTATCACGACGTATCACATATTCGGAATGGGTTATACGACCCCAAGGTCCTTTCCCGGTTAACCCGAATAGTGAGCGCTTATTTTAAAAAATAAGTGTGGCATTCAAATTCAAGCAAATCACAACAAATACCTATTTAAAGGTAAATATTGATAGTCGGTTATTGAACTATCAATAGATATGCCAACATCACCAGATTCCAAATAATTTTCCAAATTATTTATTTCCCAAAAATATCTTTATAAGATATATATATTTTTCATTCTTTAAAAATAAATCAATATTTATTTTTAAACCCAATTTCCCAATTTCATTTATAAATTCTATATTGAATTTACATTCCAAAATATTTATGAATATAAGTTTTCAATTATTCATTTTCAATTTATCTTCAAAAAGATAAATTTCTAACCTTTTCATTTCACATTGGAAAAACATTTCCATACTTATTTATTTATAAGTAATTCACAAGTCTTTTTATTTTCTATACTTGGAAAATATTCAATATACTTAAATCGAAATTAAGTATATATTTCGTTCTTTAAGGAAATCATTCTCTTAAACATATTTATTTGGGCCAAAACGAATGTTGCGTAAAACATCGTTACGACAACCCAAAATCACTAGTATAGGGATTCGAAATTAAAATAGATATATAAATCCCAATACTATACCAAACATTTCCTTTCGGAAATCATTTACTATAACAAAAGTGTTATAATCTACCATTTCCTTCTATTTCTCGAAAACGTCTATTTCAACAATGAATGTTGAAATCTATGGTTTCGATAGTTAATACATTTTAAAACATCTTTAGATTGTTTTAATTCTATTTAAAACATCACATCCAAAATATTTCTTTAACATATTATTCACTATTCAAAAACGTGAATATACTTGTTAACCAATTTCATCATTTCTATTCCTTTTACTTTAAAGGATTATTCACTGTCTAAAACGTGAATATAACTCCATTAATAAATTACAACAATTTTACTTATCAAAATAAGTCGTTGCGGATTTATAAAACAATGTTTATAAATTCCATTTATATTTATTTTATAACAATTTCCTTTTACAAATTTCCTTTATTAACTTATTCGATTTATATTTCAATTATATACCGAAAGTCCATATTATAAGTTAAATGCTTATAATTTATTTGTTTACAAAAACATTCTTTTAAACTTCATAATTATAAATCTTATAACTTATAAGATTCATTTATTTATCCAAATCTATTCTTTTAAATAACTTTACAAATTTTATAAACCTACTGTTTATAAAATTCCATTTATAACTTCACCGTTATAATCTTATAAATTTCATTCATTTATGAAATTCATTCACAATTCATTCTAACACTTATAAAAGCCCGTTTTACAATTCCAATATTTTTAATTTATAAATATCAATTTATATATCTTTTATATGGGTCAATTTATATTATTCTTTTAAAATGTCTTTAAACTCCTTTATAATTTCACCATTTTGATTTATAAAATAATCAAATCCTATTTTTAAACTTTTTATAATAAATTCAGAAATCCTACTTTTAACTATTTTATAAAATCATTAATCCCATATTTTCGAAAATCAACTTTTAACTAAATTTCTCAAAAATCATAATTTTTATAATATTAAAATTATAACGTTTATTTATTTAAGATGAATCCATTCAAAAAAAATATTTTATAAACGTATACTTTCAAAAATTACTTTAGAAATCCTTTAAAATAAAAATCGTTATTTTTAAACTTCAAAATTGGATTCGATGATGCAACACATCAAATAGTCAGTCACGACTTTCAAACATCATATATCGATATGATAAACAATCAAATATCACAATATCTAAAATCAAATAAATATTTGTGAGGAATCTAGTTGGATCCCTCCAACCTGTTTCCTTGCATCCATAGACATTAGCACAATACCCATTCCACTTCGAGGTGGAATATCGCGGTATATGGGATTTTATAAAAATATTATCCGCTTACTAACGGCGCAATAGGGTCTCATCCGCTATACAATGCGGGAAATCAATCAACTGCAAAATATACATATGCCAATATATATACATATTGCTATATATATAATATAATACCAATCCCACTTCAAGGTGGAATATCGCGGTATATGTGTGTAATAAATAACCTCCGCTTACTAACGGCGTATAGGTTCTATTCACATCTAATATATATATATATATATATATATATATATATATATATATATATATATAGAACAATCATCATTCAAGCATTCAATCAACACAACTAACAATTTTAAATCTAACTATTTAAAATTTAAATAAATCCTTTAGAGTGAGAAGTTCTCACCTTTGCTTTTATTTTGCAATCCATTTCCCATCTTGACTCGATTTTCTTGATTTATACCTTGTATAAATATTTACACAATTTATTAATATTCGAACAGATCGAATAATAAATTTTCATTTTTTTGATTGTTTTAATTATTCAATGGTTTTGTTCTAAACCAATTCCTTTAATAATTTTATTTAAACTAATTTTCCTTTAAAAACAATTCTAACTAGAAATTTCTAATTGAACTAAATTTCCTTTTTATAAATTTCAAATCAACTAATTTTTCTTAAATAAAATTATTTTCCTTTCAACCAAATTTCTTTTAAATAAATTTATTTAACTAAACATTTTACTTTCAAACTAACTTTCCCTTTTAATAAATTATTTTAACTAAAATAATTTATATATTTCAAAAATCTAATTTTTAACAACTTCTTAACATTTAAACAAACTTCTATTTGATATTTAAATTAACCAACTATTTTATTAATATTCGAAAAATTCAAATCACCAATTATCGTTTAATAGATTTAATCAACTAATTATTTTAATTTTAACAAATCTTCCTTAACAATTTCCAAAAAATTAAATAAGTTAATTAAATGAATCAAACACCCTAACTAAATTATTTTATCAACCTAGTAAAGCAAATCTTATATATATATTTTTTTTTCTTAAACCTTACTGACTTTATTTTATTTACTTTATTCCTTACTGTAAAAAAAATTATTATTTTTATTAAAATGAAATCAATATAAACTTGTAACTAAACCTTACTGTGAAAAAAAAAATTGAATTGAACAAAAACAACAAATATACCTTACCCAAATCCATCAGCACCGACCCCTTGCTCACGAGCTCCTCCTCCACGAATCCATTGAAGGTGCCTTCTCCACGCGAGTCGCGCTCGAGAATCCACACAGCGCCACCGCCTTGCTCGCGACAGCGCCGCCTCCTCCCACGCGTGAGCACGCGCACGTGCGTCAGCATCCCCTCCCTTTGCTTGAATCGCCGCCATATGCTCGAATTTCCTGAGATCGACCGCGACCCACTGCCTCCACCTCGCGCCGATTCGACTCGTCACCCTTGCCTACTCCACTCCTCACGCGAAACCCCTAACTGAGTTCACGACACCACGATTTTGACCGCGACCCCCATGAATCGCGACAGCCCAAATCGCGTCACCTCCCTCTCCCATACGCAAGCACGCGCCTCGCGATTTCAATTTAGGGCTTCGGCCATTGTTAAATCATTATATTTTTTTTTTCGATTTAAACTAGGCTCCGGCCATTCTGTTATTCCAAAACGTGGAGAAGAAAGAAGAGAAGAAAAGGGGGTGGTTCGGTTTGTTTTGGTGAGTTGAACTGGAGGGTAGCTTCAAACTCGAGAAAGAAGCGGCACCATTTTTTTTATTTTTTATTTTTTTTCTATGAGTTGATTTTGAACGAGTGTGAAGGGGGAGAGGAGTATTTAAAAATGGGTCTCGGCATGCTTACACGATCTCTGACGTGATACTAGGCGTGATACTCTGCGTGTTTTAAGGGAGAACGTGGCGAAGTTTGACTAATTTAAATTTTAAATTCAAATTGAATCCAATTTGATTTCAACGCATTTATCTCTCGTGTGCTCACATATCAACTCAGAAAAATACGAAATTTGAAACCCGGTAATAATTCAATATTACGGACCCAATGGAACTGGTTTCGTCGAATTCCGAGACTGTGCCTCGGAAGGCTATTTTTAATTATCGATTCAAACGATTTAATTTCAAAACTGAACAAATCACTTCCAAATTAAATTCTGAAGCTTCTATAATCTTCAGTATTATCAATATGAATTTTACAAGCCTTTAAAATAATTTTATTTGGCTTAAAATTGAAGATTCAAATTTTTATTCAACCTCAATAGATTAAATTCTATAATTTAATTGCTAAATTCATTATGATAATTTCAAATTCAATTCAAACCATCATTCAAATATTTAAAATTAATTAAATATTTTCAAATTAAATTGTTTAAAATTCTGGGTCATTACATTTAACCCCTCACAACTTCAAAAATTTCTTATGTTTGTTAAATTGATTTATAATGTGATTAGAAATTTATTTATGACTGTTTGGCATTTTTTGAATCATCGTCTCAGTTTATTTGAATTTATTTCGATAATATAGTTATTTAATTTATAATTGAATATAAACTGCCAGTAAATATCTATTATTTATTATTTGTTCTATATTGTTGTTATTGATTGAATTAGATGATAATTGTGATAAATGTTTAATGATCGATATTGGATGAATGGATGTTGTATTTTATATTGGTATAAATAGCAAGTTGTTATGGATTTTTATTTCAATCGGGATTGCGGTTTGAAATGAAATATAATCGTATTTATATTTAAATTGCGAATTGAAATGATAAATATCCGTATCACTTGACCATAGGATAGAAAATTATATACAGACACCGTGGTCTATATATAAAAATATTTTGAAATGATTTCCATGGTTTTGCAAAGAAATATATGGTTTTAGATAAATATTGATTTTAGTCCTTTCATAAATGTTATTTTATCCTTGTTTTTAAGCTATGTATAATTTGTTTAATGTAGAATAAGTTTGATTTTCAATGAAGATAACATGGTTAAGTATTTAAACTATATCTTAATATAGAATTTATAATGATTTAAATAAAATCAAGGTTGGAAGATAAATTTGAGATTTATTTGAAACTGAGTTTATTTAATAATTTAACTCAAATAAGCTTGATGTGAAATTTATTAAATCTGAAATTTTAGAAGGTATGATTTTTATAACTTGATTTTGGTTTAAGATGAATTAAATGAATATTTCAACTATAAATAAATTAAAGGAAATATCTAGTTATTTGTAATTTGATTTTTATTTAAATGATAATGGATTTATGATGTAAACATTTCAAAACTAAATAATAGAAACTGAATTGCTGAATTTTAATTACCAAACTTAGTTTTGAAATTATTGAATACTTAAAGTTTGAAATATATAAAATTTGAAGTGGGTTATTCTATGGACCAAATCTGGTTTGAAATCGATAAATTAGGAAAATTTATTTGGAAACTAAAATGAATTGAAAGTTATGATTTGGGATTTGGTTAAATATAAAATGTAGAAATTCAAGTTGTGTTGGATTTGAGTTGTGAAATTGAAGAAGCTATGTTATTATATAAAGTATTTTAAGTATCCAAACCATTTAAGTAGTGGAAGTTATGTTCAAAATTATGAGAAAGTGTTATATTCATGTGTTTGATTTCGAAATGTTATACTTTGAAAGCGCTATGATTTCAAAAAGAATATATTTGAAATGAAAATGATATCGTATTGAATTGGTTTTGAAAGGGCAACGATATTTGGTTTTAAAGTATAAACTATTTTGAAAATGACTATGGTGTTATAATAACGGTGGGTTGTTAAAGAGACCAGGATCGGATGTTGTCATACTCTCTGCCAAGTCCGAAAACCACTTTAACAACTGTGTATGCGGTGGAGATTCCAGAATGAAGTAGGATGGTTGTGACGTCCTTTCAGGTACATACGTAAACCCGACTCCCGTGAGTTGGCTTAAGGTGGCTAAAACAGAAGCGATCTCTGGCCAATTAGGTAATTCCTCTGATCGGACACACTCCTTCGATATTATATTCTAACTTTGAGATTTATTTGGTGGCCACTTTTGATTTTTGATTTGGTGGTGTGGCTCGAGGTGGGCGGTAGTAGCTGCTATGCGTTACCACCAGCTTGTGTGCATAATTGGTATATCTACCTTGGCATTGCCTTGTGTGTCGTGTCACCTACCCTATCCCCTTGTATGAGTTCGGTTTTCTCTCGTAGCCCGTGTGGTATCCTCTGGTGGCTTCCCAATCAGGAGGAATTATGATACTGGATGGACTACTGGTACTATTACGTGTTAAGGTGGAAAATGTAAAAGCCTCAATGCTATTTAAAAGTAAGTTGATTTTGCCATAAACATTACTATAATAGCGAAATATTACAACATAGTAAATAGTTTAACGGAACCTTCGGAGATATCAATCCCGAGCATCTCTTAAGTTACTGCACTCACGTTAGACACAGGATAGGAGATATCAAATCCCGTAAACATCTCTGATGCCGTTCCACTCATATTATTTACCATTGATTTAACTTACACAAGATCTTTTAGTTCTGACTCGAGTGTTTTGTCTTTTCAATTCGCTCGTGTCAGCCTGAGCATTTCAAGATTTGAAGACTTTATTTCTAGAGAAAAAAGACGAAGACTGTGTTACTATTATTTATTATATATTCCACTGCATTCATACTGTTTCACTGCATTATTTATTATTCTCTAGTATGTGTAACTCTGATATATGTTGTATAAGTATAATCAAGTGTTTTATAAAACAACTTCATGAACTGTTATTTGATTATTATATTTTTTCATTCCGCTGTGAGATCCTTTTTTGTTTTGTTTCTTTCTCTGCTTTTCTATTCACCCCAATAACA
Source organism: Allium cepa (assembly GCA_030765085.1). Classification (NCBI taxonomy): domain Eukaryota; kingdom Viridiplantae; phylum Streptophyta; class Magnoliopsida; order Asparagales; family Amaryllidaceae; genus Allium; species Allium cepa. The sequence continues at coordinate 153,420,340 of CM060945.1, forward strand.
ATTCGTCCTTTTATATGGTTTGAGTCCGACGTGTTTGGTTTATCATTGATTTAAAACGTACAAAAGGTGGGATGTTACAATCATTCTCCATCCAAACATGTTTAAACCTTAAACTCAAAATTGAATGTTCAAAAAGACTTATATGAGATGGTTTAGATCATTATTCACCTTGTTTGGATTAAGACTTGAGATTTGTTCTTCACTTTAATCTTCCTAGCTTGAATCTTAGCATCTAATTGATTTTGAGCTCCCCTTCTCCTAGGGTTATGGTCGGCATTATTTCTCCTTTGTTTATATTTTTGGTTTATAAAAATGTGAATGAGAATGAGGTAAGGGGTTTTGGAGTTACGAGCTTCAGCTATTCCCATAGTACCCTTGCGTTATTCTCATTGGTATTTAACGTATAAACCAATTTTTATAATCCATTTAGTTAAGGCACGACCATAATTAGTTTTCAAATCTCAATTCCCTTATCACTCTAATCTCTACATTATTCTATTTAATTTATTTAATTAAATCTTTTGAATAATGCTGTTTAAAATTAAGGGTGTTACAGTTCGACACTCATATTAATTCGACATCCCTAGATCCTCGCTACTCGACATCCTTTTACATAATTGTTGAGTAGGAGTTCAATAATTTTCATTGCATTAGTAAGAGTATCTAGAAAATATGTGGATTCATTTTATAAAACATTACTTAATTTATAAACATTTTTTAACCTCGTTTACAAAACATTTCATAAAAGTTACTTTACTTTATTACTCACATAATGCCCTACTATGTCTTAAAAGTATTAGTATATACAAAACATCAAATTCATTTAACTTTCCAAAATTCAAATTAAGACCCAAAATAAATTTGGTTTTATAAATGAGCCAACCTTCTAGATTTCTTTAACCATCAAGTTAGGTAAGTGGCTAGAATTAGTTGGACACTGGTAACCAAAATCAAGATTAGAGTTTACTTTTCTTAGACAACTCTAAGGCAAAGAGGTTAATTAGTTAGCCCAATAACATCAAATGATTTCTTAACATGGATGTTCAAACCAATTTAACTTACTACATTCTCAGTTAAAGTGTTATCCAAGCTCATCTTTATTTTTTCAGAAACACTTAGCTTTAGGTTCTATAACAATCCGAAAGTTTTCGAGTTTCCAAAATCATCGAAAAATCCATTCCATTCTACCAATCATATCATAACAAGATGAACATACCACATTGTCTTAATGTATAGGGTAAATGTGTCAATAAAACAACTTAACAGAGTTACACTTATTTATTAGACACACTTACTATATAGGAAAACAAGAAAATGTTCCTTAATTATTTGGCTTATCCCACTACCACTTGGGCACCCAATATTGCATGCATACAAATCTTTTCCATATAGAAAGCTTATTTCAAATTCTTTATTAAACTACTCTATATTTCATATCAAATTTATTTAGAGAAAACGTAAGAACCAAACAATGGTTTTAATTTCAATCCATTTATAATAATAATATATACGTATATCTTTTGTACATCCAACCACACTTTTGGGATTAAATCAAAATCAGTTTTACCAAAAATACTCTGTAGCATCCTCCACTTTGAAACTAAAAAATAAACGCCGATGATGTTGCGGCCATCATCAGGTTTATTTTCAAACGATATAAGTGAGTTCAGTACACTTAGTCATACTTTTGGGACTCAAACAAAATCATTTAAAGTGGTACCAAATACTTTTTTCGAATCAATTCATTGAATCCAAGAATAATCTCAAAATTGAAAAAAAAAACTCCAAAAACTCATTTCAAAATATTAGTATTCACAAATACTTTCAAATAATGCTATTTTTATTTTCCAAAATCTTAAAAATCCATTTTCCAAGACACCGGGATTTAAGTTCTCTAAAATCAGTTTAAATAGTTTTTATTTATATAAACCATACTTATATAGAGTCTCTTTCTTATACAAAATATTTTCACAGATGTTTATTTACGAAATATCTTATCTTTCCTTTAGATTTTAATAAACATCGTTTATTAATTTTAAGTTCAAACCTAATATTGTAACCAAACGCCTTATAGTCAATCCATGAAACTCAATTCACATGGTGTTCGTTTCCAATGCACCTACAGATACTGTCTACCTAACCCAAGCAACAAAAAGCTAAAACTGCACATAAACTGGTCTAGCATAAATCAACAATCAACAAACAATAGCCAATGCTCATAAGCTGGTCCAACATGACTAAGAAAATAAATAAAGGATAATAGATAAACATCATTAATCCTTACATAAATTAGACTAACATATTAACTTTCATATATATAAATAATTAATATATAACAAATACATATATGCTTGTATATGTATAATACACTCAACTCATGCTAGGGCATTTCATACCCTATCTCTTAATGAGTTATATCTAACCAAAGGTTCTCGCTTAACCTTCAACTCATATACGAGGTGCAACGATCTTCCTTTTCAACAACCAAATGTCGACACTGATTGTTAACCATAAAACTGCTTAAGAACGAAGGCCTGAAAGAAGGTTCATAAAAGTATTAAGCTCCACAAGAACTGAAAACAAGGGTTTCGCCAAGATTCAAAAGTAGTGTTTCGAATACATTGAGATAGCTTTCAAAGAGGTTAGGATGGAGACGCAAGCACCTGATGCACGTACACAAGTCGAGTGAAACAAGAGCTTTCGAAGGAGTAGAAAGAAAAGCAAGGCAACCCTTCCGCTTTAGCTAATCCTTTCGACGTAGTTGATTCAATATATATGAGAAAGCCTTATATGAGTACGAAACACCTTTCGAGAGAATTGATAACAGGCTTACATATAAGAACAAAACCTTTTGAAATAGATGGTTTTGCTGCTATCAATCTTCCTCGTAGAGACATTTTGCCAATGTGAACCTTTAAAAAGAAAAGATAAGCCTTTAAAAATGGTTGGACCCTTTCGCAAGCATAAAGTAAATTCCGCATTAGACAAAGCTACCTTTCGCAATGCACCTCTCATCCCCTATTGATCTTTTCAAAACCATCCTTACTTATTCAAGTAATCACATATCACTTTTAGCACCAGAACTAAAGATAAGATTTGAAGGATAAGAAAAGGTTGGGAATACTTTCACTAACATCAAAACAACGTGATATGGAACCTTGACCCTTTTTCTACATACCTTTCAAAGGTGTCAAAAGGTTTCAGAGGAACATGAAAGCAGTACTAGGGAATTTTAGAACAATATCCATTGCTAGTACACAATTGATGAAGGTGAAAGGGTTAACCCAAACAAAAAAAGAAGACCCAAGCAGTCGTCTTTCAAAACTATGGAAATGAAAGGACAAAGGCAAAAGGATGAATGCAAAAGGAAAAGTGAGAGACCTTTCAACCACTTCAAAAGGATTGATGCAGAAGGGGGTCAACCTACATCTATAAACACGACCACTTCAAAAGGATGTATATGCAAGTATGTGTGACAAATTATATGATGCAACTAAAACAATATTGATCTAAGTAAACATAGAATAAGCACACCAGAATTTTATACGGGTTCAGAACTCCCATCGTACATCCAGTCTAGAAGCTCCCCTTCGGAATTCAACTATCAAAAGCCCTCTCTTCGCCTGGAGGAATAAGCTTGGTTACAATAAGTTATTCTTGTCAAATGTGTGTTCTAATATAACACGGATGTTGACTATTTAGTACAGTTGCTTCCAGTCTATATCAAAAGAGTATTGTCTATGAAGAACTGAGTATATGGAAGAGTGAATACAAGTATAGATTGGTAGAGTGTAGAGATCGAGAATAAACGATAGAATATATAATCAGAAAGCATGAGTAAGCAAGGTGAGTTTGTTCTCTTGATTCTTGATGCTATATATAGTTATAGATAGGTATTGTGACAACCCGAAAAATTTTAACATTTGAAAATAAAATATTTAATCGATTTTAAATATTTGGAGGTTAGTTTAACTTTAATTTTGAATATAAATATGAATTTGGCAATTAAATTATTGAATTTGATTTATTAATGATGGGTAAAAATTTGAATTTTCAATTTTTAGCTTGTTAAAAATAATTTGATGGCTAAGAAATTTTTTATTAATAACACTGAAGGTAATGGAAGCTTTAGAATTTAATTTGGAAATGTTTTGTATAATTTTGAAATTATATCATTTAAATCGATATTTAAAAATAGCCTTCCGAGGCACAGTCTTGGATTTCGACAAAACAAGTTCCATTGGATCTGTAATATTATATTATTATCGGATTTCAATTTCCATAGCATTTGGAGTTATCATGTGATCGTACGTTAAACAAACACGCTGAAAATTTGTATCGAAATTTAAAATAGTAACTGGTTTAAAAAGCTATCTTTTCTATACGATCAAATTTGGACTCGAAACCTTTTCCAGTGCATTCGAAATAGGGGTTTAACATTATAAACGCCTAGCGCACGCCTTGATCGAAGATCAAGATGTTGAATTGCGGCTATCGAGGGAATTTGAATTTAAATTTGAAATTCTGGTCAACTTCAGCTAAACCCTTTCCACATCGTAACTTTTTACCTTCACCTCAGTGTCACTATAGCAGCCTGAACTTGCTTCTCTAACACACTTTCCTTTTTATAACCAAGCAGACGGAAAAAAAATCAGTACTTCATTATAGATCTAGAACACCCTTTCAATTCCTTTCCAGCTCAAACGAAGCCGAGTATTTCTCTTTTCCTCCACCTTTCAGTTCATAAAAAAAAGATGGAAGCGAATCGAAAACAAACTTCCAAATGAGATCTTAATTCATTCGAATCGTACGCGCGCGTAGGAAGGGGTTTCACATTTAGCTGATTTCAAGGGTGATGGTATCGAGTGGGCGACAATGGCTAGCGTGTCGAAGTTTGTCGCAATGTTTTGGGGTGGCTCACTGACCCAAGGGATTACGAGGGGAAGCGGTGGTCTGAAGGCGATTGAATTGCAGTGAATGGCGGCCGTCGCATCTTAGGGTTTCGAACTGAGGAAGGCTTGCGCGTGGATCGAGGACTGGGTGTGGGTATATGCGTGCGTGCTGAGAGGTATAACAATTTTTTTTTCTTTTTTTTAGTTTATATAAAAGAAGGGTTTGATTTACAGTAAGATATGGATTCTTAATTTCCTTTTCAATTTAAATATAACGTAGGTTGATTTTTCAGTGAAGTATAAATTAATTTTTAGTTTAAATGCTATGTGTATATATATAAAATATGGAGTTTATATAAATTAGATTTTTTAAAGATTTATATAGATTATTTTTGCAATATACATATATATTTTCAAAAAGGGAGATAAATTTGTTTAATTTACTTGTTTAATTATTTTAGAAATGGTTAAAGAGAAATTAGTTTAAAACTAAAGTATTAGTTAATTTAATTATTAATGGTAAGTGATTATTCAATTAGTTCAAATATTTTATTAAAAGGGAAATTTGTTGGAAATTAAATTGATTAGATAAAATAAAATCTATTAAATGGAATTTAATTTGTTCAATTGGCTCGAATATTAATAAATCATAAAAATTGTTATGTAAGGTCTAAAACGGTGAGGAAACAAATCGAAATTGGACTGGATTGCAAATAAAAGGACAAAGGTGAGATCTTCTCACTCAAGTTTAAATTGGAATTTCCAGTTTGATTTTAAATAGTTAAATTTAAAAATTGTTGATTTTGTACTTGGATGATTAATTTATTATCAGTTATATTAGTTTAGACCCTATACACCGCATAATAGCGGATGATATTATATTTAAACCCATATACCGCGATATTCCCCCCCGAAGTGGAGTTGGTATTATATGTGTATTTGTAGTTGTTGATTTCCCGCATTATATAGCGGATGAGACCGTATGCGCTGCATAATAGCGGATGATATTTTATAAATCTCATGTACCGCGATATTCCACCTCGAAGTGAAATGGGTATTTAATTGTTGTGCTAACATTTGTGGATGATGGATCCAACTGGATTCTTCAAATAATTGAATTTATTTCAGTATTGTGTGTTGATCGTTTATAATCTGTGTGTGACAATTTGTGATTGATTGAAGGCTATAATTTAGCCAAATATATTTTTGGTATCGTAAGATACCAGAAATAAATAAAACTTGATTTTTGAAATTTAGTAGAAAATTTATAGTAAATTAATTTTAGAAATTTGAATAAATTTAAAAGAAGGAATTTGTTTCAAAAGATAATAAATTTGGTGTTTGAAATAAATTTGAGAATCAATTTGAAATTTGATTTGGTGTTTTGAAAATAAATTAGAAAATAAATTTGATATTGATTTGGTAAAAATAATAAATATTTGGGAAATCGATCTAAAATTGACTTGTTGTTTAAAAATAAATTTTGGAAAACCAATTCTGAAAATGGATTTGGTGTTGAAAGTGAAAATCATATATTTGTGGATATTTGAAAATTAAAGATTCACAATGGGAATTTATAAACAAAAGGGAATTTTATTTTAAAAATGAACATTGGGTTATTTTTTAACGAGAGGAAAGGAATTTACGGATTTCGAACGTAAATTTAAAATAAATCAAGAAAGATTTATAAATTGATTTGAATGAACCATTTTAGAATGGAAGGTGTACTTTCCCTGGAAAGCCGAGGATGTTTTCAAAGTAGCTTTCGAATATAAATTAAAAGTTATAGAGATGTTTTTTTGTAAAAATAATATTTTGGAGAAATTATTTTCTTAAGTTATTTTGAAAATCTTTAAAGTAAAGATTTATTTAATTAATTATAAAAGTGATTATTTAAAGATTAATTTGATATTTGTTTTAGAAAATGGGTATTTGAAATAGTTATACCCTATCTACTAATTTTATTTTAAAGTTAGTTTGGACTTGAAATTTTATATGAGACATTTATATTTTCATAACAAATATTTAAATAAATGTTTTAAAATAGTTTTATCCAAATGTTTCCAAGTATATATTTTGGATAAGTGATTTAAAGTATTTTAAAGTATTTGAACTTGGCATACTTTCAATGGAAATAAATAATATCGAAAATCTTATTCAGCGAGTGAAAAGTGATTTGAAATTTGTTTTCAATTGGTTGAAATGTGAAAATATACCTTGTGAAGATATTTTGAAAATAAATAATTGGGAAAATTATTTAAATCTGGTAATTGTTGTGAATGTTGATTGATAGTTAAATAACTAACTATCAATATTTGCCTTTAAACGACATTTGAATTTCGATGCGACCAAGGGTCGGATTCCAAACGGTTATCCGAAAAACCACATCGAAACATTGTGATTGTGATAGATCTTTTATTTAGAATATCAAAGTGGAAATTGTTGTGATTTGTTTGAAATCCGAATGAACACTTATTTTTAAAAATAAGCGCTCGTTATTCGGATTAGCTGGGAGAGGACTTTTGTCATAAAACCCATTCCAACGACGAATTGGGATTGCATTTGAAGATGGTGTTGAAGACCGGGTATTTTCGAAAATGAAAGTATTACCTGTCGAATGTCTCTGCACCGGGTTGCTCCGGTATAGAGATTTTATCACTTTTGTGATGGGAATTCCAGACGTGATTAGTGAATATCCGGATAGCAAGGGCTTTTTTAGAAGTGTCTTCGGTTCCGTTCGATCTCGAAACGGACTTATATGGATGTGTGTTCGACATTACACTTTGAGATGTAAAGCTGGTTTCTATCAAATACATTTCTGTTGGTGGCGGAGAATTTATTCTTTTAGCTTAACACCCTTCTCTGAGACGTACGAGCTCAGAGGTTATGTAGTTGATGGTTACTAGTGATGTATTCCTAAATTGGTAATGTGGCATACGAAGTGTTGCAGATCATTTGTTGATCGAAACATGACTTTGTGAAAAGTGTAGCTTTGTGGACGAGACTTCTCGGACCTCATACCTTTAAAATGGTCAAAACAGGAAACATGCGGCAAGGTTATGAGGTCGCGCCCTTTAGGATGTGTCATTTCCTTCTGGAAAAGGGTGGTATCATGGTATGGAGTCCAGATTTTTAACCCATGTGGTTGCTACAAATCTATTACACTTTGTGGTTGTTGCTTTGTGGTTGAGGATCCTCGGATAAAGGTCGCAAACGACCGAGGGATGGCATACTCGAGTAGTAGTTACAGAGGTAACTAGGCCTTGTGTTGGCAGAGATCCGGGTAGGTTCTCGAGACGTCCCTCCAGAGGCGTACCCATGTGACATAGGAAGTTCCTTAGCCTAACCATTTGTTGGAAATCCAATTCCAAATACAAACCCAGTACGGTTTTAGTTGTATAACCTGTCATTTACTTATGGTGGTCACCACTGTTTAGATGGTAGCTATAGTAGGCATTGTACGGAATGTCTATTCTGGCTAAGATTAATATTATACTTTCGAAATGGCTTTCCACATTATGCACTAGTAATAATAATAAAAAGATTTTTCCTATTAAGCATGTTTGACTATCATAAGGAGAAATGTCCTCCAATTCTGCGTTTGCATTGTGTTTGTGGCGGGAGGCCTTATGGTAGTTTCATTTTCCAAAAGCATAGCAGATTTTTTTTCTTTGTGAAAATAACCATTTTCAAGATCTCACACCAGTCCCACGACTGACCTGGAGTTTATAGTTCCCTTTCTGAACTCTGGGTGCCTACAATTTTCCACACGGGCAGCCTAGGTCAGGTTATCAGTTATTCTAGAGTGAAGTCAAGAAGTTGATATGGAGATATGGAGACAAGCTGGATGGCGAGACGTACCACTTATACTATGTAGTGTCTATTGCGTCTGGGTTAGTGCAAGTCAAATTTTACTATTCACAAGTTGCTATAATTGCCAGTGTTTGTACTGTGTCGTTGTAACTCTGATAATGTGATGTATAAACTGATGTAGTGCTTTTGTTTTAAAGATATTCATTTATCTATTATATGTTGTTACGCTGCGAATTGTGAGATTCTGTTATTGTTTCTGTTTCTATTTCTTCTTCTATCTTCTCCTTCTTTAAACCCTGACGGTTCGGTTTTTCGGCATTCGACTGTTCGGCATTCGATACTCAAAGGACCCGGGGATGGCATATTCGGTCAGTTGTTACTCAGTTAGGGGTAACCCGGCCTTGTGTTGGTAGAGATCCGGTTTGGTTCTCGGGGATGTCCATCCAGAGGCATTCTCATGTGGCAATGGGAAGTTCCTTGGCCTGATCATTCGTTGGAAATCCAAAGAAACAATACGTGACTTGTATGGTTTTAGTTGTAAAACCTGCTTCCTCAGGAAGTAGCTATAGTAGGCATAATATAATGATACCTATGCTGGCTAAGATTTATATTCTACTTTCGAAATGAATTTCTTCTACACTATGCACTATTAATAATATCAAAATTGATTTGATTTTAATGCGTATCAAGCATGTTTGGCTATCATAAGGAGAAATCTTCTCCAAGTCTGCGTTTGCATTGTGTGTGTGGCAGGAGGTCTTATGGTAGTCTCATTTTTAAAAGCATTGCAATTGAATTTAAAAATATTCTTCTATTTTTGATTTTAAAGATAAATAAACTGTTTTGAGTTCTCACACCAGTCACATGACTGACTCGGAGTTTATTGTTTTCCTTCCTAAACTCTGGGTGCCCACCAATTTCTACACGGGCAGTCAAGAGTTAAGGTTTATCAGGATATTCTGGATATTCTGGAGTTGCTGGAGGCAAGCTGGATGGCATGGCGTATTACTAGTTATATAGTATTTCTTTTTCCGCTGCACTGTTTGTTGTTGTTGTTGTACACTCTGATGATGATGTAATGTAATGTATAAAATGTAATAACTGATATAGTCCTTTGTTTAAAGATTATTCATTTATTATTATATGTTGTTCCGCTGCGAATTGTGAGATTCTGATGTTGTTCTGTTGTTTTCTGTTCCGTTCTATGTTCTCTATTTTCTTTTTCTTCTATTTGAAAAAAAAAATTTTATTTTCTGTTTTCTTTTCCCTCCATTTTCTACCTTATCTATTATCTTCTTTTCTTCTCTTCTTTTCTACTTTTTCTTTTTCTTAAAACCCTCAGTGTTCGGTTTTCCGTCGTTCGATTACTCGGCAGTCGATAAAGCGAGTATCGATGTTGAATTTTCGGAAGACGAAGAATCGGGTCCTGACAATGTGGTATCAGAGCATATGGTTAAGCGACAACCATGGTTCTGTTGGGTATTTCTCATTAGAGATAGAGTCAGTAGTACTCTAGAATGAGTTTGAGTGTAATAATAGCTATGAGAGCGTATTTGTTAGTGAATATATAAAATTGTTTTATATTGTGATGATTGGTTTGTTGAGTGGTATATGAACCTTCGTCGGCGCAGCTTCGAAACTGAATCAAAGGGGTTTCTAAACACTTGAATAGAACAATTCGACACAGTATTGTTTTAAATTGGGTAAATGAAATAATTTTACCTTGATTATATTTTATATATAAAGGAATAATTTTTCAGAATTATTAAAGTATATAAGTTGATTGTTTGGTTGTTTGAATAATCTAAATAAAGGAATAATTGTATAAGCAAAAGGATTATAAGAATTGAATTTTAATTAAAGAAATTTACAATTGTGAAATAAACTTGTACATATAAGAAGTGAAACTATATGAATATTTTATAAATATGAGTTGAAATAAATGAAAATGAATTTAAAGTTAAATGGAAATATAACTTAAGATATGTTTAATGAAGTTGATATAGGTATCAAAGTAAATTAATAAAGTTAAGTGGTGGATGTGAACTTGAGTTATATAAATTAAATTCAACTTTGAAATTGAATTGAATTAATGGATTAAATGTTAATCAATTGAATGTGAATTAAGTTGATATGAAATAATGAATATAAGTGTTAATTCATTAAAATCTAATGATATTAGAAGTTGAATAATTGAATGAAAATCAATTTGATTAAACCAATTGAAAGTGATGGTGTTAAGCCAAATTGAATGAATATAAGCAAAGGAATTTGGTTGTAATTAATATACATTGGTTGTTATATGATTGTTAGTTGAGTGATTGTATATAATTCATTAAGTGTTAATGAAATTGAATTAATGAAATTGAAAGCTAAAGTAATTGAAATTCAATTGGAAGTTAAATGAATCTTAAATGGAATTGAATTTGATTTGGAAGTTAACCAACTTGAATATGGATTAGTGAATATAAACTAATTGAAAATGAATGTTAGTAAGAACATCCACTGTTAATGAATCAAAAGTGATTAAATTGAAAACCAATTCGTTAAATATTAATGAGAATATGAAAGAATATATATTGGTTATGAATTAGTTGAATGTTAGTTGGTTGATGGTTGAATATATTGCTTTTATTGCATTTGCTATATTGGCATATATAGTTATTATGTTGCTATATGATGTATATCGATACTATTATCTATATGCATGATTCTCATGTTGTTTGTTGAGTGATTAGTAGGTGCGGATCGCGTTTGCTTCGCATTTGGAGCTCGCTTTAGCGCTATATTAGCCGTATATGCTCGCTAATAAAATATAAGGTACATATCTCGGATTACATACCGTACTTTTACAAATTTTTCCCTTCGGGATGCCTCATTACTTGATGAGATGTATATTTGTGATATATATATACTGTCATTTTTTTTTCGGATCGAGCCGCGCAAAGGAGACTATGGCGAATTTTTCCGAAAATTTAAGGCGTTAGAAAAATTTGAGAAAATTGGAAAGTTTTGAAACCTTTAACTTTGATTTGGAATTGAAAGTTAAAAAATAGAAGTTGTTTTTGAAAAGATAACTAAGTATGATTTGAAAACTTAGTAAAAATTTGTAAGAAGTTTAAACTATAGATTTTGGAAAGTTAATAGATTCTGTAACTTTTCTTACTTGATAATTTCGAGGACGAAATTCTTTTAAGGGGGGAAGATTGTAACGACCCAGAATTTTTGAGTAATTAAAATTTGAATATTTAATTAATTTTAAATATTAATAAGTGAATTTATAAGTCAAATAAATTTTTATTTGAATTATTGGATTTAATTGAATAATTAAATCGATAATTTAATATGTTAAATTATAGAAATAATTGAAAATAGGGTTAAATATGATTGAAAATGATTTGTAAAATTTTATTTTATCATGTTGGAGTTAGAACAATATTTTAGAACTTTTAAAATCGAATTAAAAGTTAAATTGTGAAAATTGAATATTTTAATATTAAAATCGACTAGCGAAAATAGTCAATTTTTGAACAGTCTCAGAATTGAACGAAACCAGTTCCATTGGATCCATAATAGTTAGTTATTACCGGATTTCAATTTTCGTGTTAATCGGAGCTATCGTTTGATCGTAGCAGCTCGAAACGCATCGAATTGTTTTTAATATTAATTTGGCGAGTTAAAATAGCCATTTTTCAAAAAGTCTCGGATTCCGATGAAACCAGTTTCATCGGATCTGTAATGTGATATTTTTGTAAGGTTTCAAATATCAAGTCAATTAGATTTACCGTTTGTCCGATACAAATTAAAACGCCTAGAAAATCGTTTAAATCGGTTTAATTTAAATTGAACGTTTGTAGCCATAACTCGCACAGATGTCCGAATTAGCTTCCGAAACCTGTTCCATTGTGTCCGGAATGCGGGGTAAACCTTAGAAACGTTGGTTACGGCGCGTAAATCGGAGTTCGAAATTTCCGGATGAATAGTGCTCGATTTTCTTCTATAAATAGAGACCCTTGCCTTCATAATTTAGAAAAAAAAATAACCCTAATAAAACCCTAGCCGCCAGTTTCATATGAATGGCCAGAAATTAGTTTCATTCATCCCTTAATTACTTCCAATCCGTGAAGTTTTAGCCCAAGTGATCAACTACAAAGATGAAGAGCAAGGCGAGAGCTTTCAATCCATACGGATTTGATGGGTTATGGTCGATCGAAGGGGAAGCTACAGGGCCGCGTCCTCCATGACTTGCGCACGCATTTCATGATGAAATGGGGGGCCGCACATGGTCGTTCTTAGGCCGTGCATAGGTGGTGGAAGGGGCTTCCTATTGCAAGTGGTTTGATTGAGTTTCGTCGAGAAATGAGATTGCAAATCGAAACCCTAATCTATTGCTAATGGGTTTGGTTATCTGTAGTTGTCGCGTGCGTGAATACTTTGGGGAAGAAGGTGGAGGGGTTATGCGCACGGGCCTGATGCTATGGGCTTGGATCTAACGGTCATTATGAAGTTAGGTTATAAATTTTAAATAATTGTTGTAATTAGTTTAAGATAAAATTTGTATAAACTTGTAAAATCAATATCTTTTTCATACGAGGTCGAAAACGCGCGAAACCAGTTGCGTTGGAATCGTATGGACGAGCACTACGCGATGAAATTGGATTGGAGTCGTTTGGAGTTAGTGAGAATTTTGGGTAAAATTAAACGTCCGTTTAATTTTATTCGAAATAAATCGCTAAAACGGAATTTAAAATCAAGGTGAGAACTTCTCACTCAATCGAATCAGTTTCGATTTTATTTTAAATAGTTAGATTTAAAATATTTGAATGCATGTTTGAATGATGATTGTTATCTATTGATTGTTAAAATAGACATTATACGCCGTTAGTAAGCGGATGATATTTATTAAAAACATATACCGCGAATATTTCATAAACAGTGAAATTGGTATTATATATATAATAGCAATATATATATATTGGCATATGTATATACTGGAGTTATTGATTTCCCGCATTTTTTGTTTAGCGGATGAGACCCTATTACGCCGTTATTAAGCAGATAATATTTAATAAAAACATATACCGCGATAATTCCGTACTGGAGCGAAATTGGTATTGTGCTAATGTTTGTGGATGCAGGAAAACAGGTTGGAGGGATCCAACTGGATTCCTCAACAGTATTTATTTGATTTCAGATATTTTGATATTTGATGGATTATCATATCGATATATGACATCGTTGTAGTCGTGATTGACTATTTGGTGTGTAGCATCATTGGACCAAATTTGGAATTTTAAAATGATTTCAAAGTGATTTTTGAAAGTATACGTTTATAAAATATTTTTGAAATTGATTCATTTTAAATAAATAAATGTTATAATTTTAATGTTATAAAAATTATGATTTTTGAGAAATATAGTTAAAAACTGATTTTTGAGAATACGATGCTAATAATTTTATAAAATAGTTAAATAGGGATTTTAGAATTTATTGTGAAAAGTTTAAATATAGGATTTATAAAATTTAATTATTTTATGAATCAAAATGGTGAAATAATAAAGGAGATTAAAAACGTTTTAAAAGAATAATATAAATTGATTTATATTAAGAGATTTATAAATGAATATTTATAAATTGAAATATTGAAATTATAAAACGAGTTTTTATAAGTGTTGGAATGAAGTGAAAATGGATTGCATAAGTGAATGGAATTGATAAAATTATAAATGGTGAAGTTACAAATGAAATTTATAAATAGTAAGATTTATAAATTTTGTGAAATTATTAAAGAATATATTTGGATAAATAATTGAATCTTATAAGTTATAAGATTTATAATTATGAAGTTTAAAAGAACGATTTTGTAAAATAATCGTTTTATAAGCATTTAACTGATGATGTGAACTTTTGGTTTATAATTGAGTTATAAATCGAATAGGTTAATAAAGGAGATTTATAAAGGAAGTAGTTATAAAATAAATAGAAATGGGATTTATAAACGTTGTTTTATAAATTCGCAAACAACTTATTTTGATAAGTAAATTGTTGAAACCTATTAATGGAGTTATATTCACATTTTAGATTGTGAATAATCCTTTAAAAATGAAACGTATAGAAAAGGATGAAATTGTTAACGTAGTATATTCACGTTTTTGAATAGTGAATAATATGTTAAAGGAAATGTTTAGATTTGATGTTTTAAATAGAATTAAAACGATCTAACGATGTTTTAAAATGTGTTGAGATTCGAAACCATAGATTTCAACATTTATTGTTGGAATAGACGTTTTTGAGAAATAGAAGGAAATAGTGGACTATAACACTGTTGTTATAGTAAATGATTTCCGAAAGGAAATGTTTTGAATAGTATTGGGATTTATATATCTATTTTAATTTCGAATCCCTATACTAGTGATTTTTGGGTTGTCGTAACGATGTTTTACGCAACATTCGTTTTGGCCCAAATAAATATGTTTAAGAGAATGATTTCCTTAAAGAATGAAATATATACTTAATTTCGATTTAAGTATATTGAATATTTTCTAAGTGTTGAGAATAAATAAAATTTGTGAATTACTTATGAATAAATAAGTATGGAAATGTTTTCCAATATAAAGTGAATACTTTGAGAATTTATCTTTTTGAAGATAAATTGAAATGAATAATTGAAATCGTATATTCATAGATATTTTGAAATATAAATTCACTATGGAATTTATAAAAGAAAGTGGAATTTGTTTAAAAATAAATATTGATTTATTTTTGAAGTATTGAAAATAATATATCTTGTAAAGATATTTTGGAAAATAAATAATTTGGAAAATTATTTGGAATCTGGTGATGTATGCATATCAATTGATAGTTCAATAACCGACTATCAATATTTCCCTTTGAATGGGTAACTGATGTGATTTGTTTGAATGTGAATGCTACACTTATTTTTGAATAAGCGCTCACTATTCGGGTTAACCGGGAAAGGACCATGGGGTCGTATAACCTATTCCGAATATGTGATACGTCGTTATGAATTGCATTTGAAGATCGGTGTTGAAGACCGAGTATTTGCGAAAGCGATAGGATGACCTATCGATTGTCTCTGCACTGGGTAGCTCCTGGTATAGAGATTCCTTAAGTGATGGGAAATTCGATCGGGATTGTGAATACCCGGATTGCAAGGGCTTCGTAAGAAGTGCCTTCGGTTTTGTTCGAGCCCGGAATAGACTTGTATGGATTGTATGTCTGACATTACAAATTGAGATATAAAGCCGATTTCTTTCAAATATATTTCTGTTGGTGGCGAAGAATTTATTCTTTTAGCTTAACACCCTTCTCTGAGACGTACGAGCTCAGAGGTTATGTAGTTGAATGTTATCAGTGATATATTCCCAATTTGGTAATGTGACATGCTGAGTGATGCTGAAATGATTATCGTGTTGATTATTTGTGATAGGATCGTTTATTTGATCGTCTATCCTGGTGATCATTTCTATGATAATTTGTTGACCCAAAGCATGGCTTTTGTATAAAGTATGTTTTTGTGGACGTGACTTCGTCGAGCCTCACACCCCGTGAATGGTCAAAACAGGAAAGAAGCAGCAAGGTTATGAGGGGTAGCGCCCTTTAGGATGTGTGCATTTCCTTCTGAAAAAGGGTGGTATCATGGTATGGAGCTCACATACTCACTCATGTTGAAAACACTTTGTTATGATTGTGTGAATTGATTACGAGCGCTCGGTGAAAAGGTCCCAAAGGACCGGGGGATGGCATATTCGGTCAGTTGTTACTCAGTTAGGGGTAACCCGGCCTTATGTTGGTAGAGATCCGGTTTGGTTCTTGGGGATGTCCATCCAGAGGCATTCTCATGTGGCAATGGGAAGTTCCTTGGCCTAATCATTCGTTGGAAATCCAAAGAAACAATACGTGACTTGTACGGTTTTAGTTGTAAAACCTGCTTCCTCAGGAAGTAGCTATAGTAGGCATAATATAATGGTACCTATGCTGGCTAAGATTTATATTCTACTTTCGAAATGAATTTCTTCTACACTATGCACTAATAATAATATCAAAATTGATTTGATTTTAATGCGTATCAAGCATGTTTGGCTATCATAAGGAGAAATCTTCTCCAAGTCTGCGTTTGCATTGTGTGTGTGGCAGGAGGTCTTATGGTAGTCTCATTTTTAAAAGCATTGCGAATTGAATTTAAAAATATTCTTCTATTTTCGATTTTAAAGATAAATAAACTGTTTTGAGTTCTTACACCAGTCACATGACTGACTCGGAGTTTATTGTTTTCCTTCCTAAACTCTGGGTGCCCACCAATTTCTACATGGGCAGTCAAGAGTTAAGGTTTATCAGGATATTCTGGATATTCTGGAGTTGCTGGAGGCAAGCTGGATGGCATGGCGTATTACTAGTTATATAGTATTTCTTTTTCCGCTGCACTGTTTGTTGTTGTTGTTGTACACTCTGATGATGATGTAATGTAATGTATAAAATGTAATAACTGATATAGTCCTTTGTTTAAAGATTA
Organism: Allium cepa; assembly: GCA_030765085.1. NCBI lineage: Eukaryota > Viridiplantae > Streptophyta > Magnoliopsida > Asparagales > Amaryllidaceae > Allium > Allium cepa. The sequence goes on from CM060945.1 coordinate 153,437,578, forward strand.
TTCATTTATTATTATATGTTGTTCCGCTGCGAATTGTGAGATTCTGATGTTGTTCTGTTGTTTTCTGTTCCGTTCTATGTTCTCTATTTTCTTTTTCTTCTATTTGAAAAAAAAAATTCTATTTTCTTTTTTCTTTTCCCTCCATTTTCTACCTTATCTATTATCTTCTTTTCTTCTCTTCTTTTCTACTTTTTCTTTTTCTTAAAACCCTCAGTGTTCGGTTTTCCATCGTTCGATTACTCGGCAGTCGATAAAGTGAGTATCGATGTTGAATTTTCGGAAGACGAAGAATCGGGTCCTGACATTGAGAAGGCAAAAACTTTATTCAGATGTCTGGGAACCAATTTTAGACGTCTGAAATTCGGTTTGTTTTTCTATAAGGTAGAAAGTATTTTCAGACCTCTGAAAGGTTATATCAGACATTAGATATATGCACGGTGTTAAAATATTTGTGTGATACAAGAGTGTCAGACGTCTGATGGCATTGTTCAGACGTTTGAAATATTCAGTTTGTCTTAAAATAGCCTTATTTTTAAGCGTGTTGCTTTTTTTGGGTGATTTATTTTAGTAAAACATAATATTATTATTTGTGAAAAAGAATACAAATATACTTAAATAAAAAATACAATGAGTATAAGCAAATTTATTTAGATGAATTAGGAGCATTGCGATCTTTAGAGGTGATATCCTTCCATGGCGTGAGTGGAGACCATATATTTCCACGTTCGTTGGTTCTCGAGGAACCAAAGAATCGCCTAGGTGAAGGATCCAAAGGTGTACGGTAAGATGTAGAAGAATCTAGAGAACTTCAAGGAATCGGAAGTGGTTCATGTACATCCTTTTTCCGTGAATTGCAAAATTTGATCGCTGCTTGCTCTAGAAAACTTAGTCGTCGCGCAGTGACCTTTTGTTCAAAGTAAAATTCTAGTTGTAACTCTATTTGTTGCTTTTGGTAATGATGTATCTCATCGATTTTCTCCTTGGTATTAGGGGAAACAAATAGAGATCCTTTGGACATCTTTTTGTTGGCAGTGAATCCCGTGTGGTAGGAGGATCATCTATAGTTCGACTCTTGATTTGGTGTAGGAGTAGGAAGACGATGAGGGGTATCTGCCGAACTATTTGAGGTCGGTGTTAAGAAGGAGAGATGAGAATTGTCGGAAGACATGATTTTTTTTTTCTTTTGTTTGTAAAAGGAATATAAAATCGTTATATATATTTTATTTTTTTGTTTTGTTAAAAAGGAAGTCTATTTATACATGATTTAAAGGGTTATACATAGTTAATTGTAGGAAACAAATTGCTAAAAAATTGTTCGTTATTGTTAAATTTTTTGGTTTGTGGACAAAAAAAATTTTAGCCAAAAATAGAGTGAATGAATTGTAGTATTAGCTGAGAAGATCATTAAGAGAACATATTCCTAAATCGCGTCATAATTTAACAAACATTTGTTCATTTAGTGGTTTTTAAAAATATTCGCTATTTGATTTTCCGTATTTACGTATTCTAATGTAATAATTCCTTTGTCTACATTGTCGCGTAAAAAAATGATGTCTTATATCTATATATTTAGTACGTAAGTGATTTACAAGGTTTTTTGATAGATTTATTGCACTTGTATTATCAAAATATGTTGGTAATTTATATATAAATTTTCCGAAATCTTTAAGCGTTTGTTGCATGTAAATTACTTGCGCACAAGCTAAAGCCGCTGAAATATATTCGGCTTCGCAAGTGGGTAAGGGGACAACATTTTGTTTTTTGCTAAACCACGAAACTAATGACTGTTCGATAAAGTGACAGGTTTCGCTAGTACTCTTACGATCTGTTTTACATCCACCGAAATTCGTATCGCTATATGAAACAAGTTCAAATGATGATCCCTTAGGGTAAAACAAACCGTAATCTCTAGTACAATGTAGATATAGTAAGATACGCTTAAAAGCTCTTTGGTGGGATTCTTTTGGTTTTGCTTGAAACCGGGCATAAAGATATACGGTCATCATGATGTCAGGTCGACTAGCCGTCAAATAAAGTAAGCAGCCAATCATACTACGATATAATTTTTCATCAAAATCTTTTCTGCTGTCATCTTTATCCAAGTGAACACTGGTACTCATTGGTGTTGGTTTGCTTGAAGTTTTATCCATTTCAAAACAACGTAATTGATCGCTACAATATTTTTCTTCAGGAATAAAAATACCATTTTCAAGTTGTTTTATCTGTATGCGTAAAAAGAAATTCAACTCACCCATGTGAGACATTTCAATTTCGCTTTTCATAATATTTGAAAATTGAGTACAAAGATTTTTGTTAGTTGAACCTAAAATAAAATCGTCTACATAAATTTGTACAACTAAGATGTCGTTATTTTCTCGTTTAATAAATAAAGTTGTATCTATTTTGCCTATTTAAAAACCAGATGTGATTAAATGATTCATAAGACATTCGTACCAGGCACAAGGGGCTTGCTTTAAACCATATAAGGCTTTATGTAATTTAAAAACATGATCGAGATATTTTTCATGAACAAACAATGGAAGTTGTTCAACATATACGTTTTCTCTAATAAAACCATTTAAAAAAACACTTTTGACATCCATTTGAAATAATTTAAAATTGTGATGACATGCAAAAGCAAGTAACGTACGTATGTCCTCGAGTCTTACTTTTGGAGCAAAAGCTTTGTCGCAGTCAATACCTTCTTCTTGATTATAACCCTGAGCGACTAAACGTGCTTTATTTCTAACTATATTTACATTTTCATCTGCTTTGTTTTTGAATACCCATTTTATTCCAATAACTGATTGATTTTTTGGTCTTGGTACTAATTCTCAAACATTATTACGTTCAAATTGATTTAATTCTTCTTGCATGGCTATTATCCAAAAATTATCGTTTGAAGCTTCTTTATAATTTTTTGGTTCAAAATTTGACACAAATGCAATATGACTTATTCGGTTAAGTTGATTTCTAGTTACTCTGGAATTGAGATCTCCAATGATATTATCTTTTGGATGATCTTTTAGAATTTTAGAGGGTGACACTAAAGTATTATTTTGTATATTTGTCTCATTATTAGAATAATTTGTTGTATTTGTTATTGGAATTATTTCTTCATCGTCATTAATATGATGGTTAAAAAAAATTCATCAAACAAAACATGTAAACTTTCTTCAACAGTGTTAGTTTGTTTATTAAAAATTCTATACGCCTTTCTACAATCTGAATATCCAACAAAGATTCCTTCATCGGCCTTTAGGTCGAATTTTCCCAAATTATCTTTTGTATTTAGTATAAAACATTTTGATGTGAAAGTTTTAAAGTATGATACTTTAGGTTTTCTACCAAAAAATATTTCAAAACAAGTGTCATAGGTCGTATGGTTACTCGATTCAAAACATAACAAGCCGTAGCAATAGCTTCAGCCCATAAATGTTTTGGTAAACCACTACAATTTAATAGTGTTCGTGCACAATCTTATAATGTACGATTTTTTCTTTTTACTACACCATTTTGTTGAGGTGTGCGAGGAAATGAAAAATTATGACTTACGCCCTTTTTATTGCAAAAATTAGTAAAAGGATCACTTTCGAATTCTCCACCGTGATCTCTTCGAATATTCTTAATTTTCAAATCCATTTGAGTCTTAATTCTTTTAGCAAAATTTTAAACATACCAAAGGTGTCACTTTTATATTTTAAAAATAAAGTCCATGTATATCTTGAAAAATCATCAACTATTACGAAAACATATTTGTTGTGATTTATAGATCGTACTCAAGTTGAGCCAAATAAATCTAAATGTAATAATTCTAATGGTTGTTTTGTAGAGATATTATTTTTAGATTTAAAAGAGATTTTCTTTAGTTTTTTGATTTGACAATCGTCACATAAATTTTCTGCTTTATAGTTTATTTTAGGTAAACCTCTAACTAGCTCATATTTTCCTAATTTATTAATATATTCAAAATTAATATGACAGAATAGTTCGTGCCACAACCATGGATCGTCATGTTTGGCGGTTAAGCATAAATTTGAATTTTGATTTATATTCATACTTAAGACAAATATTTTGTTTCTAAAACCATCAAAGATAAGTTGTTTGTTATTGTCGAAAAGATTACACTTATCTTTTTTGAAATTAATTTGAAAACCTTTATCTCATAATTGACTAATGCTAAGTAAGTTATGTTTTTAAATTTTCTACTAACAAAACATTTGTAATAATAGGAGAGTTAGAAATACCAGAGTTGATGACTTCTTCGACGCCAACGACGTATCCTTTTGAGTTATCTCCAAAAGTTAATGTTACACCGTCGATGTATGTTATATTTGATAACATTTTTGAGTTTTCGGTCATATACTTGGAGCATCCACTATCAAGTATCCATTTCTCCTTATTTTTTATTTTGGGTACCTGCAAAATAAAAGATGATTTAATTAGTACCCATAAACTTTGTTAGGGTCCTAGATGTTAGGAGGAGCAGGTAGCCATAACCAAGAAGGTTTGGTACCTTTATGAACGTAACTTTTATTATAGACTACGTTAACTAGAAAATTATTAATATGTTTTTGTCTAATCAAATTATTATTTGTCTTAAGAATCAATTTTTTTATATTTTTCTTATTCGTATTAGACTTAGGTGATCTTTTAGTCTTTTGATAGATGAAACTATATTTCTTAATATTATTCCCTTTTCGTTTTTTAAATCCTATTCCATTTCTATTACCTGATGGTTTTGAAGTTTTGACAAGATTTTCCAAATCTTGTTTTCCTTTATTAAATTTTGAAACATTATTTATAATTTTATCTAATTTTTCTTTTAGTTCTAAATTTTTAATTTTCAATGTTTTTGTATTGCTTTTCAAGTTGATATTTTCTTTTAACAAGTTATCCTTTTCTAGTTTAACTTTTCCAAAATCATTAGATATAGTCTTATTTTCAACAAAACTACTTTTATTTTTTTCTTGAGATAATTCCAGTTCATCCTCTAAAATAATTTTTTCATCTTTTAACATTCCTATTTCATGTTCTAATCTATTTATTTTGGCTATGTGTTCTTTATTTAATTTTTTTATTTGTCTAAATTTATCATCTAATTCCATGCTAAATTCTAATAATTCATCATAGCTAAGTCCGGGACATACCTCATCAGTTTGTGTTATAAAACATATATTAGGTTGTTCTCCATCACTATCGCTGTCACTGTCTGATGATGATGAAGAATCCGAGTCATTCCATGTTACTTTGAATGTTTTCTTCTTTTTGAAATTTTCAAATTTGTTCTTCTTCTTATCATTGTTGAGTTTGGGACAATCTTTCTTCATATGTCTAAATTGATCACATTCATAGCATTTGATTTACGTTTGATTTATAGAGCTTGATTTTCCACCTTTCTGAAATCTGGTCATTTTCCTAAATTTCTTGAATTTGTTGTAGTTTTGGCAATAAATACGATTTCTTCTTCATCTAAGTCAGATTCTCCATTTGTTACTGGGAATGCTATGTTTTTCTTCTTCGAATTTTGTCCTTTTCTTGCCTGCAAATTAGCTTCATAGGACATTAAATTTTCTATCAATTCTTCAACTAAGGGTGTTGAGAGATCATTAGCTTCTTCGATAGCTAATACTTTTCTTTCCCAATAGTTAAATAATTGAGTATTCTAGATATTAAATCAAAATTTGTGAATTTGACTCCAAGTGCCATTAAATCATGTTGAATAGTTTGGAATCTAGAGTACATATCCGCTATAGATTAATTTATTTTCATTTTAAATGATGAAAATTGATTTTGTAAAATTGAAAACTTTAGTTTGTTTAACTTTGTTTGTGCCTTCGTGTGTGACTTGTAAAGTACGCCAAATTTCATATGCAGTGTTACGTAACATGACATGTGAAAATTCATTCTTATCTAATGAACAAAATAAAACATTCATAGCTTTGGCACTATTGGAAGCTGTGGTTTTTTATGCCTCATTCCATGTGTTTAAAGCAGTGTCAAGTGCTTCATATTTATTTTCATTGGATGTCCAAATTTCTAATCCATTAGCTTCCATAAAAAATTTCATCTATGTTGACCAATATGCATAATTAGAACCATTAAAAAGTGGAGGACGTGCTGTGGATTGTCCTTCTTGAAAAATACTTGCAATATTAAAGTGATTCAAATACGTGTTATGTGTTTTGATCAAACCTTGCTCTGATACCAATTGTAAGTCTATGGGGTGAATCGTGTAATGTATATGCGAGTATGTGTGACAAAATATATGATACAACTAAAACAATATTAACCTAAGTAAATATAGAATAAGCAGACTAGGAGTTTATATTGGTTCGGACCTCCCATCCTACTTCCAGTCCCGAAGCTCCCCTTCGGAATTCGACTATCAAAAACCCTAGCTTCATCCGAAGGAATAGGCTTGGTTACAATAAGTTGTTCTTGTCAAATGTGTGTTCTAGTATAACACAGATGTTGACTAATTAGTACAATTGCTTCCAATATATATCTAAAGAGTATTGTCTATGAAGAACTGAGTACATAGAAGAGTAAATATACGTATAGATTGCTAGAGTATAGAGCTTAAGAATATATGATAGAATATAGAATTAGAAAGCATAAGTCAACAAGGTGAGTTTATTCTCTTGATTCCTGATGTTATATATAGTTATAAATAGGTATCTTGAATAGTTGCATCCATTAATGAACACTCTGTTGTTGCTTCTGTTGATGGTGAAGAGTTGCGGCGAAGAGAGGCGAGGATGTCCATTCGAATGTGGCAGTTGAATTTCTTATTTGAAATACGAGTTTGAAATCGATGTCTGGGATATATTTCAGATGTCTGATACTATATATATTTTTGAATATAGTAGTAGATCAGACGTTTGAGTGCTATTGTCAGACGTCTGTTCAGCCTATCTGTTGTTCCAAAGAACCGTTTCATACGTCTGGCTTGTGCACCAAGACGTCTGATATTGTGCATGTGCTCTTTTTCTTGTGCTTCTTTGTTCCTATCGTCTTGTAGTCTCTTATAGTGCTCTTTGAGCCTTGTTCTTGTCTTTTTAGTGATGTTGTTCTAGCAAGTACTTGTATATATAAATATATTTGTATATTCGATTTCCATTGTATAATTGTTATCATCGAAACCGTAGATTTGATTTCCTAACACAAGTTAGGGGACTAAATTTTGGAATTCTAAAACCACTTTCTTACTTCATAGCAAAATCAAACTTTTGTAACCCTAGATCAATTTAGGAAAAATTCTCCAAATTATAATCCAATTTAGATAAATGAAAAGGAGTGGATGCGTGGATCCAATATCGCTTTTGAATATGAGGAAGATTATTTCAGCCATTAGCTCAACTAGTGATCACATGATGCTCCTTTATTTTCTTAACCCCTATATGACTTATGCAATGCTATGGAATCTACTTAGACATTGCGATTTCTAATCATATTATCATCACGTTTCATGATGTGAAATACTAAATTCATGTAATGATGATAATTCGATATTAACAAGTCCATTGAACTTATACCATTTGTTCAAGATATGATTCCATTGCATATTAAATCTAAATCTTTTACATTGTGCATTAAGTCCCTTCAAAAGAGTAAGGATTCTTTCGACTCGTTTGAAATGGGTTTCGAAGGGGATTACTATATGATTATTGAAGTTATGTTTACTAGGAGGACTCCATCGAAAGGAACTTAGATATTCTAATACAAATAACTCCTTTAGAAGGAGACTCAATCATGACAGCAAAATCTACACTTCCGAAAGCGAATTCCCTTTTAAAGGCATCATGACCCTTTCGACCCACTCGAAAGGGGTTATGAATGAATTGTTCCCTTTTGAATATTTGTTTCGAAGTGTTGATTGGTTCTCTTATCAATAATTAACACCTTTGTAAGGACACCTTTCGAAGACATGTAGTCCCAATCAACTCATTAAAAATGGGTTTAAAAGAGATTTTGCACTTCTAAAACTTTGCTTTAAGTTGTTAACAAATTTCTTGTTAATGACTTAGCTTTGGGATGTTGACAAGTTTTCTTTTTAACACGAATACATCCATGGTATTCATGTACCGAGCACATAAGTGTTGGAAAGAAAAATTATTAGGGCAAAACAAAAAAACACAACACCAGAATCTCAGTAGCGAAACGATAACATATAATGTCAAAAGATAGTACAAACTGTCACTTTAAGATATATAGCATTTCAGAGTTGCAATCCTAAATACTATCATCATCCTGAACAGTTATAATAGATTGTCCTTTCAAATATGGATATGTGTAGTGTGGTGGTAATGTAACGGAAATAAGAATACTACGGTAGGTCAATGGAAGCATCAAAGTCATCCCCAGAAGCTCCAAGGAACATTATTGAAAACCTTCCTTTCCTAGACTACTCGAAAAGGCACATATATGGAAATAAGGGACATATAAAACCTTGAGCCAGACATAAATCTGGCGCGAGAAACTCAAGAAGTATGTGTCCAAAATATAATAGTAACTTTTAAGACAGTATGATTTACTGTACGGTTTTCCTTTCAAAAGAAACTAAACCATCTGATAGGTACATAGGATGATATAATAGATAATGTTTAGGGTGTAGAATATAAATTAGAAACTAGTTATGCCGCTTACATCTCATGACACAACCCTATTGAATACAACCAAAATCGCTAAGGTACATTCATATGTGGATTTTCTATGGAGACGCCTCCAGTAAACTGAAATGGATCTATATTTATATGGATCAGAAACCACCTTCCAAGCATTTTATATCTCTAGATAAACTAACAGAACTGACCCATGCATGAACATGTAGAACCATATGAAACCAAGTATCATCAATTCTCGTTGGCCGGCATATAGAAAGCATCACTAGATATAGAGTTGATATACACCGTCGTGGGTTATCTAAACCCCAGATTGTGCAACCAACATTGTCTTTAGCCATATATGATGTCGAGGTCACGTTCGGTATCTCTAACACGTGTCTTCATCACTCGAATCGAACACGAATCACTCCACGGATTCCTAGCATAAGTTGATCGACAAATGTTAACACTTACCTCTTCCTTTGACTTGACCTTAGGATACACAGTTCAACTCTATAGCATTAGTCTGAAATGTTGATGTTGACCTCTCCCTTAGACTTAACCTTAGGATAGATAGTTCAACTCTATAACATTCCACTTTACAACCGCTTCTAAAACATATAAGTCATATATTGGTTTTGAAGTGGTATTCCATAAGTAAAAAACTTACTGATCCCAGACTCTTCAAAACTAAATCGCTGAATTTCTAGTAAACTCAATTCTGGTTCTTTGGTGGATCTCGTAAATATAAGTTTATAAAGCTAGAGATATTTCATACCAATGCTTCTCCTTTGGGGATCTCAAATCGTATGAAGCCGTGAAGCTTTTAGACACTTCCTAGTTTAATATTTGGTCAGGTTCGATAGGTGACTAGTCAACCATCTAGTTCATGACCAATCACTTATAGAAATCAAGTTTCATATACTTAATACATTTTAGACCTTTTCATCTTATTCTATCCCTCGTTTAGGGGTAATGCCGGTATGTTAGAGCACTATTACTTCTAAGCCCTACTCGAACATCATTCATAAATCTCAAAGATGGAACAAGCCTACTTCGTTGACTTTTAGTGTTAAGCATAATTAACTACTTTCCATAAATAAGTAATCACACAATACATGATTAAGTCATAAAAGCACGATTAAGTCACACAAAGCAACTCCTAATCCCTTTTTATTCAATTAATCCTTTTATTAGTTAAAACCTCTTTGTAAATATTTGTATATGTAACTAAAATACATTTACAAAAGATATATACATGTATACTACTATTTCATATTCATTTCTACACTTTCTCTATTCATTTATAGTCTTTTCACTAATTAGAAATGCATCCATTTGTTTATTCCAAATGGTATAAGAATACACGGAAATCTTAAACAAGGTTTCACATTTGTGTAAGTGTACTTTAATGGGTTAAAAACAAATGTCATTAAAATATTGTTACTATAAACCCAAAGAAAATTTATACTTGTCATTATCTTTAAAAATGTTCATTTTAAAGATCTAAGTATATCTACACTTTTTAAACAATGTAATATACATTTAATTAACTTTGCAAAACCATTTATTATAATATATGTGTTATAATCCAAAATCACCTTTTATTCTTCCGTAAAAGATTTAACTTACTTTTCCAAACTTACATATTAACTAGAAATTTTTAAAAAAAGATATGTGTTTGTGTGTGCATGCGCATGTGCGCATCCTAATTTATACAAAGTTAGGATATTTAGTAAAATTCTAAAAACGATTTAAAAGATATTATATTACATGATCTTTTTAATACTTAATAAAATATTTAACTAATTTTCTAAAAACTAAATTTACTTAAAAATACTTATATATGCTTTAAAAAAAATTATTTAAACTAGTACTCAAAATTTTACTTATTTTATATTTATTTAAAAACCAGAAAAAAACATGTTTTCCTTTATTTTAAATAGCACACTTACTTTAGTAATTCATAATTAATTATTAAAAACGTATAAAAATTACAAACCACTTTTAAAACACACTACTATAATTTATAAAAGACTATTAAAAGACTGAAGAATAATACTTAAATTTAAAATTATTACAAAGCAATTTAAAGTCTGAAATAGAAACTACATCATTTGCTGAATGCTATTAAAAGTCTCTACGGCAGTTTAAAAATGTTTCAAAACAACTATAGTTAACAAAGCAAAAACTGTAGTAGTTACAAAGTGCTAAGATGTCTCTTAAAAACCTTAAAACGTTTCAGAACAAAATGCCATCCTAATCTTAAATTTAAAACATAGGTTGCAATAGTTACAAAATGCTGCAAAATAGGCCAAAGTTGCTACATTTTTTTAATTGCTATCGATGAGTGCTATAAATGAATGTGACCTAGGCCAGTTTTAATAACAATAAAGTCTTAAATATTTTTGATATGATAACAACTTTTTTGCATCCAATATTTTCATAGTAACTAGCTATGACCCCTACCTTGAGACCCACATTAACAAAGAGTATTACTAGGTAATACTATTTGTTAATGCAGAGAATAGGGCTGGTTAGGAGTGATCATCTATAGCTTTGTCTTAAAAATCTACTGAATATGTCGATAAATGCTCTAATTTTTTCCCTCTTTCTCAAGTAGATCGACGTATCCAATAAACGCTTAATACAAAACTATAGGTGGCTGTGGATCTATCAGAACAAAACACAACAACTAAATGCATATCACGTCATAGAACATCAAACAGCGTATATATGCACACACACACATACACACACACACACACATATATATATAAACACAAAAACATCCCTAGTGTAACACAAAATGATACACATAAGTGGTATGATGACCACAAGAGTCAAAAATATACATATCAGAGTCTACACAAAGAGCTACATCAAAAAGGCGATAGAAAAATATACATGTGGAAGTAGAAAGGCAAAGTCCAACGGGTACCTAACCATAAGCATCCCGGTCTGACCCGAATATAAAATACACGGGTCGGTCTAGCTAAAACATTTAGTAGATATGGATAAACGATAATATGAGTATAAGGATAAGGGTGATATTCTTCTCAAAGGGAAGAGACAATTCTAAGTATAAGCATGGTATGGTTACTTCAAGTGATGGAATGATATCACTGCACAAACATACAATCTCAAAGGAGATAAAACAATCCATAAAACGCTAAATATAGCAAGCCTCGTATTATCGGCATATCACAAATGATCAATAATAGTTTATGGAAAAATATAACTCCTAAAAAGGAGAAATCGCAAACCCGCCTTATCGGCAAACTCAAAAGCATTTCCAATGAAATCACCATCTCAAAATACGCTATAAAGGAAATACATATATCTCCAAATAGGATAATATAAATCCCAAATGAACACCAAAAGGCAAATCTCAAATAACGCCAGTGTAGGCAACTCAAATCCCAAAGATAGAACTCAAAAGAGTTCAAATTTCGAAAAGGTAATCACCATATATACATATAAACATATATATATATATATATATATATATATCAAACGGCTCGAATGACCAACCATGAAAAAGGTGATACACTTGAAAAATCATAATAATTAATGAAATCATCTCAAAAATTTGCACGTACAAATGGCCAAAGCCTACCAAGTACTATTCTCTCAAATATGGTACCTCATCTAAAGGCAAATACATCACAATGACAAATAAGCCGCAATGGAAAATACTTCGCAATGGAAAACACCACAATGTCAAACGTCTCTTAGACAAATACGCTGCAATTACAAACGCCACAATGGCATGACCCGATGGTCCAGTACTGGCAATACGCTGCAATGGAAAATGTCTCACAAACTCTCAGATAGGAACCCAAACAGTGTTAACGTACATCCCATACCACACGTTCAAACTAAACGGTTTACTAACTGTTTGTAAATTTCACACTCAAAGCAGTAAAAAGTTTACCTCATCTCATCAGTAAACTCGACTCGAAGGTCAAAATGATCAAACGGACAAGTCAAGAATTAACCGATAAGATAAACACATGTGAGCATACTACATGTTTTACCAAATCGTTTATTTCTCCTTCTCATTCGCTTGAATAGTGCAAAAACGTGTATTTCATATATAAAATAATTTATTTGAGAAAACAAGCCTTTAAAACCATTTTTCGAAATCAATTTTGAAGACAATTTATGAAAATTCCCTTATCATGGGGAATAAATATATTTTTTTAGCTTAAACTAAATTAAAGATATTATATAATACTTATTTTAAATGCCAATATATTTTAAAAATTATTTCAAAATTGTTTGGAAAAATACGTGCTCGAAATCAAAGAAATCACTCAAAACCGTCATTCATATTCAATTCAAATTCAATTCAAATTTGAATTTCAATATGATGTCCCAGAATTTCAAGCAAATAAATATGTGATAATCTTTTTTATAAATTATTTAAAACGTGCAAAATTATTCTTTTTGCAAACAAATAAAATTTGTGGTTATTAATATGTGTGTATATATATATGTAGATTTTAAATAGAATTTGAATTTGAATTTGAAATTCAAAAAATAAATATCTTAAAAATAAATTGGATTAAAAAATAATATATATATATATATATATGATTTTTATTAGTATATAATTAGTTTTATATCATTTTCTTTAAAAGATTTTATAAATATAAATAAAGGAAATATATTAAACTAAATAGAAAATAAATAGAAAGTTTGATAAAAACATATCAAAAATAATTAACACATGCAAAATAACAAGTGTAAGACTAATAACATGCAATTTTACGAGTGTCACGTTATTTATTTTCTTTTATTTTTAAAAATAATCATAAATCAAGGCTATAAGTATATCTATACCCTACTCTTCTCATTTTCCTTATTTCCAAACCAAAGAAATCAAAGCCTGTAAAAAAACTTAAAAACTAGAAATTAAAATCAAACAACAACTATCTCAAATCTATAGCTGATTCAACTAGATCAAAGCATAAATTCATCTTAGTTTAAAGCAAGATCATCTTAACTAAATTTCCAGTTTACAAGTTTTCAAAAGAGCAAGCATTTTCTAGTTTTTTTTTCCAAGTATAAGGCTCCCTGTTCAACATCATATCTGGTGAGTAAACAATGCTTTAACCTGTTTTAACTTATTACATGTGATGGATATATGAAATAATGTTGTGATAGTTATTTCATGAATGAAATTTTGCTTGCATGTTTATAAATATGCAGATGGTTGAGTGTGCATCTTCGGATATATATATACACACACACACATCTCTGTTTTTAAGTTAACGGGTTAAAACAAAGTATAAATTCAATCTCTCTTCCTCAAATCTCTTATTTCTGATGGTGTTTAAAAAAGTATTTAGATTAACAGGATCTTAATTTCAAAAATATTTTTATGTATAATAAGTTTGAATTTTTCTGGAAAATCAAGAAATACAATGGAACTTTTAAAACATGTCAAATTAGAACATTATGATTATTTGATTCACCTATATAATCTAAATCGTCTTCGAAAATCAGGAAATTTAAACGAAGAATCCTGATTTATAATATTGATTTGAGTGATGAATCTCGGGTTGATCAGGGTTTGTGTTTTGGGCATTTTCTGGTGATCGGAGGGTTCTAGATGGTCGGGATCACTGCTGGAGGTAGCGAGGAGGTAGGCGATCTCGAGAAAAATGGTAGGCGGTTCTATCGACCACTGTGGCGACGGTGCATCGACGAAGTAGGGTTTAAGCTCGGGTTTTGGTCGAGGTTGAAAATTAGGTTGTTGCATTGTCACCGGAGCACCGGAGTTCATCGGAGGTGGGGGAATAGGTGCGAGGTTGGTCAGCGAAGCTATGGACGAAGTTTCGGAGGGTCTGGTGGTCGGAGCATCAGGTCGAGGGGGTCCTTGGTCGATGGTTTCTGTTCCAGTTAGTTCACAATTGCCCGAAATCGATTTAGTATTTATGTTAAAGATCAGGTGGTCAGAATCGAAGGTGGAGATGGCCGACGATGTGCTGGAGGTAGCATCGGTGGTCGAAGTTGCTTCGTTCATCAGTGCACGTGCACGAGGTTCTGTGTATTAGTGGTTTGGGGTAGAAGGTTGTGTCTCGAGTGGGATCTCGGGGTAGCAGTGTTGTGGCTCGAGCATAGTGTCGGGTAGATGTGCGAGTGTTTTACATGTTAACAGTTTTTAAATTTAAAACTAAACTAAGTTTTTAAAGAAAAAAGAGGGAAGTTCTCGGGTTTGGACTCGGGTGAGTACCGGGTTGAACTCAAGTAAATATTTATAACAGTTTTAAAATTCAAATAAAAGCAAGTTTTTAAAATTTAAAATAAATCAAGTTCAAACTATTTCTTAAATCAATTTCTTTTATATAATAAATGTTTTTAAATATTTGGTTTAAGAAAAGTTGTATGATTTGTTTAACTTAAATTTATTAAGTTAAATCCTTAAGTTTATTTTAAACTTAAATTAAATATGTAATTAATTTGTTAATTAAAAGAGTAAAATGTTTTTAATTTATATGTTAATGATAATTAATTCCAAGATTTATTAAATAAGATTTTAATAATAATTAAGTAATTAATAAAGATAAATGGTTTATCTTAAAATGAATTATGGTCTTGGGTAATTAAAGATTAACTAATTAAATAATTAGCAATTAAGGATTAATTAAATTAATGAAGTAATTAAAGAGAATTTAGATTAATTAATTAGCAATTAAGAATTAATTAATTAGTAATTAAGGATTAATTAATTTGTAATTTAGATTAATTCATTAGTAATTAAAGATTAATTAATTATTAATTAAAGGATAATTAATTAATAATTAAAGGGATTAATTTATGTATAATTATAAGATAATTAATTAATGTAAGCAATTAAGGATGATTAATTAGTTAGATAATAACAAATGGTTTGTAATTAATTAATGTTAATTAAGCAGGTTAGGTGATTAATAAATAAATAAATAAATGATTAATTAATTTGCGGTTAATTAAATTAATTATAGTTATGGATTAATAAGTCTTGCTTATGGATGATTAATTGTATAGAATGTTTGGATTGATTAATATTTATAGTATGTTATCTGTGATGCTCTGTGATATGCAATACTTTGGATATAGTCGTGATAAATGAGAGATATTTATTTGTGATGAATGCTGTGTAATTTCAATGTTTTGGATTAAATTAAATTGTTTAATTAAACAACTTGGCCTTAAAAAAAGATTTGGATTTCGATGGGACCGGATATCAAATTTTTTATCCGAAAACCACATCGATCCAAATTAAACGATAGGTCGTGAAATCTCAAGTGAAGATCGAGATGAAGTTTCAGAGTGCAAGGGCTATTTGTCGTTAAGTCTGAGGGTGATTCCAAAACGAGTGTAACGGAGATAGTGCCTTCGATTTCGTTCGAACCCGAAACGAACTTGTATGGATGAATGCTGTCAAATCATCGTCAATGGAGGACGATGAGCATTCTAAGATAAGTGTTCTAAAACGGTAATCGTAGCCTCAAGCCTCATCAACCGGGAATGGCTAAAATAGGGGAGGTGAACGCAAGGTTAAGTGGGTAGCACCCAAGTAGGATAAGATTTTCTCCTATCTAGAGGTCCCTTTATTCGGTTATGTGGGCGGTTGTTGGCCACAATCGCAGGATTGTCTTATTCGGACTATCTAGTAAAGGGTAGCTCCGATTTTGTGTTGCTGGAGATCAGGGTGAATCCTCGGTACAGTGATCTAGACCACGTACTGTGACGGGTGGTACCCTAGTAGCCCTGTCATTGTATGGAACCCAATCTCCAATAAGTGATCTTGGACTTGATTGTATACCTATGTATGCTGGAATTTAATGAATGTAACAATTTTGGCTATGTGAATTTTTGTTTTAAACCCTAGACAGTATTGTAATATAAGCATATTTCCTATCAAATGTTTTGGTTATCGTAAGGGAAAAACTTACACGTGTTTATTTGGGGAGAGTCTTATGAGATACCTTTTATTTCAAAGATTTTCAAGTTAAACAATTTAACCGTTTACTCACACCAGATCCATGTCTCACCCGGAGTTTATTTCTATTTTTCTTAAAATCTTGTGTACTCAAATTTTTATGAGTAGCCAAATGTTCGGGTTGGCTTGACGAATTTTGGAAAAGCTTGGAGCAAGAGTCGTGGCGTATCTTTATATATCTATTTCCGATGTGTGGGTATCATTTGTCTGTTGGTATTTTGGAATGTAACGGATAGACAGGTCTTCAATACTGTCTACTATGATGTTCTAATTATGTGACTCTGATGTGTAATGACTATGTAATAGCTATGTGATGTATTGTAATTTTTTTTCCGTTTCTGCTGTGAGATTCTGATATTGTTGTTTCTTTCTTTCTATATATTCTCTATTCTACCTTTTCTTTCTTAATGGTGATACGTCTTTCTATGAATGAAAGACAGGTCGTCACATTCAAATTCATCAATACATGCCTAGTCTATTGATAGGCATTATAGCCCTCATAACATTTTAGAAATATCACAAAAACATGAAGTAAAAGTCAAAAGTCGGACGAAAAAAGAACATTAGAATGCATGGGCAAAGCAATACCCAGATCTGAAATCTTCTCCGGATTCAACTTTCGGACATAATTTGAAATGCTTAATTACTTAGGAATGGTCTAAAATTTGATACAAGTAAAGTAGAAAAATTTATCTATAAACTGGAAAAGGATTCACTAAATTCTGATATGAAATGCTAAAGATATGAAATCTCAAACATGGACTCACGCTATGTTGAATTCGGTCCAGGTCTAAAACCCTCTCAGTTTCAACTTACAAATGGAACAAATGGCCAAATAACCTCTAATTGAACTAAAAATTGGTGTGCGCATAGTATAAATCTTCAAATTTCAAATAGAAAAGAATTAATGAATTCTGAATGGAAATGAAAATTTTAAGCTGTCTCAAACATGGACTCAGGCTATGTTTGCAATAGTTCAAAAATAAAAATGTGCCCAGACCTAAAAACCATATTGGGTTCAACTTAAAGGCTTGAAACAAAGGACCATACTACCTCATATAGAGCTAAAAATTTGTGTGAAAATACTAGAAAACTTCATCTTTCAAACAAAAAAAAAGAATCAATGAATTCCGACAAAAATAAAAAAGTTACGATATCGCAAACATGGACTCAGGCCATGTTTGCAACAATTCAAAAATAAAATTTTGCCCAGGCCTGAAAACCATCATGGTTTCAACTTACAAGCCTGAAATAAAGTATCAAACGACCTTATATTGAGCTGAAAATTAATCTGCACATGCTAGACAACTTCATCCGTTTGCACAAAAACTGGGCAAACACCTACAAGTCGTATGATTTAGTGATTATATATGGTTCTCAGCGATTTGGGTGATTTATGCGAACATATAAAATAGATGGACTAAACTGTAAAAGACACACAGATTTATAGTGGTTCGGCCAGAATGTGCCTACGTCCACTTTATATGTTATTCTCCTTTTCTATTCAGATTACAAGTACAAAGTTTTGATTACAAGTAACTGAAAGTTGTTTGAAAGTTCTATCCGTGCTTGAGCTCTCAAACTTGTCTGCCATTGTTGTACCCCTGCCCCTCTATTTATAGAGTGAGGCTGGGGGCAGGGGTCCTAGATGTATATAGCTGCTGATGGGCCTGGGCTGATGCAATCTGGCCTGGCAACGTTGGTTCGGCAAGGCCTTGGTTCGGTGATGCATGGAAGTGGGTTGGTCCGGTAGAGGTTGGTCCGGTGGTAGGTAAAGTGGGTTGGTTCGGTCGTTCATGGAAGTGGAGTTGGTTCGGTGGGACGTTGGTCCGGTAGTGACTAGGTGGAGTTTTGGTCCGGTGATGGAGGAGAGGGACTTGGTCCGGTAGGTGTTGGAGAGGCCTTTGTTCGGCAGTGAAGTGGAAAGGCTTGGTTCGGCAATGAAGTGGAGGGGCTTGGTTCGGTAGGTGTTGGAGAGGTTTGGTTCAGTGGTACCCTCCTTGCAATGGCTCGAAACACCCCCAACACTTGCCCCCCAAAGTGGGGCATGTGCTTGTATATGTCGCGCTTTGTTCTAGCTTGGGTGTTTTCATCCGGTCCTATGTGCCAAACTAGCCGGTCCGGTCATCCTGCGTTCGCCTATAAGTAGGGGTGTTATGCCTTCATTATTCCCTACCAAGCCTGATAGCCGAATCAGATTCTCTCCTGCTGAATCAAACTCACTGCCGAACCACATTAGATTGCCGAATCAGGTGATTGCCGAATGGGGTTTTAATCTTGAATTACCGAGTGTGCTTGAGTGTCGAATGAGCTGAGGAGTATAGCGTCGAATGGCCTTCTGCCTTGCTCTACTGAATGGGCTCGGTAGTTTGAGTGCCGAATGGCCTTTCGACCTTGTACTACCGGATGGACTTGGGAGTTTGAGAAGTGCGAGGCCGAATGGACTTTAGCCTCAAATTTTATGTTTCGTATTGAGATTGAGACTCCAAGCCGCATGTACTTGTTTGTTTATATTTCCATACTCCTTGTTTTAACAGTGTGTTTGTTTTTGGTGTTGCAGATAATGTCTCACAAAGTGGAAACTCGATCGGATAAGAAGAAATCTTCGGACAGAAGAGAGTCCACCGTAGTGCCCCAGCTCAGCCAGGGCCGGAACGTCGTGGACCCACCCCGAGATCTCTAGTAGATGGGTATGGTCCCCAAGAGCTTCTGCTTTCCTAGCTCTCTCAGAAAGGAGCAGCTTGATGTTATCTCCTGCTCCTTTGGGATTTATAGAGCATGCATGTTGTTGCCAGGGAAGGGGGTCATGCCATATAATCCCCCCGAAGGATACTTCGCTTATGGTAGGTGCCACTACATGTGCGGGGCCATTCCTCCAATCAATGCTTGGATAGTTAGCTTCGTTACCTATTTGATGGTGGCTCCTTTCCAGCTCCAGAACAACTCCTACGCTATCTTGGTGTGCCTAATCGTGATTTTCTAGAGAAAGTACGGGCGCCCCCTTCTAACCGGGAGATTCGGTATCTATATAACTTGAGAGGTTACAAGAAGGGGTCCTCATATATCAGCTTGGAATCGGCCGTGTCCTTCAAGCCGGTCTTGAACTTGTATTCAAAGTTCAACCTGTTTAAGAAGGAATGGTTCTTCGTCCAGGATGACACCGCTTCGATCCACCGCTTCACCTCTGGCTGTAAGTTGCAGCTTATTTATAATTCCCGTTCTGACTGAGATGCCTCTTTTTATGTGCTTTTATTTCTTGCTAGCTACAGGTGGCTTTGCGGTCGTGGAGAATGATCACCTGGTTCAGATGGCCGCGGAGATAGAGGCCATTTCAGGAAGGGATAGTTCAGCTTCTTACCTAATCAGGAATGCCACTCTCTTGGGACACAACTTGATGCTACGACATCAGTCTGTGGTCAAGCAGAGGGATAAGGCTGAGGAAAGAGCTGCCAAAGCCAAAGGAGGGGCCACGACAAAGAGCAGCAAGAGAAGACCCATCTCGATACCTCCAGTCGTCGGGGGGAAGAAGCTCAAGAAATCTGGTGGACCCTCTCCCAGCACATTCCCAGATGTTCCGGAGGAGGAAAGTTAAGAGGAGGAAAGAGGCGAGGAGGAGAGCGGAGGTGATGGAGAAGGTGATGGTGGTAACGGTGGCAAAGGACAGAGTGGTAGTGGAGTTGGTGCCTTGACCTCTGGGCAAGCAGTCAAGAGTGGACGGATGATGCTTTCCGCCAAGCCTTTGAGGGGTTGTAGGAAGGGTCGGCCTTGGTGGAGAAACCGAAGAAATCTGATAAGGCCGGGACTGGTGCAAGTACATCTTCTAAGAGCATTTCAGCTAGGGCAACTCCGGCGGTTCTAGGTGAATTTTCGACTCCTCTTTTAACTTCACATGTTTCTTAGATTATAGTCTCATGCACGCTTGTAACACTTCGTTTTTATTCCAGGAATGGGTAAGGCGGCCAAGACATCAGACATTCAGCACCGCCTTGAGCAATTCAAACTCTTTAAAGCTTCCGCTAAACCGAAGCCCTTGACTGACCGTTCCGGGGGCGTAGTCGGCTACCGTCCTCTTCTCGGAGTTTTTGAAGAGGATATTCAAAAGAGAAAGAGGAGGCGTTCCATGTTCGAACCTTCACTTGGACCTCAGCCCCAACCTAGCCTATTCATGACATCACGGGGGAGGATACTGAGTCCATACCATCTTCGCATCCATCAGAGAATCCTTCCGTTACTCATGTTGATTGTCCCGGCTCGGCTCGTAACCCATTTGCGGGTCATCCAGATCTGGACCCCATGATATTTCCTTCGATGAGCTTACAGGTGAGCACCTCCTACACCGCAATCCTATGGTAAGGGTGCTTGATGAGGCTAAATCTTTGGATCTCGATTTGTTGGCCACTCGGATTGTGACTATGGGGGATGAGGCCAAGGCAAACATCGATCGGGTGGCTGAAGAGACCAAGAAGTTGATGGGGCATCACGTCCGACTGGTCAAGGCTGGAGAGGAAATCGGAAGTGCTAACATTTGGTTGCGGCTAATGGTTTCCGATCAGGCCAAACAGCTTGTCGATCAGGCCATTCAGATCTCCCAGCATGAGGCGGCCTCCAAACGGCTAAAGAAAACTATGGAAGAGGCTAGCAGAGCCAAGCTGCGAAAAATGAAACGAATCGATATGGCCATTGCCACAGTGGATGAGGTTCGGAGAGCGGGTCTTGAGCAGATAGAGGAGTTATCTGGGAGGCTTGAGGCCGTAGAGCTTGCTCAAGCCAAGCTGAAGGAGGAGATGGAGGCGATGCGGAAATCCCTTCAGGCTGATTGCACGAGATACCGATTGGAGAGAGATGTTGCCGTTGCAAGGCTGTCGGCTTCCGAGGCCCGGATGAGGGAGTTTGAGGAGAACGAGGGGATGATGGATGAGATGCTCCAGGACATGTACTTCCGTACTTGGAAGCAGGGCAACCTGTCCTGGATGGACGATTATCCCCGGGTCATGGCTAGGATATATCTCTGGGCTTTGAAGGAGGCCAAGGCTGAGGCAGATAAGGAGGGTGGTGTAGCTTGCAGAATGGATGTGGTCACGACCCTGTTTGCCGAGGAGGAGAAAGTGGCAGTGAAGGAGGGCATGCGGCTGCTTACCGCCGAGGAAGTGGGTGTGCAGTTGGGGGATGATGATCAGGGAGCAGATGCAGGTATGCCTTCCCTCTCAATCTGTTCTTAACTTGATTGTGTATCATTTATCTGATGGATTCTTCTTCTGAATCGGACAGGTGGGACCTCTGGCCAGCATGCTGGGAGCTCTGATCCAACGGTCAAGTAGGTCCCGGAGGCCTAGCAGGATAGAGGCGGAGCCCTGCTGCAGCTGACTACTTTTTTGATTTACTTGGCATTCCTGAATATACTAGTCCAAAACATTAATGTACTTTCAGGCTGTAATTATGTAATCATGTCATTGTAGCGAATGATTTTATTCTTATATAGTTTTATAACATAAGCTGATTCTGTCATATCTGAATGCTGTTGTTATTTTGATGTGTTGCATAAGAAATATAGCTGTGTACATGCATGTGTTTCAATCGCGTTTGATGCTATGCTCTTGCTTAAAATATAATTTCATGTCTCGCAATGTTAGTGTGATGTGTGAATAGGCTATAGCTACATGTTTATGTACAAGAAAAGGAAGTACCACCCTTCACGTTTTAGTTGTAGACGGTAGCTTTGAATGTCTTGTGTGACTGAGGATGGAATGCAGCTGAGTGACCTGTTATCCAGTTGTGAGTTCTCATTTCCACTAGTGAGTGTCTCCTATTTTGTGTCCTGTACTTTAGTGATCGTTATAGAGGATAGGAGGAAATTTTTTGTAAATAAAATGGAAATATAAGAAATAGTAAAACTTCCAATCACAGAAGGCCTTCGATGTGCTAAAGTTCATGGCAAACGGGTTTTGTAGTCACTTTCCCTAGCTGTGGGTCTTGGAGACATTCGTCACCCATCTTAAGCCTCCGCGGGGAGTTTTCTTTTTTACCACAGCCGTACTTAAGACACGTCGGAGCCGAGATCACGCACAGTAACTACCCGGGCCATTATGGCCCGTAATCGTAGGTATTATTCGATTTACCGTGGCCGGCTAGCGTGGTTGTCGATCGTCAACTGTGAACTGCCCCTGGCTGGCCACACTTATGTTGGGGCTTATAATCGGTTCACAGTCGCCGGCGAGCCGAACGCCGTAATGAGCTGCCTCGGCTATAGTAGGCCTTCTCGGTGGCTTATGATCGGCTCATTACAGTTGGTTTTGAGGGTCGTCGCGAGCAATGAGTTAATCCACAGCAGAGGGATGCTGGAGCAAAAGTGTCTCATTGACGAGGGCATAGAATCGTATAGTACCTGTTAGGTCTTGTTCAGGTGAGGTTGTGCCGTGAAGTGTCCAGAATGGAAATGCCGTTATACAGGATTTTGTTCAACAGAAAAGGATAAAGCTTAATAAGCAGCCAAGATATAAAGGAACAAGTTAAAAAGAGACAAGATTTTTAAAGTGGTTTGGCACTAAAATGCCTACGTCCACTGATTCTCTTTGTTAATTTACTTCATATGGGCAGTACAAGTTAAGAAAAGTATCGACGAAGGTGTTGGATGTTCCATGCCCTCTGGAACACCTCTCCGTCCACTGTTGACAAAATATAAGCTCCGTTGTGGAGATCTTTATGAATTACATAGGGTCCGTCCCAGATTGGACCTAGTGCTCCGGGGCGTGGGAAGATCCGTTTGAGAACATGATCTCCTTCTCGTAAGCTGTCGTGCTTGACTTTGGAGTTGTATCGTGTTGCCACTTTTTGCTTGTGAGCTGCCGCTTTAAGTGCCGCATCATTTCTTCTTTCTTCAATTAGGTCCAAAGACATGTGTAGGAGTTCTTCATTCTCTTCTGGGTTGTAGTGGATCCTACGGTGAGAGGGCACTATAGTTTCAACTGGGAGCATGGCCTCCGATCCGTATGCCAAATAGAAGGGAGTATGCCCTGTTGATGTTCTGAAAGACGTGCGGTAGGCCCAAAGTGTCGTAGGAAGTTCATCCACCCAAGCGCCTTTTGACATTTCAAGCTTCTTCTTGATCAGAGTTTTGAGAATTTTGTTGACAGCTTCGACTTGTCCATTTGCCTGGGTATAAGCCACAGATGAGAAGCTTTTGTGAATTCCGTGCTCTCGGCACCAGTCGGTGAATTCCTCGCTGTCAAATTGAAGTCCATTGTCCGATATGATTTTGAGTGGAACCTCGTACCTGCATAAAACATTTTTGATGAAGAAGTTAATAACTTTTGCCGAAGATATTTTATTTAGAGGCTCTGCTTCCACCCATTTGGTGAAATAGTCAACTGCCATTACGGCATATTTGGCTCCGCCTCGGCCCATTGGCAGTTCTCCAATCAAGTCAATCCCCCATATTGCAAAGGGCCAGGGGCTGGTCATCTGAGTAATCTCATTGGTTGGTAGTCGAGGGATTTTAGCAAATTTCTGACATCTTTCTTATTTTTTGACGAAGTCCAAGACGTCTTTGTATAAGGTGGGCCAGAAATATCCATATCGGAGTATCTTCTTTGCCAGAGTCTGCCCTCTAGTGTGTTCTCCGCAACCTCCTCGATGGATGTTAGATAAGACTTCCTTGGCTTCCCTTCCAGCGACACATCTTAATAAGGGGTTAGAGAAGCCGCGCCGATAGAGGATGCCTTCTTGTACCGTGTAGCGGGAAGTTTTCCTCAAGATTTTCTTAACTTCGTTACGCCCATCGGGCAGTGTGCCATCTTGCAAGTATTTCCGGATAGGATTCATCCAAGTTTCTTCTCCGATTGTAGCTATCAGATCCTCTTGTTCGAAACTTGGGGCTAGTTGCTTTGAGATGGTTATTGTTCCGGAAGTAGTGTCGTCCTTCATGCTAGCTTGCTTTGCCAGTTTGTCGGCCTCCTGATTCTCTCCTCGAGGAATGTGTTTGATTAAATAGTGATCCAATTGATTGAGCAACAGCTTGGTCTTCTTTAGATATTCTATGAGTCGTTCTCCTCAAATCTGGAATTCTCCCATTATTTGATTTACAATAAGTTGAGAATCACTATGGAGACATAAAGAAGCGACTCCAATCTCTAGGGCAAGTTCTAATCCGGCTACCACTGCTTCATATTCTGCATCGTTGTTGGTGGCATCGAATTCCAACTTTAGGGCATAGTGTAGCTTCCTTCCCCTGGGGGTGATCATCACAATACCTGCCCCCGAGCCTTGTTCGTTTGATGCTCCATCTACAAAGAGATTCCATTTGATATCTTTTGTTATTTCAGATCGGTCTTTACCTTCGTTGGTAGTGAATTCGGCAATGAAATCGGTCATGGATTGTCCTTTGATGGCAGTGCGAGGATGGTAGGTGATATCATATTGACTCAGTTCAATGCACCATTTAAGTAGTTGCCCAGAACTGTCGGGGCGATGGAGTACCTGCCTTAGCGGTTGATCGGTTAAAACTCTGACGGAATGAGATCGGAAATAGTGTCGCAGTTTCCGTGACGTGATTAGCAAACAGTATGCTAGCTTTTCAAGTTTAGGGTATCTGGCTTCTGCCCCTGTAAATCTCTTACTTACAAAGTATATGGGCCACCGCGCGCGGTTGTCCTCTCTCACCAAAGCGGCGCTTAAAGCATGGGACGATACAGCAAGGTATAGGTATAGTTCTTCGCCTTCATTTGGAGTTGAGAGTACTGGTGGTCTCTGGAGGTGTTCGATTAGGTTAAGGAAGGCTGTCGAGCATTCGTCAGTCCATTCGAACTTTCCTTTGTCTTTCTTTAGAGCTTCAAAGAAAGGGATGCATTTGTCGGTTGCTTTAGAGATGAACCTGCTTAAGGCGGCCACTTTCCCGTTTAGGCTTTGCATCTCTCTTCGAGTGGATGGTATCTTGATATCTTGCAAAGCCCGGACTTGTTCGGGGTTTGCTTCAATCCCCCGGGCATGGACGATGAATCCCAAGAACTTTCTCGACGATACTCCGAAGGAGTACTTTAGAGGATTCAGCTTCATTCCATATTAGCGAAGTACTTGAAACATCTCGTCCAGGTGGTTTATATGATCATTGGCTTTTCTAGATTTTACCAGCATGTCATCCACATAAACTTCCATAGTTCGTCCTATTAATTCCGCAAACATCTTGTTGACGAGGCGCTGATAAGTAGCTCCGGCGTTTTTAATTCCAAACGGCATTACTCTGTAGCAGTACAATCCCCGGTCAGTGATGAAACTAGTGTGGTCTTGATCGGGGGCATGCGTAGGGATCTGGTTATATCCTGAGTATGCATCCATAAAGGATAAAAGTTCGTGTCCGGCTGTGCTGTCCATGAGTTGGTCGATTCGGGGGAGTGGGAAGCAGTCCTTCGGGCAAACGTCATTTAAGTTGGAGAAGTCGATGCATGTTCACCACTTCCCATTAGCCTTCTTTACCAGTACAGGGTTGGCGATCCATTCTAGGTAGATGGCTTCTCGTATGAAGTTATTGGCAAGTAGATTCTTTACTTCTTCCTCGAGGGCTGCTGATCGTTCTGCCCCCATGCTTCCCTTTTTCTGTTTTACTGGCACCTTGGTGGGATCGATGTTCAGTACGTGGCATGCTACGTCTGGGGAGATTCCAGTCATGTCAGCGTGCGTCCATGCAAATACATCCATGTTGTGGCGAAGAAAATCGACGAGTTGATCCTTCAATTCCACTCTTAACTGAGACCCGACTCTCAGCAGTTTACTTGGATTGTGTTTGTCTACAGATACAAATTCCATAGCCTCTGCAGGCTCAGTGGAGGCCTCCTCCTCCTTGTCCCTGGGGTCTAATTCGTTGAAAGAGTCGCTCATATATCGAAGAGGAGGGGCTTTCTTTAATTGCTATGCTTCCAAAGTTTTTCTTGCACAGAGAAGTCTCTGCATCCTTCCCTTTATCCTTCCTGCGGTTATTGTGAAGTTCAGTCACAAAGCAATCTCGAGCGGCGTCTTGATCTCCCACTATTTCTCTTATTCCATTGTCCGTTGGAAATTTCATCTTCAGGCACCACGGGGCTAGGACCATTTGGAAGTCAGACAAGGCTGGCCTTCCCAAAAAGGCGTTGTAGGCCGAGTGGTTCTCTATTAGCACAAATGTTTGTTTTCGCACAACGGAGCTGGGATGACTTCCTATTTTGATAAAGAGGTCCAGTTGCCCGAGGGGCATCTTCGCATCTCCAGTGAAGCCATGTAACGGTTTGCTGCAGGGAGACACATCCTTCATTGATAGCTTCATTTTGTCGAAAGCATGCTTGAATAGGATATTTACTGAGCTTCCAGTGTCTACTAGAATTCGGAAAACCTTGGCTGGACCGAACCAGGCAGAGATGGCCATAGGATTCATGTGAGGGTACTGCCTTCCCTCTAGATCACGCCTACTGAATGTGATGTCTCATTCTATTTCCGTTTCGGGTGGCGTTCTTCTGTAACAGAATTAACGTAGCCTTCATTGTTTCTAAGTGACTTATCGTATCTCTCCATCTCTGCCCAGCTTCCGTCGGCGATGTGTGGTCCTCCTGATATGGTAAGGACCACTATCTTCTCTTGACTGGAGCCGCTGGTGTTGCGATTTCCTCGCCTACTTCCGGGAGGGGCAGCCCTGGGTTTTGATTGACCGGAGTTGAAGTCCTGTTCTGACCTTTCACATAGCGCTCTAGTCTCTTCCTTCTGATGTGTTCTTCAATCAAGTCCCGGAGATGATGGCATTCATTGGTGTCATGCCCATGAGATTCGTGGAATCGGCAGAACTTTCCAGACTTAATTGCATTATCTGATTCTTTCTTGTGCGGGGGGGCGCTTGTATCTAACTTCGTCTTGGGTGGCCAAGAAGATGTTTTCGATTGTTTCATTTAAAGAAGTGTAAGAGTCAAATCTCGGTCCTGCCCTATATAAGAGCTTTTCCCCCTTCTTTCCCCCAGCACTATCTCTGGAGTCATTTCTTCGAACGTCCTTTGCTACCGCGGATGTGTTGCCATGAGCTGCCTTGGTTTGTTACCCTGTCTTCCTTTCAATGGCAGCGTCTTCAAGTCTCATATATTTCCCGGCTTCGTGGAAGAAATCGGGTAAGGTAGCTGGATTTTCCTCCGTTAGTCTCCTAGCAAACTTAGTATCTGGATCCATACCACTGCAGAGGGCCATTAGGATAAGTTTCTCACCGGCATCTTGGACTGCGACTGCTGCGGCGTTGAATCGGGTTAGATATTGTTGCACTATCTCCCCGGGCTTCTGTTTGATATTAGAGAGGGAATAAGCGTCCTTGGGTTGTTCCACATGAATGCGGAACTGGCTAATGAACTTTTCTTTCAACATTTCCCATGAGCTGATGGATCCTTGGGGCAGATGGCAGAATCAGGAGGTAGTTAGATCTAACAAGAATAGTGGAAAGCATTTATACAACACTCCCTCTGTTGCTCCGCTCATTAGCATATACTGTGTGTATCTCTGCAAGTGTACAACGGGGTCAGAGGTTCCATTGTTGGCATTTTCCATTCCCGGGGGGTGATGGCAGTTTCGATATTGCGGGTGAAGGGGCTGGTTACCCCAGCACTGATCCCCGATCCCTTTGTTCCCGTTGGACGCACTCTCTGAACAATCGCGCCATCCTTTCATCAGAGCTTGGAGCGGATAGAAATGAGTTTGGTTCTTCCCTGCAGGATTGATTCCGTCCAGGTGACCTGTAGGGATGGTATCGTCTATCACTCCTAACATTCTCCAACGGCCGCCTCTGGTCTTCCGGGGGCATGCTGGGGTCAGCCATAGTTGGCCCTTGCCTTGATCTTTCCCTGTTGGATTCACTTCTCAGCACTTCCTCGGGTCCCACTTCGGGCTGGACTCCAGCTCGGCCCCGTCCCATTGTGTTTCCATGGTTATGTAGCATGGCGGGCTCAGCTACATCTGACCCTTGCCTGGTACCTCCCCCGTTGGGTTCGGTTCCAAGCATTTCCTTGGGTCGGAATTCGGGCTGAGTCCGGGCTCGGCTCCTACCATAGCTGTTTCTGTTGTTAGCCTCTTCGAAGAAGAAAGACCTTTGTTGTCTCCTAGATCCTCCAGACCGGGACTCACCCCATGATTCAGTGTTGCGGTTGGTTTCTTCAACATCCCTTAAGCGTGACATGAGTTGATTCACCAAGGCTTCTTGTTGAGATGCGAAGCGGTTAGTTACTTCAGCCACAACCCTGTCCAGATCCGCCCTTGTAATTGGTTGTTCTGTAGCAGGGGCTATCGGTTTTGCCTGATTTACATTTGCTGTTGGAACTGGACGATTGTCTTGGTCTCTGATCATTGGATCTGGGATATTGCCAGTTGCGATGTTCTTTCCTTTTTTAGCATCTTTCTTCCGTCCGGGAGGCATGTTTTCCAGGCAATGGACGATTCTGATAGAAAAAGGGTTAAGTGGGAGAAGCTGAAGCTTCGAGCTCCTGATCTCAGTGGAAGCACAAAAAATGTTTGCACAAAAAATGGGCAAACACCTCCAAGTCATATGATTTAGTTGATTATATATGGTACTCAGCGATTTGGGTGATTTATGCGAACATATAAAATAGATGGACTAAACTATAAAAGACACAAAGATTTATAGTGGTTCGGCCAGAATGTGCCTAGTCCACTTTATATGTTATTCTCCTTTTCTATTCAGATTACAAGTACAAAGCTTTGATTACAAGTAACTGAAAGTTCTACTCGTACTTGAGCTCTCAAACTTGTCTTCCATTGTTGTACCCCTGCCCCTCTATTTATAGAGTGTGGCTGGGGGCAGGGGTCCTGGATGTATATAGCTGCTGGTGGGCCTGGACTGATGCAATCTGGCCTGGCAACATTGGTTCGGCAAGGCCTTGGTTCGGTGATGCATGGAAGTGCGTTGGCCCGGTAGAGGTTGGTCCGGCGGTAGGTGAAGTGGATTGGTTCGGTCGTTCATGGAAGTGGAGTTGGTCTGGTGGGACGTTGGTCCGGTAGTGACTAGGTGGAGTTTTGGTCCGGTGATGGAGGAGAGGGACTTGGTCCGGTAGGTGTTGGAGAGGCCTTGGTTCGGCAGTGAAGTGGAAAGGCTTGGTTCGGCAGTGAAGTGGAGGGGCTTGGTTCGGTAGGTGTTGGAGAGGTTTGGTTCGGTGGTACCCTCCTTGCAATGGCTCGGTGGAAACACCCCCAACATCATCATTCAAATAAAAGAAGAATCAACGAATTCTGATTGAAAATGGAAAAGTTATGCTGTCTCAAGCATGGACTCAGGTCATGTTTGCAACAGTTCAAAAACAAAAATGTGCGGGTGATTTCCAAGCTGCACATTGATTTTGCACCAATGTTTCCAGGTAACAAAGGAAAGAGTTTTGCTATGAGATTTTGCACACTTATACTACAACACATTAATTACTATCAGAAGAGAATTCGGCAGCATTTCATTGCCAAAATTGCAAGAAATTAACATGCAAAGTGGTGGTCAGAACAGTTTTAGGACAAACAAAATCGAGAATAAAACAAGACACAAAAGCAAACTTTTCATAGTTTATAGAAATTTGAAGCTTGGCTTCAGCTAGAGTTTGTGAGTTTTGATACTCGTCTTGCTGTAGGAATGCAAAAACTCGAATTAATGTAAAAAGTTTGGAGCTTTTGCTTGAATTTTAGCTTCTAGAACCTATAAAACAACATTACAACAACATGCAAGCAAGGAAACCCAATTACGAACAATCAAACTTTGCAAAAATCCAAATTTGATGTAATAGAATAAGTTTTGGAGTTGATTACCTGATAAATATAGCTATAGTTTGATTCAAATCAACAAATTAATGTAGGAATTGAAGATTTAGAGCTTGAGGGTTTATAAAGAGGAATGTTTCTGAGTTTTGTTCTGCTATGAAAGAGAATGAACGTACTGATGTTTGAGGAAAAGAAACATGTTTCTCATTTCTTTACAGGCTAGAATGAAAATGGGCTTAGACCAATATTAAATTAAACTAAAAATCAAATTAACTCTCTAACCACTTAAACACATATATACACTTATGTCATTAATAAAACAACATATATATACAAGATTTTAATATAATAAAATCTTTCAAACATATTTTCAAGTTTAACAAACATGTTAACAACAATTAAAAAGATAATTTAGTCACAAATAAATTTTTCATTATCCAAAACTCTTATTTTAATTAAATGTACAATTTACGCTATAATTTACACAACTTTACTTTTAATACCAAAAATTACACGAAAATTATTTCGTTGTATAGTTAAACATAAAAACCATTTTAACATCATTTTTACTTCTAAAAATTATTTTTATCTAATATTAAACCTTTTTATTTACAATAAACAATATATTAAATTAAATACTTCATTTAAAAATCAGTAAATGCCACATTTGGCAATAATTACTAGAATTATTGCATTTTCTAAAATTAAAATCATATATTTCTCATTTCCAACCCAAACAATCAAAATAAAGTTTTTAAAACTTTATTCTTAACATTTTATATTTATTTCAATAAATTTTATTGAATTAACATTTATTTTATCGTTTATTTAATCCAATAAATTACCAAATTAATATATTTCCATTTTCCACCATTTATTATCAATATTATCATATTAAATCTTTTTTATTCTTTCTAAAATTCATTTTTTATTCAAAAAAACAATTTTAATCTCCAATTTATTTTTATTTCTCAATATTAAATTATAATGGTACTATAATCACCATTATAATTTAATATTACAGCTAATCATCAAAACTAGGGTTGTTACACTAACAAACATATAATAAATCACAACCATGGTGAGAAACCTCTAAGGATCTCTCTAAAAATTTCTATAGAAATTGTGGACCATAAAGTAATTCCTAAGTGTGTTTATAATGATTAGTCGCTATAAAGACATAACAATTTCTAGTCCGATTCCAACCAAAGCATATATGCTTTGTTTCAAGGCTATGCTACAAGTCATAGGAAATCATATAAGTCCATATACATTACTTATGTATGATATAATTAGAAGAGATAAAGCAATATAAAACTAAGCAATGTGCATATATATTGTTTAACAATCATATATACACTGTATATTCATTTAGAAGGCGAGTTAGGTCACCCATCAACAAGCAAATAACCAAGTACAAACTCCATCTTCCTACCACAACCTTGCAAGCACCAAAACACTTCATACCTCAACCATTGCTCACAAAAATGCACAAATCCCTTATAGCTCACGATCATTCCTTATATAGGCTTGTATGCTCCTTTTCTTCAAGCCTAAAGTTGCTAGATAGTGTTATTAGGTTGTATTAGGTTATATACTGGAGTTTGGTGAAGTTAGGAATTGTTTTGAATAGATTTTTTCTTAGGAATTTTTTGAAGAGAATGGAGTGATGAGACCTTTGATTTTCCTTTTATAAATGTAAAAGCGTTTAGTTGAAGTGTGCATGTGTGTGAGTTTATATAGGCTTCAAGCGGTTAGAATGCCCTTCCGTTTACCTCCACTATTTCTAGCCAAGAAGTCTCACCCCCCCCCCCTCCACAGTGTCCCATCATGTCACCTTTCTATCTCCTCTACTTAAGCCTTAAGCATTTCCAAAGTACCCTCCTCCAAAAATATCGTTCTTTCTTCTAGATGCTTCTCCAAAATGACTTAGTGAAAAAAAGTTTTATTAGCTACTAATGATCATCTAAGTTATTTAGTGTACATAAAAAATTTGAACAACTTTATCTAGAAATAAGCTGTTTATCGATAAAATGATTTTCGGTAACATTATTGAAATTTCTTCAAAGTGTTTATTTTGCAAACATTTTTCTAAAACAACTTTACTATCATTAGTTATTATCTAAATGGGGGTTAACAAGGTTATAAAATTAATTTAATCACATTAATCTAAGATTTAAATATTTAAATAATTCAAAGATTTAAATACGAAGTGTACGAAATTCAAGGTCGTTACTACATCCATTTTGGGTGGTTGATAAGTTATCATACCCATTCTGTGTAGGTTGCCTTATCTTGGTTGTCGGTATAGAAATTATGCTTTGATTTTTATGTTTTAAATCTAACTATATCATTGATCATATTGCATGTTTATGCTTCAGTACACATTTTAGATCCAAGGACCCTATTATTACCTCATGCCATATGCTCTACACACATGTGTACATAACTATTTTAGCCATATCTCTATTTTGTATCCTGATTAAATCTGATTATGATTTTCCTTATATGTTCCGCGATTTACAAATTCTCGTTATGTGTTACTGCACAATATAATTTGTTGCTATCCCAATCCCATACTTTGAAGTTGTAATCACATTTGACAAAAAAATGTCCAATGCTTTTCTCGTGATGTGTAAACAATATTTGGATCCATAATCTTACACCTCTGGTTTAGTTTTATTTGGTTGGCATATAGTTGTTAATTGCTTTGTACACACAAACGGCCACCTATGGTGCATGTATTTTACTCCAAACAAACTCAACCCACTTTATTTTGCTATGATTTGTTCTAAACGTTTTCCATATCGGCTTAAAATGTGTTTTCGATTTTTACTGCAAGCCCAAGCCTAATAGACGCCCTCTTCATTATTGTATATTTTGGTTGTTAGTATTTCGTTTCTAAATCTTCTTAAATAGCCCAAGTTATTGGTTCCCCGTTGAAAATTCTCTACAATCTCCTCAACCAAAATATTTTCTCCCCTAATTCTTTCAATTGTTTTGACCCCTAATCTACGTGTTAATCTCCCTCTGTTTAACCATTGATCATACCATATGGAGGTTGATCTACCGTCAATAATTTTCTTCTCAATACACTTCAAACTTCTCTCCTAATTTTCAAAAGGGGTTCCAATACTCCTAAGTAGTCATTTTTAAATTCCCTATCCCAAAAGGATTGATTCTTGATGTATTCTATTTTCATCAATTTAGCCTATCTACCTTCATCATTTAACACTTTCCAAGCTTGATACCTAAAGTTGTGTTTACCTCTTCAAATACTCTCAAGCCTAGTCCACCTTCTAGTTTCTCTCTATAGACTACTTCCCATTGGATTTTGTTAAATTTCTCTTTCCAAAGAAAGTTAAGACACAAATGATTTATTTTGTTAATAGTTGTCGTTGAAAGTTTAAGACATTGCATCCAATAAGTTATAATTGAATATGTAGTTGACTTAATAACCTCCAACCTACTTCTGACACCGAGTAACTTCACTTTCCATCCATTGATCGACTGTTAACTTTGTCTAAAGTGGTGCATAGCTTTTATCCTTTAAGTTAACACTTATTAAGGGGATACCGAGGTATCTTATTGGTAATTCCCCTTGTTTGATTCCCAGAATCTCCCCATTTTCAACATTATTTTGGATCTTCCTTTGAAGAATATAGATGATTTTTCCTTACTTAGATTCGGTCCTATTATTTCTTTAAAATTTTAAAGCTATCTTTGATTACCTCTGCTCCATTTATATCTGCATTCACAAATATTAAAATTTCATCGGTGTAAATTGTGTGGATAATTCATTACCAAGTGTTGTT
Source organism: Allium cepa (assembly GCA_030765085.1). NCBI lineage: Eukaryota > Viridiplantae > Streptophyta > Magnoliopsida > Asparagales > Amaryllidaceae > Allium > Allium cepa. The sequence continues at coordinate 153,471,738 of CM060945.1, forward strand.
CTGATTGGTCCGTTCTTTACTCTTTCTTCGAACAGCAGTGTTACATACTCCATAATAACAAAAACAACAGCAAGGAAATCAGGTCACCTTGTAAATTCCTAATTTTCTCTTGAAATACCAAGCTGAGTTGTCCTGATCTATTATTGGGAAGCTAGGCGAATTGATTGTTGGAACACAACTAGTATGTTGTGGGGTAAGTCGGTAAATTTCAAAAAAAAATTCCATTTTGGAACTTATTGGTTCAGTGACTTCTAAATTCATTTGGACTTATCTAAATATATTTTTAAACAGAATCAATATTTTATTTATTTTGTAGTAAAGTGGTATTATATTAATATTATGATTAATATGTAGTATAATATATGTATGATATACACATATGGTTGTACGTGCATGTGCAATATAAAAGATGTATACGGTTTAACATGCACATGTATAGATGTTGGGATTTACAGCACAACGTGTACATTAGCCCTTCCATATACATATGTGTCATCTAATATGTGTGTGTGTGTATGTATGTATGTATGTATGTAAATTACTAAATAATATTTACAAAGTATATATGATTTTATGTAAATATGTGTGTGTGTATATGTATGTATGTATGTGTATATGTAAATTACTAAATAATATTTATAAAGTATATATAATTTTATGTAAACATGTGTGTGTGTGTGTTTAACATTATAATATATTATGACTGCAATCTAATATAAATAGCTGTAAATTAAAATTAAAACTTAAAATTCAAATGCTAGATCTTTAATCTAGATATGTATCGTAAAATATCTCACAATTCAAATTTATATTAGCATATTAATTTTAAATAAATACGCACACACAATATCATATAAACACATAACAAATTAATATTAAGAAATATATAAATTTATGAAATTTATTTAATGTAAATGTATGATTATATATATAGACATACATACATTTGGCAAAACGATAATAAGTTTTTTCTAATTTAAATTTTATGGTTTAAGAAGATGGTTTTTTATTTTATTGATTTCCACAAAGAAATCATTTAAATATATACATACACAGACTTACATACATACATACACACACAGATATATATATATATATATATATATATATATATATATTGAAAGCAATTTAATACATGTATAAATTTTATTAAAGTAATATTTGCATATTATATATATATATATATATATTATAGATATGTATGTATTGTAAAACTTAGGTTTTGTGTCTAAATAAATTATAATATATATGGCTTAATTTTTTGTAAATTTGAAATCGTATTATGTATGTTGGCAAAATTTATATGTGTATTAAAAATATAATACACACACATGTATATCTTAAAATCAAACTTGTTTAAAAATTATTAAATTATTTTTTTCATTATTCATTGCTGAATGATATATGAATACAAACATGTAGAAAATATTTTAACAAACACATATATAAACAAATGTATAAATCCAATGTTGATGACACTAATATATATGGATTCATGATAGTATATATTAACTAAGCATATATGTATATATATATAACATAATAAACAATTTTTTATACATATTTAAGTATAAAACATGGATTGTTACCTTTCACCAAAGCCTAGATAAAACACTCTAAACATAGATTCAGACCGCCTTAGAATAATTTCAGATCCAGAAAGTGCAACCATCCTGAATGCTGCTGCTACTAGTGTATGTATTGATTTTATAAAATATTTTAGAGCTTAAAAATTTAAGGAAATAAGAGGGGAAGTGGCTGGCATTTGCTGGTTGGAGGGAGGCAAAAATCAAAAGCGAATGTGTGAGTTAGAGTTATTTAAATAAAGTAGATTCCAAGGAGTGAAAAAAGGATCTATATCCACTTTATTCTCTAACTCATGCTCCCCTTTTTCATTCAGAAGTAAACACCCTTCAAGCCATCATATAGCCGACCTTAGGTGCATAACTACAGCCAGCTATAGCAGCCCCCTCTTTGGGTCTCAAAGTCTGTAACAACCTTGTATTTTGTGATTATTTCGATTTGTATATTTTAATTATTTTAAATTGAATTTTTGAATTATAAAAACTTTATTATATTTATTAAAATAGATAAAAAATTATATAAAAAAATATATTTCGATTTTTATGTGAATTATAATTTCAAACCTGAATAAATAGAATATTTTCCAGAAAAGTGGATTTTTGGTCAATCTGGTCAAACTTTGACTTTTGAATTTAAAATTTAAATTTTTTAATTTTATATTTTATTATGAAAATAAATTTAATTTCAAGAATACTGCCTTTTGTTTTGTTGAAATTAGATTTATATTGTGAAAGTTATGCTTTTTACAATATTGCATGTAAATTGATTTATTTAATAAAATTTTCTCTTTTAATTTTCATAAATAATATTTTTGTTTGTCAAATAATGTTCTACTTTGTATATATGTGTGTAATATGACATGTTAGATATATATTTTTATTTTAAAACATTTTTAAAGTGATGTTATAATTTTCCAAAGCGTATTATATTTTGTTTTCAATTTTTAAAACCCTGGTTTCTACTACTTAGCTATTCTGTTAATTAATTTATATTTATCTAAAATTTATTTATTTCTTTCTTTTAATACATTTTTTTTTATTTACATACATTTTCATTTGTTTAAAAATGCAAAAAGAAAATAAGAAATATGAAGAGTTTGAACTTTTCATTTACCTTAAACTTTTCATATTCTTTTACCTTTCATTTCAAACAACACTTGCATTCAATTTGGCTGACCATATCACTTTCTTCAGCCGAAAATTTCTCCATTTCTCACGCAAAAGAAAAACATTTCTCATCTCAAACATTCAGCCTTCATTTCTGAACTTTTGGTAATGGTTTCTACTCTTTTATTTCTCTTTTTCTTCTTGTTTTACTTATTTTTCTTGCCTTGCCTTCACCTATGATGCTCGGCCTTGTGCTCCTCCATCACCATAGCTCCTCCACCAACACATATAAGGCTACAAAGCCCTCCTACCACCTCTGGCTAGTCACGGTCGTGCACCCCTATGTTGCAAAGTTCCACAAAAGATTGCATTTTCCACTTGAATGCATGCTAGCCGAACTCAACTTGCCTTCACCACTTCACCACCCTCTCGGCCACCACTTGCACCATTTTCTCCAGCACTACCTGACCCTTAGCTACTGCCAAACCATCACCTAACCTCCATTAGGCCTGGTGTGAGGCCCCACATCTATACCTACGCTAGCCAAGGACACTACAAAGTAATGTCGTCAACTAACACGGAGAATAAGGCTAGTTGGGAGCGACCATCTATAGCCTTGCTCTAACTATCTATTTGATACATCGAAAATAGCCATACCAAGCAGGTCGACATACCCAATGAATGCTTAAAACAAAACCATAGGTGGTTGGAGAATCTATCAGAACAGAATATAACAACTCAAATATAATATACATCACAGAACAGTAGATCATCATATACACATATACAGATACATAACAGAGTATACGAACTGAAACATGTCAAGTGGTATAGCAAACCAAAATATACAGACGAATCCAAAAGAATACATATATCAGAGTTACAATAAAAGGGACTACACAAAAAGCTTTAAAAAAAAGGAGCAAGCTGAATAGTCCATGCGGAAGCAAAATAGGCTAAGTCCAAAAGCACCTAACCTGAGACATCTCAGTCTGACCCGAGTATAAATACACGGATCAGTCTAGCTAAACAAATCAGTTAGATAAACTGAACAACAATAACCTGCAAGGTCACAAAGTATAACAAATATCTCTACAAGAGATAACACAATCATCTAACAAAAGATGAATCATAACAGAACAAGCCTCATATCATCGGCAACACAATAAACAAAGGATATGAATATCCCAAAACAAGCCAAAAAGGAAAATAACAAATACTAATGAAGGTAACACAAGTTCAACAAGGTAATCGCAATATATCGTGCGGCTCAAAAAGACCAACACCGAAGGGTAATACCTAGGGAATATACATATCAAATGAAACATCAGAAAATTTGCACGTGCTCAGTACTGTATAAACAAGGATCCATAAGCCCGAAGGCTCTAAACCCAAATATCACTCGAGCGGCTCATAAAGACCAACTCCAAAAGCGATAATATTAGGGCAACAAACCCGAAGGCACAAACCCGCAGGTACAAACCCGAAGGCAACATACCCGAAGGCAACATACCCAAGGGCAACAAACCTAAAGGAGAGTCCGAAGACACTATCCCTAAAGCAACAAACCGTAGTGGTGAAGGTCTGGAGGCCCAGTACTGGACACCACTAACTGGCAGAATGTGTCACAACTCCCGAAAAGGAATCTGAAAAGTGGTAACGTGAGTCCCATAACCACTCGTTCGCACTCAACGGTTTACCATATGTTAGTTAATTTCACACTCAAAGAAGTACAAAGTTTACCCCATCTCATCGGTAAACCAGACCAAAGGTCAAAACAATCAATCGAATAGGTCAGGGATTAATCGAAAAGCTAAACGAACGGATTCATGGTCCGTGTTTTACTTAACCATTTAATCTCCTTTCCACTCCGCTCGAAGTGCGAAATTGTGTGTGTGCGTTTTAAATAGAATTTATAAATTGGAGAAACGAGCTTTTAATGCAATTTAGAAGATTATTTTATAAAAACCCGTGGATGAAGTCAAAAAGGAATCATCAAGGTCAATATGCATAAACAACTAATTGGAATCAATTTAAATCGATAAAAGTTGGAATCACAAACAAATAGGCATAATAGGCAAAATGAAGCAGGTCAGTCGTGGTCTACTACAGTCAGTCGACTTAACCATAACCCGAGAGTTTTTGAACTCTGCTGTCAGTCGACTGACTACAGTGGGTCAGTCGACTGGCTGTAGCTGGAAATGTTTTCCATCCTAGCAAATGGAGGAGCAAACTCTCACCATTTGCAACCGGTCGAGCAATGGACTTGAGGGGCTTTTGCCAATCGGTAACCCAGAACCATTGACACTCCGATTCACCACCAAAAACATGATCAAACATCAAAGTTATGATTTTCAAAGATTTGACTCCAAAACACAAAAAATTGGAATGTTCACCAATTCAATTCAAACCAAAGGCAAATGCACATGAATAAGTGTTAGGAACTCATACCTAACAACCCAACATAGTTGTAAACATAGATGTGAGGTAAAAATCTCACCTTTTAACTCAAAAACAAGGATGGAAAGCTCAAATGCAAAGAAAAGACCAACCACTCTCCACTTCAACTCTACTAGCTTCAATTTAAGATCAAAACAAGTATTTTCCTAAGTTAGGTTTAGGAAACTTTCTGAAATTGAAGGAGAAAGAGTTGGAGAAGATGAAGAGGAGGCTTACCTATAGCTTCACTTAGATTTTGGAGCAAGAATTCAAGTTTGCAAAGTAAACTAGGGCTTGGAATTTCTATTTCCCATTCTCTTCCCCCATTTTCAGTTTTTGCTTAAGCTTAAGAAATGAAAATGTGTGAATGGAAGGAGAGAAAGGGTTGAGTTGGTTTATAGAATAGTTTGGTGAAACCTGAACCCAAAAGCCTACTTAGCAAATAGCAAAATTCGACTTACTCCAAGCATATCAAAGCTTATACTCAAAAAGATCGCAAACGCCATTTTAGAATCAATGGAAGTGGTTTCGAGTCCTAATTCTGCCGTTTGCAAAAAGTAACATTTCGGACCTAAAATCCGACTAACGACGCTATATTTAAATAAAGCATTTAAATATATAATCGTTAAATATGCGGATTGTTACAGATCTCCCCTCCTGACAAAATTGCGTCCACGCAATTGCTAGAGACAACTACATATAAACAACATCCAAAAAGAAAAGGGAATAAGCTTGAGATGAAAGGATATACTCACTGTTTCCAAGCAAAGATAGAAAACCCGGATAAGATCGCTCAATAAACTCTCTGGTTTCCCAAGTACAGTCATTGGGATTAGCGGACCATTGAACTTTAATGAGCGGCACGTCCTTGTTTCGAAGGTGTCGCACCTCCGTGTCAAGAATGCGAATAGCCTGCTGTACAATAGATAAGTCCGGTGAGATCTCAAGCTCTTGCCAATCAGGAGAAGCGATAGCAGAATCTGACTGCCGAAGACACTTCCAAAGTTGCGAGACGTGAAGCACATCATGAATACTAAATAAATGAGCAGGAAGTGAAACTCTATAAGCCACAGGGCCAATACGTTCACTAATAGAAAGTGGTCCTATGAAACGAGGAGCCAATTTCCTAGTCGTACTGAAACATATAACCCCCTTCAAAGGAGAAACACGAATAAGGACAAGATCACCAATCGAGAATTCGAGAGGCTTCCTACGGTTGTCCGCGTAGAATTTCTGGCGACTCTATGCCTCTTTCATTCTCAACCGGATAAGATCAATCTTCTCAGAAGAATCATGAAAAAAATCTGGACCGAGAATAAGCTGCTCCCCAGATTCCAACCAACAAGAAGGTGATCGACATGGCCTTCCGTATAAGGCTTGGAAAGGAGACATACCGATACTAGACTGAAAACTATTGTTGTAGGAGAACTCTACAAGAGGTAGGTGATCTTCCCAACTACCACCGAAATCAAAAATACAAATATGAAGAAGATCCTCCAAGATACGATTCACCCGTTCAGTCTGTCCGTCAGGCTGCGGATGATAAGCTGTGCTAAAATTAAGCTTTGTTCCCAATGCTTGCTGAAGAATCCGCCAAAAATGACTCATGAATAAAGGATCACAGACACTCACAATAGAACTAGGAACACCATGAAGTCTCACGATTTCCTTGACATACAACTTAGCCAAATGCGAAGCGGTCCTATTAGACTTAATAGGAATAAAATGAGCAGACTTGGTGAGGCGATCAACAATAACCCAGATGCTAGAATGTCCCGATCGCGATCGAGGTAGGCTGTCAATGAAATCCATAGAAATCTGATCCCATTTCCACAATGGAATCTCAAGAGGCTGAAGAAGACACAAAGGACGTTGGTGTTCGGCCTTAATATGCTGACAGGTTATGCAATTACTCACATAAATCGCCACATTGCGCTTCATGCCTTCCCAATAATAAAGACGACGCATATCGGCATACATCTTACTACTACCGGGATGAATGGTATACTTAGAACGGTGACAGTCATCAAGAATGTCATGCCTAAGTGCAAAATCAGAAGGCATAAAAAGACGGTTCTTCTTGCGAAGACACCCATGAGAATCAATGCTAAAATCCCGCAACGCCTCATCACAGGATCCAGACTCACAGAGCTGAATAAGATGCATCAAATCATGATCACGCTGCTGAGCATCGGCAATACGATCCAATAAAATAGGTCAGGCTCCCAAACTAAGTAATAGAATAGGAGAATCAGAAGATGAACCTCGATCACGAATTTCACGAAAAGATAGAGTCTCAAGAACATCCCATTCGGCAAGCATCATAGAAACAGCAGCCAAATGTTTGCGACTAAGCGCATCCGCAACACGATTACCCTTTCCAGGGGTATACTGGATATCAAAATCATAGGAAGCAAGAAACTCGAGCCAACGCTGTTGTCTCATATTGAGTTCCTTCTGAGTGAACAAATACTTCAAGGATTTATGATCGGTATAGAGAATGAAGCGCTTGCCCAATAAATAGTGTCGCCAAATCTTCAAGGAAAAGACAATGGCGGCTAACTCAAGATCATGAGTGGCATAGAGAACTTCATTCGGACGCAGTTGCCTAGAAGCATAAGCAACCACCCGATCCTTCAGCATAAGAACAGCACCGAGACCACTACCACAAACATCGGTGTAAACAACAAGATCATGATTCCCTTCAGGAACCACAAGAATAGGAGCATTAGTGAGGAGTCCCTTTAATGTCAGAAAGGAAGCTTCACACTTATCGGACCAAACAAAACGAATGCCTTTCCGAGTAAGGCTAGTGAGAGGAAGCACAACACGGGAAAAATCCTTAATGAACCGATGGTAATAACCCGCCAATCCAAGGAAACTACGAATCTCATGCACATTCTCAGGCTTCTTCCAATTCTGGATGGCTTCGATCTTTGAGGGATCGACTGAAATGCCGTCGGAAGATACAACATGGCCTAAGAACTTAACCATATTCTCCCAAAAGTGGCACTTGGAGAATTTGGCCCTAAGCTGATGGTGACGGAGAGTACTCAAGACAATTCTCAAGTGATCAGCATGCTCAGCTTCAGACTTAGAATAAAAAAGGATATCATCAATGAACACAAGGATGAACTTATCGAGATATTCCCGAAATACCCGATTCATGAGATCAAAAAAGAAAGCAGGAGCGTTCGTTAAACCGAACGGCATAACGAGCCACTCAAAAGAACCTTAACGAGTGCGGAAAGCGGTAAGAGGTATGCTATCCTCCACGACTCGTAACTGATGAAAACCTGTGGCAAGGTCGAGCTGAGAAAAGACCTTAGCACCACTCAATAAATCGAACATATCATCGATTCTAGGCAATGGATACCTATTCCTGATGGTTAACTCGTTAAGCTTGCGATAGTCAATGCAATGCCTAAGAGTTCCATCAGACTTCTTCACGATGACGACCGCGGATCCCCACGGAGAAAAACTAGACTGAATCAACTGCTTGGACTCAAGCTCTAAAAGCTGCTTCTTGAGTTCCTCATTTTCCTTTGTAGACATCCTCGTGGGAGGACGACAAGCTGGCTGCGCGCCTGAAATAAGATCAATGCGGAACTCAATTGCCCGCTTGGGTGGCAAACCCGAAACAGGCTCAAAAACATCAGAAAAGTCACAAGCAATAGGAATACGAGATATACTATCATCATCTCGCAAGTCAAGAGAATGTAAAGCCATTTCGGAATCATCCACATCCCCAAGAACAAGTAATAGCTGAGTAGGCGAATCCGGATGTCGAAGATACAAAATTCTCTCCGAACAAATAATCCTGGCATCATATCTCACTAGCCAGTCCATACCCAAAATCATATCAAATCCCAGACAAGAAATAACGTGCAGATTCGCACGAAAAGAAAAGCCACATAAAACAATCTCAACATCATCACAAAGCAATCTAAGGGTCGCAGATCCCCCAATAGGATTTGCAATCCTCAAAGAAGTAACCAAACAAGAAACATCCAAAGATAGATCATCAATGAGCTTTTTCGATACGAAAGAATGTGATGCACCCGTATCGAAAAGAACTCGTATACTATGGTCATTAAATAAAATAGAACCTTCCAAAATAGATGGAGATATACCTTTGGGTTGAGAAGGACCTTCAGAAGCCTTAGCAGCATGAAGCTTGCTAGACTTGGCACCAGCAGGAGCAATAGGGCAGGTAGAAACATGATGGCCTTCCTTCTTGCAATAACGGCAGAAGAGACGCCTAGAACAAGCTCGAATCATATGATCAGGAGAACCAAAATTGAAACACTTTCTAATGAAAGGTGTTCCAGAAGGCTGAGGCTGAGAACTAGAACCACCAGCCTTCTTCTTCTTAGAAGGAAAAGACCTGGACTTCTGAAATGGAAACTGCTTGTTGTTGGGGTTCTTCGAAACCTCAACATCATCACCACTATCACACTCCTTCTCGACGGTTTCGAGATAAAGTGCCGAATCAACCAACTCCTCAAAAGAGAGCTGAAGTTAGAGAAACAAAGACTTCTTAAGATATTTCTTAAGACTAGAGACAAACTTCAGATTCTTCTTATAAGAAGTACTAATGAATTCAAGACCATACTTAGATAAAGCCTCGAATGATGCAACATATTCAGAAACAGAAGATTTTCCTTGCTTCAACTCAAGAAAGCAACGGGCCAATAAAACTTTTTTAGATTCAGGAACGAACTTAAGTTCGAATCGTCCCCGAAACTGAGTCCAAGGAAGAGTAGACTCATTAATTTCGGCTACAAGAAGCTCATACCAATCAAGAGCAAGCCCTTGTAATAAGCTAGAAGTTACAAGAACTCTATCATGATCAGAAAGATCCATGCGAGAGAAGATACGCTCCCACATGCGAAACCAAGCTTGGACTTCAAGAACAGACTCGGACCCTTTAAACGGCTTTCCTCCAAGATGTGAAAAATCACTGCACATGCGTGCAAAGGCAGACTTGTGAGGTGGAGATACTCAAGGAGGAACTGGAGGCTGAGTGCTCCTAAACAACTCCAAAAACTGATCTGCAGACATATAAACGCCATCCGGATGTGAGCCGCTGGATTGCCCAGCATCCGAACGTCATCCTCTGCCTCTTCCAGCCATACGCTGAAAGTAAGATAACAATAAGATTATCACAAGGTAGATGTCACTAATTCAAATGTGGAATACTACGGAACAAAATGCATTCCTAGATGTATTCCCACATTCTATCTACCACCACGGCACAGAAGGAATATAGAGGCACGATGGTTCAAAGATTTGTAACACTTATACACTTTGATGTACCGGAATATGTGCTTCAATTCTGTGTTTATCATATTTTGTTCTGAACCTCGCTCTGATACCAAGCTGTGACGCCCCACCTCTATACTCACGCTAGCCAAGGACACTACAAAGTAATGCCATCAACTAACACGGAGAATAAGGCTGGTTGGGAGCGACCATCTATAGCCTTGCTCTAACTATCTATTGGATACATCGACAATAGCCATACCAAGCAGGTCGACATACCCGATGAATACTTAAAACAAAACCATAGGTGGTTGGAGAATCTATCATAACAGAATATAACAACTCAAATGTAATATGCATCATAGAACAGTAAATCATCATATACACATATACAGATACATAACAGAGTATACGAACTGAAACATGTCAAGTGGTATAGCAAACCATAATATAAAGACGTATCCGAAAGAATACATATATCAGAGTTACAATAAAAGGGACTACACAAAAAGCTTTAACAAAAAGGAGCAAGCTGAATAGTCCATGCGGAAGCAAAATAGGCTAAGTCCAAAAGCACCTAACCTGAAACATCTCGGTCTGACCTAAGTATAAATACACGGGTCAGTCTAGCTAAAAAAATCAGTTAGATAAACTGAACAACAATAACCTGCTAGGTCACAAAGTATAACAAATATCTCTACAAGAGATAACACAATCATCTAACAAAAGATGAATCATAACAGAACAAGCCTCATATCGTCCGCAACACAATAAACAAAGGATACGAATATCCCAAAACAAGCCAAAAAGGCAAATAACAAATACCAATGAAGGTAACACAATTTCCACAAGGTAATCGCAATATATCGTGCGGCTCAAAAAGACCAACACCGAAGGGCAATACCTAGAGAATATACATATCAAATGAAACATCAGAAAATTTGCACATGCTCAGTACTGTATAAACAAGGATCCATAAGCCCGAAGGCTCCAAACCCAAATATCACTCAAGCGGGTCATAAAGACCAACTCCAAAAGCGATAATATTAGGGCAACAAACCCGAAGGCACAAACCCGTAGGTACAATCCCGAAGGCAACATACCCGAAGGCAACATACCCAAAGGCAACAAACCTGAAGGAGAGTCCAAAGACACTATCCCAAAGGCAACAAACCGTAGTGGTGAAGGTCCGGAGGCCCAGTACTGGACACCACTAACTGGCAGAATGTGTCACAACTCCCGAAAAGGAATCTGAAAAGTGGTAACGTGAGTCCCATAACCACTCGTTCGCACTCAACGGTTTACCATATGTTAGTTAATTTCACACTCAAAGCAGTACAAAGTTTACCCCATCTCATCGGTAAACCAGACCAAAGGTCAAAACAATCAATCGAATAGGTCAGGGATTAATCGAAAAGCTAAACGAACGGATTCATGGTCCGTGTTTTACTTAACCATTTAATCTCCTTTCCACTCCGCTCGAAGTGCGAAATTGTGTGTGTGCGTTATAAATAGAATTTATAAATTGGAGAAACGAGCTTTTAATGCAATTTAGAAGATTGTTTTATAAAAACCCGTGGATGAAGTCAAAAAGGAATCATCAAGGTCAAATATGCATAAACAACTAATTGGAATCAATTTAAATCGATAAAAGTTGGAATCACAAACAAATAGTGTAACAACCATAGATTTTACAAATATTTTAATTTTTACTTTATTTTTATTTTGCAATTATTTTAAACTTTTTAAATTTCAAACATTTCATTTTTTTATATAAATGTTGATTATTAAGTGAATTATAGTTTTAAACTGGTATAAATTAGATATTTTACCAAAAAATGAAATTGTGGTCAAACTGGTCAAGCTTTGACTTTTAACTTAAAAATTTAAAAGTTTGAAATTATAAATTTTATCTTTTATTATGAAAATAGATTTAATAAAATGAACACTGCTTTTTGTTTCGTTGAAAACGGAGTTAAACTGTAAAAGTTATGCACATTTCAATTTTGGGTGTAATTTGATTTATTTAACAATTTTGTCTATTTTAAATTATATAAATTATATTTTTATTTGTCATATTTTATTTTAATATGTGTTAATCTGTTATTTTATGTATATTTTTGTCTTTTAATATTTTTTAAGTGATAGTATAATTCTTCTAAAGCATACTTGAATTTGTTTCAAAATTTTAAAGCCTAGTTTCCATTTTTCTGCTAATTTCTTCATCAAATTTTATTTAATTAAAATATATTTATTTATTTTTGTGAATTAATTTTATTTTGTGTTCTTATCTTTATTTTTAAATGTTTTTAAGTACATAAAAAGTTTCCAAAGTTAATTGCATTTATTTTTCATATTTTCAAGACTAGTTGCAAATTTTGCTGTTTTATTTAATCAAATTATATGTATAATGAATATTTATTTATTTATTTTTGTTTATTTAATAAATTTTCGTACTTTTATCTGAATTTATATATATATTTCAGTTATTTAAAAATTAAAATAAATTGATGGAAATTTTAAAGGTTTTAAACACTTTAACTTCCAAAGCCTTTTTACATTCCGACCTTTCATTTTCTCAACTCCACTATTTAATGATTTTTTTGCCGTGCTTTCATTTCTCATTCCAGCTGCATCTCCCTCATTTTTCACGTATGCTAACCTTCTCAAACTCAAAAAAAAAATTGCACGGCCATTGCTTCAAAGGTTTGGGTAAAATTCATCTCCTTCTTCCTTGTTTTTCTAGTTTTCTATTGAATTTTGTATATGTTCTCTACCTTCATAGCTTTGTTCCTCCACCTCCAGCTGCTAGGACGACCCCATCACCACCACAACCAGCCACCACCACCTCCAGATCACCACCCCATCAGGCCGACCTGCCCTAGGCAAGAGATCCACCCTCCATTTACACAAACCATCACCATATAGTTTAGGCCGAGCATACCCTTCCTCTATCACCACTTCCACCGCCTTTGCCACCACTTCCTCCACCACCCCTTGCTCTGACCTAACCACCACCCACTGCCACATCACCCACCACCATCTGGACACCTGGCCATGCCCCTATATCTTGAGGCCGATCCCATGTATAGCCTAGAAATGATGATATGTTGCCTGGTGTGTAGATTGTTGCAACCTATGTCCATCACCTTCAATTTCCACAATGGCCATCACCAATAGCCTCCACCACCTGATCTTCCACCACCTCTAGCTGCCACATCAGACCCCACCTGACCTTCGCATTTCATGGCTGGACCTACAACAGCAAGGGCCGAACCCTATGGTGCAAGAAAAGCCACCATTTGCCTTAGAACCCTTTGTATTCCATTGCCTTCTCTACTTGTAACTCCCACTCACCTTATCACCTTGTAGCCGAGCCTATACTGGACCCAAACCAAACCTTAATCCACGCCTTGGCTATGCTATTTCAGTTCATAACTGAAGTATGTGAAGTTGAGAACAAGTGCAAACCATTTAACTTGTTTTGGACATTGATTTCTAGTGTTGTTCAAGTGTTACATTGTTTTTTAACTTATATGTTACATTGTTTTGTGTAAATGTTAACAAGGCAATTATCTTTGGCTCTATCAATATCAAATCTTTGTCGTGCCATTATGCTTTTGAAGATCTCAGTTTGTGTCAGTTGTATTGCAATCTCCAGCTCAAACAAGTGAGTAAATCTCACCAGACTAATATGTACTTATATAGTTGATAAATGGACATCATTTGAATCTGTAACTTATATCATCTTGTTATAACTGCTATATTATTATCACACGATGTTCACAGCTGTTATTACACCTATTATATCATATATTACTGTTATTTAATGCCATTTCTGTTATTTATATCAATTATCACCACTGCAAGTTCCCTTTAGATTAGAATCACTATGGGTTGAAATGATACATACCCGAACGGACTTTAGAATAAGGGAAAATTGTTATGGGCTGAAATGATAGGCCTAAATGATTTCCAATTTATTTCATTTACTTGGGACTGCGGGTTTGAAATGATAAAATTCGGATTTTCTTTGTAAATTACGGGTTGAAATGATATATTACCCGTATCACTTTCCTAGTGTAGAAAATTATATACAGACCCGTAGTTAATATATGTTTTTCTAAAAAATTGAAAATTATTTTAGAAATGTAAATATTAAAATATTTTGATTTAACTAATTAAAAAGGATTTTTGTAAAATATTATTGATTTTCTGAATAATTATAAGTGAAATGAATTAATGAAAAAGTTAGAAAATTTTGAATGTAAGTTATTTTGGAAAATTTGGTTTAATTATAATTAGAAATTAAATTGAATATAAAATTATGATAAATTTATGATAATTTGAATTTAAATGAATTTAAAGTGATTTTATATCATATTAATGATTTTTTTTATAAAGTTGAAATGTGAAATGAATGAATATTTAAGTTGAAAATTTGAAGTATAACTAAAATTGGAAATTTATGAAATTGACTTAAAAGTGAATTTTTAGTTAAGTAAATAAAAATAAAAATAAGTTATACTTGAGAATTTGAACTTAAGTGTTAAGTTGAAATTTAATGTAATGAAATTAAAATTGAACATTGCAATTTAATAAGTGAATTATTATTAAATATTGATTTTTTGAACGAAATTTTACTTTATAAAATCATGAACTTAAGAAAAATTAAATGATGTTTATAAATGTGAAATTGTATGATTTTATAAGTTAAAAATGTTTCAAATAAAAATATAATTGGTTGTGAAATTATATTGAATATTTGAAGTTAATTAACTGCATTTTTGAAATGCTATTAATTGCAATGTAAATGATATTACAGCATTTGTAAATGCTGTAGTTGATGATAATGAACTAAAAAGCTAAATTAAATTAAAGGCTATTATAGCAATCTTTTTAAGTGTTATAATTGTTGAATTTACCTAAGTTTATTTGAAATTTAAGTAAACCCTATTACAGCATTTTTAAAATGCTGTCTTTTGTTAAATTGAACTGTTTTGAATGTAACTTTCCGTAGCGTTTTTCTAAATGCTGCGAAAAGTGGATTTTCACTGTTTTGATAAACTTATGTGAATAAATGAACTTTGGAAGTTGAAAATTTTGGAAATTTAATTATTAAATATCATAACTTCATTTTAATGATTTAAAATGACTTTTGAAATATAAACTGTTTTGAAATGTAAATTGAAATGGTATTTCAAATTGAATAATGATTTGAAATGAATGTGGTTTTGAAAAGATATGATATTTTTGGTGTATTAAAATGATTTTAAATGAAGTTGGAAAGATATGATATTTTTTGATATATTAAAATCATTTGAAATGTGGTTCTGAAAAGATATGATATTTTGATATAGTAAAATGATTTGAATGAAGCTTTGAAAAGATATGATATTTTTTGATATATTAAAATGATTTGAAATGTGGTTTTGAAAAGATATGATATTTTGATATACTAAAATGATTTGAAATGAAGTTTTGGAAAGATATGATATTTTTGATATAATAAAATGATTTGAATGAAGCTTTGGAAAGATATGATATCTTTTAATATATTAAAATGATTTGAAATGAAGTTTTGGAAAGATATGATATTTTGATATAGTAAAATGATTTGAATGAATCTTTGGAAAGTTTTAAAACATTTGATATATTAAAATGATTTGAAATGAAGTTTTGGGAAGATATGATATTTTGATTTATTGAAATGATTTGATAGGAAGTTTTGGAAAGATTGATGTTTTTGAAATGGTTTGGAATTAATATAATCTTTATTTTGATAAAGATTTGGATTTGAAATGATATTCTTTTTTTTTGAATTATAAATACCATTTTAAAATTATAACTACGGTTTATAATAACGATGGGTTGGCAAAGAGACCGGGATCAGATATCTGGCATACTCTCTGTCGATACCGAAAACCACTTTGACAACCGTGTACGCGGTGGAGATTGCAGAATGAAGTAGGATGGTGGAGACGTTCTTGAGGTATATTACGTGGAGCCAACTCCCATGAGTTGGCATAAGGTGGCTAAAACAGGAGCGATCTCGGGTCAAGTGAGGTCATTCCTCCGATCGGACACATTCCTTCGATACTATACTCTTACTTGTGATTGATTAGATGGCCATCCTTCGATTTTGATATGGGAGTGTGTTCCGAGGTGGGCGTGTGTGGCTGCTGCGTTACCACCAGCCTATGTGCGTAATTGGTATATCTACCTTGGCATTGCCTTGTGTGCCGTGTCACCTACCATACCAAGACTTTACTACGAGTTTGTTTTTCTCCCGTAGCCCGTGTGGTATCCTCTGACAGTCACCCGGAGTGGAGATGGCATGATATTGGATGGACTACTGGGACTATTATGTGTGAAGGGTGATATGGGTCGCTCGGAACGCTATTTAAAGTATGTTTATTTTACTGTAGACATTATTATAATAGCGAAATATTACTACATAGTAAATAGTTTAATGGATCCTTAGAGGATGGGCGGTCCCAGGCATCCTTTAAGTTACTTGTACCTACACTTGAGTTGGTTTGCATTATATAAGTATATATTGTCATGACTCGAGTGTTTGTATTTTTATTTACGCTTGGATCAGCTTGAGTATTCACAGATTCGGATTTCCACTTTCTGGAGATTAGAATCACTGGAGATTATCTTCTTGTCTTGTTTATCTATTTCACTCCCCGTTATCCTGTTGTTTCTAGTATTGTTTTCAACTTGTACTTGGTTATCATATTTAGACTTCTATTTTCCTTTATTTCTTCTGTTGTATCTTATTTAACTCTGATGTATCTTATATTTATATAGTGGCTTCATGAACTACTATTTGTTTTACTTCCGCTGCATTATTAAATACTCTGTGTCAGTGATCTGTGATTATTATTTACTGTATACTCTGAGATTTTCCAAGTTTTATTTACAACGCGGTATTTTGAGCAATTCAATTCCGGCATGAGTGTCTACCAGTACACTTATAATGGATGCGAATGGTTGAAAATATCGGGTTGTTACAGTTGGTATCAGAGCTTTGGCTTTGAGGAAAACATAGAATATATGGTAAACTTAATTTCAGAATCACTTTCATTCGAGCTTGAATCTCTTCATTTTTATTCGATTTCTTTTGAATTTTGGAACGTTCCCTGCGGTTCCAAAATTCATTCTTGTCCCTCACTATTCATCTTCTTTTGATTCCGGAGTATCCCGTAACTCCATTTCGAATGATCTTTATATTGAATTGGAGGTCTCGCCAATATTCTAACCTTTATGTAAAGGAATGAAACTCGTTTACAATTAGCATCGATTCACCAGAGATTTTATCCTTGGTTTAGATGCTAATATCTTTATTATTTCAAACACTATCTCTTGAGATTGAATGTAGATTTACCCCAGAAAATCCACATCGATCTGATTCTATAAGTCATGGTTGACCCGGATAAGGTTACCCATGGTTTATTTAAGCTTATCCATCTCCCTACTCTGTTTAACCATCTTGTCTTTTGTTTCTAAACCATCTCCAAACATTTTGAACTATACTTGTAAATCTATGTTTTATATATTGTGTTGTTTGAGTTGATGATGTTGATTTGGGTTTCCGATCGATTCGTTTGATCAACGCTATCGATAGGATTTCTAAAACAGTTTGACAGAACAAACTGACACAATATTATTTTAAAATTTTGGTTAATGAAATAAATTTGGATATAAGTAAATTTATGGAACGTAATAAATTGATTTAAACTAATCATTTGAAATGATAATACTTGATTTATCATTTATAGTTCTATAAATGAATTTATAAATAGTTGTTTATAAATTGATTTGGGATCTAAAATGAATTTAAAACAAGAATTTGAGAATTTAATTTCCGATGGTTTCAAACCTTGTGTTTTCAAGTTTTAAAAGGATATATCATTTAAAATATTTTTGAATAAGAAATTTGTTTCCAAAGAATTTTAAAGTTTAAAGAAATTAGGGCTCTTCTCTTTGTCGCTGGAAAATAACTTCGGTGATGACCGCGGCATCATCGACTTTCATTTTCAAGTTTCGAAGTGAAGAGGCTGTTTTATAGTCTTGCTACAGTGTTTCTTTGAGAATTTAATTGATTTGAATTTATAAGATATGATTTGATTTATAATATATATATAGATATATGATTTAAATTGATTTGACATATTATGTACATATATTTATTTACCTCTAAATGGTTTGAAGGGAGTCAAAAATTTTATTCTTAAATTTTACCTTAAAGAATAATTTCAATTATAAAAAGAAATTCAAATTTTTTGAATAAATGGTTCAAGCTTGAGATGATTGAATTGAAAGTTTTATTTGTATAGTACTCAATTGCATTCAAATATAACTTACCTTAAATTTTCAGAAGTTAACAATGTAATTGGATAATATATAATATAAAAAGTTTTTATAAATAAAATTTGAGTAGTTATGATAAATGTTATACACTTGAATTTTAGTTATAAAAAGATTAACTGAGGTAAGTAGAATAAAAAGGTAATTGAATAATTTACAATATAAATGATGTTGAAGGAAATAAGAATAAATTAAAACCGTTATAATAAGTGTAAGCGTATTTAACATAGGTGATAAAATATATTGAGAGGGATAAATTTAATTTTAATTAGGAATAAATAAGAATTAAATTTATTAAGTACATTATGAGAATAATAATGATTTTTCAAATCCATGATTTTTGGAATTGTTAGTTTAAGAAAATTGGGTGATAAGATAATGAAATTAGAGATATTTAAGATTTATTTAGCTTGTGTAAAAAAAAATTATCAATTTAAGTTGAAACCATGGAAATTGCAAACCTATTATCTTATTTTGTTTTTTGAACTTATTATCCTATTTTATTTTAAATTCTCTTTAGTTGTCCTTATTTTCCTCATCTTACTATAGGCTGGTACAGGCATCTTTCTATAATCTTTATGCTTAGAAATCTTTCTATAATCTTTAATAATCTTTGGTACTCATTTTGAATTTGAGCACTGCTTTCCATCCACAGACCGTCGGTCAAGCAGGAAGAGTGAATCAGATTCTAAAGGATCTTTTCGTGCTTGTGTTCCTGATTCTAGAGAATCTTGGGAAGATCATCTCTACCTTGTGAAACTTACCTATAACAATAGTAATTAGGTATAATTTCAATCTCCTTGTCACCTTGTCTTAATCTTATTTTACTCCATTTTTTATGTGCTTTCCCGTGCCTCATTCCTTTTCGGGGACGAAAAGCTTTAGTGGGGGAGAGTGTAACAACCCTAGATTTCACATATATTTTAATTTTTACTTTATTTTTATTTTGCAATTATTTTAAACTTGTTTAATTTCAAACATCTCATTTTTTTTTTATATAAATGTTGATTATTAAGTGAATTATAATTTTGAACTGGTATAAATTAGATATTTTACTGAAAAGTGAAATTCTGGTGAAACTGGTCAAGCTTTGACTTTTAACTTAAAATTTTAAAAGTTTGACATTATAAATTTTATCTTTTATTATGAAAATATATTTAATAACTTGAACATTGCTTTTCGTTTCGTTGAAAACGGAGTTAAACTATAAAAGTTATGCACATTTCAATTTTGGGTGTAATTTGATTTATTTAACAATTTTGTCTATTTTAAATTATATAAATTATATTTTTCTTTGTCATATTTTATTTTAATATGTGTTAATCTGTTATTTTATGTATATTTTTATCTTTTAATATTTTTGAAGTGATAGTATAATTCTTCTAAAGTATACTTGAATTTATTCAAAATTTTAAAGCCTAGTTTCCATTTTTCTACTAAATTCTTTATCAAATTTTATTTAATTAAAATATATTTATTTATTTTTGTGAATTCATTTTTATTTTGTGTTCTTATCTTTATTTTTAAATATTTTTAAGTACATAAAAAGTTTCCAAAGTTAATTGCATTTATTTTTCATATTTATCAAGACTAGTTGCAAATTTTGCTGTTTTATTTAATCAAATTATATATATAATTAATATTTATTTATTCATTTTTGTTTATTTAATAAATTTTCGTACTTTTATCTGAATTTATATATATTTCAGTTATTTAAAAATTAAAATAAATTGATGGAAATTTTAAAGGTTTGAAACACTTTAACTTCCAAAGCCTTTTTACATTCCGACCTTTCATTTTCTCAACTCCACTCTTTAATAATTTTTTTGCCGTGCTTTCATTTCTCATTCCAGCTGCATCTCCCTCATTTTTCATGTATTATAACCTTTTCAAACTCACAAAAAAATTGTGCGGCCATTGCTTTAAAGGTTTGAGTAAAATTCATCTCCTTCTTCCTTGTTTTTCTAGTTTTCTATTGAATTGTGTATATGTTCTCTACCTTCATAGCTTTGTTCCTCCACCTCCATCTGCTAGGCCGACCCCATCACCACCACAACCAGCCACCACCACCTCCAGATCACCACCACATCAGGTCGACCTGCCCTAGGCAAGAGATCCACCCTCCATTTACACAAACCATCACCATATAGTTTAGGCCGAGCATACCCTTCCTCTATCACCACTTCCACCACCTTTGACACCACTTCCTCCACCACCCCTTGCTTTGACCTGACCACCACCCACTGCCACATCACCCACCACCATCTGGACACCTGGCCATGCCCCTATATCTTGAGGCCAATCCCATGTATAGCCTAGAAATGATGATATGTTGCCTGGTGTGTAGATTGTTGCACCCTATGTCAATCACATTCAATTTCCACCATGGCCATCACCAATAGCCTCCACCACCTGATCTTCCACCACCTCTAGCTGCCACATCAGACCCCACCTGACCTTCACATTGCATGGCTAGACCCACAACAGCAAGGGCCGAACCCTATGGTGCAATAAAAGCCACCATTTGCCTTAGAACCCTTTGTATTCCATTGCCTTCTCTACTTGTAACTCCCACTCACCTTATCACCTTGTAGCCGAGCCTATACTGGACCCAAACTAGACCTTAGTCCATGCCTTGGCTATGCTATTTTAGTTCATAACTGAAGTATGTGAAGTTGAGAACAAGTGCAAACCATTTAACTTGTTTTGGACATTGATTTCAAGTGTTGTTCAAGTGTTACATTGTTTCGTAACTTATATGTTGCATTGTTTTGTGTAAATGTTAACAAGGCAATTATCTTTGGCTCTATCAATATCAAATCTTTGTCGTGCCATTGTGCTTTTGAGGATCTCAGTTTGTGTCAGTTGTATTGCAATCTCCAGCTCAAACAAGTGAGTAAATCTCACCAGACTAATATGTACTTATATAGTTGATAAACGGACATCATTTGAATCTGTAACTTATATCATCTTGTTATAACTGCTATATTATTATCACATGATGTTCACACCTATTATTACACCTGTTATATCATATATTACTGTTATTTATTGCCATTTCTGTTATTTATATCAGTTATCACCACTGCAAGTTCCCTTTAGATTAGAATCACTATGGGTTGAAATGATACATACCCGAACAGACTTTAGAATAAGGGAAAATTGTTATAGGCTGAAATGATAAGCCTGAATGATTTCCAATTTATTTCATTTACTTGGGACTGCGAGTTTGAAATGATAAAACCCAGATTTTCTTTGTAAATTACGGGTTGAAATGATATATTACCCGTATCACTTTTCCTAGTGTAGAAAATTATATACAGACCCGTAGTTAATATATGTTTTTCTAAAAAATTTAAAATTATTTTAGAAATGTAAATATTAAAATATTTTGAATTAACTGATTAAAAAGGATTTTTGTAAAATATTATTGATTTTCTGAATAATTATAAGTGAAATGAATTAATGAAAAAGTTAGAAAATTTTGAATGTAAGTTATTTTGGAAAATTTGATTTAATTATAATTGGAAATTAAATTGAATATGAAATTATGATAAACTTATGATAATTTGAATTTAAATGAATTTAAAGTGATTTTATATCATATTAATGATTTTTTTTATAAAGTTGAAATGTGAAATGAATGAATATTTAAGTTGAAATTTTGAAGTATAACTAAAATTGGAAATTTATGAAATTGACTTAAAAGTGAATTTTTAGTTAAGTAAATAAAAATAAAACTAAGTTATATTTGAGAATTTGAACTTAAGTGTTAAGTTGAAATTTAATGCAATGAAATTAAAATTGAACATTGCAATTTAATAAGTGAATTATTATTAAATATTGATTTTTTGAACGAAATTTTACTTTATAAAATCATGAACTTAAGTAAAATTAAATGATGTTTATAAATGTGAAAATGTATGATTTTATAAGTTAAAAATGTTTCAAATTAAAATATAATTAGTTGTGAAATTATATTGAATATTTGAAGTTAATTAACTGCATTTTTGAAATGCTATTAATTGCAATGTAAATGATATTACAGCATTTGTAAATGCTGTAGTTGATGATAATGAACTAAAAAGCTAAATTGAATTAAAGGCTATTATAGCAATCTTTTTAAGTGCTATAATTGTTGAATTTAACTAAGTTTATTTGAAATTTAAGTAAATCCTATTACAGCATTTTTAAAATGCTGTCTTTTGTTAAATTGAACTGTTTTGAATGTAACTTTTCGTAGCGTTTTCTAAATGCTGCGAAAAGTGAATTTCGCTGTTTTGATAAACTTAAGTGAATAAATGAACTTTGGAAGTTGAAAATTTTGGAAATTTAATAATTTAATTATAAAATATAATTACTTCATTTTAATGATTTAAAATGATTTTTGAAATATAAACTGTTTTGAAATGTAAATTGAAATGGTATTTTAAATTGAATAGTGATTTGAAATGAATGTGGTTTTGAAAAGATATGATATTTTCGGTGTATTAAAAGGATTTGAAATGAAGTTGGAAAGATATGATATTTTTTGATATATTAAAATGATTTGAAATGTGGTTTTGAAAAGATATGATATTTTGATATAGTAAAATGATTTGAATGAAGCTTTGGAAAGATATGATATTTTTTGATATATTAAAATGATTTGAAATGTGGTTTTGAAAAGATATGATATTTTGATATATTAAAATGATTTGAAATGAAGTTTTGGAAAGATATGATATTTTTGATATAGTAAAATGATTTGAATGATGCTTTGGAAAGATATGATATCTTTTAATATATTAAAATGATTTGAAATGAAGTTTTGGAAAGATATGATATTTTGATATAGTAAAATGATTTGAATGAAGCTTTGGAAAGATATGATATCTTTTGATATATTAAAATGATTTGAAATGAAGTTTTAGGAAGATATGATATTTTGATTTATTGAAATGATTTGACAGGAAGTTTTGGAAAGATTGATGTTTTTGAAATGGTTTGGAATTAATATAATCTTTATTTTGATAAAGATTTGGATTTGAAATGATATTCTTTTTTTTTTGAATTATAAATACCATTTTATAATTATAACTACGTGTTATAATAACGATGGGTTGGCAAAGAGACCGGGATCGGATATCTGGCATACTCTCTGTCGATACCGAAAACCACTTTGACAACCGTGTACGCGGTGGAGATTGCAGAATGAAGTAGGATGGTGGCGACGTTCTTGAGGTATATTACGTGGAGCCAACTCGCGTGAGTTGGCATAAGGTGGCTAAAACAGGAGCGATCTCGGGTCAAGTGAGGTCATTCCTCCGATCAGGCACATTCCTTCGATACTATACTCTTACTTGTGATTGATTAGATGGCTATCCTCCAATTTTGATATCGGAGTGTGTTCCGAGGTGGGCGTATGTGGCCGCTGCGTTACCACCAGCCCGTGTGCGTAATTGGTATATGTACCTTGGCATTGCCTTATGTGCCGTGTCACCTACCATACCAAGACTTTACTACGAGTTTGTTTTTCTCCCGTAGCCCGTGCCGTATCCTCTGACAGTCACCCGTAGTGGAGATGACATGATATTGGATGGACTACTTGGACTATTATGGGTGAAGGGTGATATGGGTAGCCCGGAACGCTATTTAAAAGTATGTTTATTTTACTGTAGACATTATTATAATAGCGAAATATTACCACACAGTAAATAGTTTAACGGATCCTTAGAGAATGGGCGGTCCCAGACATCCTTTAAGTTACTTGTACCTTATTACAGTTCACTTGAGTTGGTTTTGCATTATATAAGTATATATTGTCTTGACTCGAGTGTTTGTATTTTTATTTATGCTCGGGTCAGCTTGAGTATTCACAGATTCGGATTTCCACTTTCTGGAGATTGGAATCATTGGAGATTATCTTCTTGTCTTGTTTATCTATTTCACTCCTCGTTATCCTGTTGATTCCAGTATTGTTTTCAACTTGTACTTGGTTATCATATTTAGACTTTTTTTGTACTTTATTTCTTCTGTTGTATCTTATTTAACTCTGATGTATCTTATATTTATATAGTGGCTTCATGAACTACTATTTCTTTTACTTCCGCTGCATTATTAAATACTCTGTGTCTGTGATTTGTGATTATTATTTGCTGTATACTCTGAGATTTGCCAAATTTTATTTACAACGCGGTATTTTGAGAAATTCAATTCCGGCATGAGTGTCTACCTGTAGACTTACAATGGATGCGAATGGTTGAAAATATCAGGTTGTTACAAGTAGGCATAGTAGGCAAAATGACGCAGGTCGGTCGTGGTCTACTGCAGTCAGTCGACTGAACCATAACCTGAGAGTTTTTAAACTCTGCTGTCAGTCGACTGACTACAGGGGGTCAGTCGACTGGCTGTAGCTCCAGCCTAGCAAATGGAGGAGCAAGCTCTCACCATTTGCAACCGTTCGAGCAATGGACTTAAGGGGCTTTTTCCAATCGGTAACCCAGCACCATTGACACTCTGATTCACCACCAAAAACATGATCAAACATCAAAGTTATGATTTTCCAAGATTTGACTCCAAAACACCAAAAATTGGAATGTTCACCAATTCAATCCAAACCAAAGGCAAATGCACATGAATAAGTGTTAGGAACTCATACCTAACAATCCAACATAGTTGTAAACATAGATGTGAGGTAAAAATCTCACCTTTTAACTCAAAAATAAGGATGGAAAGCTCAAATGCAAAGAAAAGACCAACCACTCTCCACTTCAACTCTATTAGCTTCAATCTAAGATCAAAACAAGTATTTTCCTATGTTAGGTTTTGGAAACTTTTTGAAATTGAAGGAGAAAGAGTTGGAGAAGATGAAGAGGAGGCTTACCTATAGCTTTACTTTGATTTTGGAGTAATAATTCAAGTTTGCAAAGTAAACTAGGGCTTGGAATTTGTATTTCCCATTCTCTTCCCCCATTTTCAGTTTTTGCTTAAGCTTAAGAAATGAAAATGTGTGAATGGAAGGAGAGAAAGGGCTGAGTTGGTTTATAGAATAGTTTGGGTGAAACCCAAACCCAAAAGCCTACTTAGCAAATAGCAAAATTCGACTTACTCCAAACATATCAAAGCTTATACTCAAAATGATCGCAAATTCCATTTTGGAATCAATGTAAGTGGTTTCGAGTCCTAATTCAACCGTTTGCAAAAAGTAACATTTCGGACCTAAAATCCGACTAACGATGCTATATTTAAATAAAACAATTAAATATATAATCGTTAAATATGCGGGTTGTTACAGATCTCCCCTCTTGACAAAATTGCGTCCACGAAATTCCTAGAGACAACTACATATAAACAACATCCAAAAAGAAAAGGGAATAAGCTTGAGATGAAGGGATATACTCACTGTTTCTAAGCAAAGATAGAAAACCCGGATAAGATCGCTCAATAAACTCTCTGGTTTCCCAAGTACAGTCATTGGGATTAGCGGACCATTGAACTTTAATGAGCGGCACGTCCTTGTTTCGAAGGTGTCGCACCTCCATGTCAAGAACGTGAATAGGCTGTTGTGCAATAGATAAGTCCGGTGAAATCTCAAGCTCTTGCAAATCAGGAGAAGTGATAACAGAATCCGACTCCCGAAGACATTTCCGAAGTTGCGAGACGTGAAACACGTCATGAATACCAGATAAATGAGCAGGAAGTGAAACTCTATAAGCCACAGGGCCAATACGTTCAGTAATAGAAAATGGTCCTATGAAACGAGGAGCCAATTTCCTAGTCGTACTGAAACGTATAACCCCCTTCAAAGGAGAAACACGAATAAAGACAAGATCACCAATCGAGAATTCGAGACGCTGCCTATGGTTGTCCGCATAGGATTTCTGGCGACTCTGTGCCTCTTTCATTCTCAACCGGATAAGATCAATCTTCTCAGAAGAATCATGAACAAAATCTGGACCGAGAATAAGCTTCTCCCCAGATTCCAACCAACAAGAAGGTGATCGACATGGCCTTCCGTATAAGGCTTGGAAAGGAGCCATACCGATACTAGACTGAAAACTATCGTTGTAGGAGAACTCTACAAGAGGTAGATGATCTTCCCAACTACCACCGAAATCAAAAATACAAATACGAAGTAGATCCTCGAAGATACGATTCACCCGTTCAGTCTGTCCGTCAGACTGCGGATGATAAGCTGTGCTAAAATTAAGCTTTGTTCCCAAAGCTTGCTGAAGACTCCTCCAAAAATGACTCGTGAATAAAGGATCACGGTCACTCACAATAGAACAAGGAACACCGTGAAGTCTCACGATTTCCTTGACATACAACTTAGCCAAATGCGAAGCAGTCCTATTAGACCTAATAGGAATAAAATGAGCAGACTTGGTGAGGCGATCAACAATAACCTAGATGCTAGAATGGCCCGATCTCGAACAAGGTAGGCCGTCAATGAAATCCATAGAAATCTGATCTCATTTCCACAATGGAATCTCAAGGGGCTGAAGAAGACCCGAAGGACGCTGGTATTCGGCCTTAATACGCTGACAGGTTATGCAGTTACTCACATAACTCACCACATCGCGCCTTATGCCTTCCCAATAATAAAGACGACGCATATCGACATACATCTTACTACTACCGGTGTAATATCCCGGAATTTCCAGGAGTTTTAAATGCCGATAATCTCTTAATTTAAATTATTTGAATTAATAAATTATTATTTTCAAAAATGATTAATCAAGTAATATTTTAATTATGGTTATAAATTGGTTTTATATTAAGAATAATTATTTTATTGTGTAAATAAATTCTAAATTGATTTATTGTTTTTAAAATTTATAAGTGTGTTTAAATTGCATTTATATCTGTGTATTTAAATCTGTGTATTTTAAATTGATTTCAAAAATAGGATATATTATTTATAAATAATTATGGGCTTATTTTAAAATAGTTGTTTATATTGATTTAAATTTATTTAGATTTGATTTGACTTTGTAAAGGAATATAAATTTGAATTTAAAAGTATGCATCAATATTTAAATAAATGATAATATGGTTTGGTTTTAAATTACATAGGTAATGTTTTCAATTAGAAATAAGATTTTGTTTTATTTTTCTTTTATAGAAATTCATCTATAGAAATTTGATTTGTATTTATTTAATAAAATAAATGCAAGGCTTTTGAAATAACATTTTAAAGTAATGTTGAAATGTTGTATGATTTTATTTAAATTATATTTGGTTCATTCTTTTTGATGATTGTATTTTGTGTAAATTTAAAAAGCTTTTATAAATGTATAAATATATTTATTTATTGATATTTAATAAGAAAAGCATTTTTAAAATTTATAGAGCACGTTAGTAATTAGGAAAAAAATAATTTTAAAATGCTTTTAAATCTCTTTAGAATTAAAACAAACTTAAGTGACAAGTGTTTAATTTTAAAACACTATTTTAACAAGTGTTAAAATATTTAAGGAAATTAAGACATGTGTCATATTTACATTTTTGTTTTAAAAATCTAAAATTACTTATAAACATTTCCATCTCCTTCTCATTTTTTTTGTTTCTTTTTATCTACTTCTCAAGAATTTGAAACAATGGCAGCTTCAAATATGAACACCCCTCAACTCAAACAATCTTCAAAAGAAATCAATTCCTCAAAATGAAATCTGATCAATCCTTAATTAAAAACTGCATTTATTCCTCTAAACCAAAATCTGAAACAATCTCCTCAACTCAAACTAATGCCCAAAAACAAATTCTGCAAATTTGTTAATCTGAAAGCCTCACAGTTTAAAACCAAACCTGCATCATGTTTCAAGTATTTTGCAAATCTATCAACCCAGATCTGCAATTACCCTTGTCTGCCTCAAAATTTTTAAAATGCATGCAAGTTTTAAGGTGGAAATCTGAAGCAACCTGAAATATTTTGTGTGCAAATCAACTGCAAGCCTGTAGTTGCCTTCAAAAACAAAATCAATTTCAAAAGCCTGATACAAGTTTCAACCCAGTTTTGCCTATCCTTGTCTGCCTCAAATCTTTCTAGTGCATGCAAAGCTCCAGTTTTAAAAAGCTTCAAAACTCAAGTATCTTCCTCTAACTTCAAATGCAATCTAAAAAGCAAATTTTAAAAGGGGTTGTGGGCATTCCTGATTCTAAAGCTTCAAGATTCAAAATCTTTTGCAAACTTCCAGTTTATCTTAGAACCTCTGATCTGCCTTCTTTTAGATGAGGTGAGTAAACTTTTTTTTTTTCTAAAACTTAATTAGTTATTAGCTGTTGCTTTGAGTTTGCGATGATGTTACATACATATAAGTTTGCCTCTGTGTAGATAACTGTTATTATGTTTGTTATGCTTGAAACTGTGCATGCTTGTTGCATAAATCCTCTCTGTTTTTACCTACTGCAGAATTAAGTTTAAATCAAAATTTCAAACTATTTTTGTTTAAACAACTATTGGAACACAGATACAAAACAAAATAAGTTAGTTAAGCATAAACTAAGAATTAAAAATTAAACTAAGATTCTGTTTTTGGAATTTGTCTGGAAACATACAATGCAATGACATTTAAAAATCAATGTTGAAATCAAAGGTTGAATTTAGATGAAATAATTTATGTAATCTGGATTGCCTCTGGAAAATACGAATTTTAATAAGAAAACCACAATTTTTAAAATTGAATAGAGCTAGAAATTGGAGTTCAACTGAAATTTGGGTTTATGCAAATATTTGTTGATCAGAGAATCTGGATTGCACGTGCTTGTTGTTGGAGTTAGAATCATGTTTGGAATTTCGGAAAAAATGGATACATAATTTTTAAATCATTGTGATGTTTGATTTTGGTCAGAGATTGGTTGTAACCTAGTTTTGGGGTTCTTTCTGAAAATCGATCACTGCACCTTAAATATTGCGTCGAGTCGTATGTTTTTTAGGGAGGAGGGTGCGCGGTGAGTTAGTAAGCTTCGGCCGAAGTGGTAGCGATTATAGATGATCGACGGCAATGATTTTGGGAATTGTTGATGATGGGTTTTGGGCACAGTTTCACCTGATGTTTTGATTTTGATTCGATACATAAAGTGGTGTTTGGTTGGTCGTAGGGGCTTGCGAGGTGCTAGGTTGACTTGTCGGAGGTGTTGCCGTTGGCCAGAGGGAAGCCGGCTTTGGTGCAGGTTGCATGGTGAAGTTGGGTGATGTCAGTTGTTTTGGTTTGTGTTTCTCGAGTTAGCTCGGGATGGAGGAAAGAAGACTCGGGGAAAGCTCGAAGTATTTTGGATGTGGCTCGGGTGATTGCTCGTGCGTGATCTGGGTTTGTGTGTTGAGTAAACTGTTATGTTTTTAACAGTTTTAGTTTTAAAACTTAACAGTTTTAAATTTTTTTTAAAAAAAATAAATTTGTTTTCAAAAAAAGAATAGAAGAAGAGAAGATGTGTTTTATTTCCTTAGATTCATGTATATAGGTTGAATCAAAATGGAAATACTTAACAAAATTTGAAATTTAAAATAAGTAAGTTTAAACCTTAAATTGTTTAAGTTAAATTAAAATTCATCCTTTAAATTTATTTGTTTTTATAAAAGAAATTTGTATGAATGTTTTAAATTTTTAATGTTATTTTTCAAAACTTACTTTGGAAATTAAAATAGGAAATTTATAAATGATTTATTAATTAACAAGTGGAGTTTTAGCAATTTATTTGAAATTAGTATTTAATAATTGAGGGAAAGTAATTAATGATTATTCTATATCTTAATTTAATTAATAAATTAAGATTAAGTGAAGATTTAAAGATTTATTTAAGATAATATTTTATCTTAAATAATAATTAAGTATTAATAATTTGTAGTTAGTTGATTGATTAAAGAATTTTAAGTTAATTCATCTATTTAATTATTATATAAAAGGGGTTAATTGAGTAATTAATTAAGTATAATTATTTATTTAATTAACTATTAATTAAGATGATGATTTAATTAATGACAAATGGTTAATTAAATTATAATTACTTATAAATTAAGTAATTAAGAATTAATTGGAATAGTAATTAATTAATAAAGGTTTTATTTAAGTCTTAATTGAGTTTTCGGAATTAATAATTAAAGGATTATTAATTTGTAATGAAAGTTAACTAAGAATTAATTAACTATTTTTATTTAAGGTTAATTAATTTTAATTAAGGATTAATTAATTACAATTATGGATTAATTAATTTGTAATTAAGATTGTTAATTAATAATTAAGTTTATTAATTAATAATTAAGAGTTGATTAATTAGTTAATTAAGTTTAATTAATTATTTATGAAGGAAATTAGTAATTAATTACTTTGCATTAAAGGATTGATTAATAATTAAGGTTTATTAATTAATAGTTGGAGATAATTAATCTGATAATTGAAGATTAATTTGGGTTAATGAGTAATTAGGGATGAATTACTCAATTTTGTTTTATGAGATGAGTTTGATCAAGTAAATTAATTAATTTGTTAATTAATTAAGCATAGTCACTTGATAAATGATTAAGTGTGATTACTTAATAAAGTTTTGATAAGGTTAATTACTTAAGATAAGTAATTGATAAATTACAGAGGTAATTGAGTTAAGTAAATTACTGATTGCAAAGTAATTTTAAATGGGTAATTACTTGTTAAAGCAATTAAAGGATTATTACTTGTTGTAATAAATCAATGAATTTATAAAGTGGTTAAGAAGTAATTAGGAATAGTTAATTACTGTATTTAAGTTGATTAATTTTAAGAAATTAATTTAAGCCTTATTAATTAATTAAGGTTCATTAATTGATATGATTAATGAAGATAATTAAGGATTAATTACTTTATTAAGAGTTAATTAATCAAGGTTGATTATGATTAATTAATTGATTTAACTAATGTTTATTTAAGCAAGAAATTGGATGAAGGTAATTAATTTAATTAATTTTAAATTAATTAAGTGATTAGGTAATTAATTTAATTCACTTTAAATTAATTAGAGATAGTTAATTTAATTCAGTTTAAATTAATTATATTGTGGTTTGAGTTAATCATTGCTTATGAATGATTGGATGACATTGATTGTCTTGAATGCTTTGTGATCTCAGTAATGAGATAAGTATGGTTGTGTGGTATGGATGTTTGATTGGATTGTGATGTAGATTATCAATTTGGATGTTGATATATGGATTATCTATTATGATATTGATAATATGGATTACCTGTTATTTGATAATGTTGATCATCAATTATTGATATGTGAGTTATCTATCTGTGTGTATATAGATACTGTATTGACTTGTTTTAAAACCTTTAAAACAACTTGGACTTAAAAGTCACGCTTTGGATTTCGATGAGACCGGGTTCGGGTTTCCGTATTTGGATATCCGAAAACCACATTGATTCCAAATAACGTTAGGTCGTGAGTCAAAGTGGAGCTTTGTGAAGACTCGAGGTGTAAGGGCTATACGTCAGTATAACTCTGTGGGTGATTCCGTAATGAGTTGACGGAATAATACTTATAGATTCGAGATGGTGGTTTAGAGTGCAAGGGTTATTGTCGTTAACTCTGAGGGTGATTCCAAAATGAGTGTAACGAGATAATGCCTTCGGTTTCGTTCAAACCCGGAACGAACTTGTATGAATTGAATGCTTTCAGGACATCGTCAGGTGGACGATGAGCATTCTAAGAGATGTGTTCTATAAAGGTAATCGCAGCCTCAAGCCTCATCAACCGGGAATGGCTAAAACAGGGGAGGTGCAGCAAGGCGTCGTGGGTAGCTCCCACTGGAGAGCGAGATACATCCCTGTCTAGATGTCCCTTTTATTTCGGCTGTGTGGGGCGATTGCTAGCTAGACTCGCTGGGGTGGTCTTGTTTGGGACTGTTCAGTAAGGAATGGTCCCGGCCTTGTGTTGTAGGGGAGTGGGAGTACTCCTCGGTACGGTGATCTAGGCCACGTACTGTGACGGGCGGTACCCCAGTAGCCCTGCCATTGTATGGAATCCAAAATCCAATAAGTGCCAACGGTTTTGATTGTATTACCCACTTTTGTGGCTAGTAGCTGGAATTTAATGAATGTAACAATTTCGGCTATTTCATATTTATTTGAAAACCCTAGACACTATTATAATATCACTGAATTTCCTATCAAATGTTTTGGTTAGCGTAAGGTAAAAACTTCTCCACGTTTATGTGTGGGAAGTCTTACGTGATACCTTTTCTTTTCAAAGGTTTTTAAAGTTAAGCAACTTTAATCATTTACTCATACCAGACCCATGTCTGACCCGAAGTTTATTCTGTTTTTCTTAAACTCTTGGGTACTCAAATTTTTACGAGTAGCCAAGGGATTCAGGTTAGGATTTTTAGTTGGCTTGACGAATTCTGAAGGAGCAATGGAGCAGGAGGCTTCTGCGTATAGCTATAGAGTATTCCGCTGTGTGTTCTCTTGGTTGTTTTTCTTTGAGTTGTATAACTAGACAGTTGTTCAGAACTGTCTAGTATGAGTTGATTATGCTGTGTATCTCTGATGTATATGATACTATGTAAAGTATTATGTGATTAATATAATTTATTTGTTCTGCTGTTTAGATTCTGATGTTGTTTCTTTCTTTTTCTCTATCTTTTCTCTTTTCTATTCCTTTCTTTCTTAAATCATGACACGTCTTTCTGGGTAGTGGAAGGCGGGTCGTGACAGTTGGTATCAGAGCGTTCGGTTGAGTGAATACCTAGGCTCTGTAGTGGTGTCTTTCTTGAGAGAGCGTACTTGTAATTTTTATTATATATTACTATATATATATATATATATATATATATATATATATATATATATATATCTAGCTATCTGGTTGGTTACCTGTTCGGGTTTTCCAGTATAAGTTATAAAGGTAGATGGGGTAGTAGTGTGTGTAACACGATTACTACCATTGGTTGGAGTTTGAATGTTTGAGGTTGGAAGTGTATTTGTCGAGACTACAGACCTAATACCGTCTCAAGTATAAGGATTTCATTGATCTCTGAAGGAAACCTGTTAAGGTTCGGAGTTCATCTTTGAAGTGTAAGTTTGTTTGCGCTCGTGTGAGCGGATTTTTGAGAGTTTGGATCTATTGGTTGGGCAGAAGCGAGTAATGGTATTTTGATACCTCAGGAAGTAGTAGCTGCGTGATGAGATGCAGTGACTATGGAAGTCTTCGGATATGTTTTCTTTCGGAGCAAGTTTAAGAAAGTGAGTCTGCTTCAGAGTTGTAGCTTAGTTCAGCAGGATGTTTGTGTTTAGTTGGAGGTCCGAGTTTCTCGAAGAGCTTCGGATAAGAAGTCTTTGGCATTTGTGTTAGCAGTGCAGCTCAGAAATGTTCTGTGTTTCAGTAGGAAGATCTTTTTGGCATTTCCTGAAGGTGGAAATTCAGAAGCACTAGTGAGGATCTGTTTCTTCGATGGATTGGTTGGTCAAGGATAAAATGTTCTGATTAGTGGAGAAAGAACAGTATCTTGGATATTGGAGTGGTTGATCGCAAAAGTGACTTGCGATAGTTGGAAGATTATTTTGGATAGTCCTTGCCTGGTTTTGTGGCATCTCTAAGGTTGTAGAAGTTATGGAATTGCTGAAGATTTTTCTGGATATATCTTGAGGAAAGTTAGAGTTTTGGCCGCATTGGAGACTGAGTTCTGAATCGACTTGTTGTCAGGAGTGATAATGGTGATTCAGCTGGGTAGAAGATTGTTTCCTAGGTTGGTTGTTTGGTGTAGCAGCTGTGTATTTCTTGGAATTTCTGTTGAATCTTATTTCCAAGATGTGATGTTTTGTTTGTGCCTGTGTTCATTCGACGGCATTTTCATCTGCTCCAGATCAGAGTTGTGCAGCGGAAGCAAGGTGGATGTTGTTCTTGAGTAGAAGCAACTGGGAATCTCAGTATTTGGAATTAGAGAGTTTCTTCTGAATTTATTTTTCAGAATCTGAGGCAAGTTGGCAAGTGATTCTGTTCTGTCTTTTCAGGATGAGAAAAGTTGTTTTCTTCTGTTGATAGAAAGGTTTGGTTTGATTTTGGATTGATCTTGTGAGGATCAGTTTGTGAGTTGATCTTGTTTGTTTGTAGAAGCATCAGCAAAGGTTGAGCTGATCAGGAAGGATCTGTTAGCAGCCCGGATCATCCGGTAAGTTTTCGAGGTTAAGTAACAGAAGAATTTGGAATTCGAAGTTGGAGACTTCAATGTTTTTGAGTTCCCTCTGGTAAAGGAAGTAATAAGTTTTGGTGAGCTTCGAAGTATATTGGATTTTGAGGTGATTTTCGAAGTATTGGATTCTTCTGAGTTTTTGTAGAGATCGGTGCTTTGGTTTGAAGAGTTGAATTGCCAGATTGGAAGACTGAAATTCAAATTATTTCACGTGTCTCTGAGGGAGTACGTGTTTTGGTCATCACTGGTTTTGAGACCAGTAGTTCTGTGAAGGTTTTAGTTGTTGATCAGACTTGTCTTTGGTCTGGTATCTTGGGTAGATTATAGATCTAGCTGAGTAGGAACTCAGTAGCTTATAAGTATAGCTAGTTTGGGTTTAAAAGAGCAAGTATCCCTGTGTAAATACTGGGGAAACTCGAGATAATTTTAGGAAGTTTACCCGGATCTGTGTCCGGATAGCTAGTGTAGTTTGATTGAATTGGTTGTTTGGATGAAATTGTTTGTTTGATTGATAGTGTATGGCTATTATGAATGTTTGAAATGGTTGAAATAAAATAAAACTTTGGATTATCTTTTAAATTTCGAGGACGAAATTCTGTTAAGGGGGGAGGATTGTAATATCACGGAATTTCCAGGAGTTTAAAATGTCGATAATCTCTTAATTTAAATTATTTGAATTAATAAATTGTTATTTTCAAAAATGATTAATCAAGTAATATTTTAATTATGGTTATAAATTGGTTTTATATTAAGAATAATTATTTTATTATGTAAATAAATTCTAAATTGATTTATTGTTTTTAAAATTTATAAGTGTGTTTAAATTGCATTTATATCTCTGTATTTAAATCCGTGTATTTTAAATTGATTTCAAAAATAGGATATATTATTTACAAATAATTATGAGCTTATTTTAAAATAGTTTTTTATATTGATTTAAATTTATTTAGATTTGACTTGAATTTGTAAAGGAATATAAATTTGAATTTAAAAGTATGCATTCATATTTAAATAAAAGATAATATGGTTTGGTTTTAAATTACATAGGTAATGTTTTCAATTAGAAATAAGATTTTTTTTTATTTTTCTTTTATAGAAATTTATCTATAGAAATTTGTTTTGCATTTATTTAATAAAATAAATGCAAGGCTTTTGAAATAACATTTTAAAGTAAGGTTGAAATGTTGTATGATTTTATTTAAATTATATTTGGTTCATTCTTTTTAATGATTGTATTTTGTGTAAATTTAAAAAGCTTTTATAAATGTATAAATATATTTATTTATTGATATTTAATAAGACAAGCATTTTTAAAATTTAGAGAGCACATTAGTAATTAGGAAAAAATTAATTTTAAAATGCTTTTAAATCTCTTTAGAATTAAAACAAACTTAAGTGACAAGTGTTTGATTTTAAAACACTATTTTAACAAGTGTTAAAATATTTAAGGAACTTGAGACATGTGTCATATTTACATTTTTGTTTTAAAAATCTGAAATTACTTATAAACATTGCCATCTCCTTCTCTTTTTTTTGTTTCTTTTTATCTACATCTCAAGAATTTGAAACAATGGCAGCTTCAAATATGAACACCCCTCAACTTAAACAATCTTCAGAAGAAATCAATTCCTCAAAATGAAATCTGATCAATCCTTGATTAAAAACTGCATTTATTCCTTTAAACCAAAATCTGAAACAATCTCCTCAACTTAAACAAATGCTCAAAAACAAATTCTGCAAATTTGTTAATCTGAAAGCCCCACAGTTTAAAACCAAACCTGCATCATGTTTCAAGTATTTTGCAAATCTATCAACCCAGATCTGCAATTACCCTTGTCTGCCTCAAATTTTTTAAAATGCATGCAAGTTTTGAGGTGGAAATCTGAAGCAACCTGAAGTATTTTGTGTGCAAATCAACTGCAAGCCTGCAGTTGCCTTCAAAAACAAAATCAATTTCAAAAGCCTGATACAAGTTTCAACCCAGTTTGCCCTATCCTTGTCTGCCTCAATTCTTTCTAGTGCATGCAAAGCTCCAGCTTTAAAAAGCTTCAAAACTCAAGTATCTGCCTCTAACTTCAAATGCAATCTGAAAAGCAAATTTTAAAAGGGGCTGTGGGCATTCCTGATTCTAAAGCTTCAAGATTCAAAATCTTTTGCAAATTTCCAGTTTATCTTGAAACCTCTGCTATGCCTTCTTTTAGATGAGGTGAGTAAACTTTTTTTTTTTCTAAAACTTAATTAGTTATTAGCTGTTGCTTTGAGTTTGTGATGATGTTACATACATATAAGTTTGCCTCTGTGTAGATAAGTATTATTATGTTTGTTATGCTTGAAACTGTGCATGCTTGTTGCATAAATCCTCTCTGTTTTTACCTACTGCAGAATTAAGTTTAAATCTAAACTTCAAACTATTTTTGTTTAAACAACTATTGGAACACAGATACAAAACAAAATAAGTTAGTTAAGCATAAACTAAGAATTAAAAATTAAATTAAGTTTCTGTTTTTGGAATTTGTCTAGAAACATACAATGCAATGACATTTAAAAATCAATGTTGAAATCAAAGGTTGAATTTAGATGAAATAATTTATGTAATCTGGAAAACCTCTGGAAAATACGAATTTTAATAAGAAAACCACAATTTTTAAAATTGAATTGAGCTAGAAATTGGAGTTCAACTGAAATTTGGGTTTACGCAAATTTTTGTTGATCAGAGAATCTGGGTTGCACGTGCTTGTTGTTGGAGTTAGAATCATGTTTGGGGATTTCAGCAAAAATGGTTACAGAATTTTTAAATCATTGTGATGTTTGATTTTGGCAGAGATTGGTTGTAACCTAGTTTTGGGGTTCTTTCTGAAAATCGATCACTGCACCTTCAATATTGCGTCGAGTCGTATGATTTTTGGGGAGGAGGGTGCGCGGTGAGTTAGCAAGCTTCGGCCGAAGTGGTAGCGATTATAGATGATCGACGACAATGATTTTGGGAATTGTTGATGATGGGTTTTGGGCACAGTTTCACCTGACGTTTCGATTTTGATTCGAGACATAAAGTGGTGTTTGGTTGGTCGTAGGCGCTTGCGAGGTGCTAGGGTGACTTGTCGGAGGTGTTGCCGTTGGCCAGAGGGAAGACGACTTTGGTGCAGGTTGCACGGTGAAGTTGGGTGATGTCAGTTGTTTTGGTTTGTATTTCTGGAGTTAGCTCGGGATGGAGGAAAGAAGACTCGGGGAAAGCTCGAAGTATTTTGGATGTGGCTCGGGTGATTGCTCGTGCGTGATCTGGGTTTGTGTGTTGAGTAAACTGTTATGTTTTTAACAGTTTTAGTTTTAAAACTTAACGGTTTTAAATTTTTTTTTTAAAAATAAATTTGTTTTCAAAAAAAGAATAGAAGAAGAGAAGATGTGCTTTATTTCCTTAGATTCATGTATATAGGTTGAATCAAAATGGAAATACTTAACAAAATTTGAAATTTAAAATAAGTAAGTTTAAACCTTAAATTGTTTAAGTTAAATTAAAATTCATCCTTTAAATTTATTTGTTTTTATAAAAGAAATTTGTATGAATGTTTTAAATTTTTAATATTATTTTTCAAAACTTACTTTGGAAATTAAAATAGGAAATTTATAAATGATTAATTAATTAACAAGTGGAGTTTTAGCAATTTATTTGAAATTAGTATTTAATAATTGAGGGAAAGTAATTAATGATTATTCTATATCTTAATTTAATTAATAAATTAAGATTAAGTTAAGATTTAAAGATTTATTTAAGATAATATTTTATCTTAAATATTAATTAAGTATTAATAATTTATAATTAGTTGATTGATTAAAGAATTTTAAGTTAATTCATTTATTTAATTAATTATATAAAAGGGGTTAATTAAGTAATTAATTAAGTATAATTATTTATTTAATTAACTGTTAATTAAGATGATGATTTAATTAATGACAAATGGTTAATTAAATTATAATTACTTATAAATTAAGTAATTAAGAATTAATTTGAATAGTAATTAATTAATAAAGGTTTTATTTAAGTCTTAATTGAGTTTTCTGAATTAATAATTAAAGGAGTATTAATTTATAATGAAAGTTAATTAAGAATTAATTAACTATTTTTATTTAAGGTTAATTAATTTTAATTAAGGATTAATTAATTACAATTATGGATTAATTAATTTGTAATTAAGATTGTTAATTAATAATTAAGTTTATTAATTAATAATTAAGAGATGATTAATTAGTTAATTAAGTTTAATTAATTAATTATGAAGGAAATTAGTAATTAATTACTTTGCATTAAAGGATTGATTAATAATTAAGGTTTATTAATTAATAGTTGGAGATAATTAATCTGATAATTGATGATTAATTTGGGTTAATGAGTAATTAGGGATGAATTACTCAATTTTGTTTTATGAGATGAGTTTGATCAAGTAAATTAATTAATTTGTTAATTAATTAAGCATAGTCACTTGATAAATGATTAAGTATGATTACTTAATAAAGTTTTGATAAGGTTAATTACTTAAGATAAGTAACTGATAAATTACAGAGGTAATTATGTTAGGTAAATTACTGATTGGAAAGTAATTTTAAATGGGTAATTACTTGTTAAAGTAATTAAAGGATTATTACTTGGTGTAATAAATCAATGAATTTATAAAATGGTTAAGAAGTAACTAAGAATAGTTAATTACTGTATTTAAGTTGATTAAGTTTAAGAAATTAATTTAAGCCTTATTAATTAATTAAGGTTCATTAATTGATATGATTAATGAAGATAATTAAGGATTAATTACTTTATTAAGAGTTAATTAATCAAGGTTGATTATGATTAATTAATTGATTTAACTAATGTTTATTTAAGCAAGAAATTGGATGAAGGTAATTAATTTAATTAATTTTAAATTAATTAAGTAATTAGGTAATTAATTTAATTCACTTTAAATTAATTAGAGATAGTTAATTTAATTCAGTTTAAATTAATTATATTGTGGTTTGAGTTAATCATTGTTTATGAATGATTGGATGACATTGATTGTCTTGAATGCTTTGTGATCTCAGTAATGAGATAAGTATGGTTGTGTGGTATGGATGTTTGATTGGATTGTGATATAGATTATCAATTTGGATGTTGATATATGGATTATGTATTATGATATTGATAATATGGATTACCTGTTATTTGATAATGCTGATCATCAATTATTGATATGTGAGTTATCTATCTGTGTGTATATAGATACTGTATTGAATTGTTTTAAAACCTTTAAAACAACTTGGACTTAAAAGACATGCTTTGGATTTCGATGAGACCGGGGTCGGGTTTCCATATTTGGATATTCAAAAACCACATTGATTCCAAATAACGTTAGGTCGTGAGTCAAAGTGGAGCTTTGTGAAGACTCGAGGTGTAAGGGCTATACGTCAGTATAACTCTGTGGGTGATTCCGTAATGAGTTGACGGAATAGTACTTATAGATTCGAGATGGTGGTTTAGAGTGAAAGGGTTATTGTCGTTAACTCTGAGGGTGATTCCAAAATGAGTGTAACGAGATAATGCCTTCGGTTTCGTTCGAACCCGGAACGAACTTGTATGGATTGAAAGCTTTCAGAACATGTCAGGTGGACGATGAGCATTCTAAGAGATGTGTTCTATAAAGGTAATCGCAGCCTCAAGCCTCATCAACCGAGAATGGCTAAAACAGGGGAGGTGCAGCAAGGCTTTGTGGGTAGCTCCCATTAGAGAGCGAGATACATCCTTGTCTAGATGTCCCTTTTATTTCGGCTGTGTGGGGCGATTGCTAGCTAGAATCGCCGGGGTGGTCTTGTTCGGGACTGTTCAGTAAGGAATTGTCCCGGCCTTGTGTTGCAGGGGAGTAGGAGTACTCCTCGGTACGGTGATCTAGGCCACGTACTGTGACGGGCGGTACCCCAGTAGCTCTGCCATTGTATGGAATCCAAAATCTAATAAGTGCCAACGGTTTTGATTGTATTACCCACTTTTGTGGCTAGTAGCTGGAATTTAATGAATGTAACAATTTCGGCTATTTCATATTTATTTGAAAACCCTAGACACTATTATAATATCACTGAATTTTCTATCAAATGTTTTGGTTAGCGTAAGGTAAAAACTTTTCCATGTTTATGTGTGGGAAGTCTTATGTGATACCTTTTCTTTTCAAAGGTTTTTAAAGTTAAGCAACTTTAACCATTTACTCACACCAGACCCATGTCTGACCCAGAGTTTATACTGTTTTTCTTAACTCTTGGGTACTCAAATTTTTACGAGTAACCAAGGGATTCAGGTTAGGATTTTTAGTTGGCTTGACGAATTCTGAATGAGCAATGGAGCAGGAGGCTTCTGCGTATAGCTACTGAGTATTCCGATGTGTGTTCTCTGAGTTGTTTGTCTTTGAGTTGTATAACTAGACAGGTGTTTATAACTGTCTAGTATGAGTTGATTATGTTGTGTATCTCTGATGTATATGATACTATGTAAAGTATTATGTGATTAAT
The DNA here is from genome assembly GCA_030765085.1 of Allium cepa. Lineage (NCBI taxonomy): Eukaryota > Viridiplantae > Streptophyta > Magnoliopsida > Asparagales > Amaryllidaceae > Allium > Allium cepa. Next base: position 153,513,171 of record CM060945.1, read on the forward strand.
ATAATTTATTCGTTCCGCTGTTTAGATTCTGATGTTGTTTCTTTCTTTTTCTCTATCTTTTCTCTTTCCTATCCCTTTTTTTCTTAAATCATGACGCGTCTTTATGGGTAGTGGAAGGCGGGTCGTGACAACCGGGATGAATGGTATACTTAGAACGGTGACAGTCATCAAGAATGTCATGCCTAAGTGCAAAATCAGAAGGCACAAAAAGACGGTTCTTCTTGCGAAGACACCCATGAGAATCAATGCTAAAATCCCACAATGCCTCATCACAGGATCCAGACTCACAGAGCTGAATAAGATGCAACAAATCAGGATCACGCCGCTGAGCATCGGCAATATGATCCAATAAAATAGGTCGAGCTCCCAAACTAAGTAATAGAATAGGAGAATCAGAAGATGAACCTCGATCACAAATTTCACGAAAAGATAGAGTCTCAAGAACATCCCATTCGGCAAGCATCATAGAAACAACAGTCGAATGTTTGCAACTAAGCGCATCTGCAACACGATTACCCTTTTCCAGGGGTATACTGGATATCAAAATCATAGGAAGCAAGAAACTCGAGCCAACGCTGTTGTCTCATATTGAGTTCCTTCTGAGTAAACAAATACTTTAAGGATTTATGATCGGTATAGAGAATGAAGCGCTTGCTCAATAAATAGTGTCGCCAAATCTTCAAGGCAAAGACAGTGGCGGCTAACTCAAGATCATGAGTGGCATAGCGAACTTCATTCGGACGCAGTTGCCTAGAAGCATAAGCAACTACCCGATCCTTCTGCATAAGAACAGCACCGAGACCACTACCACAAGCATCGGTGTAAACAACAAGTTAATGATTCCCTTCAGGAACCACAAGAATAGGAGCATTAGTGAGGAGTCCCTTTAATGTCAGAAAGGAAGCTTCACACTTGTCGGACCAAACAAAACGAATGCCTTTCCGAGTAAGGCTGGTGAGAGGAAGCACAACACGGGAAAAATCCTAAACGAACCGACGATAATAACCCGCCAATCCAAGGAAACTACGTATCTCATGCACATTCTTAGGCTTCTTCCAATTCTAGATGGCTTCGATCTTTGAGGGATCGACTGAAATGCCGTTGGAAGATATAACATGGCCTAAGAACTTAACCTTATTCTCCCAAAAGTGGCATTTGGAGAATTTGGCCCTAAGCTGATGATGACGGAGAGTACTCAAGACAATTCTCGAGTGATCAGCATGCTCAGCTTCAGACTTAGAATAAATAAGGATATCATCAATGAACACAAGGACGAACTTATCGAGATATTCTCGGAATACCCGATTCATGAGATCAAAAAAGAAAGCAGGAGCGTTCGTCAAACCGAACGGCATAACGAGCCACTCAAAAGAACCATAACGAGTGTGGAAAGCGGTAAGAGGTATGTTATCCTCCGCGACTCGTAACTGATGAAAACCTGTGGCAAGGTCGAGCTGAGAAAAGACCTTAACACCACTCAATAAATCGAACATATCATCGATTCTAGGCAATGGATACCTATTCCTGATGGTTAACTCGTTAAGCTTGCGATAGTCAATGCAAAGCTTAAGAGTTCCATCAGACTTCTTCACGAAGACGACCGCGGATCCCCACGGAGAAAAACTGGACTGAATCAACTGCTTGGACTCAAGCTCTAAAAGCTACTTCTTGAGTTCCTCATTTTCCTTTGTAGACATCCTCGCGGGAGGACTCATTTTCTTGAGTTGCCCGCTTGGGTGGCAAACCCGAAACAGGCTCAAAAACATCAGAAAAGTCACAAGCAATAGGAATACGAGATATACCATCATCATCTCGCGAGTCAAGAGAATGTAAAGCCATTTCGGAATTATCCACATCCCCAAGAAGAAGTAATAGCGGAGTAGGCGAATCCGGATGTCAAAGATACAAAATTCTCTCCGAACAAATAATCCTGGCATCATATCTCACTAGCCAGTCTGTACCCAAAATCATATCAAATCCCAGACAAGAAATAACATGCAGATTCGCACGAAAAGAAAAGCCACATAAAACAATCTCAACATCATCACAAAGCAAGCTAAGGGTCGCAGATCCCCCAATAGGATTTGCAATCCTCAAAGAAGTAACCAAACAAGAAACAACCAAAGATAGATCATCAATGAGCTTTTTCGATACGAAAGAATGTGATGCACCCGCATCGAAAAGAACTCGTATACTATGGTCATGAAATAAAATAGAACCTTCCAAAATAGATGGAGATATACCTTTGGGTTGAGAAGGACCTTCAGAAGCCTTAGCAGCATAAAGCTTGCTAGACTTGGCACCAGCAGGAACAATAGGGCAGGTAGAAACATGATGACATTCCTTCTTGCAATAACGGCAGAAGAGACGCCTAGGACAAGCTCGAATCATATGATCAGGAGAACCAAAATTGAAACACTTCCAAATGAAAGGTGTTCCAAAAGGCTGAGGCTGAGAACTAGAACCACCGGTCTTCTTCTTCTTAGAAGGAAAAGACCTGGACTTCTGAAATGGAAACTTCTTCTTGTTGGGGTTCTTGGAAACCTCAACATCATCACCACTATCACACTCCTTCTCGATGGTTTCGAGATGAAGTGCCGAATCAACCAACTCCTCAAAAGAGAGCTTAAGCTGGAGCAACAAAGACTTCTTAAGATATTTCTTAAGACCAGAGACAAACTTCAGATTCTTCTTATAAGAAGTGCTAATGAATTCAAGACCATACTTAGATAAAGCCTCGAATGATGCAACATACTCAGAAATAGAAGATATCCCTTGCTTCAACTCAAGGAAGCGACGGGTCAATAAAATTTTTTCAGATTCAGGAACGAACTTGAGTTCGAATCGTCCCCAAAACTGAGTCCAAGAAAGAGTAGACTCATTAATTTCGGCTACAAGAAGCTCATACCAATCAAGAGCATGCCCTTGTAATAAGCTAAAAGTTACAAGAACTCTATCATGATCAGAAAGATCCATGCGAGAGAAGATACGCTCGCACGTGCGAAACCAAGCTTGGACTTCAAGAACAGACTCGGAGCCTTTAAACGGCTTTCCTCCAAGATGTGCAAAATCACTGCACATGCGTACAAAGGCAGACTTGCGAGCTGGAGATACTCGAGGAGGAACTGGAGGCTAAGTGCTCCTAAACAACTCTAAAAACTGGTCAGCAGACATATAAACGCCATCCGGATGTGAGCTGCTGGATTGCCCAACATCCGAACGTCATCCTCTGCCTCTTCCAGCCATACGCTGAAAGTAAGATAAGAATAAGATTATTTATAAGGTAGATGTCACTAATTCAAATGTGGAATACTACGGAACAAAATGCATTCCTATACGTATTCCCACATTCTATCTACCACCAAGGCACAGAAGGAATATAGAGGCACGATGGTTCAAAGATTTGTAACACTTATACACTTTGATGTACCGGAATATGTGCTTCTATTCTGTGTTTATCATATTTTGTTCTGAACCTCGCTCTGATACCAAGCTGTGACGCCCCACCTCTATACCCACGCTAGCCAAGGACACTACAACGTAATGCCGTCAACTAACACGGAGAATAAGGCCAGTTGGGAGCGACCATCTATAGCCTTGCTCTAACTATCTAGTGGATACATCGACAATAGCCATACCAAGAAGGTCGACATACCCAATGAATACTTAAAACAAAACCATAGGTGGTTGGAGCATCTATTAGAACAGAATATAACAACTCAAATGTAATATACATCACAGAACAGTAGATCATCATATACACATATACAGATACATAACAGAGTATACAAACTGAAACATGTCAAGTGGTGTAGCAAACCGCAGTATACAAATGAATCCAAAAGAATACATATATCAGAGTTAAAATAAAAAGGACTACACAAAAAGCTTTAACAAAAAGAAGCAAGCTGAATAGTCCATGCGGAAGCAAAATAGGCTAAGTCCAAAAGCACCTAACCTAAAACATCTCTGTCTGACCCGAGTACAAATACACGGGTCAATCTTGCTATACAAATCAGTTAGATAAACTGAACAACAATAACCTGCAAGGTCACAAAGTATAACAAATATCTCTACAAGAGATAACACAATCATCTAACGAAAGATGAATCATAACAGAACAAGGCTCATATCATCGGCAACACAATAAACAAAGGATATGAATATCCCAAAACAAGCCAAAAAGGCAAATAACAAGTACCAATGAAGGTAACACAAGTTCCACAAGGTAATTGCAATATATCGGGCGGCTCAAAAAGACCAACACCGAAGGGCAATACCTAGGGAATATACAAATCAAATGAAACATCAGAAAATTTGCACGTGCTCAGTACTGTATAAACAAGGATCCATAAGCCCGAAGGCTCCAAACCCAAATATCACTCGAGCGGCTCATAAAGACCAACTCCAAAAGCGATAATATTAGGGCAACAAACCCGAAGGCACAAACCCGAAGGCAACATACCCGAAGGCAACATAACGGACGGCAACAAACCTGAAGGAGAGTCCGAAGACACTATCCCAAAGGCAACAAACCGTAGTGGTGAAGGTCCGGAGGCCCAGTACTAGACACCACTAACTGGCAGAATGTGTCACAACTCTCGAAAAGGAATCCGAAAAGTGGTAACGTGAGTCCCATAACCACTCGTTCGCACTAAACGGTTTATTATCCGTTAGTTAATTTCACACTCAAAGCAGTACAAAGTTTACCTCATCTAATCGGTAAACCAGACTAAAGGTCAAAACAATCAATCGAATAGGTTGGGGATTAATCGGAAAGATAAACGCGCGGATTCATGGTCCGTGTTTTACTTAACCATTTAATCTCCTTTCCACTCCACTCGAAGTGCGAAATTGTGTGTGTGCATTTTAAATAGAATTTATAAATTGGAGAAACGAGCTTTTAATGCAATTTAGAAGATTATTTTATAAAAACCCGTGGATGAAGTCAAAAAGGAATCATCAAGGTCAAATATGCATAAACAACTAATTGGAATCAATTTAAATGGATAAAAGCTGGAATCACAAACAAATAGGCATAGTAGGCCAAATGAAGCAGGTCAGTCGACTGGTCTACTGGAGTCAGTCGGCTGAACCATAAACCGAGAGTTTTTAAACTCTACAGTCAATCGACTGACTGCAGGGGGTCAGTCGATTGTCTGTAGCTGGAAATGTTTTTCAGCCTAGCAAATGGAGGAGCAAACTCTCACCATTTACAACCAGTCGAGCAATGGACTTAAGGGGCTTTTGCCAATCGGTAGCCCAGCACCATTGACACTCTGATTCACCACCAAAAATATGATCAAACATCAAAGTTATGATTTTCAAAGATTTGACTCCAAAACGCCAAAAATTGGAATGTTCACCAATTCAATTCAAACCAAAGGCAAATGCACATGAATAAGTGTTAGGAACTCATACCTAACAATCCAACATAGTTGTAAACATAGATGTGAGGTAATAATCTCACCTTTTAACTCAAAAACAAGGATGGAAAGCTCAAATGCAAAGAAAAGACCAACCGCTCTCCACTTCAACTCTACTAGCTTCAATCTAAGATCAAAACAATTATTTTCCTAAGATAGGTTTAGGAAACTTTTTGAAATTAAAGGAGAAAGATTTGGAGAAGATGAAGAGGAGGCTTACCTATAGCTTCGCTTTGATTTTGGAGCAAGAATTCAAGTTTGCAAAGTAAACTAGGGCTTGGAATTTCTTTTTCCCATTATCTTCCCCCATTTTCAGTTTTTGCTTAAGCTTAAGAAAAGAAAATGTGTGAATGGAAGGAGAGAAGGGGCTGAGTTGGTTTATAGAATAGTTTGGTTGAAACCCAAACCCAAAAGCCTACTTAGCAAATAGAAAAATTCGACTTACTCCAAACATATCAAAGCTTATACTCAAAAAGATCGCAAACGCCTATTTGGATTCAATGGAAGTGGTTTCGTGTCCTAATTCGGCCGTTTGCAAAAAGTAACATTTCGGACCTAAAATCTGACTAACGACACTATATTTAGATAAAACATATAAATATATATTCGTTAAATGTGTGGGTTGTTACACATGGCCATGCCACTTAGAGCCATGGCCGTGACTTGTAGTTGCATAAAATTTCACTTTTTTTGCCTTGAACCTTGTCTCACGCCATAAACAACTTCCACTCCTTCACTTCCTCATTATGGCCGTCCCTATGAACCATACCTGACCCAAATTGATAGCTTAGGCCGTGCATTTTTATACCTAAGCCGAGCATACGGTAGGTGAAAGCAAGTGCAAGTGGTTTGGTTCTTTATTATGCATTATTTCTAGAGTTGTTCAATGTGATATTTGTGTTGTATATTCATGTGCTTTATATTGTTTTGTTTGATATGTAACAAGACAACTATTTTGGCTCTCCCCTCATTTGAATATGTTGTTGTGCCTTCGTGCTTTCCAGGTCTTTGTTGTGTGTCTGAATCTATTATCTCCAGCTTGTAGATGTGAGTATTTCTCACCAGACATTTTATACTTATATAACTAATGAACTGATAGCATTTGATTCTGTAAACCATATTATCATGCTATAACTGCCTATGCTATGATCATATGATGTTCATCCCTGTTTATACACCTGTCATATCGTTTGTTACTGTTATATAATGTTATTTTGTTTATATATATCAGTTTATCACATTGCAAGTTCCCTATAGAATAGAATCACTATAGGTTGAAATGATACATACTCGAACGGACTTTAGAATAGGGAAAAATTATTATGGGCTGAAATGATAGGCCTGAACGATTTTTATTTATTTTTATTTACTTGGGGTTGCGGTTTTGAAATGATAAAACCCGAATTTTTCCTTTGTAAATTACGGATTGAAATGATATATTATCTGTATCATTTGACTTAGGTTAGAAAATTATTTGCAGACCGTGGCTAATATATATTATTCTAAGAATTTTGAAATATTATAAAAATGTAAATATTATGATATTTTGATTTAAATTTAATTTAAAAATTATTTTTATAAATATTAGTGATTTTCTACAAGTTAAATAAGTGAGATAAATAAATGGTATAGTAGAATTTGAAATATAAGTAAATTTAAGAATTTATGATTTTGTTTACAAATGTAGTTTAAATTAAGTAAGAAAATATGATAATTTGATTTTAATTTGAATTTAAAATGATTTTTATAAACTGTTATTGATTTTTCTATAAATTAAAAATAGTTAAATAAATGTTTAAAACTGAAATTTGAATATAACTTAACTTGGAAAATGTGAAATGTGTTTTAAAAATAAAACTTAAGTTAAGAAAAATAAAATGGAAATTTAATTTAATTTATGAAATGGTAAGTTAAATTTAAATGTAAAGTAAATGAAATGTTATAAAATTGTACATTTATGTTTATAAGTGAATTATAACAAAAGATTTGATAATTATTTGTGAAAATTTCACTTTATAAAATCATAAATTAAAGGGTATATAATGATTGTTTTTAAAGTGAAGAAAAATATTAAATTTTATAAGTTATAATGATTTAAATTAAATTTCTAATTGTTTATGAAATTGTACTGAAAATTTGGAATTTAATTAACAGCATTTCAGAAATGCTATCATTTCTGAAGTAAAGGATATTACAGCATTTCCAAGTGCTGTAGTTGATACAAATGAACTAAAAGGCAAAAACGAACTAAGGGCTATTACAGCACTTTGTAAGTGTTGTAGTTGCAGAATTGAACTAAAGCTTTTATTTGAAACTAAACCTATTGCAGCATTTTTCTAAATGATGTCTTTTGCTAATTGAATTGTTTTAAAACATAAATTTTCCGTACAATTGTCTAAATGCTCGAAAGCTGAAATTTCACCGTTTTAATAAATTTAAGTGAATAAATGAATTTTGAAAGACTAAATTTTGGGGATTAAATATTTTATTTTTCTAAAATATAATAACTTTATTTTAGTTGGTTCAAATGGAATATTTGATTTGAAATATAAACCATTTGAAATGTAATGGTATTTTTAAACTAAATAAAATGATCGGAGTTTTGGAATAATATAATATTTTGATAATTTAAATTGAATTTGAAATGGTATTAAATTTTGAAATTATTTTTTGATTTTCGAAGTATAAAATACCATTTTGGAATTTTAACCACAGGATGTATTTAATTTATAGTTTAACTGATCCTTAGAGGATGGATGATCCCAAGCATCCTTTATGTTATTTGCATTACTACTACAGTTCACTTGATTTGGTTTTTATTATATAAGTATTTATGTCCTGACACGAGTGTTTTGTGTTTTACTTTACGCTTGGGTCAGCCTGAGTACTTACAGCTTAGCTTTGGATTTCTTTTTCTGGAGCTAGGAATCGCTGGAGATTTTGCTTATCTAGTTATCTATCTATTTCAGTTTCAGTTATTCTATTTCAGCTCTGGTATTTATAAACTTCTATGTATTTGAGATTTCTATTGTATATGTTTTTCAGACTGATATTATGTATTTCTTTTTGAGATTTTGTTATAGTAGCTTCATGAACTACTATGGTAATTTAATTTCTGTTGCGAGTTATTCTGATATTTCTGTGTCTGTGATTCTGTGATTGTTTTCATTTGCTCCAAATTTATTTACAATGGGGTATTTTGAGAAATTCAAGTCTGACATGTATGGACGAGAATGGCTGAAAATATCGGGTTGTTACATTTGGTATCAGAGCTTTGGTTTTAGGCAAACCATAGCCTACGGAGCAAAAACTCATTAAAGATAGGGTAGAAATACACTAGACTGAGTGAAATCAATCTCAGAATCATTTCCTTATGAGAGAACGTACTTTTGAAGTATAAAATGATTTCCAAATGATTTTAAAGGATTTTCAAAGATTATATTGGTATAAAAATTTCCTTATTTTTAAATCAAGATTTTCTAAACTTCATCCCTTCGGTATCCACCTTGTTAGTAAACTCTTGGTTTGGATTCTTATCGATTAGGATCCCTTGAACTTTGGAACGCTCCCACTTGTTCTAAAGTTCAGTCTTGTCTTCCTTATATTATCCTTTTGATTTTTGAGCATTCCATAATTCCACTTTGGAATGACCTCTATAAAGATCGGTGATTACGCAAATCTTTGAATGATTTGTAAAGGGGTGAAATTCCTTTACAATTGGTATTGATTCATTAGAGATTTCTATATCCTTGGTTTACGATGCTATATATCTCCTGCTCTACCCTGATTCTATCTCTGGCGATCGAATGTCGATTTGCCTTAGTTTTCTGCATTGGTTATATTCCTAAAGTCACGGTTGGCCGGTTTAGGTCGCCCGCGATTTATATACGCTTATCCATCTTCTATTTGGTAATAAAATTATCTCATATTCGTTCGAACTTATCTTTGAATCAGAATTCTATATTGTAAGAGTTCCTCTAAATTTAAATCTCTGTTTGTTTGAAATCCATCCTTGAATCAACCCTTGGGAATTTGTGTTTGGTTGTATTTTGAAATTGTGCATACATCGAAATTATTATTTTGATAAGGATGACCACATTTTACATATAAAAGTGAAATGTTTTCGATAAGGATTATATACCTTTTAAAAATGAAAATCTGAAGCTTTGAAAGGATTTGAAATTTTGAAAAATTATAAGAATTTGATTTATATAAAAAGGATTTATAACTGAAGGGTTTTGAATCTGAATTTCGAGGAATCAACTCCGGTGTTTTGAAATCGGTTTTAAGATTTTGGAAAATGTATAATAATAATATGATTTAAAGATATTTTTCTGAATAAGAAATGTTTCAAATGTATTCGAACGAATTCCAATGATTTCAAAAGAGATTTCAAATAAGTGTCAAGAAAATAAAAGTCCAAAACCACTTATGTCGCTAGAAAATGATTTTGGTGATGAATGCATGCATCATCGACATTGATTTTCAAGTTTCGGAGTGGGGGAGAGGTCACTCTAGTAGCCTTGCTATGCAAGTGATTTTGTGAAACCAATTTTGATTTCAGAGTTTGAAGTATGGTTTGATATTCGAAAGATAAGTGTGTGTGTGTATGAAATGATTTAAAGTAAGCCAATGTTCAGTCCCCGAGATTCAGATTTTTTTTGGTATAACCTTATCTATTGGAATTGATTTACTGATTTGTTGGTGATTTCCAACACTTAGATTGAAAATATGATTTCTTATACTATTTTGAATATTCGAGCACTTTCAAAACAAGGTTAACTTTTCAAAGCTAAGAAATTTTGAAAGGTATAAGGTATTTGAGAAAGAATATAAGTTTAGTTTTGTATGATTAGTATAAAGTAATATGATTTATATAAGTTTGAAACTATTTATTGAGTGGAATAAATAAGACTATTTTGAATTACACTAGTATGAAATATGGATTTGAAATGTTTTGAATAAAGTGTGTATATATAGAATAATAATCTTTCCAATGGGAAATTGGATTTTTCATATAGAAATAAATAGTTTGAAGGTTTTAAAAAGGGATGGTTTTAAACTTAGTAACCATTTTAGATATTTTGATGATTGGAATAGTTTGGAAATAATTTAATATTTATTTTGATAAAGAATGTGAATTTGAAATGATAATTGATTTTGATAAACGAATATTTGAAGTTTATATTAGTATGAGAGGATATTTGGTTTACTTGTAATTTGAGTTTATTTAAAAATAATGGATTTATGAAATGAATATTTCAAAACTAAGTAATAATGAAGTAAAATTTGAGATATACGAAATTATAAAATTTAGTTTTGGAATATGGTATATTTAAGCTTTGAAATATATTAAAGATTGAATAGTTTATTTTGTGGATCAAATCTTTATTTCAAATTTGATAATATTTGAAATGGTTTTATTGGAAAAATAAATTGAATTGAAACTGATGGTTTTAATTCAATTAAAATTGGAAATTTTAGATTTGGGTTTAATTGAATAAATTTGTGAAACGTAAAGAATTAAAGGAATGTTTTATGATTTCAAATGTATGATTTCAAAATGTTATGGTTTTCAAAGTGTAATGATTTCAAGTATTTTGGTTTTGAAAGATTTATAACTTTGAAAGTATTATGATTTTTGAAAGTGAATATATGTTTGAAATGGAAATGAATTTGTCTGACCTGGATTTTATGTTTTGGAAATTTTGATTATTTTCTAAACTTATTATTTTGGAAACTTTGAAATTAAATAAATGTAATTTGGAAGAAATGATTTGGTGAAATAATATATGATTTTGAAACCGAAATGTTATTGAAACGAATTAAAATTGAGAACCTTGATTTACTGAATACTTGATTTGGGAGTTATCGAACTTATATAAAATCGATTTGTATAAATATGAAGTTGATTTGAAACTATCATTTGGAAAGGTACTCAATTTGTAGAGTGAAATCTTATATAATCAAAGTCTATATAAGTGTGATTTGATATACTACTGATTTTGGAAAGTATTCGATTTGAAATGAAATCTTATATATAATGGACTTTATATAAGCATGATATTTGGAAGTGATTTGAAAGGTACTATATGATATATATTTTCGTAGTAAAGATATGGAAAGTGCCTTCTGCTTGTATCCACTTTGTGGCCACACTATGGATTCATTCTACCGATATTATTCTCTCTGATTTGTGTTTTCCGGATATGATACTCGAGCGTCCATCGAATTCCATGTCGATCTCCATGGTCTTACGAGCACGACTGCATAGCGTAATTCGTAGGGGCTGCGAGAGCCTACGAGTACGGATGTTTCCTGGGGGATCCAGGCGTAACCATTGTATATTTGCGATCTATTGGGCCGCTTGGTAGCGTAATCCACAAGGGCCGCGAGATCCTAAGGGTACGGATGTTTCTTGGGGGATCTAGGCATATCCATTATGTATCTGTGGTACTACCAGTTTTCATGGCGTCATCGCTGGGCTATGGTAGTTAGCCTACGAGTATGGATGTTTCCTGGGGGATGTAGGCATAACCATTGTGTATCCGCGATCCATGATCGACATGTTTTGGTTTGGTTGTTTTGTTTGGATTGTACTTTCCATATCTGTTTTTAAAAGGTTTTTCAAGTATTTTCATTGGGTGTTGAAACAAGTCTACTAAGTACCTGGAGAATTCTAGCTTTGCGCCCGATCAACGTATGGCCAGAGTCTGCAGGAATGAAATTAAACTTGTTAAGACATCGAGTTATAAAAAGTATTTTGATAAAGTACAATATAAATGATATTTTGATCATTTGTTTTACTATTCTAAATGATTTAAAAAAATGTTTTAAATATTGTTTACTTCGAAATATTAGATTTGAGTCAAATGACTATTCATCATATAATAAAATGTTTAAAATGTTAAATATAAAATTTTAAATTGAAATTAATTTAGTTTTAAAAATAAGGTTCATCCTTGTCTTTCAACCTACTTTCCCTTCTAGCTATTTCTATCTTCTTCCTATTTGAGGGTTCTTTCTGTATTGTGGAAAGAGTTGGTTCTTTGGCTTTAGTTTGGATTTGCTGAGAAGCTTTCTTGAGTGCATGATGTATTCTATCTCACATCTTCTCTGGTATCTTCATGACCCATCTTGTTTTGCCTTATGCTCTTGATAGTTGGATATAGAGCCTAATCTGACTAACGAGAGTAAGCCACTTCGTATTGTCAACAGAGGTACGAAGCAGCTAAGAAGGAAATCTGTTAGTCTTGATAGTATTGATGATCAAGATTGTACTTGGGAGACGGAGGAGAGCATTCGTGCTTTGAATCCGGAACTGTTTTTTTTTTCCAGGTACTATTTTCTTTTTCTATCTTGCTTTTCCTTATTTTCCTTGTTCGTTCTTTTCGAGGACGAAAAGATTTGAGTGGGGGAGAGTGTAATAACCTTGTATTTTGTGATTATTTCTATTTGTATATTTTGATTATTTTAATTTGAATTGCTGATTTAAGAAAAACTTTATTATATTTATTAAAATAGATAAATTTTTTATATTAAAAATATTTTTTTATTTTTATGTGAATTATAATTCCAAACCTAAATAAATAGAATATTTTCCAAAAAAGTGGATTTTTGGTCAATCTGGTCAAACTTTGACTTTTGAATTTAAAATTTAAATTTTTTAATTTTTTTAATTTTATATTTTATTATGAAAATAAATGTAATTTCAAGAATACTACTTTTCGTTTCGTTGAAATCCGATTTATATTGTGAAAGTTATGTTTTTACAATATTGTATGTAAATTGATTTATTTAATAAAATTTTCTATTTTAATTTATATAAATAATATTTTTATTTGTCAAATATTGTTCTAATTTGTATATATGTGTGTAATATGGCATGTTAGGTATATATTTTTAATTTAAAACATTTTTAAAGTGATGTTATAATTTTCCAAAGCTTGTTATATTTTATTTTCAATTTTTAAAACCCTAGTTTCTATTATTTACCTATTCTGTTAATTAATTTATATTTATCTAAAATTTATTTATTTGTTTCTTTTCATACATTATTATTCTTTATTTACATACATTTACATTTTTTTTAAAATGCAAAAGGAAAATAAGAAATTTGAAGAGTTTGAACCTTTCATTTACCTTAGACTTTTCATATTCTTTTACCTTTTCATTTCAAACAACACTTGCATTCAATTTGGCTGACCATATCACTTTCTTCAGCCAAAAAGTTCTCCTTTTCTCATGCAAAATAAAAACATTTCTCATCTAAAACATTCAGCCTTCATTTCTGAACTTTTGGTAATGGTTTCTACTCTTTTATTTCTCTTTTTCTTCTTGTTTTACTTATTTTTCTTGCCTTGCTTTCATCTATGATGCTCGGCCTTGTGCTCCTCCATCACCATAGCTCCTCCACCATCACATACTAGGCTGCAAACCCCTCCTACCACCTATGACCACTCATAGCCATGCACCCCTATGTTGCAAAGTTCCACAAAAGATTGCATTTTCCGCTTGAATGCATGCTAGCCGAACTCAACTTGCCTTCACCACTTCGCCACCCTCTCGGCCACCACTTGCACCATTTTCTCCAGCCCCTACCTAACCCTTAGCTACTTCCAAACCATCACCTAACCTCCACCAGGCCTGGCCGTGCCACTTGGAGCCATGGCCGTGACTTGTAGTTGCATACACTTTTGTTGCCTTGAACCTTGTCTCATGCCATAAACAACTTTCACTCCTTCAATTCCTCATTATGGCCGACCCTATGAACCATACCTGACCCAAATTCATAGCTTAGGCCATGCATTTTTATACCTAGGCCGAGCATACGGTACGTGAAAGCAAGTGCAAGTGTTTTGGTTCTTTATTATGCACGATTTCTAGAGTTGTTCAATATGATATTTGTGTTGTATATTCATGTGCTTTATATTGTTTTGTTTGATATGTAACAAGACAACTATTTTGGCTCTCCCCTCATTTGAATCCGTTGTTGTGCCTTCGTGCTTTCCGGGTCTTTGTTGTGTGTCTGAATATGTTATCTCTAGCTTGTATATGTGAGTATTTCTCACCAGACATTTTATACTTATATAACTAGTGAACTAATAGCATTTGAATCTGTAAACCATATTATCAGGTTATAACTGCCTATGCTATGATCATATGATGTTCACCCCTGTTTATACACATGTCATATCATCTGTTACTGTTATATAATGCTATTCTATTTATATATATATATATATAAGTTTATCACATTGCAAGTTCCATGTAGAATAGAATCACTGTGGGTTGAAATGATACATACCTGAACGGACTTTAGAATAAGGAAAAATCGCTATGGGCTAAAATGATAGGCCTGAACGATTTTTATTTATTTTTATTTACTTGGGGTTGTAGGTTTGAAATGATAAAACCCAGATTTTTCCTTTGTAAATTACGGATTGAAATGATATATTATCCTTATTAATTAACTTAGGTTAGAAAATTATATGCAGAACGTGGTTAATATATATTTTTCTAAAAATTTTAAAATATTATAAAAATGTAAATATTATGACATTTTGAATTAAATTTGATTTAAAAATGATTTTTATAAATATTAGTGATTTTCTACAAGTTAAATAAGTGAGATAAATAAATGGTAGAGTAGAATTTGAAATATAAGTAAATTTTAGAATTTATGATTTTGTCTATAAATGTAGTTTAAATTAAGTAAGAAAATATGATAATTTGATTTTAATTTGAATTTAAAATGATTTTTATAAAGTGTTATTGATTTTTCTATAAATTAAAAATAGTTAAATAAATGTTTAAAATTGAAATTTGAATATAACTTAACTTGGAAAATGTGAAATGTGTTTTAAAAATAAAAGATAAGTTAAGTAAAATAAAATGGAATTTAAAATTAATTTATGAAATGGTAAATTTAATTTATGAAATGGTAAATTTAATCTAAATGTAAAGTAAATGAAATGTTATAAAATTGTACATTTATGTTTATAAGTGAATTATAACAAAAAATTTGATAATTATTTATGAAAATTTCACTTTATAAAATCATAAATTAAAGGGTATTTAAATGATTGTTTTTAAAGTGAAGAAAAATATTAAATTTTATAAGTTATAATGATTTAAATTAAATTTCTAATTGTTTATGAAATTGTACTGAAAATTTGGAATTTAATTAACAGCATTTCAGAAATGCTATCATTTCTGAAGTAAAGGATATTACAGCATTTCCAAGTGCTGTAGTTGATACAAATGAACTAAAAGGCAAAAACGAACTAAGGCCTACTACAGCACTTTGTAAGTGCTGTAGTTGCAGAATTGAACTAAAGCTTTTATTTGAAACTAAACCTATTACAACATTTTTTCAAATGCTGTCTTTTGCTAATTGAATTGTTTTAAAACATAAATTTTTCGTATCATTTCCTAAATGGTACGAAAGTTAAAATTTCACTGTTTTAATAAACTTAAGTGATTAATGAATTTTGAAAGACTAAATTTTGGGAATTAAATATTTGATTTTTTTTAAATATAGTAACTTTATTTTAATTCGTTTAAATGGAATATTTGATTTGAAATATAAACCATTTGAAATGTAATGGTTTTTATAAATTAAATAAAATCAATGGAGTTTTGGAATATATAATATTTTGATAATTTAAATTGAATTTGAAATGATATCAAATTTTGAAATGATTTTTTGATTTTCGAAGTATAAAATACCATTTTGGAATTTTAACCACGGGATGTATTTAATTTGTAGTTTAACTGATCCTTAGAGGATGGGCTATCCCAAGCATCCTTTAAGTTATTATGCATTACTACTACGGCTCACTTGAGTTGGTTTACATTATATAAGTATATATGTCTTGACTCGAGTGTTTTGTGTTTTACTTTACGCTCGGGTCAGCCTGAGTATTTACAGCGTTGCTTTGGATTTCTTTTTCTTGAGCTAGGAATTGTTGGAGATTTTGCTTATCTAGTTATCTATCCATTTCAGTTTCAGTTATTCTATTTCAGCTCTGGTATTTATAGACTTCTATGTATTTGAGATTTCTATTATATATGTTTTTTAGACTGATATTATGTATTTTTTTTTAAGCTTTTGTTATAGTAGCTTCATGAATTACTATGGTGTTTTAATTTCCGCTGCGCGTTATTTTACAATACGGTATTTTGAGCAATTCAAGTCTGACATGTGTGGACGCGAATGGCTGAAAATATCGGGCTGTTACAATGTCGCTTCAAGTCCAATCAATAATTAACATGTTTAATGCTAATTCAAGCGCAAACATTGATATCGTATATCGAACAATGTATTTATAACCATTATATACACACTATTTAATATTGATGATACATGTCAGTAAAATATTATAATCAATACTTCATATATATTTATTAATTAATTAGTCTATAACAATTATAATTTAGTTAAATCAGGTTGCAACAAGAGTATTCAATGTTTTGGTTGTGTGACTTTTAGGTGTAAATTCGGTTAGCGATTAATATCGAACACTTTGAATGTTAACATTCATACTTCACTTATAAAATGGTGTGACATTATGGCTAAATTTATTGCTACTTATCTTCAATAAAATCAAATTTTACTTTACCGTTACCCAATAGTTACAGTTATTTACACCAAGTTTCTTTGCTTAAATTATATCGCATTAAGACTAACAAAATTTGGTAATAGTCAAAATTCCAATACCGTCCATATTCAATTTTATAGTCAAAGTTTTTGTTTCAATAGAAATAATAATTATTAATCGAACTGCTCTGGCTAGAGACTTTGACGATTTAAATTGATTGTGATACTAACCTCATATAACTAAGGAGACGAATTCTCTCTTGAATAGTGTCTTACTTCCAATGCTTCCACTAGAGCCACCTATAGTAATTTGACGAATGTTGTAATAACCCAGATTTTTAGACGTCTATTAATCGAAAAATTAACTGATTTTGTTATTGAAATTTTAGTATTAACTAATCAAACAAATGGATTCGAATATACATGTGAATTTGGAACTAAAATAAGCATTGAATTAAAAACTATATTAGATGTTTAATTATTTTTTTAAATCTCTAAGTATGATAAATCCTATAAAAAAGGAAATAAACTTTTTGTATAGACAAAATTCACCATTTTATTGAGATAATATATCCATAAAAATTTAGATACGAGTTTTTATGTTAGATGATATATATATATGACATTTAAAAAAACAAAATTGGATATATGCAAGTAATTGATATGGTAAGATGTATAAGTAAAAAACAAATGGATATACACATAATGCATGTAAACAAAAGAGGGGACAAGCATTTAAGTATAGCGTACAAATATCAGGTCATAGAAAATCAAAAAAAACAAAAAAAAGATCTCAGCTGTACAAATTTGCAGCCACACCATGGCTTGCTTGATACACTTCCTCCTTTCCTATATAAATATAAGCACTAATTGCTGCCTGGTTCATACCACTCGAATATAATAAAGTGAAGTTCTTTCATTTAAATCAAGAAGCAAGTTCGAAATCATATAGCAGTTCAATGATCAAAATTCAAATTTCTGTTCAAAACAAGGCTCTGTTTCCTGTTCTAACCGAGTGAAGGTAATAAATGCTATTTTAAAAACAGTTAAATCTGATAACAATAATTGACATCAGTGGTAGAGGTTGTTGTAACATAGACTAGAAATGTTTATATGGATCTGATGTGAATGCATGTATATGTATGGTTGTGAATGTGATGATACCTGTGTACTTATGTTCTGTTCTTGCTTCAGGCTTTGGCTTGATATTAAAAAAATCAAGATCTTCCAATTTAATACATATTAGATTTCAATATTTAAATAAAAGTTGTTCGTTGAAGTCTGATGATGATTTTAAAAATAAAATGAGGATTTTCAATTCAGTAAATAATTTTTTAAAATGAAATAACAGTGAAAAATGTATATATAGGATAAAAATCAACCAACTCAATTTTTGATTTGAATTGCATGAATGAATTCGATTGAGAATCACGAATTTCAACAGACATTTTATGATTTTACATTAATAATTAATGGGAATTTTCAAGTTGTTTATCATGGGAAGTTTTGGTGATGGCCGACGATCGGCAGCGTCTGAGTGGTCGACGTTTAGGGTGAAGGTGGTCAGAGGCATTGTGACGCCCCACCTCTATTCCCACGCTAGCCAAGAACACTACGGTGTAGTGCTATCAACTAGCACGGAGAATAAGGCTGTTGAGGAGCGACCATCCATGTGATTGCTTATCACACGGTGGCTATAAATAATCTTCGAAAATAAACATAGAAATAAGCATAACACAAATCAGTCACAGACATCCATATCACAAAGGCGGAATAATATATGAATATATACCTAGCACATGAAAGTGTACATCAGAGTAGTGGTCAAACAGATCCACAATACTACAAAAGAATAGCAACACGTGCTATACGAAAGAATAAAACTATGAGTCTATGTCTCAAGTGTATACAACAAAAAACTGCTAATCTAAACAGTTAGCCAAAAGTCAGAGTAGCAAATCCCGAGAAGAGGTCAAGCAGAAGCACCTGTAACATCTCGGTCTGGCCCGAGTATTATTTAAGAAAATAATAAATGGATCAGTCTAGCTATAAATATCAGATGACATGGTATAAAATAAAAGATATGGCATAAACATAAAATATTCGTACTGACATACTACTATAAGTATGCAAATGATGATCAACAGAAGATCAATCAATAAGAGATAAATCGATATCACAAGAATCTTCTCAAAGATCCAAAGAGGGCATCATACCCTAAACTTGTACTCATAACAAGTCAATGACATAAATTCTAGAAATCAAAACAGGAAATCCAGAAATCATAGAAAAAGGGAAAGAAGCCTATCACATGACGGTCCGAAGACCATGGGGAGCTACCCCATATGGATGAGTCGGAATCACCCAGATGAGGTCTAGGCTAACCAAAAAGCAAAAAGGTATGTGTGAGTGGAATCACACAAATGGTGTCTAGCCTGACCACGCAACAAAAAGGTATGTGTGAGTGGAATCACACACATGGTGTCTAGGCTAACCAAAAAGCAAAAAGGTATGTGTGAATGGAATCACACAAATGGTATCTAGCCTAACCAGGAAGTAAACAAAGAGACATCGCACAATTGCTAGCCTAAATCACAAAATGATCGTCGTGATCAACAAGAAGTGTCAATCACACTAAGCTAGTAAATATAAAAGTTTAGCTTCATGTCCCATAACCACTTTCTTAACTCAAATATTTACGAACAAACTGTAGATCTTCACTAGAAAATTGTCACAAAAAGGTTCAATCGAACAAGTCCAAGAGTTAACCGACGAAGCAAACGCAAGTGTTTCATACCACTTGTTTTACTAAGCCGTTTAATTCAATTCCTCATACGAGTGAGGCAAAGGTTTGTATATACTAGTAGATTGGAAAATGGTTTAAAAAAAGAGCTTTGTTATTGAAAATAGAGTTGAAATCATTTTTTTGAAAGAGTTTTGATATTTACTACTAGTATTGAAACCTTCATATTTTAAAGTGACAAATCATAGAAGTGATTGTGGAAACAATCAATCATAAAAATTCACATACGAAGACGTGAATAAAATCTAAAGAAACCGATAAAGAATCCATCGAAAATGATATTCAAAAATCCATAAAATCGACCGAGAAGCCCAAGATAGTTTGTCTCGAAGAATGGTCAACTCAGCATCTCAACAAAGCAAGTTCTATTGAATGTCTTTCAGATAAGATCCCCTACGGAGGGGGGGGTCCAGGGGGGTGGCAACCCCCGAAGGTGGGGGTGCGGGGGCAATGCCCCTGCTACGGGGTTCGACCTGACCGGTTAGGTCGCGGGGGTCTGGGCCTAACTGAAAACGTGGTCTTGCGGCCTAACAGTTTACAAGGTCTTGCGACCTAACTGGAAACGTGGTCTAGCGACCTAGTGGTTTAAAGAAGATGGGTCATGCGACCTAAGGAGATAAGGCCTAGCGACCTACGAGCTAAAGGTTCAACGACCTAACAGGATGTAGGTCCAACGACCTAACGGGTAAGAAGATCACACGACCTAAAATGCCATAGGACCTAACGACCTAAGGTTATACGACCTAACGACCTAAAGCCATACGACCTAACGACCTAAGGTCATACGACCTAGCGACCTAAAGCCATACGACCTAGCGACCTAAGGTCCATACGACTGAACTCCGAAGACGTTAGAAATGGCCAGATCGACCTATGACCTAAGGTCCATATGACCTACGACCTAAGGCCAATTCGACCTAAAGCCCAATGACCTAGCGACCTAAAACCAAACGACCTACGACCTAATTCCGAGTGCCGAGCGACCTAACGTTGTAGGCCATTTTAAGGTCGGAAACGAGCTATTTTGAGACCGAGACTTTTCCATGTGAACGACCTAGCATAGGCAGAACGACCTAAGTGCAGTTTTTCACCAAAAACACTAAAATTTTGGGTTTTTCGCCAATCCAATCCAAACCAAATGCAAATGTACATGCAAACATGATAGGGATTCATTCCCAACAGTCCAAGATAGTTATAGACTAGATTTGTGAGATAAAAATCTCACCTTTTCACTAAAATGGATGAAGATGAAGCTTGAAATGTTATGCAAGGATCAACCACTAGCTTGAATCAATGTCTTCACTTGAGTTTTGGAGTTGATGTTGGATTAGCAATGAAGACTTAGCTTTTGGAGTTTTAATTTCTCTTTCCACTCACCATTAATGCAAAAGCTTGAGTTGGTAGGAATTTATGAAGAGTGAAGAGAAAGAGGGGGTTGGGCTTGAGTTATAATGGCTAAGCTAACCCAAAGTCCAAAGCGGGAAAAGTTAGTGAAATTCCACTAACTCCAAACCTATCAATGTTTATACTTAAAAAGTTGTAAACGGAATTTCGAACTCAATGGAAGTGGTCTCGAGTCCTAATTTAACCGTTTGCAAAAAGTAGCTTTTCGGACCAAAATCTGATTAACGATAAAATATTTAAATATAAAATCGACAAATATGTGGGTTGTTACAGACTCCCCTCCTTAAAGAAATTGCGTCCTCGCAATATATAAGATGGATATAAAAAGTAACAACCATAAAAGCATATTAACACAAAAGAAATTTGAAATAGGAAGTTCACCATAAAGAGATCTGGTGAAACTTCAATTTCTTCCACAACACCTGGCTCAAGAATAGAACCGGAATCTCGAAAGCATCTCCATAATTGAGAAACGTAAAACACGTCATTTAATAGGAGAAAATTGAGCCAGTAATAAAAGGCGATAAGCCATGGAATCCATACGCACGGTGATAGGAAATGGCCCAATATTTTGAGGCGCTAATTTTCCCGATCGACTGAAACGTACAACACCCATCATAGGTGAAACATGAATAAATTCTGGATCTAAAACCAGCTTCTCACCGGCCTCAAGCCAACAAGACCTAGAGTGTCTCGAAAGTTGCCATACCAATACTAGATTTGAAGCTATTATTATAGGAAAATTCAACAAGAGGAATATGATCTTCCTAACTTCTACCGACATCAAGCACACAAGCTCGAAGGAGATCTTCAAGAGTTTGATTCACACGCCCGGTTTGTCCATCGGATTGGGGTGATAAGCGTTGATAAAATCTCGAAGACTTTTCCAAAGTCCACTAGTGATCAATGGATCCCGATCGCTAACAATAGAAGTAGGAACTCTATGAATTTAACAACTCCTTTAACAAAGAGTTTGGCCCAAAGAGGAACGGTTCAGTTAGACTGAACAGGAATAAATTGGATGGATTTAGTAAGTCTATCTACTATAACCCATAAGCTATCATGACCCGAACGAGAACGGGGAAGGTCATCTAAACATCCAAGGAAATTTGGTCCCACTTCCAAATTGGAATTTCTAAAGGTTGCAATAACCTACCAGGCCTTTGGGGTAGGGCCTTGACAAGATGGTGAGTCATACAACACTTAACAAAGTTAGCGATATCAGATTTCATTCACACCCAACATTAAAGTCGCCTCATATCCGCGCACATTTTACTACAACAGGGGTGAATGATAATACTAGAACGATGTGAATCTTCTAAAATATAATGACGAAGATCACAAATATTTGGTATGATAAGTCTACCAAACTTTCAAATGTCGCCACCAAAATCAATATCGAAGTCTTTCAAACTTTCAATATTAATTTCATCCCTACGACCTTGGCTACGAAGAGCCAATTCGGGATATAGCCCTTTGAGCTTCAAGAATGCAGCCTAAAAAGAAGGAGGAGCCTCTAGACTATATAAAACTAAGGATGCACATAAATCGGATTTTTGCGATCTCGAATCTCACAAGTGGATAGAGTCTCGAGATTGTTCCATTCGGATATCATCCTATAAACAACTGCTTGTTGCTTACAACTAAGTGCATTGGCAACACGATTTCCCTTCCGGGAGTATAAAGAATATCAAGGTCATAAGATGCAAGAAATTCGAGCCAACATGGTTGACACAAATTAAGATTCTTGTGAGAAAATAGATATCCCAATGATTTATAATCGAGGTAGAGGACAAATTTCTCCACCAAAGATGATGATGCCAAATATTAAAAGCAAAATCAATAGCCGCGAGCACCAGATCATAATTGGCATACCTAGTCTTGATCGCCTTTAAAGATTTAGAAGCAAAAGTGATTGCACGTTCTCTTTCGCAAGAGAACGGAATCCAAACCAATACAATAAGCATTGGTACTAAAGTTAAAGTCTTGGTTCCCTTTGGGAAACACAAGAATAAGAGTATCAAAAAGAGAGAATTTTAATTTTCTTTTCTCAAAAGCTAAAACTTTCAAAATCACAATCACCTTTATAGAAAAACTTAAATTTTACAAGTCAATTTATTGTTTCTGATTGTCTCATCAAAGCGTTTAGGAAATCCCTATCGATAGCGTTGATCATGCGCATCGACCAGAATTCTTAAAACAATAAATGGGCAATACAACACAAAATTATCTTTTATATTATTTTTAAAGTATCTTCTTAAAAATGATTTGCAAAATTTTAAATTGCTATTACCATCTAAAATAAATAAATACTTATTGAGATATTCATAGAATACTCGATTTATAAAATGGATGAAATAACCTGGATAAACTGAGTGACATAATAAGTCACTCATATGAATCATAACGAGTACATAATGCAGTATGTGGAAGGCTAACTTCTGCAACTCGTAGCAATTGAAATTCGGTGGTAAGGTCGAACTGAAAAGACCTTAACCCTCTTCTAAAAAGATTGCTTAGGAGATGATCCTAAGACAAGCTCAAAATACCGGAAAATTCTCAACTGATATGAATGCGAGAGATATCTCTTTGCTCCACATGTGAGCTTAAAGAATAAAATGATGTCATCGATTTGAAATCGAATCACAAAGGAAAAATATGAATCTGCTTAACAGATCGAAAATATCAAAAATGAATAGTCCTTTCGGAAAAATTGGACATGGGCTTTGCAATAAGCCAATCCTTTCACGCAAATCAATTACGAAACCTAAGCAATGCATAACATGCAAATTGGTTCGGAAAGAAAAATCACATGAAATCATTTTCGATATCAATAAAAAGCAAGTAGAGTGTTGCGGATCCACTAATCCGGATATGCAATCCTCAAAGAAGTCATCAAGCCCAAAACATAAAAAGAAAGAGAATCAACAAGTTCTTTTGATATAAAAATGATGAGACGAACCCATATCAAAAAGAACTCGAATCGGATAATCGAAAACAAATGAAATCAAGGATTAAATAAGAAGTACCTTGACCCAGAGGAGTTTCGTTAGAAGCTTTTAGCTTTCCCTCTCTTTTGTTAGGTCGCATGGGACATGTAGACAAGAAATGGCCCGAGCCTTTGCAATAGCGGCAATAGAGAGGTTCCGGGCACTTAATTACATAATGGTCTATGGAACCACAATTGTAACATCGTTTACGACTAGAGGTAGGTGGCTTGGCTACCGAAGTTTATGGTTCCACCCTGACGCAGCGGATAATTCGAACAAAACTTCCATCGATGGAATGTAGCAATCGGTGAGTTGAAGATACCAAAATGCCTAAGTTCGTTGATCCAAAGATACCGAACTCTAGCTATCTCAAACACGTTGATAGCGCACTATACCGTGTTCAAAGATCGACGATTCTTCGCACGTTGATCTAGCGCACTAGATTCCGTGAATCGGCTTCTACGATCGTTGAATCGAACGCACTCGATTAACCGAAAGAGGAGATAGGAGATTACACTCAACTACCAATTGGTATGAAAGCACAAAGCTAACAAAAAGGAATTTTATTCAAAAATCAACCACCAAAAATTACAACTCACGCCCCTATTTATAGAGTTTACAACTGGCCCTTAGGTCGTGACCGACTCATATCTCACGACTCATCTAAGTCGTTGCCGACTCATCTAAGTCCCTACCGACTCAACAGACACTACATACTGCCATTACAACACTTCATACGCAACCGACTCAAGCAGGGCACGACTCACGACTTACTACCTCAACCACAACTCACCCGACTCAACACGTTACGACTCACAGACAATACAAACGACTCAAACACGACCGACTCATATAGTACATACATGACCCAACTTATGTCGTAAACGACTCACGACTCATCAAACACACAAGGTACACGACTCAACAAGCCAAGCGACTCAGCCGACTTAACTCCTTGCCGTCCTAACTCCCTCCGACTCAAGGCCTTCACTAGCTGGGGCTTTCCTTTGCTTCATGCTAAGTCGTAGACGACTCATGTAGATATCATTAGGTCGGTACATCTTCTCCTGAGCTTGGTTAAGTCGCAAACGACTTATGGATAGACCGTTGAGTCGTGGACGACTCAACTCCGATGCCTTGTTATCTCGGCCTGATTTCTCCCGTGGTTTGTTAGGTCGTGGACCTCCTTCCCTAGCTTGGAAACGACTCAAACCTTCATTGAGTCGTGGACGAGTCATCACACTACACCACAAACTCGTGTTTTCAGGAATTAAAGTTTGCACAACTTCTTCTCTGGCCTTAGCTGCATCATCCTCCCCTGGTTGAGAAAAATTCGACCTCGAATTTGTAAATTCTTCCTCAACAATCCCACCTCCATGATATGGAATTAAATGTTTGATGTTAAAAACATCAGAAGTATAAACATCATCCGGTAACTTTAATCGATAAGCATTCTCATTAATTTTCTTCAAAACTTCAACTGGACCAATTTTTCGCGCCTTCAACTTGTTATAAGAACCCACTGGAAAACGATCCTTTGTCAATACAGCATAAACCAAATCACCTTCCTTAAATTCAACATTTCGTCGTTTCAAATCTGCAAACTTCTTATACTTCTCATTCGATTTCTCCAATCGTTTCTGAACGACTTTATGACATTCAGTCAACTCATCAACAAAATCAACAGCTCGTTTAACCGTTCCCTTCGACTGTGGTACTACTGCTAAATCCAACGGTCCCCTTGGTAAGTTTGAATAAACAATCTGAAACGGGCTGAATCCTGTGCTACGATTCACTGCATGATTATGAGCAAATTCTGCCTGGCATAGCTTCATGTCCCAACTTCTCAAATTATCCTGTACAAGACAACGCAACAATTTCCCATTGACCTGTTAACAACTTCTGTCTGCCCATCAGTTTGCGGATGATAAGCACTACTAAATTTCAGTTTCGTTCCCATCATCTTCCACAAACTCAGCCAAAAGTGACTCAGAAAACGAGTATCTCGATCAGAAACAATAGATTCTGGTAAACCATGAAGTCGATAAATCTCCTTGAAAAATAACTGTGCCACTCGAACTACATCTGCTGTCTTCTTGCAAGCAACAAAATGTGCCATCTTTGAAAATCTGTCCACCACAACAAATATCGAATCATTTCCCCTTTGAGTTCTAGGCAAACCCAAAACGAAATCCATGCTAATATCAACCTATGGCTTAGACGGTACAGGCAACGGCATATACAACCCTGCATTCGTCGCTGTTCCCTTTGACACCTGGCAAATATGGCATCTCTCCACGAATCTTTCAACCTCTTTTCTCATCGATGGCCAAAAGTAAGACTGTGAAATCAACTGCAAAGTACGATCACGGCCCACATGCCCTTCCTCGTGTAACTCTTTGACAATTTTCAACCTCAAGCTACAGTCTGGAATACACAAACGATTCCCTTTAAACAGAAAACCTTCAACCAACGTAAATTCATCGGTACTCTCACCCTTCACTTTCTCAACATATTTCACAAAGTAAGGATCTTCATTAATCATCTCCGGCAACATCTCAAAACCTGTCACTTCAACTTTCATTGTCGTTAATAAATGACTCCTCCTACTCAAAGCATCAGCTACTCGATTTGTCACCCCTGATTTGTGCTTAACGACAAAAGTAAACTGCTGTAAATATGCAATCCAAGATGCATGTCTCACTGAAATCTTATCTTGCCCCTGTAAATGCTTCAATGCCTCATGATCAGTGTATAGAACAAATTCTTTCTGAAATAGATAATGTCTCCAATGTTTAATCGTTTGCACCACAGCATAGAATTCAACGTCATATGTATTGTATCTCATCTTCGCCCCTGACAACTTTTCACTGAAATATGCAATAGGTCTCCCCTGCTGACTCAACACTCCTCCAATTCCCACCTTTGATGCATCAGTGTGTAGCTCAAACAACAGCTGAAAATTAGGTAGAACAAGAATTGGTGCTGTTGTCAACAGTTCCTTGATCTTTTCAAAGGCAACTCCCGCTTCCTCTGACCATGCAAACTGTTTCCCTTTCATGCAATCAGTAACTGGAGCCATCACGCTACTGAAGTGTGGAATGAACCTTCGGTAGAATGATGCCAATCCATGAAAACTTCTAACTTCAGTGATAGTTCTCGGCTGTGGCCAATTTCTAATAGCTTCAACTTTACTCTGGTCAACTTGAATACCTTCCCCTGAAACAACATACCCAAGAAATAAAACAGTATGCGTCATAAACACACATTTCTTTGTAGCAGCATAAAATTGTTCTTCACGCAGAATAATCAACACTTCCCTCAAATGTAGAACATGCTCCTCCATACTTCTGCTGTAAATCAGAATATCATCGAAATAAACCACAACGAACTTCCCAATGAATGGTCTAAAGATTTGATTCATCACCCGCATGAATGTACTAGGTGCATTCGACAAACCAAAGGGCATAACCAACCATTCGTATAACCCCTCTCTCGTCTTGAAAGCTGTCTTCCATTCGTCTCCAGGTCTGATTCGAATTTGATGATAACCACTCTTCAAATCAATCTTCGAAAATATAGTTGCCCCACTCAACTGATCCAGTAAGTCATCCAACCTTGGCATGGGAAATCTATAACGAACAGTAATCTTGTTCAAAGCTCGACTGTCAGTACACATCCTCCAAGTTCCGTCCTTCTTTGGTACTAACAATGCTGGCACGGCACAAGGACTCAAGCTTTCCTGAACATGTCCCTGTTCCAACAATTCTTCCACCTGCCTTCGTAACTCCTCATGTTCCTTCGGACTCATTCGGTAATGTGGTCGATGTGGTAACACTGCTCCCGGAACAAGATCAATTTGATGTTGAATGTCTCTAAGTGGCGGTAACTCCTTAGGCAACTCCTCTGGAAAGACATCTTCAAATTCTTTCAAAATTGGCTTTGCTGCTTCTGGTATTTCAACTTCTTCACTACTCTCTCTCCCAATCAACAAAAATACTTCAGTCTCTTCCTCAACTTCCTTGACAAACTCCTTCAAAGTCAACAGAGTTTTCAATTCCTCAATCTCTTCTAGCTTTCTCTCCTTCTGCTGTTGCTTCTTAGGAACCAAAGTGATTTTAGTGCCCTCGAACATGAAACTGTAACTGTTGGCACGACCATCATGTTGTACTGCTCTATCAAACTGCCACGGTCTGCCCAACAACAAGTGACAAACATCCATGTCCACTACATCACACCAAATTTCATCTCTGTACTTCTTCCCAATAGAAAAATTAACACAAGCTCTTCGACACACTTTCACTTCACCACCCTTCCTTAACCATGCTAGCTTGTACGGTTTAGGATGTTTCTCAGTCTTCAAGTTCAATTTCCTCACTGCTTCTGTAGAAATAATATTATCACAACTTCCAGCATCAATAACGAACTTGCAAACTTTCCCCAGAATAGTGCATGTCGACTGAAAAATATTGCTTCTCAACCAACTACAATCCTCCTCTTGCTTTGGTGTAAGACATGACCTCCTCATCATAAGATTACAACCTTCATCTCCAAACAATTCTTCTTCCTCCTCAACATAAGGTGTATTTGAACACTCTGCTTCCTCACCATCATCCTCCTCAACTTCTGCAACCATTGCTCTCTTCTTCGGCTTCGGACATTCATTGCTCTTATGACCCAACTCCTGACAATTGTAACATTTGAACCCACTGCTAGCCTTCGCCTTCTCAGCCTCCTTCACAACTGGTTTTGTAACAGGTTTAGGAACATTAGAACTTCCACCAACACCCCTTGCTTGATTATTGGAATTAGTAAACACACCACCTCCACGTCTTCCTTGTTTCTCCCAAGCCAACGCTTTCTGATGTGCCTCTGCAACTGATCTAGGATCAAACATATTAACCATATCCTGGATCGGCATTCTCAATCCCCCAATGAATCTAGCAGTTAGCTGTTCCTCCGTTTCCATAATATCATTCCTGGCAATGAGTTGGTAAAATTCATCAGCATAATCACTAACCGACTTCGTCCCTTGCCTCAGATTCTGCAACCTCTGGTACATAAGTGATTGATAGTTGTAAGGTAAGAAAGTAGATCTCATCAACTTCTTCATCTTATCCCACGATTCTATCTTTGACTTCCCCATTCTCTCCCTTGTAAGTTTAGTTTGCTGCAACCACGCCAAAGCTCTCCCCCTCAACCTAGTAGCAACCAACTTTACTCTCCTATGCTCAGGAACCTCCTTGAAATCAAAGATCTCTTCAACATTTGATACCCAATCAAGAAATTCTTCAGCTGCCATCCCTCCTTTAAACTCCGGAATCTCCATCTTCATACCCGATTCCCAACGTCGATCATCATCAATAACCCGATACTGACGTTGTCCCAGATCTCGGTCTCTGAAATGAACACTTCCCCTATCACCGTCAAACTCCTCATCAAAGTCTGATGCATATCGTTGTCTTTCACGCCCTCCAACATCTCTACCACCACTCCTACAACCAACATCCCGTCTATCATGGTCATCAACATTCCTCCTACTTCGATTATCAACACTCCGTTGATCCTGACTTTCTCTCCTCTCCCGATCTGAATGATGTGAAACTCTACTTCCTCCATGAATGGATTCAGGTGAATTTCTTCTTCTACTTTGATTCATATCAATCATAAGCTTCTCCAACCTACCAATGCCTTCATCAATCTTCTCGTGCATACGTTGCTCCATTTGATCGGCCTCTTCTCTTCGATATAGTGCTTCAATGTTTTGATGACGATTAGCTCTCCTTGGTGGCATGATTGAAAAACTTCACAAACTTCAACAATTCAATCACAAGACTTCAACAAATCACGGCTCAACAATGTCTCGGCTATGACTTGATTCGGCTCAATGTGCAACGACTTATGGTTAAGTCGGCACGGCTCCACACTTCAAATCTTGGCGCGCAAAAATCTCCTCACAAATTCAATCACTCTCCAACACTTGATTCAAAATGTTATAGATCAAATACTCCAAGCTTGTTGCAACTTCAAGATGAACACAACGAACACAACTTCAAACTTCAACACTTGGCTCCAAGAATCAACTTAGCTATGATTGGCTAAGTATGGCTCTGATACCAATAATGACGCAGCGGATAATTCGAACAAAACTTCCATCGATGGAATGTAGCAATCGGTGAGTTGAAGATACCAAAATGCCTAAGTTCGTTGATCCAAAGATACCGAACTCTAGCTATCTCAAACACGTTGATAGCGCACTATACCGTGTTCAAAGATCGACGATTCTTCGCACGTTGATCTAGCGCACTAGATTCCGTGAATCGGCTTCTACGATCGTTGAATCGAACGCACTCGATTAACCAAAAGAGGAGATAGGAGATTACACTCAACTACCAATTGGTATGAAAGCACAAAGCTAACAAAAAGGAATTTTATTCAAAAATCAACCACCAAAAATTACAACTCACGCCCCTATTTATAGAGTTTACAACTGGCCCTTAGGTCGTGACCGGCTCATATCTCACGACTCATCTAAGTCGTTGCCGACTCATCTAAGTCGCTACCGACTCAACAGACACTACATACTGCCATTACAACACTTCATACGCAACCGACTCATGCAGGGCACGACTCACGACTTACTACCTCAACCACAACTCACCCGACTCAACACGTTACGACTCACAGACAATACAAACGACTCAAACACGACCGACTCATATAGTACATACATGACCCAACTTATGTCGTAAACGACTCACGACTCATCAAACACACAAGGTACACGACTCAACAAGCCAAGCGACTCAGCCGACTCAACTCCTTGCCGTCCTAACTCCCTCCGACTCAAGGCCTTCACTAGCTGGGGCTTTCCTTTGCTTCATGCTAAGTCGTAGACGACTCATGTAGATATCATTAGGTCGGTACATCTTCTCCTGAGCTTGGTTAAGTCGCAAACGACTTATGGATAGATCGTTGAGTCGTGGACGACTCAACTTCGATGCCTTGTTATCTCGGCCTGATTTCTCCCGTGGTTTATTAGGTCGTGGACCTCCTTCCCTAGCTCGGAAACGACTCAAACCTTCATTGAGTCGTGGACGAGTCATCACACTACACCACAAACTCGTGTTTTCAGGAATTAAAGTTTGCACAACTTCTTCTCTGGCCTTAGCTGCATCACACCCTCTTCTTGCTTAGAAGTATGGGGCAGACAGAAATACGATGACTGGAATCTTTGCAATAACGACAAAAGAGTGGTTCCAGACACTCCTTCGCATAGTGGTCCCTAGAACCACAATTGTAGCATCGTCCATGATGAAGGATTGGAGTCTTTGCTACAAAAGCTGGTTGCTTCACCTTCTTATCGGGATAAGGGCTTTTGAACTTAATATTCCTCTTCTTGGAGATCCCAATATCACTATCAATTCCTTTATCAGCCTCTTCTTCTTGTAGAGTGATATCTACAAGTTGGTCGAAAGGAACTTCTAGTTTCAAAGGTAAGATCTTCGTGGGATTCTTACTCAAAGCACGGATAAACCTTTGATTCTGAGAAAGATCCGAAAGTTGTTGGGCAGACATGAATACGCCATCCAGAGAAGGACTACTGGATTGACCAGCGCAAGGACTGCCAGAACTAACCATCTCTTCTTCCTTCAAGACAGAAAGGAAGAAGAAGGAAAATATTATTCTCAGAATGAATATCAAGCAATCTTGATAGATAGAACAAGGAATCACAAAAGAAATTAGGATGAATCAGTACGAAGACTCGAATTAATCCTAAGGTAGGACTCCTAAGACGGACTTAGGACGATGATCCTTGTTAAGTTATTCTACATTGTTTCGATGTTTGGCTCTGATACCAAGCTGTGATGCCCCACCTCTATATCCACGCTAGCCAAGAACACTATGGTGTAGTGCTGTCAACTAGCATGGAGAATAAGGCTGTTGAGGAGCGACCATCCATGTGATTGCTTATCACACGGTGGCTATAAATAATCTTCGGAAACAAACATAGAAATAAGCATAACACAAATCAGTCACAGACATCCATATCACAGAGGCGAAAGTAGATATGAATATATAACTAGCACATGAAAATGTACATCAGAGTAGTGGTCAAAAAGATCCATAATAATACAAAAGAATAGCAACACGTGCTATACAAAAGAATACAACTATGAGTCTATGTCTCAAGTGTATACAACAAAAAACTGCTAATCTAAATAGTTAGCCAAAAGTCAAAGTAGCAAATCCCGGGAAGAGGTCAAGCAGAAGCATCTGTAACATCTCGGTCTGACCCGAGTACTATTTAAGAAAATAATAAACGGATCAGTCTAGCTATAAATATCAAATGACATGGTATAAAATAAAAGATATGGCATAAACATAAAATATCCATACTGACATACTACTATAAGTATGCAAATGATGATCAACAGAAGATCAATCAATAAGAGATAAATCGATATCACAAGAATCTTCTCAAAGATCCAAAGAGGGCATCATACCCTAAACTTGTACTCATAACAAGTCAATGACATAAATTCCAGAAATCAACACAGGAAATCCATAAATCATAGAAAAAGGGAAAGAGGCCTATCACATG
Source organism: Allium cepa (assembly GCA_030765085.1). NCBI lineage: Eukaryota > Viridiplantae > Streptophyta > Magnoliopsida > Asparagales > Amaryllidaceae > Allium > Allium cepa. The sequence goes on from CM060945.1 coordinate 153,546,001, forward strand.
ATGGTCCGAAGACCATGGGGAGCTACCCCATATGGATGAGTCGGAATCACCCAGATGAGGTCTAGGCTAACCAAAAAGAAAAAAGGTATGTGTGAGTGGAATCACACAAATGGTGTCTAGCCTGACCTCGCAACAAAAAGGTATGTGTGAGTGGAATCACACAAATGGTGTCTAGGCTAACCAAAAAGCAAAAAGGTATGTGTGAATGGAATCACACAAATGGTGTTTAGCCTAACCAAGAAGCAAACAAAGACACATCGCACAATTGCTAGCCTAAATCACAAAATGATCATCATGATCAACGAGAAGTGTCAATTACACTAAGCTAGTAAATATAAAAGTTTAGATTCATGTCCCATAACCACTTTCTTAACTCAAATATTTACGAACAAACTGTAGATCTTCACTAGAAAATTGTCACAAAAAGGTTCAATCGAACAAGTCCAAGAGTTAACCGACGAAGCAAACGCAAGCGTTTCATACCACTTGTTTTACTAAGCCGTTTAATTCAATTTCTCATACGAGTGAGGTAAAGGTTTGTATATACTAGTAGATTGGAAAATGGTTTAAGAAAAGAGCTTAGTTATTGAAAATAGAGTTGAAATCATTTTGTTGAAAGAGTTTTGATATTTACTACTAGTATTGAAACCTTCATGTTTTAAAGTGACTAATCATAGAAGTGATTGTGGAAACAATCAATCATAAAAATTCACATACGAAGACGTGAATAAAATCCAAAGAAACCGATAAAGAATCCATCGAAAAAGATATTCAAAAATCCATAAAATCGACCGAGAAGCCCAAGATAGTTTGTCTCGAAGAATGGTCAACTCAGCTTCTCAACAAAGCAAGTTCTATTGAATGTTTTTCAGATAAGATCCCCTACGGAATAAAGAAAATAAGGGGCCGAGCAACTTATAAGAAGCGGCGACTTAAATAGAACCGAGGTCCAACGACCTATGGGTTAGGTCATGCGAGTTAAGGAGGTCAATGACCTTACAGAGACACGCAACCTAATAAAGAAATGCGACCTAAAGGCACGCGACCTAGCGACCTAAGCAGGAAATGCGACCTATGAGGGACAAGCGACTTAAGTGGGTCAACGCCTACGGAATATAGGTCACGCGACCTAACGGTTTACAAGGTCTTGCAACCTAACTGGAAACGTGGTCTAGCAACCTAGTGGTTTAAAGAAGATGGGTCACGCGACCTAAGGAGATAAGGCCTAGCGACCTACGGGCTAAAGGTTCAACGACCTAACAGGATGTAGGTCAACGACCTAACAGGTAAGAAGATCACACGACCTAAAATGCCATAGGACCTAACGACCTAAGGTCATACGACCTAAAGCCATACGACCTAATGACCCAAGGTCATACAACCTAGCGACCAAAAGCCATACGACCTAGCGACCTAAGGTCCATACGACCTAACTCCAAAGACGTTAGAAATGGCCATAATGACCTACGACCTAAGGTCCATACGACCCACGACCTAAGGTCCATTCGACCTAAAGCCCAACGACCTAGCGACCTAAAACCAAACGACCTACGACCTAGTTCCGAGTGCCGAGCGACCTAACGTTGTAGGCCATTTTAAGGTCGGAAATGAGCTATTTTGAGACCGAGACTTTTCCACGCGAACGACCTAGCATAGGCAGAACGACCTAAGTGCATTTTTTCACCAAAAACACTAAAATTTGGGGTTCTTCGCCAATCCAATCCAAACCAAATGCAAATGTACATGCAAACATGATAGGGATTCATTCCCAACAGTCCAAGATAGTTATAGGCTAGAATTATGAGATAAAAATCTCACCTTTTCACTAAAATGGATGAAGATGAAGCTTGAAATGCTATGCAAGGATCAACCACTAGCTTGAATCAATGTCTTCACTTGAGTTTTGGAGTTCATGTTGGATTAGCAATGAAGACTTAGCTTTTGGAGTTTTAATTTCTCTTTCCACTCACCATTAATGCAAAAGCTTGAGTTGATAGGAATTTATGAAGAGTGAAGAGAAGGAGGGGGTTGGGCTTGAGTTATAATGGCTAAGCTAACCCAAAGTCCAAAGCGGGAAAAGTTAGTGAAATTCCACTAACTCCAAACCTATCAATGTTTATACTTAAAAATTTGTAAACGGCATTTCGAACTCAATGGAAGTGGTCTCGAGTCCTAATTTAACCGTTTTCAAAAAGTAGCTTTTCGGACCAAAATCTGATTAACGATAAAATATTTAAATAAAATATTTAAATATAAAATCGACGGGTTGTTACAGGCATGGGGGTCCCAGGAAAAATACTGGAAGCATTTTTCACTGGCCGAGACGAGTAGATTTTGGCAAACTAGGCTTTAGATTGGAGTTGTTTTCGACGTGGTTGTCGTTAGAATTCCGTTGTGAGCAAGGAATCAGAGTGGTGCGCGATAGGGGGAATGAGAGATGGATGGTGTAACGAAGCTTCAATGATGATGGTCGGCGATCTCTTGGTCGAAGGCGTCGGGAAGGAGGAGTTTTCTGGCCATGGCGGTTTTCAAGTATGGTCGTGAAGGCTCGATTTCTATTTGTGTAGGTTGCATGCGATCTGGGTGTTCGAACATGGTCGCGAGAGTTCGTGTGATGGTTGAGCGTCGCCACGGCGATCATCGGAGGTGGGAGGCGCTGGTGTACGTGCACCACGTGCACGTTGTATCTGGGAACAATGGAGTTTGGGAAGACGAGTTCGACTAGGTGTTATGCTTCTGATTTCTAAGGTGTGACTCGAAGAAAACGAAATGATGTTCTCTCGTGATAGACTCGGGATGCAGTAGGGTGGTCTCGAGTTGTTCAAGTGAGATCTGGTTTTAATCTTAAGCAAAATTTTGTAATGAAATCAAGTTTTGAAATATTTAAACAAGTTAAGACAAATTTTTAAGTTATGAAATAATTGTTTTCAAAGATGAATGCGTAACAAGTTTTAAACTATATAAAATAGATAAGTTTTGAAAAGTAGAATAAGTGGTTCTTATAATGATTATGTATTAAAATTTGTTAAACCATTTTGAAAGGATTCAAGGATTTTAACGTGTAAATAAGATGATTTAAAAAAAAATTAATTTCAAATTGATTTCTAAATGTTTGTTTTATTTTAATAAAATAATGATATAATTATGTAAATAAATTAAAGATAAAGAGTTGTCTTTAAGTTAATAAGATTTTGATTTATTTAAAATAATGAATTTGTGAAGATAAATAAAGTTAATTAATTTTTTTTATTAACTTATGAATAGTTAATTAATGTAAGTGATTTGTTAATAAGGAAAATTTTAATTAAGATAAATGATTTTTCTTAATTATTTGTGAAATTGTTTAAGTATAATTACTTAATGAATTAACTAAAAGAAATTAATTACTTAGTGTAATTAATTAAGTTAATATGGTTAACTTTAATTAATTAACTAGGTATAATTAATTAAAGGTAATCATTTGATGTTGGATTAAGTATAATTACTTAATGTAATTAATGAGGTGTAACTACTTAGTGAAGTAATGATGAATAATTACTGGATGTAATTAGATTAAAGGAAATTGGTTATTGGGAAGTAATTAAAGAATAATTACTTAAGGGAAGTAATTAAGAGATAATTACTCGATGTGCTTAAACGGTTAATTAATGTGATTAATCAAAGAGTTGATTTAATGGATATAAGTAATTAAGGGAAGTTAATTACTAATGTGATTAATCAGGATTGAATCAACGAATTAAATTGTCGAGGACAATTAATTTGTGTAATTAATTAATTAATGTTAAATAAGCAGGATTAAAGGTGATTGAAGTAATTAATTTAATTTGTTTTAATTGATTAGAAATGGTATGACTAATTTTTCTTGCTTATGAATGATTGAATAATATTGCATGCCTTAGATTGGTTGATATCTCGGATATGTGAATTGTGATGCTATGTGATATGATATGTTGGGTTTAAACTGAGATAATGTGGTTATCTATCGATGATGAATTAATGTGTATAGGTGACACCTTGTATTTGAAGTTTGAATTGTGTTTCATTTAGATAATTTAGGATACGATGGTATTAAATTCGAAGAGACCGGAGTTGGGTATTAGTAAATACCCGAAACCACTTTGATTCTTTATAGAATGATTTGTGAATTCAATAGGCTGGGATGGAATGATCTAAGTGAATTGGACCATTTAATCTATGTTTGGTACTTAGAAATTGATGTGTGAAATAAGTGTTGTCTATAGCAAATTGTGAATTTGTAAAATTGATATAAGTTATCCCGGGTTTATATAAGTTGTATGCATTTGTATTCCATGTTAGATGGGTTTACTCACGTTGGTTTCTAGCCTGACTCAAGTGTTACTTTGATGTAATGCTCGGGTCAGACCGAGTACTACAGATTTTTAGGTAATGACGTTCTGAAGCTCAAGAAGCGAGCTGGATGGGAAGAACGTATGGAGTGTTTCCGTTGTATTATATTGTTGTATATATCTAAGTCATGTTGATTGTACATGTATATATGTTGTAACTATGATGTATTAAAGTAAAATTTGACAAGCATAGTTTTCCTTTGTATAACTGTTATTATTTGAGATTATATTTTATCCGCTGCGAATGTGAGATGTTGGTGTTTCTATTCTTCTTATTCCTCTATCTCTTTCTTCTTTTTATTAACTATTTGGAAATTTCGAGATCGAAAATTTTAGGTCGTTACATTTGGTATCAGAGCAAAGGTTAAGAGAGAACCTTGGCTCTGGTGGGTGTACTCATTAATGATAGGGTAAGTAGTACCTTAAAAAGAGTTGACGGTGTGTGTGTGTGTATGAGAGCATACTTGTTATTTTTATATAATGATTTTAAAGGTAATGGATTTTTATATAAGTTTATATATAAGGCAATAATTGGTTGTTGGATATTGAAATTAAATAAGAATTTAAGTGGTAAATTTACATATCCAAGTAGGAATTGAAGTGGGGTTTTAAATTATGAAGTTAGAATCCTAAGATTTAAAAACATTTGAAATTTGTTTTCAAATTGTTAAAGGGAATGATAAATAATATTATTCAGAATATTTCTGAAAGTAATCTTATTTTGAAATAAGAAGTTGTTTGAAACTTTGTTTGGAATTAAAAACCAAAGGTGTTAAAACATAAGGTATAACTTGGTAAGCAAATTAATATATATATATAAGAGTAAAAGTTGAATTCTTCTAATTAAGTCTAATTTATAGGTTTGGAAGTACCTCTAAAATTAAGTCTTTGAGAGAGATGACTAAGAGTGAAGAATGGAAGGTTAGACGCAGATAGAAAAGAGTAGCTGCACGTAGGGATCGAGAAGAAGAAATTCAAGAGTATGGGAAACAGGTTAAGGAAAGGGCTGAACCAGGACCTTATGACAATTTCACCTGCTATAGATGTTTTAATAAGGGTCATTACGCAGCCAAGTGCACTAAAACAAGGGAGGAATTGAAGGGTAAATTCCATCGGTTTCGCTCTGAGATCTTATACTTTAAGTGTCATAAGAAAGGACATTTCCTAAATCATTGCCCTGAAGTGAGGAAGGCGAAGCGTAAACCAGTTGAACCGGTCAATGAGTCGACTATTTTCTATCATTGTAAGAAGACGGGACACATTGCTAGGAATTGTTCCGAGAGGCAGAAGAGGAGTAAAGCTGTGGAATGTAATGTGGGAGGCGTGAAGGTTATCCAAATTGATGACATGGTAGAAATATTTTATGGTAAATGTTATAAGTGGGGACACCCTGTTGAGAAGTGTATGTTCGGGCTTTGCCTTTGGAAGGAAGTCCATAGAAAGGATTCTTGTAAGAATATTAGGGCTCTTTTCTTTCCAAACCTCTAGGTGATAGAAAGACATCTAGATTTATGACTTTTGTAAGACTCTTATTTTGGATAGATGTATGTATTGTATGAACTACTGGTATGTAGTCAATTAATATGTGGAATATTTTGTGGTAGTACAATCTAATATAAAATTTTCTTTATCTATTGAGAATTGGACTCAGAATTAAATTGTTTATAAATTTGGATTATTGATTTAAAAATATAGGTTAATCTAATTTAAGGGGTTAAATCAACATTTGGAAATTTAGCTCTAATTTATATAATTCGGGATGGGTTAAAGTGAGATTTAGATTTTATTAGTTCAAATTGAATTTAGTTTGAATTAATTAGAATTGAAGATGGATAAGTATAAAATTCAAATGGAAAATTTGAATTGGATTAATTTGAAATAAAATCGAAGATTGAATGAGTTCAAATTCAAATGGGAATTGGGACTAATTCATAGAAATTGAAATGATTTGAAATTGAAGTGGATTCAATTTGAAATTAGTCTAAATTAATTTGAATAATTTGGAATTGTAGTTAGAGTGAATATGTTTAAAATCAAATGGAATTTGATTTGAATTTGAAAAGAAATTGAGGTTAATTCAACTAGAATTGGGGATAAATCAAGTCAAGGGAAATTGAAGTTATTCAAATTAGAATTGAGTCAATTTAAATGGAAGAGGAAGTTTAAATTGAATTGATGGGATTGGAGGTTGGGAATTGAACAGTTTGACTCTGGACTATTTTCAAAATAAATTGTTTCAGTACAAATCTATTTTTCCAAGCTATTTATTATATATACAACCTTTCTTTTTAAATCTAAAACTATCTTATACTTGTTTTACCATTATTTTGGAACTATTTAACAATTTTTCAACTGTTTTATAAACTAATTACTGTTTTTCAACTACTTTATAATTAGTTACTACTTTACAACTATTTTGCAATAATTTAAAATTTCTATAACTATTTGACTATTTTCCAACTATTTTACAATTACTTAACTATTTTACAGCTGTTTTACAATTAATAATTAGTTTTCAACTACTTATCTAAACCTTTCAAATTATTTTCTAAATTTAAGCCGGTCAGAGTGTAAATTGTTTATGATTAAATATCAATTTGAGATTAAAGAAAAAATTGAAGTGATAATCCTAATGGGGATTAAGGCAAATGTGAATAAGTGAATAAAATCAAAGTGAAGATGAATATAAAAGAAATTGATTTGGCTAATAATCAATAAAGATAAATACATAGGATGTACGTATATTATTCTACTTGCACAGTGATTTGACCCAGATTCGAGCACAGAATTTCGAGATAGTTATATCGATCCGAGTTGGGATTTTCCACTCGATTTTCGACGGCAAACTTGGATATGGATTGTTGATTGGTTCTGGATATTCTCTATCATAGTTAGCCTATGCAAGGAGAATTACGGTTTCTGATCAAGAAACCAGATTTGAGCCCGCACTAGGAAGTCGGCTGAACGATACTAGTTCGGAAGTGAAATTGTGTGATCAAGTGAGCGATCGGATTGATATAGCGTACGGATAATATGTGTACATCGTACGGGTTTGAATGAAATTGATATTGGAAATTTGTGAATATGAAATGTGAAATGGGTTTTGAAATGAAAGTATATTTTGTGAAATATACAATGAAGTAAAATGGACATCGAATATTTCCATGATTAAAGGTCCACTTTATAAAGAAAGGAAGTGAGAAATCAAATTTGAATATTTGATTTGGAATAAACAAAGTTATATATCTTTGTTATATAAGGTAAATCTCCCCTTGTTGAATCTATTACCGGAAGAAAAGGATTTTGAAAGTGTTTGAAGTATAAAAGGAGTTTTATACAAGTTTGGAATGATCCAAGGTTTTTAAAAATTATATATGTATATATATATATAAAGAATCTTATGAGGATTTTGGAAAAAGGTCTTGGGAACCTTTGGATGTGGAAAGGCTTTTGATTTTTGGGTAAAATCAATATTGGGATTTGGAAATCCTAGTTTGAGAATTATCGATTTTGGGATAATCGATTTTGTGTAAAGGAGCTTTGTATGAGATCATACTAGGTGTGTGATTTGGAAGATACTATATGTGTATAGTATAAAGTGTTTTGAAAATGGCTCTGGATAAAAAGGTGCTCCCTTGAAATGAACTTCTCAGGAGTACCACAGGGTGGTACTGCCTTGAACCCAAAGGGGGTTCTAAAGTTGATCCTGTGAGGAGTCCGGACAAAACTAGTTCCTGAGGATTATGAGTAGTGTGTAGCAGAAATCGAGGGCGCTGATGCCTACAGAGGCATTTGGGTTATGCTGTGACGACAGTGTAACTCGATGTCACTACGATCTACTGCAGACCATAGCGAAAGTCGTGTGTGTCGTTGAGAGCCAACAGTCTGCGTTTGATTTTATATCGGTAGACTGCGACCTATGGTAACATAGCAAAAGTCGTGTGTGCCGCTGAGAGCCAACAGTCTGTGTTTGATTTTATATCGGTAGACTGCGACCTATGGTAATATAGCGAAAGTCGTGTGTCCCGCTGAGAGCCAATAGTCTACTTTTGATTTTACATCGGTAGACTGCGACCTATGTGGAATGGAGAAGTTTCATTTTGGCAGCGAAAATCGAGGGCGCTGATGCCTATAGTTACATGGAATTTTTCTATGATGACAACGTAACCCTGGAATGTAACTGCGATCTGTTGTGAGTTCCATGGCGTAATCGAGGGGCGCGGAGTGCCTACAGTTACATGGACTTTTGCTGCGATGGCAATGCAATCCAGGATGTAACTGCGACCATGGATAGGGGTGATGATTTCCAGAGCATTCTCACCAAAGACATTTCCTTTATTTTCAAAAACTATTTTCTATATTTTCAATAAAATTATTTTCCCAAGTATTTTTACTAGGTGTTGAAAACGGGTTTACCAAGTACATATAGATTTTCAGTCCTACGCCTGATCAATGTTTGACCGAATTTCTATGAGAACAAGGATGGTCTTGTTAAAACATCGAGTTATAAAAGTATTTTTATAAAAACTATTTTGTAATATTATATAGATTTTTAAAGTGTTTTAAAAGTGATCAAAGATTATTTTTTCTGATAAAAAGCATTTTAATAAATTCTGGTTTCGTTCCTTTTCGAGGACGAAAAGATTCAAAGGGGGAGGAATGTAAATAACCCGGCTTTTTGGACGTCTGTTAATCGGAAAATTAACTGATTTTGTTATTGAAATTTTAATATTAACTAATCAAACAAATGAATTTGAATATACATGTTAATTTGGAACTAAAATAAGCATTGAATTAAAAACTATATTAGATGTTTAATTTTTTTTAAATCTCTGGGTATGATAAATCCTATAAAAAAGGAAATAAACTTTTGTATAGATAAACTTCACCATTTATATTGAGATAAGATATCCATACAAATTTAGATACGAGTTTTTATGTTAGATGATATGCGTGTGTGTGTGTGTGACATTAAAAAAACAAAATGGATATATACAAGTAATTGATATGGAAAGATGTATAAGTACAAAAAAAATGGATATACAAATAATGCATGTAAACAAAAGAGGGGACAAGCATTTAAGTATAGCATACAAATATCAGGTCATAGCAAATAAACAAAAAAAATAATGATCTCAGCTGTACAAATTTGCAGCCACACCATGGCTTGCTTGATACACTTCCTCCTTTCCTATATAAATATAACCACTAATTCCTGCCTGGTTCATACCACTCGAATATAATAAAGCAAAGTTCTTTCATTTAAATCAAGAAGCAAGTTCGAAATTATATAGCAGTTCAATGATCAAAATTCAAATTTCTGTTCAAAACAAGGCTCTGTTTCATGTTCTAACCGAGTGAAGGTAAGTAAATGCTACTTTAAAAACAGTTGAATCTGATAAATATAATTGACATCAGTGGTAGAGGTTGTTATAACATAGATTAGAAATGTTTATATGGATATGATTTGAATGCATGTATATGTATGGTTGTGAATGTGTTGATACCTGTGTACATATGTTCTGTTCTTGCTTCAGGCTTTGGCTTGATATTAAAAAATTCAAGATCTTCCAATTTAATCCATATTAGACTTCAATATTTAAATAAAAGTTGTTCGTTGAAGTCTGATGTTTATTTTAAAAATAAAATAAGGATTTTCAATTCAGTAAATAATTTTTTAAAATGAAATAACAGTGAAAAATGTATGTATGTATATATATATATATGATAAAATCAACCAACTCAATTTTTGACTTGAATTGCATGAATGAATTCGTGATTGAGAATCATGAACATACATTTCATGATTTTTACATTATTAATTAATGGGATTTTCGAGTTGTTCGTCATGGGTATTTTTGGTGATGCCGACGATCGGCGGCTCTGAGTGGTTGATGTTTGGGCTGAAGGTGGTCTGAGGCATGGGGGTCTCAGGAAAATACTGGAAGCATTTTTCATTGGCCGAGATGAGTAGATTTTGGCGAACTAGGGTTTAGATTGGAGTTGTGTTCGACGTGGTTGTCGTTGGAATTCCGTTGTTAGCAGGGAATCGGAGTGGCGCGCGATAGGGGGAATGCGAGCTGGATGGTGTGACGAAGCTTCAACGATGATGGTTGGCGATCTCGTGGTCGAAGGCGTCGGGAAGGAGGGATTTTTTGGCCATGGTGGTATTCAAGTATGGTCGAGAAGGCACGATTTCGATTTGTGTGGGTTGCGTGCGATCTGGGTGTTCGAACATGGTCGCGTGAGTTCACGTGATGGTCGAACGTCACCACGACGATCACCGGAGGTGAGAGGCGCTGGTGTACGTAAACCACGTGCATGTTGTATCTGGGAACAATGGAGTTTGGGGAAGACGAGTTCGACTAGGTGTTGTGCTTCTGATTTCTAAGGTGTGACTCGAAGAAAACGAAATGATGTTCTCTCGTGATAGACTCGGGATGCAGTAGGGTGGTCTCGAGTTGTTCAAGTGAGATCTGGTTTTAATCTTAAGCAAAATTTTGTAATGAAATCAAGTTTTGAAATATTTAAACAAGTTAAGACAAAATTTTAAGTTATGAAATAATTGTTTTCAAAGATGAATGCTTAACAAGTTTTAAACTATATAAAATAGATAAGTTTTGAAAAGTAGAATAAGTGGTTCTTATAATGATTATGTATTAAAATTTGTTAAACCATTTTGAAAGGATTCAAGGATTTTAAAGTGTAAATAAGATGATTTAAAAAAAATTTAATTTCAAATTGATTTCTAAATGTTTGTTTTATTTTAATAAAATAATGATATAATTATGTAAATAAATTAAAGATAAAGAGTTGTCTTTAAGTTAATAAGATTTTGATTTATTTAAAATAATGAATTTGTGAAGATAAATAAAGTTAATTAATTTTTGTTATTAACTTAAGAATAGTTAATTAATGTAAATGATTTGTTAATAAGGAAAAGTTTAATTAAGATAAATGATTTTTCTTAATTATTTGTGAAATTGTTTAAGTATAATTACTTAATGAAATAATTAAAAGAAATTAATTACTACGTGTAATTAATTAAGTTAATATGGTTAACTTTAATTAATTAACTAGGTATAATTAATTAAAGATAATCATTTGATGTTGGATTAAGTATAATTACTTAATGTAATTAATGAGGTATAACTACTTGGTGAAGAAATGATGAATAATTACTGGATGTAATTAGATTAAAGGAAATTACTTATTAGGAAGTAATTAAAGAATAATTACTTAAGGGAAGTAATTAAGAGATAATTACTCAATGTACTTAAAAGATTAATTAATGTAATTAATCAAAGAGTTGATTTAATGGATATAAGTAATTAAGGAAAGTTAATTACTAATGTGATTAATCAGGATTAAATTAACAAATTAAATTTTTGAGGATAATTAATTTGTGTAATTAATTAATTAATGTTAAATAAGCAGGATTAAGGGTGATTGAAGTAATTAATTTAATTTGTTTTAATTAATTAGAAATGGTATGACTAATTTATCTTGCTTATGAATGATTGAATAATATTACATACCTTAGATTGGTTGATATCTCGGATATGTGATTTGTGATGCTATGTGATATGATATATTGGGTTTAAACTGAGATAATGTGGTTATCTATCGATGATGAATTAATGTGTATAGGTGACACCTTGTATTTGAAGTTTGAATTTTGTTTCACTTGGACAATTGAGGATAAGATGGTATTAAATTTGAAGAGACGGGAGTTGGGTATTAGTAAATACCCGAAACCACTTCGATTCTTTATAGATTGATTTGTGAAATCAATAGGCTAGGATGGAATGATCTAAGTGAATTGGACCATTTAATCTAAGTTTGGTATTTAGAAATTGATGTGTGAAATAAGTGTTGTCTATAGCAAATTGTGAATTTGTAAAATTGATATAAGTTACCCTGGGTTTATATAAGTTGTATGCATTTGTATTCCATGTTAAATGGGTTTACTCACGCTGGCCTGAACCGGGTGTTACTTTGATGTAATGCTCGGGTCAGACCGAGTATTATAGATTTTTAGGTAAGGACGTTCTGGAGCTCAGGAGGCGAGCTGGATGGAAAGAACGTATGGAGTGTTTCCGCTGTATTATATTGTTGTATATATCTGAGTCATGTTTATTGTACATGTATATATGTTGTAACTCTGATGTATTAAAGTGAAATTTGACAAGTACAGTTTTCCTTTATGTAACTGTTATTATTTTGGATTATATTTTATCTCCTGCGAATGTGAGATGTTGGTTTTTCTATTCTTCTTATTCCTCTATCTCTTTCTTCTTTTTCCTAACTATCTAGAATTTTCGGGATCGAAAATTTCGGATCGTTACAAATGTTGTGTCATGATTTAACTATGATCAAACTGGAGTTTCCACATTAAATCTTGACAGTATTCTCAAGTCGAAGGGATTGTGTAATATTGTTGCACTAATGTTTTCTGTTTGATCTTAGTTGTATAAACCAACAGAAAACTATCGAGTGGGTCATTCCATGGTTATCCAATAACTATTAGTACGAAAACCCTTAGTTAGCATGGCAACCGTGAGTAATACACTACCCAACATTTGGATAGCACTACATGCTCTAGTCTCAACGGATACATAGATGTCCAGTCTCAATACATCTTGACAAGGAATATTTAAAACTGTATATTTATTTTATTGTGATAAATCACCCATGATTACAAAACGTTGTAACAACTACCGCAAATCATACCACTTATGGGTTTCCTATTTAATATACATTTAATTAAATTAGTGAATTAATATAACATATTATATCAAGTACATAGTCGAAAGAAAACACCTTTTACTTCAAACAAGATTGGTTATTGAGTTAACTTGATTTATACTTATTATATTTGCATGTATTAATACTTATTATATTGTACTAATTATATGCATTATTTTCAATATCAATCAACAATAAAAATTTAATAATTAATATTCCATAAAAATTAATTAATTTAATTAATTTATAACAATTATAATTTAATTAAATCAGGTGGTAGTAGGAGTATTCGGTATTTCGATTGTATGATTTTTAGGTATAAATTCAGTCAGCGATTCATATCGAACAATTCGAATATTAACGCTCACACGTCACATTTGCTAGTAGTGCAATATTATGGCCAAAGTTATCACTTTCATAGTTTTGGTAAAGTCCAATTTTACTTATTTTAAGTGGCCACCGGTAGTGATAATTATTTACACCAATTATCTTCATCAAAACTATATCACACTAGGACTTATGGAATTCAGTAATGGTCAAAATTCCAATATTATCTATATTCAACTTCTATAATCCAAACACAAAGTCCTTGGTTCAATAATAAAAATTATTATTAATCGAACAGCTCCAGTCACAGAGTTTGACATGGAGTTGACTTCGGTTGATTGTGATACTAACCTCATGTACTGACAAGTCGAATTTTCAATTGAATAGTGTTTCACTTCCAATGCTTCAACTCGACCCAACTATAGTCATTCAATGGAAATCATGCTATGTTTTAACTATAATCAAAGCAGAGTTTCCACATTTAAGTTTGATTGAATTCTCAATTCGAGAGAACTCCATAATATTATCACATTGATATTTTTATGTTTGACTATAGTTATATTAATCAACACAAAACTATCAAATGAGTTATTCCATAGTCATCCAGTATCCCCTTAGTGCTTTCATCAACCATGAGTAATATACTGTCCAATATTTGGGGAGCATTACAAAACTTTAGTCTCAATGGATATATGCATATCCAATCTCGATACATCTTGACTAAGAATACCTAAAACGATATACTTTTTTCATTATGAAAATTTTCTCATGATTACAACATATTTTGATTACTGCTACAAAACATGTCATATGTGGATTTCCAATTTGATACACTTGAATTAAATAAATAATTAATATAACACATTATATTACATATGTAATAGAAAGAAATACACCTTTTATTATAAAGTTAATAATTTATACACATTCATGAAAGTGTCATCTTATAATGTAATAAATATGAAAAAAGTCTTATGTCTGTGTTCGCAATGTCGTTGCCTGAATCTTATAGAGTATTCTACTCTATTACGTTTATACAAATATAGTTTTATACCCACCTAACTTGTGTGGATATACGATAGAGAAGAATATCATATTGTAAAAGGGAAAACCATAAATATGGACGTGGATTTAGATAAACACCCTATTGAAGAAAATATAGACTATAAAATAGAACGACTAAATGGTTCATGATGCTATTGGTCTGAGTATGTGGACTGATGAACCAGATTTTGAGAAAGACCTTGACTCAAAAGTGAAAAAGTTTTTCAACTTGTTAGAAGCATCGAAACAACCGCTTTATAAAAGTTGTAAAATGACACATTTGTAAACAACATCTAGGTTAATCGCTATAAAATCTGAATACAATGCATTAAAAATCCTAATGAACGCAATTCTTGGCTTATGTAAAGAAATGCTTCCACTAAACAATGTGTTGATGGATTACTAATACTCCATTAAAAAAGAGGTATTTGTCTTTGGATTGTCGTATGAAAAAATTTACGCGTTCAAGCGGATGCATGATTTATTGGAAGGAAGATAAAAATAAATGTTGTGTAAATTTTGTACACGACCTAAAATAAATCGACGAGGGCTGGTGGTAAAGGTGTACCTTTTAAAAAATTAATTATTTTCCAATTACACTAAGATTGCAAAAGTTATATACATCTTTTACTACCGCGAAACATAAGCGATGACATAGTAAATGACAACAAGATAAATGTACTTCATGTCGCCATTCAACGGTGAAGCTTGGGAACATTTCAATAGGACATATCCTGATTTTTCTAAAGAATAATATGAAGTTAAACTTGGTTTGTATATGATGGTTTTTCCCTATTTGCTTCATTTGGTAAACCTTATTCAACGTGGTCGGTTATTCTAACACCTTACAATCTCCTTTCTTGGATGTGTATGAAGAATCCATACATATTTCTAATTGTAGTTGTTCCTAGACCAAAAAATCCAAAAAAAAAGGTATAGATGTTTACTTGCAACCTTTGGTTGATGGGTTGAAAGACAGAGTTTGTTGTTATGAGAGATTACAAATAAAAGTACCTTAGAATATCTGCTTCTTTATTATGTACGATAAGCATTTTCTTGCGTTGGGGTGCTTTTTGGATGGAATACTAGCATCGATTTTGCTTGCCTTATTTGCATGGATTTGACTGAATCATTTCAACTTGCAAATGGTGGAAAGCAATGTTTGTGGATCAACATCATCATTTTTTGCACGTAAATGATCATTTTAGATTTGTTTAAAAAAATTCAAAAGAAATACAACAATTACTTTAGAGCCACCTTCCGTTCTAAGAAACGAAGAAGTGTACGAGCTCAAGCAAGATTATCCTAAAATGCACGAGATAAGAAAACAGCCAAAAATTCTTGGTAAAGGAGAGTATCATAATTGGTGCAAACAAAGTATATTTTTGGAGATATCATACTGGGGAAATTATAAACTTCGACGAAATATATAGATGTAATGCATAATAAGGAAAATATGTTCGAGAATTTTTTTAACATGATAAAGAATGGGAATGGGAAAACAAAAGATGGTTTGAAGTCAAGAAAGGATATCACATTGTACTGTAATCATCCTGCTCTTAAATTTAATAGTGAACGACCAAGTTCAAATGTCTTGCTTGTTACGAGTAGGAAAATAAGTGTCTATAAAAACTATTAGTCTAGATTCAAACTTTTAGGTTTCCAATGGAATTGCCTCTAACATGAAAAGTTGTGTTGATATGAAGGATCTTCAAATGTATAGAATGAAGAGTCATAATTGTCATGTATATTAGAGACTCTTTTCCCCATGGTATTTAAGGAACTATTGCCACTGAAGGTGCGGATGCTTATTACCGAGCTTAGTTTGTTCTATAAAGTGTTGTGCTCAACAACACTTAATAAAAGTAATTTGAAAAAACTGAAAATGGATATACCCAAATGATTGCGTAAATTAGGGAAAATATTTTCTCCTAGAGTAGTCAACTACATGGAACATCTACCCATGCATCTAGGACTGAAGCTTCAATGCGAGGACCAGTGTAATATGAATGGGTGTATCCTTTAGAGAGGTATACAAAATACAAGAAGGAAACATATATTCTTTTTTCAAATCAACACAAAGAACATGTAATCGATATTTTTTGTATGAAGGTATCTTGGTCACCTTAAGAAAGGTGAAATAAAAAACATGCATTGTAGGTTCATTATGTCAAACATATATTGATGAATAAACATTCACATTTTTCCATTATTATTTCAAGGATATGTTAAGATGAATTCTAATAATGATCCACGTAATGATGATGCGATGATGAGTCATCTGAGATTTCTCAATCCATTTTTCAAAAACGTGGACCTTCTTCTGGTAAATAGAAGAATGACAATTTTCAAACGATTAAATAGTTTGCATAGCTAGAACAATGTGCTTCTCAACTGCGAAGTATTATTGAATTCTATTAGATAAAACTATATTTGTTTATTTATTGCCAATACCACGTTATATTATCATATTTATCTTAACAAAATTGATTGTTTAGAGTTTAATTTGAGCAAGAAAATCCAAAGGTTGAACCCAGTAAAGGATTTGAGGCTTGGTTTTAGAAATATGTAAGGATATATAGTTGTTGAATAAACTCAGTATGAAATAGTTTGTTACGTATATTGATGTGTATTAATTTATTGCAATAGGTTGTTGCTAAGGAAATCAGTAATATTTACTCTTGCATTTGACCCAATGGGAAATAAAGAAAATGCCTAATAATGTATGCAGACGGATTTAAACTTCATGTAACAGAGCTTGAAGGTAGTAAAACAACTTACAATGGTCGGGTATGTATTAATGGAAATGATAATGGTGATGATTTACAACATTATAATGGAGTGTTATGGGAAATAATTGAATTCACTTATTCTACAATTATAGGGCTTAATATTTTTATTCAGATGCGATTGATTTTATACTACTCCTGATGTAATAGTATATATATACATAAAGATTATCCTCTTATTGAGGTAAACCATAAAAGGTGGTATGAAGGAAACTATCCATTTGTGCCAGCATGCAAGCAACACAAATTTATTATGAACCTTATCACGGCATGAACAATAATAAGGATGACTGGTCGGCTATTGTTAAAACAAAATTAAGATGTTTATTCAATGGGCATATGATCATAACGAGAAATCAATCGTACTAAAATGATCTAGAGGACAACAAAATACTTTAAATAAAAAAAGGTGCAATTGATATAGGACCACTCGACAATGAAGTATTTGACGGAGTGGTATTAGATGAAGATGTCGAGGTTAATGACGATGTCGAAGTTAATGAATGTGAATATGATGTTGATATTTCAAAAGGTGATACCAATAATGATGATGGCAATTGGTAGCTTATATAAAATTGATTGAAAGACTATTTTTATATATGCATGTTATTATCATTTTTCTTTGTTTTTCATGCTAAAAAAATTACTATTTTTTTAATTTGGGCTTATACACATTGAAACCAAATATATTCCAAGGTGAAACTACTAATCTCATTGTCAAATCACTCAATTATGATGTAACATAATTCAAATTTAGTTCTAATTGCTACTTTAGTTGAATGTCATTGTAAAACCAAGTTATGTATTATTAAAACATATATGTCTAGTTGTAGTTTACACAGTTGTGGTGGCTTATCATCAGGTTAGGGTGGCTCCTTATTAGGTCAGGTGGCCCCTAACTAGGTTAGGGTGGCTCTCTCTCGTCAAAGCATGGGTACATCGATGCATATATGATATCTCGGTTTATTTAGACCACCGATGCTCCTATTAATGCTACCGGTCCATCCAACCATACGTTTGAGATGGAATCTTCCATCGTCCAAGAATTTGATGTCTTCTAGAGAGAATAAGAATCAGAATGAATAATTACTTGTTTGAATATTACAGTTCAAATCATACACACACTAACATTAGTACACATGCACACCACACATACATACATATACACATGTATATACGATATTTAGTAATTAAATATGCATATGTACATATATATAGTTATGCATTTAATAATAGTCCAATATTCGATGCCATCCATGATGGCTTGCTTGCTCGGCTCGTGACATTCTCACCGTCATTTGGTAACATTCCAAATAACATGAAAGAACTCATGTTTAGAGAATTGATGGTAAAATAATTTTATCACATAAGACACAAATAAATATTATGTCATTTATTCATAAAATATTTAATTTGCATTCGTAGAGGAAATTTGTTTGGAGAGAGGGCATTTCTAAAGAAATTGTGAAAAAGGCTTGGGCATCCCCAACATCCAAAAAATACTAGGAATGATGTATGGTATGTGCAAGTATCACAAAGAGCATCCATCCCTTGCCCAGGAGGTATACGAACAATTCTTGCAGTATTAAGGGTCAGATGAATTCAAAAAGAAATCGACACGGACTGCCAAAATCAGGACTAGAAATCCTAGTTGCACACCCGTGGCTCCTGATAATACACAGATCAACATCACGATCTATTATAAATTTATTTTTTAATTTTATTTAACATTTTAACTAAATTAAAATAAGCTTGAGTGTACTTAATTCAAATTTTAGTACGAAGAGCAATATAACAAGCCTACATCTTGGCAAGTCCATTGTAGGATTCACGAGGTTGAGTTATCGGATGAGTCCATTGCCAATAGCTGGGTAGATTATGCTTCCATTTATTTTGTGGTATGTTATCCATAAAAATTCATTTAAATAATATATATATGTATATGTATATGTATATGTATACGTATATGTATATGTATACGTATATGTATACGTATATGTATATGTATACGTATATGTATATGTATACACACACACATGTATAAAATTCTAATGAATATGTAAAATGCAAAATGGGAAAAATACCATGTTAGGATTGAGAAAATTCAAAGTCAAGGTGTGAAGATAATAAGAGAATGTATATGTATACACACACACATGTGCAAAATTCTAATGAATATGTAAAATGCAAAATAGGAAAAATACCATGTTAGGATTGAGAAAATTCAGAGTCAAGGTGTGAAGATAATAAGAGAAGTGGACAAAGATGTATTCAATGCACTTTGTTGAGTTTTTGCTAAAAGGGTAGATCATAAGCCCAATTACAAAAATATTCAGAAGGCAATAACTTAAACATTTGTTATATACATGAGCAAGGGCAGTTGGTGCCCTAATATGCTATCGGGGTGGCCATTGATGATGATGGTTATCACCTCTTGTTGGAGCAATAGTACCCCTTTCTTGGCTTTAGAGGGAAATGTTGTTACACTCCCTGGTGGCGTTGGTTTCTTCGAATTCATCTAACTACCCCTTGGTGGGGAATTCCATAATGAGTTGTCGTTATACAACGATTGCATCTAGATCATTGAAAGTCGACCTACCTGTAAGAATATTTTAATAGAATGGAAAGGCCAATAGAATAAAATTTACCGAAATTTCGATGAAGTGGTGTTCCTTGCAAACAGACACATGCGTGTTCAATCTAAGAGAACAATCCCAAAACCACTGAAGCCACAGATGAGTAAGCTAAACAAAGTCAAGTTGGATTATATAAGATTCAACCGATCAAAGGCATTTTTAAAATGACGTTCATTGAGCTTCCTCCATCTATAAAGACCGATGCACCTTAATGTTTATAAAATGGATAGGGATGACCATATAGCTATGGTGAGGATAGCTGATACCTCTTTCGTTTTCAACTGTGAACATGATGTCGCTTTCGTCTGGATCCACCCTCAAAGCTTTTGGAGTCCTCATCTCTATTGAATATACTTGGCTGGTGGGCTTGAGATTCCTCCTATAACAAGATTAGGCCTCCTTGATGCTTCCAGCCACATGTGGGATGTTGTAAATACATGATATTGGTATTAATAGCGATGATATTGTTTCCATTTGCCCATTGAGGAGAGGCGAGGAAAGCTTAACTTTTAGCCATTTGATCTACATGTTTTCACAAGTGTACCTTTATAGATCAACAGTTCTATCTCATCTTTCAAGAGATGTCACTCATTTGTAGCATGGTTATTGAATTAGTGGAATATGGATTGTGTCCTATTTTCACAGATCTCCTCCTTTCATCCTAGGTGGGCGAGAGGAGGTATGTGGTATGGGACGCATCCCTATGCTACAAGATAGATGGTCTCCATGTCATGGTTATATGAAGCATACATTGCATACCTAGCTTTGAATTATAGGCTGTCCTCGAAGCATGTTTGATTGTGCTCTAGGAAGACTTTCTCTCAGAGGCTCCCTTCCCTGTGGGAGTCACACTTATCTCTTCACATGCCTGCCTCTCGTTGTTGATCAAGTTTTATTCCTTCACTAACATTAACCCATTGACCCTTGGAAAGAAGTTGGTTAAAGACGAGGTCGGCTGCTTTTCAACTCCTTCCACATTTTAATGCGGTACCTTACCCCAGAATAGAAGGCGAATACTAAATTTATTTTGTCCGCTCCCCTTGTGCAAGTTGATTCCTTGTTAAACGTTTGAAATAGGCACGAATGACTTGTTTGGGCCATTTTTGATGTTGCATAACTCGTTAGACATCATCATTTGCATTCGAGAAGCAAAAAAGCAAGTTTTAAGGCAAATATGCAATTTCCCTCAAGAATAGATGTTGCTTGCTTGTAAATGCGAAAATCAGCACGGGGCCCCAATCAGGGTGGAGGGGAATAATAGGAATTTGGCATAGTTAGTCTACTCTAGTTATTAAGTTGAAGGTCGCAATATGATCAGATGGATCAGCGCTCCATATCATATTTCTTAAGAGAAGGCAAAGTTTAACTCTAATGAAGGTAGGTGATGAGTATCACCTTTGTGAAAGGTTTCCATTCTCATCATTAGAGAAATCCTCACCGTCTTAGTTTAGATTATAGATCCTCGACACCCGTTGTATTAGTAATGTCATTTATTCCTTAAGACAAGCATCTGGCTCCTATTGATCAAAGGAAGTTCTTTTATGTCTTACATAGGAAAGCAACACTTGGCATCAATAGGGAGATTATGAGCGATAGTTTTGAACATGGGTAGGCGATCTTCTGTTCTTATCTAAAATAGGAGACCTAGTGTGATGACCCCACCTCCCATGGAAACGAGAACTTGGGGCTTCGCGCTAGGATTAAGACTGGACTGAGAATTCCCTAGGCTACTTGTCCTTTATCAGCTCTTCACTATTTAGGAGGTCGAAACACAAATTGTATTCCTCATCTACTGCCTTAAGCCGTTCAAATGCAGGCTGCCTTTCTCGAGAAATTGAATGATGATAAGCGTAAACCCTAGGTACTGGGATTAACTTGGACCTAGGAGCAACGCAAGTAAAGTCATTAGGGAGAATGACTTGGGTATCCCTATCCGAGTTGGATAGCCTTGACAAGGTTTTGAGTATGACCCTCTCCCTTGCATCGTGCATGATATTGAAAGTGCTTAGAACCATCGATGGGAGAGGGGCATATCCGTGGTAACTGGGATTCGACAAGCATAGGCAATGGTCTCATTGGATTCCATCCGAGCACATAGATCATTTAAGTCAAGGGCATTTTTCAATACTTATGATCCCATTGACCAACCCGAGCTACATGAAATTGCTCATATCCGAGATGGAGCTGATGGCTTTAGCCATAGTGCCACCATTGATATTATGAACGGTTGAGTGATCAGCCGTAGGTTCAACATTACTGGGTCGATAAATGTTTTAGAGGTAAATAGGTTTTATGAAGACAAGAAAGTGACGAGAGTGAAGAGCTTTAAGATGAATGTTCTCCTTCTAACACAAAAGTGTTGATAAGATTTATAACCAACCTCGAATTAGTTACTAGTGAAAGCTACTCACTAAGACGTTGCTATAAATGTAAAAGATGAGTAAATGAAAATATGTAAATGTCGCACAATGTAGAGTGGTTCGATCTAGAAGAGATCTACGTTCATATGGCTTCTTATCTTATTGCTTTTTAAAGGTTTTCAGTTATAATAAAGATTTTATAGCTTTACAAGAGCATGAAATAAGAAAGAATATATGCCTCAAACGATGAGAATTTGATCCCTGTACATGTGCCTTCATTCTCCTATATAGTTGTGGAGATCATGCTTAAAAGGGCTTGGATTGATGGCTTGAATGCCAAATTTCTCTAGATCCATTGGTTGCGATTTATAGTCTAGGTACGACCAACTTAGATGCCACATCGTCTACAAATAATTTAAAACCCCAAATTTTGATTAGGGTTGAAGTATTGAACATGATTTAGGATTTTAGAGACGATAATCTTGTGGATGAATGTTTTGATATAGAGAGTGGAATTATCTCTAAATTGTCATTTATTCTCATAGTTTTCATTCACTTTTGTAGTTATTCTTTTGTTAATTTTCACATTTTCAATTTGTAGTTAACAACATTCTCAACACTTTGGTTGATTTGATTGAATAGATTTTTAAAATCTAACATTTCCCAATGGATCGACCCATACTCGTCAAGTATTAACTTTTGTATACCGTGCGCTTGCGGTAAATTTTAAATTGAAATTTATCGACGATTTTCTAACTCAATAGAAAATCCGTCGTTAAATAAGTTTTTCATGCCGTTGCCGGGAAATTGTCTTTTTTTTTTATTTTCTATTCTTCGAATTATTTTTGTTTGAATTTTGTGTGTGCTTTTATTTTATTTTGTGTGTTTGCATTCAAAAAGAAAAAAGAAAAAAAATATTGTTTGTTTGTTTGATTTTTTTTGTTCGCATTTTGTTTGTGTGCTTGTTTTCTAGTTTAATTTGCTTTTGTATTTCTATTAAAAAAACAGAGACAAGATCATTTCAAAAAGGAAAAAAAAAAATTATTCCATTCGATTTTTCATTTCACTTACAATTTTCTTATTTTACAACTTTCAAAAAGAAAAAAAAAAACTTTACATTGCACACTTCTGTACACTATTCACTGCGCATATAGAGTGAACCTCTTTACTTGTTTCCTGCCACTGCTTCATTCAAGTCTACCCTACTTGTTTCCTGCCACTGCACATTTCGTTCAATTCATTCTAGTTTCCACATCCAACTGTCTCAATCCCCAACCACATCAATCACTGCATATCACCCTCCCCTTGCTACCGACAATTTAGTCTTCCATTCAAACAACAAATCTGATCAACCAAGCAACCACCATTCAATACTATTGCTTCATTTCTAACTTCACATCACCATGCATGCTGCACTTCCCCTGCCTACAAAAATCACGGCCACATTGCACCTACCTCCTCCTGTACAGTCCACTTCCAGCCACTACAGTCACTACTTCAACATCTTCATTACTTCACCACTACATATCTACATCTCCACCAAAAGACATCACCAAGCAGCAACTTCATCAACTCTATTGTTCAACTTCAAGTCATACCACCACTAAACACCATTGCCTCCAGCAACTGACATCCACCATTTCAGCATCCAAACCAATACACTGTCATCACTGTTGCATTTCAACAAAACAGTGCACACATACTTTCACCTTCCTTACTTGCCTCAACATTGTATCACTCCCCATTATCTATTCAATACCAACCATCAAACCACGACCAACATTGCTGTTCAAAAAACATCTCACCTATTCACTTCAAAACAACCATCAGTGCACTGTCCCAAAACAACTGCGGCAGCCATATACATTTCCTTTATCTTCAACATAAACCATATACCGTCTCCCCCCACATCTCACAAAAATTGCTTCCCACCTCTGCCATGTACAACACCTTACTGCCCACTGTCCATCCACTCACAAACACAACTACCCACTCCTCATTCCAACTACCACTACAAACCATAATTTCAACTTCGAGCAGCAAGTCCCCGCGACCATCCACTGTCAACCTGAAAGATAACACCAGACCGTCTCAACTAAACAACTTCATCACCAGTGAATCAAAACACATCAGACCCAAACAACATCAGACCAAAAACTATGATAGCAAACCGCACTCTTCTTCATACAAACTTCACTTACTCCACAACCATATCACTGCATTCAACCATATTGCATTCCTACTACTAGACCATCTTCCTTTCTTCCAAACCTAACGTCTCTGCTAAACACTACTGTCATACTTCCACACTGTGATAAACTCGCATACCCCCATCAACAGACCAAACACAGTCCTCCAATACCATTCTAGTTCATCTCTACATCTGCCTACTCCCCACACTTCCACAACTGCTGCAGTTCGAGCCTCTACCACCAATCGCCAACAACTCCGCCTCAATCATCGAAATTCTGCTCATCCTCTGCCTCATCGTCACCAACAAACTAGTTTGCATTTCCTTAGTACATCCTCAATCCTACTACCCCACGACACTGCCTCAAATCATTCACACTTTCAGTTCACCATCACCAGTGACAACATATACATACTTCCACACACATATTTCAATTCACTCCTCTGCTACATAGCAGTTGCCACACAAACCAATCACCACTGCCTCACGACATTTACAACAACCATTCTCCCTCAACTGCTCTACAATAAACACGATCACTACCTGAACAGTCAAAAAAAAAAACCATAACACAGCTCATAACATATACTGCAACCACACACTGACTACCTTACATACCACAACACAATTCAGTTCATCCACTGTCTACATTCAAACTAAATGCCTTACTAACCACCACCCCATCATCATTGCTCATAACATCACACCAAACCCAACAGTACACCCATCACCCTAGTTAATTTCCACGAGAACAGACTATCCACCACCGAACATCAACATCCAGAACCCAATCGCCGCAATTCCTAATCGACATCACCTCACTGCAAGCAGCCACCACTCGACAACCCCCAATTGAAATCGAACAACTCAGAATCAGCAATCAATCACCGCTTCTGACATCCTCAATCTCTTCGAACCTAAATCTCCTAAAACCAAAAATGAAAGTCGAACAAGTTATTCTTCGTTTTTTTTGTAATTTGGGAATTCGATTTCTTTTGCAGGCCGATGGGTTGATTAAGAAATTTTTTTGGCTCTAATCATAGTTGAGAACTATTTGCGGGTTGGTGGGCCGGTGAAACTTTGGGTTGGGTTAGCATACTGAAAGTGTTTTATGTGAACTCGTTTGTTTTTAGAAAAAAAAAACAAACAAACAAAAACGAAAAAACAAAAACAGAAAAAGGGTGTTGTTTTCAATTGGTTTTTATCTGTTTTGTTTTCCTTTGTTTAGCTGCTTCTTTGATATTTAAAAAGAAAAATTTCAGTTTGTTTGGTTTCAATTTGTTTTATTTTCGTTTATTTGTTTTGTTTTTGTTTGTTTTACTTCCTCTTCGATAAAATAATAACAATAATAACTTGTGTGTGTGTATATATGTGTGTGTGTGTGTGTTGTTTTTATTTTAAAGTTGTCAAAGCAGATTGGAAGAGTTGCTTGCTTGGCCTACCTTACAAATAATAACTGCTTGCTTGCTTATAAAAAAAATTGTTGTTTTTAAACTCTATCTACTGTTTTTATTTGTTTTTGCATTGTTGGTTCTTTGCATTTGCATTTGTATATTAAAAAAATTTCAAAAATCCAAAAAAATCATTTGTAGTTGAATTGTTAATACACGTTTAATTTTAGTTTTGCATGTCATCTTAGAATTTTGATTAATAATAATGGTTTTGATAACACTTAATTATATATTGACAAGTTATCTTCTTTGAACAATTTAATTTCTTGGTGTCTAGGCTATGCAGAGTAATAACCATTTATAAATATTACGGTAATTCGTAAATATTATAGTGGTTGTTCCTTTGAACGTACTTAAACCTTCTGCTACATTGCTACGGTGATTCGTGGTGCACCAATAAATCATGCCCGTTACTTGGCTGAGAACTGCTCTTGTTGAATTAAGACAGTGTGTGATTATACAATTTTGTATTAAGAGCTACTTTGGATAGAATATTTGTAATTAAATCCTTGCATCCCTTTAGCTGCATTAGTTCATGCATATTTAAAAAAAAAAATTCGAAGAACCAACATTTACCCAAATCAAGTGATATTCAAATCAAGTGATAATCCACCTTTTACCCAAATCGATGATTTTCAAATAAAAACTTTTGAAATTGAAAACGAAAATCTTATTGAAATTGTTGAAAAGACGACAATTGAGTTGGATTTCTATTCTTTTAAGGGTTGGAAACTCGATTTGAAATTTGATCTTCCTTTTTCCGATTTTGAAACTTTGAAAACAAAAACTTTGGATTTTGAGCACGATACATGTAGTGAAGTTGTTGATAATCCAATAAAGGAAGACCGGTTTTGTGAACATAAATTCTTTGGACTTTTCAAAAATGAATTGTCAAATTTTGAAAGGGAAGATTTCGATCAGCATTTTGATTTTAAAATCAATAATTCTGAAGAAGTTTTCAATGATAAGCTTGAATTTTAAATTAGTAAAAATAAACTTGAACTTCAAACAATTGTGTTATTAACCTTGAAAATCGTTGAAAATAAAACAACTCATATGATTTTTAATAAAACGACATCCATTTTTTCAAATCAACATTCAACTTTGAAATATTTTATGGTTTGGTTTTCTGACCTTAAGCCGTGTCTCGTACATTTGACGAGACAAATGATTCGGTCTTTGGAAGACCGTTTCATTTACTTTTTGACAATATACTTTCTGATCTCATGTAAATACCGCTCATTTTCATGTAAATATAGGTCATCTTTTTATTCTTGTTTTATTCTTCTCCTTCCACTTGGGTTGACTGTGGGGACACAGTCAAAATCAATTATGGAGGGAGTCTCTTCATTTTCAATTTTTCATGGTTTATTTTGCATTCTCTTTCCAAAACTAAAGAAAAAACTCAAAAAATCAAAAATAATTATGCATTTTGATTTATTTTTAAAGAAACACTATCGGATAAATATATGATTTTGGTTATTAAATTGAAAGTATTGAAAATTTATTTATCTTAACAAAAATAAAAAAGAATATTGATTACAAATAACAATGGTTTAACTTGTATGTATATAGGTTCATGTGTGTGGATTCTGAAATATATCCTAATTGAAAATCTTTGTTTTAAAAAAGTGGTAGATTTAAATTAAAGGCTTTAACATTTCTTTTGTCTTCTAAGTTAAATGGTGCTAAGATGATTTGTAAAACTCTCTTTTAATTTTTTTTTTTGTATATATGTATATATTTTTATTAACACCTAGAGCCATGTGTCCACACTTGTGTGTTCACTGGCCATGCTCTGTACCCTTCTCACGTAAGCCCGCAAGGTAGTGCACGATCCGTATATCTGGCCTCGGTTTATTAGAGTTAGGTGTGTGTATATAAAAAAATTCTTTTATTAATAATGCCGACAATCGATAAGCGTTCACACTTGTGTGTTCACTCGCCACGTCTTTATTCCCCTCACATAAGTCCATAAGTGTAACGATCCTAGTTTTGAGTTAAATTTAATTCGATAATTAATATAAAATTTTGAAATTAAATTATGAATTAATTTGAATTTTTTCCAAAATTTAATAAGAAATGTGTTTGTTTATATATATATATATATATATATATATATATATATATATATATATATATATTGTAGAAAGAATTTTTGTTTGAAATTCAAATATAAATGTATTGAAAATAAATTGGATTTGAAAACTCTATATTTTAAATCAATAAAATTTGTTTTCTAATTATATTATATATGTATATCTATATTTTTAAAGTTATGTTTTGAATTCAATATAACAATTTTCTAAAAGTTAATTAAAGTTAAAATTTAACATTTTTAATACTAATATTTATTTATAGTTATCCATGTGAGTATAATAACTTAAGTTTAATTTTAAATAAGATTTAATAAAGAGGTTAATATTCTTTCTTTTTAATTTTAACATGAGATAAGTATAATTTATATACATATACAAAACATTTAAAACATAATGCATATAGAAAAATAAAAATACATAAATTAATAAAAACTATGTTAAGGGTTTAAAACATAAAAATACTTGTATTTAACAAGTGTAAGATTATAAATTCATGCTAACATTTCTAAGCCATACAACATAAAAAATAACAAGTGGCAAAATGTTTGTTCTTCTTTTAATTTGAATTAAAAATGTATTGATTAATAAAGAAAAAAATATCTCATTTCAGTTCAAAACTAAACCTTTCTTTCATCTTCAAATTAGAACCTGGAAATTGAAAATAAAACCAGAAACTAAAAGCAAAGAAAAATAATACAAAACAGAAATCAAAATAAGAATCTGATCATTTTAGATAAAAGCAAGCAATGTATAGATTCAACTTAGATCAAAAAGAAAAAAAATATCAAACCTGAAGTCAAAGCAAAGCGGAGCAGATCATTCCCAACATTCAAAACCTAGAAGTTTCAAGTTTTAAAAGAAAATCGCAAAGAAAGATTCAGGTTGCTGTTCCAGATCAAATATAATTTTCAGAAATCTAGACCAGCTTCAGTTTGCAAATCAAGATCAAAAACAAGTTTCAAAGTTTCGAAAACAAATTCCAGTTTGCAAAATTATTTCAAGCCTTCTCTGCTTCTTCCCATCCAGGTGAGCAAACATTATTTTTTTTAAAAGCTTGATATTGTTATATCTTGATGATTATGAAAGTAAAGCCGTGGAACATGTTTGAATGTTTGTAAATGTGTTTGCACGTATACAAATATATGTGCAAATATATGTGCATGTCTGTATAAACACATATATACTTCTCTGTTATATTACAGACTCTAGTTCACCCAACAAAAATTCATATCTTCAAAATGAATTGATTTTGACCAAGATTTTTAAAAGAAACAGGACTATAACATGATAATGTAAATTTTAAAAACAATTATAGGAATTTATATTAAGTATTTATCTCAAAAAGTTATAAATAACAGTGAAATTCAAAAATGGGATAAAATCGACAAGCTTATTTCAATTTTTGATTATATAAACTGAAACGTTAACCAAAATAATGAATTTTGATATATAAATCTGGGTTTTTAAGTCTGTATGCATTGGGTATTTCTGAATTGAATGATTTGGGCATTTGGGTCGATTTTTAAAGATCGACGTCGAAGTTTGTGTTGGGGTTTGGTCTTGAGGTGGCCGGAGTGTCGTGGATCGAGCGAAAAATAGTAAAAGGATTTTAAGGTGGCTGAAGCGGTGGTGTGGCAACGTTTTAGGGTTTAAACCCATATATTGGTCGAGGTTGGATTTTGAGTTGCTGTGGCAACGTCAGAACACCGGAGTTGATCGCTCTAGTGGAAATCGAAGCAGGAGGGTTGACGAAGCTCCAGTCGAAGTTGCGTGGTCATCGAAGGTCGATGGTGATGATTTAAGGCGGTTTATCAATCATTTTTAAGTTATAGATTTGGTCAAAATAGTACATTTTCGATTTCTGGCGGGTT
The DNA here is from genome assembly GCA_030765085.1 of Allium cepa. Lineage (NCBI taxonomy): Eukaryota > Viridiplantae > Streptophyta > Magnoliopsida > Asparagales > Amaryllidaceae > Allium > Allium cepa. The sequence goes on from CM060945.1 coordinate 153,575,884, forward strand.
CGTCGGAATTGGGGGATTAGGAGGATAGGACAGGTCGTCGTCGACGTGTCGAAGTCGACGAAGTTAGTCAGAGTGGCTTCGACGATCTGTACACGTGCACGCATGGGATTGTGTATTTGGGAACATTATTGTTTGGGGAAGAAAAAGGTTACTCGGGTTCGTGTTTGTGTAAATACAGGGATTGCCTCGAAGCAGAGGAAGAAAGGAAGAAAACTCGAAGTTGGGCTTGGGTGAAACAAGAGTTTGGCTCGGGTTTGTTTTTAACCAGGTTTTAAATTTAAAATTTTAAAATAAATCAGATTTTAAATAAATTAAGTTTTTGGATTGTTTTCTTAAATCAAATTCTTTTATATATAATATATGTTTTATTTAACATTTGATTTAAGAAGTTATATTATTTGTTTATCTTAAATTTGTAAGTTATTTTAAATTTAATTTGGAAATGTAATCAAGTGTTAATTAAAGGATAAAATGTTTAAAATTTATATTTAAATGATAATTAAGTAATTAATTAGATAAATGGATTATCCTTAAGTTAATTAAGGTTTTTAATGATTAATGATTAATTAAATTAACAAAGTAATTAAAGAGTAATTCATTAATTTAATTAATAATGATTGATTAAGTAAGATTAGGGAATAAATTCTTAAGTAATTAATTTAATTTGAATTAATTAAATTAATTCTAGTATGGATTAATAAGTCTTGCTTATGGATTAAAAATAATTTTGTTTCAAAGATTAAAGGTTTAAAAGTTAAATGTTTTTAAAGTTAATTAATAATTACTTTGTGTAATTAAATTAAAGCTAATTACATTGTGTAATTGATTTAAAAGCTAATTACTTGGCGTAATTAAATAAAGCTATTTACTTTGTGTAACTAGTTGAGGCTAATTAGATATTGTGATTAAGGTTAAGAATGCCAAACGTAATTAATTAAGGGATTTATTAATTAATAATTAAGGGAAATTAATCACCTAAAAATAATTACTTAATGAAAATAATTAAGAATAATTAATTAATGTGATTAATTAACTAATGTAATTAATTTGAGGATAATTAATTAATTAAAGGTTAGTTAATTAATGTAAGTGATTAAAGGATAATTAATCAAAATGATTTGTAATTAATCAATGTTAATTAACCAGGATTAGTAATTTATTCATAAGTAATTAATCTGGTTTAAATTAATCAGATGACTAATTGATCTTACTTATGAATGTTTGGATTGTATGAAATGCTTTGAATTGTTTGATATCCCCGATGTATGATGCATTGTGACATGAATTATTTTAATTTGAGCTGTGATGAATTTATATTATTTTTCTGTGAATCTATGAATGAAGATAAGCATTACAGGATTATACCGCTTATCGATATTATTGTGCTTGGATTGTGATGATTGATGATATTATATTGTGGTGTGTAAAACCCTTGGACTACACCACACACACACACACTAATATGGATTGCATGAGGAAATTGGTTAAGTCATGGATATTTGAACTTAATATTATGAAATGGTTTTAAAGATTGAATTTTAAATCCAAATGGTTTTGGAAATGGAATTGGGTTGAATATGTAATGCTTTTGAAAGGGAAGTTTTGAAATCGAATTTCGTTTGAATAGAATATATCTTGTTTTGGTTTTGAAATTATTTTGGAAATTATAGTTTAAAGGGTTATACAATTTATATAATGTATATATATGGATTTTAAACCATTTTAAATGTATTATTTTGGAAATTTAAAATTAACCCAAGTTTATACTTTAAAGGCTATAACTTGTACTTGATCGGATTTTCTGAAATGAAAACTCTTTGTTTTCAAATGATAATGTCTTTCATATAGCGAAACAATTTCCATTGTTGAAAGGATTTCAAGTTGTGTGATTTGAAATTGTAAATAGTTTTGAAAGCTATGAATGAATCTTTGTTAAAGATTGGCGAACTTTGTTTTTAAATTTAAGAGGATCTTAATGGTGTATCTTTTGTATAAAAGATTTGAAATTGAAATAGTTTTGAAAGCTATGAATGAATCTTTGTTAAAGATTTTGGTGAACATTGTTTCAAATTAAAAGTGATCTTAAATGGTGAATCATTTGGTTTAAAAGATTAAAAGTGGAAATTTGTTAAACCATTTGAAAGAAAGGTTTTGGGCTAAAGGTTGTGACTTAACTATGATACCATATATCCATATTCTTTTAAAATTATGCGCTCATTATTCGGTTTAGCTGGGAGAGGACTTTATGTCATATAACCCATTCTGAATAATGATACGACGAAATGGATAGCATTTGAAGACCGGTGGTGAAGACCGGGTATTTTCGAGAACGAAAGGATTACCCGTCGAATGACTCTGCACTGAGTAGCTACGGTATAGAGATCTCAATATGTGATGGGGAGTGCGATCGGGATTGTGAATAACCGGATTGCAAGGGCTTCTTTGACGTGCCTTCGGTTCCTTTCGAACTCAGAACAGACTTGTATGGATGTATGTCTGACATTACACTTTGAGATGTAAAGCTAGTTTCTATCAAATACATTTCTGTTTGGTGGCGGAGAATTTATTCTCTTAGCTTAACACCCTTCTCTGAGACGTACGAGCTCAAAGGTTATGTAGTTGATGATTACTAGTGATACATTCCCAATTTGGTTATGTGGCATGCTGAGTGCTGCTGATCATTTGTTGATCAAAGCAAGGTTATGAGGGTCACGCCATTTAAGGTATTTCCATTTCCTTTTGGATAAAAGTGGTATAATGGTATGCAGCCCAGATACTTATGTGGTTGCTGCAAATTTTTGCTTTGTGGTTATTGGTCTTGAGAGCTCTCAGATAAAGGTCGGTGATGACCAGGGGATGGCATACTCGTGTCAGTAGCTACCTAGTTACAGAGGTAACCTGGTCTTCTGTTGGTAGAGATCCAGTTAGGTTCTCGGGGTATCCCTCCAGAGGCATACCCATGTGGTATAGGAAGTTCCTTAGCATGACCATTTGTTGGAAATCCAAAGAAACAATACGAGCTCTATACGGTTTTAGTTGTATGACCTGCCTTTTACTTGCGGTGGTGACCTGCTGTTTAATTGGTATATATAGTAGGTATAACATAATGGCGGTATGCTGGCTAAGATTAATATTATACTTTCAAAATATTTTCTGCACTATGCACTAATAATAATACCAAAAAAATAATTTTCGCGTATCAAGCATGTTTGACTACCATAAGGAGAAATCTCCTCCAATTGTGCGTTTGCATTGTGTGTGTGGCGGGAGGTCTTATGGTAGTTTCATTTTCCAAAAAACATTGCTAATTTCATTTTATTTCTTTTTTCCGTTTTTGTTCAAAATAAACTGTTTTCGTTTGCTCACACCATTCTCATGACTTACCTAGAGTTTATTGTTCCCTTTCTAAACTCTGGATGCCCATAATTTTTTCCATACGGGCAGCCTAGAGTCATATTTCAGATAATCAACTAGTAGATATAGATTCGGTAGCCTTCAGCTTTCTTTTTGGAATTCTTTGGAGTCTTTGGATTGTGGTGATCGTATTACATGTCTGACCTTGCTTAATACAACATGATGGTGGTTCGAGCTTATTGAATTGGAGTCTTTTGAGCTTTGGCAATTGGAGATGCATTCTATTAGATTGTCTCTTTCTCTTGGAGTCTATGAAGTTACTTTCCGCTACTGATGCTATCTCTTCTGGTGTTGTTCCGCTATTGTATCTTGTCTCTGACATTGGTAATTCATATTGTATTAGATATTGTATCCATTATTGTATCAATGATATATTCATTTCTTTCCCGCTGTGTTGTTGTACTTAATGTGTTATAAGCTCCGGCGAACTAGATTCGACGTTTGAATCTGCGACATTCGAATACAGTGATGTATTTGGTATCGATTTTCTAAGGTTGGGCAGTTAAATTTGGTATCAAAGCTGAAGGTTAAGTAAAAACTTTAGCTAAGGAGTATAACACATTAGGTGACTCATTGGAGATAATATTATATATGCCCTAGAATGAGTATATCCCTAAGATATCTTGTCTGTATGCCTCAGTAAATTCTCTTACTATCCACTGATAGTGAGTATGAGTACAAGAAGAGTACGAGATAGGGGGCAGGAAAGTACCACTATAAATGGTCGATACCCTGTAACAACAAGGAAACAACTTTTTTCTTCTCAATCTCTTTTGATCATCAGATATCAATTCTTTGGTGGTTTCGTGGAAGCTACAAGAAGAAGCTTCAGTGTGGTGGTGGTCATACGAATCGTGTAGATAAGTTCCTATTCCGTATTCTATTCATCAGTTTTCTATCAGCTTTTCGTTTTTAACTTTAATAAATTTAAAATTTTAATTGAAATAAATAGGTTAACGAAATATAAAATGAATTGGATTATATCCATTTGTCTATTCTTTGGGGTCCCGATTTATTATACGAATGGTTTGTTATCCGTTCGAACTAACTAGTGCCCCTGCATATTTCGTAGATCTGGTGACCCGAGTATCTTGTGTGGTATTGAATGAGTTTTTTCTCATAATTATTGATGATATTCTGATTTGGTAAGCCAAATGCAGAAGATATTCAGTTTGATCTGGTAAAACATTCTCCATCTATTCTTTGGTTGTCTCCCTATCTAGCAAATTTCGGGGACAAAATTTTCTTAAGAAGGGAATCTGTAACGACCCCAGTTTTGAATCAAATTTAATTTGATAATTAATATAAAATTTTGAAATTAAATTGTTAATTAATTTGAATTTTTTCCAAAATTTAATAAGAAATGTGTTTGTTTACATATATGTATATATATTGTAGAATGAATTTTTGTTTGAAATTCAAATATAAATATATTGAAAATAAATTGGATTTGAAAACTCTATATTTTAAATCAATAAAATTTGTTTTCTAATTATATTATATATATATATATCTATATTATGAAAGTTATATTTTGAATTCATATAACAATTTTCTAAAAGTAAATTAAAATTAAAATTAAATATTTTTAACACTAATATTTATTTATAGTTATCCATATAAGTATAATAACTTAAGTTTAATTTTAAATAAGATTTAATAAAGAGGTTAATATTCTTTCTTTTTAATTTTAACATGAGATAAGTATAATTTGTATACATATACAAAACATTTAAAACACAATGCATATAGAAAAATAAAAATACATAAATTAATAAAAACTAAGTTAAGGGTTTAAGACATAAAAATACTTGTATTTAACAAGTGTACGATTATAAATTCATGCAATTAACATTTGTAAGCCATATAGCATAAAAAAATAACAAGTGGCAAAAGGTTTGTTCTTCTTTTAATTTGCATTAAAAATATATATTGATTAATAAAGAAAAAAAATGGTTATCTCATTTCGGTTCAAAACTAAACCTTTCTTTCATCTTCAAATTAAAACCTGGAAATTGAAATAAAACCGGAAACTAAAAGCAAAGAAAAATAATACAAAACATAAATCAAACTAAGGTTCTGATCATTTCAGATCAAAAGCAAGTAAAGCATAGATTCAACTTAGATCAAAAAGAAAAATAATCAAATCTGAAATCAAAGCAAAGCAGAGCAGATCATTCCCAAATTTCGAAACCTGGAAGTTTCAAGTTATAAAAGCAAATCACAAAGCAAGATTCAAGTTGTTGTTCCAGATCAATTATAATTTTCAGCAATCTGGACCAGCTTCAGTTTTCAAATCAAGATCAAAATCCAGTTTCAAAAACAAATTCCAGTTTGCAAAATTATTTCAAGCCTTCTCTGCTTCTTCCCATCCAGTTGAGCAAACATTATTTTTTCTTAAAACCTTGATATGGTTATATCTTGATGATTGTGAAAGTGATGCTGTGGAACATGTTTGAATGTTTGTAAATGTGTTTGCATATATACAAATATATGTGCAAATATCTATGCATGTCTGTATCAACACATATATACTTCTCTGTTATATTACAGACTCCAGTTCACCCAAAAAAATTCATATCTTCAAAATGAATTCATTATAGACCAAGATTTTAAAAGAAAAAGGACTGTAACATGATAACGTTAATTTTAAAAATGATTATAAGAATTTATATTAAGTATTTATCCCAAAAATTTATAAATAAAAGTGAAATTCAAAAATGGGATAAAATCGATAATGCTTATTTCAATTTTTAATTTTATAAACTGAAACGCTAACCAAATAATTAATGTTGATATATAAATATGGATTTTTAAGTCAGTATGCATTGGGTATTTCTGAGTTGAATGATTTGGGCATTTGGGTCGATTTTCGATGATCGACGTCGAAGTTTGTGTCGGGGTTTGGTTTGGAGGTGGCCAAAGTGCCATGGATCGAGGGAAAAATAGTTGAAGGATTTTAAGGTGGATGAAGCAGCGGCGCGACAATGTTTTAGGGTTTAAACCCATATATTGGTCGAGGTTGGATTTTAAATTGCTCTGGTGACGTCAGAACACCGGAGTTGATCACTCCAGTGGGAATCAAAGTAGGGGAAGTTAACGAATCTCCAGTCGAAGTTGCGTGGTCATCGACGGTCGATGGTGATGGTTCGCGGCGATTTATCAATCAGGTTTAAGTTACAGATTTCATCAAAATAGTTCGTTTTCGATTTCTGGCAGGTTCGTCGGAATTGGAGGATCAGGAGGATAGGGAAGGTTGTCATCGACGTGTCGAAGTGGGCGAGGATAGTCGGAGTGACTCCGACGATCTGTGCACATGCATGCGTGGGATTGTGTATCAAGGATCATTATTGTTCAGGGATGAAAAGGGTTACTCAGGTTCGTGTTCGTGTAAATACAGGGATTGCCTCGAAGTAGAGGAAGAAAGGAAGAAAACTTGAAGCTGGGCTCGGGTGAAGCAAGAGTTTGGCTCGGGTTTGTTTTTACCAGGTTTTAAATTTTAAAATTTTAAAATAAATCTGTTTTTAGAAATTAAATAAATCAAGTTTTAAGACTGTTTTCTTAAATCAAATTCTTTTATATATAATATGTTTTATTTAACAATTGATTTAAGAAGTTATATGAGTTATTTAACTTAAATTTGTAAGTTATTTTAAATTTAATTTGGAAATGTAATCAAGTTTTAATCAAAGGATAAGATGTTTAAAATTCATATGTAAATGATAATTAAGTAATTAATAAATTAATTATCTTTAAGTTAACTAAGGTTTTTAATGATTAATGATTAATTAAGTTAATAAAGTAATTAAAGAGTAATTCATTAATTTAATTAATTAATGATTGATTAAGTAAGATTAGGGAATAAATTCTTAAGTAATTAATTTAATTTGAATTAATTAAATTAATTATAGTATGGATTAATAAGTCATGCTTATAGATTGATAATAATTTTGTTTCGAAGATTAAAGGTTTAAAAGTTAAATGTTTTTAAAGTTAATTGATAATTACTTTGTGTAATTAAATTAAAGCTAATTACTTTGTGTAATTGATCTAAAAACTAATTACTTCGTGTAATTGAATTAAAGCCATTTACTTTGTTTAACTAGTTAAGGCTATTTAGTTATTTTGATTAAATTAAAGAATGATTAATGCAATTAATTAAGGGATTTATTAATTGAGGTTAATTAATAATTAAGGGAAATTAATTACTTAAATATAATTACTTAATGAATGTAATTAAGGATAATTAATTAATGTGATTAATTAATTAAGGTAATTAATTTCAGGATAATTAATTAATTAAAGGTTAATTAATTAACGTTAGTGATTAAAGGATAATTAATCAAAATGGTTTGTAATTGATTAATGCTAATTAACCAGGATTAGTAATTTATTCAATAGTAATTAATCTGGTTTGAATTAATCAGATGACTAATTGATCTTACTTATGAATGTTTGGATTGTATGGAATGCTTTGAATTGTTTGATATCCCTGATGTATGATGCTTTGTGATATGAATTATTTTGATTTGAGCTGTGATGAATGTAATAATTTGTCTTTGATGAATTTATATTATTTATTTGTGAATCTGTGAATGAGGATAAGCATTATAGGATTATACCGCTTATCGATATTACTGTGCTTGGATTGTGATGATTAACGATATTACATTTTTTTGTGTAAAACCCCTGGACTACACCACATACACAGTAATATGGATTGCATGAGGAAATTGGTTAAGTCACAGATATTTGAATTTAATATTATGAAATGGTTTTAAAGATTTAATTTTAAATCTAAATGGTTTTGGAAATGGAACTGGGTTGAATATGTAAAGCTTTTGAATAGGAAGTTCTGAAATCGAATTTAGTTTGAATAGAATATATCTTGTTTAAGTTTTGAAATTATTTTGAAAATTATAGTTTGAAGGGTTATACAAGTTATATAATGTATATATGGATTTTAAACCATTTTAAAAGTATTATTTTGGAAATTTAAAATTAACCCAAGTTTATACTTTAAAGGCTATAACTTCTATTTGATCGAATTTTTCAGAAACGAAAACTCTTTATTTTCAAATGATAACGTCTTTCATATAACGAAAGAATTTTCATTTTTTGTTGAAAGGATTTCAAGTTGTGTGTTTGCACAAAAAATGGGCAAATAACTCCAAGTCGTATGATTTAGTCGATTTTATGTTGTTCTTAGTGATTTGGGTGATTTATGCAAATATGTAAAAAGCAGGGACTAAACTGTAAAAGACACGCAGATTTATAGTGGTTCGGCCAGAATGTGCCTACATCCACTTTATATGTTATTCTCTTTCACTGTTCAGATTACAAGTGCAGCTTTGATTACCAGTATATGAAAGTTGTTTGAAAGTTCTGTCCGTGCTTGAGCTCTCCAAAAACTGTCCACCATTGTTGTACCCCTACCCCTCTATTTATAGAGTGAGGCTGGGGGTAGGGGTCTTGAATGTATATAGCTGCTGCTGGGCCTGGGCTGACGTGATCTGGCCTGGTAATGTTGGTTCGGTAGTGCTTTGGTTCGGTTGTGGGTGGAGGCGTGGATTGGTCCGGTAGTGCTTTGGTTCGGTAGTGGGTGGAGGCGTGGATTGGTCCGGTAGTGCTTTGGTTCGGTAGTGGGTGGAGGCGTGGATTGGTCCGGTAGTGCTTTGGTCCGGTGGTGAGTGATTTGGCTAGGCTTTGGAAATGGGCTGGTTCAGTGATCTTGGTCTGGTGGGACTACGCCCAACATTTGCCCCCCAAAGTAGGGCATATGTCTGCATATGTCGCGCTTTGTTTTATATCAATTTGGACACCCTCATTCGGCCCAAGTGCCGAACCAGTTGGTCCGGCCAACCTACGCTTGCCTATAAGTATGGGCTTCACGCCTCCGTTACTCCTTACTATTTGAAAGAGCCGATCCAAACTTTTATCTGCCGAATCAGGTGAGGTTCCCTTCTGCCGAATGAACTTTATGCTAGAACTACCGATTGAGCTCGGGGAGTATGAGTGCCGAATGGTCTTTGAGGCTCGAACTACCAAATGAATTTGGGAGTACGAGTGCCAAATGGTTTTTGAGCCTCAAACTACCGAATGAACTTGGGAGTACGTGTGCCGAATGGTCTTTGAGCCTCGAACTACCGAATGAACTTGGGGAGTACGAGTGCCGAATGGCCCTTAGCCTCGAACTACCGAATGAACTTGGGAGTACGAGTGTCGATTGGTCTTTGAGCCTCGAATTACCGAATGAACTTGGGGAGTACGAGTGCCGAATGGCCCTTAGCCTCGAACTACCGAATGAACTTGGGAGTACGAGTGCCGAATGGTCTTTGAGACTCGAACTACCGAATGAACTTGGGAGTACGAGTGCCGAATGGAATTTGGCTTCGAACTACCGATTGAGCTTTTATGTTTTGAATTATGAATGAGATTCCGGGCCGTAGGTACTTGTTTGTCTACATCCCTTGTTCTGACGATGTGTTTTCTCGTGTTGCAGATAATGTCTCATAAAGTAGAAACTCGTTCTGACAAGAAGAAATCCAAGGACAAAGGAGAGTCCCCCATAGTGCCCTCAGTTCAGTCAGAGCCATAACGACATGGACCATCCTCGAGATCATTAGTAGATGGGTACGGCCCTCAGGAGCTCTTGAACTCACTGCCTGACTGCTTTCCCAGCTTCCTCAAAGATGAGCAGCTAGACGTTATATCTAAATCTTTTGGGATCGATAGAGCGCATATGATGTTGCCGGGGAAAGGAGTGATGCCGTATAATCCCCCTGAAGGATATTTTGCTTACAGTAGGTATCACTGCATGTGCGGAGCCATCCCTCCGATCAACGCTTGGATAGTTAGCTTTATCACATACTTGAAGGTGGCGCCTTTCCAGCTTCAGCCCAACTCCTACGCCATCTTGGTGAGTCCGTTCATCATCTTCTAGAGAAAATACGGGCGTGCCCCCTCCAACCGGGAAATCCAGTACCTGTACAACTTGAGAGGCTACAAGAAGGGGTCTCCGTATATTAGCTTAGAATCGGCCGTGTCTTTCAAGCCAGTCCTGGAACTATATTCAAAATTTAGCATGTTCAAGAAGGAATGGTTCTTTGTCAAGGATGACTCTGTTTCTTTCCACCGCTTCACCTCTGGCTATAAGTTGAATCTCATTTATAATTTCCGTTCTGGATGCAATGCTCCTCCTTATGTGCTTTATTTCTTTCTAGCGACAGGTGGCTTTGCGGTTGTAGATAACGATCGTCTGGTTCAGATGGCTGCGGAAATAGAAGCCACTTCGTAAAACGAGAGGGCAACTTCTTATTTGATCAGGAACGCTACTCTTTTGGGGCACAACTTGATTTTTCCACGCCATTCTGTGGTCAAGCAAAGAGACACAGCTGAGGAGAAGGCTGCAAAAGCTAAAGGAGGGGCTACGACGAAGAGCAGCAAAAGGAAACCCTTCTCAACATCCAATTGCCGGGGGGAAGAAACTTAAGAAATCTGATGGACCCTCCCCCAGCGCATGTCCAGATGTCCCGGAGGAGGAAGATGTGGAGGAGGAAAGAGGCGAGGATGAAGGAGATGAGGCGGAGAGTGGAAGTGGTGGAGAAGATGATGGTGATGGTCATAGAGATGATGGTGGCGACGGACAGAGTGGTGATGGCACTGGGGCTTTGTCTTCTGAGCAAGCAGGTGTGATCCAGGAGTGGGAAGATGACGCATTCCGCCTAGCTTATGAAGGGTTGGATAAAGGATCGACTTTAGTGGAGAAGCCTAAGAAAGCTAACAAGGCCGGGACCGGCGCCGATTCATCTTCTAAGAGCGCTTCAGCTAAGGCAATTCCTGCGATTCAAGGTGAATTTTTGACTCCTGCCGACTCCATTTATGATAAGGATTTAGGAATATTTTATGGTCAGCTCCCGTCCTGAAATGAGATCCAGGACTTATTGCAATATTCTACTCCTCCCTAGGGTTTGTCTAACAAAAGTGTCTCTTTACTCTTCTTAACTTGATATATTTCTTGAATTATAGCTCAATGTATGCTTGTAACACTTGGTTTTTATCATAGAAGCGGGTAAGGTGGCCAAGACATCAGATGTTCGGCACCGTCTTGAGAAATACAAACTTTTCAAGGCTTCTACTAAACCAAAGCCTCCGACTAACTGCCTTGGAGACGTAGTCGGCTACCGTCCTCTTCTTGGAGTTTTCGAAGAGGATATCCAAAAGAAGAAGAGGAGTCGCTCCTTATTTGAATCTTCACCTGGTCCTCAGCCTCCAACTCATCCTCTTTAGGATACCACGGAGGAGAATACCGAGTTTATACCTTCTCCACACCCGTTTGAAAATCCTACCATTACCCAAATAGATCATCTCGGCTTGGCTCGTAATTCGTTTGCGGGTCATGCGAATCTGGATCCGGGTTCTCGTGATATTACCTTTGATGAGGCTACCGGTGAGCACCTTCTCCCTCGTAATCCTATGGTAAGAGTACTAGATGAAGCTAAGTCCCTGGACCTTGATTTGCTTACCACTCGGGTCGTAACTTTGGGGGACGAAGCTAAGGCAAACATTGACCGGGTTGCTGAGGAAACCAGGAAGCTGATGGGGAATCATGCCCGACTGGTCAAGGCTGGAGAAGAAATCGGGAGTGCTAACTTCGACTGCGGTTTATGGTTTCCGACCAGGCCAAACAACTCTCTGATCAGGCCATTCAGATCTCTCAACATGAGGCCGCTTCTAGGCAAATCAAGAAAACCATGGAAGAGGCCAGCAGGGCAGAGTTACGGAAAATGGAGGCTGTTTGTAAGGAACGGATTGATATGGCTATTGCAACGGTGGATGAGGTTTGGAAAGCAGATCTCGAGCGGGTACAGGAGTTATCCGGGAAACTTGAAGCCGCAGAGCTTGCTCAAACCAAGCTGAAGTAGGAGATGGAGGCGATAAGGAAATCCTTTCAGGCTGACTGCTTGCGATACCAATCGGAGAGGGATGCTGCCACTGCAAAGCTGTTGGCTTCTGAGGACCGAATAAGGGAGTTCGAGGAGAATGAGGGGATAATGGATGAGATGCTTCAGGATATATACTTTCGCACTTGGAAACAGGGCAACTTATCTTGGATGGATGATTATCCCCGAGTCATGGCCAGGATTTATCTCAGGGCCCTAGAGGAGGCTAAGGTCGATGCAGATAAGTAGGGTGGCGTGGCCTTTAGAATGGACGTGGTTACGGCTCAATTCACCAAGGAGGAGAAAGCGGCGGTGAAGGAAGGTATGCGGCTGCTTACTGCTGAGGAGGTAGGTGTGCAGTTAGAGGATGATGATCATGGAGCAGATGCTGGTAAGTCTTCCTATTTAGCTTTTCGTAACTTGATTGTTTTTGTTTTTTTAATGGATTCTTCTTCTGAATTGGACAGGAGGGACCTCTGAAGCACTAACTACCTCTAGTCAACATGCTGAGAGTTCCAATCCTGCGGTTAAGTAGATCTCGAAGGGCCAGTAGGATAGAGGTGAAGCTCCGATACAGATGACTCCTTGACTTGATCCAGATATCTTTTGGTTTACTTGACATTGCTGTCTATGGTAGTCCCAAAACATTAATGTAACTTTTAGGCTGTAATTATGTTATTCGTAACGAACGACTTTATTCTTGGCATGTAATTTTTAACTTAAGCTGATTCCGTCATATTTGAATGCTATCGTTATTTTGGTGTGTTGCATAAGAAATATAGCTGTGCACATTCCTGTGATTCAATTGTGTTTGATGTCAAGTTCTTGCTTAAAATATAATTTCATATCTTGCAATGTTAGTGTGATGTGCGAATAAATTACAGCTACGTATTCATATACAAAAGAAGAAAGTACCGCCCTTCATGTTTTAGTCGTAGATGGTTGCTTTGAATCTCTTGTATGACTAAGCATGGAATGCAGCTGAGTGACCTGTCATCCAGTTGTGAGTTCCTATTCCCATTAGCGAGCGTTTCCTATTTTGTGTCCTGTACTTTAGGGATCGTTATAGAGGATAGGAGGAAAGTTTTTAAACAAAATAGAAATATAAGAAATAGTAAAAATTCCAATCACAGAAGGCCTGCGATGTGCTTAAGTTCGTGGCAAATGGGTTTTGTAGTCACTTTCCCTAGCTGTGGGTCTTGGAGACATTTGTCACCCATTTTACTCCTCGGCGGGGAGTTTCTCTTTTTTACCACAGCCGTACTTAAGACACTCGGAGCCGAGATCGCGCACAGTAACTACCCGGGCCATTATGGCCCGTAATCGTTATTCGATTTACCGTGGCCGGCTAGCATGGGAGCCGACCGTCAACTGTGAACTACCCCTGGCTGGCCACACCTTATGTTGGGGCTTAAAGTAGATTCACGGTTGCTGGCAAGCCGAACGCCGTAATGAGCTGCCTCGGCTATAGTCGGTCTTCTCGGTGGCTTATAATCGGCTCATTACAGTTGGATTTAAGGGCCGATCGCGAGCAATGAGATAACCCGCAGCATAGTGATGCTGGAGCAAAAGTGTCTCATTAGTGAGGGCATAGATTTGTATAGTACCTGTTAGGTCTTGTCCAGGTGAAGTCGTGATGTGATGTGTCTTGAATGGAAATGCCATTACACAGGATTTTGTTCAACAGAAAAGGATAAAGTTAACAAGCAGCCAAGATATAAAGGAACAAGTTAAAAAATAGACAAGTTTTTAAAGTGGTTCGGCAGGAAAATGCCTACGTCCACTGATTCTCTTTGTTAGTTCACTTCATATGGGCAGTACAAGTTAAGAAAAGTATTGACGAAGGTGTTGGATGTTCCATGCCCTCTGGAACACCTCTCCGTCCACTGTTGACAAAATATAAGCTCCGTTGTGGAGATCTTTATGAATTACATATGGTCCATCCCAGATTGGATCTAGTGCACAGGGGTGCAGGAAGATTCGCTTGAGGACAAGATCTCCTTCTTGTAAGCTAAAATGCTCGACTTTGGATTTGTATTGCGCTGCCACTTTTTGCTTGTGAGCTGCTGCTTTGAGCGCTGCATCGTTTCATCTCTCTTCAATTAGATCCAAAGACAAGTGAAGGAGTTCTTCATTCTCTTCTGGGTTATAGTGGATCCTACGGTGGGAAGGCACTATAGTTTCGACTGGGAGCATGGCCTCCGATCTGTATGCCAAAGAGAAGGGAGTATGCCCCGTTGATGTTCTGAAAGATGTGTGGTAGGCCCAAAGTGCCGTAGGACGTTCATCCACCCAAGCGCCTTTTGACTTTTTAAGTTTATTCTTGATTAGAGTTTTGAGAATTTTGTTGACAGCTTCGACTTGTCTGTTTTCCTGGGGATAAGCTACAGATGAGAATTTTTGTGAATTCTGTGCTCTTGGCACCAGTCAGCGAACTCCTCGCTATCAAATTGAAGTCCATTGTCCGATATGATTTTGAGTGGAACTCCGTACCTACATAGAACATTTTTGATTACGAAGTTAATAACTTTTGCCGAAGATATTTTATTTAAAGGTTCTGCTTCCACCTATTTGGTGAAATAGTCAACTACCACTATAGCATATTTGGCTCTGCCTCGGCCCACTGGCAGTTCGCCAATTAAGTCAATTCCCCATACTGCAAAGGGCCAAGGGCTGGTCATTTGAGTAATCTCATTTGTTGGTAGTCGAGGAATCTTAGCAAACTTCTGACATCTGTCACATATTTTGACGAAGTCTAAGGCGTCCTTGTTTAAGGTGGGCCATAAATACTCATATCGGAGTATCTTCTTTGCCAGAGTCTGCCCTCCAGTGTGATCTCCGCAGCTTCCTTGATGGATGTTTGATAAGATTTCCTTGGCTTCCCTTCCAGTGAGACACCTTAATAAGGGGTTAGAGAAGTCGCGCCGATAGAGGATGCCTCATTGTATTGTGTAGCGGGAAGCTCTCCTCAAGATTTTCTTGACTTCGTTACACCCATCGGGCAGTGCGTCATCTTGTAAGAATTTTCGGATAGGAGTCATCCAAGTTTCCTCTTCGATTGCAGCTATCAGATTCACTTGCTCGAAACTCGGGGTTAGTTGCTTTGAGACGGCTACTGTTTCAAAAATGGTGCCGTCTCTCATGCTAGCTTGCTTTGCCAGTTCGTCGGCCTCTTGGTTCTCTTCTCGAGGAATATGTTTGATCAAATAGTGATCCAATTGATCGAGTAGCAGCTTGGTCTTCTTCAGATATGCTGTGAGTCGTTCTCCTCGAGCCTGAAATTCTCCTAGTATTTGATTTACAATAAGTTGCGAATCACTATGAAGACATAGAGAACTGACTCCATCTCTAGGGCCAGTTCAAATCCAGCTATTACTGCTTCATACTCTACATCGTTGTTGGTGGCAGCGAATTCCAACCTTAGAGCATAATGTAGCTTCCTTCCCCTGGGAGTGATAATTACAATACCTGCCCCCGAGCCTTGTTCGTTTGATGCTCCATCCATAAAGAGATTCCACTTGATGTCTTCTGCTATTTCAGATTGCTCTTTACCTTCGTTGGCAGTGAATTTGGCAATGAAATCGGCCATGGCTTGTCCCTTGATGGCGGTACGAGGATGGTAGGTGATATCATATTGACTCAGTTCGATGCACCATTTAAGTAGTCGCCCATAAGTGTCGGGACGATGGAGTACCTGCCTTAGCGGTTGATCGGTTAGAACTCTGATGGAATGGGATTAGAAATAGTGTCGCAGTTTTCGTGATGTGATTAGTAAACAGTATGCTAGCTTCTCAAGTTTAGGATATCTGGCTTCTGCCCCCGTAAACCTCTTGCTCACAAAGTGTACTGGCCGCTATGCACGGTTGTCTTCTCTCACCAAAGCGGCGCTCAGAGCATGAGATGACACGGCCAGGTATAGGTATAGCTTTTCACCTTCATTTGGAGTTGAGAGTACTGGTGGTCTCTGGAGGTGTTCGATTAGGTTGAGGAAGGCTGTTATGCATTCGTTAGTCCATTCGAACTTTCCTTTGTCTTTCTTTAGAGCTTCGAAGAAAGGGATGCACTTGTCAGTCGCTTTAGAGATGAATCTGCTTAGGGTGGCCACTTTCCCATTTAGGATTTGCATTTCTCTTCGAGTGGAAGGTATCCTGATATCTCTCAGAGCTCGGACTTGTTCGGGGTTTGCTTCAATCCCCCGGCATGGACGATGAATCCCAAGAACTTTCCTGATGATACTCCGAATGAGCACTTTAGAGGATTCAGCTTCATTACATATTGGCGAAGTACTTGAAACATCTCGCCCAGGTGGCTTACATGATCGATGGCTTTCCTCGATTTTACTAGCATGTCATCCACATAAACCTCCATAGTTCGTCCTATCAGTTCCGCAAACATCTTGTTGACGAGGCGCTGATAGGTAGCTCCGGCGTTTTTAAGTCCAAAAGGCATTACTCTATAGCAGTACAATCCTCGGTCAGTGATGAAACTAGTGTGGTCTTGATCGGGGGCGTGCATAGGAATTTGGTTATATCCTGAGTATGCGTCCATAAAAGATAAGAGTTCGTGCCCGGTTGTGCTGTCCACCAGCTGATCGATTCGGGGGAGTGGGAAGCAATCCTTCGGGCAAGCGTCATTTAAGTTGGAGAAGTCAATGCGTGTTCGCCACTTCCCATCAGCCTTCTTTACTAGTACCGGGTTAGCGATCCACTCTGGGTAGATGGCTTCTCGTATGAAGTTATTGACAAGCAAGTTCTTTAATTCTTCATCGAGGGCTGCTGATCGTTCTGCCTCCATACTTCTCTTTTTCTGCTTTACTGGTACCTTGGTAGGATCGTGTTTAGTGCATGGCATGCCATGTCTGGGGAGATTCCAGTCATGTCAGCGTGCGTCCATGCAAATACATCCAAGTTGTGGTGGAGAAAATCAATGAGTTGATCCCTCAATTCTGCTCTTAGCTGAGATCCAATTTTCAACAGTCTACTTGAGTCGTGTTTGTCTACAGATACAAACTCCATAGCCTCTGTAGGCTCGGCAGTGGCCTCCTCCTCTTTGTCCCTGGGGTCTAATTCATTGAAAGGATCACTGGTATATCTAAGAGGAGGGGCTTTCTTTAGTTGCTATGCTTCCAAGTTTTTCATGGAGGGTAGTCTCTGCATTCTTCCCTTTATCCTTCCTGCGATTATTGCAAAGTTCAGTTACATAGCAATCTCGAGCGGCGTCTTGATCTCCCTCTACTTCCCCTATTCCATTGTCTGTTGGAAATTTCATCTTCAGGCACCACGGGTCTAGGACAATTTGGAAGTCAGACAAGGCTAGTCTTCCTAAAAAGGCATTGTAGGCCGAATGGTTATCTATTAGCACAAATGTTTGTTTCCGCACAATGGAGCGGGGTGACTTCCTATTTCAACAAAGAGGTCCAATTGTCCGAGGGGTATCTTCGCGTCTCCAGTGAAACCGTGTAGTGGTTTGTTGCAGGGAGACACATCCTTCATTGACAGCTTCATTCTGTCGAAAGCATGCTTGAATAGGATATTTACCGAGCTTCCAGTGTCTACTAGAATTCGAAAAACTTCGGCTGGGCCGAACCGGGCAGAGATGACCATAGGATCCATGTGAGGGTACTGCCTTCCTTCTAGGTCACGCCTATTGAATGTAATGTCATCACTCTCTTTTCGCTTCGGGTGGCGTTCTTCCATAACAAATTTAACGCAGCCTTCATTGTTTCTAAGTGACTTTCCGTATCTTTCCATCTATGTCCAGTTCCTATCGGCGATGTGTGGTCCTCCCGATATGGTATGGACCACTATCTTCTCTTGACTGGAGCCGCTGGTGTTGCGATTTCCCCCTCCTGTTTCTAGGAGGGGTAGCCTTGGGTTCTAATTGGCAGGAGCTGGGGTCCTGTTCTGACCTTTTACTTAGCGTTCCAGTCTCTTACTTCTGATGTGTTCTTCAATTAAGTCCCAGAGATGATGGCGTTCATTAGTATCATACCCATGAGATTCGTGGAAGCGGCAGAACTTTCCAGACTTAATTGTGTTATCTGATTCCTTCTTGTACGGGGGTGTCTGTATTTAACTTCGTCTTGGGTGACCAAGAAGATGTTTTCAATTGTTTCATTCAAAGGAGTGTAAGTGTCAAATCTCGGTCCTAGCCGATATAGAAGTTTTTCTCCCTTCTTGCCCCAGCGTTGTCTGTAGAGTCATTTCTTCGAATGTCCTTTGCTACGGCGGGTGTGTTGCCATGAGCTGCCTTAGATTGTTGCCCCATATGCCTTTCATTGGCAGCGTCTTCAAGTCTCATATACTTCCCGGCTTCATGGAAGAAATCAGGTAAGGTAGCTGGTTTTTCTTTTGTTAATCTTCTAGCAAATTTAGTATCTGGATGCACACCACTATAGAGGGCCATTAAGATAAGTTTCTCATCGGCATCTTGGACTGCGGCCGCTGTGGCATTGAATCGGGTTAGATATTGTTGCACTGTCTCTCTAGGCTTCTGTTTGATATTGGATAAGGAATAAGCATCCTTGGGTTGTTCCACATGAATGCGGAACTGGCTGATGAACTTCTCTTTCAACATTTCCCATGAGCTGATGGATCCTTGGGGTAGATGGAAGAACCAGGAGGTAGCTAGATCTGCCAAGAATAGTGGAAAGCATTTCACAATACTCCTTCCGTGGCTCCGCTCATGAGCATATGCTGTGTGTATCTCTGCAAGTGTACAATGGGAGTCATAGATTCCCTTGTAAGGTACCATTGTTGATATTTTTCATTCTCGGGGGGTGATGGCAATTTCGATATTGCGGGTGAAAGGGCTGGTTACCCTAGCGCCTATCCCTCGATCTCTTTGATCCCGTTGGACGCACTCTCTGAACAATCGCGCCATCCTTTCATCAGAATTTGGAGCAGATAGAAATGAGTTTGGTTCTTCTCTGCGGGATTGATTCCGTCCAGATGATCTTTAGGGATGGTATCGTCTATCACTCCTAATATTTTCCAGTGGCTGTCTCTGGTCTTCTAGGAGCATGCTAGGGTCAGCTACAGTTGATCCTTGCCTTGATCTTCCCCTGCTGGGTTCTGTTCCGAGCACTTCCTCGGTCCAACTTCGGGCTGGACTCTAGCTCGGCCCCGTCCATTGGTGTTTCCATGGCTAGGTAGCATGACAGGCTCAGCTACAGCTGACCCTCGCCTGGTACCTCCCCCGCTGGGTTCGGTTCCAAGCGTTTCCTCGGGTCGGAGTTCGGGCTTGGCTTCTACCATTGCTGTTTCTATTGTTAGATTCTTCGAAAAAGAAAGATCTTTGTCGCCTCTGAGATCCTCCAGACTGGGACTCACCCCATGATTCAATGTTGCGGTTGGATTCTTCAGTATCCCTTAAGCGTGACATGAGTCGGTTCACCAAGGCTTCTTGTTGGGATGTGAAGCGGTCAGTCACTTTAGCCACAACCCTGTCTAGATCTGCCCTAGTAATTGCTGCCGGCTGTTCCGTGGCAGGGGCTGTCGGATTTGCCTGATTTTCATTTGGTACTGCTGTTGAAACGGGACGATTTTCTTGATTTGGGATCGCTGGATCTGGAATACTACTAGTTGTGATGTTCTTCCCTTTGTGAACATCTTTCTTCTACCTGGGAGGCATGTTTTCTGAGCAATGAGCGATGCTGTTTGGAAGAAGGTTAAGCGGGAGAAGCTGAAGCTTCGAGCTCCCGCTCTCAGTGAAAGCACCAAAAATGTTCGCACAAAAATTGGGCAAACACCTACAAGTCATATGATTTAGTCAATTTTATGTTGTTCTTAATGATTTGGGTGATTTATGCAAATATGTAAAAAGCAGGGACTAAACTGTAAAACACATAGATTTATAGTGGTTCGGCCAGAATGTGCCTACATCCACTTTATATGTTATTCTCTTTCACTGTTAAAATTACAAGTACAAAGCTTTGATTACCAGTATATGAAAGTTGTTTGAAAGTTCTGTCCGTGCTTGAGCTCTCCAAAAACTGTCCGCCATTGTTGTACCCCTACCCCTCTATTTATATAGTGAGGCTGCGGGTAGGGGTCTTGGATGTATATAGCTTCTGGTGGGCCTGGGATGACGTGATCTGGCCTGGTAATGTTGGTTTGGTAGTGCTTTAGTTCGGTACAGGGTGGAGGCGTGGATTGGTCTGGTAGTGCTTTGGTTCGGTAGTGGGTGGAGGCGTGGATTGGTTCGGTAGTGCTTTGGTTCGGTAGTGGGTGGAGGCGTGGATTCGTCCGGTAGTGCTTTGGTCCGGTGGTGAGTGATTCGGCTAGGCTTTGGAAATGGGCTGGTTCAGTGATCTTGGTCCGGTGGGTCTACGCCCAACATTGTGTGATTTTAAATTGTAAATAGTTTTGAAAGCTATGAATGAATCTTTGTTAAAGATCGGTGAACTTTGTTTTTGAATTTAAGGGGACCCTAAAGGTGTATTATAAAAGATTTGAAATTGAAATAGTTTTGAAAGTTATGAATGAATCTTTGTTAAAGATTTTGGTGAACATTGTTTCAAATTGAAAGTGATCTTAAAGGGTGAATCTTTTGGTTTAAAAGACTAAAAGTAGAAATTTGTTAAACCATTTGAAAGAAAGGTTTGAGGCTAAAGGTTATGACTTAACTAAGATCCCATATATCCATATGCTTTCAAAATTTTGCGCTTATTATCGGTTTAGCCGAGAGAGGACTTTATGTCATATAACTCATTCCGAATAATGATACGACGAAATGGATAACATTTGAAGACCGATGGTGAAGACCGGGTATTTTCGAGAACGAAAGGATTACCCATCGAATGACTCTGCACTGAGTAGCTATGGTATAGAGATCTCTATATGTGATTGGGAGTTCGATCGGGATTGTGAATACCTGGAGTGCAAGGGTTTCTTTGAAGTGTCTTTGGTTCCGTTTGAACCCGGAACAGACTTGTATGGATGTATATTTGACATTACACTTTGAGGTATAAAGCTGGTTTCTATCAAATACATTTCTATTTGGTTGCGGAGAATTTATTCTCTTAGCTTAACACCCTTCTCTAAGACGTACGAGCTCAGAGGTTATGTAGTTAATGATTACTAGTGATACATTCCCAATTTTGTAATAGGGCATGCTGAGTGCTCCTGATCATTTGTTGATCAAAGAATGGCTTTTGAGAAAAGCGCAGCTTTGTGGACGAGACGTCGTCAGGACCTCACACCCTAGAAATTGTTAAACAGGAAGAATGCAGTAAGGTTATGAGGGTCACTCTCTTTAGGGTATGTCCATTTCCTTCTGGATAAAAGTGGTATCATGGTATGGAGCTTAGGTAGTTAACTTATATGGTTACTGCAAATTTGTGCTTTGTGGTTGTTGGTGTTGAGAGCCATCAGATAAAGGTCGGTGACGACCGGGGAATGACATACTCGTGTCAGTAGTTATCTAGTTACAGAGGTAGCCCGGCCTTGTGTTGGCAGAGATCCGGTTAGGTTCTCGGGGCGTCCCTCCAGAGGCGTACCCATGTGGCATAGGAAGTTCTTTAGTCTGGCCATTTGTTGGAAATCCAAAGAAACAATACGAGTCCTGTACGGTTTTAGTTTTATAACCTGCTTTTTACTTACGGTGGTGACCTGCTGTTTAATTGATAGCTATAGTAGGTATACCATAATGGTGGTATGCTTGCTAAGATTAATATTATACTTTCGAAATGTTTTCTGCACTATGCACTAATAATAATATCAGAAAAGAATTTTCACATATCAAGCATGTTTGACTATCATAAGGAGAAATCTCCTCCAATTGTGAGTTTGCATTGTGTGTGGTGGGAGGCCTTATGGTAGTTTCATTTTTCAAAGCATTTTGAATTTCATTTTATTTCTTCTTTTTTTTGTTTTTGTTCAAAATAAACTATTTTTATTTGCTCACACCAGTCCAATAACTGACCTGGAGTTTATTGTTCTTTTCTAAACTCTGGGTGCCCACAATTTTCCATACGGGCAGCCTAGAGTCATATTTCAGATATTCAGCCGGTATATATTGATTCGGTAGCATTCAGATTTTTGTTTGGAATTCTTTAGAATCTCTGGATTGTGGTGATCGCATTGCATGTTTGACCTTGCTTAATACAACGTGGTGGTGGTTCGAGCTTATTGAATTGGAGTCTTTTGAGCTTTGGCAATGGGAGATGTATTCTATTGGATTCTCTCTTTCTCTTGGAGTCTATGAAGTTATCTTTCCGCTGCTGATGTTATCTCTTGTGCTTTTGTTCTGCTATTGTATCTTGGCTCTAATATTGAGAATTCATATCGTACCAGATATTGTATCCATTGATGTATCAATGATATATTCATTTATTTTCCCGCTGTGTTGTTGTACTTAATGTGTTATAGGCTCTGGCAAACCAGATTCGACATTTGAATCTATTTGGCATTCGAATACGGGTGATGTATTTGGTGTCAATTTTTGAAGGTCGAGTCATGGTCGTTAAAACAAGGCAATGCATGGGTAATATATCTAGCCTCAGTTTATCTAAGTTAGGCATATGTAAATATTGTTAATATCAATAAAATTTTCAAATAAAAATTTAAAGAGAGTAAGCAATTGAAACCAAGCACTATTTTAACTTGTTTGATTTGACTTGTTATTGAAAAAAAATTGAAAAATAGAACTTTGATGAACTTTGATGATTGATAAGGATCCATTTCATAGTTACACCATGTTATCAACCGAAACAATGAGTTAAACTATTGTCTTTTTGTTATGATAACTTATTTTTATTGGAAAATTTATCAAATGAATGATTTAAATTTTCAAATAATGAACAAAACTTATATTTAACTTATTCGTGTCAATTTAAAATTAAATCATTCATTTGTAAATATTTTCAAAATTTTGCATTCATACCATTGTAAATATATCTTACATTTAGGAATTTTACACTTCGCATTCGGATTTGTGTGTAGTATCAGCTGAAAACCCTAACGAGACAACATTCGTCCTATCGGGGACACCTAGAGGTTTAACGGCTTGTTGCATACGCTCAATGCACTTGTGCTCCCTACGAAAACGGATTTATCTTATTTTTTATTTATTCAAGGACAAATAAAAAGATAAGTATGGGGGTATTTGAGTTGCATGTAAATGTGCATATTTTTACTACCATATTTTATCAAATTATATTAAATAAATGATCGTATTGGGTGTTTTAATATGGTTAAACCAAAATTCAAATTATTTCAAATCATCACATATTTATCTTCATACAGGGGAAAATGGTCATTTTTGTGCATATAATAATTTTCTAAAATTTAATTGAAAATTTCTATGTTATTTTATAGGAATTTAAATTTAAATACAAGTGTTTCATGAAGAAATATGCATGCACAAGAGTGAATACAAAGGAATGAAGATGGAAATAATTCAGATCATGGAGGACCCCACCTACCTACATACCTTCATGTACAAATTAGAGGCTAATGCACATGCTAATGAGGTTAAAGCTTCATGCACATCTAAATGAGGATTATTTGAACCTAATGATAACTTGGCCACCACACTTCCTAAGAGGGTATTTTGGGAATTCCCAAAAAGTGAGTTAGAGTTTCATACATATATAAATACCCATTATCTTCATGTAACCCCTCTCCTCTTTTCAAGGTTCTTTTTGGTCTCTCTTTAGTTTAGTTTAGGCTCACAAACAAATCAAGTTCTCTTCATTTTTTTCATGGATACTTGGCCATTTCTTTTATCTAATTTTTTAATGCAATTTTCAATACATGATCTTTTCTTTTTTTGTTTATTTCCTTTCATGTTAGTAATGTAGATTTCTATATTTATGCAAGTAGTGTAGATTTTTCTTTTATGCAACTAGATTAGTTCTCTTTTTAATTAGCTTTCATTTACCTTTCATTTTAGTTTCATGTTGCATGCTACAAGTGTTGATATGATAACATAAATGAGAGGCTAGATCCCTTCAATTTAGAGGCAATGAAGCTCTCTAATCATGTAGCTTCAACATAATTTGATAATCTTTGATCTCTTTTTATGCTCCATGGAAAGTTGATGTTTATGTAATTTTGTGTTTGTTATTGAGTTTGATAGCCTATGTTGTTCAAAACGAATAGGCTATGCTTAGTCATAAGAATCACAAATTGCCTCTTCATCTACAAAAGATTATGGCAATGAAGTGAAATTAAATCAAAATTTGATGGTCTATATTCCTAATCAATAGTTAATAGGCCATGCTTAAAATAGATTTCATTTTCAACTTCTTGTTGCTTTTCATCAGAATTAAAAGTGGTTTAAAAGTTGTGTTATAGTTCGATGGCTTCTGTTGAGCTAATTAATAGCACAAATGGGCCATACTTATGATAAACACATCATTTAAATTCACTTATGATAAAAAAGGGAGATCATAATTTCATAGTTTGTTGAACTATGTGATCTGGTGAGTGGAATTATCTCCAAATTGTCATTTATTTTCATAGTATTCATTCACTTTTGTAGTTGTTCTTTTATTAGTTTTTACATTTTCAATTTGTAGTTAACAACATTCTTAACTCTTTGGTTAGTTTGATTGGATAGATTTTTAGAATCTAACATTTCCTTATACCTCAATCCGTACTCACCACGTACTGACTTTTGTACACTGCGCGATTGCTGCAAATTTTAATTTGAAATTTATCAACGATTTTCTAACTCGATAGGAAATCCATCATTGAACAAGAGATGAAGTAGAATCTCAAAGGACGGATATGAATGCTACTTTGCCTAGAAGCAAAAGAAAATGCAAACTTACCCTAACTCCACAAAAGGGAGTAGGTGACCAACAAACTAAGGCAAATCAGCAAGAAAGATTAGAAGAAAAACCCAAGGAAGATTCTTGAAACTCAACTTCTAAAGGGTACAAAACTAAACGAAGCAACTACCATATGATAAACCTTACTTGAATGACTTGGCAAAAAAATGGAAAAAGATATGCTTAATCTCAGGGGCAAAAAACTCTAGATGGAAGATTCAATGATAATCATTTAGAAGCTCCATTCATGGATGAGATTATCACCATAAAAATTCCTTCTCATACCAAGATCCCATCCATCAGTCATAATGGAATGACTGATCCAGATGATCACTTATTGGCTTTTGAAAGTTAGATGGACCTATACAATGCATCCTGAGTTGTGCATTGTAGGCTCATCCCAGTAACTTTTCAGCGAACAGTGACTAAATGGTGATGATAACACGAGAGAGGACCATCGACTTTTGGAAATAGTTTTCTTATGTATTCTCAGCGCAATTTAGTATCCGCAAAGATCCCCTTGTTGAATACACTGTGGTAGCTAATGTCAAATAGAGGCCAGGAGAGTTGTTGTGCGATTATCTTCAGGGATTCAATACTGAAGCCCTAAAGCAAAAAATATGACCGATAGAGACAAGCTGATGGTAGTACATTTAGGCTAATTGAGCAAACTCCATTTCGCCAAGAACTCTACATACACGGATGTAAAGATTCGGAAGATTTCCATTTTTAAGCCGATAAATTCATTTGGATGGATGAAACATATCATGGCCAAAAGAAGGCCTAAGGCAGAAAGGAAACATGAAAGATTAACAACAACCGCAACCATAAGAAACCAAGATGGGGATAAGACTCAACCACCGAACATCCTGCTTTGAACAAGCCCATATCCGACATATATGATGTAATGAAGGAAAGAGATGACTTTTCGAGTTCATACAAAGCTAAAACTAATAGGTTCTTAGCCAGCCCATGAAAACTATGACATGAGAGATGTTATTGGAAAATCCAATAGATTCATGGTGACCCCATGAAAATTATGATTAGATAATGTTATTGGGAGACACCAATAATTTTTAGCGATCCCATGAAAACTTTGAAACATGACAGATAGTCCGTAAGTTTGGAACATGTTATTAGTCAGCATATGAAAACTAATAGGTTAATAGTGACCATAGAAACTATAACTTGAGAAAGGTAGTCAGGTGAATGTGGATGGGAAATTCAGAGCATATTGTATGTTTTCATATCATCATAATACATTTTATTATGTTATGTCTTAACCATTGTGCATGCAGGTGCACCATATATGGTTATTATAAATTGGGTTAACATACTAGTTAGGGGAAAACCCGTTCCGCTAAGCGGCGTGGTCTCACTAGATATCTATATGGCTCGAGATGGTAGGTTATTATTCAAACCAGATTTTTTGTTTGATTGGAAGTTTATATTTTCCCCTTAAACTTTTGGATGCTCAACTGATTTTGAGTAGTTTGAGAGTTAAGGATTTCTGGTTCTCCTTTAGATGAATAAGCTTTTAGAGACATGCAGAAGGAAAATTAGCTATTACGAGTTCTTTCTATTTGATTCCACTGTGTTTTGGATGTTATGAAAAAGTTGTTTAGTGCCTATATTTAGACTCTGATCAATTAAGGGGGGCATCTTCATATATCGCACTTGACGTATTTTATAATAAATTGTAATTTCTCTAAACGTGACTTATGTATGAGATTATGTAATGAATCTAAAATGCTATATGTAATGAAATGAGAAATTTGTTTTAATTGAGGTTAATTTTTTTCATATTCATGTGTTTCTAGTATGTCAATGTATCTAATATTACCACGTTTAATTATCGGGAATTAATAACTATTGATGATTATAGCATCCGTAGGAGTTAGTTTTGGGTCTCCAAATGGGGGATGTTACAAGTTGGTATCAGAGCATAGGTTTATGTAATTTTAAAAGAAATTTGAACGGGCATTTCACTTAAAGGACAAACTTTGCAGTCCAATTAGTTTCTAAGACACACATCCATAGAAAATAATTTCAAGGCCAAAGTCAGAAAAATAATTACTTTTAAGGACAAAGTCAGCAGTCCAATTACTTTCAAGGACATAATTTCATAGGTTTTTAGGCATTAGAAGCTAATTATTTTACATTTTGTCCTTAAAAGTAATTATTTCAGTTGTGCGTCCTAGAAACTAACTGCACTTGCTAAAGAGGCGCTCGTGGCTAATTTCCACAAATTTGAACCCAAAAGATTTTCTGAACATAATCGAATGAATCAGAAAATGAGCTGGGGTTTGGGTTAATGCTATAGTAACATACATATATTTGTTATATGTATATCTAGAAGTACATATTTCCCTCTCTCTTAGACCATTCTTCTGTATCTGACTTAAGCTCGAACACAGATTTACGAGAAAGGAAGATATGGCGGCAAGAAACGGAGGAGGGAGTCTAGGTGGAGGAAGTACCAGAACTAATGGAAATGCTCATCCTAATATTAGAAGGAATCTGGGTCGATAGGCAAATGCTAATCCAAATGCAAATGCCAATGTAGGTGTTGGAACCCCACCAGTAGATATGGGGATGAAGTATCAGTTCTTCGTCAATCTGATGTAAGCTGGAGCAACTACAAGAGTAGTTGGGGAATATGCTATGAATGTTGGAGGAGCTAATCCGGCAGCCCCAATAGGCAATAACTAGGCCAAGTTGAGCAGGGGTTATACAAGTCTTGGTAGGAAGCCATTTTTGGGATCAGATGATGCTGTTGAAGTAGAAAATTGGTTATTGCACTATTAAAGAATTTTTGTATTGACTTGGGATTAGATAATGAGCAGAAGAGAAGACTTGCTTCGTGGCAGTTGTAGGAAGTAGCACTTTATTGGTGGAATAGTGCTACCATGTGTTAATCCAAAAAATGGATCAACACCCTAGATCAAGTATGAAAGCACCAGTGTAGATAATCAGTAGCAAAATCTCTAATAAACAATAAATAAATGGCAGAAGTAATAAAAAAGACACAATTTTTATGGTGGTTTGACTGACTCTGGCCTACGTCCACTTTAATCAATCTTTATTATGTTTATAATAGTTGCAGGTGGGTGAGTATTTATAAGGAATTTCAATGGGTATTGGGCCAGAAGTCCAGGTGCAGAAGAGTCCAGTTGTTACATCAAGTCATCACCTAAAATTTAAAATCAATCTGAGTCTTTTCTATGGATCGCTGGCTACCCATAGAGGATGGATCGTTAGCTACATATAGGGGATGAATCGCTAGCTATCCATCAACTTAGCATATTTTTCTACAAGAATCCTTTACTTAGTGCCATGAAGGAGCTCGGGAAGTTTGAGTGCAATCTTAGCTATCATGATGGATTGCTAACTATGTATAGGGGATGGATCGCTAGCTATCCATAGGGGATACACTTAGCATAGTTTCAA
Organism: Allium cepa; assembly: GCA_030765085.1. Taxonomy (NCBI): domain Eukaryota; kingdom Viridiplantae; phylum Streptophyta; class Magnoliopsida; order Asparagales; family Amaryllidaceae; genus Allium; species Allium cepa. The sequence goes on from CM060945.1 coordinate 153,604,468, forward strand.
GTGATTTTTGTTTGCTTGTCGTCTTATCTTTTATTTAAGTTCCTTTGCCAAATATAAAGTCATTTGGAGTTAGTTTAATCATCCATCTTTATGGGTCATCTGGTCTAGAAGAATCATCCATAACTCACTCAAATCTTAATGAAATCAAACCAAACTTTGCAGGAACACTCTAGGGGGTGTTAGGGACCCACCAAATTTTTTTGAGGTGGTGGGGCCTGCTCTAGATGGGTCGCTAGTGATCCATCAAATCAACTTCAAATGACTTCTTTTTTCTTGCGAGTTTTCTCCTATGTTTTCTAAATGTTCCCCCAAAATTTCATGTCAATCCGACTTCGTATCAGTTCTGTAGGTCCATTTTAATTTAGCTAATTCTGGCTAAACAGCTTGAATTTGATGAATCTTCACTTCTTGAGCTATATTGCTTGGCATGCTATAAAACTTGGCAAATGTGCTTAGAAATGGTAATGAATCATGATGCAAGGGGTTTGGACTGTCCATGAGCAAGCCTTATGGATCACTAGCGATCCATAGGTGATGGATTGTTAGCGATCTATTACCTAAGCTTATTTTGGCATCTTTTCTCTTGGGTCTCTCTCTTCTTCCTTTTCTGGTCCTTGCGGTTGATTCTTGAGTTATTTGGGCGTAGTCTAAATGTTCTAACTCTTATTAAATTTTGATGGGTTAAAAACCCAATTAACACTTGCCCCCAAAGTAAGCCTTTTTAACGGAATGTGTGCTTTGTTTAAGAACAAATTCTTGTCTCTAGTCTTCGATAATTGAGCTTTTTAGCTACTTTAGCCTTGGTGAATCGTCTAGTTCCTTCAAATTCTCTTGCTAATCACAATTCATTCCAAATCAGCTACATCCTAAAACTCTAGACTCTCTCCAAGTGTAATCTATATATCATAATCATTTCGATTTCATTCGGAGTTATTACAACCCATATCTATAATTAAATCACTAGCTTTCAATTACATCGCATATTTCCAATTACATAACATATCTCCATTTACATCACATATCTCTAATTGTACCATGTTCATCTAGGATTTACATCATTTTCGCTCAAATTTAATTCATAGTTATGGTATCATATATCAAAATCACATGTATCGAAATCACTTTATGCCACATCATACATCATTATATCAAAGTCATCCTGTGTTCATCCAGGATTTATCCATTTTATTCTATTTATAAGGCCTTTAAATCCATTTGCAAAATCAAATCTGTTTTAAGGTCCGCTCTCTCTAGATCTGTTTACTTTAATGCGAGATCTCTCTAAGATAGTTTAATGTTTAGTTTGATGCACGACCTCTCTGGATCATTAAATGTTTATTAATGTGTGATCTATCTAGATCATTTAACATTTTAAGTTAAGGGGACAATCTCTCCACATCATTTATTTGTTAAGTTAAAGGAGATTAAGTAAGCCCATTCACTCACACTTCGATGAAGACTTATTGCACTCCGACCATGTCCCTTTGGTGGAGACTCTATGGCGTTTGATATCGTACAAGTCCATACACTCACTCTCCACAAGGGGACTTGCACCTTGTACTGCAGTCCGATCTCTCCAGTTGGGACTCTATGGCGTTCAACATCAATTATCACATATGGAATTTACAAAATTCAAATTTCAAATCAAAGCAAACACATAGAAATTGAATAAGCAAAAATCTTGAATGTTTATCCCAAACATCCAACTCAGAACGTGGTAAGGGACCAATCTAGGTTTTATGCACGTCCAAGTAGTCTGAGATTATTATCCTAAGCAGTCATTTCACTTATCCAACTTAGAGCGTGACTAGGAACCAATCTAGGTTTAGCACACATCTAAGTGATCTGGGGTCATTATTGTTTTTACTGCTAATATATGAAAAGGAAAGTGCAAAAAAGAAACCAAAGCAGAGAGTAGCAGTTGGATCTATCTTCCCATCCATCCCAGTTATGGGATTATCTGTCTTGGCCCCGATCCCTAGGCATTCCTTGAAGCATCTACTTTGTGTGGTGGCTACTCTAGTTGTGCTATTGCAGCTCTGTTCCTCACGTACCACGACATTTGGTTATTCCAAGCCAATTCTTCTATCAGATCACGAAAGTGTCAGCACTCATTCATTTCATGTCTGCCCAACTCATTGTAGATGAAAAACTTTCTAGATCCTTTCTCTCGATCAGTGGGCTCTCTTCTCAGAGGCTTCCAATAGGGAATTTATCCCCAATGTCTAGGTATGTCCTTTCTAGTATTTCAGTCAGCTCGGAGTAGGTGGAGAATTTGGGCTTCCTCCTTTGTCATTTCGATCCCCTAAAATCATCATCGATTTCTCTTTTCCCTTTGTCTTTCCCAAATCCTACTCTAGAGGATCCCTTTCCATCCACAGTGTAAATTTTGGCGTCTTCAACTTCATCTTCAGCGCCAGCATCGTCTTGACGTAAATATCTCTCGGCTTCATAGTAAAACTCAACATGGTCCATTGGTGTATTTCTCTAAAGTGCATCCCCGAAGTCGGTCTAGCTTGCGATTCCAGACACTGCGGCCATCAAAATCACCGACGAGTCTGCGCTATTAACCGTAGCTGCCGCTACGTTGAATCTTGTTAAATAACTTCTAAAGGTCTTTCCGAGCCTTTGTTTCAAAATTGTCTTAAAAATCTGCCCACTAACTCAATTCACGTGCTAATGGACCCATTCTCCAGTTGTCTAAACCACATTGCCGCCAAACCCGTTAAATATAATGGGAAGCACTGCCCCATTACTTCCTTAGAAGCACCCAATGCTTCCATATATCAGATATATCTCATTAGACGAATCATTGGATAGGTATTTCGATCGTACATTTCCAATGTCGGAAGCTTGAAATCGGGAGGATTCCCCGTGTTTCGGGAATTAGCAGTAAATGAGTTTTGGTCACATCTTCCAAACCCTGATCTGTAGGTCCTCCTCTAACCAACCTTCTTACTAATTCAGCTATTCGATTTTCACCATCCAATGAAGGTCTTCATCCGAAAGCGATGTTCTGATCCATACCTTGGCAAGGGAAATCTGATGCATACTCCACTGGTTACACACTAGTGTTCTACCTTACTCTCCTAGTCTCATTCTGTTCTTCGCTACTCCGCGGTAGCCCCGACACATATTCCTCTTCCAGTTTCACCCTAGTATTCGGATTAACTCCTATACCACTTGTTCCTGAAGTTTCAACAGTCACTATTGTTGGCCCTTTCGGTGCCAGCTCAAATATTAATCCCATCATCTGTGTTAATTTCCCTGTTGACTCCGGTGTTGCCCCCAAGTATCGGTTGTTCTTGGCATAGAGGCAATTTTCCATCTCGTTCTAGTCCAACTCTAGCAGCTCTTTTATTGTTTCCCAGGGTCTGAATTCCTGTAGCTCCTACAGTTCCTTGTTGTCCCATCCATTGGAAAAATCCCTTCACCATCTCTTATTGCCTAGCCAAGATACCATCCTATATCTTCTTTATCAGCCTTTCCATTTCTTATCTAGCTACATAGTTGGTTTGGCGAGAACTTGAGGACACTTCCTGACTGCTCTCAAGCTGTGGTTGACTTGTTCCAGTTCTGGATCCATTGTTAAGCCTTCATTTTCCCCTCATTCACAGATTTAAATTTCACGTTTATGGATCTATGCTCTCAGTGAAAGCGCCAAAATGTTAACCCAAAAAATGGATCAACACCCTGGATAAAGTATGAAAGCACCAGTGTAGATAATCACTAGCACAAATTTAGATATATAGCAAATAAATAACAGAAGTAAGAAAAGAGACATAAAATTCTTATAGTGGTTCGGCTGACTCTTGCCTAAGTCCACTTTAATCAGTCTTTATAATGTTTGTACTAGTTGAATCTCTCTAGATATCAACTAGTTAGTCCTTAGATCGAAGTTACAATGAGTTAGAAAAAGTCATAAGTACAAAGGTTAACTAGAGGACCACAGTAACCACCTTGATGACTATTGTGAAGGAGAAGAAAGTTGAAGAAGTAAAGGAATTCTAATAGAGTAATGGAAGCTCTCTCTCTGGAAAAGATCTGTCTCTTGTTGAAGGTAGGTGAGTGTTTATAGGGAAGTTCAGTGAGTATTGGGCCAAAAGTCCAGGTGTAGAAGAGTCCAGTTGTTACACCAGTCATCACCAAAAATCTCAAATCAATCCGAGTCATTTCTATGGATCGCTGGCTATCCATAGAGGATGGATCGCCAGCTATCCATAGGAGATGGATCACCAGCTATCCATAAAATTAGCATATTTTTCTACCAAAATCATTTACTTAGTGCCATGAAGGCGCTCGAAAATTTGAGGGCGATCCGACGTATCTTGATGGAACGCTAGCTATCCATAGGAGATGGGTCGCTAGCTTCCATCCACTTAGCATACTTTTAAGTGATCTTTATTTGGTTGCCCTCCTATCTTCTATTTAAGTGCCTTCTCCAAATATCAAGTCTTTTGGAGTTAGTTTGATCATCCGTCTTCATAAGTCATCTGGTCAAGAAGAATCTTCGTAACTCACTCATATCTTAATAAAATCAAATGAATCTTTGCAAGAACAATCTAGGGATTGTTAGGAACCCTCCATAAAAATTTGAAGTGGTAGGGCCCAATCTTGATGGGTCGCTAGCGATCCATAAAATTAACTCCAAATAACTTCAATTTTTTTGCGAGCCTTCTCCTATGTTTTCTAAATGTTCTTTCAAAATTTCAAGTCTATCCGATATGTATTTTGTATTAAGTTAGCTAATTCTACCCATACAGCTTGAATCAGATGAGTCTTCACTTCTTGAGTTAGATTGTTTGATATGCTATAAAACTTGCAAGGGTGCTTAGAAATGGTAATGAATCATGATGAAAGAGGTTTGGAGGGCCCATAAGCAAGCCTTATGGATCGCTAGCGATCCATATGTGATGGATCGCCTTAGCTTATTTTGGCATCTTTTCTCTTGGGTCTTTCTCTTCTTCTTTTTTTGGTCCTTTTGGTTGATTCTTGAGTTATCCTGGCATAGTCTGAATGTTCTAAATCTACTGAATTTGATGGGTTAAAAACCCAGTTAACACCGTAGGAGTTCCCGAGGAATAGTTGACTTAGGCAGAGTTTCAATGGAGATACGAAGTGAGGTTTTTGTCTGAAGTTGCCAAGCCGGTATTGCTGAGAAACTTCATGGGATTAGTGCAAGGTGAGATGTCAGTGATTGAGTATTCTACGAAGTTTGATGAGTTACCCAGATACATATGTGCTACCATTTACACCATCATTCAAAGAAACGTGAAGTTCATTTGAGGGTCAAAACCTAGGATTGCTGTGGCTACTATGCCACAGCTCCTTGATCCAAGTATAGTTGTAGTGGAGATGGCAATCCAGAATGATGAGAAGCTTTCTACTTATAGGAAAGAGAAGTAGGGTGGAACCCAGGATTCTTAGGGCAAGAAGAGAAATTCTTTAAGAATAAAGGTTCTAAAAAAGGAGGAGTTGCTAAGAAAGGGAAGGCCAATGTAGTTTGCTGCAGGCGATAAGAGAGGACATTTTGCTTATGAATGTCGAGCTGGAAAAGGGAAGAAAGTGGCAAATAAGAAAGGAGTGAAGTGCTTTGACTGTGACTAGATTGGACACCACAAAAACCAGTTTCCAGAACGAATCGAAGCAAACAAGGGAAAAGTTTTTGCTTTGGAACCATCTTGTTCTATACCAACTGCTGCTGAGAAGGGAAAGACTGCGTTGGAAGTTACGCTCTTGATTCATAGTATACCGATTAGGGTACTATTTGATACTAGTGCATCACATTCATGTATATCTCAGTGTTTGGTAGATAAGTTATGTGTAGAACCCTCATACCTTGTTACTTCCTTAAGGGTTGCAAATCTGATAGGCGGGTATGCAACTCTGGGGATAAGATGCGACCAGTTAGAACTTGAATTGTTATGTCATAAGTTCGCATGCAATTTGTATGTTATTATTTCATAGGCATGCGAATCATTTTCTGTAAGGATTGGTTAAATAGATATGATGCTTGTATATTTTTCCAAGATAGAGAAATATCGCTAAGATACCCAATAGCGATAACCAAATTATATTGTTCATCTGCCTTTTGGCAAGGCCATGGATAAGCGGATTTAAACAAATCGACTTCTTGTTTGTCCAAGATAGTTTATGATGAATTTAATTAACTAGATCGATGGACGAAGGTGGTTCGGCCTAGACGAGGTGGCTCGGCATTGGTGGCATGGCTCAGCTTTGGTAAGGTGGTTCGACCTAGACGATGTGGCTCGACATTAATGGCACGACTCGGCTTTGGTAAGGTGGTTCGGCCTAGAGGACGTGGCTCCGTGTTGGTGGCACGGCTCAGCTTTGGTAAGGTGGTTCGGCCTAGATGAGGTGGCTCGGCACTGGTAGCATGGTTCGGCTTTGGTAAGGAGGTTTGGCCTAGACAAGGTGGCTCGGCATTGGTGGCACGGCTCGGATTTGATAAGGTGGTTTTGCCAAGACGAGGTGGTTCGACATTGGTGGCACGGCTTGGCTTTGGTAAGGTGGTTCGACCTAGATGAGGTGGTTCGGTCAAGGACGAGGGACACAAGTGGGTCGGCATATGAGCCGATCGGCACTGGAACGAGTCAGTTAGCAGGTGAGGCATGGGATCAGCATTCCCTTTGGCATTGAACTACTTCGAGTCATCGCCAGAGGAACTTCCATTCAGCATAACGATCACTCGGGGTCAGTTATGATGGTGGAGCCTGGTTCGGTTATGGCCTCGATGGGCCTAGACTACTCAGGAAGCCCAATAAACTGGGATTTGCCTATAAATACATCATGCGGGGTTCCATAAAGGAGGATCTTCTTTCTCCTCTCCGAACTTTCTCTTTTCTAAGGCTAAGGCACTCATCCATTAAAAAAGTCTAGACTGTATCTGTAATTGATTTTAACATCAATAAAAAGGAAATTTTTGGAGTGGATGTAGGCCGGAGTCAGCCGAACCACTATAAATTCTGTATCTTTACCGCTTTCTCTTTAAATTTTACTGTTCTTCATATTTATATTCTCTACATATATTCTATCTGCAAGCTGTGACTTGTATTTGGCGCTTTCACCTAGATTTGGGTGTTAGTGACCAATTTTTACGCTAACATTTTGGTGCTTTCACTGAGAGGCCAAGCACGTAGTAATTTTAGAGCTAGGATTGGATTCTAGGAAGCAATGGCTAGACTATTAGCAAGGAAGCCAATGATAGAGAGAAGCAACTAAGAGGGAAGTCAAGAGGCCTCCTCTGGAGCTAGAGCAGGTCAAGCATCCATCACATCACCAGAGATGACATGGAAGCGATGCTGAAAAGGCAAGAGGAGATGATGCAGACTCTTCTCAGACAACTTGGAAAAGCATGAACAATAAGTGCTCAGTAGGCAGATGGAGCGGTTCTGCAGGGGGCAACTCCCAATCAACAAACGGCAATCAATCTAGATGGACTTGGGCTCAGGGACACAAAACTAGGAAATGCTGGACCTACCCATGGGGGGATACCTGACGATGCTGTGCAACCCGGCGCTAAAAGTACAGGAGTACGTGATGAGGAGTATGTGCCAGGATTCCCTTGGGAACTCTGGGGACAGATCGGAGGCAACGGACCAGGATTACAGCTTGGTGACAACAACATATTAGTGGAAATGGTTAGACGAGCTGCAAGAGGTGGATTGGTAAATAACGACTTGGAGGATATGAATAGGAGTCCTTTTACTCCTACCATCAGGCAAGCTAGGAACCCACCAGATTTTAAGCTACCAATGTTGGAGATTTATGATGGAAGAACGGATCCCGCCATTCACCTGACGAGGTACATGAGACATATGGAGGTACTGAGAGCATCGACCGAGGCCATGGCTTGATGCTTCCCTTTGTATTTGATGGATATCCCAACTATGTGGTTCAGACAACTGGAGAGTGGTTCTATTGACACTTAGACGGAGCTGATTGAAAGGTTTATGAGGCAGTTTCGGGTCCATATAGTCAGACCCAAGAATGTGATGACTTTAACATCGATGAAACATTAAAAATGAGAGTCGCATAGGGATTTCTTAACCAGATTCAATGCGGTGGTGGCTTCAGTGGATCGGCCCGATCCGTCGATGGTTTTTATGGTGGCAGTTTCGGGGATTGCATATGATTCGAATTTCAAGATATCATTGGAACGGGACTCGCCGAGGGATCTCGGGGAATTCTACCATGAGGCCGAAAGGTTCCTAGGGTAGGAAGATGCGCAGGCTGAAAGAGTAGGGAGAGAGGCTGAAGCTTATGTGGTAAGGGGTGGAGGTCTACCCAGGGAGGATCCAAATAAATACGATGAAGGAAAACGAATGGAAATGGCAGCACTTTGAAGAGGCTTCGGTGGGAGTCAAAGTTTTCTTCTTACACAAATTTAACTGAGACTCTAGAAAGAATTTACTTGGATACTCGAGGGCGTCTCCAGTATCGAAGACCGGCAAGGAGGGAACCTTCTGAATACGAGCGGGCATCGAGGAAGCATTGCCTATTCCATGAGCTAGATGGGCACGACACAAACGATTGTAGGCATTTGAAAGATATCATGGAGGAGCGTGTAAGGAATAGTCACCTGCAGCAACACATAAGGAATCGAGCTGTAGCAGTGGAACGGGAGCGGCCACCACCTACCTCGAACGAAGGTGGCGCTAGATCTTGCCACTACTGGCTTATTATCAACTGAATGGTTTTATGATTCTGAATAAGTAATAGAAATCAAAGTGATGCGGATAAGTCACTTACACATGTACGGGATCGAGGATGGTCCCTAGGCTTTCTCTAAGATGATAAACCATGTCACTCGAGTCTATGAAATCTTGTTTTTCTTTTCGTTCCCTTGAAAACTTTGATTTCTTCCTTGGAGATACAGACATTTATTTGGTTTTTCCTGGATGTAAAAAAATATTATTTTGAATGATTGGATTTGGATCAATGTAATAAAAAATACAGGTCTCGCGATCATGGTCCCGACCGGTGAGACGGGGCAGTGATCGCAAGTTACGAGTCCCTTCATCGGAGAGCGATGGAATGGACTCGAACACAATTCCCATCGTCGGAGAGCGATGGAATGGACTCGAACACAAGTCCCTTATCCGGAGAGCGAGGGAATGGACTCGAATACAATATAAAAGTCCTTGGCTGGAGAGCCGAGGCCGGAGAATGTAAAAGTCCTTGGCTGGAGTGCCAGGGCCGTAGAATGTAAAAGTCCTTGGCCGGAGAGCCAAGGACGGAGAATGTAAAAGTCCTTGGCCGAAGAGCCGAGGTCGGAGAACATAAAAACCGTTGACCGTGGGGTCAACAGGATAACTCGACCCGACGAGGTCTATGGATTTGGAATGGGCTTGGTAAGGTCCTGGATTCGGTAAAGGGCCCGGTGCGGTCCCAAATTTGGATAACAACTCAGAGAGGACTTCGAATTGGACATCGACTCGGAGTAGTCGCAGACTTGGTTATGGCTATGGCACTTGTAAAGTATGGCTTGGCAATGGATGGTATATGAATTTTGGATATCAGATTTGGAGCTATTCAAAACATGCCTTCTTACCATGAGGCATGCTTTGGGGGGCAAATATTAACCCGCCTTTGGACAAGGCCATGGACAAGCGGATTTAACAAAATCGACTTCTCATTATTCGAAGCTGGTTTATGACAAATTTAATTAACTAAATCGATGGATGAAGTTGGTTCGGACTAGACGAGGTGGCTCGGCATCGGTGGTATGGCTTGGCTTTGGTAAGGTGGTTCAACCTAGACGAGGTGGCTCGGCACTAGTGGCACGGGTCGGCTTTGATACGGTGGTTCGGCCTAGACGAGGTGGCTCGGCTTTGGTAAGGTGGTTCGGCCTAGACGAGGGGGCTTGGCATTGGTGGCGTGGCTCGGCTTTGGTAAGGTGGTTTGGCCTAGACGAGGTGCTTCAGCATTGGTGGCACGTCTAGGCTTGGGTAAGCTGGTTCAGCCTAGACGAGCTGGTTCGGTCAAGTACGAGGGACACAAATGGGTCGGCATACGAGTCGTTGGGCACTAGAACGAGTTGGTCAGCATGTGAGGCATGGGATCGACATTCATCTTCGGCATTGAACTACTTCGAGTCAATGCTAGAGGAACTTCTGTTTGGCATGAAGACTACTTGAGGTCGGTTATGATGGTGGAGTCTGGTTCGATTATGGCCTCGATGGGCCCAGACTACTCAAGAAGCCTAGTAACCTGAGATTTGCCTATAAATACAACATATGGGGTTCCATATAGGGGGTCTTCTTTCTACTCTCTGACTTTCTCTCTTCTAAGGCTAAGGCACTCATCCATTAAAAAAAACTCTAGATTGTATCTGTAATTGATTCAACATCAATAAAAAGGAAATTTCCGAAGTAGACGTAGGTCGGAGTCAGCCGAACCACTATAAATTCTGTGTCTTTACTGCTTTCTCTTTAATTTTTACTGTTCTTCATATTTATACTCTCTACATATATTCTACCTGCAAGCTATGACTGGTATTTGGTGCTTTCACTTGGATTTGGGTGTCAGTGGCAAATTTTGGTGCTAAGTGGCCAATTTTGGTGCTAACATAGATACTCGGTGGAGAAGTCAGGCTCAAGTGCTTGTGATTTTCTGAATGCTATGGAAGTAGAAGAAGTGTTGATTCACGTTTTGGTAGCAAGAGAGTTTGCAGATGTTTTTGAGCCAATCACAGGACTACTACTAAAGCGAGCCATTGAGTTTCAGACAAATCTTATGCTAGTAGCAGAACCTGTAAGTAGATCACCTAGAAGGATGATACCGACCAAGATGAAGGAATTGAAGGTGCAGCAAGTAGATTTAGAAGGAAATAATTTTATTAGACAAAGCAGTTTGCCTTGGGGAGTAGTCATAGTGTTTGTGAAGAAACCGGATGGGTGGTTAAGGATGTGTATCGACTATCGTAAGTTGAACAAGAAGACGATCAAGAATAGGTATCCTTTACCGAGAATCAATGATATATTTGATCAGTTGAGTGGAGCCATCATATTTTTCCAATTGTATTTGGCGATAGGTTTCCATCAACTAGGAGTGGCAAAGGACAGTATTCCATTGACGGCATTTCGGACTAGGTATGGTTTGTACGAGTGGTTAGTAATGCCATTCAAGTTAACTAATGCGCCAGCTTTCTTCGTGGATTTGATGAACCGAGTTTTCCAAGATCACTTGGATAAATACATATTGGCTTTCATAGATGAAATTTCAATATACTATAAGAATGAAAGAAAGTATGAAGTTCATTTTAGAATAATACTTGGGACGCCGAGGCAGCATCAACTGAAAGCGAAGTTTCCAAAGTGTCTTCTCTGGAAGAAAGAAGTTAAGTTTCTTAGTCACATGGTTTCAGATAAGGGTTTGTCAGTTGATCTGGATTAGATCGAAGCTATTGACAACTAGAAGAGACCAGAGATGGTGACTGAGATCAGAACTTGGACTCAATGGCTGTTACCAGAGATTCATTAAGGATTTCTCACAGATAGCGATGCCTTTGACTAAGCTAACTAGGAAGGACATGAAGTTTATTTGGTTGAACAAATGCAAGGAAGCATTCCTTAAGTTAAAGCACCTATTGACCAATGCGCCTATGTTGGTAGTTCCAGAGGGGAATCAAGGATTAGTAGTGTATATCAATGCATGTGGAACCAGATTAGGGGCTGTGTTGATGCAGAAAGGTAAAGTTATTACCTATGCTTCACAATGGCTTAGACCACATGAAGTGAGATATCCTAGTTGGCTATTAGTGACCTTCGCATTGAAAGTATGAAGACATTATCTCTTAGGGAAGAGATTTGAGTTATATATAGATCACAAGTCCTTAAGGTATTTATTCTCTTACAAGGAGTTGAATATAAGACAACGGAGGTGGCTGGAGTTTTTAGCAGCGTATGATATTGGTATAGAGTATACACCTAGAAAAGAAAATAAAGTAGCGAAAGCTCTTAGCAGAAAACATCAGAATGTTGTGTCAGCTATGTTAACAAAATGGAAGGACTTAGAGCTTTAACTACTTGTAGTGTGCGGTTAGGATCAACTGCTAGTTCTTGTCAGAGCACTACCATGTTATCCTGCTTGGAAGTTCGACCTGTACTGATATAAAGGATTGATTTTAATAAAAGAGATGATCCACTATTAGCTGAAAAGATTAGAAGGCTTGAGTTTGGATCAGAGATCGATAATCTAAAAGATTTTATTCTTGACCAGAGGGGATGATTGAGAAAGAAGGGACAGTTGTGTTTTTTGAATGTTTGGGACTTAAGAAGAGAAGTTCTTAGGGAATGTCATTAATCCAAATTTATGATTTATCTTGGAGGAACCGAGATGTATCAAGACATGAAATTAAATTTCTACTGGGAAGGTATGAAGAAGGATGTTGGCTTATACATAAAGTAGTGTGAACTGTCAACAAGTGAAGGCCGAACATCAAAAGTCAAGTGGGTTACTTCAATGTTTGGAGATACTAGTTTGAAAATAGGATTAGACATCCATGGATTTATAGATGGGTTGCTAAGGTCAAATAAAAAAATGAAAGTATATGGGTCATAGTGGATAGATAGAACAAGAGTGGCCATTTCATTCCAGTTAAGTCAATCAGTACGACACCTTTTTTAGCTAAATTGTTTATGAAGAACATAATTAGACTACATAAAATCCCTAGTAGTACAGTACGTAATAGAGATAATTTGATTACTAGCAAGTTCTGGAAGAGTCTACAAGATGTGTTAGGTACCAAGCTCAAGATGAGTACTGCTTGTCACCCTCAAACAGAAAAGCAGATGGAGAGAGTCAACAAGGTACTCAAGGATTTGTTAAGAGCTTGTTTGCTATATTTTGGTGGATCATGCGAAGATTACAAACACTTAATTTAGTTTTCCTATAATAACAATTATCAGACTAGTACAGAAATGGTACCTTTCGAAGCTTTATATGGAAGGCCATGCAAGTCATTAGCATGTTGGTTGGAAACTTGAGATAAATTAGTTTTAGGTCCTGATCTGGTAAGAGAGGCAATAAAGAAGATTGAGTTGATTCGAAGTAGGATGAAAGAAGCTCGGTCTAGATAAAAGAGTTATGCAGATAAGAGATGCAAGGATCTAGAGTTCTTAGTTAAAGATAGGGTTTTCATTAAAGTATCACCAATGAAAGATATGGTATGATTCAAAAAGTCAGGGAGACTGGCATTGAGATACATTGGACCATACCAAGTTATAAAGAGGATCAAAAAGCTCGCATACAGTGTCGAGTTGCTGAGCAGTTTGGCAGGTATTCATAACGTATTTCATATATCTCATCTTCATGATTATGTACATGATCTAAAGACTACTATTCCTTTGTCTGCATTAGAAGACATAACAGTAGAATTGGATCTAACCTTTGTTAGACAACCAGTTCTAGTTGTAGCGAGAAGTGAGAATAGGTTAAGAAACAAGACAGTCTAGTTGGTGAAAGTTAAATGGAGCGACAACGAGAAGGACTGTACATGAGAGACAGAAGATGGGATTAGAGATACTTATCCTGATCTTCTTTAAGCGTATGTTCTATATTTGCTTCATATAGACTGTTTCCTAGTTAGGTAGGCTAGTAGGTAGTTATGAGATGTTGCAGATGATTGCTGTGTTTAGTATTTGTCCTTACTGAATTTCGAGGATGAAATTCTTTAAGGAAGAAGCATGTAACACCCCAAATTTTAAGTAGCATTATTCGAAAGATTTAATTAGATGAATAAATAGAATAATGTAGGTACTAGAGTGATAATGGAATTAAGATTTGAGATCTAATTAGGGTCTTGTCTTAAATAATTGGATTTATAAAAAATGTTTCATAAGTTAAATACCTAAGAGAATAAGGCAAGTGCAATAAGGGAATAGCTGAACCTTATAACCTCTAAACCCCTTACTTCATTCTCAGTCACATTTATGTAAATCAAAAACATAAACAAAAGAAAACAAGGCCGACCATAGCCCTAGGAGAAGAGGAGCTCGAAAATCAATTAGAGGCTAAAATTTAAGCTAGGCAGATTAAAGCAAGAACAAGTTTCTTATGCAAACAAGGTGAATAATGATCTAAACCATCTCATATAAGTCTTATTGAACGTTTTAATTCGGGTTTAAGGTTTAAAACTGTTTGGATGGATGAATGATATTATACTTTGATTTATATGCCATGATATAATTTAAACTAGGATTTTATGGGATGATATAATTCTATTTTAAGGTAAAAACCATGCAAATTGATTTTCGAATGCCATGGGATTTAACTATATTATGTAAAAATTATTTTAGAGATGGATTTAAATTTTGATAATCTCCCAATTTATGGATAATTTATTATGAATTTTGAATGGAAGAAGTAGATAATTTTAGGTTTAAATTATTTAAATCAATCAGGTACTGTTTTCGGATTTTAAATTTATGTATATTAGAAAACGTATCAAAAGTGAATTATTTTGTTTTTTGGGGAATTTTCTTAAGTATTTTACTATGGTTATAAAATTATTTATGTTAAGGGACTTAAATGTTTTACATGTTTTGCAAAGGAGGGGGGCTTATTTGTTAAAATGTTTTTGATTGTAAATTTTGAATTCGACAGCCTTTTTCGAAATGAATGTTGATAAAGAGTGGGCAACCAATCATATTTCAACAAATTGGGCATGTTAGGTAAAAAGGAATTTCTTTGAAATGTAATAAACCAGTTTTGTTTCGAAATACAACTTCGCAACTTCCTTAGCTTGCTTCTGTCACCATGCCCAATTAGACCTTTCACACCTATTCGAAACCAATACACATGATACCAAGAAATTGGTATGTAGTGTATTGGAGAAAGGCGGAAGTAGTAATTGTTCGAAGGCATGCTTCTGAAGGAGTTGAAGCCACTCTTATTAGCTTTCGAATCAATCAACTTACCTTTGTTAAAAAGAGGCTTTCGAATAAGTTGTCGCTTGCCTTTGTTTTAAGAAAGTAGCATCCCTAATTTTTTTATAAAATTATTCAAGAAATTTAATTAGATAAATTAGATAGAATAATGATGATAAGGGGATTGAGATTTGAATAAATTTTATAATGGGCCACGCTCAATAATAAAAATTTAACGGGCTTTAAATTGGTTTATAAGATAGTTAATTTACACATGGGCAATTAGCATATTAGCCAATCTATTATAGATGACTATGACCTTTTGTAACTCCCCATTCACGTTCCATGTTCATCTTTTCACAAAGCAAATCAAAACTAAATAGAGCTGGCCATTAAAAAGGAGGAAAAAGAAGAAATTTCAATCTAAAGCTAAGGATCAAAGCTAATAAGGATTAATCAACAGCAAATCTCAAATTCCTTATCAAATCTAAGGTGAACAATAATTCATTCCCTCTCTTTTTGGTTATAATCATATGATTTCTGATTTTAGTTTTATTTTGTTTCTTAGATATATTGGATGGTGATATGCTTAATTTATTAATTTTTTGATTTAAACAATTTATTTGTATATGAAATTCGTACGGTTTAGGGGTAAAACCGTGGGGGTATTGATTTAAAAATGCCATGAATTTTTTTTATGTTAAGTAAAACATGATTTTGAAGTTGGGTTTTATTTTTTTATAATTTTCCAAGCTATGAAAATTTTAGTATGAATTTTTGATGATAAATACGATTTAATTGGGTTTAAAATTTATTCTGAATATCTCAGCAAGAAATTGGGTCTAAATTTTTAATATGTTTGACTACATGATGAAATCGAATTTATTTTATTTTTGAGGATTTTCCCCGATTGATTTGCTAAGGAAAGAAAATTATTTTAAAAGAAGACTTTTATGAAATAATTGGTTTTGTTACATGGAAGGGCTTAAACGTTACATTTTTATGGTTAAAATCTGATATAAGTTCATTAGTTTTAAATGTAAAGTATTTGAAAAGTTTTGTGGCAACCAATCAATGGTTACAAATAGGCAAGTTGATATAAAGTAATTATAAAAAGAAGTAACATTTCAGCCTTTAATTTAGAAAAATGTGTTTCGCCTCAATTAGTAGCCCCTTTCGACTCCTACGATTCTGCCCCATCCTAGTCGAAACCTACTTAGCTGGAACCTACATAGTCAAAACCAATGTACAAGGTATCACCTAGTGGTACGCAGTGGATTAGAAGTAAGGTAGAAGCCTTGGTGTCGAAAGTTAAGCTTCCGTTGGGGTCGAAACCCTGATTTGTTTTCTGTTAACGCCGAGCGACTCAAGGAGCCTACGACCCATAATAGTTACCGACTCATGTAAAGGAGCGACTCAGTAAGTGCCGACTCATCAAGACTAGCGACTCAACTAGCCCACGACTCATCCTATAAGGCCACTCAAAGGAGCGACTCACGACTTAAGGAGCCTAATAAGTTAAAGCGTCAGCGACTCAACATGTAGGGCAGTCAGCGACTCATTGGTGGCAACGACTCAGCGAGCTAGTGCTTTAAAGGTACAGTGTGGATTAACGACTCAGCAGGGTCTGCGACTCAAGGCCTAGACCAATTCAACGACTCAAGAGGCCGCTACGACTCAAAAGATGGGCCGACACACGACACAAGACTCAGAGGCAAGTTCAAGATCATGCTGCAAAGAAGTGACTTGCAGACGACTCACGACTCATCATGAGTCGGTCACGACTCATGATGAGTCGACCACGACTCATGACTTTGCAATTTCAGCCTAGGAAGTTTGCCTATAAATACGTAGCCACTTCCAACGTTCAAAGGACTTTTTTGGGGACTGACTTCCTACGGGCCATTACTCTGCTATTGTCTCGACTTCAAGCAACACTCAAGCAACATTTCAATCACTCCAATCACCAAAGACATTTCAACAAATCTCGTGAAGAAAAATAACTCATTCATCATGCATTCAAAGGATTCTTCTACATCGGGGTTTGAGATATTTGTCTAAGTGTGTTGTAATCGGAGTTGATTGTAAAAAACTGTATCTAAATAAACAATAAAGAGCTTCAAAGTGGACGTAGGCTTGATCCTAAGCCGAACCACTATAAATACTGTGTCTCTTACTGTTTTTCTACATACTTTCTGCTTATTTCTGATTCCCATACAAGTGGGTGGTGCTTTCACAATCACATCTTATACACTAGGGTGTTGGCGTTTAAATTTAAGCGTTAACATTTTGGTGCTTTCACTGAGAAGTGAACTCAGGACTTCTATCATCATTGCTTTACAGAAGATTTGTAGAGAGAATTTCCTTGAAGACTAGAAGTCTAGCAGAAATTATGGCTTCTGAAAGGAAACGAAAGTTTTTGAGGTTTGAAGGTACTAGCAGCAACGCCATTGCTCTTCCCGCATTAGGGGAAACAGCTTCAACTATTGGGGTCACAAAGGCTGAATTAAATGCTGTGATTTATGGAATATATCAACACATGGAAGTTCAAAGTAATAGAATACTGGACAAGATGAACACATTGCAAGAGGAAGTCCGTCGACTAGAAAGCAATATAAAAACCATTGCTAAGGAGGCTCAGGTTTCAGAAGAATGGAATATTCCTCAACGAGCAACTGGCATTATTGGACCATTCCCCCAAACAGAAAGTTCATGGCCACGACCAACTATCCACGAACGTTTGTCAAGGGCAACTTTCGAGAGAATAGTTGACGACTACCCATTGAGTCCTGGTAACGATGAAGAATACATACCGGAGATGATTGAACAAAGAGAGGACGATGGAGGGAAAAGAAAGCAGAAGCTCTTGAAAAAAGCTCGACGCTTCAGATCCTCTGACTTCACTCCCTTGACCGACACTCCGGAAAATATCTTCTTGGCAACAAAGGATGTTGTTGTGTACCCCAAACCATCTCTGTTGAGAAGAAGCGCAACAGACAATGGAAAATTCTGCCGATTTCACAATCAGCCTGGCCATGACACCAATCAATGTCGCCATTTAAGGAAGGAGATTGAAGAGTTGCTCAAACAGAATGAACTGCAACAATATGTGAAAAGAGATGGAATTAACTACTCCTCATCCTCCAAGGTGCAGCTGGTGTCCGCTCAACAATGTAGCTCAAATAAAAGAACCGTGGCACAGGGAAATGAAGGTCCTATCATCAGTATCGTCACAGCAAGCCCTCACCAGGTAGGAAAAAATTGGATGAGACGGGAAGACATGCACACGCTTCAGGAAGACCTTCAAAGTGAAAGGAAGTTTCGATTCTGAAAAACGTTGCCATCCAATCCTTTCAAGCCAAAAGATTCAATCCCTAAAGCTTGGGGCAACAACTGCTTTCTTACTTTACTTGAATACTATGTTTCAAATTTATAAAGGAATGCTGATCCAATAATTCTTGTATCAAAATCTGTTATAAAGACAGTGCAAATAAATAATAAAAACTATAAGCCTTGTTCTCCCTATTATTACAAGTCGCTTATTTTATTTCGATATGTGAAATATTCTAAGAATGTCACTAAAATTATCGATCTAAATTTGCAGGCAATCAATGTCCAGCCGATTCGTTACAATATCAAGCAACCCTTGGTAGCTTTCTAAAGCAAGTCTTAAGTGACGAAAGTCCAGGGGCAAAACCTAAATAAGAAATACTCTAAGAAAATAAATAAGATTTGGCTAGAGTATGCTTTTTCGGTTAAAACCACCCGCCAACAGAAGAAGATAGTGCACACTTAAGGATGGCACTGAGGCACTGCTAATATAATCAATCAAGTTCGCAACTGTCAAAAGAGAACCAATTCCAAGAACTTGGAATAATAGCCACTTACATCCATATTTTACATAAAAACTCTGCTGAGATATTGCAATAAATTTACAGATATATGATTCTCTTGTTAAGGGCAATTGCAAGGCAGGCGAATAACAACAGCAGTAAAGTGAATATAGGCCCAATTCTGGCTAAATCACTATAATTCTCGTGTTCCCTACTATTATAAACTGCTCTGTTTTATTTTGGCGTATGAAATACGTTGAGCGTGTTGCTAAAAAGACCATTTAATAATGCAGGCCATAAAAACAAGACTTACCAGTCATGAGACGAAGCGATCCGCAACAACATCCAGTAGTCAAGCACTGAGCCATTCAAAATTCCCATATCCAAATCTTACAAAAGGAGAACTTCAACCGAAAGTAAGCAAGGGGGATAAAAGCAGATCATATATAGCTAACCGCAAATGTATGAACAAACAAACGGCCAGTTAAAGAACCTACATCTGCCACCACCAATTTGCTTAACTATAAAATATATTCCTTTGGGTAAGGGAGAGGCTTGGCAGCTAAAAGCAATGACCCTTGCAAAGTAATGGGAATTGTCAACATGAATCAACGGCAAAAAAGTATGCGAGAGCAAGCATCAGCCAACAAAAGATCATTTCGGAAGTGCCAGCCCTTTTTGAAGGCATAATTCCTCAGGGGATAGAGACCTCAAGCGGGATCCATCGAAAAAGGTGTCTCTCTCGTTACAAAGTCGTGGAGTTACCAGCCAACACACTCCCGAGAATCCATCCAAACAAGAAAAGGAAACTCCAAACTTCCTGACAATAACCCTCCTCTGGGGCACACATTTCACCACAATCGGTCGACATATTCCCGTGAGATGAAAAGCCCTCTTCGGAGGCCGAATGCTTCTCTACGGAGACCGAATGCTTCTCCTCAGAGACCAAAGCCCTCTTCGGAGGCCAAAAGCCCTCTTCAGAGGCCGAATGCTTCTCTACGGAGACCGAATGCTTCTCCTCAGAGACCAAAGCCCTCTTCGGAGGCCAAAAGCCCTCTTCAGAGGCCGAATGCTTCTCTACGGAGACCGAATGCTTCTCCTCAGAGACCAAAGCCCTCTTCGGAGGCCAAAAGCCCTCTTCAGAGGCCGAATGCTTCTCTACGGAGACCGAATGCTTCTCCTCAGAGACCAAAGCCCTCTTCGGAGGCCAAAAGCCCTCTTCAGAGGCCGAATGCTTCTCTACGGAGACCGAATGCTTCTCCTCAGAGACCAAAGCCCTCTTCGGAGGCCAAAAGCCCTCTTCAGAGGCCGAATGCTTCTCTACGGAGACCGAATGCTTCTCCTCAGAGACCAAAGCCCTCTTCGGAGGCCAAAAGCCCTCTTCAGAGGCCAAATGCTTCTCTATGGAGACCGAATGCTTCTCCTCAGAGACCAAAGCCCTCTTCGGAGGCCAAAAGCCCTCTTCAGAGGCCGAATGCTTCTCTACGGAGACCGAATGCTTCTCCTCAGAGACCAAAGCCCTCTTCGGAGGCCAAAAGCCCTCTTCAGAGGCCGAATGCTTCTCTACGGAGACCGAATGCTTCTCCTCAGAGACCAAAGCCCTCTTCGGAGGCCAAAAGCCCTCTTCAGAGGCCAAATGCTTCTCTATGGAGGCCGAATGCTTCTCCTCAGAGACCAAAGCCCTCTTCGGAGGCCAAAAGCCCTCTTCAGAGGCCGAATGCTTCTCTACGGAGACCGAATGCTTCTCCTCAGAGACCAAAGCCCTCTTCGGAGGCCAAAAGCCCTCTTCAGAGGCCAAATGCTTCTCTATGGAGGCCGAATGCTTCTCCTCAGAGACCAAAGCCCTCTTCGGAGGCCAAAAGCCCTCTTCAGAGGCCGAATGCTTCTCTACGGAGACCGAATGCTTCTCCTCAGAGACCAAAGCCCTCTTCGGAGGCCAAAAGCCCTCTTCAGAGGCCGAATGCTTCTCTACGGAGACCGAATGCTTCTCCTCAGAGACCAAAGCCCTCTTCGGAGGCCAAAAGCCCTCTTCAGAGGCCAAATGCTTCTCTACAAAGACCCCTAATGGGATATATGCCACAAAAAAGAAAGTTCTCTACTCAACAAAAAAGATTGGAGAAGTCATGACCCTCCAACCATGAGAGAGTAACTTCCAGGCGATGCAAACCCTATCGGGGGCACATTTCACCAGGAGTTGAAGCGTAACAGCCGCTCTTCGGAATTACGCTTCACCAGAGTTGAAATGCAAACAAAATAAAGACCTCTTCGGGGGCACATTTCACCAGGAGTTGAAGTGTAACAGCCGCTCTTCGGAATTACGCTTCACCAGAGTTGAAATGCAAACAAAATAAAGACCTCTTCGGGGGCACATTTCACCAGGAGTTGAAGTGTAACAGCCGCTCTTCGGAATTGCGCTTCACCAGAGTTGAAATGCAAACAAAATAAAGACCTCTTCGGGGGCATATTTCACCAGGAGTTGAAGTGTAACAGCCGCTCTTCGGAATTTCACTTCACCGGAGTTGAAAGACAAGCAAAATAAAGACCTCTTCGGAGGCACAATCAAGAAGAAAGACCTCTTCGGAAGCCCACGTTTCGCCGAGATTGAAATAAAACTTCCAAGTGTTGAAACGTGGAAAGACTTTCTAAGGCAAAACTCTTTGGAGGTACACGTTTCGCCGAGATTGAAATAAAACTTTCAAGTGTTGAAACGTGAAAAAATCCCTCCTCAGAGGTACAACTTTCCATATATAAAAAAAAAAAAAAAAAAAAAAAAAAAAAAAAATCCTCATCAGGGGCATGCTTTAACTCACAAAGGAAAAGTAATTTACCTATTCTGGAAAATGATCTTCTTTAAAAAAAAAAAAAAAAAAAAAGAAGAAGAGAAGAGAAAAGGAGTTAAAGTACCCTTCAGAGGTCCGCTTTGCTACATAAAAGAAATCACTCGGCAAAAAAGAAAATGTACTTAAGCAAAAAGAAAGAAGTGATTTCTTCAAAGGACAAAGCGCGTAGAAACTCATACGAAGGGGGTTGTACTCTACAAGAATTCTTTTTAAAATAAAAATAACATAATTATTCTTTAGCGAATAAGAGTGCAAGTCCCCTCGAAGTATAGAATATTGCAGCAAACTTATGGAATGGGGGCAATATAGTATAATTACACACTGTATGATATAACTAAACCAGCAAAAGGTAACGCTCAAGTAACATACCATGAGCTCGCTGCAATATCAAATGAACTCATGCCAAAACGAATAACAAATGTACTCTCTAATTCAAACAAAAGTTTGTACAAACGAAGAATCATTTTATTCAATTATAGTGCAGGTACAGGTCTCAAAATAAAGAAAAGCGGGGGCCGGTACCCGCACAATTCTCGGCCAGTACATGCAAAACACAAAAAACTAGAAACTAAAGATCTTCACTTCTTTTTTGCTGCCTTTAGACCCTTTACCCGGCCGGATGATCAGTTTTTCAGGACGATCGGTGGGCATAAGGGAAGTAGGAGAGGAAGGCGCAACCGGTTCAACTTCCGGCTCCTCTTCAGTGGCGATGATTTTCTTCCCCCTCCTCTTGGATGTCCCACGCTTCTTTCTCCTTTGCGAGGAAGACTCACTCCCCGGAGTGACAAGTTTAGATAGAACAACGTCGTCAGAAGGAGTTCGCTCCGGGGATATATCACCTCCTTCAAGTCTCTCATCTTTCTGCTCTTGCGAAGCGACGGGATCATCCAAGCCGTGAAGAGCCTCTATTTGTTCTTCCTGTGATCTGGGTTGCGAGGCAGTAGGAGGCGCCACCTGAAGAGATGGAGGAAGGATAACTGGAGGAGTAGAAGTTTGAGCAGTACTTGGTGCTTTCTCTACAGAAGAAAAGAGGTTAAAGTCAGTAAAAAGAGGAGATGAAGGCTCACCAATAAAGTTAGTAGAGAGAGGAGATGAAGGCTCATCGAGATTGAGAAGATAACCAAGGAGTTCATGAAACTCATGTGAAGCAAATGAATAACCCGCTTGAACAGAATTGACAGTGGCGGGATTAACAGTGAGGTTACCTGGTGAAGCTGATCTCCTGATATCAACTTCATATGCTTGCGCGTCAGCGCTCTCATCGCCCTCATCTCCACCATGTACACTTGTAATCTCAGTAGTAATTTTGGTAGGAGAAGCAAAATGGGAACTGGAACCAATGATGTTGATTTCGGACAAAGAAGGTGGCTGAACCGGGGTAGTTGAAGTAGTTCCTTCAACCTGCCCCCCTTCTGTCGCTTCGGTTCTTAGTTTAGCAAGTTGTTCCTTTCCCCTGGCAAGAGCAGTGCGAGCGTCCTCATCAAAATAATGCCTTTCCAAGGCTGACTCATCATAACCAGCACCCTCAGCACCAAGCATATCGAGGGCAGCCTCCCACACTTCGGCTAAAGTGATCTCGTACTTGGGACCTAGAAAAGCAAGGCTTCCACGCCCCAAGACGCTATGTAAATAGAAGTCGAATAGTGTCGAGCCAAAGCTATTCTTAGTCTCCTCGTGAGATTCCTCAGCTGCGATTCTGCCGGCGACGGCCTCATCGCGCTCCCTCTCCGTTTTAGAAAGCTGAAGTTTGAGCATTTGTATCTCCGCTTCCTGGGATTTGTTTTTCATTTGGAGCTCCGCAACATCAGTAATGTAGCCCTCATTAATTCTTTTCTGAGCTTCGAGCCTATCCTCAGCATCCCGTTGGCTGGCATGAGCATCTCTTACCTGTCTGAGAAGCACTTCTTCTTTTTGAGAATATGAGGTAGAGGAAGCAGCAAGCTCATCTCTCAACTTCTCGACCTTTGCTTCAAGCTCCTCGTTGTAGGAAGTAATGCTTCTCATCTCGGTATCATGCTGCTCAAGGACCTTTTGCCACTCAGCCTTATCATTTTCCATGGTGAGCATGGCCTCTAAGTTGGCGCGGTTAACTCGTTGAAGCTCATCAACAAGCTTCTGCCAGTTTGACACCCTCTCGATGTCAAGTTTAACAGCGTCAAGATTTCGCAGCATGGCGGGCTTGTCGATTGGAACCAGGTCAAGATCGAATCTCACGCCTTTTAAGCACCATTGTGGAAAGCGACTTTGTAAGGTGGCTGGGCCAGGCCCCACTTGAAATTTAGGCCTGCTTATTATTGTCTGGATGTCCTCCTTTCCGAGAGCAGGAGAGTCGGAAGAAATATCAAGAGGGGCAGGGGCAGTAGGCTTGTCGGGAGTGGTGGAAGCATGTCTCTCACCATGTCGAGCTCGTTTGCTCGAATCTTCTACTACATGACCTTTTCCCCGGTCATCGTGTGATTTCCTTTTATAGGAATCGTCACCTCTCTGCGGGGAGTCGCGATGCTCATCCCTATCCCTTCTATCACGACGTTCTTCGGCATCCCTCCTTTCCCGAGCTTTTCGAGCAGCCCTCTCTTCATCAGACTCCCTATAGGAAGAGAAGTAGCGCCCATAATTATACTGTCCACGCCCACCATAGCGTTGAAAATCTTGATAGTATGATCCACCGCGTGTCATTGGAGAATCTGAAATAAGAAAAGATAAGCTTCAGAAATCTTTAAAGCATAAGAAGATAAGTGCATAAGTGTGCTGGAAAATTCTTAAGTGGTGTGTGAAGTGCAAACTACTCGCGTTGGGCTAACGAACCACTTCTCAGTTGGGGGGATGTAATAGGTTTCGTTATCGGTGGCAATTCTTGGGATAAAGGAGTTGGAGTCAGTTGGAGGGCAGATGTCGCTTCAATTGTTGGAGGTATAACTTTACCACGAGCAGGATCATCTTTAGAGAGCTCTTGGGAAGAGATAAATAAGTCACTTAAATCCCCAAAGACATCATCATCGTCATGCCTAGCCTGGTTCCCTCCATCAGTTCCTTTATCGGCATTTTTCATAGTTTGGGAAGGTTGCTCCTCTTCTTCTTCAGTAATGGGGGGAAGCGCGGACTTTTCGGATGGCCCCGTGTCGTCTCGTGGAGTAGAGCACTTCACTAATGGAGTTCCAGTAGAAGTTTCTCCCTGCACACGATCTTTAGTGGAGACCGAGGCGTCGAGAGTTTTCGTCGGAGAATCGGGAACTTCAGTCGGGGCTTCATGAGGCTGAGTAAAGCGAGAGGGATGGAGAAGTCCGTATTGGTGTAAAAATTCATCGCTTAGCAGAAACTTTATGCTCCTTTCTTCTGCCGGCACAGCATTTAATCTTTCTAAAATTTGCTTAAAACTTGGGTCCCTGGTAGGGGGTGGAAGCGCTAAAACAGGAACAAAGAATGAAGTTAGCAACTAAAAGTTCGGATCTCAAAAATGGCTTCAAAGCGGAAAGAATATAGACAGGAAATCTTACTTCCTACTCTCCAGATGGCATAAAACCCTGGAGGGCAACGAACGAAGAAAAACTGATTCAAAAATCCGTGAGCGCTTTCGGGGAGATCAGTAATAAGTTTGCGGTTTCGAGCGCTTCTTATAACCACAATGGAGGGATGGTCTTTAATTTTTGTAAATGAGCAAAAATAACAGATCTCCCCGAAGCTTGGTAGTCGATCCAAGGTTCTCCTAAATAGAACACATAACCCCATCAGAATAGCATAGCCATTGGGGTGTAATTGGAATGGAGAGATAGACAGCCGAAGCAAGAACTGTTGAAGAAAGTCGTTAAAAGGAGGAATAGCGCCATTTAAGCACGTTTGGCGATTGACAGCAACAAAACCAAGAGGTGGCCTATCGGCAGTATCATTTGGCCCCGGTAGTAAGGCGTCAGCATCATCGATGCCAAACTGGACGCGCAATTGATTAAACGTCCGTTGATTCAGAGTTGTTGGTATTCTCTCTGGAGGGTTATCCACAGGAATAGCTACCGGAAAGGTATCTTCAGTCTGACTCATCGGCTCTTCTTGATGAGAAGTCATTCTACACAAGCAACTGGATGTTCAAATGCGAAGGTGCGCGTTTCCTAAAAAGTGTGAAGTGTTGTGCAAGACTAGAAAAGTGACAAGTATATATAACTAGGATTACACTAATCGATGCTTGATCGATGGTAAACATTTCAGAACTTGTTAACTTAAAAGTTCAAACATAATATTAGTGCAAGCAAGTCGATTTCAATTGACTACTTCAGCATTGCTTTGATATTTTGTTTGAAATAAATATATTAAAGGCACTTCATATATGCAGTTCATTCAAGTTAATCATCTATCGTTAACTAATCTGTCATTCGGTGTGGGCAATCAATGACAGTATATTCGTCCCAATTTTCTGTAAACATTGTGTTAGACAGGTTATTAGCTTGCAAGAGTGACCTGTGGAAAAAATACGACAAAGTTCAACAGTTCAAAGTTCAAGCAAAATTTACAAGTGTTAAGTCGTCAACGACTCAATAATTCTTTGTATTGGTTAAAGTCATTGGTTATTTGGATGACTCGGTTACGGCCTAAAGGATATGCGGCGAGTTAAGTTAAGTTCTATAAGTTGTAATGTGCATGAAGGAAAAAGCCTCAAATCAGAACAATGCAAATTTCTTTAAATCCTGTCTCGGCCGCGACTCAAATCTAAGGAGGCATTTAGTTGAGTCGGTCATAGGTTCAAGCATGGAAAAGAGGCTCAAGTACTGAGTCGTTCAGGGCTTATGGTTTGAGTCGTGTATAGTTTGAAAGGTTGAGTCATGGAAAGTAACCCAAGTGCTGAGTCGTTCACGGCTCATGGCTTGAGTCGTTCACGACTTATAGTTTAAGTCATCTACGGTTTATGGCTAAAGCATTGAGTCGTATACGGCTGAGATTGCAAGGCTTTTCAAAATCAGTGGTCGAAAGGCAAAACCTAATTCGCTAACTCTTGGAATTCCTCATCACGCCTCATCTCACAGCCCCCCTTTTCCTGTCTCAATCCACTAACCCGGTAATGCTAAGGCAACAAGGATCTGTCACATTCCCAATGGAGCCCATCGTCCTTCCATACCAACAAATCACCCGAGAAACAATCTGAAATGTTTCGCATCGATCTTAAATTCAATGCATTGCTGAACTCGCGTATCGAATAGTGATCTAGAATCGATTACAACGATTCAAAGTGAAGCGCAGCACATGAAAACAAACTAAAGCCGAAAGATGAGAATTTGTGATTCAACGTTGATTATTATGGATTAAGATTGAATTTGCTTACGAAGTATAATGGTTGGGATGAATCGGAGAATAGCAGGGTTGAATTCGCCTTCGGAAATGAGATTCAAAGATGCGTTAATGGCGTCACAAGATGATGAGACAGAGATCAAGTGAGGAAGAAGAACAACGCAATAGCTTATATACAAGGCAGGGGAGAATGAGAAAGGACTCACGAGTCATAGGCCGCCCTGAGTCGGTCACGACTCAAGAAGAAAGTCGAAGCACACGACTCATGATATAAGCGTGTACTTCGAGGGGCAATTGTTAACGCCGAGCGACTCAAGGAGCCTACGACCCATAATAGTTACCGACTCATGTAAAGGAGCGACTCAGTAAGTGCCGACTCATCAAGACTAGCGACTCAACTAGCCCACGACTCATCCTATAAGGCCACTCAAAGGAGCGACTCACGACTTAAGGAGCCTAATAAGTTAAAGCGTCAGCGACTCAACATGTAGGGCAGTCAGCGACTCATTGGTGGCAACGACTCAGCGAGCTAGTGCTTTAAAGGTACAGTGTGGATTAACGACTCAGCAGGGTCTGCGACTCAAGGCCTAGACCAATTCAACGACTCAAGAGGCCGCTACGACTCAAAAGATGGGCCGACACACGACACAAGACTCAGAGGCAAGTTCAAGATCATGCTGCAAAGAAGTGACTTGCAGACGACTCACGACTCATCATGAGTCGGTCACGACTCATGATGAGTCGACCACGACTCATGACTTTGCAATTTCAGCCTAGGAAGTTTGCCTATAAATACGTAGCCACTTCCAACGTTCAAAGGACTTTTTTGGGGACTGACTTCCTACGGGCCATTACTCTGCTATTGTCTCGACTTCAAGCAACACTCAAGCAACATTTCAATCACTCCAATCACCAAAGACATTTCAACAAATCTCGTGAAGAAAAATAACTCATTCATCATGCATTCAAAGGATTCTTCTACATCGGGGTTTGAGATATTTGTCTAAGTGTGTTGTAATCGGAGTTGATTGTAAAAAACTGTATCTAAATAAACAATAAAGAGCTTCAAAGTGGACGTAGGCTTGATCCTAAGCCGAACCACTATAAATACTGTGTCTCTTACTGTTTTTCTACATACTTTCTGCTTATTTCTGATTCCCATACAAGTGGGTGGTGCTTTCACAATCACATCTTATACACTAGGGTGTTGGCGTTTAAATTTAAGCGTTAACATTTTCAAAAGTTAAAGTCTTGCCTTCTTTTACTTAAAGCCTTCAACATTGTCGAAACATATGCTTTCGAAAGGGTTTTATAAATAGATTTCGAAGAAGGTTGTCATATTATGTTAAAGTATCAGCTTTCGAAGGTATGCCTTTTTCCTTTAAATAATAACTTTCGAAAAGGTTGGTTCCGACCAAGTCGAAACCTAGCTGCTATTTTCCTTCCAAAGTATTGAAGTCATCAATACCTTCAAAAGGATATCTTTGCTTTTACCAAGGGTAAACCACTTCCTAATTGCTTTCCAAAAAGGT
Source organism: Allium cepa (assembly GCA_030765085.1). NCBI lineage: Eukaryota > Viridiplantae > Streptophyta > Magnoliopsida > Asparagales > Amaryllidaceae > Allium > Allium cepa. Next base: position 153,632,835 of record CM060945.1, read on the forward strand.
TGAGGGTTTCGAAGGTGATGGAGTCAAAATGGGTTTTCGAATCTGTCCTTCGAAGTTTTAATTTTTTTTAAATGTCTCTAATTTTGACTATATGGTTCTGACACTATCATCTTTCCCTAAATTAATTTTAGTTGGTTTTGAAAGAGATACTTTCATATACAACCATTTTGACCGCAACGATCTTTAAAGAGTAAACCCAATGCTTTTGAAAGGGTACTTTATTTCTTTCGAAGCTACGTTTTGAAAAATGTTTTCTTGATACTATTGAAAGGTATCATTGGTTTCGAAAGGTATATATTTAGAGTTTTGAAAAGAGGTTTTATATGCTTCCAAAGGAGGTCATCCAGTGGTTTCGAAAGTGATATTTTAAAGTCTTAAAAACAAATACACATTCTCATTTTTAATGGAAAAACCATGACGTAAATAAATACTTTTGAAATATTATTCACATTGTTATTAACCTGTAACTATATTTTAGGGAAAGGGCAGAACAAACAGTTAGGTTAACCCAGTAGTGAAAATGACTTAACAGAGGTTAAAATCTTAACTAAAGATATTGGCAAGGGACAACAGGTTCGTAGTCAGCCCATGAAAACTATGATTTGATACTAGCAGGGGCCAGTAGGTTTGTAGTTAGCCCATGAAAACTATATCCGGATTAAGATATTGATAGTCAGTCAATAGGTTCCTAGTTAGCCCATGAAAACTAGGATATGAGATACGATATTGGAGTTATCAATAGGTTCTTAGTGATCCCATGAGAACTATGATACTGGACAGATAGTTCATAAACATTTAACAGGTTAACAGTAATTCTAGAAACTATAATTGAGATAGATAGTCCGAATGAATGGGGATGGGTAATCTAGATTTGATTTACTTGTTTTACATATCATCATAAAGTTTATAAACTACTATGTTTTAACCATTGTGGATGCAGGAGAACTTATATGGGTTTATAAATGTTTTGGGATACTAATGAGGGGAAAACCCATTCCGCTAAGTGGCATGGTCTCACTAGTTATCTAAATGGTTTGAGATGGTAAATTATTATTCATACTAGGCTTTATGTCTAACTCGAAGTTTTTGTTTTCCCCTTAAACTCTCGGGTACTCAATTGATTTTGAGTATGTTGAGAGTTATGGTTTCCAAGTTTTGTTTTAGACAAATAAAGCTTCCGAGGACGTGTAGGAGGCAAGCTTGTTATTAGAGTTCTTTTATTTCCGATGTATGTTTTGTTTGTAAAAGCGAATTGTTTTCTTGCCTATCTATATACTCTGAGCTACCAAGAGGGCATCTTCATATGTCGATCTTGGCTTATTTTGTAATAATTATATGTTATCTGAATGTGGTCTATGATTTAGGTTTATGTGATCAATTTGGAATATTTTGAAATGGAATGTGGAATTTTTTCTATTTTTTTCCATATTCTTGCATCTCTGTGTATCAATGTATCTAATGTCGCCATATTTGATCGTCGAGGAATAATAACTGTGGATGACTGCAGCATCCATAGATGTTAATTTTGGGCCTCCAAGTAAGGAGATGCTAAAAAGGAGTTTTCAAAAGAGTTGCCACATATCGTTATTTTAAAAGAAGCTTTTGAAGATAGCCACTTTTGAACATATTCGATATCCATGTTGCCCTATTCATACCTTTCGAATTAGTTATGGCCACTTTTCTTCGTAGCCCTAAAATAATGTATTCGAAAGGGGTGCTTTCGCCTTTTAACTTTGAAGCCGCCTTCTTAATGCTTTCGAAAGGGTCCTTTTAGTCACTTTTATCATGGTTTTAGGGGAAATGGTTTCAAAAGGGTGATTTCGAAATAATCCTCTTCCCCCATCCGTTTTTCTAAAGATTAATGCTTTCAAAGCAAAGCTTTTTCTTTTTTTCTCTTTGATCCAGTAGTCGTATTTAATGCTAAACCCAATGGTTTCGAAAGATATACTTTCAAATGGTTTCGAACTTATGCTTCCATAAATTCTTGCTTGAGCTACATGCCTTCGAATGGTATGTTTAAAATGTTTGAAAGGTATACCCTATAGTGTTTCAAAAGTAAGGTTTCAATGCTTTCGAAAGGAATGTTTTGAGTTTTTTGAAAGGTGTATCTTTTAGTATTTTGAAAGGAAGGTTTCCATACTTTCGAAAGATATGTTGGATAGTCTCGAAAGAGAACATCTAGGGTTTTATGTAATGATACAAAAGGATATACCTGAAAGCCTTAGTTTTCAAATTTGAGAACCTAATCTCATTTTCAAATGTAGACCATGGCAATATGAAAGAGTTTTGAAATGGCATTTAGTTTTGGGAATTTTGAAGAAGCTTTCCTTGCTAAAGATAGTGGGTTAAGAGTATTAACCATGTTTCATTGGAAAAATGATTACAAGGAATTAAATCATAGATTTTTATATTATTGTATTTTGATCAGTTATTATGTACGCTTCTGTAAATATATTCATTTAATAATCAACCCTTAACTGGATTTTAGGGTGTTAAGGGTAGAATAACTAGCTAGATTGACTCAGTAGTGAATATACATTGAGTTAACTCCTATGTGAGTAGAATTGCATCCAGGAGGTCAGACAGAACAAAATATAGGATGCCCAAAGACTGATCAAAGGATTAATGGTTTAGACAGGTTCTTGGTAAACCCATGAAAACTATGTGCGAAGATTGTTATTTGTAGGGGTCAATAGGTTCTTAGTGATCCCATGAAAGCTATGTCCGGAACAAGTTATTGATAGAGTTCCATAGGTTTATAGTCAGCCCATGAATACTATGACATAAGAGTTGTTATTGCAAAATCCAATAGGTTCATAGCGACCCTATGAAAACTATGATTAGATGATGTTATTGGTAGACACCAACAAATTCTTAGTGAACCCATGAAAAATATGAAACCGAACAGATAGGCCGTGAGTTTGGAACAGGTTATTAGCCAGCTCATGAAAACTAAAAGATTAATCGTGACACTAGAAACTCTAAATTGAGACAAGTAGTCAGGTAAATGGGGATGGGAAATCCAGAGCATATTGCATGTTTGCATATCATTATAGTACATTTTATTACGTTATGTGTTAACTATTGTGGATGCGAGTGCACAGTATATGGTAATTATAAATTGGGTTAAGATACTAGTGAGGGCAAAACCCGTTCCATTAAGCTGCGTGGTCTCACTAAATATCGATATGATTCGAGATGGTAGGTTATTATTTGCACCAGATTTTTTGTCTGACTCGAAGTTTATGTTTTTCCATTAAACTCTCGGGTGCATAATTGATTTTGAATAGTTTGGAAGTGAAGGTTTTCAGGTTCTTCTTTAGACGAATAATCTTCTAGAGACGTGTATGAGGCAAGTTAGCTACTAGGAGTTTTCTCTATTTGATTTCGCTGTGTTTGGATGTAATGGCAAAGTTGTTTAGTGCCTATATCTAAACTCTGATCAACTAAGGGGGCATCTTCATATGTTACTTTTGGCGTATGTTGTCATAAACTATAATTTCTCTAAACATGGCTTATTTATGGGATTGTGTAATGAATTTGAAATGCTATCTGTAATGAAACGAGAAATTTGTTTTAAATTGAGTTTATTTTTTTTCATATTCATTTTTTCTGGTATATCAATGTATCTAACATTACCGTATTTGGTCACCGAGAATTAATAACTATGGATGACTGCATCATCTATAGCAGTTAGTTTTGGGCTTCCAAATGGGTATGTTACAATGTAACATGCCAACTATGAAACCATAGGCATCGTTCCAACTCCTAAACCCTAGTCATCTTATCACCACTACCATATGCACCATTATTTCTTTCTCCCTAATTGATTTAATTGTCATCTCGTGCCCTACTCCTTATTTGTCATGTGAAAGTTCAAAAAAAAATTAACATTCATGTCCTTAACCAAAATTTATGAAAGAAAAAAGAAGTATACTCTTATGATTAGAATATATATTAAATTCTTCATTAATGAAATTTTACTAATGATGCTTGTTATTTTATGATCAAAAATAGGATAGAAAAGTAAATGGATCACAACTATAAGACATATATAATGTCTATATGAATTTTAAGTTTTGAGACCTAGAATGGAAAACATTCCCAGCTTATAAATAACCATAACAATTTTTTTTACGAAGTTCAATTCACGATACACTCAAAATACAACACCATACTTCAACCAAAATAACACAAACTACAACCCAAATTACAACGTAGAATAACAGTCGAAACAAAGGCAACAACTGAAACAAAGCAAGGACAAAGACTGCCAATTGAAATTGAAACAAAGTACAAACCAAAAAACAAAAATACAACTCTCACTTATACAAACACAAAAAAATACCAACATAAGACATTAAGACAAATATTCAACAAAAGCTAACAATATGAGACATGAGCCAGCTGGTCTAGCATCTCCATCACTCCTTGTAACACCGCATAAAATTTAATAAGAAATAAGTAATTAAAATGAGGTTAAAACTTGAAAATTTTGTAAATTTCGCAATTTGGTCATGGAAGTTGGATTTGCATCCATGGTGATTTTATGGTCAATTTTCATATATAATATTTTAAAACAGAGTTCAAAAGAAGAAGTTATAAATGTTTGAAGTTATCATTTAAAATTTAAATAATTGAATACGAATTTCAAAATTTGAATTTGAAAAATTAACGTGGGAAGAAGGGTTAAGCAGGATTAAACGTTAATGTCTGATTAATTGGAATAATCAAGAGGAGGGAGCGGTCGACCCCTCAACCATGACCGGTCGACCGGCCATGGCCGGCGGTCGATCGCTACCTGATGGTGGCAGATAAGGTTTAGTTATTTTGAACGCTTCGGATTTGTTTGATTTCGATCCAACGATTCTAGTTCCTTGTCACTTATATAAATAGACCACTAGACTCCCCACTTTTCCTCATAAAATTTTGTAAGCAACGACAAAGCTGTGTTAAAATCTTTTCCCTTAGAGTTTTAGAAATACGAAGCTTTCTAGTAAGTACTTCTAATTTCCCATCTCTAATTTAAATTAATCCTTCTTCTCCTTATCTTTTCATTTCTAAAATCTAATTTGTATACACACACACAAAATCTATTAGTTGTACATTGTACACTTAAAATAGGGAAACCCTGATAGAGAATCACGAGCGGTCTAAATCAGATCTCATCATCTTATCCTTCTTGTTTAGATTCTAGAATCAATTAAGATTTTAAGTAAGAGGTTTAGATGTTTGATTCTTTGGGTTTCTGATTCTATTCCTCTCTTATTCCGATTCTAAATCTAGTTTGTAGATACAATTAACTTTATTTTATTTCCAAAAATTTCGAAAGAGAATTAGGCATAGTGGAAACAAATCTAGTTAGAAAGCAAACAATTCTGTGAGTGGAAATATCAAGTTTTTCACATTTTTTAATTGAACAGTATTTTACTGGAATTTATGTATGCCTTGGGAAACTTTGTTAAATGAACATATAACATCTAAAATCCACAGAATTTCCCTATTTAAATATCAATCCTTGTATATGTTGGAATTATTAATGTTTTTTATATTAATATATTAGAACCTAATTATTTGTTCAGAATTAGGTAATCTACGGTCATTCAACCTATTTTTTCTGTTTTAAATTGGAGTATTAAAGGGTTCAAAGAGAAACTAAATTGGAAATGGCATGTAAAGTATAAATTGAATTATTTGCAGTTTTCACCGCTTATTTCTATCGCTTAAGTGAAAAAGGAATCTCTTTCTCATTCCAAAATGATTTACATAAAGGTTGAACTGAACATTGGCGATCTAATTTGTGATGATTGGTTCTTTAAAATAGAGAAGGGATTCTATTAATATGGAACAAGTTGTAGGTATTCCATGTTTATACGAATCTGTTTTATTTGGTTATGTTAGTAGCAGTTCTTGTTTGAATTCAAGATTTGTATGAGATTGGTATTTCAAAATACCTTTTAAATGAATTATTATTGAATTATTATAACGTAATGATTAGACTGTAAATCCCACACGTACAAATATATGTATATAATATTAACATATTGACTATTAAAACCAATGGCGTATTGATTATAGCACATTAAGCGCTATAATTAGTATTATTCGAATAGTAAGGTAATATTAATTTATAGGTAGGAAGTTAGTGTAAATTAGGGAGATAATCCCCAATTAGAGGCGTAATAATGGAATATCTTATATAGCCTCAATTATTAATTGTGTAAGATGATATATGTATATATTGTTATACATATAAGGCATGATTAAGTTATAAGGATGCAAGGTTAGTCCATATCCACATGCATATCTGCCTAGTTAAATTTGGCTACCAGCAGTGTGGATTTGTGGACAAATGTGGGATATCGCCTATAATAAATAACCGCAGTGGATAGAGGTTAGCCTCAATTATATAAAGTAAACCAGCCAAGTCAACCTATTTACCAAACTCTACGAATAGTCGGACTAACATGAGACGTCACTAGTGGGTTATGAGTCATAAGTTGGGCTTTTGGATGTGGCGGGTGAAATCCTGAGGAAAGTTCCGCTTTGGTTTAGAGGTATTAATTGGCTATGGTATGTTCTGCCTCTTTCTTAAGTGTAGTATTAAGTGGCCTAATTGAATTTCTTACGATGTAATTAAGGAAGAATCATGTAGGACCCGACTTAAAGTTAGTTCTTAAATGATAGAGATCTGCTTATTTTATAGGTCTTAAATGATCAGAGTCTGCTAAATCCCATTAAAGAGGTATTAAGTAGTCATGTGCTTCCTCATACACCGAAAATGCTAGTTACATTAGAGTTGCATAGTCAGGCTGGAAGAGCCTTCCGACTTACAGTTGACTTTCGTATGGTCAGACTGGAAGATCCTACAGGCTTACAATTGACTTGGTATGGTTAGAGTGGAAGAGTCTTCGACCTTATAGTTTACGTTACATATGTTATATAGTTGGATTGGAAGAGCCTTCGGTTACCGTTTGACTTTATACGCATGTTATGATTTAAATAATAAGATATATTTCTTATTTGAATAATACCGCCTAAGCACAATTATGGTAAAGCTTGAGATTTTCATTTCACCAAGCATTTGTTGTTCTAACCCACTCCTCATTACATACACTTTAGGGAGAGTAATGCTGATTTAGGAGACAAAGGTGGAGGTGAAGACTTGTGTTAGTTATCTATCTATTTATGCTTTTGAATCTGAGAACATTTATATATAATTTTTTATATTATTATACACTATTAACAATTTTATCAATTAAGCTCTTTTTATTTTTTTAAAGCTCTGGTCCGATCGTAATTGATAAAATTGTTAATAGTGTATAATAATATAAAAACTTATATATAAATGTTCTCGAGAGAACATTTATATATAATTTTTTATATTATTATACACTATTAACAATTTTATCAATTAACATTGGAGAGAGAACATTCATATATAATTTTTTATATTATTATGCACTATTAACAATTTTATCAATTAAGATCGGACCAGAGCTTTAAAAAAATAAAAAGAGCTTAATTGATAAAAATGTTAATAGTGTATAATAATATAAAAAATTATATATAAATGTTCTCTTTGCACTATTAACAATTTTAACAATTAAGATCGGGCCAGAGCTTTAAAAAAATAAAAAGAGCTTAATTGATAAAATTAAAAATTATATATAAATGTTTATTTTAATTATACCCAGTTCAAACTGTTATTTTATTTTGAAATATTGTATGATGGAGGCTTTATGTAGACAAGTTGTATTATTTAACATGTTATTTTTTTGGAAATGGTTTCTTTTATGAGATGGTACTTATTTCTGATATTATATTTTATCCACTTGGCTATGAAATTTTAAAAGTATGGTAGATAGCTCTGTGTACCGTGTATTGTTTTAATTCATGTAATGACTCTAAAATAAAATAAAATGAAAGTAACATTTATTTTAAGAATTTCTGAAATTATAAAAATAAATGATGCATTAAAACAGAAAAGCTTGTTAATAAATAAATAAAATGTGCATAGGAGTTTCTGTTTGATAAAATGCAAGGAGTTAAGGTGATTAAAAATTTGGGCTTAAAACAAATATAATTCCACGTCTAAAGAATTATATAAATACATATATTTAATATATAGGGTGTTTTCTGTTTTATTTAAAGATAGAATAAAATGGAGTTTAATATCAGGCTTAAATGTCTTATGTATTTATGCTAGAAACAATTAACATGATATATGTGATTTTTATCACATAAAGGTGTATGAGGAGTTGCTGTTTTAACTAAAAGCAGAATAAAAACAAATATAGGATCAAATATGAATTTTATATCTTATATTTATTTCAAGCAAACAACATAGTGTGAATGATTTTTACATTACATGATTATGTATGATAGTATACATGATTGAATGGAGATGGTAGTTAGGTAGAAAACACAAGGGGGTTTGCAGTTTCTTTAAACTCAGAAGAAATAAAAATAAAACAAGGGGTCACGTGCATATGGAGTCATGAAAATGGCATGAAGTGTTTAAAATGCTTGATTCCCGAAATAACTAATTGAGGTAACCAAATGTGTGCATTCCCAATTAAGGACCACATAGGGAAAATGATTTGTGCATGAATATCTAAGGGCATCCCGGGAATTACCCATTTTTCTTAAACCCTAGAATGGTTTTATAAAAACCTGCACATAACCATATCCATCATTCTCTTGGGATTAACATAAAAATAAAATAAAATAGGAGAAATATTAGCTTGAAACTTTGGAGGATTTGCTGTTCAGGGGATTAAGGCAGTAAAAAGAGAACACTATGTGAGTATTTATCCCTTTGTATGCAATGGCATTAAGTTCTCTTATATGCAGCCTAATATGTTATAAATCATTTAAAATCTCTGAAATGATTTGTTATGGGTGAGATGGATGTTTGTTTGTGCATTCTTGTTTGGGGTTTTAATCTGTATGTGAGTTTTCAAAGTTAAAATGGTTTGAGCATTTTTGTCGTACTTTATTATTATGAAGTATGGACCAAAATTATTTAGGAAATAGGCAGCAAGACAATGATCTTGCTTATGTTTATTTCTTAGAGAATGAAGCATGAAACTAAATATTCATATCATAAGTCAGAGGAGAATTTTTAGGTTTTTGTGGGATTTCCTTAATAAAACCCTTATCCATATATTCACAATATTATAGAAGAAAGATAGTAGGATCATGATGCTTAAATTATTTTTAGGAAAACCATAGGAATGTTGTATTTTCTGTAATAAGGAAAATAAAGGGAAAATATGGGGCTGAACCAGAAAGTATAAAAGTAAATATGCCTTTCCGAAACATGAATAAACTAGAAGTTTTTATGATTGAATTAACAAATGGAAGCTTAATAAAATAAGCTGAAAATGGAGGGGGATTTATTAAATTAATAAACTCTATGAAAGAATGAAAGAAAAAAAATTAAATTGGTCATTTGGGAGTTAGTCAATGATCTGCTTGCTTCAGGTGGGAGTAAGTATATGCATGGTGCAATTGCACCCTGAGGCCTTTGTGTGTTGGAATAAATTAAATAACCTAGGAGTTACCTTCACAATGCATACATGGTGTTCACTTGACATGGAGTTAAAGACCATAAAATGAATGGAGAATGGGTTTTAAAAATCTGGGTTATAAAAATATCCAGACATGGAATTAAATTAATCAAATTTGAATATTATGCTTTGATTAATTGCTGGGTGAAATTGGGAGTATAAAGTCTGAGTTTACTTATTCAGAAATGGAGGAAAATGAATCAAGAATAATATATTTATTTTGATTATTTGCTGGGTGTTGTTTGAATGAATGAATGTGTCTTTGTATCATTTGGCATTAACCAGTAATATGCAAAGTATGTAACCTGCTAAATTAGGTAGATATTGCATGTTCACCAAAAATTATGAATATGAGTATAAAGTTTGATAAATGCTCATACCAGTGAAAACTTACCCTTTTGGTTGCCCATGCAATCATTTGGGTGTCTCAATGAAATTGGGGCAGCTCAGTGAATTGCCTGCAGGAAATTGAAGTTGGCTTGATGGATGAAGATGGCATTAGCTACTAGTACAAATAAAAGAAACCAGTTTTAAATTTGCTGTTGTTTTGTAATGAATTTATTAGTCAGATTATATGTTGTAGTTGAAGTTAATTGTAGGAAGTTTTCTAGGTATTTGAATTAAGATATGTACTTAAGTAAACATATTTTAAATGACTATTGAGAATATTCGGTTAACTACTGATTTTATGAATGTCTGATTTGGAGAAACAATGGGATGGACATATCATATAAATATGATATGTGTAGGTGATAATCTCTGATTCTTATTGCCTGAATTTATATTTTGATTTATGAAAATTAAAGAGCTAAGGTGGTTGATAAAAAAAATGAGCTCACAAGGTTTGAGTAGGGGTATTCAAGAGAAATGAATTTGTGCATGGCAGGTAAGTGATACAGGCTTGTGCATGAAATTCTGGAGAAAGAATTAATTATAACATGCATTTGTGTATTTGATTTAAAAAAAAAAGGAGAGTATGAAGGAAACAAACCTGGAAGTAATTGTATTTCTGGCTAATAGATTGAATGTATATGGATGCATTCCCATGAATTTAAATTAGGCAGAAACATGCTTGTGTTAGGAATAGATCTTTGTAAAAGTTTGTTAACATGAGGAATATGGGTTTGAAAGTGGTAAAAGAGGGACTATGGACGACCTACATGGTCATGGGTCAAGCTCTTTGTAACGACCCAGGATTTCTAATAATTTAAATTTGAATATTTAATTGATTTTAAATATTAATAAGTAAGATTTATGAGTCGAATAAATTTTATTTCGAATAATTGGATTTAACTGAATGATTAAATCGATAATTTAATATGTTAAATTCTGGAAATAATTGAAATTTGGGTTAAATATGATTGAAATTGATTTGTAAAATTTTATTTTATCATGTTGGAGTTAGAACGATATTATAGAACTTTTAAAATTGAATTCGGAGTTAATCTGTGAAAATTGAATATTTTAATATTTAATTATCGACTGAAAAATAGCCAATTTTTGAATAGTCTCAGAATTGGACGAGACCAGTTTCATCGGATCCGTAATGTGATATTATTGTATGGTTTCAAATTTCGTGTCAATTGGATTTACCGTTTGTCCGGTGCAAGCTAAAACGCTCAGGAAATCGTTTAATCGGTTTAATTTTAAATTGATCGTTTAATTTCATATCTCGCACAGATGACCGAATTAGCTTCCGAAACCTGTTCCATTGTTTCCGGAACGCGGGATAAACCCTAGAAACGCTGGTCACCGCGCGTAAATCGGAGTTTTGAAAAGTTGAATGAATAGTGTCGTTCGATTTTCTATAAATAGACCCTTGCCTCTTCACAAAATAAAAATAAAAAATTAGGTTTAAAACCCTAGCCGCCACCCCAAAAACCGAAGGCCAGAATTTTTCGACTTTCTTCCCTCAAAATCCTCCAATCCATCAACAATTAGCGAAACTTTCCAACTACAACATTATAGAGCATCGCGAGCTCGTCAGATCTATACGGGGTTGATGGGGCATGGCGCAGCGTAGAGGGAGAAATTTGGACGCAACTTTCTGCCGTTCATCCTCGTGCGCGCGCATAAGGAGGAGGCCGAGCTTCGAGCTGTTCATGGTGGAGGTAGAGCAGGAGATGGCGGTCAAGATGCAAGTTTCTGATCGTGCTATAGCTCGTCGAAGTGGCGGTGGTTCAAAACCCTAGTTAGGGCATGTTGGGTTGTTGCGTGCGTTACTGGAATTAGCGTGAGGGAGGGAAGAGATTGAGGTGAGCGGCCCTGATGCAATCTCACAAAAACGAATGGTAGATGCAGTGAGGGTTTGAAAATTTTAAAAGAAATTGTAATTTAATCCTATTATAAATCGTATAATCTTTGAAATGTTGTATTTTGGTCATACGAGGTCCGATTTGGGCAAATCAAAGTGCGTTGGAATCGTATCGTCGAGCACTTCGCGATGCAACCAGTTTGGAGTCGACTGGAGGTCATTTGAATTTTGGGTAAAATTAAACGTTCGTTTAATTTTATTCGAAACGAACGCTGAATCGGAAAAAAATCAAGGTGGGAACTTCTCACTCAATCGAATCGGTTTCGATTTATATTTTTAATAGTTAGATTTAAAATACCTGAATGCATGTTTGAAAGATGATTGTTATCCATTGATTGTTAAAATAGACATTATGCGCCGTTAGTAAGCGGATGTTATTTATTAAAAACATATACCGCGAATATTTCATAAACAGTGAAATTGGTATTATATATAATAGCAATATATATATATATATATATATCTTGGCATATGTATATACTGCAGTTGTTGATTTCCCGCATTGTATAGCGGATGAGACCCTATTGTGCCGTCTATTAAGCGGATAATATTATAAATCCCATATACCGCGATAATTCCGTACTGGAGCGGAATTGGTATTGTGCTAATGTTTTTGGATGCAGGGAAACAGGTTGGAGGGATCCAACTGGATTCCTCAACTGTATTGATTTATTTATAGATATTTTGATATCTGTTGATTATCATATCGATATATGATATTTGGATGTTGTGATTGACTATTTGGTGCTGTTGCATCATCGGATCCATTTTTGAAGTTTTAAAATAATGATTTTGGTTTTAAAAGGAATTTTAAAGTGATTTTCGAAAGTATACGTTTTATTAAATTTTGAATTGTTGAAAATAAATAAACGTTAAATTTTTAATGTTATAAAAGTATGGTTTTTATGAAATGTAAGTGAAAAGTGATTTTTGAAATAAATAGTTAATAAATTTATGAAATGGTTTAAATTGGAATTTTTGGACTATTACAAACAATTTTTATAAAAGATTTATAAAATGGATATTTATAAATGAAAAATATTGGAATTATAAAACGAAGTTTTTATAAGTATTAAAAATGAAATAAAAATGGATTTCATAAGTGAACGCGAATTTATAGATTTATAAATTGTGAAGTTATAAAATGGATAGATTTTGTAAAATATAAGATTTATAAGTAATCAACTTATAAATCGGATTTTGGCATTTAAAATGAGATATAAAAAGGATTTTTTTATAAATAGAAGTTTATAAAAATATAAATGGAGTTTATAAACGTTGTTTATAAATCCGAAATCAATTGAATTTGATAAGTTGGATATAGGAATATATGAAAGGAATTATATTCACGATTTTGGACAGTGAATATATTATTAAATGAAATGGATATGTTTTTGGAGAAGGAACATTAGGAAATGAATTTAATGATTTTAAAGACGTTTTAAAATGCATTAAGTATCAAATACATAGATTTCAACATTCATTGTTGAAATAGACGTTTTCGTGAAATAGAAGGAAATGGTGGACTATAACACTGTTGTTATAGTAAATGGTTTACGAAAGGAAATGTTTTGTATAGTATTGGGATTTATATATCTATTTAAACTTTGAATCCCTATACTGGTGATTTTGGGTCGTCGTAACGATGTTTTACATAACATTCGTTTTGGCCCAAACAAATGTGTTTAAGAGAATGATTTCTTAAAGAATGAAATATATACTTAATTTTCGATTTAAGTATATTGAATATTTTCTAAGTATTGAAAATAAATGGATTTGTGATGTACTTATTATTAAATTAGTATGGAAATATTTTTCCAATGAGAAATGAACGTTTCAGAATTTATCCTTGTAAAGATAAACTGAAAGTGTATATTTGAAATCGATTGAAAATCGTATATCATAAATATTTTGGGATTATAAATTCATTAAGGAATTTATAAAAGAAAGGGGAAATTGTTTAAAAATAAACGTTGATTTATTTTTGAAGTGTGGGAATTGATTTACGGATTTGGAACGTAAATATAAAGTAAATCGGTAAGGATTTATTTAATTGGTTTAAATGAACCATGTTGAAATGAAAGTATTTCCGAGTAAGGAAAATGATTGAAATTTGCTTTCAAAAGTTGATAAAGTATTGAAAAGTGATTTGAAAATTGGTTTTCAAATGTTGAAGTGTGGAAAATTTTATATCTAGTAAAGATATTTTGGAAAGTAAATAATTTGGGAATTTTTTTGGATTTGGTGATGTTGAACACGCCTTTTGATAGTTAAATAATCCGACTATCAATATTTACCTTTAAATAGGTATTTGTTGTGATTGTTTGAATTTGAATGCCACACTTATTTTTGAATAAGCGCTTACTATTCGGGTTAGCCGGGAAAGGACCTTGGGGTCGTATAACCCATTCCGAGTATGTGATACGTCGTTACGGATTGCATTCAATGACCGGTGTTGAAGACCGGATATTTGTGAAAACGGAAGGATTACCGTCGAGTTACTCTACATCGGCTGGTCTTCGATATAGAGGTTTTATCACCCTTAGTGACGGGAAGTCCGGTCGTGATTAGTGAATATCCGGAATGCAAAGACTTATTTGTAAGTGCCTTCGGTTCTGTTCGATCCCGGAACAAACTTGTATGGATTGTATGTCTGACATTACAAATTGAGATATAAAGCTGATTTCTTTTAAATATATTTCTGTTGGTGGCGGAGAATTTATTCTCTTAGCTTAACACCCTTCTCTGAGACGTACGAGCTCAGAGGTTATATAGTTGAAGGTTATTAGTGATATACTCCCAATTTGGTAGTGTGGCATGCTGAGTGTTGCTGTGAAATGATCATTGTTTGATCATTTGTGATAGGATCATTTATTTGATCATTTATCTTTGTGATCATTTTTATGATCATTTGATTGACCCAAAGCACGGCTTTTGTATAAAGTGTGGCTTTGTGGACGAGACTTCGTCATACCTCACACCCCGGAAATGGTCAAAACAAGAAGGATGCGGCAAGGTTATTAGGGGGTAGCGCCCCTTTAGTGTATGTCATTCCTTCTGGATAGAGGTGGTATCATGGTATGGAGCCCAAATATTTAACCTATGTTGTTGCTGCATATTTTGTGGTTGTTGGAAATCGAGGATCCTCGGATAGATCGGTTACGATCGGGGGATGACATATTCGTGTCAGTAGTTACCCAGTTAGGGGTAACCCGACCTTGTGTTGGCAGAGATCCGGTTTGGTTCTCGGGAACGTCCTTCCAGAGGCGTTCTCATGTGGCAATGGGAAGTTCCTTGGCCTGACCATTTGTTGGAAATCCAAAGAAACAATACGATCTTGTACGGTTTTAGTTGTATAACCTGCTATGGAATGTGGCGGTAACCTACTATTGAACATAATAGCTATAGTAGGTATAGGATAATGGTCGTATGTTGGCTAAGATTTATATTCTACTTTCGAAATTGTTTTATACACTATGCACTAGTAATAATATCAAATGTCTTTTTTTATGCGTATCAAGCATCTTTGACTATCATAAGGAGAAATCTCCTCTGATTCTGCGTTTGCATTGTGTGTGTGTGCGGGAGGCCTTATGGTAGTCTCATTTTTAAAAGCATTGCGAATTGACTTTAAAAATATTCCTCTATTTTGATTTTAAAGATAAACTATTTTGAGTTCTCACACCAGTCACATGACTGACTCGGAGTTTATTGTTTTCCTTCCTAAACTCTGGGTGCCCACCAATTTCCACACGGGCAGTCAAGAGTAAGGTTTATCAGGATATTCTGGAATTTAGGAGTTGCTGGAGGCAAGATGGATGGCATGGCGTATTACTAGTATATAGTATTTCTTTTCCGCTGTTGATGTTGTTTGTTGTTGTACACTTTGATGATGTAATGAAATGTAATGTAGTGTAATAACTAATATAGTTCTTTGTTTAAAGATTATTCATTTATTTATTATATGTTGTTCCACTGTGAATTGTGAGATTCTGATGTTGTTCTGTTATTTCTTCTGTTCTGTTCTATCTTTTTCTATCTTCTTCTACCTTTTCTTTTTCTAAAACCCTAACGGTACGGTTTTTCGGCTTTCGATTGCTCGGCAGTTGATACAGTGGACGTATTGATGTCGGTTTTCGGCAACGAAAAATCGCAAATCGTTACACTCTTGTAGCCTGGAACCATTTTACTTCAACTCATGAAGTGTAAGTGTTTCCAGATCGAAAAAAAAAACTCCAAGCAACACTCAAAAGACTCCAAGTAATTTCAAATAAACACCAAGTACTCAAGTCTGCACCATGATGACATTACAAATGCAATGTGGCTTTAATTGTTCAAACTGAAATGGCAAATAGGAATTTGTTCCAATGTTCATGCCTGGAAGTATAAATTTTTGAAGTTATTTCATACAAGAGCTCTGATAACTATCATAAGAACAATCAAATGCCATTTTAGTGTTAATAGACATGTTTAGGCAGAAAGTCTAGAAGAAGAAAAAATGCACTGTGCATTGCGGTATTATACATGTAAGTATTATAATTGCTCAAAAATATATCTTTTGTAGTAGAGCAAAATTTAAGAAAACAATTATATATCATTAAATATATAATTGTCTTTACATGTTTTGTGTACTGATATGATTATATTAGTAATCCAGGGTCTTGGGAAAAATATTTGGAAATTATCTAAACATTCAAATATAGTAGAAATGAGGTTTAGTAATGAACTTCTTTTGTATGCAAAAAAAAATCTATGTGTTTGAAAGGAGGGCCTTCACAGTTTGGTGTTAGAGCTATGTTTTAAATAACATAGTAAATATTATTGCATGCATATGGATGTTTGAATTCATTGTTTGCATTATTGGTGTTGGATGCTTTTGTTTTATGTCTGAATAAAATAAACAAAGTAAAGACACAAAAAAAATGACGGGGGTAAACAAACTAACATAAAAATCATATTTATAGCAATATGGTAGGAGAAAGACATCACATAGGTGCAGGACCATCGCGTGAGCCACCTGTGATAAACATGGAGGATTTTGTGAGAGCTTTGAGAGATGGAGTAGCACCAAGGCATGACAACCCTCATGAGGAGCTCTCCAAACTGCTTAAGACATGCACCAATTTGGGAGGAAATGATTTTGAAGGCACTGAAGGAGCTATGGGTGTTCAAACTTGGATAAGAACGATGGAGAGAGTCTTTGCAGATATGCAAGTCAATGCCCAAAGGAAGAGACAAATAGCTTCAATGAGGTTGAAGGGGGTTGTACTAGATTGGTTGGAGCTTGTGATAGCAGGAAGGCCAGAGAATAATATCACTTGGGATGAATTCAAAGTCATGCCTGAGGCTAGGTTTGTCCCAGCATCTGCCAAGGCCACACTGCTAGAAGACTTTATTAGATTAAGGCAAGGAGGCATGAGTGTGAATGAGTACACTTAGAAATTTGAAGGATTGTCTAAGTATGGAATGGTGTTAATAGGGAATGAAGAAGCAAAGAATGCAAGGTACATTCAAGGCTTGAACCCTAGTCTATCAAGGGCAATGTTGCCATGCAAGGATAAAACCTTTGATCAATTAATTGATCTAACTCTCTCATTTGAGCAACATGACACCACAAGAGAAAAATTCAGGAACATGAAGTTCAATAAGAAGAAGGGAGGTCAGAACAAGGTGCAACCATGTGACAAGAAAAATGCAAACAAAGGAGTTAAGAAGGGGAAAGGAGCAGTAGCACCTGAAAGCAAGAAACTCACTCATTGTTTTAATTGTGGAAAAGATGGACATTATAGCAACCAATGCCCTGACCCTAAAATACCTAGAGGAGGCTGCTATAATTGTGGAAGGATGGGTCATCTAAAGAATGATTGCCCAGAGACTAACAGAAGAACAGCAAGGGTAGGAGCTTTGGCAGTAAACAACACTGGAAATGTCGGGCAACTTGAAGGTATAATTTTAATCCATACCCAACCAATATCAGTAATATATGACACTGGTCCCTCACATTCACTAATATCTCTGGAAATTGCAAAGAAGTTAGCACTTGCTTGTGTTTCTACTGATCAACCCTTAACTGTACACAGCCCCATAGGGAGTTACTGTATGTTAGGGATGAAGTGTATGGGTCTGAAATTAATTATAGGGGGTAATGAATTTAATTCAGATCTATGTACTTTAAATTATCCTGGTATTGCGGTTATTTTGGGGGTGGATTGGTTAATGATAAACAAAGCAATTTTAAATTTAGAAAATCTTACTATTTCTTTGGAGACAAATGAAGGCAAAAGAATTACAATTCTAAGTGAAATAGCAAAGAATACATGTTTTAATAAAATATGGAGTATTAATGAAATTCAAAAGGAATTAAAAATAGGGGAAATTCCAGTAGTCAATGAATATATAGATGTGTTTGGAGAAGTGAGGAGAATTCGTCAAAACAGGCCAGTTGAATTCAAAATAAAATTAATGCCAGGAACTAGCCCAATCATTAAGAAGCCTTATAGAATGGGTCCAAAAGAGTTAGTGGAATTAAAACACCAACTAGAAGAATTAGAAGAGAAGGGGTTCATTAGATCAAGCAGTTCTAGTTGGGGTTCCCCAGTGCTCTTTGTCAAGAAGCATGATGGAACAATGAGTATGTGTGTGGATTATAGGGATTTAAATAAGGTGACCATCAAGAATAAGTATCCGCTGCCTAGAATGGATTATCTATTTGATCAATTGCATGAAGCTAAAATATTTTCAAGGCTAGACTTAGCCTCTGGATTTCACCAAATGAAGGTTGCAGAGGAAAGCATTGAGTACACAGCCTTTAACACAAGATATGGCCTTTATGAATTTCTAGTAATGCCATTTGGTTTAACCAATGCTCCCTCCTATTTTGTATATTTGATGAATAGAATTTTTTAGAGACTTTTTGGATAAATTTGTTTTGGTATTTATAGATGACATATTAATTTATTCAAAGTCAGAAAATGATCATACTATGCACCTACATTTAGTATTATCCAGGCTTAGAGAACATGAATTAAAAGCCAAGTATTCAAAGTGTATATTTTGGCAACATGAAGTGAAATTCTTAGGACACATAGTGTCACAGTAAGGGGTGAGTGTGGATCCAAGCAAGGTCATTGCAGTTCAATCATGGAGTAGTGTGACGAAGCGGATTTTGTCCGTTCGAAAATCGACATCCATACTTACATCGTACTCAAATGTCTTAGATTCGACCGTTCAAATTCGATTCGCCGGAGCTTATAACACCATTAAGTAAACAACACAGCGGAAGAAATAATGAATATCAATATACAACATCTGATACAACATCCTGAAGCAAAAGATGATACAATAGATATAGATATACATCAGAGATATGATACAATAAAATAGCAGCGGAAAAGAAAATAGATAACACCAGCAGCAGAACATATAACTCCAATATAATCTTCAAGAGAGAACTCCAACAGCAGCTCAAACCAACAACACGATGGATTAAGACAAGCAAGTCTCGTCCATATCCAAAGACTGAACTAGCTCCAGATGATCAACTGAACCTAACTATTTGAAAAACCCAACTCTAGACTGCTCGTGTGGAAAGTAGTGAGCACCAGAGTTTAGGAAAGGAACAATAAACTCCGGGTCAGTCATGGGACTGGTGTGAGCAACAAAAAACAGTTTATCTTTTAAATAAAACAAGATTTATAAAAGAAAATCCGATATGCTTTTTAGAAAATGAAACTACCAAAAGACCTCCCGCCACACACACAATGCAAACGCAGAATTGGAGGAGATTTCTTCTTATGATAGTCAAAGATGCTTACTACGCAAAATCATTTGATTTTATTACTATAAGTGCATAGTGCAGAAAACATTTTGAAAGTAGAATATAAATCTTAGCCAGCATAGGTACCATTATATTATGCCCGCTATAGCTACCTCCTGAGGAGGCAGGTTATACAATTGCAATCGTAAAAGGCTCGTATTGTTTTGATTGGATTTTCCAATAAATGGTCAGGCTAAGGAACTTCCTACTGCCACATGGGATCGCCTCTGGTGGGACGTCCCGAGAACCTAACCGGATCTCTGCCAACACAAGGCCGGGTTACCTCTGTAACTAGGTAACTACTACTCGAGCAAGCCACTCCCCGGTCCTTTAGGACCTTTATCCGAGGCGCCTCTAAGCAACAACCACACAGTAAATGAGATTGGAGCTACCACATAGGTTAAATATCAGGGCTCCATACCTAATACCACCCTTTACCAGAAGGGAATGCCACACCCTAAAGGGCGCGACCCTCATAACCTTGCCGCATCTTTCCTGTTTTGACCATTTCCGGGGTGTGAGGTCCTGATGCAGTCTCGTCCACAAAGCTACGCTTTGGTACAAAGCCATGCTTTGGGTCAACAAATGATCAAAGTAATGATCACAAAGATAAATGATCAAACAAATGATCATATCACAAATGATCAAACAATGATCATCAACACACAACAGCACTCAGCATGCCACACTACCAAATTGGGAGTATATTGCTGATAACCTTCAACTACATAACCTCTTAGCTCATACGTCTCAGAGAAGGGTGTTAAGCTAAGAGAATAAATTCTCCGCCACCAACAGATATGTATTTGAAAGAAATCTGCTTTATATCTCAAAGTGTAGTGTCAGACATGTAACCATACAAGTCTGTTCCGGGTTCGAACAGAACCGAAGGCACTTCCGAAGAAGCCCTTGCAATCCGGGTATTCACAATCCCGATCGGACTTCCCATCACTTAGGGAATCTCTATACCGTAGCTACTCGGTGCAGAGACAATCGATAGGTTATCCTATCATTCTCGAAAACACCCGGTCTTCAACACCGGTCTTCAAATGCTATCCATAACGACGTATCACATATTCGGAATGGGTTATACGACACAAAGGTCCTCTCCCGGCTAAACCGAATAGTGAGCGCAATATTTAAAATATATGGATATGGGATTTCAATTAAGTCACAACTTAATAATTCAAAGTTTTCTTCAAATGGTTTTAACAAATTACCATTTTCAGATCTTTTAAACAAAAGATTTATTTCAACAACCTTCAATGGTTTAAATAATTTCCACACTTTAATCTTTTAAAAAAAAGATTTAATTCACAAAGTTCACCCCATTCACAAAGATCCATTTACGGATTTCAAATCAACCGCCATTTCAATTGGATTAACTCGTTAAATCTTTAAATTGAAGATTTAACTTATAACTTTCAAATCGTTTTCGTAATCTGGAAAATCATTTTCATTTTTAACTTGAAATCCTTTTAACACAAATTGGACGTTCACTTCCTATATGAAAGCTTTTATTATATGAAAACAAATAGTTTTCGTTTCCGAAATATCCAAATTTTTATTTACACGAGTTAAAGCCTTTGAATTTAAATTCAAATTCCCAACTGGTATAACATCTTTAGTCCCTATTTTCCAGATCATAGAATTCAATTTCAAATATTGAATTCAAATTTAAATCAGAATATTTAAATTCCAAAATTCAATCAAGTTATTCAAAATAAATTTCATCTTTGAAATTCCATTTCAAAAGCTTTTCACTTTAAACCCAATCCATTTCCAAAACATTTGAATTCAAATATTCAAATTTAAAACTATTCAAAAATCTGTGACTTAATCGATTTCCTCGTGAAATCCATATTGGTGTGTGTATAAGTGTGGTCCAGGGGTTTAACACAATAGTGCAACATCATTCAATCATCATAGATTCGCAATCACCCAATATCGATAAGCGGTATATCCCAATAACGCTTATCTATATACAAAGATTCACAGATAGAAAATATGAATGCATTATAAATAAATAAAATTACATTCATCACAGATCACACTGAAAATAATTCATAGCACAAAGCATATCATCTCAGAAATATCAAACAGTTCAACAATCAATAGGATTCAATCATCCATAAGTGAACTCAATAAATTATCTGATTAATTTAAATCAGATGGGTCATCGATCATGGTTAATTAACTTTAATTGATTTCAAATCATTTGATTAATTATCCTTTAATCATTTATTAGTTAATCAACTTTTAATTATTTAATCACATATTGTACAAATATCTGATTATTTAATTAATTAAGTGTTAACTGTTACCTAATTAATCCTTAATTGCTTAATTAATTCTCCCTTAATTAATTAATTAATCTTAAACCTCAATTAATGAATTTAACTCTTCAATTACTTATTTAATTAATCCAAGCATTAATTAATTAAATAAGTTAATTATCCATTTTAATTATCTTAAAAATTTAATGAATCCAAATCATTAAATTCTATTTATCTTTAAGTTAAAACATTTCTTACTAATCAAAGTATTTAAAACCATTTGCTTTCAAATTTAATTTAAATTTCATTTTAAATTTACGATTTAAAATGAACATAATTTAACTTTTAACAAAGTTTAAAAACACAAACCTACCTTTTAGATTTTCATGTTAAAGAAATATTTATTTTATTAAGAAGTTTTTTTTCTTTTAAAGAATTTAAAACCAATTTTATTACTAATTACAAACTTATATGTTAATAAATTGTATACTTACCTTATATTAATTACGCTATTAGAACAATAATTAAGAGCTTAAACAATTTAAAGTAATAATTAACCTGTACCTAAGTTTTTAAACTTAACTGTTTACTTACCTTTACTATAAAATACAATGCTAATGATAGAAGAAAAAAACCCAGACTCCCTTGATAAAGCTAGAGTGCTACTTCGAGTCAATCACAATCTTCCCCGAGTCTTCCCTGTACGCCCTCCATCTCCTTCTTCTCTTTTTTTTTTCCAGCAAGTTTTCGTTTAAGTTTTTAAACGACCGAGTACAATCCAAAACTACACGAGCTCGAACTCGAGCCATGATGCAAATCTCACTGGGTTATCTTCGAGTTCCCCTCCTTCTTCCCAAAACTTTTAACTACTGACACAATCAAACTCCTGTACACGTGTACAGCCAATCCCACCACTTCCGACCATTGCCGAAACTCTCCACGTATCGTTGATGACCCTCGACGATCAATTCAAACACCCAGAACCAAAAACTCGCCTGAAATCAAAATTTGGCCTTTCATTCGAAACTGTGAATCGAACTCGCCTGAACAAAACGCCTTGTTCCACTCATGCTGACTATCATAGGCAACGCAACTCCGGCCTCACCTGGTCAATACCCTACTCTAACATCCCCTAGGAGCTCGTGCAACTCGGTGCATCAGAGGTGTCGAAATCACCTCGTTCTCAGACCACTGCAAAACTCGAGCTTAAACCCTAAAGTCGCCTCGTTCCTTCAATTTGCGCAATGGAAAAATAATTTAATAATTTTCCTAAAGTCGTGAATCACCAAGCTAGCTTCACACAAAATTTCAACAACATAAACTTATTAGATCACCAGAAACTGATCAAAACATGATTTCTGATCAACACGGAACTGCTCGTTGAATACTTAAGTAAAAATCACCATTTTTGTTTTGAAAATCTTATTTGGCAATTTGGATTTAGGTTATGACATTTAATAAGCATTTCATGAAATTCGAATTTATCAAGATATTACATGTTCCCTGTAAAAATCATTTTTTTTTGTTTCCAACTGTATATCCTTTTTCTTCTGAAATTTATTTTTAAATTATAATTACATCTTAAATACACCAGTATTGTCTTGAGATCAAAGTGTAATAATGATCAAGTGATTAAGTATTGGGATTTTGAACAAGCTTGATGCTCTGAAACCAAAGACAGAAATGGTTAACTTGAACAGGCATTTACACTTCCAAATGTTTGTACACAGAGGAGAACTACACATGCATATGCATAATAAAACAATTTCATATCTCAGACTAATGAGCAGCAATTTAAATATACTTGAATTTCTTTTTAAGTTGTTTACTCACTGAATTGATTCACAGAGGGTTGTTTTAACTTAAATGAATTTTTTTTTAACCAGGTTTGAGCTTGACAACTAGAACAGGATATCACTGATACATGCACTCACTTGTATATACACAGACAAAGATACTTATATATATATTCACACAATATATATTTCCAGATATAGATCATGCAACAAAAGCCTACTTAAGTTTCAAATAAACTTGTTACTCACAGTATTGTCTAGATGAACAAAGCAACACAACTTTGAAATTTGCAAGCTGGAAATCTCTTCTTTAATCTTTGGCTTTGTAGTTGACTGAATTATTGTTGTTGTTTAAATTGAAGTTTTTGTTTACATGAATAAATGCTTCAGTTTTGTAAAAATAGAAATGCTTGCTTATTCTCTGGTTTGTTTATTTTTAATGAATGAAAAGGAATTGGAAGATATGTATATATAAGAGGAGTTAAATGCTAATGTATGGAAGATAAGTATGGAAGCATTAAATGTTAATGTATTTAATGTCTACCTTTCTTTGCAAGCTACAAACTTCGGCTGATATGATATTGAGAAGATTTTGTGGGGTGATTTGGTTATGTTTAATTATCTTCTTGCATTAATTACTCAGTTGAGATGATGTGGGGTAAGTACAAATTCTGTTACTCCAGCTTACATGAATCAAGATAATGTCAGTTAGTATATTTCATTGCTTTTAAAGTTTACATTTGGCTGTCTTCTTTTATTTTATTTCATAAGCTTATGCTTATCACATGCTTTTCTTTTCGGCTGAAAGATGATATGTTGGTGGCTAATGTACTTGGACTATTATTTTTTTCAGCTTATATGAAATGTTATGGTGTGCTAGGATATGATATTGCATTAATTGTTGTCTTGTATTATAAGCCAAGGCTTACTATGTTTGTGCTGAGAAGATAGGGGATAGTACAAATGTTTCTTCTTTAGTTTACATGAATTATTTGATTTTTTTTCCTTTGTACATAGATTGTTGCTATCTTTGTTTTATTGTCTTACATACATTTGTTTGTATCATACTTCATTTGCATTTGTCATATCTTTTTACATAAATTCATGGTTCAAATCTTGTTTTCAAATATATTTATTTTAATTTGGTAAGTACATTTGTCATTATCTCCTTTAGCCTTTGTATATGTACTGAGATAATTTCATTTGCAAGCTATTCACATATATTTAGTTTATTATCTTATTTGCTTGTTTCATATTACAAATGTGCATACTTATATATTTTACAAAGTTTATTTTATTTTTTTAAACATTTTCGAAAGACTTCATTTTCGAATTTTTATACAATCATAGTTCCTTTCAAAACACACATATCTATTATTTATAAATAAATTTGAAGAGTCAATTTCTATTTAAAATAAGAATTCATTTGTAACGACATTTTATTATAAGTATAAATATTTTTTTTAATATATAAGTCAATATTAAATTAAAATAATTTATAAAAGAAACTATATCTTTCTCAATAAATAACATATTTTTGTTGGATTTGGATAAACTCAAATCAATTCATCTTTTAATTTCACAATTTTAAATCAAAAATAAATCTAATTATCAATTTACACTCGATAAAACTCCGGGATCGTTACAGACTTCCCCCCTTAAAGGGAATTTCGTCCCCGAAATTTACAGGCACGAAAACAACAAAGATACATACACAAAGACAGAGACATAGCTTTTCAGGTCAAAATGAATATCTATCCTGTATTTGGCTCACCAAATCAGAATATCAACAATATGAGAACGAACTCATTCAATACTACGTAGGATACTCGGGTCACCAAATCTACGAAATATGCAAGGCATTGATTAGTTTGAATGGATAACTAACCATCCGTAGAATATATCGGACCCTAAATATTGACAGATATATGGATACAATTTCAAAATGTTGAGTGTAAAAACCAATTTATACCTATCAACCATAGCAACCAAAGCAAACAAAACAACCAATACATCCAAACAAACAATTTTGGCCTATTGGAGTTTATGTCCCATACAAATATATCAAATCTTCGTCCTGTATTTACCAGGAATCGTCGAAGAATTGACAAGAGATGCTGAACAAGAGAGATAGATTTAATCTTCTATAATTTTTCAAATACTAGGAATGGATTCCAAATTCAAGTCGGAACATCTCAAAATGTATACTAATTTGTCCCTCTTCAGACTTCGATCTACCAGCGAAATTATAATAGAATTTCAAAATTTGGTTTTAAACGAAATCGTTTTATCGATATAATTTAAGTTATCCTTCATATTCTTTTAATCAAGTTAACTCAATTTAAATTTTCTATTTATTCAAATTTTCAATTCATATTCATTAAGGTTTTAAATCGTAAAGTGTTAAGAAACCAATGAAGATACGAAGTAAGAATTTTCTACAACGATTCATAGGGCTATCATCACACCGAAACTTCTTTCTGGAGCTGTCACGAAGCAATCAAAAAGAATTTGGAAACGAATCAAAGGAAATTGATAGAGAAATTGTTTCCGCTGTTGCAGAGCATTGACCAATTATAGTGGTATTTCCTGTCCCCTATCTCGTTCTCTTCTTGCACTCATACTCACTATCAGTGGATAGAAAGAGAATTTACTGAGGCATTCAAACAGATATCTTAGGGATATACTCATTCTAGGGTTACTTCATCCTATCTCTAATGAGCTACTTAATGTGTTATACTCCTGAGCTAAAATTTTACCCCTCAGCTCTGATACCACATGTGACGAAGCGGATTTTGTCCGTTCGAAAATCGACATCCATACTTACATCGTACTCGAATGCCGTAGATTCGACCGTTCAAATTCGATTCGCCGGAGCTTATAACACCATTTAGTAAACAACACAGCGGAAGAAATAATGAATATCAATATACAACATCTGATACAACATCCTGATACAAAAGATGATACAATAGATATCGATATACATCAGAGATATGATATAATAAAATAGCAGCGGAAAAGAAAATAGATAACACCAGCAGCAGAACAAATAACTCCAATATAATCTTCAAGAGAGAACTCCAACATCAGCTCGAACCAACAACACGATGGATTAAGACAAGCAAGTCTCGTCCATATCCAAAGACTGAACTAGCTCCAGATGATCAACAGAACCTAACTATCTGAAAAACCCAACTCTAGACTGCTCGTGTGGAAAATAGTGAGCACCCAGAGTTTAGGAAAGGAACAATAAACTCCGGGTCAGTCATGGGACTGGTGTGAGCAACAAAAAAATAGTTTATCTTTTAAATAAAACAAGATTTATAAAAGAAAATCCGATATGCTTTTTAGAAAATGAAACTACCATAAGACCTCCCGCCACACACACAATGCAAACGCAGAATTGGAGGAGATTTCTTCTTATGATAGTCAAAGATGCTTACTACGCAAAATCATTTGATTTTATTACTATAAGTGCATAGTGTAGAAAACATTTTGAAAGTAGAATATAAATCTTAGCCAGCATAGGTACCATTATATTATGCCCGCTATAGCTACCTCCTGAGGAGGCAGGTTATACAATTGCAATCGTAAAAGGCTCGTATTGTTTTGATTGGATTTTCCAACAAATGGTCAGGCTAAGGAACTTCGTACTGCCACATGGGATCGCCTCTGGTGGGCCGTCCTAAGAACCTAACCGGATCTTTGCCAACACAAGGCCGGGTTACCTCTGTAACTAGGTAACTACTACTCGAGCAAGCCACTCCCCGGTCCTTTGGGACCTTTATCCGAGGTGCCTCTAAGCAACAACCACACAGTAAATGAGATTGGAGCTACCACATAGGTTAAATATCAGGACTCCATACCTAATAACATCCTTTACCAGAAGGGAATGACACACCCTAAAGGGCGCGACCCTCATAACCTTGCCGCATCTTTCCTGTTTTGACCATTTCCAGGGTGTGAGGTCCTGATGCAGTCTCGTCCACAAAGCTACGCTTTGGTACAAAGCCATGCTTTGGGTCAACAAATGATCAAAGTAATGATCACAAAGATAAATGATCAAACAAATGATCATATCACAAATGATCAAACAATGATCATCAACACACAGCAGCACTCAGCATGCCACACTACCAAATTGGGAGTATATTGCTGATAACCTTCAACTACATAACCTCTTAGCTCATACGTCTCAGAGAAGGGTGTTAAGCTAAGAGAATAAATTCTCCGCCACCAACAGATATGTATTTGAAAGAAATCTGCTTTATATCTCAAAGTGTAGTGTCAGACATGTAACCATACAAGTCTGTTCCGGGTTCGAACAGAACCGAAGGCACTTCCGAAGAAGCCCTTTAAATCCGGGTAATCACAATCCCGATCGGACTTCCCATCACTTAGGGAATCTCTATACCATAGCTACTCGGTGCAGAGACAATGATAGGTTATCCTATCGTTCTCGAAAACACCCGGTCTTCAGCACCGGTCTTCAAATGCTATCCATAACGACGTATTACATATTCAGAATGGGTTATACGACACAAAGGTCCTCTCTTGGCTAAACCGAATAGTGAGCGCAATATTTAAAATATATGGATATGGGATTTCAATTAAGTCACAACTTAGTT
This sequence comes from Allium cepa, assembly GCA_030765085.1. Classification (NCBI taxonomy): domain Eukaryota; kingdom Viridiplantae; phylum Streptophyta; class Magnoliopsida; order Asparagales; family Amaryllidaceae; genus Allium; species Allium cepa. The sequence continues at coordinate 153,661,243 of CM060945.1, forward strand.
TTCTTCAAATGGTTTTAACAAATTACCATTTTCAAATCTTTTAAACAAAAGATTTATTTCAACAACCTTCATTGGTTTAAATAATTTCCACACTTTAATCTTTTAAACAAAAGATTTAATTCACAAAGTTCACCCCATTCACAAAGATCCATTTACGGATTTCAAATCAACCCCCATTTCAATTGGATTAACTCGTTAAATCTTTAAATTGAAGATTTAACTTATAACTTTCAAATCGTTTCCATAATTTGGAAAATCATTTTCATTTTTAACTTGAAATCCTTTTAACACAAATTGGACGTTCACTTCCTATATGAAAGCTTTTATTATATGAAAACAAATAGTTTTCGTTTCCGAAATATCCAAATTTTTATTTACACGAGTTAAAGCCTTTGAATTTAAATTCAAATTCCCAACTGGTATAACATCTTTAGTCCCTAATTTCCAGATCATAGAATTCAATTTCAAATATTGAATTCAAATTTAAATCAGAATATTTAAATTCCAAAATTCAATCAAGTTATTCAAAATAAATTTCATCTTTGAAATTCCATTTCAAAAGCTTTTCACTTTAAACCCAATCCATTTCCAAAACATTTGAATTCAAATATTCAAATTTAAAACTATTCAAAAATCTGTGACTTAATCGATTTCCTCGTGAAATCCATATTGGTGTGTGTATAAGTGTGGTCCAGGGGTTTAACACAATAGTGCAACATCATTCAATCATCATAGATTCGTAATCACCCAATATCGATAAACGGTATATCCCAATAACGCTTATCTATATACACAGATTCACAGATAGAAAATATGAATGCATTATAAATAAATAAAATTACATTCATCACAGATCACACTGAAAACAATTCATAGCACAAAGCATATCATCTCAGAAATATCGAACAGTTCAACAATCAATAGGATTCAATCATCCATAAGTGAACTCAATAAATTATCTGATTAATTTAAATTAGATGGGTCATCGATCATGGTTAATTAACTTTAATTGATTTCAAATCATTTGATTAATTATCCTTTAATCATTTTTAAATAATCAACTTTTAATTATTTAATCACATATTGTACAAATATCTGATTATTTAATTAATTAAGTGTTAACTGTTACCTAATTAATCCTTAATTGCTTAATTAATTCTCCCTTAATTAATTAATCTTAAACCCCAATTAATGAATTTAACTCTTCAATTACTTATTTAATTAATCCAAGCATTAATTAATTAAATAAGTTAATTATCCATTTTAATTATCTTAAAAATTTAATGAATCCAAATCATTAAATTCTATTTATCTTTAAGTTAAAACATTTCTTACTTAATCAAAGTATTTAAAACCATTTGCTTTCAAATTTAATTTAAATTTCATTTTAAATTTACGATTTAAAATGAACATAATTTAACTTTTAACAAAGTTTAAAAACACAAACCTACCTTTTAGATTTTCATGTGAAAGAAATATTTATTTTATAAAGAAGTTTTTTTTTCTTTTAAAGAATTTAAAACCAATTTTATTACTAATTACAAACTTATATATTAATAAATTGTATACTTACCTTATATTAATTACGCTATTAGAACAATAATTAAGAGCTTAAACAATTTAAAGTAATAATTAACCTATACCTAAGTTTTTAAACTTAACTGTTTACTTACCTTTACTATAAAATACAATGCTAATGATAGAAGAAAAAAACCCAGACTCCCTTGATAAAGCTCGAGTGCTACTTCGAGTCAATCACAATCTTCCCCGAGTCTTCCCTGTACGCCCTCCATCTCCTTCTTCTCTTTTTTTTTTCCAGCAAGTTTTTGTTTAAGTTTTTAAACGACCCAGTACAATCCAAAACTACACGAGCTCGAACTCGAGCCATGATGCAAGTCTCACTGGGTTATCTTCGAGTTCCCCTCCTTCTTCCCAAAACTTTTAGCTACTGACACAATCAAACTCCTGTACACGTGTACAGCCAATCCCACCACTTCCGACCATTGCCGAAACTCTCCACGTATCGTCGATGACCCTCGACGATCAATTCAAACACCCAGAACCAAAAACTCACCTGAAATCAAAATTTGGCCTTTCATTCGAAACTGTGAATCGAACTCGCCTGAACAAAACGCCTTGTTCCACTCACGCTGACTACCAGTGGCAACGCAACTCCGGCCTCACCTTGTCATTACCCTACTCTAACATCCCCTAGGAGCTCGTGCAACTCGGTGCATCAGAGGTGTCGAAATCACCTCGTTCTCAGACCACTGCAAAACTCGAGCTTAAACCCTAAAGTCGCCTCATTCCTTCAATTTGCGCAATGGAAAAATAATTTAATAACTTTCCTAAAGTCGTGAATCACCAAGCTAGCTTCACACAAAATTTCAACAACATAAACTTATTAGATCACCAGAAACTGATCAAAACATGATTTCTGATCAACATGGAACTGCTCGTTGAATACTTAAGTAAAAATCACCATTTTTATTTTGAAAATCTTATTTAGCAATTTGGATTTAGGTTATGACATTTAATTAGCATTTCATGAAATTCGAATTTATCAAGATATTACATGTTCCCTGTAAAAATCATTTTTTCTTTGTTTCCAACTGTATATCCTTTTTCTTCTGAAATTTATTTTTAAATTATAATTACATCTTAAATACACCAGTATTGTCTTGAGATAAAAGTGTAATAATGATCAAGTGATTAAGTATTGGGATTTTGAACAAGCTTGATGCTCTGAAACCAAAGACAGAAATGGTTAACTTGAACAGGCATTTACACTTCCAAATGTTTGTACACAGAGGAGAACTACACATGCATATGCATAATAAAACAATTTCATATCTCAGACTAATGAGCAACAATTTAAATATACTTGAATTTCTTTTTAAGTTGTTTACTCACTGAATTGATTCACAGAGGTTTGATTTAACTTAAATGAATTTTTTTTAAACTAGGTTTGAGCTTGACAACTACAACAGGATATCACTGATACATGCATTCACTTGTATATACACAGACAAAGATACTTATATATATATTCACACAATATATATTTCCAGATATAGATCATGCAACAAAAGCCTACTTAAGTTTCAAATAAACTTGTTACTCACAGTATTGTCTAGATGAACAGAGCAACACAACTTTGAAATTTGCAAGCTGGTAATCTCTTCTTTAATCTCTGGCTTTGTAGTTGATTGAATTATTGTTGTTGTTTAAATTGAAGTTTTTGTTTACATGAATAAATGCTTCAGTTTTGTAAAAATGGAAATGCTTGCTTATTCTCTGGTTTGTTTATTTTTAATGAATCAAAAGGAATTGGAAGATATGTATATATAAAGAGGAGTTAAATGCTAATGTATGGAAGATAAGTATGGAAGCATTAAATGTTAATGTACTTAATGTCTACCTTTCTTTGCAAGCTACAAACTTCGACTGATATGATATTGAGAAGATTTTGTGGGGTGATTTGGTTATGTTTAATTATCTTCTTGCATTAATTACTCAGTTGAGATGATGTGGGGTAAGTACAAATGCTGTTACTCCAGCTTACATGAATCAAGATAATGTCAGTTAGTATATTTCATTGCTTTTAAAGTTTACATTTGGCTGTCTTCTTTTATTTTATTTCATAAGCTTATGTTTATCACATGTTTTTCTTTTCGGCTGAAAGATGATATGTTGGTGGCTAACGTACTTGGACTATTATTTTTTCCAGCTTATATGAAATGTTATGGTGTGCTAGGATATGATATTGCATTAATTGTTGTCTTGTATTATAAGCCAAGGCTTATTATGTTTGTGCTGAGAAGATAGGGGTTAGTACAAATGTTTCTTCTTTAGTTTACATGAATTATTTGATTTTTTTTCCTTTGTACATAGATTGTTGCTATCTTTGTTTTATTGTCTTACATACATTTTTTGTATCATACTTCATTTGCATTTGTCATATCTTTTTACATAAATTCATGGTTCAAATCTTGTTCAAATATATTTATTTTAATTTGGTAAGTACATTTGTCATTATCTCCTTTAGCCTTTGTATATGTACTGTGATAATTTCATTTGCAAGCTATTCACATATATTTAGTTTATTATCTTATTTGCTTGTTTCATATTACAAATGTGCATACTTATATATTTTACAAAGTTTATTTTATTTTTTTAAACATTTTCGAAAGGCTTCATTTTCGAATTTTTATACAATCATAGTTTCTTTCAAAACACACATATCTATTATTTATAAATAAATTTGAAGAGACAATTTCTATTTAAAATAAGAATTCATTTCTAAAGACATTTTATTATAAATATAAATATATATTTTTATATATAAGTCAATATTAAATTAAAATAATTTATAAAAGAAACTATATCTTTCTCAATAAATAACATATTTTTGTTGGATTTGGATAAACTTAAATCAATTCATCTTTTAATTTCACAATTTTAAATGAAAAATAAATCTAATTATCAATTTACACTCGATAAAACTCCGGGATCGTTACAAGTAGACCCAAAACAGTGACTGAGGTGAGATCATTCTTAGGATTGGCAGGGTACTATAGGAGGTTCATCAAGGATTTTTCAAGAATAGCCACACCAATGACCAAGCTAACAAAGAAGAACCAACCATATGTGTGGACTGAGCAGTGTGATCAAGTCTTTGAAAAATTGAAGCAAGCATTGGTGGAGGCTCCTGTCTTGCAAATCCCAGAGGTAAATGAAGGAATGGTTGTATACACTGATGCTAGTGGGTCTGGGTTAGGTGCAGTGCTCATGCAACATGGCAAGGTGGTGGCATATGCATCAAGACAGCTTAAACCTAATGAGACCAAATATGCAACTCATGATTTAGAATTAGCTATAATAGTGTTTGCATTAAAACTTTGGAGGCATTATTTGCTTGGGGCAAAACTCGAATTATTCACAGATCATCAAGCATTGAAGTATTTTTCTCAAAAAGATTTGAATATGAGGCAAGCAAGGTGGATGGAATTTCTAGCTGCATATGACCTAGATATTTTGTACACCCCTGGAAAAGCTAATAGAGTGGCAGATGCTTTGAGTAGAAATCATATTAGATTAGCAAGTTTGATGATTGATGAGTTTAAAGAACTTGCAGTGCTTAGGGAGGCATATATATATATATATATATATATATATATATATAGCAAGGATAGAGTGAATTTTAAAGAGCATGGTGATATGGTGGTGTATGGTACACTGGGATTAATCGCAGTGAAATCTAACCTAGTGGAGAAAATTGGTGGCATGCAAGATCAAGATCAAAATTTAAAGGAGAAGAAAGAAATGTTATTAAATAACATTGAGTTAGAGAATTTTAAAATAGATCCCAAGGGATATTTGAGGAAAAATGAAAAGCTTTGTGTACCGGACTTTGCAGAATTAAAGGAAGAAATCATGAATGAGCATCACAAAACCAAGTACACCATACACCCTGGTGGCACTAAAATGTATCATGATTTGAAAAGGATCTACTGGTGGCCAGGAATGAAACAAGCAGTGGAAAAATATGTAGCAAAGTGTTTAACCTGTCAGCAAATCAAGGCAGACTATCAAAAGCCCTCTGGCATGTTGCAACCTTTGGAGGTACCTCAGTGGAAATGGGAAAGTATTTCCATGGATTTTTAGGATGGTTTGCCTAGAACTAAGAAAGGTAATGATAGTATATGGGTAATTGTTGATAGACTAACAAAGTCTGCTCACTTTATCCCTGTCAGGTCAGACAGAAATGCACATAGGCTTGCACAATTATTTATTAAGGAAGTGGTGAGGTTACATGGCATACCAAAGACCATTGTAAGTGATAGAGACACTTTGTTCACCTCAAGATTTTGGGAGAGCTTCCAAGAAGCAATGGGAACCCAACTTCCTTTAAGCACTTCCTACCATCCTCAAAGTGATGGGCAGACAGAGATAGTGAATAAAATATTGGAGGATTTACTGAGAGCATGTGTGCTTGATTTTAGAGGTAATTGGGAGGATCATATCCACTTGGCAGAATTCACTTACAACAATAACTATCAGTCAACAATAGGAATGGCTCCCTTTGAAGCCTTGTATGGGAGACCCTGCATATCTCCTGCCTGTTGGTTAGAAGTGGGAGAGGGTGTAATATTGGGGCCAGATCATGTTAAAGAAACTTCCAACATGATTGAATTAATTAGGCATAGGATGAAGGCAGCACAATCAAGACAAAAGTATTATGCAGATAGAAGAAGGAAGCCAATGGAGTTTGAAGTAGGAGAGTATGTTTTTCTGAAGGTATCACCAATGAAGAAGGTGTTCAGGTTTGGGAAATCTGGTAAGCTCTCATCAAGATTTGTAGGACCATATGAAGTCATACAGAGAATTCGTGCTACGGCCTATAAGCTTAAGTTACCAGAAGAATTGAGTGGTGTACATCCAGTATTTCATGTTTCTCAATTGAGAAAGTGGGTACATGATGAAGGTGCAATTTTAGAGTCACCTACTCAAATTCAAATTCATAAGAACTTGATCTATGCAAATGAGCCAGTGGGGATTGTTGCTAAGGAGGAAAAGAGGTTGAGAAAAAGGTGATCAAACTGGTGAAAATTCAATGGAGCTTGGACACCAATGATTGTACATGGGAGGTTGAAGACAAAATGAGGGCTAAATACCCCAATTTGTTTTCTGATGGAGAGGTATGTTTAAGTAGCTTTATGATGGCCTTCTGAATATTTTTATATATTGCTTGCTTTCATAAAATGTGAATATGGGTTTATGGAGTTAAAACAAACTATGGATTAGTGCTTTTATTTGGAGAATTAGAAGGAATTATGGGGACATAATTCCTTTAAGGGGGAGGGTATGTAATGACCCTAAAATAAAACAAAATGAAAGTTACATTTATTTTAAGAATTTCTGAAATTATAAAAATAAATGATGCATTAAAACAGAAAAGCTTGTTAATAATAAATAAAATGTGCATAGGAGTTTCTGTTTGATAAAATGCAAGGAGTTGAGGCGATAAAAATTTGGGCTTAAAACAAATATAATTCCATGTCCAAAGAATTAAATAAATACATATATTTAATATATGGGCTCTTTTCTGTTTTATTTAAAGACAGAATAAAATGGAGTTTAATATAAGGCTTAAATGTCTTATGTATTTATGCTAGAAACAATTAACATGATACATGTGATTTTTATCACATAAAGGTGTATGAGGAGTTGCTGTTTTAACTAAAAGTAGAATAAAAACAAATATAGGATCAAATATGAATTTTATATCTTTTATTTATTTCAAGCAAACAACATAGTGTGAATGATTTTTACATTACATGATTATGTATGATAGTGTACATGATTGAATGGAGATGTAGTTAGGTAGAAAACACAAGGGGGTTTGCTGTTTCTTTAAACTCAGAAGAAATAAAAATAAAAAAAGGGGTCACATGCATATGGCATGAGTAAAATAGAGTCATGAAAATGGCATGAAGTGTTTAAAATGCTTGATTCCCGAAATAACTAATTGAGGTAACCAGATGTGTGCATTCCCAATTAAGGACCACACAGGGAAAATGATTTGTGCATGAATACCTAAGGGCATCCAGGGAATTACCCATTTTTCTTAAACCCTGGAATGGTTTTATAAAAACCTGCACATAACCATATCCATCATTCTCTCGGGATCAAAACAAAATAAAATAAAATAGGAGAAATATTAGCTTGAAACTTTGGAGGATTTGCTGTTCAAGGGATTAAGGCAGTAAACAGAGAACACTATGTAAGTATTTATCCCTTTGTATGCAATGGCATTAAGTTCTCTTATATGCAGCCTAATATGTTATAAATCATTTAAAATCTCTGAAATGATTTGTTATGGGTGAGATGGATGTTTGTTTGTGCATTCTTGTTTGGGGTTTTAATCTGTATGTGAGTTTTCAAAGTTAAAATGGTTTGAGCATTTTTGTTCTACTTTATTATTATGAAGTATGGACCAAAATAATTTAGGAAATAGGCAGCAAGACAGTGATCTAGCTTATGTTTATTTCTTAGAGAATGAAGCATGAAACTAAATATTCATATCATAAGTCAGAGGAGAATTTCTGGGTTTTTGAGGGATTTCCTTAATAAAACCCCTATCCGTATATTCACAATAATATAGAAGAAAGATAGTAGGATCATGATGCTTAAATTATTTTTAGGAAAACCATAGGCAAGTTGTATTTTCTGTAATAAGGAAAATAAAGGAAAAATATGGGGCTGAACCAGAAAGTATAAAAGTAAATATGCATTTCTGAAACATGAATAAACTAGAAGTTTTTATGATTGAATTCATAAATGGAAGCTTAATAAAATAAGCTGAAACTGGAGGGGGATTTATTAAATTAATAAACTCTATGAATGAATGAAAGAAAAAAAATTAAATTGGTCATTTGGGAGTTAGTCAATGATCTGCTTGCTTCAGGTGGGAGTAAGTATATGCATGGTGCAATTGCACCCTGAGGCCTTTGTGTGTTGGAATAAATTAAATAACCTGGGAGTTTCCTTCACAATGCATACATGGTGTTCACTTGACAGGGAGTTAAAGACCATAAAATGAATGGAGAATGGGGTTTAAAAATCTGGGTTATAAAAATATCCAGACATGGAATTAAATTAATCAAATTTGAATATTATGCTTTGATTAATTGCTGGGTGAATTTGGGAGTATAAAGTCTGAGTTTACTTATTCAGAAATGGAGGAAAATGAATCAAGAATAATACATTTATTTTGATTATTTGCTGGGTGATCTTTGAATGAATGAATGTGTCTTTGTATCATTTGGCATTAACCAGTAATATGCAAAACCTGCTAAATTAGGTAGATATTGCATGTTCACCAAAAATTATGAATATGAGTATAAAGTTTGATAAATGCTCATACCAGTGAAAACTTACCCTTTTGGTTGCCCATGCAATCATTTGGGTGTCTCAATGAAATTGGGGCAGCTCAGTGAATTGCCTGCAGGAAATTGAAGTTGGCTTGATGGATGAAGAAGGCATTAGCTACTAGTACAAATAAAAGAAACCAGTTTTAAATTTGCTGTTGTTTTGTAATGAATTTATTAGTCAGATTATATGTTGTAGTTGAAGTTAATTGTAGGAAGTTTTCTAGGTATCTGAATTAAGATATGTACTTAAGTAAACATATTTTAAATGACTATTGAGAATATTCGGTTAACTACTGATTTTATGAATGTCTGATTTGGAGAAACAATGGGATGGACATATCATATAAATATGATATGTGTAGGTGATAATCTCTGATTCTTATTGCCTGAATTTATATTTTGATTTATGAAAATTAAAGAGCTAAGGTGGTTGATAAAAAAAATGAGCTCACAAGGTTTGAGTAGGGGTATTCAAGAGAAATGAATTTGTGCATGGCAGGTAAGTGATACAGGCTTGTGCATGAAATTCTGGAGAAAGAATCAATTATAACATGCATTTGTGTATTTGATTTCAAAAAAAATGGGGATTATGAAGGAAACAAACTTGGAAGTAATTGTATTTCTGGCTAATAGATTGAATGTATATGGATGCATTCCCAGGAATTTAATTTAGGCAGAAACATGCTTGTGTTTGGAATAGATCTTTGTAAAAGTTTGTTAACATGAGGAATATGGGTTTGAAAGTGCTAAAAGAGGGACTATGGCCGGCCTAGATGGTCATGGGTCAAACTCTTGTAGCCTGGAACCATTTTACTTCAACTCATGAAGTGTAAGTGTTTCCAGATCAAAAAAAAAAAGAAAACTCCAAGCAACACTCAAAAGACTCCAAGTAATTTCAAATAAACACCAAGTACTCAAGTCTGCACCATGATGAACTTAAAAATGCAACGTGGCTTTAATTGTTCAACTTGAAATGGTAAATAGGAATTAGTTCCAATGTTCATGCCTGTAGTATAAATTTTTGAAGTTATTTCATACAAGAGCTCTGATAAATATCATAATAACAATCAAATGCCATTTTAGTGTTAATAGACATGTTTTGGCAGAAGGCTAGAAGAAAAAAAAATGCACTGTGCATTGCAGTATTATACATATAAGTATTATAATTGCCCAAAAATATATCTTTTGCAGTAGATAAAAATTTAAGGAAACAATTATATATCATCAAATATATAATTGTCTTTATATGTTTTGTGTACTGATATAATTATATTAGTAATCCAGGGTCTTGGGAAAAATATTCGGAAATTATCTAAATATTCAAATATAGTAGAAATGGGGTTTAGTGATGAACTTCTTTTGTATGCAAAAAAAAAAATCTATGTGTTTGAAGGATGGCCTTCACAATTTATCAACCTAATAACTCACCTTTAGATGTGCATAAGGTTCGATTGGATGTTGTTGGGTCAAAATTAGGTACGCTTGAAGGTAGGTTGTTACAGCTGCTATCAGGGCTTAGGTTACCCGATCAATGAGAATATGTGTATGTATGAGTGCCATATTTGTTATTTTTCAAAATCTTTTTCAAAAACCATATGACATATAAATATATTTATATGCGTAGTTTGAATTTACTCTGTAATTTCCGACTACAAAAGTAGTTGCGACCATATTCCAAAATGATGGACGAGGTGACTATGAATTGGAAGAATGAATATAGTAGAGGATGGGCTACGAAGGCCGGATTGTGAGGAATGTAAACGGAAAAGATTGCTACTCTTAAAATTAATAGGAGAATAAATGAGAAATAAAGATGGAGTTGAAAAAACTACTAAGGGTATAAATGGACTAATTAAAGTGGCTATTAGGGTAATTATGGAAGGATAATAAGAAAGATTGGAATGAATAAATAAATGTGTTTATGGATTGTCGGGTTAGAATAATAATCATTTATTATGGACAATCAATATTTATAGAAATAAACATGTTAGGCAGCAATTAATTACTACGAGGCAATATAGATGTAAACATCTAGAAGTAAAGAATGATAGAAGAAGAAAAGGCAATAGAGAGGACAATTAAAGTCAATTTCTGAAATCCAATCCCATGTGAAACAATTGGATAAATTTTTTTCTTGAAAACTTCCTTGAGATGTTTTGAATAAGTTTTTCAATTTTTTTATTAAGAGGTTGTTTTTTGAAAAGTATGGAAATTTGGAAAGTCACAACTTTAAAAGAACTTGTGGAGTCAAAAGTTCTAACAAAAAGTTTTTGAAAAAAGTATTTTCGCTTTTGAAACTCATAGTTTAAAATTTTAATTGGGTTAAAAACGTTTTTTGGGTAAAAAAAATTCAGCTTAAATTTTTTGATAGAGGGATTTTTATTTTTGAAATAAATGTAAAATAGAGCGTAAGTGGGACTTAACGATTTTTTTCTATTTCATAAATTGAGAGTTCTTTAAAAATTCTTCTTTTTAAATAAAAATGAAACTTGATTAAAATGACACAGAAGCCCTTTTGTAGGAAAAATATAAACAGAGGTAATATTGGAAGATTTGTATAAGATTAGCTTTAGGAACTTACAAAATAGGATTATTTAACTAGTTAGACATAACTTAGGGGAGAAATGATGAGAATAGGATAGAAAAATGTTGGAATAGAAGTTTAACTTGTCTTCTCCACTTTTCATTGTTTAAAGTTATAAAGTATGTTTTTGGATGTTACGAATTAAAAGACCAACTTTTAAAGGAATAAATCTTTAATGTAGAAATAAAAGGAAATTAATTTGCTTCCTCTTGGGATTAAGTAATCCTTTTTGAATTTCTGATGGTTTGATTTAACAATTGAGCTTTTGAATGTTTTGGGTTAAAGTCCCTACTTTTAAAAAAATAAAATAAATAAAAGGTAAGTCTTTGAGGTAAAAGATTTAGATAGGGGAAAATATTTTACTAAAAAATTTTGGAACCTTTAAATTTAGGGTTAAAAATAAAGCAGTAGTTGTTTTGAAACTTCTGAAATGTTGGTTCCAAATATTTTTAGAAGGTTTTGTCCTAATTTTTAATAAAAATGGAATAGATATATGGAATAAAATAATATATGATGTTTAGGCTTTTTTAAGAATTCAAGTCCCTGAGCTATTTTTGGAAGTTTGAAATTCTTTTGGAAAGTGTACTTAAAAGTTTTATTTCATGAGGTAGAAATTCATTTTCAAGTTTAATTTTCAAATGTCGCACATTTAGGTGATGTGGATTTCTAAAGTTCATATTTTATGGAGTAGATAGGGTCACTATCTAGGAAAGAAAGGCTAAAGGTTTCAAGATATGAATAAAATAAGAATAGTATATACAACTTGATCTAGAAATTAGAAATTAGTCCCAAGCATTTATTTGTAAAATGTTGGTAGGGTTATGGAGATATTTCAGATCTATGGTTGGGTTGCAAGTTAGGTTGCCTTTTGAACATGAATTTCTATATTTTGATTGTTGGGAGTAGGTTCCATGTAATTTCCGTAAATTGTCTAATTCCTTAAAATGTATAAAAGTAAGACGTTTGAATTGATATGGGATATACCAAAAAGGAAAATAGATATGTAAGGTATGGATATTATTTTACATACTTCACACTGTTTATTTCAGTAAAAATGAGAGTGATAATCCCTTGTAATTTCAAACAAAGCAAAAATATTACTTATGGTTAATTTATGGAATTTTTTTTACGACAATCCTATTTGGAAGGACGGCTTTGATAATATGAAAAGGATTGTTCTAGTTTGGTGATTAATGATTAGAAATAAGAAACACATAAATAGTGTAATTAAAAATGGTGTTCGTATTAGTTATAAAGAGCATAGTAATTGTAAGACTAAAATTCATGGACATCAACTACAGATTTAATGGTCATAAATTTGTAATTAATAGAGAATAAAAATGAATTAAATAAGGGACTGATTGACGAATCGGCTATGGTATTTATAGAGGAATTGAATACTGATAATAAGTGAATTTTGAAATTGGTAATCCATTAAAAGTGATTAAATAAGGACTGATTAGAGACAGTCAATTTTGACATCAATGACCAGTTACTGTGGGTAACAGATATTTATTAGAACCAAGAAGGATTAACGAAGTTGGGTGATGGTTGAATGATATTTTAGGTATGACCATCTTAAATTAGTAAGGAGTATTACGGCCCAAACATCATTAACACCAGTTGACAATTAAAGGCAGCTTCCAGCTAAATTTTCTTTTAGAGTTTTTGGGCTGAAATCGCTAATTGCCTTCCTTTGGAAAAGTGTTTGATATGGTATAATACATGTTCATATTTATCACTATGTTGATTTTAGGGGTAGGACTAGATTGCTAAATAAATATATATTGAGAAACACCGTAAATAAGAAATTAAATAAGCAAGCTAAGGTTAAAATTGAAAATTTTGTAAATTTCAGAACTTAGTCATGGAAGTTTTACCATTGCGTCCTTGGTGATTTTATGATCAATTTCCATGTATAATATTTTGAAATCCGAGTTCAAATGAAGAAGTTAAGGACGTTTGAAGTTGAATTTAAAATTTAAATATTTGAATCTGAATGTAGAAATATGAATTTTGAATTTTAAAATTTGAATTTGAAAAGTTAATGGGAGAAGCTTAAGGTTTAAGTAGGATTAAAGTTTTACGTGTGATTAATTGGATTAATTAAGTTAATAAATAAAATATAAACGGAAACAAATATATGCGGTCCTAAGAGGGGAGAGCAATCGACCCGTCCACTACGATCGGCGACTGATGGATGGTGATGGGAGACCGACGGAGGGTAACGGTCGACCGCTACCTGATGGCAACTGCTAGGGTTTAGTTATTTTGAACGGCTCAGATTTGTTTGATTTAGACCCAACATTTTTAGTTCCTTCTCATATCTATAAATTGAACCATAGACCCTCCAATTTTCCTCAAAATTTTTGTAAGAAAGGACACAGATCTATCAAAATCTTTTCCCTTGGGGTTTTAGAAACAGTATGCATTTTGGAAAGTAATTCTAATATGTAATCTCTAATTTAAATTAATTATTCTTCTCCCTATCTTATGATTTCTGATATCTAATCTGTATATATGCAATCTATTTGTTGTATACTCAAAAAATGGAAGATTTACAGAGAATTAGAAGCGGTGTAAATAAGATCTCTTTTACTTCTTCTTCTTTAGATTCCAGAACTAGGTAAGAGGTTTACATGATCAATTCTTGGGTTTCTGATCATATTCCTCTCTAGTTCTGATTCTAAATCTAATTTCTATGTACAATTCACTTTATTGTATATTCCAAAAGTGGGAGATCCGAAAGAGAATTAGGTGTGGTGAAATCAAATTTAGTTAGGAAGCAAACAATTCTCTGTAAGTGGAAATATCAAGTTTTTCACATTTTTGTAATTAAATAGTATTTAATTGGATTTCATGTATGCCTTTAGAAAATTTGGTATATGAAAATATATCATCTAAAACCCCCAAAATTTCCCTAAGTAAATATCAATATTTGTATATGTTGGAATTATAACTGTTTTTGGTATTAATATATCAGAACCTAATTATGTGTTTAGAATTAGCTAATCTATGGTCCATTCAACCTATTTTCCTTATTTTAAATTGGAGAAGAAAATAAATTGGAAATGGTGTTTAAAGTATGAATTGAATTGTTTGCAGTTTGCCATCCATTTCTATAACTTAAATAAATAAGGAACTCGTTTCTCACTTCAAAATGATGTATACGAAGGTTGAATTGAACATATGCAATCTAATTTGTGAAGGTCTGTTCTTTAAAACAGAGAAGATATTCTAAATTATTAATATGGAACAACTTGTAAGTATTCCATATTCATATGAACCTATTTTATTTGGCTATGGTAGTAGCAGTTTTTGTTGGACTTGTAGTTTTGTATGAGATTGGTATTTCAAAATACCTTGTAAATGAATTATTATCGAATTATTGTAACTTAATGATTAAACCTTAATTATGCTCGTAAAAATTACATATATAATTTTAGTGTATTAAATATTAAAACTAATAACATATTGAGTGTGATATTTAGTATTAATAGAATAGTTTGGTAATATTAATTTGTAGGAAGGAAATTAGTGTAAATTATAGAGTTAATCACTAATTAGAGGCATAATAAGGGGATACTTTACATGGCCTCAATTATCAATCATGTAGGATGACATATGTATATAATCGTATACATATAAAGTATGACTAAGTTATAGGAATGCGAAGTTAGTGCAAAGCTACATGGTAGTCTGCCTAGTTAAATATGACTACCAGCAGTGTGGCTTTGCAGACTAATGTGA
The DNA here is from genome assembly GCA_030765085.1 of Allium cepa. Taxonomy (NCBI): domain Eukaryota; kingdom Viridiplantae; phylum Streptophyta; class Magnoliopsida; order Asparagales; family Amaryllidaceae; genus Allium; species Allium cepa. Next base: position 153,676,513 of record CM060945.1, read on the forward strand.
AACATCGCCTTTAATAAATAACCACAGTAAATGCGAGATTAGTTCCAACTCTTGAGGGTAAACCTACCTAGTCAATCTGGCTACCACTACCTACAAATAGTTGAACTAATGTGAGACAACACGAGTGGATTATGGGTCATGAATTGCGCTTTTGGATGTGGTAGGTGAAATTGTTAGGAACGGTCTACTTCGGGTTAGAGTTATTAAGTGGATATGGTATCTTTCTTAGGTGCGGTATTAAGTGACCTTAATGGATTTCTTACGATGTCATTAATAAAGAATCATGTAGGGACCTACCTTAGAGTTAGGTCTTAAATGATGGAGATCCTCCCATTATATAGGTCTTAGTTTGCCTAAATCCCAGTAAAGAAGCATTTGAAACAAATATTAGCACATGGATAGATGCATAAAAAAACCACTGCTTCTAATAATGCTAAAGCTATGAATGTACTATTTTGCTCTCTTGATAAAAATGAATTTTCACGTGTTACATTATGTAGTACTACTTTGATATATGGCGTACTTTACGAGTTACACACGAAGGTGCAGCTAAGGTCAAACAGACAAAAATATCAATTTTACAAAATCAATTTTCATCTTCCAAAATGAAACAAAATGTGTCAATTATTGATATGTATTCAAGATTTCAAACTATACAACACGATCTTATGGCACTAGGAGTTAAATTTACTGATTTTGATTTAGTCTCTCGAATTCTTAACTCTTTAACAATTGAGTGGGAAAGAAAAGTACCGGCTATTGAAGAAGCTAATGATCTCTCTACACTCGAAGTTGAAGATTTGACTGGAAATTTAATGTCATATGAAGCAAATTTGCAGGCTAGAAAGGAACAAAACCATGAAAAGAAGAACATAGCATTTCAAGCAAGCAATGAAGATTCTGAACTGGATGAAGATGAAATTGTGTTTATTTCCAAGAATTATAACAAATTTAAGATATTCAAGAAAATGACTAGATTCCAAAATAATGGAAAATCAAACTCATAAAATCAAACGTCGATTAAGTGCTTTGGATGTTATCAGTTCGGACATATGAAGAAGTATTGCCTAAAACTCAACATCGAGAAAAGGAAAAATAAGTTTAAGAAATTTAAGAAGGAAAGAAAGGCATTCCAAGTCACATAGGATGACTTTGACACTTCTTCCTCATCCGATAGTGACAATGAAAGTGATATAGAGCAAGCGAATGTACGTTTTGTGGCATACACTAAGGAGGTATGTCACGATCTTACTTAATTTTAGAAGCAAGTATGGAACTTGATGACAAATATAGAGAAATTAAGAAATTAAATAAGGAATATGTTGCTAAGATAAATCGATTAGAACTTGAAATAGGTTTACTAAAAGATGAAAAAACAATTTTAGAAGAAGAATTAGAAAATACTCAAGAAAAATGCAAGAATCTTTCTATTGAAAATGATGCTTTATCTTGTGAATTAAGAAAAGTTAAACTAGAAAATGATGAAATTAGTAATGAGAAAATTATCTTAAAATATAATCTAGATACTTCAAAATCTGAAATTACCAGTGTTAAAAAAATTGGACAATATTACAAACAATGTTACAAAATTTAACAACGGAAAACAAGACTTGGAAGATTTAATTAAATTTTCCACGCCATTCAAATATTGAAATGGAATAAGGTTTGAGAATAAAACAAAAATTAAAAAGTATAGTAAGATTTATACTAAGATAAAACCTTCTTCTAAAAATAAGAAATTAATCACAAATTCAAAAATGATTAAAATATGGGTTCCCCAAACAAATAACATCCTGATTAAATAGAAATATATAGGTAATTATATGAAAGAAGTGATTCACAATAATAATTATATTTCTAAAGGAACCAAACCATCTTGGGTATGGTTACCCTCATCAACTAACACTTAGGACCCAAAAATCAAAAAAAAGGGTACCAATTTAAAATATTTTATATTTTACAGGTATACAAATACAAAAATAAAAAGAAGTGGATATTAGATAGTGGATGTTCCGAGCACATGACAGGAAAGGCTCACATGCTGTCAAATATAAAATATATTGATGTTGGCACTGTAACTTTTGGCGGTAATTCAAAAGCGTTCGTCATTGGCATTAGAGAAGTTATCAATATCGGTATCTCTAACTTTCATGTTATTTCAAATGTTTTATTAGTAGAAAACCAAAAACATAATCTTCTTAGTATAAGTCAGTTATGTGATAAAAGGTTTGAAACAAAATTTGAAAAAGACAAATGTAAAATTTTCGATTAAAGCAAAAATTTACTCTTTGAAGCATTTAGAAATCATAATATATATATATATATATATATCCTAAATATGAACTTTAAAAATAATTTAGATTTATGTCTATCCGCAAATCATGATGATCCTTGGATTTGGCACAAAAATTATTGTCATATAAACTTTAAATATATTAATAAACTAGCAAAACATGATTTAGTTAGAGGTCTACCTAAAATTAATTATAAAATTAAAAATTTATGTGACGCTTGTCAAATGGGAAAATTAAAGAAAAGTTCCTTCTAATCTAAAAATAAAATATCTACTAAGAAACCATTAGAATTACTTCATTTATATTTATTTGGACCAACATAAGTATGTAGTATAAATCATAACAAATTATGCGTTTGTAATTGTAGATGAATTTTCAAGATATACTTGGACATTATTTTTAAAACATAAAAGTGATACTTTTGGAATGCTTAAAATCTTTGCAAAACAGATTACTAACTTAATGGATTTAAAAATAAAAAATAGACGGGGTGATCTTGGAGGAGAATTGGAAAATGAATTTTTACTAATTTTTGTAACAAAGAAGGAATTAGTCATAATGTTTCGATGCCACGAACACCACAACAAAATGGTGTAGTTGAAAGGAAAAATAGAACTCTACAGGAATGTGCACGAACACTACTAAATAATAGTACTCTGCCTAAACATTTTTGGGCTGAAGCCATTGCCACTGCATGTTATGTATTAAATCGTGTCACACTTCAACCCATGACTAAAAATACTTGTTATGAAATTTTTTATGGAAAGAAACCAAAAGTTTCATATTTAAGAACTTTCGGGCCAAAATATTTTATTTGAAATACTAAAGATAATCTTGGAAAATTTTATCCCAAAGCGGACGAAGGAATTTTCATTGGTTATTCAGAACGTAGTAAAGCATATAGAATTTATAATAAATGAACAAATATTATAAAAGAAAGCTTATATGTATCCTTTGATGAAAATTTCGAACAAAATAATAATGAAAAAGATGATGAAATTTTAACTCATAATCAAACTGAAAATACAAATAATATGAATAATTCGTCCTTTGTTAATATGAAAATGTTTAAGATCACCCACACAAACATTAAAAAATCATCCTTTGAATGTTATAATTAGAGACTTAAATTCTCGGGTCACTAGAAATAACTTAGGTCAAAAGAGTCACGTTGCTTTTACCTCAAAACAAAACCTAAAAATTAAGAAGCATCAGTAGATGATTCTTGGATCTTAGCAATGCAAGAATAACTAAATCAATTTGAACATAATGGTGCATGGGAACTCGTTCCTAGACCATCAAATCAATCTGTAATAGGAACGAAATGGATTTTCAAAAACAAAGCAGATGAAAATGAAAATATTATTCGTAACAAAGAAAGATTTGTGGCTCAAGGCTACAACTAAGAAGAGGGAATTGACTATGAAGAGACGTTTGCTCCCATTGCTCGTCTTGAATCAATTCGTACCCTGCTTGTTTTTGCGTGTCATCACAACTTTAAATCATTTCAAATGGATGTTAAGAGTGCCTTTTTAAATGATTTTATTAAAGAAAAAGTTTTTGTACAACAACCACTATTGTTTATTCATGAAAAATATCCAGATCATGTTTTTAAACTAAAAAAGGCTTTATATGATTTAAAACAAGCATTATGTGCTTGGTACGGTCGGCTAAAAACTTTTCTACAAAATTCTGGATTTCAAATTGGCAAAATAGACGCCGCATTATTTATAAAAGGGGCATTTCACTAGAAGGACAAACTTTGCAGTCCAATTAGTTTCTAGGACACACATCCACAGAAATTAATTTCAAGGCCAAAGTAAGCAGAATAATTACTTTCAAGGACAAAGTCAGCAGTCCAATTACTTTCAAGGACATAATTTTATAGGTTTTTACACCTCAGAAACTAATTATTTTGCATTTTATCCTTAAAAGTAATTATTTCAGTTGTGTTTCCTATAAACTAGTTGCACTTGCTAAAGAGGCCCTTGTGGCTAATTTCCACTCTATAAAACATAAAAATAATGATATACTAGTTCTACAAATATATGTTGATGACATTATATTTGGGTCAACTAATGATAGTTTGTGTACTGAATTTTCTGAAATAATGAAAAATGAGTTTGAAATGTCACACATGGGTAAATCAAATTTTTTTTCCTTGGATTACAAATAAACAATTGGAGAATGGCATTTTTATAAATCAAGAAAAGTATTGTAAGGATTTACTTAAAAGATTCAAAATGGAAAACACTACTAGTAAACCAACTCATATGCTTACGACCGTATATTTAGACAAAGATAAAAATAGAAAAGACTTTGATCAAAAATTTTATCGTAGTATGATAGGCTCTTTATTATGTTTAATGGCTAGTCGACCCGATATAATGATGAGTGTTTGTTTATGTGAACGTTTTCAAGCTCAACCATAGAAATCACATCATAGAGCAGTCAAACGAATTTAACATTATTTATCCAACACCAAATATTACAGCTTATTCTATCCTAAAGGTACAATTTTCGAACTTGTATCATTTAGCGACGCAGACTTTGGAGGTTATAAAACGGACAGAAAAAGCATAAGTGGTACCTGCCATTTTATCCGTCAATCTTTAGTTTCATGGTTTAGCAAAAAGCAAAATTGTGTCTCTCTTTCAACTTGTGAAGCAAAATACATCTCTGCTGCTCTGGCTTGTGCACAAGTAATATATATGAAACAAACACTTCACGATTTTGGTAAATCTATAACTTGTTCTCCGATATATTGTGAATATAAGTGCAATTAATTTATCTAAAAATCCTATAAATCATTCTTGAACAAAATTCATTGATATCAGACATCGTTTTCTTCGAGATAACGTAGAAAATGAGTAATTTGTTTAGAATTCATTAACATTTGCGACCATATAGTAGTTTACAAAACTTTATTTGAAAAATCATGTATAAAACTTAAATGAGAACTCGGAATATGCTCCCTATCTGAACTTTAACAAACACAAGAATAAAATTCATAATTATTTTCACCTCTCAACATAGTGGCTAATAGTTCTTCTAATTCTATACCAAGCTTTTTAGAAAACCACTAATATTTTATCAAATAAAACAAACAAATGATTAAAATAGGAAATTCTACTCCAATATATATATATATATATATATATATATATATATCAAACTTTTTTAACTAACTCACAGTAAAAATTTATTAATACATACGTTTTTAAATAAATATTAATGTTTTTTTTCAAACATGCCATCCGACCACGACTCCACTTACTCTACCATTGATTTTTTATTGCCATCATCAAGTAGTACATATACATCTGCTGCCAAAACTGTGATAACCCGGATTTTGAACAACTATTAATTGGATAATTAACTAATTATAATCTATTGGAATACTGATTTTATTTGGATTAAACCGATAAATTAGATAGTTAAAGATGTCTGGATGTATATAAGTTAATTTGAAAACTATAGTAATAGTTGAATTAAAAATAATGAATCTAATAGTAAATCATTAAATGTATAAATAGATATGTGTAAACTCTATTATTTTTTTGAAATTTTAAATGTGTCCATATACATGTATACAAGTATGTATTGCGATTAGAGAGCAATTGTTTGAGTTCAATATGATAATTTGCAAAAGCTATTTAAAGAAAACTCTATGTTTTCAAAACATGAGATGAACATTTAAGTATATGATAAGTTTAAAATAAAAAAAAGAGACTTAATAAAAAAGTTTAAGTTCTTCTTTTAAGTTTATATATGATAAATAAGGATTGAAAATATATTTATTAATATTAAAGCACATTAAACTAAATATAATAATAATTAAAATATATAAATACAAACTAAATGGTAATCATAATATAAATCTTTATGAAAACATATAAAAGGCATAAAATATACATATTTACAAGTGTAAGTAAATCTTGTCATCAATTTAACATTTGTAAGAATATTATTACGCATAACAAACAAGTGTCAATTGTATTTTATTTTAAAAAATAATAATTAAAATTGAAACAAAGTTTTAAATATACATCACCATTTCTTCTTCTATTCTCTTTTCCTCATATTCAAACTTAACAAAGTAAAATGCAAACCATAAATCTGGAAAGAGGTAGAATTTGTAAACAAAAGTAAAATCCTGGAAACTGTAAATTTTGCTAAAACTACATAGTTGATTTAAAGGCAAAGCAAATTCAAGATCACTTCAAATTCAACTCAAACTAAATTAAACATGGATCAGATCTGCAAGCAAATCATTTCAAGCTTCAGATTAGAAGCAGGACCAACTCAACAAGTTCCAGTTCAAATTTAAAGCATTCTGTTTACAGGTCTTCAAGTAATATCAAGTTATAGTTTCAAGCATCTTAGATCAGTAGCAAATCAAAGTGCTAGAGGAAAGAAAAGGAAAAAAAGTTTTAGAGTCCAAGTTTTCAAAGTTTAAACTGCTTCAAAACCTGCTCTGTTCAAATCAAAATAGGTGAATAAATCTACCCCTTGAAAACCCATTTCTACTTTATAACTGAATGCATGCAATATTTGGTTATATAAATGTCTCGATTATTATTTGCATGAGTGAATGGATGTGTTGCCTGGGTATATAAGTGATATTTCTGTGAGTAAATAAAATTTATTTTTTTTAAAAATCTAAATGCATGCTGAAATTCTTTAAAATGAAGTATGGTAAGTGTAGCATATTGTTTTAATATGGATTGTTGTATATGCTCATAACTGTATGGATGATCATATCTGTATACCCAGTATACACTCTGTTAACATTTCAGGTTTCAAAGGATGAACTAAATTTAATACCTCCTTGCTTGATTCATTTTAGATATAGGTATATAAATGAAAATTGTTTGTAAGAACAAAATATTTGATCTGAAAATATTTCTAGATAGTATTTAACAGTAGTTTTATCATAAAGGAAGAAAACGGTAAAATCTTAATTATACCCAAATCTCGACTATATTAATTTATTGTTTCAAATTTATATCCTGGTTTGTCATCATAAACTAGGATTTTTGGAAGAGGAATCATGACATTTAAGAAAGTATATCGAGAGGATTCAAGTGTTGATCAGATTTTGGGTTTTTGGGCATTTTTGATAATCGCATTCGTCAGAGGTTTGGGAACTGAGGCCAGAGGAAGGTGGTAGACCAGGGGCGTAGGGAAAATGTTAGAGGAAATTATAAATCGCCATGGAGGCGCGGCGAGTAGATAATAGGGTTTTAGGAGCTTTTTGTCGATGTTTTTTTTAGGGTAGTTGCATCATTGACGATGCATCGAGATTGGTCGGATCATGTTAGATCGACGCGGGACATCGTGGCACTGCTGGGGGTGGAACGAAGGATGTTCTGGTGGTAGAGATGATCGACTGCAAGAAGGATTTTGATGATTGTTTTAGTTCCAGTTTTGGGAAATGGCTCGATTTTTATTTATGGGTTGATCAAGGAATTTGTGTGGTTGAAGTTGGTCAGCGTATCGTAAGCAACTAATAGGACGTGTCGTAGTTGATCGGAGGGCCTCCGATGTCATGTGCACGTGTATGCATTTTTCATGTGTATCGGTTGTTGGTTTGTGGAATTGCTTCGGGAAAATATGGGTTTTATCGTTGATGTCTCCGTGTTCAAGCCTGTATTTGATTGTGGACTGTTTGCTGATGTTAAAAGGATGGGAGGAAGGGATGCGTTGTTCTCGTGGGTCTGGTTTTGGTTGGGCCAGAGATAATGGGCTTGTTGGGGATAGAATTTAATTTATATAAGGTATAAAAGATAGTTAAGAAATAAGAGAAGAATAAAATGAAGTAAAGGTATTGGTAAGAAATGTTTTCAAAAATACTAGTTGTTAATTTGAGCATTAAGATAGCTCGGGTGTTTTTAGGATTAGATTCCTGCATTTTTAAGTCAAGGGTTTCAAAGTTAAAAATAATAAGTTAATTATGTGATTTTTTTTTATTGATTTCAAATGAAAATTTATGATGCTCTAGTAGTTAAATTAAGATATTGGTTCTCTTAGATCAATTAAGGTCTTGATTTTGATGGATAATTAATCCATGTAATAATTAAAGTCATTAATTAGCATAAGTAATAAAAGGGTTTATTAATTAACTTAAGGATTTAAGGATGATTATTTAAGTTGAAATAAATAAAAATAAAAGTAAGACTACTTAATGCAAGTAATTAAGAATAGTTAATTACTTAATGTAAATTAATTAAAAGGTAATTACTTGAATGTGATTAACATGGAATAAATGATTTGTGAGGATGGTTAAAGGGTAATTAATTGGTGCAATTAGTTAAAGATAATTACTTAATTAATAATAATTAATTAAGGATGACTAATTAACATATTAACTAAAGGATGATTAATTAATTGGTTTCTAATTAATTAATGTTAAGTAAGCAGGATTAAGGGCGATTGAAGTGATTAATTTAATTGGTTTAAATTAATTAGAAATGTGTGATTAATTAATCTTGCTTGTAAATGATTGAATAACATTGTATGCCTTAGATTGGTTGACATCTCGGATATGAGATTTGTGATGCTCTGTGATATGATATGTTGGGTTTAAACTGAGATAATGAGGTTATCTATCGATGTTGAATTACTGTGTATAGGTGACACTCTGTATTTAAAGTTTTAATTGTATTCCACTTGAATAATTTGGGTTAAGGTGACTTGGGATTCGAAGAGACCGGGGTTGGGTATTAGTAAATACCCGAAACAACTTCGATTTGTCACTTTTAATGACTCTTTACAGATTGATATGTGTAACCAATAGGTTGAATGGGATAAATTTAAACGACTGAACCATTTAAACTAAGTAAACGTACTTAGGGTTCGGATTTGCGAAAATAAGTATTAAGCGTTACAAGAAATGAACTCATAGTGAAGCACGGGTTACCCAAGTTTTTCTTTATGGTTTGAACTTAGTATTTCAAATTATATGGGTTTACTCATGCTGGTTTCCAGTCTGACCCAGGTGTTACTTTGATGTAATGCTCCGGTCAGACCGAGTATTACAGATTTTCAGGTAAGGACGATCTGAAGCTCAGGAGGCGAGCTGGATGGCAGGAACGCATGGAGTGTTTCTGCTGTGATATATTATTGTATATCTGAGATAGATTGATTGTATCTGTCCTGTGTTTGTATATATGTTGTAACTCTGGTATATTAAAGTGTAATTTGACAAGTACGGTTTTCCTTTATATAACTATTATTTATGTGATACTATATTTTGATCCGCTGCGAATGTGAGGTTTTTATGACTTGTTTCTACTTCTTCTTCTTTCTCTTTTCTTCTTTTCCTAACTATCTGGAATTCTCGGGATCGAAATTTCTAGGATGTTACATTTTGCTATCAGAGCAGAAGGTTAAGCGAGAACCTTGGCTCTGGTGGATTTACTCATTAAGGATAGGGTCAGTGTTACCCTAGGATGAGTTGAGTGTATATATATGAGAGCGTACTTGTTATTTTCTTATATACAGATTTGAAATGATTTTATATAAGAATATATGTCGATACATAAAGCAATATTTCTTTCTAATAAATATTAAGGTAATTGGTTGTTAAAACACTGGAATTGAATTAAGTGGTAATAGAAATACAACCAAATTGAAATTAAATAAAGATAAGTTTGAAATGGATTCAAACTGAAATTAAAATATTGAATTTAGAGAAGAGTTTCAGAATAAGATAATAATAAATTGGTTTCCAGATATGATAATCTTGGCTATTATCATAAATAATTGCGGTGTTTGATAATAAATTGTGTATTAATGAGTAAGCAAAATGAAATATTTTAGGGAAGTAAAACATTTAGACTTATAAATTGGAATTGAGATGATTTGAAATTGAAGTAGGTTTTAAATTGTGAATTTTTAAAGCCTAAGTCTAGAAACATTTGAATTGTTTCAAAGTGTTGAAAGAAAAGAATAAATAATAATATTCAGACTATGTTTGAATGCAATCTTATTTTAAAATAAGAAGTTGTTTGGAAATTTCAAAGAAATTTGTTTGAATTAAAAAACCAAGGGTGGTTTAAAATTAAAAGTTTAACTTGGTGTGTAAAGGAAACTAATATGTATATATGTGGATACGCATAATATTAAAGATGATTTGAGATAAACTCTAAATGTTGAGTTTTAAAATTTTAAATTTTGAATGAGATGTGGTACCCAAAGTGATAAGTTTTTGAACTTATAAGTGGAAAGATTATTAATTTGAAGTTTAGAATTTGAAATGAGAATTCAAATTGGGTAAGGTTGGCTGGATTAAGTAAATTGAATTTAACTTTAGGAAAGTTAAATAATTTAACAAGCAACCCGAATTGGAAATTTCAAGATTTAAGTTGGAAAGTTAAATGGTTAATTTGAATTGGGTCTGTGTGATCTCAAAATGAGTTTGAGATCTAGAAATTGGAAATGGATGGATGTTTTAAAATAATTTGGATTTGTTTAAATGAATTAATGAAGAAATGGATTATGGTAATATATCCATTATTGAGGGAAAATTAATTTGAAATTAAGGATATGGGATTTCTTTGAATTTAAGGTTTGAATGTTTAAGATAAATTGCAACCAAAAATTTGCTGAAATTTGATTTCAAAATTTAAATTTGGTGATAAATTGAATTTCAAAGGTTGAGTTGTTTAGAGAGGATTTGAACTATGATGTGAACTTAGAAATAAGTTTATATGGAAGTGAAGGCAATTTAAAATGGAATTTTGAAATTTGAACTCGGAATTAAATTTAAGGCTTTGAAATTAAAGGTTAATTTGATTTAAGGGAATTAAATCAACATTTGAAAGTTTAACTTGAATTTATATAATTCGAGATGGTTTTAAGTTGAAATTTGAATAGAATTAGTTCAAATTAAATTTGATTTGAAATAATTAGAATTGTGATTGAAGATGGATAAGTATAAAATTCAAATGGAATTTGATCTGGATTTGGAAAGAAATTGAGGATTAATTCAACTTGAATTGGGTTAAATCAATTTCAATGGAAATTGAAGTTATTTAAATTGGAATTGAGTCAATTTAAATGGAAGTGGAAATTTAAATTGAATTGACTGGAAATAAAGGTTGGGATTTTAACAGTTTGACTCTGGACTATTTTCAAAATAAATTGTTTTAGTACAAATATATTTTTCCAAACTATTTACTATACAACTTTTCTTCTTAAACCTTAAACATCTTATACTTGTTTTACAATTATTTTTTGAACTATTTAATAATTTTTCAACTAATTTAATAACTACTTACTGTTTTTCAACTACTTTATAACTAATTACTATTTTATAGCTATTTTGCAATTATTTAAAATTTCTATAACTATTTGACTATTTTCCAACTATTTTACAATTACTTAACTATTTTATAGCTATTTTACAAACTAATAATTATTTTCAACTACTTATCTATTTTAAACTTTTCAAGCTATTTTCTAATTTGAAAATGGTCAGAGTGCAAACTGTTTATGATTGAATATCCATTTGAGATAAGGATTAAAGTGATGATCCAATGGAATTGAAAGAATTGTGATTATGTGGATAGAAATTAAAGAAATGTGAATAGAAGAGAAATTGATTTAGTTGATAATCAATAAAGATAAATACGTAGGATGCACGTATATTATTCTATTCGCATAGTGATTTGATCCAGTTTCGAGCACATAATTTCGAGATAGTTATATCGATCCGAGTTGGGATTTTTCGCTCGATTTTCGACGACGAACCTGGATGTGGATTGTTGATTGGTTCTACATATCGCAAAGAGAATGACGGTTTCTGTTCAAGAAACCAGATCTCAGTCCGCACTAGGAAGTCGGGTGGACGCTACTAGTTTGGAAGTGAAATTGTGTGATCGAGCGAGCGAGATTGGTATAGTGTACGGATGATATGTGTACATCGTTTGAAGTTGAATGAAATTATTGTTGAAAATTTGTGAATAAGAAATGTGAAATGATTTCTTTTGAAATGAAAAGTATATTTTGTGAAATATACAATGGATAAAAGTGAAAGTTGGATATTTTTATGATGATAAGTAAGATGGAAACAACTTTATAAAAAGAGTAATAAAATTTGAATATCTGATTTGCAATAAACAAAGTTATGTATCTTTATTATATATATAAGATAAATCTCCCCTTGTTGAATCTATAGCGAGAAGAAAAGGGTTTTGAAAATATTTGAAGTATAAAAAGGGTTTTATACATGTTTGAAATGATCCTAAGATTTTTCAAGGTTATATATATATATATATCTATATATATATATATATATATATAAAGGATCTTGTGAGAATGATTTTGAAAAAGGTTTTGGGAACCTTTGGATTTGGAAATGCTTTTTGATTTTTGGGTAAAATCAATATTGGAATTTGGAAAGCCTAGTTTGAGAATTATCGATTTTGGGATAATCAATTTTATGAAAGGAGATTTATATGAGATTCATACTAGGTGTATGATATTGGAAGATACTATATGTGTATAGTATAAAGTGTTTTGAAAATGGATCTGGAGAAAAGGGCGCTCCCTTGGGATGGACTTCTCAGGAGTACCATAGGTTGGTACTGCCTTGAGCCTCTAAGGGGGAGGTTCTAAAGTTGATCCTGTGAGGAGTCCGGACAAAACTAGTTCCTGAGGATTATTGGGTAGTGAAAGTTGAGGGCGCTGATGCCTACAGAGGCATTTGGGTTGTGCTGTGACGACAGTGTAACTCGATGTCGCTGCAATCTACTGTGTGGACCATAGCGGAAATCGTGTGGAGGTGAGTGTCAACGGTCTACGCTTGATTTTGCAGGGAAGGTAACGTAACATAGGTAGACTGCGATATATGGTCGAGTGAAGTGGAGAAGTTTCATTCTTTTGGCAGCGAAATTCGTGGGTGCTGAGGCCTACATTTATATGGGTTTTTGCCGTGATAGCAACGTAACCCCAGTTGTAGCTACGATCTGTAGCGGGTTTCATGGTGTAATCGAGGGGCGCGGAGGCCTACAGTCATCTATGGATTTTGCCGGGATGGCAACGTAACCATCAGGTTAACTAAGACCATGGATTGGGGTGATGATTTCCAGAGCATTCTCACCAAAGATATTTCCTCTATTTTCAAAAATGTTTTCTATATTTTCAACAAATTATTTTTCAAGTATTTTCACTAGGTTTTGAAAACGAGTTTACTAAGTACTTATAGATTTTCAGTCTTACGACTGATCAACGTATGACCGAATTTCTGTAAGAATGAGGACGGACTTGTTGAAACATCGAGTTATAAAATGATATTTTTATATAGAAACTATTTTGGTAATATTATATACAGATTTTGAAGAAGTGTTTTAAAAATGATCAAAGAAAATTTACCTGATTTTAAGCATTTTAATAAAGTCTGGCTTCGTTCCTTTTCGTGGACGAAAAGATTCAAAGGGGAAGGAATGTGATAACCCGGATTTTGAACAACCATTAATTGGATAATTAACTAATTATAAACTATTGGAATACTGATTTTATTTAAATTAAACAGATAAATTAGATAGTTAAAGATGTCTGGATGTATATAAGTGAATTTGAAAACTATAGTAATAGTTGAATTAAAAATAATGAATCTAATAGTAAATCATTAAATGTACAAATAGATATGTGTAAACTCTATTATTTTTTGAAATTTTAAATGTGTCCATATACATGTATACAAGTATGTATTGTGATTAGAGAGCAATTGTTTGAGTTCAATATGATAGTTTGCAAAAGCTATTTAAAGAAAACTCTATATTTTCAAAACATGAGATGAACATTTAAGTATATGATGAGTTTTAAAAAAAAAGAGACTTAATAAAAAAGTTTAAGTTCTTCTTTTAAGTTTATATATGATAAATAAGGATTGAAAATATATTTATTAATATAAAAGCACATTAAACTAAATATAATAATAATTAAAATATATAAATACAAACTAAATGATAATCATAATATAAATCTTTATGAAAACATATAAAAGGCATAAAATATACATATTTACAAGTGTAAGTAAATCTTATCATCAATTTAACATTTGTAAGAATATTATTATGGATAACAAACAAGTGTCAATTGTATTTTATTTTCAAAAATAATAATTAAAATTAAAAAAAAATTTAGATATACATAACCATTTCTTCTTCTATTCTCTTTTCCTCATATTCAAACTTAACAAAGTAAAATGCAAACCATAAATCAGAAAAGAGGTAAAATTTGTAAACAAAAGTAAAATCTTGGAAACTTCAAATTTTGCTAAAACTACATGGTTGATTTAAAGGCAACGCAAATTCAAGATCACTTCAAATTCAACTCAAACTAAATCAAACATGAATCAGATCTGTAAGCAAATCATTTCATGCTTCAAATTGGAAGCAGGAGCAACTCAACAAGTTCCAGTTCAAATTTAAAGCATTCTGTTTACAGGCTGTGACGCCCCACCCCGAGACCTACATTAGTAAAGAGAATTACTAAGTAATCCTGTCTACTAATGCAGAGAATAGGGCTGGTTAAGGGCGACCATCATAGTAATACGTTAGTTAAGAGCTAAGCATGTCAATTTTGTCTTGTTTTTTTTCATTACCTCATAAGTGGTCGACACGCTTAGTCCCTAACTAATGCACACTATGGTGGATTCGGACCATTTCAGAAATAATGTAATATATATGCAGATAGAAAACATCAATCACAGAACAACAAACCCAGATCAGAGTGTATATATATATATATATAAATACATACATCACCATACATCTCCATAATAATACATCATATATAAGTAGCATGGACTACCGAATCACATATATACCCATCCCACAAAATAATATACAATAAGACACATAAAAGCAGACGACTCAAAACGACATCCAAGCTAAAATGATAAGTCCAACAAATGCGATCTAGCTGATCCAAGAAGTGAAGCAATCCAAACTAACCTGCAACTCGGTCTGACCCGCGTGAAAAACACACGGGTCAGGCAAGCTAAACTTATTAGTAGTAAGGATCTCAATAACAAGCGGAATGGTGAGAATCACTCCGTTGTTAGCAACGGAACGACATGTTATTCATCATATCATTTATAAGAAAGGGGACATCGGGGATTCATCTATCTATTTCAAAGGAATTCAATAAGTAACATGCATGTGGTTTCTCTTAAGGACATCTCTAAGTAAAGTGGATAAGGGATGAGAACCATATAATAACTTCATAAAGAAACATCAAATCATCATAATCTATCATAAGAACTCATTAAGAGTTAAAGGAAATCATAATCGAAATCACCATATAGAATAATATGAATGTAGCATATATCATACTCAAGGCCATGTTCAAATAACACATCATAATAAGGTGAAATCGAACATAGAAAACTTCATAGAAAATTGCACGTGCTTTTCATCTTGACCAGTACTACTATTATCTGGTACCATACGTCGTGATGACTTGGTGTCATTAACATCTTAGCATCGTCATCATCTTGATTGACTATAGTCGAATATCGCGATGACACCCAAATCATAAAATCCGAGCAAAACATCATGATGATTGGAATCGAGTAATGACATCAAGAACATCGTAATGGTTCCAATCTTATACTCGGTTTGTAGTACTAATAACATATTGAATGTGTCACAACATCTCGAATAGGAACCCAATGGGTGTTAATGTACGTCCCATACCATACATTCGCACCTATTGGTTTACTAATCGTCAGTCGATGCCACATTAGAAAGCATTCATAAAAATCCAACACAATCATACACCGCCTCGTCTCATTGGCGAGTGTAAAGCACCCACCTCGTCGTGTCTCATACTTTGATGAGTTTAAAGTGACATCAAGACTTGTCTCATTTCATCGACAAGTAAAAGTCCATCTTAAACATCACAACCATCATCAATTCATCATAACAACACCGCCTTTTTCCTCGGTAGGTAAAAATATCATAATACAGTACCTTAAAGCCGATTCGACAGTACAAGTCCGATATTAAGCGATGAGGCGAAAACACATGTCCCATACCACGTATTTTTGCCAAATCGTTTAATTCTCATTCTCATATGTCGAAAATAATCTAAATAGGCTATAATATATCTAGAAACACTTTATAGAGAAAAAGGGATTTTTAAACAAATTTTTAGAAATTTTTAAGTAAGTTTTAAAAGGAAAATCTATCTATCAAATAGATTATCTATATATAAAATACTTTGAAAAAAATGAATAATTGCTTAAAACCCTTTAAAAATTTTTAAAAACATTTATTTAATTAACCATAATTTATAAATATTTTTTAGAAACTTATTCAAACCAAAATCAATTAAAACCATCGAATTCTTCAAATACCGATATTTATCGATATTTAGATTAAAATAGAATTTAAATAAAAATTAAATTCCAAAAATTTCCAAAATCAAGCTAATCCATTATCGGATAATAATACTAAACATTCATCATCAAACTTATTCAAACAATATTTAAAAACATCGAAATTCGCAGTGAAACAGCTAACGAAAGCGCGAATGAAGCAAGAGAACAATCTACCAAAAAAACTTAGTTTTTGGCTAACTTTGGATAGTAATTTGGGGTGCCAAAACAACCCAGATTTCTGCCAAATTTCACTATGTTATACTATGAAATGAGGACTATAACATATCCAAAAATTGGAGCAATTAACAGCAAAATGAAAGGGTTATGATTTTTCAAACATAGCTCTTTTAAGCAAGCACAAAAAAACAAGATTTTTGGCTGTTTTGAACTAAAGATTTTCGTTATCAAATCAGCATATAATTTCATGAAAATTTTCTAACACATTTCTCAGTCAAAATAGAGCAACATATCGGAAAATAGGAGCAAATGGCATGAAAAAGAAGAAGATATGATATTTTGAATATGGTACATTTTTGGCCTACTAACAGAGATCAAATTTTGGCCGATTTCAACAAAGAATTTTCAATATCAAAACAAATCAAAATTAAACAAAAACTTCTAGAATTTTTTGTCATAGCAAATACTACAGGATATCCAAAACTGGGAGCAATTGGCTTTAACATGAGAAAGATATGTTTTTTGAACATGGTGTATTTTCGGCCTACAAACAGAGATCAAATTTTGGCCGATTTCAACAAAGAATTTTCAATACCAAAACAAATCAAAATTAACTAAAAAATTCAAGAATTGTTTGTCATACTAACTACTATAGCATATACAAAATTGGGAGCAATTAGCTTTAACATGAGAAAGATATGGTTTTTTGAATATGATGTATTTTTGGCCTACAAACAGAGATCAAATTTTGGCCGATTTCAATAAAGAATTTTCAATATCAAAACAAATCGAAATTTAATGAAAATATCCAGAAATGTTTAACAGTTCAAATACAACATATCAAAAATTTGGGAATAATTCGCTGCAAATTGAAGAAGTTACGATTTTTAAAATGACACTTTTTCGAACACAAAACTGAACACAGCGGCAAATCTAGTTTCTAGCCAACTTTGACGATGAGTTTTAGTTATCAAAACTCCACGGAATTGAATAAAAATTTGCAGAAATAAACTTTAGAATATGGACAAGAACATACTAAAATTTGACATCATTTCGCTATAAGATGAGAAAGTTATCTTTTTTCTAAAATGACACTTTTCAAACATAAAACTGAACAAAAAGGCTCAAAAATTTGCATACGAATTTCGCTGAAACTTAGAAATTCTCATTCTAGATAACTAACTGTAAGCGATTTTGCTTACCGAATAGTATTGGCAAGATGTACCAGCGATTTGGTAGCAAAGATTGAAGATTTGGTTGAGATTTGGGCTTTAGGAACCTGTAGCTAGCATAAAAGATTCATGCAGACATTGATATTGCAATTAGAAATATATAATAGAAAATTTTCAGATTTTGATGGATTAGAGAGTTTATAAGGATGGAAATTACCCGTATCTTAGTGTTTAACTTGAATCTTAGTACTTAATTCACAAGGTTATTGATAAAAATTTGATTTTTATTAAAATGGAGCCATTGTTTTTTTTTTCCTCTTGAGAAGCTCTTTGAGGAAGATGATTTACTGTAAGAAAAAATGATCGTACCTCAATAGAAGGATCCAGATGATGGGCTAATGGGTAATTAATTATGCTCTTTAAGCCCATTTTAACACTTAGTGTATTTTTGAGTTAGCTATTTACAAGTTTAAACTTGTTTTCAACATATTTTACACATATAAATTCCGATTTACATGACACAAATTGCATTTTTCATGTTTTAATCAAGGGAATATGTTCGTAATGTAAAAAAAAACTAAAATTTTCAATTAAAAATATTATTTTCATAATTTAATGCCAATTATTTACCAATATTCACATTAATAGTGAAAACACACTATTTTCATCATTTTCCACAAATAAAAATTTATTCCCAAGTTCATTAAAGTGTATAAAAATGTTTTTAACATTTTTATAGCTTTAAAACATTATTTAAAATTTAATTCTACCACGATTTTTTTTTCATGTTTATTGTTTTTTCTTCGTGGATAAAAAGCTAATATTGGAATAAAAATCCAATATTATAAATTTTAACCTAATAATTTACTTTCATTATTTATTCTCATTCCATACCACCCATAAAGTGTTTTAAACTTTATTTCCCATTTGTTTTCATAAAAAAAACCAACTCTTAATCAACAAACATTGTTTTTTTTAATAAACAATATTATCATCAATTTATTCCATCTATAAATTCATAGTTCCCATACTAAATTATAATCTACATCATAATTTAGTATTTCGGTAATCTCCTAAATCCTGGGTTGTTACACAGGTCTTCAAGTAAAATCAAGTTATAATTTCAAGCATCTTAGATCAGTAGCAAAATCAAAGTCCCAGAGGAAAGAAAAGAAAAAAAAGTTACAGAGTCCAAGTTTTCAAAGTTTAAACTCCTTCAAAACCCGCTCTGTTCAAATCAAAATAGGTGAGTAAATCTACCCCTTGAAAACCAAATTCTACTTTATAACTGAATGCATGCAATATTTGGTATTAGAAATGTCTCGATTATTACTTGCATGAGTGAATGGATGTGTTTCCTGGGTATATAAGTGATATTTCTGTGAGTGAATAAAATTTAAATTTTTTTTAAACCTATTTAAATATAAATGCATGCTGGAATTCTTTAAAATGAAGTATGGTAAGTGTAGCATGTTGTTTTAATATGGATTGTCGTATATGCTCATAACTGTATGGATGATCATACCTGTATACCCAGTATACACTCTGTTAACATTTCAGGTTTCAAAGGTTGAACTAAATTTAATACCTCCTTGCCTGATTCATTTTAGATATAGGTATATAAATGAAAATTGTTTGTAAGAACAAAATATTTGATCTGAAATATTTCTAGATTGTATTAAACAGTAGTTTTATCACAAAGGAAGAAGAACAGTAAAATCTTAATTATACCCAAATCTCGACTAAATTAATTTATTATTTCAAATTTATATCTTGATTTGTCATTAGAAACTAGGATTTTTGGAAGAGGAATCATGACTTTTAAGAAAGTATATCGAGAGGATTCAAATGTTGATCAGATTTTGGGTTTTTGGGCATTTCTGATAATTGCGTTGGTCAGAGGTTTAGGAACTGAGGCCAGAGGAAGGTGATAGACCAGGGGTGTAGGGAAAATGTTAGAGGAAATTATAAATCTCCATGGAGGCACGGCGAGTAGATAATATGGTTTAGGAGCTTTTGGTCGATATTTTTTAGGGCAATTGCATCACTGACGACATCGAGATTGGCCGGATCATGTTAGATCGACGCGAGACATCGTGGCACTGATGGGGGTGGAACGGCGGATGTTCTGGTGGTAGAGATCGTTGATGGCGAGAAGGACTTTGACGATTGTTTTAGTTCCAGTTTTGGGAAATGGATCGATTTTGATTTAAGGGCTGATCAAGGATTTGGGTGGTTGAAGTCGTCAGCGTATCGTCAGCAACTTATAGGAGCTGTCATAGTTGATCGGAGGGCCTCCGATGTCGTGTGAACGTGTATGCATTTTCCGTGTGTATCGGTTGTTGGTTTGTGGAATTGCTTCGGGAAAATGTGGGTTTTATCGTTGATGTCTTCTTGTTCATGCCTGTATTTGATTGTGGACTGTTTGCTGATGATAATAGGATGGGAGGAAGGGATGCGTTGTTCTCGTGGGTCTGGGTTTTGGTTGGGCCATAGATAATGGGCCTGTTGGGGATAGAATTTAATTTATATAAGGTATAAAAGATAGTTAAGAAATAAGAGAAGAATAAAATGTAGTAAAGGGTATTGGTAACAAATGTTTTCAAAAATATTAGTTGTTAATTTGAGCATTAAGATAGCTCGGGTGTTTTTAGGATTAGACCCAGATATTTTTGAGTCAAGGGTTTCAAAGTTAAAAATAATAAGTTAATTATATGATTTTTTTTTATTGATTTCAAATTAAAATTTATGATGATCTAGTAGTTAAATTAAGATATTTGTTCTCTTAGATCAATTAAGGTCTTGATTTTGATGGATAATTAATCCATGTAATAAATTAAAGTCATTAATTAATATAAGTAATAAAAGGGTTTATTAATTAACGTAAGGATTTAAGGATAATTATTTAAGTTGAAATAAATAGAAATAAAAATAAGACTACTTAATGTAAGTAATTAAGAATAGTTAGTTACCTAATGTAAATTAATTAAAAGGTAATTACTTGAGTGTGATTAAACATGGAATAAATGATTTGTGAAGATAGTTAAAGGGTAATTAATTGGTGTAATTAATTAAAGATAATTACTTAATTAATAATAATTAATTAAGGATGACTAATTAACATATTAACTAAAGGATGACTAATTAATTGGTTTCTAATTAATTAATGTTAAGTAAGCAGGATTAAGGGTGATTGAAGTGATTAATTTAATTGGTTTAAATTAATTAGAAATGTGTGATTAATTTATCTTGCTTATAAATGATTGAATAACATTATATGCCTTAGACTGGTTGACATCTCGGATATGAGATTTGTGATGCTGTGTGATATGATATGTTGGGTTTAAACTAAGATAATGAGGTTATCTATCGATGTTGAATTACTGTGTATAGGTGACACTCTGTATTTAAAGTCTGAATTGTATTCCACTTGAATAACTTGGGTTAAGGTGACTTGGGATTCGAAGAGATCGGGGTCGGGTATCAGTAAATACCCGAAACCACTTCGATTGTAACTTATAATGACTCTTTATAGATTGATATATGTAACCAATAGGCTGAGTGGGATAAATTTAAATGAATGAACCATTTAAACTAAGTAAAGGTACTTAGGGGTCGGATTTGTGAAATTAAGTAATGAGCGTTACAACAAATGAACTCGTAGTGAAGTACAGGTTACCCGGGTTTTTCTTTATGGTTTGAACTTAGTATTTCAAATTATATGGGTTTACTCACACTGGTTTCCAGCCTGACCCGGGTGTTACTTTGATGTAATGCTCGGGTTAGATCGAGTATTACAGATTTTCAAGTAAGGACAATCTAAAGCTCAGGAGGCGAGCTGGATGACAGGAACGCATGGAGTGTTTCCGCTGTGATATATTATTGTATATTTGAGATAGATTGATTGTATCTGTCCTGTGTTTGTATATGTTGTAGCTCTGATATATTAAAGTGTAATTTTACAAGTACGGTTTTCCTTTGTATAACTATTATTTATGTGATATTATATTTTGATCCGCTGCGAATGTGAGTTTTCTGTGACTTGTTTCTGCTTCTTATTTTTTCTCTTTTCTTCTTTTCCTCACTATCTGGAATTTTTGGGATCGAAATTTCTGGGTCATTACAAAAACAACCCCTAAATCATCTCCATCCATAAACGTTGTTCGTCCGCCTACATATCATACTGGCTACTCTCCAAAAGGAAAGAAAGCCAAGCACGGTGTTAATCTTCTACATTCCTCTCTTTCTGACAAAGCCGACGAAATCCATCATTATAAAAAAGAAATGATGAATGTACAAAGAGAAATGTATTACGAACAAAGACACCAGGGAGCTCATTTAAATTTTCTAGAGAAATGCATCCTTGCTATGTGTGGACATTCTCCTACTAAGGATTGTGCTCATGCACGATCTCCCGGTCTGACCGAAACTCCTCCACATGCTCGTCAAATAGCTCCACGTAAACTATGGGGAGAAGGAACATCTGAAGACCAATTCAGTCCAATACCTCCTTCTTGGTCTCCAATATGAGCATCAAAAGCAAACACAAAGGAAAAACCAAATTCATGGTGGAAAAAAAACTTTGTTCTTCTAAAAATCATATTTCGTGTATATATATAATATACGTATATAATATATTCAAAGTTGTAATAAGACTCAATTCATTCAAGCATATACCATATATCTCGCTATAACTATAATAACAAATCTAAACAATCTCAAATAATCAAAATAGCAAAAATCTTCCAAAACAAATGTGTGGAATATAGAACCAGTCGTCTGATTACACAATCGAAAACCTCTCTCACAATCTCTGCAACATCCAGATGTCTGACTACATGTTCCCAGACGTCTGGCCTTTCTTTTTGCCTATGCCAATATAAAAGGCCCAAACGTCTGCCTTATCAATCAAGATGTCTGGAGTATGTTTCTGCCTCTGACAGTCTGCTGCCTTTCTACTATATTGCAACAATTCTTCATTTTTTGCCTCATCTCTTCATTCTCTACAAAACCTCATCAAAACCCAGACCTAATGTAACAACCCGCATATTTAACGATTATATATTTAAATGTTTTATTCAAATATAGCGTCGTTAGTCGGATTTTGGATCCAAAATGTTACTTTTTGCAAACAGCCGAGTTGGGGCTCGAAACCACTTCCATTGAGTCCAAAATGGCGTTTGCGATCTTTTTAAGTATAAGCTTTGATATGTTTGGAGTAAGTCGAGTTTTGCTACTTTTTCTAGTTGGGTTTTGGGTTTGGGTTCAGCCCACTAGCTAACTAAATACCCTAACTCAGTCCCTCTCCTTCCATTCACTCATTTTCCATTCTAGAACTCTAGCTAAAACTGAAAATGGGGGAAAGGAAGAGGAATTAGAAATTCCATGCCCTAGTTCTTCTTGCAAACTTGAATTCTTGCTCCAAAATCAAGGTAAAGCTATTGGTAAGCCCTCTCTTCATCTTCTCCAACTTTTTCTCCTTCAATTTCAGAAAGTTTCCTAAACCTAACTTAGGAAAATACTTGTTTTGATCTTAGATTGAAGCTAGTATAGTTGAAGTGGAGAGTGGTTGGTCTTCTCCTTGCAATTGAGCTTCTTCTTCTTTGTTTGTGAGTTAAAAGGTGAGATTTTTATCTCACATCTTTGTCTGTAACTATCTTTGATTACTGGGTATGAATTCGTAACACTTATTCATATGCACTTGCTTTTGGTTTGGATTGAACTGGTGAATACCCAAATTTTTATTGTTTTGGGTTCAAATCTTTAAAGATCCTAACTTTGATGTTTGAACATGTTTTTGGTGATGCATTGAGAAGCCAATAAGACTGGGTAGCCGATGGGCATAATCCCTTAGCGTCCGTGCTCGTCCGGGTGCGAATTGAGTATGTGCGCACTTCAATTTATAGGGCAGAAAAATGCAGGGCATCAGGTTCGGCCGACCGACCTCTCTGAGCCGGTCGACCGAAGCTGTAGCCGAGACTTTCTGTACTATTTCGGTCGACCGAACTCAGAGTCCGGTCAACGGACCTGCTTCTGTTTCCCTGTTTTGCCTAGTTTGCCTATTTGTTTGTGAATCATGCTTTTATCGATCTACGCCGATTCCAATTAGTTGTTTATGCATTTTGACCATGATGATTCTTTTTTTTGACTTCATCCACTGGTTTTATAAAATAATCTTTTAAATTGTATTAAAAGTGTAACGACCCGACTTCCTGCGCCCAGGAAGACGTATCGTTCTTAAAGAAAGAAAGGGATGAGAAAATAGAAAAGATAGAAAAGAAAGAATAACAACATCAGAATCTCACAGCGGAACGAATAAATTATAATAATCACATAAGTATTTACATAATATACAACACCAATCCGAGTTATACAGATAATACATCACATACTAGACAGTTATAAACACCTGTCTAGTAACACAACACAATACACAAAACAACACAGAGATATCATCACAGTGGAACTATATATATATATATATATATATATATATATATATCTACAATGCTGAAGCCACCTGCTCCATTGCTCCTCCAGAATTCGTCAAAGCTAACCTGAATCCCTTGGCTTCCCGTAAAAATTTGGGTACCCGAGAGTTTATGAAAAACAAAAATAAACTCCGGGTCAGACATGGGTCTGGTATGAGCAACAGGTTAAAGTTGTTTAACTTTGAAAATCTTTTGAAAATAAAAGGTATCACGTAAGACTCCCCACACATAAACATGGGTAAGTTTTTACCTTACGCTAACCAAGACATTTGATAGGAAATTCTGTGATATTATAATAGGTCTAGGGTTTTCAAGTAAATAGAAAATAGCCAAAATTGTTACATCTATTAAATTCCAGCTACTAGCCACAAAAGTGGGTAATACAATCAAAACCGTTGGCACTTATTGGATTGTGGATTCCATACAATGGCAGGGCTACTGGGGTACCGCCCGTCATAGTACGTGGCCTAGATCAACGTACCAAGGATCACTCCCGACCCCCTGCAACACAAGGCCGGAACCATTCCTTACTGAACAGTCCCGAACAAGATAACCCCGTAGTTGGTGTACATCCACCGCCCACACAGCCGAATAAAAAGGGACATCTAGACGGGAAAATCTTGTCCTGCTTGGGCATGACCCACCTAACCTTGCCGCACCTCCCCTGTTTTAGCCATTGCCGGTTGATGAGGCTTGAGTCTGCGATTACCTTTATAGAAAACATTTCTTAGAATGCTCATCGCCCACCTGACGATGTGTTGAAAGCATTCAATCCATACAAGTTCATTTCGGGTTCGAACGAAACTGTAGGCATTATCTCGTTACACTCATTTTGGAATCACCCTCAGAGTTAACGACGATAACCCTTACACTCTGAATCTTCATCTTCACTTCAGATTCACGATCTATCGTTAATTTGGAATCGATGTGGTTTTCGGATGTTCCAAGTAAGGAATCCCGATCCCGGTCTCATCGAAATCCAAAGCGTGTCTTTTAAGGCCAAGTTGTCTGTTTAGTCTTAACAGTTTAATTCAAACTCATCAATAGTTAATTCATAATATCACAGTAGATAATCATATCATCATCATAAACAGATAATCAAAATTATCAACCCAATCAGATAATAATATACCATCATACTTAAACAAACATCCAAGTCACATAGATATTATTCATCTCATATCTGAGTTCACAATCATCAAATGAAATATTAATCTCATTCATCCATAAGAAATGATTTATAATCATACCATTTGTCATTAATTTAAAATGAATTAAATTAACTACTTCCATCTCCAATTAATTTAAAGTAAATTAAATTAATTACTTCATTTATAAATCCTGCTTATAAAGTCATCCATTAGTTTAATTAATCATCCTCTAGATATCATCTTGGTTAGACATCCTTGATTAATTAATCTCTAATTACAATCGGTAATTAGTCTTTAATTAATTGCACAAATTAATTATCCTAAATCATTTATAGTAATTAACATTTAATTTCTTAATTTATTAATTAAATATAATTAATTACATTTATTGTTGATTAATTACATAAATTAATCACCACATTATTAATTATTCCTTAATTCAATAATTCTTAATTTACATCATTAATTATATCAATTAATGATCTCTAATTCAGATTTAAATTAAATTACTTTGACTAAAATAACCACATTAAATGATTCATCTTTAATTTAACTCAATTATTAATTACCCTTGATTAATATCAACCAGTAATAAATTAATTATCCCATAATTAATTATCTACTTTAATTAATCCTTTGATTAATTTCAAAAGTAATTATCCAAATTACATCATTAACACATCATTTTTACTAGTTACATTCAGTAATTATCATTAATTACTTCATTAAGTAATTATGCTCCATTGAATACACTAAGTCATTTACACTTCTCAATTTATCAAATGATTTCCTTAAATTAATTAAAATAAATTAATTAACTTAAATTAATCATCCTATCAAAATTAATAAGTAATTAATTTCCTAATTACTTTTGTCAAGTAATTACATTTAACAATTTACAATAGATTATCTAATTAATCTAATTAATTATCCAAAATTAATCATATATATTGATTAATTAATAATCCTTAGTTAATTATCTACATTAACTAATAACATTTCTTAATTGATCTTTAGTAATAAACCAATTTAAATTATTAACTTAAATACATAAGTCATTCCTTAATTACCCTATTATCCTTAAGGTAATTTATTTCTTAATTAATGACTTCGTTAACATTACATTTTGAATATATATTCAAATATCATTTGAATTGAAGAGTCGAAATGATTATAATTTAAATTCAATTTAAAATCTTTTAAATAAATGTAAATAACATTTATTATCTACATATGAACTTATATAAGAAAGACTTTTAAATTAAACTACTTGAATCTTAATTCGAATTTAAATTCCCAAAATACATTAATATTTTAACTTGCAAATCTTAAGCTAAACAATTTATTTACTTTTCATTCAAAAATCTTTAATCAAAGAATTCCCTAAATACAGTTAATTTTTTTTTACTGAAACAAATTTACTTTACAAAACTATTTTATTTGAACTTATTTTAAAACATTCATATTTAAAACTGATTTAAGCTTTCAGATTTGGATTCTAATTAAACTTGAATTCCATCAATTTATCTTGATTTAAAATTCGATTTAACTCTTTTTTTTTACAACTAGAATTAGAAACTCGATTTTTAAATCCAAATCCATTTTAAACTTTTAAATTCAAATATCCATTTGAATCAATACTTTAAAAAGAACGAATTTAACTGCCGCAACACTTTTGTTTCAGGTCAAAATTTAAAATCTGGAAACTATCAGGTTTTGACCCTGAACTCATTTATATATTTAAAACTTCATTTAGATTCAAATATGAATTTGAATTCATGCTTCAATTTAGATTTTCACTTTGTTTAATCTTTGATGCAGCTCAGACCTGGGTCAACGAATTGCAAGTTGGTGGCATGAGTCTTCTACGATCTAAGGGAAAGCTGCGAGTTAATGAGGAAGTTTTAAGTCGTCTACGACTTAACAAAGCTTGGAGGAAAGAGATACGGCTTAACAAGAATGAAGAGAAGGAGTTACGACTTAACAGGAGTTTGAGGTGTTCGAGTGTGATGAGTCGTACACGACACAATGACTCATCCATAAGTCGTCAACGACTTAACATGAAGCAGGGGAAAGTTCCAGCTATTAAAGGCCTAGAGTCGGAGGAGGGGCACGACCTAGTTAAGTCGTTTGGGGTTGAGTCGCTTGGGGATAAGTTGTGGGAAGATATTGATATGTCACGAGCTACGACTCATGATAAGTCGTATGGAGTTTCTGAAGGCATTCCTTAAGTCGCCGCCGACTTAAGCTAAGTTGTAAGTCGCAGGTCAATCTGTTTGTACTAAGTCATGAGTCGTTGTAAACTGTTAAGTCGTAATTGCCTTGAGTCGTATGTCGTGTACTATGTTCTGATGCATGTATGTGTTGTAATGCTCCTAAGTCGTGAGGCGCGAGTCTGTTGAGTCGTGGATTCATTAAGTCGGTATTGTGTGTAAGTGATAAACCGTATGCGTTGAGTCGCCGCCGACTTATGTTGAGTCATAAGTCGCATACGACTTAAGGGCCAGTTGGTGAAATACTATAAATAGGGAGTGAGTTGTAACTTTTGGGGGAGTTGATTTTTGAATAAAATTTCTTGTTGATTGCTGTGTGCTTTCATATTAAATTGGTAGTTGAGTGTAATCTCCTATCTCCACTTTCGGTTATTCGAGTGCGCTCGAATTAACGGTTGTTGAAGCCGATTCGCGGAATCAAGTGCGCTTGATCAACGCTTGAAAAATTGAAGATCTTCTCTCACGGTATCGTGCGCGATCAACGTGTCAAAGATAGCTAGAATTTGGTATCTTTGTGATCAACGAATTTGGGCATTTCAGTATCTTCAATCCACCGATTTCTACATTTCATCGATTTCATCGTTTTCGTAATATCCGCTGCGTCAGTTTTGGTATCAGAGCCAGGTTTAGCCAATCATAGCTAAATTGGGTCTTGGAGCCAAGTATTTGAAGTTTGAAGTTGTTCATCGTGTTCATATTGAAGATGCAACGAGTTTGAAGATTTTGATCCATTTCATTTTGCATCAAACTTGGAAGAGTGTTTGAGTTTGGTCGCGAGATCTTTTGCGCGCCAAAGTTGAAGGTGAAGTGTTGAGGCCGAGCTAGTAGTTAGAGCCGTGCCTTGTTATTTGAATTGAAGGGTTGAAGTAGGTGGCCGAGCCAAGTGTAGTTAAGCCGTGAGTTCAAGCCGAGCCGACCTAACTTTGGGTCGTTGCAAGTGAGGCCGAGCCAAGTTGCAAGTGAGCCGAGCTTGTTCGATTTGTGTTGAAGTTTTGTGTTCGATTTGTTGAAGTATTTGAGAAGTTTTGAAGTGTTTGTGAAGAGTTTCCAATCATGCCGCCAAGGAGAGCTAACCGTCATCAAAACGTTGAAGCTTTGTATATAAGAGAAGAGGCCGAGCTTATGGAACAACGTATTAATGAGAAATTTGATGAAGGCATTGGAAAGTTAGAGAAATTGATGAATGATTTAAATCAAACTCAAAGGAGGAGATCACCAAACTCGAACCATGGAGGAAACCGAGTTTCACCATCGGTTACGGAAGCGAGGAGGGTATCACCGCAATCATTTAGAGAAAGAAGAGAGACATCAATTTCATC
Source organism: Allium cepa (assembly GCA_030765085.1). NCBI lineage: Eukaryota > Viridiplantae > Streptophyta > Magnoliopsida > Asparagales > Amaryllidaceae > Allium > Allium cepa. The sequence goes on from CM060945.1 coordinate 153,705,785, forward strand.
AAGGAGAGATCACCATGACTATGGCCATGAAGAAAGAAGAATTTCACGAGAATTTGAGCATGAGCCATATAGAGATGAAGAGAGACATAGTCGAAGAAGCATACATGAATGAAGGGATGATAATGGTCGAGATCGATGTAGGCGTACCTTTGATTTTGATGAAGAGGGTGATAGAGCTAGCATTCATTATCGAGATCGAGATCAAGTTCGGAATTCTTATCGGGATGTAGAAGATGATCGTCGATGGGAATCAGGTATGAAGATGGAAATTCCAGAGTTCAAGGGTGGAATGGTAGCTGAAGAATTCTTAGATTGGTTGTCAAATGTGGAGGAAATCTTTGATTTCAAGGAGGTTCCGGAGAATCGAAGGGTGAAGTTAGTTGCTACAAGGTTGAGGGGGAGAGCTTTGGCGTGGTGGCAACAAACTAAACTTACGAGGGAGAGAATGGGAAAGTCAAAGATTGAGTCTTGGGATAAGATGAAGAAGTTGATGAGAGCTACTTTCTTACCATACAACTATCAATCACTTATGTACCAGAGGTTGCAGAATCTGAGGCAAGGGACGAAGTCTGTTAGTGATTATGTTGATGAATTTTACCAACTCATTGCCAGGAATGATATTATGGAAACGGAAGAATAGCTAACTGCTAGATTCATTGGGGGATTGAGAATGCAGATCCAGGATATGGTTAATATGTTTGATCCTAGGTCAGTGGCAGAGGCACATCAGAAAGCGTTGGCTTGGGAGAAGCAAGGAAGGCGTGGAGGTGGTGTGTTTACTAATTCCAATAATCAAGCGAAGGGTGTTAGTGGAAGTTCTAATGTTCCTAAACCTGTTACAAAACCAGTGGTGAAGGAGGCTGAGAAGGCAATGGTTAGCAGTGGTTTCAAATGTTATAATTGTCAGGAGTTAGGTCATAAAAGCAATGAATGTCCGAAGCCAAAGAAGAGAACCATGGTTGCAGAGATTGAAGAAGATGATGATAAAGAGGCAGAATGTTCAAATGCATCTTATGTTGAGGAGGAAGAAGAATTGTCTGGAGATGAAGGTTGTAATTTGATGATGAGGAGATCTTGTCTTACACCAAAGCAAGAGGAAGATTCTAGTTGGTTGAGGAGCAATATTTTTCAGTCGACATGCACTACTCTGGGAAAAGTTTGCAAGTTCGTTATTGATGCTGGAAGCTGTGATAATACTATCTCTACAGAAGCAGTAAGGAAGTTGAACTTGAAAACTGAGAAGCATCCTAAGCCGTACAAGCTAGCATGGTTAAGGAAGGGTGGTGAAGTGAAGGTGTGTCGAAGAGCTTGTGTGAATTTTTCCATTAGGAAGAAATACAAAGACGAAATTTGGTGTGACGTTGTAGACATGGATGTGTGTCATCTGTTGTTGGGTAGACCATGGTAGTTTGATAGAGCAGTGCAACATGATGGTCGTGCTAATAGCTATAGTTTCATGTTCGAAGGTGCTAAAATCACTTTAGTTCCCAAGAAGCAACAACCGAAGGAGAGCAAGTTGGAGGAGATCGAAGAACTGAAAACTTTGCTATCTTTGAAGGAGTTTGTCAAGGAGGTTGAAGAAGAACCTGAAATGTACTTGTTGATAGGGTGTGAGAGTAGTGTAGAGGTTGAGATTCCAGAAGAAGCAAAGCCAGTATTGAAAGACTTTGAAGATGTATTTCCAGAAGAGTTGCCTAAGGAGTTACCGCCACTTAGAGACATTCAACATCAAATTGATCTTTTTCCGGGAGCAGTATTACCGCATAGACCACATTATCGGATGAGTCCGAAGGAACATGAGGAGTTGCGAAGGCAAGTGGAAGAGTTGTTAGAACAGGGACGTGTTCAGGAAAGCTTGAGTCCTTGTGTAGTACCAGCTTTGTTGGTGCCGAAGAAGGATGGAACATGGAGAATGTGTACCGATAGTCGAGCATTAAACAAGATTACCATTCGCTATAGGTTTCCTATGCCAAGGTTGGATGACTTGCTAGATCAATAGAGTGGGGCTACTATCTTTTCGAAGATTGATTTGAAGAGTGGTTATCATCAGATTCGAATTAGACCGGGAGACGAATGGAAGACCGCATTCAAGACGAGGGAAGGTTTATATGAATGGCTGGTTATGCCGTTTGGTCTATCAAATGCACCAAGTAGATTTATGAGGGTGATGAATCAAATTTTCAGACCGTACATTGGGAAGTTCGTGGTAGTTTACTTTGATGATTTTCTGATTTATAGTACGAGTACCGAGGAGCATGTAGAGCATTTGAGAAAGGTGTTAATTATTCTTCGTGAGGAACAATTTTATGCAGCTACGAAGAAATGTGTGTTCATGACTCGAAGTGTTTTATTTTTGGGATATGTTGTATCTGAGAAGGGAATCCAAGTGGACCAGAGTAAAGTTGAAGCTATTAGAAATTGGCCACAGCCGAGAACTATCACTGAAGTTAGAAGTTTTCATGGATTGGCATCATTCTACCGAAGGTTTATTCCACACTTCAGTAGCGTGATGGCACCGGTTACTGATTGCATGAAGGGGAAACAATTTTCTTGGACAGAGGAAGCTGGGATTGCTTTTGAGAAGATCAAGGAACTTTTGACGACAGCACCAATTCTTGTATTACCAGATTTTCAGTTGTTGTTTGAGCTACACACTGATGCATCAAAGGTTGGGATTGGAGGAGTGTTGAGTCATAATGGAAGACTTATTGCATATTCCAGTGAGAAGTTGTCAGGGGCAAAGATGCGATACAGTACATACGATGTTGAGTTTTACGCTGTAGTGCAAGCAGTCAAACATTGGAGACACTATCTGTTCCATAAGGAGTTTGTTCTTTACACAGACCATGAAGCTTTGAAATATTTGCAGGGGCAGGATAAGATTTCAGCGAGACATGCATCGTGGATTGCATATTTACAGCAATTTACCATTGTTGTTAAGCACAAATCTGGGATGACGAATCGTGTGGCTGATGCTTTGAGTAGGAGAAGTCATTTGTTGACAACATTGAAGGTTGAGGTGACAGGATTCGAATTATTGCCAGAGTTGCTTGAAGAAGATCCTTACTTTATGAAATTTGTTGAGAAAGTCAAGGAGGGAAGTTCTGATGAATTTGCGTTGATTGATGGTTTCTTATTTAAGGGGAATCAATTGTGTGTACCGGATTGTAGCTTGCGAATGAAGATAGTAAAGGAGCTTCATGAGGAAGGACATGTGGGTAGAGACCGAACATTGCAGTTAATCTCTCAATCCTACTATTGGCCATCGATGAGGAAGGAAGTTGAAAGGTTTGTTCAAAGGTGTCATATCTGTCAGGTTTCGAAAGGAACAGCGACAAATGCAGGATTGTATATGCCGTTACCTATACCGACTAAACCATGGGTTGATATCAGCATGGATTTCGTTTTGGGTTTGCCTAGAACTCAAAGGGGGAATGATTCTATATTTGTTGTGGTAGACATCTTTTCAAAGATGGTACATTTTGTTGCTTGTAAAAAGACGGCGGATGCTGTTCATGTTGCTCAGTTATTTTTCAAGGAGATCTATCGACTTCATGGATTGCCAGAATCTATTGTGTCGGATAGAGATACTCGTTTTCTGAGTCACTTTTGGTTAAGTTTGTGGAAGATGGTTGGAACGAAGCTAAACTTTAGCAGCGCCTATCATCCGCAAACAGATGGACAGACAGAAGTTGTTAACAGATCGCTGGGGAATTTACTGCGGTGTCTTGTGAAGGACAATCTGAAGAGTTGGGACATGAAGTTATACCAAGCAGAGTTTGCTCATAATCATGCGGTTAATAGGAGCACGGGTTACAGTTCATTTCAAATTGTATATTCAAGTTGGCCAAGGGGACCGTTGGATTTGGCAGTAATACCACAACCGAATGGGACGGTTAAACGGGCTGCTGACTTTGTTGAAAGTTTGACGGAATGTCATAGAATCGTTCAGGAACGATTGGGAAAATCAAATGAGAAATACAAGAAATTTGCAGATTTGAAGCGACGAAATGTTGAATTTAATGAGGGTGATTTGGTGTATGCAGTGTTAACAAAGGATCGTTTTCCAATAGGCGCTTATAACAAGTTAAAAGCCAGAAAAATTGGCCCAGTAGAAGTTGTGAAACGGATCAATAAGAATGTTTATAAGTTGAAGTTGCAGGAGGATGTATACACTTCTGACGTATTCAATGTTAAGCATCTTGTGCCTTATTATGGAGATGGACAATCTGATGGGGAAGAATTTACAAATTCGAGGACGAATTTTTCTCAACCAGGGGAGGATGATGCAGCTCAGACCTGGGTCAACGAATTGCAAGTTGGTGGCATGATTCGTCTACGACCTAAGGGAAAGCAGCGAGTTAATGAGGAAGTTTTAAGTCGTCTACGACTTAACAAAGCTTCGAGGAAAGAGCTACGGCTTAACAAGAATGAAGAGAAGGAGTTACGATTTAACAGGAGTTTGAGGTGTTCGAGTGTGATGAGTCGTACACGACACAACGACTCATCCATAAGTCGTCTACGACTTAACATGAAGCAGGGGAAAGTTCCAGCTATTAAAGGCCTAGAGTCGGAGGAGGGGCACGACCTAGTTAAGTCGTTTGGGGTTGAGTCGCTTGGGGATAAGTTGTGGGAAGATATTGATATGTCACGAGCTACGACTCATGATAAGTCGTATGGAGTTTCTGAAGGCATTCCTTAAGTCGCCGCCGACTTAAGCTAAGTCATAAGTCGCAGGTCTATCTGTTTGTACTAAGTCATGAGTCGTTGTAAACTGTTAAGTCGTAATTGCCTTGAGTCGTATGTCGTGCACTATGTTCTGATGCATGTATGTGTTGTAATGCTCCTAAGTCGTGAGGCATGAGTCCGTTGAGTCGTGGATTCATTGAGTCGGTATTGTGTGTAAGTGATAAACCGTATGCGTTGAGTCACCGCCGACTTATGTTGAGTCATAAGTCGCATACGACTTAAGGGCCAGTTGGTGAAATACTATAAATAGGGAGTGAGTTGTAACTTTTGGGGGAGTTGATTTTTGAATAAAATTTCTTGTTGATTGCTGTGTGCTTTCGTATTAAATTGGTAGTTGAGTGTAATCTCCTATCTCCACTTTCGGTTATTCGAGTGCGCTCGAATCAAAGATTGTTGAAGCCGATTCGCGGAATCAAGTGCGCTTGATCAACGCTTGAAGAATTGAAGATCTTCTCTCACAGTATCGTGCGCGATCAACGTGTCGAAGATAGCTAGAATTCGGTATCTTTGTGATCAACGAATTTGGGCATTTTAGTATCTTCAATCCACCGATTGCTACATTTCATCGATTTCATCGTTTTCGTAATATCCGCTGCGTCAATCTTAGTTGACAAATTTAAATTCAAATACATCATGATTACAACTAACTTACAATTAATTTTTGCTTTAAATTTGGTTTAAATTAAAATTACAGGTAGTTTATATAACCTGTAGCAATCCAACACACACCTGAGACCAGTGCAAAGTGCATCGGGTCAATTACCTCCCTGCTTCGTGTAAACAAGGCAAATGACCCGAGACTTCCCCGAGCCTAAAAACCCTGCACACTAAAAAAAACTGTGACAGTTCAAAACCTGGAAGCATCTCAATTCCCAACCCACTTCAGTGCTTCGAGTTCTCCATCACCTTGCTTCGAGACATCCACTCAAGTGACTCGAGTATTCCCTGAAGGAAAACGCTACACACCGAAAAAACAACCCAGCACTCAAATGGCACGGTGCACGTGCACCGTGGCCCCAGCCAACTCCGGCCATCCACTGGCACTCCCACACGATGCCGGTCATCCCCAGATACGACCACCATCACCGAACGCTACCCCATTTGCTTGAAACAAAAATCAAGCCTCCCCTCTAAAACCTGGAAACACAAACACCTTCCCACCTCAAAACCTGTCATTCTCGAGTTCTCCACCCTCCGACCATATGAGAGTCTAAAACTTCGGCCTCTTCTTCGACTACAACCCAACTACCACCACCCCAAATGACCCTGAACTCGATCACCTACTTCGGCTGTGGCGATCGTTTTCTTATACACAGCAAAAAATTAGGGTTCTAGAAGAAAACCCACTACCGCATCTTCCTTGGTGGACTTCATCACCGCCACCCATTTTTCCTAGCATCTTCGATCGCTTCTCCATCGACCTGAAGAACCCTGACCCCTCCAGTCCACTTGATCACCAGATAAACCCATATTCTCATATTTCATTCAAACCATAACTACTCCCTAAAACCGAAACTAACAATTATGATGTTCAGTTCAAAAATCATATTATAGTTGTTGTTTCCCAATTTTTTTATACTGGATCCCTAAATTGCAAGTTTGAGATTTTACTTTGTTTATCAAAACTGTTGTTTTTAGCTCCCTGAGACACTCAGACTTGGAATTCAACTAAATCAGGCTTCCAAACATAAATGCATAATGAAACAAACAACCTTTGTATGTAACTAAGTCCTAATAACAATTTACCGAAGAGAATTATTAATTTAAATCTAAAACAAGAAACTGGAAACTAACAGAGAATGTTTAAATGGACATAAACATGCACCAGCAGATTCATTTACATATATACATACCTCAACATTTTATCACAGAAAGCATATAACCATATTCATTCTTAGATTTAAAGAAAATAATGTTACTCACCTTGCTTTTGGATGGAGACAGAACATTCCCCTTTTTTTCCTCAAACAATTTGAACATTAAAACTGGGAATGTTTTACTTGATTTTCCTTTGATTCTTCTTGCTTTCCTCAGTTGTAATATTACTTTAGTTTGTATAGATGAAAATGTTTGCCATTTTTCTTGTTTCAGGATTGATATCTTTTATGAACGAACAAATATAATATGACACATATAAAGAAGTTTTCAGGGAGGCAATAACCGGGTATAGCATTTTTCTTTGATCAGATTGATTTTGTTTTTATTAGGCAAAATCTTTCTTATGGAGGCTGAATTCCTTTTCAATATCACGAATTGACTAAATGTTGTGCTGAGAACTTGAAACATTAAATGTTAATGTACTTAATGTCTCCTATTACTCATTTTATTCATAGATATATTATTATATTTTTTTTAGCTTTGCACTTCTCTGCTCTAACCTGCAAATGAAATTTTATTTACTTTGCTTGTATTAGCTTGCTCTACAAACTATCTTATATGTTAATTTTGTTTACTCTTTAGCTTGCATATCTAATTTACAGTCATGATTACTTGCCTGCATACTTTATTTACAAGCTACTTGCATCTGTTTGTTTTATTTCTTTTACCAGCTCATATATTTGCTTTGTCTTGTAACTTGATATTTGTATTATATTTATTTTCTTTTATTTTGTTTCTCTAACCTGCATAAGTTTAGATATTTTATGTACTTTTACTTTGTATTGTCTCATAACTTTGCTTTACTTTTACTACTTGCCTGCATGTTATATCTTATTTTTGTTCTTAGCTTATTCTAGTTATTAATTATAAACTTTACTTATGAATTAAGTTTTATTTCTAGTACAAGTGCTTGTTATTATTACACTTATTATTTTAAACTTAAATTATCAATACTAAATTTACTTCTTATTATTTCAAACTTATGAAAATCTTTGTTATAATACTTATTTTATTTCAAACTTACAAATCTTAGTTTTCCAAAACATAGGTTTAAAATAGCAATTCCTATTTATTTAAAATCAATTGTAAAGATATTACATTATTATTATTGTTTAAATAAAACTCATTACTAAATTGAAAATAAATTTTCAAAGAAACTATCTCTTTAAAATATAAATACTTATTTATTAAGCTATATTTTAAAAAAAAACAAAACAAAACTTTTTATTTAATTTAAACTCTAGGCTAAACCATTTTAAACAAATTAAACTTTATCTTGAGTATTTTTAAGATCATATTATTATTTATTCAATATTAGATTTCCAAATCATCAAAAATAGTAGAATTAGAAAACACCGCTTTATCTATTAAATTTAAAAACAAAACTTATATATTTATAATATATACCAATATATACATATATACATTATAAATAGAAACAATTTAAATTAGCTTTTAAATAGAAAAATTATCAGATAAATATTTATTTAAAAGAAGATGAATAAATCAATTCAAATTATTATCAAATCAATTTAATTTTTAATGTAGATTATTGAATTGACATTGCCCCTAATTTCCGGGATATCACATTCCTCCCCCCTTAAAATAATTTCGTCCCCGAAATTTAAAACAAAGGTAATTTAATAACCTAATTAAAGATTTAATTTCAAACACATGCATATATCAACCATAAACTAACAATCGTAGCAATCGATTCATCCAAACAAACAAATCTAACTATCCAGACAAAATTCTAAATAGAATTTTCTCGAGTTTCCCCAAGTATAAATACCAGGATACTCGCTCTACAGAATCCAAAAAACTAATACTACTACTAAACTACAGAGTTCCCACTCATCTAGATCTACAAAACAAATCAAAATATCAGACCAAACTCAAGTCTGACCCAACAACCGAAATTCCCTGAACTACTGGCTCTAAAATCAAAGATAGATCTTACACGTACTCCCTCAGAGATACGTGAAACACTCCGAATTCCAAATTATCCAAACTGACAATTCAATCCTGAAGATCAAACACTTATCCAAAATCAAATTTCCGACTTAGGAATCCCAATTCGTTCGTTTTTTATCTACAAAACTCTTCGGACGATCCTGGGCTTCCTTCATCTTTCCTGATCAGCTCAACCCTTGCTTATGTCCTTAAAACAAACTGAACCAAAGACAATCCAACAAATTGATCTTTCAAAGATCAACCAAAACTCAGAATATAACTCTATTCCAAATTAGAAAATAGAACTCACTTCTCGCATCTAGAAAAGATAGAACACGAGCACTCCAAACTGGCCTCAGGTTCTGAGAAATTTCCCGTAGAACTCTCTAATCCAAACACTGCAATTCCCAGTCACTTCCACTTTAAACCATCTGCCACCATGCTTCCACTGCGCAACTCTGACTGAATAGATGAAAACGCTGATTATGAACTCAAGCATGGACTGGTCAACACATTCCAACATTAGGGTTCCACCGATCAAAAAGAAAACTCTTAAGTTCCTTCAAATCCGAACTACTTTACCAAACTCAATTTCCAGATGTTGACAAAACTCTAACTTCCAGAAGACATCTAGAAAAATCTCTGAAACCCCAAAAGAACACCCAAACCATCGCAAGTCACTTTTTGCGATCGATACAGCCAAATTCCAAAGATACTACTTTCTTTTTACAAATCAGATTAGCTTACACTTATGTGGCCAATCCATCGAAGAAACGGGTCAACATAATTACTTCTGAATTCCATTCCAGAAAACTGCTAAGCCAGAAGATCTCTTGCCAACACCGAAAACATCCCAAGCTGCATTGCTGCCACAGATGCTAAGATTTCCTATCCAAAGCTCTTCGAGAAACTCGGACCTCAAAGCAAACAAAAACACCCAGCTGAACACAGCCACAACACCGAAGCAGTCAATCTTCCTTACTTGTTCCAAAGAAACATCGTCGGAGACATCCATAGTCACTGTGTCTCATTACACAGCTACTATACCTTGATGTATCAAAATATCTTGACTTACTTCTATCCACCCGACAGATCCAACTCTAGCTCAACCAAACTCTTACACTTCAAAGATGAACTCCGAACCTTAACAGGTTTCCTTCAGAGATAAATGAAATCCTTACACCGTCCAAAACTTACTCGAGACAGTATTAGGCCTATAGTCTCGACAATTACACTTCCAACCATTTATAGTTGTGTTACACACCACTACCTGTCTACCTTTATGACACATTGGAAAACCTGAACAGGTAACCCAACAAATAGGTAGAAACATATATATATATATATATATATATATATATATATATATATATATATATATAAACACACACACACACACATATATATAACAAAATTACGAATATGCTCCCTCAGGAAAGAAAACACTCAAGAGCCTAGGTATTCACTCAACTAGCGCTCTGATACCACTGTAACGACCCGACTTCCTACGCCCAGGAAGACGTATGGTTCTTAAAGAAAGAAAGGGATGAGAAAATAGAAAAGATAGAAAAGAAAGAATAACAACATAAGAATCTCACAGCGGAACGAATAAATTATAATAATCACATAAGTATTTACATAATATATGTAACGACCCGCTGTTTTGGACCATTCAAATCGACGATAAAACCATACATATCCGACTTGAATAATTCAAAATACCGAATTGTTAATTTAAATTTGGCAAAACTTAAAATATATAGTAAATAAATCAATCACAGATCACAAACACAGAGTAATATAATGCAGCGGAATAGATAAAGAATAGTAGTTCATGAAGCTACTATATACATCAGAGTTAGAAATAGAATACAACTGAATATCTTAGATGCAGTGAAGTCTCCAGTATGCGCAGATGACTTCTCTGAACCAATCAACAGAATGACTGGAAGGATAGATGGCTGGATCTTCAAGTAAAACTCCAACTTCGAAGGTGAGTCTCAAATGCTGTATCACTCGGTCTGACCTGAGCGTAACCAAAAACATTGAACACTCGAGTCAGGATTAACATTCTTATGTAAGTAAATCTAACTCAAGTGAAATATCAACTGAAATACAATAACTTAAAGGATGTTTGGGATAACCATCCTCCAAGGGTCCATAGAACTATCTACAAGGTAGAAATATACACTATAACACCGTGGTCATTTCAACTTAATTTATACTTCAAAACCGAATACCATTTTCACTTCAAATATCTCTATATTTCCCGAAATAGTATTCATATATATATTAAATAATTTATAAAGTAAAGTATTTTCAATTTCCTCAACTTAACAAATCGTTTCAACATCAACCCGGCCTTCCCATTCAAATTTCATTCAATCTAAATTTATCAATTTAAATTCAACTCAATTTCTAAAATAACCACTTCAATTTTATCAATCTCAAATTCGGATTTATAATCACAAATACCCCTTTATATTTCCATATATTTTAAAACTTTAAATATTCAACGTTTCAAACTAAATTTTTATTCAATTTAGTTTCCTAAACAATACATACAAATTTGGTTCAATCTAAAATTTCACTTTAATTCAATTTGGTTTCTAAATGACAAATTCAACTATATTGATTTCACATACAGATCCAGATCTCAAAATAAACCATTTAAATTCCAATATAGTTCAAGGCTTGAATATTTAAAAGTTCAATATAACATTTTCATATAGATCTCGATTAAATCTTATTATTATTTAGTCTTGAAGTACTCCCTTATTAGATTCAATATCGTTTAAGTAACCTTAATTACATTTTACTCAATATTTTCTTTAATTTATTTAAACGTGAAATATTCATTAAATCACTTATATCAAAAATCTAGTTACAAAATCATACCCTTAAATTTCCAATTCAATAATTTCAAATAAATTTAATTAAATAAATCCTTATTTAAATATCATTTTTAATAAACCCAATTTATCACCCAATCTTAATTATTCAATTTATTACCAGAAAATCTATTTGAAATATAGATCTACATAAATACTCAACCATATTATATGGATTAAATCAATCTAATTTGAGTCAATATTTACGACTAAATCTATATATAAAATTTCCATTTGTAAAATATCTTAAGAATCAAAATTTTATTAAACCATATATTTCTTTCCAAAATTATAGAAATTATTTTCAAAATATTTATATGGACCAACGGTATCTGTATATATATCCCATCATATAGTCAAGTGCTACGGATATTTATCATTTCAATCCGTACACTAATAATATACGGGTGGATATCATTTCAACCCGTAATCCCAAATACAATTAAATGAAAATCGCTTGGGTTTATCATTTCAACCCATAACGATTTTCTCCTATTCTAAAGTCCGTTCGGGTATGTATCATTTCAATCCATAGTGATTTTTATACTAACAGGGAACTTGCAGAGTGATAACAGATATGAAAATAATAATAACAATAGGCATATATCATCAAATAAATATAAACAACAATAGGATATGGTGTCATATCCCATAAGTGAACAGTTACAGATAATATCATATATAGCAATTTAAATAACTACAGCCTCATATTCCACTTGTCGTTTCAATTTAAATCAAATTTAATAAATAAAAGAACGTTAATCGTGAGTGATTGCTCACCTTTTGAGGCTAGGGATGATTTGACGATAAAATGAGCTATGGATCCAGTCATGAATTTCAAAGCAAAGCTAGAATGATACGAGTTCAATGGGCAAGCTGATAATACGAATAGACGAAAACAAATCAAAAATCGGATTGACGAAGGTCGAAGGTATAAATGAACATATATATAACTATATATACTATATACAAATCATATACAACTTATAATTTAAAATAAACACATAACTTCCAAAATCTATATATACACACTTAACTATATAGATTCAATATTTTATTTAACTTCTATAAAATGAAGTCCTATACGTATCAATTATATATATTGGATGACCTATATAAATATATCGCATGTACACTTATACTCATCTCATTTTAAAAAAATTTAATACAAAAGTTTTCATATATCATTATAAATCCAATATTTAAAAAAAACCCAATATATACTATCTTCGAACTTTTCAAATGAGATATACACATAACTTACCAACTTATATAGCCTTATATATTTAAACAATATTATAATATTTAGAAACAAATAAAAGCCATGTATATATGCGGGCATGTAGCCTTACAACATGGTGCACGGTTAATCAACATAGGCATGCCTATATACATATTTTTAACGGATTTATGTAATATGTACTGTAACTTTTTATAACTGTCAAAAAATGCTTATACCTATATACTACCCAAAATACATAAGTTATGTTGTCTCTAAAATGATGCAGACGACCCAAAATCATGCGAATTAATACATATAATTTACACCAACTAACCAAAATATAATTTTTTCTTCTTTTTATTTTCTTTTTAAAACTAAGTATATAATATATAAAATTTAAGATCAATAAAATAAAATAAGAATTCATATCCATATAACTGACAGATGCACCGATATATATATATATGTAACTAACTTACCTATTATCTTGTAAATCTATATTAACATATTTACTTACCGTACCAGATAAAATTTTCAATTGTTCAAAGGATATCCTAAGATAAACGGCTAGAAGAGTTGATAAACAGTATATAAAATATATGTCAACCTATATGTATACGAACTAACAACGTTTGTATATATAATATAAACAAAATACTTGTTTGCACCAAAATTGGTCACAAACCCCGATGAATGTGAAAGCACCAGTGTTGGAATATAAATCAGCAATATCCAAACACAAATCACAGATCTAAGTAGCAAAATAGTAAATGTAAACAAGAACACACGATTTATAGTGGTTCGGCTATCTCCGGCCTACGTCCACTTCAAAGGTTTTTCCTTTTATTGATGTTCTTCGCTGATTACAATCGATTACAGCGGATTACAATGAATTATAGTTCTGGAATTCGAGTACAACGGTGGTTGTTGAGTGCCAAGTAGAGCCTTGGTGGAGTCTTGGAGCTTCAGAGTCTTGATCTTGCCAAAGAGAATCCCCTCCCTTTTCTGAATGAGCTGGAGGTCTATTTATAGGCGTAGGCTGCTGCTATCTCGCTGAAAACTCGGGAGACCTCTTCTGGCACGTGAGGGGGCCCATACGTACGGTCTCGGGAAGTTTGGGCCCACTTTGGCATCGGTTCGAACTCCATTCGAATCGATCAAGAATTCATCCAATCGAGGTGAAATTTGGCGTGGACATTCTTCATCATGTATGCAAGCGTCTGTGAAAATTTCATGGCATTTGGATCAACAGGTTGGGAGATATAATGGATTCGAATTTGGGTTTATGGGATAGCTGTTTGGTTCGAACCCATGTGTTCGAACCGATAGCTTCGAATCCATCATAGCACGCGACTTCGTGGTGACGTGGAGCGCCTTCTTCGAATCGATCCGGACTTCACTCCGTGTTGACCGCTTCGACTCCATACATCTCGGCGCATTCGAACCGATGGATGACACGTCATCGTGGTTGGTTGACCCAGTGGGTTCGAATGGAGCTACACAGGATGGGTTCGAAGATGGATGGGTTCGAAGCATGGCTCACGGAAGGGTTCGAAGCATGGCTCTGTGATGGGTTCGAAGTAGGGCTTTGTGATGGGTTCGAAGTAAGGCTATCTGGGGTTTACTTGATGGAGTCGAGGCGAGGTTCTAGCTGATGGATTCGAACGTCGTCTTTCTTATCGATTCGAACTTGGTGGGTTCGAATTAGTTGGTTTCGAAGTGGAGTCGAACCGATGGATGCGAACTCCATCGATTCGAACTTTGGTACACGGATATGGGTTCGAGGCGCGGCCTCACTCCTTGGGTTCGAACTAGATGGGTTCGAACATAAGTAGGGTGATGGTTTCGAACAGAGCAATGTCCATTCTTCTCCACTTGAATTCATCATAACTTGAGCATACGACCTCGGATTGACTTGAAATTTGAGATGCAGACTTCTATGATCTTTCTTGTCGTGTCTTATCAATTGTGGCCCGTTCCAGACTCGGACAAAATTCATCGATATCCATGGTTATCCTGCAATGCATGGTTGATATTCATGAATAGTAATCATTGATTTTTAGTAAATTTTGGATATCTCAACTTTGCCAAAAGTTGGGATAACATTTTGCCCCCCAAAACATGCCTTTTTGTAAAAGGTATGTTTTGAATGGTCTTATATCAAGTGTGATAAATTCATGTTTCACTCATAGCTGTGGCATTATCAATCAAGTTTGTGGCTGTTCGAAGCCAAATCAATGTTCGTTCTTCCCGTAGGAGTTGAGAATGAAGTTTCATGGTCTCTCCGGACCACTACTGGCTGCTCTGAACCCTTACTAAGTCCATTCTAGACTTAGTGATTGAATAGAAAGATCCTATTGCTCTCTGGCGTTGCCTTCTATCCCTTGCACTCCGGTCCCGGTTAGGACATATAGCGATATCATGGTCGTTCGGGACCGATCATAGCCTCTCCGGGCTCTTGTTGGATCCCATTCTGTCACTCTCCGGTGAAGGGGAAACAACGCTCAAGTGAGTCGATCCTGTCGCTCTCCGGCGAAGCAACTCACTTCTTGCACTCCAGTTCAGTGTATCTGAACATTAAGCGATGTCATGGTCGTTCGGGACCGATCATAGCCTCTCCGGGCTCTTGCTGGATCCCATCCTGTCACTCTCCGGTGAAGGGGAAACAGCGCTTAAGTGAGTCGATCCTGTCGCTCTCCGGCGAAGCAACTCACTTCTTGCACTCCGGACCCCGTCTCTCCGGGTAGGGTCATAAAGCGATCATGTTTATATGTAATGTTCATCCTTTGACTCTCCGGTCAAAAGGTTTATTTCAAGAAGTTCTAATTTATTTATTAAAATTCAAGTTCCAGATGCTCAATCTCAAACATCAGAGAAAAACTAAAGATTGCCTCTCCGGGCGTAGCGGTTTATCTCCATCTCAGAGCATGCCTAGGGATTTCTCCGGTTCCCGTACATGTGTAAGTGGAGCGATCGTTTATTCTGAAAATAAATTTAAATAAAATTATTCGACCGAATTCCAAATCCTGGACTTGGCCCTTGCCATCTTTGATCAGTTGATGACGAGTCGTGATCCCGATCCAGGATCGTTCCTGCAAGGTGGAGGCGGTAGTTGTTCATGTCTCGTTGCCGCTGTCCGTTCTCTGACATATTGTGGCAATCTACCACCTCTGGCATGCTCTTCCACCTCATCCTTTAGGTGACGGCATTCATCTGTGGTGTGCCCATCCAGCTCATGGAACAGGCAATATTTTCCAGTCCTGCGCTCCCGCTCGGTGGGATCCCTTACAGGTGGCTTTCGATAGTGAAGTTGCCCCCTGGTTTCAGTGAAGACTCTTTCTAGACTTGTATTCAGATCGGTGTACTGTCTGAATCTTGGCTCTCGGAATTTCTTCCGTTTATCAGGACTATCACGTCTGTCACCCTGTTTCCTTTTTCCCTTGTCCGCTCCGGACTGCTCTCCGGAGGTTCCTATGCTTTTTGTGGCATTTATTTCACGACTCTCCACTCGTGATTCTTCTAACCGAATGAACTTTTCAGCTTTATGAAAGAATTCTCCAAGATCCTGCGGTGGATCTTTAGTTAGAGAATCTTTAAACTTGGTGCCTTCCGCGACTCCTGCCACCGCCGCCATCAAAATCATTGATGGATCCGGGCGATCCACAGAAGTCACTGTCACGTTGAATCTGAGTAGAAAATCTTTTATGGACTCTCCGGTCCTCTGCTTGATTGTTGCTAAAGTCATCACACTCTTGGGTCGCGTCACGTGGACCCTGAACTGTCTCATGAAGCAATCAACGAGCTCGCTCCATGTTCCAATTGATCCAGTCTCTAGTTGTCTGAACCATAGTGAAGCTAAATCTGTCAAATATAGAGGGAAGCATCGTGCCATCACTTCCTCGGATGCCCCCAGCACCTCCATGTGCCTGATATACCTTGTGATGTGCATGGTCGGGTCTGACCTTCCGTCATAGGGATCTAGCGCTGGTAATTTGAACTTTGGAGGGTTCCTTGCGTTTCGGATGTTTGGAGTGAATGGACTCCGACTAACTTCTTCTAGCCCTCCGCTAGGCAATCCTCCTATCATGATTCGTCGCATTAGGCCTATCATTCTCTCATCTCCGTCTAGGGGTTGCCCCCTTGTCAAGTTTCTGTCCTGCCCCCCGAGCCTTGAAGGGAATTCCGGTATGTACTCTTCTGGTGGCTCGTTGGCGTATGCATTGGCTCCTGTCTGTTGTGCTCCGTCTGTTGGTCTTCCAGTATCGGACCCTGAGGGTCTGCCCCCAAGGCCTTGTTGACCACCTTCAACCCCTGTATTCTGGCCTTGAGCCTGTCCTTCATTTGCATCTGCAATCCTGATTCCTTGTCCCGTACTCATAGCTGTTGTAGTTGGTCCAAGGTTTTGCATATTTGCCGCCCTCATCTGCTCGAGGAAATTCTGCAGCATCTCCTGTTGAATCTTCATTATGCTTTCGCGCAATGAATTAGCCATAGCCTCCATCTCGTCTCTAGTGATGTAGACGGAAGCTTGTCCTTCTCCTGATCCGGAGGATGCCTCTTGGCTTCCTCCTTGTTGGCTTCTATCAATTCTCTGTCTTGTTTGTCGAGTCATTGCTCTGAATTGGAGTTCTTCAAACTTTTGAATCTGAATTCCGAATCTAATGTAGCGGGTGCTAGTTTTTCTCAGTGAAAGCACCAAAGTGTTTGCACCAAAATTGGTCACAAACCCCGATGAATGTGAAAGCACCAGTGTTGGAATATAAATCAGCAATATCGAAACACAAATCACAGATCTAAGTAGCAAAATAGTAAATGTACACAAGAACACACGATTTATAGTGGTTCGGCTATCTCCGGCCTACGTCCACTTCAAAGGTTTTTCCTTTTATTGATGTTCTTCGCTGATTACAATCGATTACAGCGGATTACAATGAATTATAGTTCTGGAATTCGAGTACAACGGTGGTTGTTGAGTGCCAAGTAGAGCCTTGGTGGAGTGTTTGAGCTTCAGAGTCTTGATCTTGCCAAAGAGAATCCCCTCCCTTTTCTGAATGAGCTGGAGGCCTATTTATAGGCGTAGGCTGCTGCTATCTCGCTGAAAACTCGGGAGACCTCTTCTGGCACGTGAGGGGGCCCATACGTACGGTCTCGGGAAGTTTGGGCCCACTTTGGCATCGGTTCGAACTCCATTCGAATCGATCAAGAATTCATCCAATCGAGGTGAAATTTGGCGTGGACATTCTTCATCATGTATGCAAGCGTCTGTGAAAATTTCATGGCATTTGGATCAACAGGTTGGGAGATATAATGGATTCGAATTTGGGTTTATGGGATAGCTGTTTGGTTCGAACCCATGTGTTCGAACCGATAGCTTCGAATCCATCATAGCACGCGACTTCGTGGTGACGTGGAGCGCCTTCTTCGAATCGATCCGGACTTCACTCCGTGTTGACCGCTTCGACTCCATACATCTCGGCGCATTCGAACCGATGGATGACATGTCATCGTGGTTGGTTGACCCAGTGGGTTCGAATGGAGCTACACAGGATGGGTTCGAAGATGGATGGGTTCGAAGCATGGCTCACGGAAGGGTTCGAAGCATGGCTCTGTGATGGGTTCGAAGTAGGGCTTTGTGATGGGTTCGAAGTAAGGCTATCTGGGGTTTACTTGATGGAGTCGAGGCGAGGTTCTAGCTGATGGATTCGAACGTCGTCTTTCTTATCGATTCGAACATGGTGGGTTCGAATTAGTTGGTTTCGAAGTGGAGTCGAACCGATGGATGCGAACTCCATCGATTCGAACTTTGGTACACGGATATGGGTTCGAGGCGCGGCCTCACTCCATGGGTTCGAACTAGATGGGTTCGAACATAAGTAGGGTGATGGTTTCGAACAGAGCAATGTCCATTCTTCTCCACTTGAATTCATCATAACTTGAGCATACGACCTCGGATTGACTTGAAATTTGAGATGCAGACTTCTATGATCTTTCTTGTCGTGTCTTATCAATTGTGGCCCGTTCCGGACTCGGACAAAATTCATCGATATCCATGGTTATCCTGCAATGCATGGTTGATATTCATGAATAGTAATCATTGATTTTTAGTAAATTTTGGATATCTCAACTTTGCCAAAAGTTGGGATAACAATACTTTTCTTACAAGCGAATAAAACGACACTCCTAACCCAAAAAAAAAAACAAAGCTTTAGAAATGTTCTGTTAAAACCAAACCGAAATCGATATTTATCTCAACAGATTTTACTTTGTATATTCAGCTTATATAAAACCGTACGTATATATATTATACCTTACAGTGTAAATCCTGGAGCAGCTATTTTTTGGAGAAGTGGAAGAGCGGTGACTGGAAGCGGGAAAGAAAAGAGAAGACCGGGTTGCGGATTGGGTCGCCTGCTGCACGATGGTGCTTGGTAGAGACTGGCACAAGCGAAGGTGGTAGAGGAACGTGGCCGAGGGTGTTCGCTCGCATGGGCTGCTGACGTCATGGCCGTGGAGATCGGTTACTGGTTTTGAGGTGGAAGGCCAGGCCGGAGTGGTGGACCGGTTGATGGGTTGTGACGTTGTGGCTTGGGTGGTGGCTAGGAAGATTGAAAGTTGCGTGAGTAGTGGAAGGGATCTGGAAAAAAAAATGGTGGAGCAAAAAGAAAATGCCAGAGGAATAAGAATGATTTGTCACCTTTTAAAGAATAGTAACCAAGCAATCAACGAAACGAACTGATACCAATACGTGCAAATAAAGAATTTAGCAACAGTCACAAGCATTGATTTCGAAAAATCAATAAAGCAATTGATGCTCTGATTTGGCGTTTCAAATATTTGAAACCCATGGAAAGAAAATAAAGTCACAATTTAAAGGTAACGTGATGTATACAATAAAAATGAAAACGTATACAAAAATATAAAGTTTTTCAAAAGCAAAAGAAACGTAAAGCTGCCCATTAATTCATCAAAACGTTATTTAAGTAATAAATTGAAATGAGTATACAAATAAAAGTAATTGTAACGGTCAATAGTTGATTTAGCTATACACTTAAGGCAATAAATTTTTGTTTGTTTGTACAACACATAATGAGTTTTGAAAGTCAAGGATATAAAAATGGATAAAAGGAAAGAAATCAGGAAATTTTGTGAGCAATAGCTTTCCAAGGAAAGGTAGGCTTACATTATATATACATGCTGAGATT
Source organism: Allium cepa (assembly GCA_030765085.1). Lineage (NCBI taxonomy): Eukaryota > Viridiplantae > Streptophyta > Magnoliopsida > Asparagales > Amaryllidaceae > Allium > Allium cepa. The sequence continues at coordinate 153,725,680 of CM060945.1, forward strand.
ATTAGGCACGTTCAAAAATTTTGAAGCAAATGAAGGAATTGGAAATAAAAAAATGAAAGAAATTTGAAAAGTCCGTAGCTATGATTTAGCCAAAATTTATTAAAGCCATTTACTAGGAAGGTTGGAACCGAAATAATAGGGAGAGGAAGGCACATTAAATTTGATGACAAAGTTGTGTTCAGATCTATAAGCAAGTGGTTTATATATTTAGGCCTTATGAAAGCGAGGGAAGGAACGGATGCTACTAGCTTGATGATTTGAGATTCTTTCAAGCGTTAAAATAAAAAGTAAAGAGAGACCAGAATAAACGCACCACCATAAATATAAATATATGCTTCAATTGCAAAAGAAACGTATAGAGAAAATTATGGGTAGTGGGAAAGGTAAAGTCAGTGCACGAAACTACAAGGAATAATAAAAGCAAGGTCGATGATCTCAAATTTATTAATGGTTACGAATGGAAAAGTCTACCTGAATTGGAGAAGTATTAAGCAATAGAAATCTTTAACGGTAGTAAAAAGAAACCGTTACGCACTGATTCAGAAATCTATTAAAGCAATTAATAGCTTGAATTGGACAGCACGTTTTCTCAATTAAATAAACTTCCATAAAATTATTTGAAAATTTACAATCTTCTATATTTAAATATACGTATTCTAAATATATAAACATTTTATTTAAAAATTCAATTATTATAAGATTTCACAAATATTCAATTAAATACGTTATAGAATCAATTAAAATTGTTAAAATTTTCCGGGTCGTTACACTCTCCCCCACTCAAAACTTTTCGTCCCCGAAAAGAAAGGAGGTAGGAGAATAAAACAACCAGAAAAAAAGGCTTGAAAGCCAAGATAAACAATAAATTTTAAAACTATATAAATTTTATTTAAAATATTTATTTGAAAATTTCATTTGAAATTAAACTTTCTTTAATATTTAATCCTTCTCAAACTCCTTTGCAAACAATTATTTACATTATTACTTCTATTTACAAAGACTATTGAAAATATTAAATCCAAAATTTATGAAATTTTTAATTTTTCTCAAGATACCTTTCAAATATTATCAATAAATTAAAATTTATTTTCTTTAGACATGTTTTATTAAATTAAGAACTTTAAAATTATTTATACCACTAAAATTTTCTATTAAACCATGTAGTATATAAATAAAAAATATTTAAAAGATTATATTCAAAAAGAAAGGAAGGTAGATTCAGGAAACCGAAAATAGGTGAATAAATAAGCTGAGCAGATACGGTAGATGCAAGGAATAGTATCGGGCATGAATAATTAATCTAGAACCATAAGAATTTGAATTTCAAATATTAATTCAAAACTTCTTTGTTGGGAAAAATACTTTTATAATAAATACCTTTATAATAATACTTTTAAAATAAAATACTATTATATCGACATAAATTTTCCTTTCGAAAATACTTTTATAACTCGATGTTCCAACAAGTTTATCCTCATTCTTGCAGACTCTGGCCATGCGTTGATCAGGCGCAAAGCTAGAATTCTTCAAGTACTTAGTAGACTTGTTTCAACACCCAGTGAAAATACTTGAAAACCTTTAAAAACAGATATGGAAAGTACAATCCAAACAAACAACCAAACCAAAACCTTTGTCCGATCATGGTTCGCAGATACACAATGGTTACGCCTGGGTCCCCCAGGAAACAATCCATATCCGTAAGCTTTCTCAGCCCTGCGAGTTACGCCATGATGACTAGTAGAGTGCAGGATACAAAATGGTTACGCCTGGATCCCCCAGGAAACAATCCGTACCCCTAGGCAAGACTCAGCCAGGCACTTGCGCTACTATTCGCGACCTACACAAATTGCAGGATACACAACGGATACGCCTGGATCACCCAGGAAACAATCCGTACCCCTAGGCAAGACTCAGCCAGGCAATAGCGCTATGCATCCGCGAGAGAAAAAAATGAAACCGTGGGTTATGCCACGGTGGGAACACTCGAGTATTACATCCGAAAAACCGAAAATCAGAGAGAATAATATCGATAGAATGAATCCACGATGTGGCCACAAATCAGATATCAAGCAGAAGGCACTTTCCATATCTTTACTTGGAAAATATATATCATATAGTACCTTTTCAAATACTTTCAAATATCGTACTTATATAAAGTCCATATATATAGGATTTCATTTTTCCCAAATCGAATACTTTCCAAAATCAATATTAGATCAAATCATACTTATATAGACTTCGATTATATAAAATCTCTTTCCAAATTGAGTACCTTTCAAATCATTAGATTTCAAATCAACTTCATACTTATACAATCCATTTTATATAAGTTCGACCACTCCCAAATCAAGTGCTTAATAATATAAGGTTCTCAAATTTCAAATCATTTCAATATCAATTCAGTTTCAAAATCATATATGATTTCACCAAATTTTCTTCCAAATTAAATATCTAAATTTCAAAGTTCCCGAAATAATAAGTTTAGAGAATTATCCCAGTTTCCAAATTTATAACTATCCCTTTAAAACTTTCAAACTATCTATTTATAGTTGAAATATTCAATTTACCTTTCTGAAAACTATTATTCAAAACTATATATATTTTTTCAAAACATTTCAAACTAAATTTATATTCTTTATCAAACATTTTATAGTCTTCGAAATTTCTTAGTTTTAAAATTTTAGACCTTGACTTGGAAGTGTTCGAACCTTCAAAATGATAAGGGGAAATCACATTTTCAATTCAAGAGTTGAAAATCAATAACAAATCAATTTCAATATATAGGGTTATACCAAACCAAATTCGAAACTCGAGGACTGAACACCGGTCTCACTTTAAATTGTTTCAAATATATACTTCGGAATTTGAAATCAAAAACGGTTTTACAAAATCACTTGCATAGCGAAGCTATTAAAGTGGCCTCTCCCCCACTCTGAAACTCGAAAATTAATGTCGATGATGCGTGCACTCATCACCGAAATTATTTTCCAGCGACATAAGTGAGTTCTGAACTTCTATTTTCTTGAAAACTTCTTTGAAATTTCTTCAAAATTATTGGAACTCATTTTAAACATTTCTTATTTGGAAAAATACCTTTAAATCGTATTATTTTTATATATTTTCCAAAATCTTAAATCCAAATTCAAAATACCAGAATTCAATTCTCGAATTTCAAATTTAACCCTTCAGTTGTAAATCATTTTTATATAAATCAATTTCTTACAAGTTTTCAAATTTTCAAATCCTTTCAAAACTTTTATATATATAGAATAACTTTTCTTATTTGTTTTATATATAGGTATATAATCCTTATCGAAAACATTTTCACTTTTATATATAGAATAAAATCATAGTTATCAAAATAATAATTTCGTATAAAACAATTTTAAAATACAACAAACCCGATTTTCAAAGGATGATTCAAGAATGGATTTCAAAACAAAGATAAAGATTTAATTTAGAGGAACTCTAATCAATAGAATCCTGATTCGAAGATAGGCTCAAACAAAGTTGAGAAAATCAAATTACAAAATAGAAGATGGATATACTTCTATAAATCTCGGGCGACCTTAACCGGGTCAACCGTGACTTCAGGAATATAATTGATGCGGAATTCTAAAGCAAATCGACATTCGATTGCCAGAGATAGAATTCGGCATACCAAGATATAGCAGCATCGTAAACCGAGGATACAGAAATCTCCGGTGAATCAATGCCAATTGTAAAGGAGTTTTCACCCCTTTACAATTCATTCCGTGGAGTTATGGGATACTCCAGAATCAAACGAATATAAATAGGGAGAGACAAGAATGAATTTCGGAACCAAGGGACATTCCAAAATTCAAAGGAAATCAAGTCAAAAAGAAGGGATTCAACTCGAACGAAAGTGATTCTGTAAATGAATTTACCATATATGCTAGGTTTTCCCTAGAGCCAAAGCTCTGATACCAACTGTAACGACCCGCTGTTTTGGACCATTCAAATCGACGATAAAACCATACATATCCGACTTGAATAATTCAAAATACCGAATTGTTAATTTAAATTTGGAAAAACTTAAAATATATAGTAAATAAATCAATCACATATCACAAACACAGAGTAATATAATGCAGCGGAATAGATAAAGAATAGTAGTTCATGAAGCTACTATATACATCAGAGTTAGAAATAGAATACAACTGAATATCTTAGATGCAGTGAAGTCTCCAGTATGCGCAGATGACTTCTCTGAACCAATCAACCGAATGACTGGAAGGATAGATGGCTGGATCTTCAAGTAAAACTCCAACTTCGAAGGTAAGTCTCAAATGCTGTATCACTCGGTCTGACCCGAGCGTAAAGCAAAAACACAAAACACTCGAGTCAGGATTAACATTCTTATATAAGTAAATCTAACTCAAGTGAAATATCAACAGAAATACAATAACTTAAAGGATGTTTGGGATAACCATCCTCTAAGGGTCCATAGAACTATCTACAAGGTAGAAATATACACTATAACACCGTGGTCATTTCAACTTAATTTATACTTCAAAACCAAATATCATTTTCACTTCAAATATCTCTATATTTCCCAAAATAGTATTCATATATATATTAAATAATTTATAAAGTAAAGTATTCTCAATTTCCTCAACTTAACAAATCGTTTCAACATCAACCCGACCTTCCCATTCAAATTTCATTCAATCTAAATTTATTAATTTAAATTCAACTCAATTTCTAAAATAACCACTTCAATTTTATCAGTCTCAAATTCGGATTTATAATCACAAATACCCCTTTATATTTCCATATATTTTAGAACTTTAAATATTCAACGTTTCAAACTAAATTTTTATTCAATTTAGTTTCCTAAACAATACATACAAATTTGGTTCAACCTAAAATTTCACTTTAATTCAATTTGGTTTCTAAATGACAAATTAGTCTATATTGATTTCACATACAGATCCAGATCTCAAAATAAACCATTTAAATTCCAATATAGTTCAAGGCTTGAATATTTAAAAGTTCAATATAACATTTTCATATAGATCTCGATTAAATCTTATTATTATTTAGTCTTGAAGTACTCCCTTATTAGATTCAATATCGTTTAAGTAACCTTAATTACATTTTACTCAATATTTTCTTTAATTTATTTAAACGTGAAATATTCATTAAATCACTTATATCACAAATCCAGTTACAAAATCATACCCTTAAATTTCCAATTCAATAATTTCAAATAAATTTAATTAAATAAATCCTTATTTAAATATCATTTTTAATAAACCCAATTTATCGCCCAATCTAAATTATTCAATTTATTACCAGAAAATCTATTTGAAATATAGATCTACATAAATACTCAACCATATTTTATGGATTAAATCAATCTAATTTAAGTCAATATTTACGACTAAATATATATATATATAAAATTTCCATTTGTAAAATATCTTAAGAATCAAAATTTTATTAAACCATATATTTCTTTCCAAAATTATAGAAATTATTTTCAAAATATTTATATGGACCAACGGTATCTGTATATATATCCCATCATATAGTCAAGTGCTACGGATATTTATCATTTCAATCCGTACACTAAAAATATATGGGTGGATATCATTTCAACCCGTAATCCCAAATTCAATTAAATGAAAATCGCTTGGGTTTATCATTTCAACCCATAACGATTTTCTCCTATTCTAAAGTCCGTTCGGGTATGTATCATTTCAACCCATAGTGATTTTTATACTAACAGGGAACTTGCAGAGTGATAACAGACATGAAAATAATAATAACAATAGGCATATATCATCAAATAAATATAAACAATAGAATATGGTGTCATATCCCATAAGTGAACAGTTACAGATAATATCATATATAGCAATTTAAATAACTACAGCCTCACATTCCAATTGTCGTTTCAATTTAAATCAAATTTAATAAATAAAAGAACGTTAATCGTGAGTGATTGCTCACCTTTTGAGGCTAGGGATGATTTGACGATAAAATGAGCTATGGATCCAGTCATGAATTTCACAGCAAAGCTAGAATGATACGAGTTCGGACAAGCTGATAATACGAATAGACGAAAACAAATCAAAAATCGGATTGATGAAGGTCGAAGGTATAAATGAACATATATATAACTATATATACTATATACAAATCATGTACAACTTATAATTTAAAATAAACACATAACTTCCAAAATCTATATATACACACTTAACTATATAGATTCAATATTTTATTTAACTTCTATAAAATGAAGTCCTATACGTATCAATTATATATATTGGATGACCTATATAAATATATCGCATGTACACTTATACTCATCTCATTTTAAAAATCAATATTTAATACAAAAGTTTTCATATATAATTATAAATCCAATATTTAAAAAAAACCCAATATATACTATCTTCGAACTTTTCAAATGAGATATACACATAACCTACCTACTTATATAGAATTATATATTTAAACAATATTATAATATTTAGAAACAAATAAAAGCCATGTATATATGCGGGCATGTAGCCTTACAACATGGTGCACGATTAATCAATACAAGCATGCCTATATACATATTTTTAACGGATTTATGTAATATGTACTGTAACTTTTTATAACTGTCAAAAAATGCTTATACCTATATACTACCCAAAATACATAAGTTATGTTGTCTCTAAAATGATGCAGACGACCCAAAATCATGCGAATTAATACATATAATTTACACCAACTAACCAAAATATAATTTTTTCTTCTTTTTATTTTCTTTTTAAAACTAAGTATATAATATATAAAATTTAAGATCAATAAAATAAAATAAGAATTCATATCCATATAACTGACAGATGCACCGATATATATATATATATATATATATATGTAACTAACTTACCTATTATCTTGTAAATCTATATTAACATATTTCCTTACCGTACCAGATAAAATTTTCAATTGTTCAAAGGATATCCTAAGATAAACGGCTAGAAGAGTTGATAAACAGTATATAAAATATATGTCAACCTATATGTATACGAACTAACAACGTTTGTATATATAATGTAAACAAAATACTTTTCTTACTAGCGAATAAAACGACACTCCTAACCCCAAAAAAAAAACAAAGCTTTAGAAATGTTCTGCTAAAACCAAACCGAAATCGATATTTATCTCAACAGATTTTACTTTGCATATTCAACTTATATAAAACCGTACGTATATATATTATACCTTACAGTGTAAATCCTGGAGCAGCTATCTGCTTGGAGAAGTGGAAGAGCGGTGACTTGAAGCGGGAAAGAAAAGAGAAGATCGGGTTGCGGATTGGGTCACTTGCTGCACGATGGTGCTTGGTAGAGACTAGCACAAGCGAAGGTGGCAGAGGAACGTGGCCGAGGGTGTTCGCTCGCATGGGCTGCTGACATGATGGCCGTGGAGGTCGGTTACTGGTTTTGAGGTGGAAGGCCAGGCCGGAGTGGTGGACCGGTTGATGGGTTGTGACGTTGTGGCTTGGGTGGTGGCTAGAAGATTGAAAGTTGCGTGAGTAGTGGAAGGGATCTGGAAAAAAAAATGGTGGAGCAAAAAGAAAATGCCCGAGGTAGAAGAATGATTTGTCACCTTTTAAAGAATAGTAACCGAGCAATCGTCTAAACGAACTGATACAAATACGTGCAAATAAAGAATTTAGCAACAGTCACAAGCATTGATTTCGAAAAATCAATAAAGCAATTGATGCTTTGATTTGGCGTTTCAAATATTTGAAACCCATGGAAAGAAAATAAAGTCGCAATTTAAAGGTACCGTGATGTATACAATAAAAATGAAAACGTATACAAAAATATAAAGTTTTTCAAAAGCAAAAGAAACGTAAAGCTGCCCATTAATTCATCAAAACGTTATTTAAGTAATAAATTGAAATGAATATACAAATAAAAGTAATTGTAACGGTCAATAGTTGATTTAGCTATACACTTAAGGCAATAAATTTTTGTTTGTTTGTACAACACATAATGAGTTTTGAAAGTCAAGGATATAAAAATAGATAAAAGGAAAGAAATCAGGAAATTTTGTGAGCAATAGCTTTCCAAGGAAAGGTAGGCTTACACTATATATACATGCTGAGATGATTAGGCACGTTTAAAAATTTTGAAGCAAATGAAGGAATTGGAAATAAAAAAAATGAAAGAAATTTGAAAAGTCCGTAGCTATGATTTAGCCAAAATTTATTAAAGCCATTTACTAGGAAGGTTGGAACCGAAATAATAGGGAGAGGAAGGCACATTAAATTTGATGACAAAGTTGTGTTCAGATCTATACGCAAGTGGTTTATATATCATAGGCCTTATGAAAGCGAGGGAAGGAACGGATGCTACTAGCTTGATGATTTGAGATTCTTTCAAGCGTTAAAAAGAAAAATAAAGAGAGACCAAAATAAACGCACCACCATAAATATAAATATACGCTTCAATTGCAAAAGAAACGTATAGAGAAAATTATGGGTAGTGGGAAAGGTAAAGTCAGTGCACGAAACAACAAGGAATAATAAAAGCAAGGTCGATGATCTCAAATTTATTAATGGTTACGAATGGAAAAGTCTACCTGAATTGGAAAAGTATTAAGCAATAGAAATCTTTAACGGTAGTAAAAAGAAACCGTTACGCACTGATTCAGAAATCAATTAAAGCAATTAATAGCTTGAATTGGACAGCACATTTTCTCAATTAAATAAACTTCCATAAAATTATTTGAAAATTTACAATCTGCTATATTTAAATATACGTATTCTAAATATATAAACATTTTATTTAAAAATTCAATTATTATAAGATTTCACAAATATTCAATTAAATACGTTATAGAATCAATTAAAATTGTTAAAATTTTCCGGGTCGTTACAATATACAACACCAATCAGAGTTATACAGATAATACATCACATACTAGACAGTTATAAACACCTGTCTAGTAATACAACACAACACACAAAACAACACAGAGATATCATCACAGCGGAACTATATATATATATATATATATATATATATATATATATATATCTACAACGCTGAAGCCACCTGCTCCATTGCTCCTCCAGAATTCGTCAAAGCTAACCTGAATCCCTTGGCTACCCGTAAAAATTTGGGTACCCGAGAGTTTATGAAATACAAAAATAAACTCCGGGTCAGACATGGGTCTGGTATGAGTAACAGGTTAAAGTTGTTTAACTTTGAAAATCTTTTGAAAATAAAAGGTATCATGTAAGACTCCCCACACATAAACATGGGTAAGTTTTTACCTTACGCTAACCAAGACATTTGATAGGAAATTCTGTGATATTATAATAAGTCTAGGGTTTTCAAGTAAATAGAAAATAGCCGAAATTGTTACATCTATTAAATTCCAGCTACTAGCCACAGAAGTGGGTAATACAATCAAAACCGTTGGCACTTATTGGATTGTGGATTCCATACAATGGTAGGGCTACTGGGGTACCGCCCGTCACAGTACGTGGCCTAGATCAACGTACCGAGGATCACTCTCGACCCTCTGCAACACAAGGCCGGAACCATTCCTTACTGAACAGTCTCGAACAAGATAACCCCGCAGTTGGTGTACATCCAACCGCCCACACAGCCGAATAAAAAGGGACATCTAGACAGGGGAAATCCTTTTCCTTCTTGGGCATGACCCACCTAACCTTGCTGCACCTCCCTTGTTTTAGCCATTCCCGGTTGATGAGGCTTGAGTCTGCGATTACCTTTATAGAAAACATTTCTTAGAATGGTCATCGCCCACCAGACGATGTGTTGAAAGCATTCAATCCATACAAGTTCGTTCCGGGTTCGAACGAAACCGAACGCATTATCTCGTTACACTCATTTTGGAATCACCCTCAGAGTTAACGATGATAACCCTTGCACTCTGAATCTTCATCTTCACTTCAGATTCACGACCTATCGTTAATTTGGAATCGATGTGGTTTTCGGATGTTCCAAGTAAGGAATCTCGATCTCGGTCTCATCGAAATCCAAAACGTGTCTTTTAAGGCCAAGTTGTCTATTTAGTCTTAACAGTTTAATTCAAACTCATCAATAGTTAATTCATAATATCACAGTAGATAATCATATCATCATCATAAACAGATAATCAAAATTATCAACCCAATCAGATAATAATATACCATCATACTTAAACAAACATCCAAGTCACATAGATATTATTCATCTCATATCTGAGTTCACAATCATCAAATGAAATATTAATATCATTCATCCATAAGAAATGATTTATAATCATACCATTTGTAATTAATTTAAAATGAATTAAATTAACTACTTCCATCTCCAATTAATTTAAAGTAAATTAAATTAATTACTTCATATATAAATCCTGCTTATACAGTCATCCATTGATTAATTAATCATCCTCTAGATATCATCTTGGTTAGACACCCTTGATTAATTAATCTCTAATTACAATCGGTAATTAGTCTTTAATTAATTGTACAAATTAATTATCCTAAATCATTCACAAGAATTAACATTTAATTTCTTAATTTATTAATTAAATATAATTAATTACATTTATTGTTGATTAATTACATAAATTAATCACCACATTACTAATTATTCCTTAATTCAATAATTCTTAATTTACATCATTAATTATATCAATTAATGATCTCTAATTCAGATTTAAATTAAATTACTTTGATTAAAATAACCACATTACATGATTCATCTTTAATTTAACTCAATTATTAATCACCCTTGATTAATATCAACCATAATAAATTAATTATCCCATAATTAATTATCTACTTTAATTAATCCTTTGATTAATTTCAAAAGTAATTATCCAAATTACATCATTAACACATCATTTTTACTAATTACATTCAGTAATTATCATTAATTACTTCATTAAGTAATTATGCTCCATTGAATACACTAAGTCATTTACACTTATCAATTTATCAAATGATTTCCTTAAATTAATTAAAATAAATTAATTAACTTAAATTAATCATCCTATCAAAATTAATAAGTAATTAATTTCCTAATTACTTTTGTCAAGTAATTACATTTAACAATTTACAATAGATTATCTAATTTATCTAATTAATTATCCAAAATTAATCATATATATTGATTAATTAATAATCCTTAGTTAATTATCTACATTAACTAATAACATTTCTTAATTGATCTTTAGTAATAAACCAATTTAAATTATTAACTTAAATACATAAGTCATTCCTTAATTACCCTATTATCCTTAAGATAATTTATTTCTTAATTAATGACTTCGTTAAAATTACATTTTGAATTTATATTCAAATATCATTTGAATTGAAGAGTCAAAATGATTATAATTTAAATTCAATTTAAAATCTTTTAAATAAATGTAAATAACATTTATTATCTACATATGAACTTATATAAGAAAGACTTTTAAATTAAACTACTTGAATCTTATTTCGAATTTAAATTCCCAAAATACATTAATATTTTAACTTGCAGATCTTAAGCTAAATAATTTATTTACTTTTTATTTAAAAATCTTTAATCAAAGAATTCCCTAAATCCAGTTAATTTTTTATTGAAACAAACTTACTTTACAAAACTATTTTATTTGAAATTATTTTAAAACATTCATATTTAAAACTAATTTAAGCTTTCAGATTTGGATTCTAATTAAACTTGAATTCCATCAATTTATCTTGATTTAAAATTTCGATTTAACTCTTTTTTTTTACAACTAGAATTAGAAACTCGATTTTTAAATCCAAATCCATTTTAAACTTTTAAATTCAAATATCCATTTGAATCAATACTTTAAAAAAAATGAATTTAACTGCCGCAACACTTTTGTTTCAGGTCAAATCTTAAAATCTGGAAACTTTCAGGTTTTGACCCTAAACTCATTTATATATTTAAAACTTCATTTAGATTCAAATATAAATTTGAATTCATGCTTCAATTTAGATTTTCACTTTTTTTAATCTTAGTTGACAAATTTAAATTCAAATACATAATGATTACAACTAACTTACAATTAATTTTTGCTTCAAATTCGGTTTAAATTAAAATTACAGGTAGTTTATATAACCTGTAGCAATCCAACACACACCTGAGACCAGTGCAAAGTGCTTCGGGTCAATTACATCCCTGCTTCGAGTAAACAAGGCAAATGACCCGAGACTTCCCCGAGCCTAAAAACCCTGCACACTAAAAAAAACTGTGACAGTTCAAAACCTGGAACCATCTCAATTCCCAACCCACATCAGTGCTTCAAGTTCTCCATCACCTTGCTTCGAGTCATCTACTCGAGTGACTCGAGTATTCCCTGAAGCAAAACGCTACACACCGAAAAAAAACAACCCAGCACTCAAATGGCACGTTGCACGTGCACCGTGGCCCCAGCCCACTCCGGCCATCCACTGCCACTCCTACACGATGTCGGTCATCCCCAGATACGACCACCATCACCGAAAGCTACCCCATTTGCTTGAAACAAAAATCAAGCCTCCCCTCTAAAACCTGGAAACACAAACACCTTCCCACCTCAAAACCTGTCATTCCCGAGTTCTCCACCCTCCGACCATATGAGAGTCTAAAACTTCGGCCTCTTCTTCGACTACAACCCAACTATCACCACTCCAAAAGACCCTGAACTCGATCACCTACTTCGGCCGTGGCGATCCTTTTCTTATACACAGCAAAAATTTAGGGTTCTGGAAGAAAACCCACTGCCGCATCTTCCTTGGTGGACTTCATCACCGCCACCCATTTTTCCTAGCATCTTCGATCGCTTCTCCATCGACTTGAAGAACCCCTACCCCTCCAGTCCACTTGATCACCAGAAAAACCCATATTCTCGTATTTCATTCAAACCATAACTACTCCCTAAAACCCAAACTAACAGTTATGATGTTTAGTTCAAAAATCATATTATAGTTGTTTTTCCCAATTTTTTTATACTGGATCCCTAAATTGCAAGTTTTAGACTTTACTTTGTTTATCAAAACTGTTGTTTTTAGCTCCCTGAGACACTCAGACTTGGAATTCAACTAAATCAGGCTTCCAAACATAAATGCATAATGAAACAAACAACTTTTGTTTGTAACTAAGTCCTAATAACAATTTACTGAAGAGAATTATTAATTTAAATCTAAAACAAGAAACTGGAAACTAACAGAGAATGTTTAAATGGACATAAACATGCACCAGCAGATTCATTTACATATATACATACCTCAACATTTTATCACAGAAAGCATATAACCATATTCATTCTTAGATTTAAAGAAAATAATGTGACTCACCTTGCTTTTGGATGGAGACAGAACATTCCCCTTTTTTTTTGAAACAATTTGAACATTAAAACTGGGAATGTTTTATTTGATTTTCCTTTGATTCTTCTTGCTTTCCTCAGTTGTAATATTACTTTAGTTTGTATAGATGAAAATGTTTGCCATTTTTCTTGTTTCAGGTTTGATATCTTTTATGAACGAACAAATATAATATAACATACATAAAGAAGTTTTCAGGAGGTAATAACTGGGTATAGCATTTTCTTTGATCAGATTGATTTTGTTTTTATTAGGCAAAATCTTTCTTATGGAGGCTGAATTCCTCTTCCAATATCACGAATTGACTAAATGTAGTGCTGAGAACTTGAAACATTAAATGTTAATGTACTTAATGTCTCCTATTACTCATTTTATTCATAGATATATTATTATATTTTTTTTTTTAGCTTTGCACTTCTCTGCTCTAACCTGCAAATGAAACTTTATTTACTTTGCTTGTATTAGCTTGCTCTACAAACTATCTTATATGTTAATTTTGTTTACTCTTTAGCTTGCATATCTAATTTACAGTCATGATTACTTGCCTGCATACTTTATTTACAAGCTACTTGCATCTGTTTGTTTTATTTCTTTTACCATCTCATATATTTGCTTTGTCTTGAAACTTGATATTTGTATTATATTTATTTTCTTTTATTTTGTTTCTCTAACTTGCATATGTTTAGATATTTTATGTATTTTTACTTTGTTTTGTCTCATAACTTTGCTTTACTTTTACTACTTTCCTGCATGGTATATCTTATTTTTGTTCTTAGCTTATTCTAGTTATTAATTATAAACTTTACTTATGAATTAAGTTTTATTTCTAGTACAAGTGCTTGTTATTATTACACTTATTATTTTAAACTTAAATTATCAATACTAAATTTACTTCTTATTATTTCGAACTTATGTTAATCTTTGTTATAATACTTATTTTATTTCAAACTTACGAATCTTAGTTTTCCAAAACATAGGTTTAAAATAACAATTCCTATTTATTTAAAATCCATTGTAAAGATATTACATTATTATTATTGTTTAAATAAAACTCATTATTAAATTGAAAATAAATTTTCAAAGAAACTATCTCTTTAAAATATAAATACTTATTTATTAAGCTATATTTTTTTTTAAAAACGAAACAAAACTTTTTATTTAATTTAAACTCTAGGCTAAACCATTTTAAACAAATTAAACTTCATCTTGAGTATTTTTAAGATCATATTATTATTTATTCAATATTAGATTTCCAAATCATCAAAAATAGTAGAATTAGAAAACGCCGCTTTATCTATTAAATTTAAAAAAAAACTTATATATTTATAATATATACCAATATATACATATATACATTATAAATAGAAACAATTTAAATTAGCTTTTAAATAGAAAAATTATCAGATAAATATTTATTTAAAAGAAGATGATTAAATCAATTCAAATTAGTATCAAATCAATTTAATTTTTAATGTAGATTATTGAATTGATATTGCCCTTAATTTCCAGGATATCACAAAAAGCTTGCCTTTCCAATTTATAAATCTTATTTTTAAAACGCACACACACAATTTCGCACTTCGAACGGAGTGGAAGGGAGATTAAATGGTTAGGTAAAACACGGACCATGAATCCATGCGTTTGTCTTTCCGACTAATCCCCGCCATATTCGATTGATCGTTTTGACCTTTTGGTCTGGTTTACCGATGAGATAGGGTAAACTTTGTACTACTTTGAGTGTGAAATTTACTAATGGATAATAAACCATTTAGTGCGAACGAGTGGTTATGGGACTCACGTTACCACTTTTCGGATTCCTTTTCGAGAGTTGTGACACATTCTGCCAGTTAGTGGTGTCCAGTACTGGGCCTCCGGACCATCACCACTCTGTTTGTTGCCTTTGGGATAGTGTCTTCAGACTATATTCTTCAGGTTTGTTGCCTTCGTGCATGTTGCCTTCGGGTTTGTACCTTCGGGTTTGTGCCTTCGGGTTTGTTGCCCTATCATATCGCTTTTGGAGTTGGTCATTCATCACCGCTCGAGTGATATTTGTTTTGGAGTCTTCGGGGTCATGGATCCTTGTTTGTACAGTACCGAGCACGTGAAATTTTATGATGTTTCATTGATATGTATATTCCCTAGGTATCGCTCTTCGGTGTTGGTCTTTTCGAGCCGCACGATATATATAACGATTACCTTGTGGAACTTGTGTTACCTTCATTGGTATTTGTTATTTGCCTTTTTGGCTTGTTTTGGGATATTCCTATCCTTTGTTTCTCTGAGTTGCCGATGATACGAGGCTTGTTATGATATGATTCATCTTTTGTTAGATGATTATGTTATCTCTTTTAGAGATATTTGTTATACTTTATGACCTTGCAGGTTATTGTTGTTCAGTTTATCTAACTGATTTCTTTAGCTAGACTGACCCGTGTATTTTATACTCGGTTCAGACCGAGATGTTTCAAGTTGGGTACTTTCAGACTTAGCCTATTTTGCTTCCGCATGGACTATTCAGCTTACTCCTTTTTGTTACAGCTTTTGTGTAGTCCCTTTTTATTGTAACTCTGAAATGTATTCTTTGGATTCGTCTGTATATTGTGGTTTGCTATACCATTTGACGTGTATCAGTTTGTATACTCTGTTATGTATCAGTATATGTGTATATGATGATCTACTGTTCTGTGATGTATATTACATTTGAGTTGTTATATTCTGTTCTGTTAGATCCTCCAACCATCTATGGTGTTGTTTTAAGTATTCATTGGATATGTCGACCTGCTTGGTATGTCTGTTTTCGATGTATTCAATAGATAGTTAGAGCAAGGCTATGGATGGTCGCTCCTAACCAGCCTTATTCTCCGTGTTATTTGACGGCATTACCCTGTAGTGTCCTTGGCTAGCGTGGGTATAGAGGTGGGGCGTCACAGCTTGGTATCAGAGCAAGGTTCAGAACAAAATATGATAAACACAGAATAAAAGCACATATTCCGGTACATCAAAGTGTATAAGGGATACAAATCTTTGAATTATCTTGCCTCTATTCCTTCTTTGCCTTTGGTGGTAGATAGAATTTGGGGATACGTCTAGGAATGCATTGCATTCCGTAGTATTCCATAATTGTATTGGTTACATATACCTTGTGAATAATCTTGTTCTTATCTTAACTTTCAGCGTATGGCTGGAAGAGGTAGGGGACGACGTTCGGATGCTGGGCAATCCAGTGGCTCACATCCGGATGGCGTTTATATGTGTGCCGATCAGATTTTGGAATTGTTTAGGAGCACTCAGCCTCCATTTCCTCCTCGAGTATCTCCAACTCGCAAGTCTTCCTTTGCAAGTCTGTATAGTGATTTTGCTCATCTTAGGGGAAAGTTGTTCAAAGGCTCCGAGTCTATTTTTGAAGTCCAAGCTTTGCTTTGCACGTGCGAGCGTATTTTCTCTCGCATGGATCTTTCTGATCATGACAGAGTTCTTGTAACTTCTAGCTTATTGCAAGAGCGTGCTCTTGATTGGTATGAGCTTCTTGTAGCCGAAATTGATGAGTCTACTCTTTCTTGGACTCAGTTTCGAGGACGATTCAAACTCAATTTCGTTCCTAAATCTGAAAAATTTTATTGACCCGTCGCTTCCTTGAGTTGAAGCAAGGGAAATCTTCTGTTTCTGAGTATGTTGCATCATTCGAGGCTTTATCTAAGTATGGTCTTGAATTCATTAGCACTTCTTATAAGAAGAATTTGAATTTTGTTTTTGGTCTTAAGAAATATCTTAAGAAGTCTTTGTTGCTCCAGCTTAAGCTTTCTTTTGAGGAGTTGGTTGATTCGGCACTTCATCTCGAAACCGTCAAGAAGGAGTGTGATAGTAGTGATGATGTTGAGGTTTCCAAGAACCCCAATAAGAAGCAGTTTCCATTTCAGAAGTCCAGGTCTTTTCCTTCTAAAAAGAAGAAGACTGGTAGTTCTAGCTCTCAGCCTCAGTCTTCTGGAACACCTTTCGTTCGGAAGTGTTTCAATTGTGGTTCTCCTGATCATACGATTCAAGCTTGTTTTAAGCCTCTCTTCTATCGCTACTGCAAGAAGGAAGGACATCATGTTTCCACTTGCCCTACTGCTCCGGCTTTTGCCAAGTCTTGCAAGCTTTATGCTGCTAAGGCTTCTGAAGGTCCTTCTCAGCCCAAAGGTATATCTCCATCTATTTTGGAAGGTTCTATTTTATTTCATGACTGTAGTATTCGAGTTCTTTTCGATACGGGTGCTTCACATTCTTTCGTATCGAAAAAGCTCGTCGATGATTTATCTTTGAATGTTTCCTGTTTGGTTACTTCTTTAAGGATTGCGAATCCCATTGGGGGATCCGCGACCCTTAGTATGCTTTGTGATGATGTTGAGATTGTTTTATGTGGCTTTTCCTTTCGTGCGAATCTGCACGTTATTTCTTGTCTGGGATTTGATATGATTTTGGGAATGGACTGGCTAGTGAGATACGATGCCAGGATTATTTGTTCTGAGAGGATTTTGTATCTTCGACATCCGGATTCGCCTACTCAGCTATCACTTGCTCTTAGGAATGTGGATAATTCCAAAATGGCTTTACATTCTCTTGATTCTTGAGATGATGATGATATATCTCGTATTCCTATTGCTTGTGACTTTTCTGATGTTTTTGAGCCTATTTCACGTTTGCCACCCAAGAGGGCAATTGAGTTCCGTGTTGATCTCATTCCAGGCGCGCAGCCAGTTAGTCGTCCTCCCATAAGGATGTCTACAAAGGAAAATGAGGAACTCAAGAAGCAACTTTTAGAGCTTGAGTCCAAGCAGTTGATTCGGTCCAGTTTTTCTCCATGGGGATCCGTGGTCGTCTTCATGAAGAAGTCCGATGGAACTCTTAGGCTTTGCATTGACTATCGCAAGCTTAACCAGTTAACCATCATAAATAGGTATCTGTTGCCTAGGATCGATGATATGTTCGATCTATTGAGTAGTGCTAAGGTCTTTTCTCAGCTTGGCCTTGCCATGGGTTTTCATCAGTTACGAGTCACGGAGAATAGCATACCTCTTACCGCTTTCCACACTCGTTATGTTTCTTTTGAGTGGCTCGTTATGCCGTTCGGTTTGATGAACGCTCCTGCTTTCTTTGTCGATCTCATGAATCGAGTATTCCTAGAATATCTCGATAGGTTCGTCCTTGTGTTCATTGATGATATCCTTATTTATTCTAAGTCTGAAGCTGAGCATGCTAATCACTTGAGAATTGTCTTGAGTACTCTCCGTCACCATCAGCTTAGAGCCAAATTCTCCAAATGCCATTTTTGGGAGAATAGGGTTAAGTTCTTGGGCCATGTTGCATCTTCCGATGGCATTTCGGTTGATCCCTCAAAGATCAAAGCCATCCAGAATTGGAAGAGGCCTGAGAATGTACATGAGATTCGTAGTTTCCTTGGATGGGCGGGTTATTACCGTCGGTTCATTAAGGATTTTTCCCATGTTGTGCTTCCTCTCACCAGCCTTACTCGGAAAGGCATTTGTTATGTTTGGTCCGACAAGTGTGAAGATTCCTTTCAGACATTAAAGGAACTTCTCACTAATGCTCCTATTTTGGTGGTTCCCGAAGGGAATCATGACCTTGTGGTCTACACATATGCTTTTGGTAGTGGTCTCGGTGCTGTTCTTATGCAGAAGGATCGGGTAGTTCCTTATGCTTCCAGGCAACTGCGTTCGAATGAAGTTCGCTATGCCACTCATGATCTTGAGTTAGCCGCCATTGTCTTTGCCTTGAAGATTTGGCGACACTATTTATTAGGCGAGCGCTTCATTCTTTATACCGATCATAAATCCTTGAAGTATTTGTTCACTTAGAAGGAACTCAATATGAGAGAACAGCGTTGGCTCGAGTTTCTTGCTTCCTATGCCTTTGATATCCAGTATACCCCTGCAAAGGGGTAATCATGTTTCTGATGCGCTTAGTCGCAAACATTCGGCTGTTGTATCTTTGATGCTTGCCGAATGGGATATTCTTGAGACTCTACCTTTTGTGAAATTCGTGATCGAGCTTCATCTTCTGATTCTCCTGTTCTATTATTTAGTTTGGAAGCTCGACCCATTTTATTGGATCGTATTACCGATGCCCGGTGGCGTGATCCTGATTTGTTGCATCTTATTCAGCTTTGTGAGTCTGATCCTGTGATGAGGCGTTGCAGGATTTCAGCATTGATTCTCATGGGGTGTCTTCGCAAGAAGAACCGTCTTTTTGTGCCTTTTGATTTTTCACTTAGGCATGACACTCTTGATGACTGTCACCGTTCTAAGTATACCATTCATCCTGGTAGTAGTAAGATGTATGCCTATATGCGTCGTCTTTATTATTGGGAAGGCATGAAGCACGATGTGGCGAGTTATGTGAGTAATTGCATAACTTGTTAGCGAATTAAGGTCGAACATCAGCGTCCTTCGGGTCTTCTTCAGCCTCTAGAGATTCCATTATGGAAATGGGATTAGATTTCTATGGATTTCATTGACGGCCTACCTCGTTCGAGATCGGGCTATTCTAGTATCTGGGTAACTGTTGATCGCCTCACTAAGTCTGCTCATTTTGTTTCTATTAAGTCTAATAGGACTGCTTCGCATTTGGTTAAGTTGTATGACAAGGAAATTATGATAACCCAAATTTTTGAGCATCTGCTAATTTGAAATTAACAGGATTAGATTTGTTTTGTAGTTTGACCGAATTAAATTCTATATTTGGAAATTCTATATAGATGGATTAAACTATAATAAATACTAAATTTTAAAAAAGTTTGGATAGACATGTATTTGATAACCTCCTGATAATTATTAAATTTGACTATATTAGTTTAATGTTTTTCTTTTATAAATACTTAATTTGGCTAAATTTATCTTTTCAAAAGACAATAATATTTAATTGGTAAACTTTATATTAACGCAAATAATAATGTGATGAATTCTTTTATACATTATGTAAAATAAGCTAAATTATTATTTTCAAACAAATTTAAATATAAAAACATAAGATATTAATTAAAGTAAATTGAAAATTTATAATATAAATATTTAAGGTCAAAATATACATGTATAAAGTATTATATAGGTTTAAGGAATTAACGAATACATAAAAAATATTAAGTACATTTTAATTACAAATATAAACAATATATAAAACAACAATGACAAGTGTAAATCTTAAAATTACAAGTGTTAGTTGATTTATTAAAAGAAATACATTTGGCACTCTTGTTTCTTTTAATTTTGATGAAATTAGATATGATAAAAATTCAACCAGGTTTTATGCAATCAAAAGCATATTCATCTTCTTTCATTCTCTTAAAAAGAAAAATTAAGCCAAATCCAACAACTCAATCATGAAGCAAAGCTCATCTCAACAAGATCAGATTAAAGCTTCAGTTCTAACCAGGGCCGTACAAATCAAAATCAAAATGCAGATCATCAAAACATAAATTTCCAGATTTAATAGAAGAAATAGTGCTCAATTCATATTAAGGTGATAAACAAAAGCTTTAAAC
This sequence comes from Allium cepa, assembly GCA_030765085.1. Classification (NCBI taxonomy): domain Eukaryota; kingdom Viridiplantae; phylum Streptophyta; class Magnoliopsida; order Asparagales; family Amaryllidaceae; genus Allium; species Allium cepa. The sequence goes on from CM060945.1 coordinate 153,746,589, forward strand.
CCAAAAATCTTGAAATTGTTTAATGTATGGTAAAATCTGTGAAGAAAAGTTGAGGTTATGATATGCATGGATTTATATTTACTGGATAATAGTTGAAATATTGAATTTATATACAAGTGCAGTACTGAATATATATAGATAATTCGCCTCTGCTTAGATCTAACAGAAAAAAAATATAATATAATAATACAAGTCTAGAATTAGATTCTTAAATTTCTAAGCTATGTTTATTTGAATCAAATTGATTTGAATAAGTTAATTTTTGGGAAAATCTGAAGCAAGTAATTTAATGGTATATCAAACTACAGTTTAAAAACAGTATTACTATCTGTTCCAAATCTTTGTTTTTCAGGTGGGTAATTCTTTATATTTCAAAAGCTTAAGTAAGTTTAAATATGTGCATATGGATTCCTAAATCAGATATGTGCTTTGCATGTGTATACATTTACATTAATTTATGGATATATATGTGTTTTTGTTATGTACATATTGACTGAATCCGTTCTTCACTGTGTTTTACTGCATAATATAAAAAAAAAATCAAAAAAATCAAATCAACACTATGTCTATGTGTTATTAGGAATTCAATTCTGAACATAATAAGTTTGTGCAGATGAGGTTTTAGTTTTAAAAATAAGTTAAGTAATATATGTTAAGAAATTTTTATGGAATCAGTAAAAGAAGAAAAAAAAACAGAGAGTAGATTTATTATTTTCATTTGATGGAAATTAAATGATTTAATTTGTAAATTCAAGTAGGAAATTTGAATCAAATCTAGGAAAATCGATTTTTCAAACAAATTTCATGATTTTTAATCTGGTATTGAGTTTGCAATTTGGGAATAATCAGATGTGGGTTTTCGAGCAAGTTCTGGTGACTGAGGTGATTCTGGAGGTTGGGGTTTGTGCTGGAGCTAGCATGATGATCGTTGAAGCTGGGAAAAATGTCAAGGAGATGGGTAGATCGTCGTGGCGTCGGCGATAGTTCGATTAAGTTTTTAACCCTAGTTCTGTCTGTGACGCCCCACCTCTATACCCACGCTAGCCAAGAACATTACGGTGAATGTTGTCAACTAGCACGGAGAATAAGGCTGTTGAGGAGCGACCATCTATATAATTGCTTTGTGCGAGTACCGATATACCGGATAAAAATATAACTTTTCATCTCAAGAGGAAATCCGACATACCGACACAAACTCAAGGCTACTACACAATGGCTATAATATCTTCGAAAACAAATATAGAAATAAACATAACATAAATCAGTCACAGACAATTCATATCACAAAGGCGGAAATAGATATGAATACTACACATAAAAGTGTACATCAGAGTAGTGGTCAGAAAGATCCACAATATCACAAAAGAATAGTTACATGAACTACACAAAAGAATAAGTACACATTATGGAGTCTATATCTCAAATGTATACAACAAAAACTACTAATCTAAGTAGTTAACCAAAAGTCGGAGGAATCAATCCCAAGAGAGAAGTCAAGCAGAAGCACCTGTAACTTCTCGGTCTGACCCGAGTATTATTTAATAAGAAAATAATAAACGGATCAGTCTAACAATAAATATCAGATGAAACGTGTTAACGTTAAAAATTGAACGCTAACACCCCAGAAAATGAGTTATAGTTATGAAAGCACCACCCGTTTGTTAACGCTTAAATTTAAACGCCAACACCCTAGTGTATAAGATGTGATTGTGAAAGCACCACCCACTTGTATGGGAATCAGAAATAAGCAGAAAGTATGTAGAAAAACAGTAAGAGACACAGTATTTATAGTGGTTCGGCTTAGGATCAAGCCTACGTCCACTTTGAAGCTCTTTATTGTTTATTTAGATACAGTTTTTTACCATCAACTCCGATTACAACACACTTAGACAAATATCTCAAACCCCGATGTAGAAGAATCCTTTGAATGCATGATGAATGAGTTATTTTTCTTCACGAGATTTGTTGAAATGTCTTTGGTGATTGGAGTGATTGAAATGTTGATTGAGTGTTGCTTGAAGTCGAGACAATAGCAGAGTAATGGCCCGTAGGAAGTCAGTCCCCCAAAAGTCCCCTCTTAGTTCGAATTAGGGCTGTATTTATAGGCAAACTTTCTAGGCTGAAATCGCAGAGTCATGAGTCGTGACCGACTCATGATGAGTCGTGACCGACTCATGATGAGTCGTGAGTCGTCTGCGAGTCACCCCTTTGCAGCATGATCTTGAACTTGCCTCTGAGTCTTGTGTTGTGTGTCGGCTTATGCTTGACCCGTGGCCGAGTCATATTAAGTCATGGCCGACTCATTGGACCAAGCCTCTGAGTCGCTTCCGAGTCATCTCCCGCTAGCATAGGTTGTTCGGCAATGGACTATGGCTCAATGGTTTTAGGTCGTAGACGAGCCATGATGAGTCGTGAGTCGCTCCTTTGAGTGACCTTATAGGATGAGTTGTGGGCCAGTTGAGTCGCTGGGTCGGTAATGAGTCGGCAACTTACTGAGTCGGCTATCAAATGAGTCGGTGTCCCTCATGAGTCATTGAGTCGTCATTAAAGTTAGGTCGGCAACAAGCTAAGGCTGTTGAGTCGGTAATCATCTTGAGTCGTGAGTCGCTCAGTCCTTTAACTCGCGCGGCCTACCGATCCATTGAGTCGCTACGTGCCTTGAGCATATGAGTTGATCCAATCCTTCAGTCATAAACCCACTGAGTCGTTAGGTACTTCATGCTGATGAGTCGTGGATAGCTCTGAGTCATTCACTCATATGAGTCGCTCCCTGATGAGTCGGTAACTTCTATGAGTCGTGAGGTTTCTTGAGTCGGCAGCTCAATGAGTCGGTCTGTATCATTGAGTCGCCACCAGTTGAGTCGGGGATTCTTTGAATCGGTCCTTTCCTTAAGTCGTAAGACACCTTAAGTCGTAGGTCGCTTCAAACCTTAACCCGTTGACGCTTCTAACTCGTAGGCCTTTTAACTCGTATGCTGGAACGGGGTTAACATTTGCCCCTCGAAGCACACGCTTAAATCGTAAGTCGTGTGCTTCGACTCATCATAACCCGTGCCGATTCGAGTTCCAATATTTCCAAGTATAAAAGTGCTTGAGTCGTTTCTCCTTTTTCTCACTTCTCATTACTTATCCCAGAGCCGCATCTGCCATTAGAGACCTTTCAATCTTCCGAAGGCGAATCCAAGTTAGCCGATCATCAATCCATCCTTTCCACTACATTGCGTAAGTGATTTCGAACTTCAATCCAACAACGACCATTGCTAAGGCACAAATTTCCGTTTCCTATTCCCAAATCACCGCCGCATGTCTCACTTGGGCTTTGAGTTGAGTTGTGAACGACTCTGATCATTGTTGGCTGTGTTGTTGTTGTGATCCTCTAGATTATAGCATCGCACTTGATTCGTGGCAGCTTCATGACAGTTTTGGATCGGTGTTTGATGAACTGGTGGGATAAGTGAGTAATAGGCTTAGTTGAGGGGATGACGGATCGGTGTTATTTAGGCGATGGCGGGTATCGGGTTGGAGAGGAGTTAACTGGTTCAGGAGTTTGGGAGAGATGAGGGAGGCTTTAACGGGTTAACCGGGTTAATGGATCCTTGGCTTCACGGGTTAACTTAAGAGATGGTGTGGCAGTGTGTGAGTGGAGAACCGACCTTAGGGGCCTTTGCAGAGTTACTCATGCACGACTTAATGCCTTAACCGTGTTAATTCATATGACTCAGGTCTTAGGTCGTATGAACGACTTAACCCTTTAGGTCCTTTTGACGACTTATCCTTTTAAACCGTGCACGACTCAAACCATAAGCCGTGAACGACTCAGCAACTTCCATGCGACTCAGCAGTCTTTACCATTGACTTTAATCCGACCTAGCAAGTTTTACGACTTAAACCATGAGTCGTAACCGAGTTAGAACTTAGAGGATTTCTTGTTGCTTTGGACTGGAGCCCCCCTTCTGTTCCTTGACTTACGACTCATAGAACTGCCGACTTATAACATCAGCGGTTTAGAATTGAAGCAACCTAACTTAACTTGCCTCACTTTCCTTAGGTCGTAGCCGAGTCATCCAAATAACCAATGACTTAGCTTAACCCATACAAAGAATCATTGTGCCGTTGACGACTTAACACTTGTAAATTTTGTTTGAACTTTGAACTGTTGAACTTTGCTGCTTTCTTTTACAGGTCACTCTTGCAAGCTAATAACCTGTCTAACACAATGTTTACAGAAAATTGGGACGAATATACTGCCATTGACTGCCCACATCAAATGACAGATTAGCTTATAGATAATTAACTTAAATACATTTGTGTGACTGAGGTGCATTCAACTCATCATTTTCAAGTAACATATTAAAGCAACACTGAAATAGTCAATTAAAATCGACCAGCTTGCACTAATATTATGCTTGAAATTTAGATTAACAAGTTCTGAAATCTTTTAGTTGATCAACTGTCGACTAGTTTAATTCCAGTTGTACTTGCTTATTATTTTTATTAGTTTTGCACAACACTCCACACTTTAAGGAAACGTGCACCTTCACATTTGAATATCCAGTTACTTGTGTAGAATGACTTCTCAACAGGAAGATACAATGGTTCAGACTGAAGAAGCAACCGTAATTCCAGCTCCGCTAGTTAATCCTCCCGAAAGAGCCCCTACTACACTATCATACAAAGTTTTTCACCAGTTGTGTGCTCAGTTTGGTATTGCTGAATCAGATGCCATTCTTCCTGAAAGAAGTAACACCGCTGACATAGCACCTTCTGGCTTTGTGACAGTTAACCGACAAATGTGCCTAAATGGAGGCATTCCTCCTTTCAACAACTTTTTCCAACAACTTCTCCATCAATTGGCCATTGCTCCATCCCAGCTACACCCCAACGGCTACGCCATTCTAATGGGGTTGTGTGTGCTTTTTAGGAGAACACTTGATCGACTTCCGAGCTTTGGTGAAATTTGTTATTTATGCTCCTTTACCCGGATCAAAGATCATCCTTCTATTACTGTTGTGAGAAGCGCCCGAAACCGTAAATTAATTGTTGATCTTCCTGAAACTGCTTATGGGTTTCTAACCCAATTCTTCTTCGTTCGTTGCCCCCCGGGGTTTTATGCCATCTGGAGGGTGGGAAGTAAGACTTCCCGTCTTTATTTTTCCATTCTTGAGTTTTCCAAGATCTGAGCTGCTAAAAAATTAACTTCGCTCTTTTCCTGTTTCAGCACTTCCACCTCCCTCTAGAGATCCAGGCTATAAGCAAATTTTTGAGAGATTGAATGCTGTAGCCGCAGAAGAGAGAAGTATCAAGTTTTTGCTTAGAGACGACTTTTTACATCAATACGGGCTTCTTCACCCTTCTCGCCATACTCAGCCTTGTGAAGCCCCGACTGAAGTTCCCGATTCTCCGGCTGAAGCATCGGATGCCCCTGTTATTGTCGAACAACTCACATCAAAAGAGTCTAATATTGAAGCTTCATTGGTGAAGTGTTCCACTCCTACCGACATTATGGGGTCATCTAGTAAGACGGTGCTTGCCCCCATCGAGGAAGAAGAAGAACCTCCACAGCCCCTCGGGGGATTAGCTGATGTAGGAATTGAGAAAACAAGTCCCACCAAGCATGATGGTGACGATGTTTATGAGGGGCTGAGCGACATAATAGTGACTTCGCAGGAGCTTTTTAAAGATGACGTATCTAAAACTATCTCTCCTGTAATTGAGGCGACGTCTCTTCTCCGACAAACACCAGCACAAACATCAACTCCTCATACCCAAGCTATCATCACCTCTACACCAAAGAGTGGTTTGTAGCTTAATGCGTGTAGCTTGCACATCACACTACACTTAGGATTTTCCAGCACATTTATGCACTTATCTTCTTATACTTTAAAGATTTCTAAAGCTTATCTTCTCTTATTTCAGATTCTTCAATGACACGCGGCGGATCATATTATCAGGATTTCCAACGCTACGGGGGGCGTGGCCAATATAATTATGGGCGCTACTTCACCTCCTATAGAGAGTCTGACGAGGAGAGGGCTGCTCGAAAAACTCGTGAAAGGAGGGATGCAGAAGATCGTCGTGAAAGAAGAGAGAGGGACGAGCGTCATGAATCTTTTCAAAAAGATGATGACTCCCTCAAGAGAAAATCCCATGATGATCGAGGAAAAAGTCACATGGGTGAAGACTCAAGCAAACGAGTCCGTCAAAGTGAAAAGCAGGCCTCTACTATTCCTGAAAAAGTCACTGTTCCTTCCTCGCTCGACATTCCTTCTGACTCTCCCGCTCTTGATAAAGCAGACATTCAAACGATAATTAGTAGGCCCAAATTTCAAGTTGGACCGGGTCCAGCCAATCTGCAGAGCCGGTTTCCTCAATGGTGCCTTAAGGGAGTGAGGTTTGACCTAGACTTGGTCCCCATCGACAAATCTGCCATGTTGCGCAATCTTGACGCCGTCAAACTTGATATCGAGAGGATGTCAAACTGGCAGAAGCTTGTTGATGAGCTCCAAAGAGTTAACCGCGCCAACTTAGAGGCCATGCTCACCATGGAAAATGACAAGGCTGAATGGCAAAAGGTCCTTGAGCAGCATGATACCGAAATGAGAAGCATTACTTCCTACAACGAGGAGCTCGAAGCAAAGGTTGAGAAGTTGAAAGATGAGCTCGCAGCTTCCTCTACTTCATATTCTCAAAAAGAAGAAGTGCTTCTCAGACAAGTAAGGAATGCTCATGCCAGCCAAAGGGACGCTGAGGGCAGGCTTGAGGTGCAGACAAGAATCAGCGAGGGCTATGCTTCTGATATTGCCGATCTTCAAAAGAAAAACAACTCCCAGGAAGCGGAGATACAAATGCTTAAACTTCAGCTTTCCAAAACCGAGAGGGAGCGCGATGAAGCTGTTGCCGGCAGAATCGCGGCTGAAGAATCTCATGAAGCGACCAAAAACAGCTTCGGCTCAACCTTATTCGACTTCTACTTGCATAGCGTCTTGGGGCGTGGAAGCCTCGCTTTTCTTGGTCCCAAGTATGAAATCACTCTAGCTGAAGTATGGGAGGCCGCCCTCGATATGCTTGGTGCTGAAGGAGCTGGTTATGACGAATCAGCCCTGGAAAGGCATTACTTTGATGAAGACGCTCGCGCTGCCCTTGCCAAGGGGAAGGAACAACTTGCCAAATTAAGAACTGAAGTGATGGAAGGGGACCAGCTGGGAAAAACTACTTCAACTTCTCTAATCCAGCCACCTTCTTCATCTGAAGTCAACATTATCGGTTCCAGTTCCCATTTTGCATCTCCTACCAAAGTTACCACTGATATTACAAGCGTACATGGTGGAGACGAGGGTGATGAGAGCACTGACGCGCAAGCTTATGAAGTTGATATCAGGAAATCAGCTTCACCAGGTAACTTCACTGCTAATCCCGCTACTGTTAATTCTGCTCAAGCGGGTTACTCATTTGTTTCGCATGAGTTTCACGAGCTCCTTGGCTATCTTCTTAACCTGGATGAGCCTTCATCTCCCCTCTTTACTAGTATCATTGGTGAGCCTTCATCTCCTCTCTTTACTGACTTTTAACCTCTTTTCTTCTGTAGAGAAAGTACCAAGCACTGCTCAAACTTTTACTCCTCCGGTTATCCTGCCTCCCTCTCTTCAGGTGGCGCCTACTTCTGCCTCGCAACCTGGATCGCAGGAGGAACAAACAGAGGCTCTTCACGGCTTGGATGATCCCATCGCTTCCCAAGAGCAGAAAGATGAGAGACTTGAGGGAGGTGACATATCCCCGGAGCGAACTCCTTCTGACGACATTGCTCTATCTAAACTTGTCACTCCGGGGAGTGAGTCTTCCTCACAAAGGAGAAAGAAGCGTGGGACATCAAAGAGGAGGGGGAAGAAAATCACCGTCACTGAAGAGGAGCCGGAAGCTGGACCGGTTGCGCCTACCTCTCCTACTTCCCTTATGCCCACTGACCGCCCTGAAAAGCTGATCATTCGGCCGGGTAAAGGGTCTAAAGGCAGTAAGAAGTGAAGATTTTAGCTTTTTATCTTTTGTATGTAATGGCCGAGAATTGTGCGGGTACCGGCCCCCGCCTTTCTTTATTTTGAAACCTGTACCTGCACTATAGTTGAATAAAATGATTCTTCGTTTGTACAAACTTTTGTTTGAATTTGAGAATACATTTATTATTCATTTTGGCATGAGTTTATTTATATGATATTGCAGCGAGCTTATGGCATGTCACTTGAGCGTTACCTTTTGCTGGTTTGGCTATACCATTTTTATGTGTAATTATACCATATTGCCCCCATTCCATAAGTTTGCTGCAATATTCTTTACTTCGAGGGGACTTGCACTCTTATTTGCTAAAGAATAATTATTTTACTCTTTAAAGAAAATTTTTGTAGAGTACGACCCCCCTTCGCTTAAGTTTCTGCATTTTGCCCTTTGAAGAAATCACTCCTTTCTTTTGCTTAAGTACATTTTTTACCAAGTGAATTCTTTTATGCGGCAAAGCGGACCTCTGAAGGGTACTTTAACTCCCTCTTTTCCCCTTTTTTTTTTTGAGGAAGATCATTCTCTATAATAGGTAAAATACTCTTCCTTTGGAAGTTAAAGTATGCCCTTGACGAGGATTTTTTATATATAGAAAGTTGTACCTCTGAGGAGGGATTTTTACGTTTCAACACTTGGAAGTTTTATTTCAATCTCGGCGAAACGTGTACCTCCAAAGAGTTTTGCCTTAGAAAGCCTTTCCACGTTTCAACACTTGGAAGTTTTATTTCAATCTCGGTGAAACGCGGGCTTCCGAAGAGGTCTTTCTTCTTGATCGTGCCTCCGTAGAGGTTTTTCATTTTGTTTGCATTTCAACTTTGGTGAAGTGAAACTCCGAAGAGTAACTACTCCGACTCTTGGTGAAATGTGCCCCCGAAGAGGTCTTTATCCTCTGAAGGGTTGTGCCGTTGAGTAGGGCTTTAGTTTAAGCTTCAAACATGGGAAGCGTGCCTCATTGGAGGGCTTTAGTTTACACTTCAGACTTGGGAAGTGTGCCTCATTGGAGGTCTTTAGTTCGCACTTCAAACTTGGGAAGTGTGCCTCATTGGAGGACTTTAGTTTACACTTCAAACTTGGGAAGTGTGCCTCATTGGAGGACTTTAGTTTGCGCTTCAAACATGGGAAGCGTGCCCCATTGGGGGACTTTAATTTGCGCTTCAAACATGGGAAGCGTGCCCCATTGGGGGACTTTAATTTGCACTTCAAACTTGGGAAGTGTGCCCCATTGGGGGACTTTAATTTGCACTTCAAACTTGGGAAGTGTGCCTCATTGGAGGACTTTAGTTTACACTTCAAACTTGGGAAGTGTGCCTCATTGGAGGACTTTAGTTTGCGCTTCAAACATGGGAAGCGTGCCCCATTGGGGGACTTTAATTTGCGCTTCAAACATGGGAAGCGTGCCCCATTGGGGGACTTTAATTTGCACTTCAAACTTGGGAAGTGTGCCCCATTGGGGGACTTTAATTTGCACTTCAAACTTAGGAAGTGTGCCCCATTGGGGGACTTTAATTTACACTTCAAACTTGGGAAGTGTGCCCCATTGGGGGACTTGAGTTTGCACTTCAAACTTGGGAAGTGTGCCTCATTGGAGGACTTGTGCCTCCGAAGAGGGCTTGTGTGTTTTCTGTCTGCTTGCCCATGCCTCTTCACCATCTGCTCCTTAGCGATTCCTCGTTATCTTTTCCACAGCCATGTTCTTTTCTTTGCCAGTTATTTGTCTTTTTTCCAGAGGAATGCTTCTCATTGTTAAGTGAATCCATAGGGTAGACCCAAACTACCTGACTAGATGTCTGTTTGCACAAACGAACTTTGTCGGTTAGTGAGGGCCTGAACTCTTCGCGTTGGGAAGGTGCCCTTTTGGTTGTATCAACTGTTCGTGAGGAACATTTCTTATGCAGGAATTCAATTTGGAACCTTTTCTGGCTTGACATTTATTTGCTCATTGACTTATAGGAATCGTTTTGCTTTGCGAAGTGCTGACTAGGTAAGCTTTGCTTTGATTGCCTGCAATATTAAATCGATATTTTAGCAATATATTCAAGATATTTGGCATATCGAAATGAAACAGGTCTTTTATAGTAATAGAAAACACAAGATTTATAGTTCCTATGTTTCATTTGCAATGCTTTTACAATGACTTTTAATATGAGAATGATAAATCCATCATTCTTTTACAATTTGTAACAAAGCCTTAAAGTAAAACATGGATGCAAATCATTGCTGTCCCAAGCTTCCTGGGATCGAATCTCTGGTGTAAGAACAAGAGCATTCTCTCCCTTCGGGGTTTTTCTTAGAGCACGAGCGTATCCTTCCATCCCATCATGATTCCTGCCCGTCGGGTGAGAGTCTCCCCTGATTGGATGAGGATGGGTCATTCCTGTCTCTTTTGACATATTGCTGGAGTTTATTCTGTCTCAATAGTTCTTCAATCAAATTCCTTAAATGACGACATTCGTTGGTGTTATGACCAGGTTGGTTGTGAAACTGACAGAACCTCCCATTACGCATAGCATTTTTCCCAACCTTCAACTCAGGTGGCTTAGGATAATCAAAAGTATCCTTAGTTGCGAGAAAGATGTTTTCCAGAGTATCAGTTAAGGGGGTAAAGTCTGAAGGTTTAAAGCGGCGAGCTTTCTTCAAGTCTCTCTGCTCTTTTCCACCATCATTCTTCCTTTTCTGACCTCTAGATTCTCTTTTATCAGAAGTAACACTGACATTCAAGATTTTGGCCTCGATTGCTCTTGATGTCGCAGGGAAGCTTTCCAAACGCATAAATTCATCAGCCTTCTTATAGAATTTCTCAAGTGAGTTTGGCTCCTTCATTTTTAGCCATTTACCGAATTCACTCGATTTATCGATAGCCCGCATTAGATAAGTCAAAACCATCCTTGGCTCTGCGTTCTCGACTTCAGCTAGGGCTATATTGAAACGATTTAAGAATGATCTGGTAGATTCTCCGGGGTTTTGTTCTAGACTCGAGAGGGACATTATATCCTTGGCTTTTGTAGCATATAGCCTGAACTGATCCTTGAACTTCCGTGTTAAGTCAGAGAATTGATCCACGGATCTAACTGGCAGCTTTGTGAACCAAAGTAAGGCCACTCCCTCTAAGTATACCGGAAAGTAACGGCACTTGATCTCATCAGTTGCACTTGCCCCAGTCATATGCCAATCATACTTGTACAGGAAATGGTTAGGGTCGCTTGCCCCTCGATAAGCCGGGATGGTAGGAGGTACAAACTTCTTGGGAAACTCTGCCTTCAAGATTTTTTCGGTGAAAGGTGTCTTACTCGGGGCAAATCCCCAATCATTTTCATCCTCTTGCCTTTGCATGCTTTCTTTCATAATTGAGCGAACCATCCCTGATAGGTACTCCTCATCGTTCAAAGGTCTTGCCGGGCAGACGTCTGCGTCCGCTGTTCTTTCGGAAGTTTTCCTGGGCAAATATTCGCGAAAAATTGGTTGCGGCCTTGAACCTTCAGCTTGGGAAGGTCCCCTTGCGGTGGTGTTGTCCGCTTTTTGAGGAATACCTTTCTCTTGGGGGTCACGGGCATCTTCAGCATAGATTGTTTCATTATCCTGTCGTTGGTGATTTGCCTCAAGTAGGGCGTTTAACCTATCCATAATCAAGGCATTCTGGGCATTCTGGGCTTCCAACTGCGCATTTTGAGCATTCAATTGCTGATTCAATCCCAAAACTATGGCGTCCAATTCTGCTCGTGTAATTCCAACACTCGGAGCTGCTTCATTTGGAGCAAGAGAAGTGGTAGTATTTTCATGAGCATCACCGGATCTATCAGATCTAAGCTGTCTTCCAGTAGCCATTATCTCGGATAAACTTCTAGTCCTTAGAGAGATTCTTCCAACAAACTTTCGCGAAGCAACGGTGAAGGTATTCCTGAGTTCAATTCTCAGTGAAAGCACCAAAAATGTTAACGTTAAAAATTGAACGCTAACACCCCAGAAAATGAGTTATAGTTAAGAAAGCACCACCCGTTTGTTAACGCTTAAATTTAAACGCCAACACCCTAGTGTATAAGATGTGATTGTGAAAGCACCACCCACTTGTATGGGAATCAGAAATAAGCAGAAAGTATGTAGAAAAACAGTAAGAGACACAGTATTTATAGTGGTTCGGCTTAGGATCAAGCCTACGTCCACTTTGAAGCTCTTTATTGTTTATTTAGATACAGTTTTTTACCATCAACTCCGATTACAACACACTTAGACAAATATCTCAAACCCCGATGTAGAAGAATCCTTTGAATGCATGATGAATGAGTTATTTTTCTTCACGAGATTTGTTGAAATGTCTTTGGTGATTGGAGTGATTGAAATGTTGATTGAGTGTTGCTTGAAGTCGAGACAATAGCAGAGTAATGGCCCGTAGGAAGTCAGTCCCCCAAAAGTCCCCTCTTAGTTCGAATTAGGGCTGTATTTATAGGCAAACTTTCTAGGCTGAAATCGCAGAGTCATGAGTCGTGACCGACTCATGATGAGTCGTGACCGACTCATGATGAGTCGTGAGTCGTCTGCGAGTCACCCCTTTGCAGCATGATCTTGAACTTGCCTCTGAGTCTTGTGTTGTGTGTCGGCTTATGCTTGACCCGTGGCCGAGTCATATTAAGTCATGGCCGACTCATTGGACCAAGCCTCTGAGTCGCTTCCGAGTCATCTCCCGCTAGCATAGGTTGTTCGGCAATGGACTATGGCTCAATGGTTTTAGGTCGTAGACGAGCCATGATGAGTCGTGAGTCGCTCCTTTGAGTGACCTTATAGGATGAGTTGTGGGCCAGTTGAGTCGCTGGGTCGGTAATGAGTCGGCAACTTACTGAGTCGGCTATCAAATGAGTCGGTGTCCCTCATGAGTCATTGAGTCGTCATTAAAGTTAGGTCGGCAACAAGCTAAGGCTGTTGAGTCGGTAATCATCTTGAGTCGTGAGTCGCTCAGTCCTTTAACTCGCGCGGCCTACCGATCCATTGAGTCGCTACGTGCCTTGAGCATATGAGTTGATCCAATCCTTCAGTCATAAACCCACTGAGTCGTTAGGTACTTCATGCTGATGAGTCGTGGATAGCTCTGAGTCATTCACTCATATGAGTCGCTCCCTGATGAGTCGGTAACTTCTATGAGTCGTGAGGTTTCTTGAGTCGGCAGCTCAATGAGTCGGTCTGTATCATTGAGTCGCCACCAGTTGAGTCGGGGATTCTTTGAATCGGTCCTTTCCTTAAGTCGTAAGACACCTTAAGTCGTAGGTCGCTTCAAACCTTAACCCGTTGACGCTTCTAACTCGTAGGCCTTTTAACTCGTATGCTGGAACGGGGTTAACAAAACGATATAGAATCAGAGTTATGACTAAACACATAATAATCACAAGGCCAAGCTGTGATATATAAGTAGTTGATAATCAACAAGAGATTACTCAATATCACAAAATCTACACAAGAATCAAAGAAGTGTCATACTCTTTATTTCGTTCATCAAACCACAAATATTGACGATAATATCAATGTCAATCACAAAAGTCAATGACGCACAAATTCCAGAAGACTACACAAGAAATCCAGAAATCACTAAAGTCAATGACACACAAATTCACCAATGCACAAATATCGATAAGGCTTATCAATGGAAATCACGAAAAATTGGTGAAACGCAAATTCTAGAAATCATCTCAAGAAATCCAGAAATCACAAAGGGGTGGAGGCCTATCACAAACGGGAGCATAAAGCTCACCAACACGTGTATCACAAACGGAACGCTAATTCCATGGTCGCTAACCATCACAAATTGAGCCGAAGCTCCACAAACGGCCTGAAGACCATGGGTTGCTACCCCATCACAAATTGAGTCGAAACTCCACAAAACGGGGTTTAGTCTCCCTCGCAGACAAAGAGACATCGCACATTGCTAGTCTAAATCACAAAGATGATCGTCATGATCAACGAAAAGTGTCAATTACACTAAGCTAGTAAATATATGAGTTCAGCTTCATGTCCCATAACCACTTGCTTAACTCAAATATTTACGAACAAACTGTAGATCTCCACTATAAAATTGTCACAAGAGATTCAATCGAACAAGTCCAAGAATTAACCGACAAAGTGAACGCAAGCGTTTCATACCACTTGTTTTACTAAGTCGTTTAATTAGATTTCTCATACGAGTGAGGTAAAGGTTTATATATATACTAATAGATTGGAAAACGGTTTTATAAATGAATATGGTATTAAAATAGTATTGAAATCGTTTGAGAAAAGAGTTTTAATATTTACTACTAGTATAGAAAACCTTTATATTTTTAAAGTGACAAAACACAAAGAAGATTGTAGGAACAATCAATCACTAAAATTCACATACGAAGATGTGAATAAAAATCCAAAGAAATCGATACCGAATCCATCGAAACGGATATTCATAGAATTCCCAAAGAAATAAGTCATCAAAGTCAACAACAACTAATAACAACAATTAGGGAAACAACACAAATCGATTAGAGTTGGATATTTAAGCAACAAGGCAAAGCAAGAAAAAATCATCAGGTCGGTCAACCGGACTCCTAGAGTCGGTCGACCGAACCTTAAAACAGAAAGTGCTTAGGCACTTGGAAGCAGGTCGGTCGACGGACCAGAGGGGTCGGTTGGCCGAACCAGAAACAGAAGTGCAACTGCACATTTGGAAGCAGGTCGGTCGACCGGACCAGAGGGGTCAATCCGCCGGACCTGTTTCCATCCTCTTCCCTGCCTATTGCAAATGAGGTTCAATCTTGTCCAAATTGCATTCTCTCGGGCAGCAGCGCTAAGGGATTATGCCAATCGACTACCCGGCCCTATAAGCTCTTCGATGCATCTCCAAAAACATGTTCAAACATAGAAGTTAGGATTTTTAACGAATTGAACTCAAAACACCAAAAATTGGAATATACACCAATTCAATCCAAACCAAAAGCAAATGCACACGAATAAGTGTTAGGAATTCATACCTAACATTCGAAGATAATTCATAGACTTAGATGTGAG
Source organism: Allium cepa (assembly GCA_030765085.1). NCBI lineage: Eukaryota > Viridiplantae > Streptophyta > Magnoliopsida > Asparagales > Amaryllidaceae > Allium > Allium cepa. Next base: position 153,761,652 of record CM060945.1, read on the forward strand.
ATTAAAAATCTCACCTTTTCACAAAATCAAACGAGAAGAAGCTTGAAAGCAAATGGAGAATCAACCTCTCTTCAACACAACCCAAATGAGCTTGAATCTATGCTCAAAACAAGAACATTCCCAAAATTCGGTTTAGAAATTTCTGAAATTGGTAAAAGGATAAGTTGGAGAAGAAGAAGAGAAGCTTACCAATGGGTTCTTCTTGAGTTTGGAGCTAGGAATTTGATTTGCAAGAGAAACTAGGGTTTTTGGAGTTTTAATTTCCAATCTCTCCCACCATTAATGCTAAGAAAACTGAAAAGAGAGAGAGGTTGATTCCCAAAACTGAAAAGTGTTATGAAAACAAGTTTTTAAACTTTAAGTAAATCAAGAATTAAACTAATTTTAAAGAAGAATATTATCCCTTTGTAGGATAATATTATAAATTTTGGTTTAAAAGATCATATGATATTTACTTAAATATTTTAAGTAGAACCTTAAGTTTACTTTAAACTTAATTTAAGTATGTAATCTAGTTGTTAATTAAAGGAGTTATATGTTTTATATTATAATGATAAGTGATTACAAATTTATTAGAAACTAATAAAGATAAAAGATTTATCATTAAGTTGATGAGGGTCTTGGATAATAAATGATTAATTAAATTAACGAAGTAATTTGTAATGGTAATTACATGGTGTAATTTATTGAAGATTGAAGGTAGTTTTGGGTTAATTACCTAGTGTAATTAATATGAAGAATAATTACTTAGTTGAAGTGATTAATAATTAATTTCTTTGTATAAGTCATCTAAGAATTGACTAATCAAAGTTATGGGAAGTTAATTAAGTGACGTAATTAATTAAAGGTAATTAATTACAGAATGAAATTATTCAAGGGTGATTAATAAATATAATTAATTAAAGATTAAGTATAGTTACTTAAGGTAATTAATGAGGCGTAATTACTTAGTGAAGTAATGAGTGGATAATTACTGAATACAATTAATTAAAAGGAAATTACTGGATGGTAAGTAATTAAAGGATAATTACTTGGTGGAGGAATTTAGGAATAATTACTCAGTGTAATTAAAGGATTAATTAATATAATTAACCAAGGTGTTGGTATGATTGATGAAGAAAATTTGGAAGTTGATTTCTGATTGTGATTAATCAAGGTTGATTAATGAATGTAATTAAGTTAGAAGTTAATTATTTAACGAAATCTAAGAATAATTAACTAATGGAGGTAATTAGAGAATTATTAATTTATGTAATTAATGGAAGTGATCAATCTTGCTTGTGATAAATTGGAAATGACGAGTGCTTGAATTTAGTGATATCTCTTACATGAAAGGTTAGTGATATGATGTGTTGATGGGCAATGATAGTATGGTTATCCGTTAATGATGAATTTCAGAGTAAAAGGAGTGACACCTCTAATTTAAAGTTGAGTTGCATCTCACCTGAATGACATGTGTAAAGATGAATTGAATTCGAAGAGATAGAAATCGGGTATTAGTTAATACCCGAAACTACTTCGATTCTTTATAATTGATACATGAAATCATTAGGGTAAAATAGAAGATTTGAATGGATTGAACCATATAATCTAAGTTCTGGCACTTAATTTCTTTATGAAATAAGTGATGTCTATAGCAATTTGTAAAGTTGTAAATTGATATACGTACCCCGGGATTATGTGAGTTGCATACTTTTGTATTACATGTTAGATGAGTTTACTCACGCTGGTTTCCAGCCTGACCCGGGTGTTACTTTGATGTAATGCTCGGGTCAGACCGAGTATTATAGATTTTCAGGTAAGGACGTTCTGGAGCTCAGGAGGCGAGCTGGATGGCAGAGACGTATGGAGAGTTTACACTATGATATTGTATATATCTGAGACATAAAATAAATTGTATCTGTCCAATATTGTATAAAATTGTTGTAACTCTGATATATCGATGTAAAATTGATAGATACAGTTTTCTTTGGTATAACAATTATTATTGATATTATATTTTATCCGCTGCGAAAGTAAGATTGTGTGTTTCTTTTCTGTTCTTCTTTTATCTCTTTTCTTCTTTTCTCTAACTATCTGGAATTTTCGTGATCGGAATTTTCGGGTCGTTACATTTGGTATCAGAGCAAAGGATTAAGCGAGAACCTTAGCTCTGGTGGGATTACTCATTAAGAATAGGGTAAGTGGTACCCTAGGATGAGTAGAGTATATAAATATGAGAGAGCGTACTTGTTATTTTCTTATATAAAGGTTTTTAAATGATTTCAAAAGTAAATGAATCTTATATAAGACATAGATTATCTATTATATTAAGGAAATTGGTTGTTGTATTAATTAACTCAAAAGTTATATTAAGAATTAAATTAAGAAGCAATAGAATGAAACCAAATTGAAATTGGAATTAAATAAAGATAAGTTTGAAATGGATTCAAACTAAAGTTTGAAATCTTGAATTGGAGAAGTATTTTAAATAAGATGAATTAGAATTGGTTTCAAACCAAAGAAATAAATGTTTATTGTGCTTAATAATGGAATGATTGTTCTTCAATAAACAATAAAATGTTTAAGGAAGTAACCATTTAAAAAGGTGTAATATCCCGGAATTTTGGACAATATAAATTTAATAATCCATGTTTAAATTTATATTGAATTGATAATTTTTGTTAATCAATTTGATTTGATTTAATAATCTTCTTTATTTAAATATTTAATTTGTCAAATTATTTTAATGAATTAATAAATTGTTTTCTATTTATAAAATGTATATGTATATTTATATATAAGTTGTTTTTAAATAAATTAGCATAGCATAATTTTAATATTTTGAAATAGGAATTGTGATTTATTTTTAATTTAAGCTTTTAAAAAATATTTAATAAAATACTATATGATTTTAAACATGTGAGATAAATGTTTTATTGGTTTAAAATTCATTTTTAACTTAAGTTTGTATATTAAAATAAGTTACAAAAATTGTTTGTGTTATTCTTTTTAAAATATTGATTTATAAAATGTGATTTGTTAATTTAATTTGAAATTTAAATTACAATTTAATTTATGAAACATGTATTCATTAAGTTATAACCTCTTTTATAACTTTATTTTAATTGTTTAAAGGTATTTTTTTTCAAATGATTAATTTGTATATTATTTTCATTTATAAAATACTTTTCTTCTTTCTTTAGAAATTAATTTTGTACATAAATACATATTAAAGAAACTAATTAATTAGGTTTAATTTTTCTTAACACTTAATTAAATAACAAAAACATTTAAAGGACATGTGTAAAATGTTTAAAAAAAGATGCTTACAAGTGTTAACATTTCATACAAGTGTCATGTTTCAATTTTTATTTTCCTTTAATTTTAATTTAAATCAAAACATTGTTATATATAAACTTGCATATTCTCTTTTTCCTTTCTTTTCTCATTCTTCCCTTTCATAAACAAAGAGAATTTTCAGATAAGAATGAGAAACACCCCACTCTAAAAACAAATATGCAAGTTCATCTCCTCAAAATACAAAATCAAAAGCATAGCAATTTGTTCATCAAATCATGCAATTTGTTCATCATTCAAAGGCCTGAAATTTCAATTTTAAATCAAGTATAAAACCTGCATTTTTGTTCTTCAATCTGAAAAAAAAGGACCTGCATTCATTTTTCAAAACCTGAATACGAGAAGACTCTGCATTTCAATTTTAAGTAAGGGCATGCATCTTCTTGGAAGAAGGAGTATGCATTTCTTCAATCTGGAAATAAATGCAAACCAAGTAAAACTGCAATTTCAATTTGCAACTGCATCCATCTATTCTTTAGAATCTGGACTCTGCACAATTTCAGGTGAGTAACACCTAATTTAAATAAATTAAGTAGGGTTGCATGCTTGTTTATCTGATGAGTTTAATTTTTGAATATGTTTTTTTTTAAACTACCTGTGTATATATGAAATATAATGCATATCTGATTTCTAAGGTTCTGGTTGTTACAGTTTAAGTTCAAAATTGATAAATAGTTTTTTTTTACTTGATTTGGTTTCTATTATGGTTTAGCATTTGAATAGAATTTGTTTATTACATGATAAAATAAAAATTTAAAAGTTTTTATAAGTTGTATAGTTCTGTGTTGTCTGAAACAAAACAATACATATAGATTTTGTAAAATTGTAAAAAATTTAAGTATCATAAATCAATGGTTCGGGAATAGAAATCAAAACTACTTCCCACATTCTGATTTTTGAAAGAAAAATTTAAACTTTTAATACCTTATACTAGGAGCAGTTTAAATCTTTCTGTGTTTTATAATTTGAGTGAACTCTGTGGATTTTGATGACCGTTTGGATTGAAATTTCTTTTGGTGATAGTGTAATGATCAGTGACATAGGGAAATTTTTTAGTTTGAATTAAAATTCAATTATGATGTTGAATTTGGGATTTTTAGTTAAGAGCCCTAGTTTTACTGAGTTGGGTAAGTTCGAACTTTTCGGCCATTACGGTTGATCGAGTTCAACTGTTCTTTGGGCATTGGAAGATGGTGGGTAGTCGAAGACTTCACCGGAGTTGTAGGGGTAGCGGTGGCCGGAGGCGCGTGAATGAGGTGTTGACAGGTTGGGATGTTGAGGTGCTGTGATGTTCTAGGTTTGGTTTGGCAGAGGGGATGTTGTCTCGAGATTTTCTCGAGTAGATTGGATTTTTGCTCGAAGTAGTTGATGTTTGGACTCGAAGCGATATTGGACATGGCTCGAGTATATAGTTTTGGTAACAGGTTATTAAAAACAGAAACCTGTACTGTTGTTTTTAAATTTTAAAGTAAGGTTTTGAAATGTAAACTAAAATTTGAACTAAGTTTAAAAACTGAATTCAAATTATAAATTCAATTAGTTTAATTTTGGGTTTTTGAAATAATTTAAATTTTGAAAATTTTAATTAGTTTCAAGCAAAATAAGAAACCTGTTTTTCCAGGTTTTATAAAATTTGAAGTTAAATTTTATAATGCAAACTAAAATCTGAAACTAAGTTTAAACCTGGGATTGAATTTGAATTTAAAAAGTTTAAATCCTGGGTTTGTTAATAATTTGACTTTTTAAATTTAAGTTTGGATTTAAATTAAAAGCAGGAATTTGTTACTGTTTTTTTTAAAAAAAATTAAAAGAAAGTAAAATAATGTAAATTGAATATAAACTGAGTTTTGAAATTCTAAAAGGTGAATATGATTCAAACTAGTTTAAATTTGAAATTTGAAATAATTTAAGTTTTAAAATTTAAATTTTGTTTAAAACTTATAAGTGTGAAAAAATATAGGTAGTTTTGAATTTGAGGTGGAAGTTTAAATTTTAAATAAGGAATTTAAAATGAATTCAGATCAGGGTTTTTAAATCTGGATTTAAATTTAAACTTTAGTGTTTAGAATAAAATAAGTTTAAGTTTAAATTATTAATTACTTTGGAAAGGTTAAATGATTTGAATTCTTTTAAACGGTGATGTAAAATTTAAACAAAGCTTTAAGATTTAGGTTTAAATCTGGAATAAAAAGGTTACAAACCGTATTTCAGTTTTGAAATTAAAAGGAAATTTTAAATAGAATTTGTTCAAGTGAGTTTTTAAATTGATTTGAATTTAAATTTAAATTGACATTTAAATTCTTTTAAACTTATTTATAAAGTAGATGTTTCTTTAAACATATTAGATAAAAGTTTGAATTGTTTTAAAATCTTGTTTAAGATAAATTTGTATCTCCAATTTTTTTAAAATAAAATTAAAGGGAAGTTTAAAATAAATTTGGAAACAATTTGTTTTAAAATACTTTTTATAAAAAGAAATGTTTTTTTAAATTAAGTTAGAACTTAAGAAATTGATTTCATTTAAATTATTAAATTAATTTAAATAGAATATTTATTATTTAATTAATTAATAATGTGGATGTTTAATTAAGTAATTAATAAATTTTTTTAGTTAATTAACTAAGATTTGAGATTAATTAATTAAGGTTAGTTAATCTATAATTAAGGATGGTTAATTGAATTTTAATTAATGATTAAGGCTTATTAAATCAAGTGATTAAAGAAAGTTAAGAATTTAATTAACACTTAATTAATTAATAATTAGAGATTAATTAAATTGTAATTAAATATTAATTAATTGATAATTAATAATGGTTAATATAAGTTAATTCTTAATTAAGTAATTAAGAAATGTTAATGAAGGTCATTAACTTAAGATTATTTAACAATTAATTAATGTGATTTATTTTTGATAATTAATTTAACTAATTAATTAATAATAATCAATTGTTTAATTACTTAATGGAAGTAATTAATAAATTAATTACTTAGTGTAATTAATTTGATTTATGTGATTAGTTTAGATTAATTAAGATATATTAATTTAAACATTTGTGGATTATAGATATTACTTATATAATTAATGGGTTTGTAATTACTTAAGGAAGTAATTAATTAATAATTACTGAATGTAATTAAGGATATTTATTATAGAAGTAATTTGGATTTAAATTATTTGAAATTAATCAAGGATTAATTGGGATAATTAATTAAGAATAATTAATTTATGGGATGAGTAATTAAAGCAGTTAATTACTGGGTGTTATTAATCAAAGGTGATTAATATATATGTTGTTTAAATTGAAGATTAACTACTTATGTAATTAATTTATATTTAGAGATTGATTAAATGTATTTAGAAATTAATTGATTAATGATGTAATTTGGAATTGATTAATTAAGGAATAATTAATAATGAATAAATGATTAATGTAATTAATTTTAGCTAATTAATTAATTTAGCAATTACAAGTTAATTATTTGCAAAGGGTTTAATATAATTAACTTGTGTAATTAATATTAAAGGCTAATTATTTATTGTAATTGGAGATGTTTAATCAATAAAGATTAATTGAAATGAATATTGAGATGATGATTATTTAATTGATTTGTAATCAATTGATGGTTAAGTTAAGCAGGATTAATGATGAAGTAATTAATTTAATTTATTTTAAATTAATTAGAGATTAAGTAATTAATTTAATTCATTTTAAATTAATTATAAATGGAATGATCATTAGATCATTGCTTATGTTTGATGCTTGGTATTGATTGCCATGTTTGGGTTGTAATCTCAGTATGAGATGAGTAATGATTATTGATATGGATGCATTGGTTGCTTTTGGATGATAATATGGATTATCTGATTATGATATGATTGATCTGTTGGTAATGATAATGTTGATTATCTGTTGTGTTGAGAATTATCTATCTGTGCATATTTAGATAATGAATTGAATTGTTTTAAACTTAAAACAACTTGGCCTCAAAAGACACGCTTTGGATTTCGAGGAGACCGGGATCGGGTTTCCATATTTAGGATCCGAAAACCACATCGATTCCAATTAAACGTTAGGTCATTAATCCAAATGGAGCGAGTGAAGACTCGAGGTGTAAGGGCTATACGTCAGTATAACTCTATGGGTGATTCCGTAATGAGTTGACGGAATAGTACTTATAGATTCGAGATGGTGGTTTAGAGTGTAAGGGTTATTGACGTTAACTCTGAGGGTGATTGCAAAATGAGTGTAACGAGATAATGCCTTCGGTTTCGTTCGAACCCGGAACGAACTTGTATGGATTGAATGCTTTCAGAACATCGTCAGGTGGACGATGAGCATTCTAAGTGATATGTCCTATAAAGGTAATCGTAGCCTCAAGCCTCATCAACCGGGAATGGCTAAAACAGGGGAGGTGCAGCAAAGCCTCGTGTGTAGCCCCCACTTGAGAGCAAGATTTATCCCTGTCTAGAGGTCCCTTTATTTTCGGCTTAGTGGTGCGGTTGCTGATCACAACTGCGGGGTTGTCTTGTTTGGAACTGTTCAGTAAGGAACGGGTCCGGCTTTGTGTTGCAGGTGATTGGGAGTAATCCTCGGTACGGTGATCTAGGCCACGTACTATGACGGGCGGTACCCCAGTAGCCCAGCCATTGATGGAATCCAAAATCCAATAAGTGCCGTACGTATTAGTTGTGCCCAACTATGTTGGAATGTGAGATGTAAGCATTCCAGCTATTTTTGTATTTTACTTGAAAACCCTAGACACTATTATAATATCATCGGATTTCCTATCAAATGTTTTGGTTAGCGTAAGGTAAAAAAATTTCCATGTTTATGTGTGGGAAGTCTTACGTGATACCTTTTCTTTCAAAGGTTTTCAAGTTAAGCAACTTTAACCTGTAACTCACACCAGACCCATGTCTGACCCGGAGTTATTTCTGTTTTTCTTTAACTCTTGGGTACTCTAATTTTACGAGTAGTCAAGGGAATTCAGATTAGGATTCAGGTTAGCTTTGATGAATTATGGAGGAGCATATGGAGCAGGAGGCTTCTGCGTATAGTTATATAGTTTTCCTCTGTGTTGGTATCTCTGAGTGTTTCTGTATTGGGTATTGAGTTGTAATAACTAGACAGGTGTTTATAACTGTCTAGTATGTGTTGTATTGACTGTGTAACTCTGATATTTGATGTATACTATGTAATACTTATGTTACTAATATAATTTATTTGTTCCGCTGTTGAGATTCTTGTGTTGTTTCTTCTTCCCCTTCTTTCTTTTCTCTTTTCTATCCCTTTCTTTCTTAAGGATGATATGACTTTTTGTGGAGAAAAAAGTCGGGTCGTCTCATTTGGTATCAGAGCGTTAGGTTGAGTGAATACCTATTCTCTGTAGTGGTGTTTATCTTGAGAGATCGTATTTGTATTTTTAATATATATATATATATATATATATATATATATATATTTGTTTCTACCTATTTGTTGGTTACCTGTTAAGGTTTTTCCAATATAAGTTATAAAGGCAGATGAGGTAGAAGTGTGTGTAACACGACTACCATTGGTTGGAGTTTGATGGATGAAGTTGGAAGTGTATTGTCGAGACTGTAGACCTAATACCGTCTCGAGTGAGTTTTTCTTGGTTTAAGTACTTCATCGATCTCTGAAGGAAGCCTGTTAAGGTTCGAAGTTCATCTTTGAAGTATAGAGTTGAGTTGGATCTGTCGTTTGGGCAGAAGCAAGTGAGTGATGGTATTTTGATATCTCAGGAAGTAGTAGCTGCGTGATGAGATGCAGTGACTGTGGATATTTCCGAAGATGTTTCTTTGGAACAAGAGCAAGAAGTGAGTCTGCACGGTGATGTGGCTGAGTTTAGAAGAGTATTCTGAGTTGGTAGGGAGTAGTTGTTTTTCTGAAGTAGAGTTCAGAAGCGGCAGAGTGGAGTCATTTCTCTGGTAGTTGGCTAGGCCAGCATAAGATGTTCTGTTTGGTTGAGTGGGAGCGGTTTCTTTGGATTTAGGCTGAGTTGATCGCAAAAGTAACTTGCGATAGTATGTTCTTTTGATTGTTGGAGATTGTCCGGATTTTCTTCCAGGAAGTCAGAGTTTGTCTCGGTCTGAAGATCGAGTTTTCTTTCCAGGATTGGTACTGGTAGTTCAGTTAGTAGATGGATGGTTCCTTGAGATAGAAGTTGGAGAAGCAACTCAGGTTTCAGAGAAACTTCTGAGTATTTCTTTTATGGATATATGGAACCATATTTCTGTGCTGGGTTGTCTAGTCTGTGCTTGTGCTGTTCGTCAACATTTTCTTCTGTTTCGGATCAGAGTTGTGCAGCGGAAGCAGTTTGGGAATGTTTCTGTTTTATTTTTCCAGATAAGAAGAAGTTTGTCCTGTCTTCTGTTGTTGAGAAGCAAGGTTTGTGTTCTTTGGTTTTGAGTGTTCTTGAGGAGATCATTGGATTGTTATGATTCAGTCTGTTTCTTATGGAATCAGCAAGAGTTGAGCTGATCGGGATGGATGTTGGTAGCCCAGGATCGTCCGAAGAGTTTTTATGGATAAGAGGCGGAGAATTTGGATTCTGGAATCGGAGATTTGATTTGGGATAAGTTTTTCTCTGATCCAAGGAGCTATAAGTTTGGGTAGCTAGCTCCGTAGTGTTTTGGTTTTTTCTATGTTTTGGTAAGATCAGTGTTTGGTTTTCTAGAGTTGAATTGTCAGTTGAATAACTGGAATTCAGAGTGTTTCACGTATCTCTGAGGGAGTACGTGTTTGATATTTCTGGTTGTAGAACCAGTAGTTTAGGATGGTTTGGTTGTTGAGTCAGACTCGTCTGTAGTCTGATATTCTGTATAGAATGGTTGTTAGGAGCTCTATAGTTTAATAGTATTGATTGATTGGATTCTATAGAGCGAGTATCCCTATATATATATATATATATATATATATATATATATATATATATATATATATATATATACCGGGGAAACTCGTGAAGATTTTATTCAAAATTCTTTTGGATTTGTTCTGATTGTGTGAATTGGTTGCTTTGGTTATTGGCATATGATTAGTATATGCTGTATTTTAAAATAAAATCTGTAAAGAGATTATTAAATTACCTTTGTTTTAAATTTCGGCGACGAAATTCTTTTAAGGGGGAAGGATTGTAATATCCCGGAATTTTGGACAATATAAATTTAATAATCTGTGTTTAAATTTATACTGATTTGATAATTTTTGTTAATCAATTTGATTTGATTTAATAATCTTCTTTATTTAAATATTTAATTTGTGAAATTATTTTAATGAATTAATAAATTGTTTTCTATTTATAAAATGTATATGTATATTTATATATATATAAGTTGTTTTTAAATAAATTAGTATAGCATAATTTTAATATTTTGAAATAGGAATTGTGATTTATTTTTAATTTAATCTTTTCAAAAATATTTAATGAAATACTATATGATTTTAAACATGTGAGATAAATGTTTTATTGGTTTAAAATTCATTTTTAACTTAAGTTTGTATATTAAAATAAGTTACAAAAATTGTTTGTGTTATTCTTTTTAAAATATTGATTTATAAAATGTGATTTGTTAATTTAATTTGAAATTTAAAATACAATTTAATTTACGAAACATGTATTAATTAAGTTATAACCTCTATTATAACTTTATTTTAATTGTTTAAAGGTATTTTTTTCAAATGATTAATTTGTATATTATTTTCATTTATAATAATACTTTGCTTCTTTCTTTAGAAATTAATTTTATACATAACTACATATTAAAGAAACTAATTAATTAGTTTTAATTTTTCTTAACACTTAATTGAATAACAAAAACAGTTAAAGGACATGTGTAAAATGTTTAAACAAAGATACTTACAAGTGTGAACATTTCATATGTCATGTTTCAATTTTTATTTTCCTTTAATTTTAATTTAAATCAAAACATTGTTATATAAAAACTTGCATATTCTCTTTTTCCTTTCTTTTCTCATTCTTCCCTTTCATAAACAAAGAGAATTTTCAGATAAGAATGAGAAACACCCCACTCTAAAAACTAATCTGCAAGTTCATCTCCTCAAAATACAAAATCAAAAGCATAGCAATCTGTTCATCAAATCATGCAATCTGTTCATCATTCAAAGGCCTGAAATTTCAATTTTAAATCAAGTATAAAACCTGCATTTTTGTTCTTCAATCTAAAAAAAGGGCCTGCATTCGTTTTTCAAAACCTGAATACAAGAAGACTCTGCATTTCAATTTTAAGCAAGGGACTGCATCTTCTTGGAAGCAGGAGTATGCATTTCTTCAATCTGGAAATAAATGCAATCCAAGTAAAACTGCAATTTCAATTTGCAACTGCATCCATCTATTCTTTAGAATCTGGACTCTGCACAATTTCAGGTGAGTAACACCTAATTCAAATAAATTAAGTAGGGTTGCATGCTTGTTTATCTGATGAGTTTAATTTTTGAATATGTTTTTTTTAAAACTTCCTGTGTTTATATGAAATGTAATGCATATCTGATTTCCAAGGTTTTGATTGTTACAGTTTAAGTTCAATGTTAACGTAAAAATCCGACGCTAACACCCCGGTGTAGATTGAAATTGCGCGAAAGCACCACCCGTGAACACGAGAACTAAAAACAAGTAGAGAAATCACAGAGAAAGCAGAAAAAACAATAGTTTTTATAGTGGTTCGGCTTAGGGTTAGCCTACGTCCACTTTAATTCTCTTTATTACTGAATCGATTACAACTTTACAACAATCTTCAATTACAATTCCGATGAGACAAACAACTAGAACTTTGATGCAGAAGAATTCTTTAAATCCATGTAGATTGCGTTAGATTTCTTCTCGAAGTTAGTTGAGATGCCTTTCGTACTTGAAGTGTCGGGTCAGTCGAGAATTCAGCAGAGTATTGGCGCTTAAAGAGATTGGCCAAAAGTCCATTTCATGTTTGAGGTAGGTTGGTATTTATAGGAAAATCTCCCTCCTTAGGTCGTATGCCGTGACTGGTCTAAGGTAATTTATGGCCGGTCTAAGGTAAGTCGTGGCCGACTCATCTGGCCCCTCCATGGTTTCACAAAGGTTCCCTTGCACAAGTCCTAGGTCGCCTCCGATTCAACACCACCTCTTCTCAGTAATATGGCATCGGGATTATATTCAATGGCTTTAGGTCATGGACGAGTTAACTTGGTAAGTCGCAAGTCACGGTCCAACTGGTAAGTCCTAGATCGTGTACGAGTTAAGAGGCCACTGTGCCAAGTAGTTGCATTGAACTTACCTTCCTTTGCTTAGGTCGTGACCGACTTAACATTGGTCATAGGTCGGCCGCGACTTAGGTCGGTAGCTATCTTGGGTCGGCGTTCTTTAAGTCTTAGGTTGGTACACATGTTAGAGCATTGGGTCGGCACCTCTCTTAAGTCGGTATCCCTTTTCGGCCTTAGGTCGGCATTCTTGTTAAGGCAGTTAGGTCGGCAACCAGTTAAGTCGGCAATTTCCCTAGACTGTTAGGTCGGTATCTATGTTGAGTCGGTAGCCTTTTTAAAGTATTAGGTCGGCATACTTGTTGAAGTGTTAGGTCGACATCGTTTCAAGTCGCTGAGTCAAACCCGAGGCGGAGTTAACAATTGCCCCTCGAAGTATACGCCTACTGGTTAGGTCGTGTGCTTCGATATCCTCTAACTCGTCCACTCTTTAGGTCGGTAGGTCGTGTACGACCTAACAGTTTGGTCACACGCGCCGCTTCAGGTCTCTCTACTATAATTCGCATATTCTCTCCTTTCTTCTCACTACTTACTCTCTTGCTTCTGCCATTAAAGACTTTCTCAAGCTCCAAAAGGCGATTCCATTCCAAACAATCACCGATAATCTTTGTTGTTCATCACGTAAGTAAAACCTGCTCTTCTCTTGATCCCTGATTCACGAATTCTATTCAAACCGAACCCACCTCTTGCGCGCTGCTTTACTGCGAACCTCATTGCGCCAGCAGTTTGTGACCTAGAGTTTGCTTGGTTTTGGCTCTAAATGATCGACAAGATGATGGAGATGGTGTACTGCTTCTGGCTAGTTGATTTTGATTTGCGTTAGGATGGCTAAGCATTGAATTTGGGTGATTTTGAACTGACTTAGTGGATGATCCGACATCATGAATGAGACAGCGTGAATGGAGTGAGGGTTTTTTGTGGATGGAACGGTTAGCTGGTTAACGGGTTGAGGGGAATGAGATACTAACCTGGACGCGACCCAGTAATTTTGGGTGACCTAACCTTTGACCGACTTTACCCCTAAATCGTAGCCGAGTTAACCCTTGGGAGAAATCTGCCGATCTAATCTTCTACCGATTTAACCTTGAACCGTGGCCGAGTTAAACCCTAAACCATGGCCGAGTTAACCCTTAAACCATGGCTGAGTTATCCCTTAAACGGTGGCCGAGTTATCCCTTGAACCGTGGTGAGTTAACCCTTGGAGAATTTTACACCACTTTTTGAACCAGAGCCTTCTTCCTTACTATTCTTCACGACCTAAAGAACTGCCGCTCTAAGGAATCAGAAACCTAATCATAACTCGCGAGAGATTCCTTGGGTCGCATCCGAGTTAACACTTGGATGCCTAACTCGAATTCTCACTTAAAAGAATAATTCCAATTTGAATTCTTAATTTAATCTACTGGACTGAACTGCTTTAATCCTGGATTGTTTTAACTTTGCTGCCTTATTTCACAGATCACACTAGCTTGTAGGTTAACAACCTGCTGAAAACAACAATCACAAAAAACCAAGGCGAATATACTGCCATTGGCTGCCCACATCAAATGACAGATTAGTTGACATAGAGTAATCAACTTAAATACACTGTATGAAATGCCGTGAACCAATCAAATAAAGTGAAGTATTAATGCAAAGCATCGCTAACTTGAACTTATTTGTTTGCATCAACATTACACTTGCGTGTTAAAACAATGAACCCTGGACTTTATAACTGACAAATACTTGGTAGTATTTATTCCGGTTACATTTGCTTATTGCTTGATTGATTTTACATAACACTCCACACACTTTAGGAAACATGCACCTTCATGTTTGAATATCCATTTGTTTGTGTAGAATGACTTCCCACCAAAAAGAAGAAGAGGTAGCTCAAGCTGAAGAGACCTTTCCGATAGCTATTCCCATAGAGAACCCTCCAGAGAGAACTTCGACTATCTTAAGTCCGAGAGCGTTTATTCAGCTACGCACTCAATTTGGTTTTGCTGAAAATGATGCCATACTTCCCGGGCCAAATGATACTGCCGACAGTCCTCCTCATGGTTTTGTTGCAGTCAATCATCAAATGTGCTTAAGCGGGGCGATTCCTCCTTTCAACGACTTCCTCTGAACCCTTCTCCTTCGTTTGACAATCTCTCCATTCCAACTTCATCCTAATGGCTACGCCATTTTGATGGGGTTGTGTGTTTTGTTTAGGAGAACTCTTGATCGCTTGCCGAGTTTTGAAGAAATTCGCTACTTATGCTCGTTTGCAAAGAGTAAAGACCATCCTTCCCTCATTATCGTGAGAAGTGCTAGAAATCGCAAGCTTATTTCTGATCTTACAGAAAGCGTTCATGGATTTTTGAATCAGTTTTTCTTCGCTCGCTGACCCCTAGAGTTTTATGCCATCTGGAGAGTAGGAAGTAAAATTACCTGTTTCTATTTTCTCCATTTCCAAACTTTTCCAAGATCCGAATTATCAATTGCTAATCTCATTTTTTGCTCTTTTCAGCACTTCCTCTCCCTTCTAGAGACCCAATCCATAAGCAAGTTTTTGAAAGACCGAGTGTCGTGGCCGCGGAAGAGAGAAGTATAAAATTTTTGTTGAGGGATGAACTTTTGCATCAGTACAGGCTTCTACACATTTCTCGTTCTACACATCCTCATGAGGTTCCAGACTCTCCGCCTAAAGCATTAGATGCCTCAGTTTCCGCTGACGAACCTTTACCAAAAGAAACTGCCTCCGAAGCTTCTCTAGTGAAGTGCTCTACTACTGTCGATGCTGCGGGGTCGTCTAGTAAATCCGTACTTGCCCCAGTCATTGAGGAAGAAGAGCCTCAGGGATCTCCCCAATGTTCACAGAAGTCCGGCGAAGAAGCCGGGAAAACAAGCCCTGTCAAGCAGAGCGTGGACGACACTTTCGAGGGGTTGAGCAATCTCTTTGTCACCTCACAAGAGCTTTTTAAAGACGACCCTGCGACTACTAGGGTTTCTTCTTCAGTAGTGGAAGCGACTTCTTCTTTGCAACAAGCTCCGTCAACCCAAGAGTTGACGTTAACTACTACCCCCACAACTATTCCGCAATCGAAGAGTGATTCGTAGTTTGATGCGCGTAGTTTGCACATTACACACGCTTAGAATCTCTTGGCACTTTCATGCACCTAATTCTTTGTACTTTGAAGATTCTACAGTTACACTTCTTTTCTCTGAAGACCTTTAAGACTTGTCTCTTTCTTTTTTATTTCAGATTCTCCGATGGGACGCAGCGGCTCTTACTATGATGACTTTCAGCGCTATGGGAGGCGTAGTCAATATGATTATAGGCGCTACCTTCCCGCTTACAGAGAAACCGATGAGGAGAGAGCCGCCCGAAAGGATCAGGAGAGGAGGGCTCAAGAAGAGCTCTATGAGAGGAAATAGAAGGTGGAGCGCCACGATTCTTCCCAGAGAGGTGACGATTCTCACAAGAGAAAGTCGCATGATGATTGGGGAAAAAGCCACATAGTTGAGGACCCAAGCAAGCGTGCCCGACACGGTGAAAAGCATGCTTCTTCAACTCCTGAAAAGGCCACTGCCCCCGTCTCACTTACATTCCTTCTGACTCCCCTGCTCTTGGGAAGACAGACATTCAGACAATAATCAGCAGGCCTAAATTCCAGGTTGGATCAGGCCCGGCTACTCTGCAAAGCCGGTTCCCGCACTGGTGCCTTAAGGGAGTGCGGTTCGACCTTGACTTGGTCCCTATTGACAAGCCTGCCATGCTGCGAAATCTCGATGCCCCCAGGCTTGATATTGAAAGGATGTCGAACTGGAAAAAGCTTGTTGATGAGCTTCAAAGGGTCAACCGTGCGAATATAGAGGCCATGCTTACTATGGAGAATGATAAGGCCGAATGACAGAAGGTTCTTGAGCAGCATGATACCGAAATGAGGAGCATTACTACTTACAATGAAGCGCTTGAAGCGAAAGTTGAGGAACTTAAATAAGAGCTCGCTACTTCTTCTACCACATATACTCAAAAAGAAGAAGTACTTCAAAAGCAAGTTCGCGATGCTCACGCCGCTCAGCGGCATGCCGCGGCACAACTTGAAGCTGAGCAGAAAACAGCGGGAAGGTATCATGCTGAGGCAACATAGTTACGGGAGAAAGTCAACTCTCAAGAGGCGGAAATTCAAATGCTAAATCTTCAACTCTCCAAAGCTGCAAGAGAGCGTGATGAGGCCGTTGCTGGTAAAATTGCAGCTGAAGAATCTCATGAGGCAACGAAGACCAACATCAGCTCGACACTATTTGACTTCTACCTGCACAACGTCTTGGGGCGCGGTAGTCTCGCCTTTCTTGGCCCCAAGTATGAAATTACTCTAGCTGAAGTGTGGAAGGCCGCACTTGACATGCTTGGCGGTAAAGGTGCTGGCTATGCTGAATCAGCACTTGAGGAGCATTATCTGGATGACGACACTCGCGCTGCTCTCGCCAAGGGAAAAGAACAACTTGCAAAATTAAGAGAGGAGATGGCCGAAGGGTAACGTTTAGGAAAAAATACTTCGACTATTCCAGTCCAGCCTTCTCCTTCTGCCGAAATCGACATCATCGGCTCCAGCTCGCATTCTCCATCCCTGGTCAAAGTTACAACTGAGATTACAAGTACACAAGGTGGAGATGAAGGCGAAGAGAGCGCCGAAGCACAGGCTTATGAGGTTGATATCAGGAAGCCGACTTTTCCAGGTAACTCTACTGTTAATCTTGCCCAAGTAGACTGCTCATTTGCCTCTTATGAGTTCGATGAGCTTCTCGACTATTTCCTGAACCTCAATGAGCCTTTATCTCCTCTCTTTACTGACTTTAACTTCTTTTCTTCTGTAGAGAAAGCATCGAGCATTGTTCAATCTTCCCCTCCTCCAATTATTCCTCCTTCGGTTCTCCAGGTCACTCCTCCATCCGCCTCTCAACCCTGGTCGCAAGAGGAGCAAATAGAAGCTTTTCATGGCTTAGATGATCCTATCGCTTCTCAAGAACATGGGGGAGAAGGGCTTGGAGAAGGCAATGAGTCTTCGGAGCGAACCACTTCTGATAACATAAAATTATCTGCTCTTGTTACTCCGGGAAGTGAGTCTTCTTCAAGGAGAAGGAGGAAGCGTGCCACTTCCAAGAAGAGAAGGAAAGGCATTCTTGTTTCTGAAGTGGAAATGAAAGTTGATCCGGCAGTAACCCTTTCTCCTTCATCCCCGACTCTCCCAAGCCGTCCTGAAAAGCTGCCTATTAGATCGGGTGAAGGCTCTAAGGGTGGTGGCAAGAAGAAGTAAGGGGTCCTGCTTCGATTTATCTTTGCTTTTTGCTTTTTGCATGTACTAGCCGGAGATTGTGCGGGTACCGGCCTCCGCTTTTCCTTTTCTTTTTTATTTTGAAACCTGTACCTGTACAAAATTTTGATAGTATTGAAGAAAATGATTCTTCTTGTTTGTACAAACTTCTGTCTGTATTTGAGAATGCATTTACTATTCATTTTTGTACAAGTTTCTTTACATGATATTGCAGTGAGCTTGTGGTATGTTGTTTGAGCGTAGTTTTTACCAATGTAGTTATACCATGTTGCCCTTATACCATAAGCTCATTGCAATATTTTATACTTTGAGGGGGCTTGTACTCTTATTTTCCAGAGAATAATTATTCCATACTTGGAGGAATATTATTTCGTTAAAAATAGAGTACAGCTCCCTCCATATAAGTTTTTACGCTTCATCCTTCGAAGATATCACTTTTTCTTTTGTGCCTTCACACATTTTTACCAAGTGAATTCTTCTATGTGGTAAAGCGGGCCTCTGAAGGACACTTTAACTTCTTTTTGAGGAAGAATATTTCCAAGAATAGAAGAACAAATCTTTCTTTGAAAGCTAAAGTGTGCCTTTGAAGAGGGCTTCCTTTTTTTTCTTTTATATTGCGCCTCGGTGGAGGGCTTTGATCTTTGCTTTGCATTTCTGACGAAATGCTTCTTTGGAAAGTTGTACCTCTGAGGAGGGCTGTTTCACGTTTCAACACTTGGAAGTTTTATTTCAATCTCGATGAAACGTGTGCCTCCGAAGAGTTGTGCCTCCGAGGAGGGCTTTCCATGTTTCAACACTTGGAAGTTTTATTTCAATCTCGGTGAAACGTGTTCCTCCGAAGAGGTCTTTCTGTTCGATTGTGCCTCTGGGAGGAGGTCTTTTTATTTCTGCCTCTGGGAAGAGGTCTTTTTTGTTTCTGCCTTTGAGAAGAGGTCTTTTTGTTTGGTTGTGCCTCTGGGAAGAGGTCTTTTTTGTTTCTGCCCCTTGGGAGAGGCTTTTATTTTTCCCTGTTCGCTGGAAAGCGGCCCTCCGAAGAGGGCTTTTCACATTTCATTTCACGGGAGTGTATCGACCGATCACGATGAAATGTGTGCCTCTGAGTAGGGTTACTGCCTGGAAGTTTGGAGTTTCTTTCTCTCGGTTGGACGGATTCACGGGAGTGTATCGACAGATCAGTCCGCAACTTTGTATCGAGAAAGATCTCTCTTTTTCTGGTTTGGCCCGCTCGAAGTCTTTAGCATTTCAACTGCGGTGAAATGGGCCACCGAAGAGAGCTTTTCACGTTTCAAAACTTGGAAGTTTTATTTCAATCTCGGTGAAACGTGTGCCTCTGAGTAGGGCTTTTGCCTGGAAGTTTAGAGTTTCTTTCTCTCGGTTGGATGGATTCACGGCAGTGTATCGACCGATCATTCCGCAACTTTGTATCGAGAAAGATCTCTCTTTTTCTGGCTAGGCCCTCCCGAGGTCTTTATCCTCCGAAGAGTTGTGCCTCCGAAGAGGGCTTGTGCCTCCGAAGAGGTCTTTTGTTGTTTTATGCTTGCTCGCGCATGTCTCTTTGTCATCCATTCATGTTGGCGATCCCCGTTGTCTTTTGCAAGTGTCATTACTTTTTAGTTGCCAATAATTTTCCTTATCCAAAGAAATATACTTCATAGTTAAGCGAGTTGGTGGTGGTAGACACAGGCTATTTAACTGGTTGTTTGTTTGTTCAAACATTTGCAGTTAGTTAGAAATGGTCCACTTCCATCCACATTGCTAACTTTTGTTCGAAGCACTTCTTTTGTAGGATTTGAGTATGGAAATTTTGGATGGCTTAGTGTTTGCTTGCTGAGTGATGTCGGAGATCGCTTGGTCTTGGATGGGTAAGCTTTGCTTTTATGGCCTGCATGATTAAATCGACATTTTAGTAACACAATTAAGTATCTTATATGTCGAAATAAAACAAAGCTGTTTACAATAGTAGAGAACACAAGATTTATATTGGTTCGGCCAAAAGTTTGGCCTACATCCACTTTATAGCTTTTCATTATTCACTTGCTTTATAATTGCTTTCAATACAAGAATCATATATTCATAATTCTTTTACAATATTTCAGCAAACCTTTCAAGTAAAATAAGGACGCAAATGATTGTTGTTCCAAGCTCTTGGGATTGGTTCTCCTTCGACAGTTGTGAGTTTGAATGTTCCATCAAGGAGTTTCGCGCCTATAACATATGGCCCTTCCCAGTTTGGCCCAAACACACCTATGGCTGTAATAATTCTCTTCAAGACTAAGTCCCCAACTTCAAAGCTGCGCTGACGAACTTTGGAATTGAAGTGCCTGGCTATTTTTTGCTGGTGTGCTGCAATTCTAAGTCTAGCCTCTTCTCTTCTTTCAACGAGGAGGTCAAGTGCTTCCAATTGCAATTTCTCATTCTCATTTTGATCAAAATGGATCCTTCTGTGTGAGGGGACTTCAGTTTCCACTGGAATCATCGCTTCTGATCCGTATGCCAATGAAAATGGAGTATGCCCAGTCGCAGTTTTGTGGGTGGTTCTGTATGCCCATAATGCAAGTGGTAACTTATCGACCCAACCACCTTTTGCTTTTTCCAGCTGCTTTTTGATGGTCGATTTGATGATTTTGTTTACTGCTTCTACTTGCCCGTTTGCCTGCGGATGAGCCACTGCTGAGAAGCTTTTTCGGATCTTGAACCGTTTGTAGAAATCTTGGAACTCCTCACTTTCAAACTGAGTACCATTGTCTGTGATTATCTTCTGAGGCACACCATACCTGCAAATGATATTTTTAGTCAAAAAACTTATCATTTTCTTAGAGGTAATAGTAGCCAATGGTTCGGCTTCAGCCCATTTAGTGAAGTAATCAACAGCAACGATGGCATATTTAATCCCCGATTTGGCAGTCGGCAAAGGTCCAATGAGATCTATTCCCCAGATAGCAAACGGCCATGGACTGACCATTTGTGTTAGTTCAGTGGAAGGTGCTCTAGGAATTTTAGCGAATCTTTGGCATTTATCACACTTTCGGGAATAGTCAGCAGCATCCTGATTAATTTTCGGCCAAAAGTATCCATAACGGAGGATTTTCTTTGCTAAAGTTTGACCACCTGTATGATCCCCACATTCCCCTCTGTGTACTTCAGTTAGAATTGTCTTAGCTTCTTCCTTTGTTACAAATCGGAGTAATGGCATTGAAAATCCTCGTCTGTACAAACGACCATCTTAAACTATATATCTGGAGGCTTTTCTCATCAGCTTCTGTCGTTCTTTTGAACTTTCTGGCAAAGAACCATTGAGTAGATATCCAAGTATCGGAGTCATCCATGATTCTTTTTCTTGGGTTACACTCATAATCCAATCAACATCCATTTCATCTGTGTTGGAGCTGACAAGACTTCGACGGGAACTAATCCCAATAGTTGAGCTTCACCAGTACTCGAATACTTTGCGAGAGAATCCGCCTTCATGTTCTCTTCACGGGGTATATGGTTTATTGAATAACGGTCAAAATCTTGAAGGAGCTCCCAGGCTTTTGATAAATAGACGGGTAGATTCCCCCCTTTAGCTTGAAATTCCTTCCTGACTTGGCAAACAATAAGTTGAGAATCACTGAAGATCTGTAATGCCTTGATGTTTAGTTCTTTAGCGTTCTTTAAACCAACAATGAGAGCTTCATATTCAGCTTCATTATTTGTCGAAGGGAATTCTAGTCTCAGCGCATAACATAGCGATCGCCCCTCTGGGGTTTCAAGGACAACCCCTGCTCCGGAACAGTAATCATTCCTTGCGCCATCGACATACAATTTCCATTGGATTGGGATGCTATCAGTGACTTCTTCCTCACTATCACCCTTATCCGTACACTCTGCGATGAAATCTGCCAAAGCTTGTCCATTGATTGCTTTTCGGGGATGGTAAGTGATGTCATATTGGCTGAGTTCAATATTCCATTTCAAAAGACAGCCCGAAGTCTCAGGACGGAATAGGACTTGCTTTAGAGGTTTATCAGTGAGGACTTTGATGGGATGAGCTTGGAAATACGGCCTCAATTTTCTTGATGCGATCAACAAACAATAGGCGAGCTTTCTAATCTTGAATAGCTCATCTCTGCCCTAGTGAATCTTTTGCTGATATAATAGACTGGGCATTGAATCCTTGCGTCTTCCCGTACCAACACTGCACTGAGAGCATGAGACGAAATTGCCAAATATACGAAGAGATCTTCACCACTGTCAGGCTTTGAAAGTATTGGAGGCACTTTCATATGACGAACCAACTCATCAAATGCTTTCTGACATTCAGGAGTCCACTCAAAGTTTTTCCTTCCTTTCTTCAGAGCATCAAAGAATGGAATGCATTTGTCAGTAGCTTTGGAAATGAACCGACTCAATGCAGCAACATTTCCATTGAGACTTTGCAATTCCTTCTTCGTTCTAGGAGCCTCGACCTCTCTCAGGGCAGTGATCTGAGCTGGATTGGCTTCAATGCCCCTAGCGCTCACAATGAAACCCAAAAACTTTCCGAACTCCACTCCAAATGAATATTTCAGGGGATTAAGCTTCATTCTGTACTTGCGGAGTACTGCAAACATCTCTGCCAAGTGATCTATATGCTACACTGCTTTCTTAGACTTTACTAGCATATCATCAACACAAACTTCCATTGCCTTGCCAATCTGTGGTTTAAACATGGCATTAACAAGCCTCTGGTAAGTTGCCCCTGCATTCTTGAGTCCGAAAGGCATGACCTTGTAGCAGTAGAGTCCAACATCTGTGATGAAACTAGTATCCTCTTGATCTGGCTCATGCATCATAATCTGGTTATATCCGGAGCATGCATCCATAAAAGATAACAATTCATGTCCCGCTGTCCCATCGACCAACTGATCGATCCTGGGCAGCGGGAAACAGTCTTTGGGGCAGGCTTTGTTCAGATCTGAAAAATCAATGCATACTCTCCACTTTCCATTAGCCTTTTTCACCAGCACTGGATTTGATACCCAATTTGGATAAGTAGATTCTCTGATGAAACCGATCTCCATGAGCCGATCCACTTCTTCTTTTAACGCTGCCGTTCTCTCAGGATTCTGAGTCCTTCTCTTCTATTTCATAGGTGTAAACTTTGGATCAATGTTCAGAGTATGTACTGCAATCTCTGGAGATATTCTGCACATGTCAGCATGGGTCCAAGCGAATACATCCAAATTAGCCTTCAAAAATGAAATCAGAACATTCTGAACTGTTGTGTTGAGCTGCGAACCCACATTAAGTACTTTGTTTGGGTCCTTTGGGTCAACGGGCACCGGCACTGTTACCTCTACCGGTACTACCCTATTCTCCCCTGCACTGGCTTTCCTTGGATCCATCTCTCTTCGTGCGCCACTACATTCGCCAGTGCAGGGTCCATCCGGTAATTGCTACAAGGTTGGTTCCTTGGTGCGGACTGGAGCCGTTGCACCATTTCCCATTTCTCTTTTCCTTGATTCTCGCAACTTTGCAAAGTAACATTCTCGCCCCACATCTTGGTCTCCCTTAATCACACCAACTCCGTTATCTGTGGGGAATTTTAGAGTCAAACACCTTGGGGCAAGAACAAGTTTAAACGCAGCAAGAGTTGGTCGGCCTAAAAAGGAATTGTAGGCAGAGAATTCTTCAACAATTATAAAGGTTTGCTTTCGAGCTACCTTCCTTAGTCCCTTTCCGAGTTCTACAAACAAATCATTGGTCCCAATCGGCTGCTTGGGTTCTCCAGCAAACCCAGCAATCTTAAGTGACGAAGCTTGAACGTCAGCCATTGGAATTTTCATTTGATCGATGGTCTTCTTGAAGAGGATGTTGCATGAAGCTCCACAATCAACTAGAACTCTTCTCACAGTTGCCGGCCCAATACCAGCGGATATGACCAAAGGATCTATGGTCGGAGCCTCAATACCCAAAGAATCCCTGGCACTGAACACAATATCATCTGTAGAAGTCTTTTGTTGCTTTAAAGGCGCATCATTCTCTAAGACAAAAACATTCTCTTCAGTTGGTACATGCCTTGAGGCCCGGGCATACCTTTCCATCTCGCCCCAGCATTTGCCTGCTGGGTGAGGTCCTCCAGTTATTATATTGATGACAGGCTTTTCTGATTCATGTTCCACGGCCTTCTCACTTGAGGCAGGACGGTGAGCGGGAACTTGTTGTCCTTGAGTTGACGAAGCTGGGGCATTTCTGTTCCTTTTCACATACTGCTGGAGTTTGTTTTCCTTCAAGAGTTGTTCAATTACCTCTTTCAACTGACGGCATTCGTTGGTGTCCTGGCCGGGCTGGTTGTGGAACCGGCAGAACCTTCCACTCTTTTCCATCTTAATCGCAACTCTCATTTTAGGCGGTGTCGGATAATTGACATCATCTTTGGTTGCAAAGAAGAAGGTTTCGGGGGTATCGGTTAAGGGTGTGAAGTTGAAAGAACGACCTTTCTTAGCGTCTCCCTGTTTCTTTCCACCATTATTTCCCCTTTTCTGAGTGTTAGGTTCTTTCTTGTTCGAAGCAACACCATTGTTCCCGGCTTCCGCTGATACCACCTTAGCCGGTGTTTGGAGGCTCTCCAAGCGCATGAATTCATCTGCTTTCTTGTAGAATTTGTCAAGTGAGTTTGGCTCTTTCATTTTCAACCACTTTCCAAATTCGCTTGATTTGTCAATCGCCCTCATCAAGTATGTTAGGACCATGCGTGGCTCAGCATTATCTACCTCGGCCAATGCTATGTTAAAACGATTCAAAAATGACCTGATGGATTCTCCTGGATTTTGCTCTAGACTTGATAGCGACATTATATCCTTTGCTTTAGAAGCATACAATAGAAATTGCTCCTTGAACTTCCTGGTAAAATCGAAGAATTGATTAATGGACCTGACTGGCAGCTTTGTAAACCACAATAGAGCCACACCATTGAGATATACCGGGAAATATCGACATTTAATTTCATCTGACGCCCTGGCACCAGTCATATGCCAGTCGTACTTATACAGAAACTCGTTTGGATCACTCATCCCCTTGTAAGTTGGAATAGTAGGGGGAACGAATTTCCTTGGGAACTCTGCCTTCAAGATCCTTTCAGTAGATGGAGTTTTGCTCGGAGCAAATACCCACTCTTTCTCGTCTTCATCTCTTCGCATACTTTCTTTCATGATTTGACGAACCATACCCGAAAAATACTCTTCATCGTTCAGAGGTTCTGGAGGGCACACATCAGCCACTCTCTCTGAATTCTGCCTTGACAATCGTTCACGGAGGGTCGGCTACGGCCCTGATCCTCCAGCTTGAAGAGGAGTCCTTTCTACAGGGTCTGCGGCTCTTTGAGAAATTTTCCCTTCAACATCCTGAACTCCCACAGTAGGGTTTCCATCATTAATTCCCGGTTGATGGTTTGCCCCAAGTAGATCATTCAACTTACTTAAGATCAGGCATTCTGGGCATTCTGGGCTTCCAACTGCGCATTCTGAGCATTCAATTGTTGATTCAATCCTAAAACTACGGCGTCCAACTCTGCCCGTGTAACTCCAACAGTTGGGGTTGCTTGACTTGAAGGAGGAGAGATAGCAGTATTCTCTTAAACATTGTCGGACCTTACAGAACTTCGTTTTCTCCCAAGAGCCATTATTTCCAATAAACTTCTGGTTTTAAAAGAAATCCTTTCAACAATCCTTCGCGGAGCAATAGTGGAAGTTTCCTGAGTTCAGCTTCTCAGTAAAAGCACCAAAAATGTTAACGTAAAAATCTTACGCTAATACCCCGGTGTAGATTGAAATTGAGCGAAAGCACCACCCGTGAACACGGGAACTAAAAACAAGTAGAGAAATCACAGAGAAAGCAGAAAAAACAACAGTTTTTATAGTGGTTCGGCTTAGGGTAAGCCTACGTCCACTTTAATTCTCTTTATCACTGAATCGATTACAACTTTACAACAATCTTCAATTACAATTCCGATGAGACAAACAACTAGAACTTTGATGCAGAAGAATTCTTTAAATCCATGTAGATTGCGTTAGATTTCTTCTCGAAGTTAGTTGAGATGCCTTTCGTACTTGAAGTGTCGGGTCAGTCGAGAATTCAGCAGAGTATCGTCGCTTAAAGAGATTGGCCAAAAGTCTATTTCATGTTTGAGGTAGGTTGGTATTTATAGGAAAATCTCCCTCCTTAGGACGTAAGCCGTGACCGGTCTAAGGTAATTTATGGCCGGTCTAAGGTAAGTCGTGGCCGACTCATCTGGCCCCTCCATGGTTTCACAAAGGTTCCCTTGCACAAGTCCTAGGTCGCCTCCGAGTCAACACCACCTCTTCTCAGTAATATGGCATCGGGCTTATATTCAATGGTTTTAGGTCGGGGACGGGTTAACTTGGTAAGTCGCAAGTCACGGTCCAACTGGTAAGTCCTAGATCGTGTACGAGTTAAGAGGCCACTGTGCCAAGTAGTTGCATTGAACTTACCTTCCTTTGCTTAGTTCGTGACCGACTTAACATTGGTCATAGGTCGGCCGCGACTTAGCTCGGTAGCTATCTTGGGTCGGTGTTCCTTTAAGTCTTAGGTTGGTACACATGTTAGAGCATTGGGTCGGCACCTCTCTTAAGTCGGTATCCCTTTTCGGCCTTAGGTCGGCATTCCTGTTAAGGCAGTTAGGTCGGCAACCAGTTAAGTCGGCAATTTCCCTAGACTGTTAGGTCGGTATCTATGTTGAGTCGGTAGCCTTTTTAAAGTATTAGGTCGGCATACTTGTTGAAGTGTTAGCTCGGCATCCTTTCAAGTCGCTGAGTCAAACCCGAGGCGGAGTTAACATTCAAAATTGATAAATAGTTTTTTTTTTACTCGATCTGGTTACTATTATGGTTTAGCATTTGAATGGAATTTGTTTATTACGTGATAAAATAAAAATTTAAAAGTTTTTTATAAGTTGTATAGTTCTGTGTTGTGTGGAACAAAACAATACAGATAGATTTTGTAAAATTGGAAAAAAATTAAAGTATCATAAATCAATGGTTCAGGATTAGAAATCAAAACTACTTCCAACATTCTGATTTTTAAAAGAAAATTTTAAATTTTTAATACCTTATACTGGGAGCAATTTAAATCTTTCTGTGTTTTATAATTTGAGTGAACTCTATGGATTTTGATGACCGTTTGGATTGAAATTTCTTTTGGTGATAGTGTAATGATCAGTGACATAGGGAAAATTTTAAGTTTGAATTAAAATTCAATTATGATGTTGAATTTGGGATTTTTAGTTAAGAGCCCTAGTTTTACTGAGTTGGGTAAGTTCGAACTTTTCGGCCATTACGGTTGATCGAGTTCAACTGTTCTTTGGGCATTGGAAGATGGTGGGTAGTCGAAGACTTCACCGGAGTTCTGGGGGTAGCGGTGGATGGAGGCGCGCGAATGAGGTGTTGACAGGTTGGGATGTTGAGGTTCTATGATGTTCCAGGTTTGGTTTGGCAGAGGAGATGTTGCCTCGAGATTTTCTCAAGTAGATTGGATTTTTGCTCGAAGTAGTTGATGTTTGGACTCGAAGCGATATTGGACATGGCTCGAGTATATAGTTTTGGTAACAGGTTATTAAAAACAGAAACGTGTACTGTTATTTTTAAATTTTAAAGTAAGGTTTTGAAATGTAAACTAAAATTTGAAATAAGTTTAATAACTGAATTTAAATTATAAATTCAATTAGTTTAATTTTGGGTTTTTGAAATAATTTAAATTTTGAAAATTTTAATTAGTTTTAAGCAAAATAAGAAACCTGTTTTTCCAGGTTTTATAAAATTTGAAGTTAAATTTTAAAATGCAAACTAAAATCTGAAACTAGGTTTAAAACTGGAATTGAATTTGAATTTAAAAAGTTTAAATCTTGGGTTTTGTAATAATTTGACTTTTTAAATTTTAGTTTGGATTTAAATTAAAAGCAGGAATTTGTTACTGTTTTTTTAAAAAAAATTAAAAGAAAGTAAAATAATGTAAATTGAATTTAAACTGAGTTTTGAAATTCTGAAAGGTGAATATGATTCAAACTAGTTTAAATCTGAAATTTGAAATAATTTAAGTTTTAAAATTTAAATTTTGTTTAAAACTTATAAGTGTGAAAAAATATAGGTAGTTTTGAATTTGAGGTGGAAGTTTAAATTTTAAATTAGGAATTTAAAATGAATTCAGATCAGGGTTTTTAAATCTGGATTTAAATTTAAACTTCAGTGTTTAGAATAAAATAAGTTTAAGTTTAAATTATTAATTACTTTAGAAAGGTTAAATGATTTGAATTCTTTTAAAGGGTGATGTAAAATGTAAACAAAGCTTTAAGATTTAGGTTTAAATCTGGAATAGAAAGGGTACAAACTGTATTTCAGTTTTGAAATTAAAAGGAAATTTTAAATAGTATTTGTTTAAGCGAGTTTTTAAATTGATTTGAATTAAAATTTAAATTGGCATTTAAATTCTTTTAAACTTATTTATAAAGTAGATGTTTCTTTAAACATATTAGATAAAAGTTTGAATTGTTTTAAAATCTTGTTTAAGATAAATTTGTATCTCAAATTTTTTTTAAAATAAAATTAATGGGAAGTTTAAAATAAATTTGGAATCAATTTGTTTTAAAATACTTTTTATAAAAAGTAAAGTTTTTTTAAATTAAGTTAGAACTTAAGAAATTGATTTCATTTAAATTATTAAATTAATTTAAATAGAATATTTATTATTTAATTAATTAATAATGTGGATGTTTAATTAAGTAATCAATAAAAAAAATTAGTTAATTAATTAAGATTTGAGATTAATTAATTAAGGTTAGTTAATCTATAATTAAGGATGGTTAATTAAATTTTAATTAATGATTAAGGTTTATTAAATCAAGTGATTAAAGAAAGTTAAGATTTTAATTAACACTTAATTAATTAATAATTAGAGATTAATTAAATTGTAATTAAATATTAATTAATTGATAATTAATAATGGTTAATATAAGTTAATTCTTAATTAAGTAATTAAGAAATTATAATGAAGGTCATTAACTTAAGATTATTTAACAATTAATTAATATGATTTATTTTTGATAATTAATTTAATTAATTAATTAATAATAATCAATTGTTTAATTACTTAATGGAAGAAATTAATAAATTAATTACTTAGTGTAATTAATTTGATTTATGTGATCAGTTTAGATTAGTTAAGATAAATTAATTTAAACATTTGTTGATTATTGATAATTATTTATATAATTAATGGGTTTGTAATTACTTAAGGAAGTAATTAATTAATAATTACTGAATGTAATTAAGGTTATTTATTATAGAAGTAATTTGGATTTAAATTATTTGAAATTAATCAAGGATTGATTGGGATAATTAATTAAGAATACTTAATTTATGGGATGAGTGATTAAAGTAGTTAATTACTGGGTGTTATTAATCAAAGGTGATTAATATATATGTTGTTTAAATTGAAGATTAATTACTTATGTAATTAATTTATATTTGGAGATTGATTAAATGTAGTTAGAAATCATTAATTAATTAATTAATGATGTAATTTGGAATTGATTAATTAAGGAATAATTAATAATGAATAAATGATTAATGTAATTAATTTTAGCTAAGTAATTAATTTAGCAATTACAAGTTAATTATTTGCAGAGGGTTTAATATAATTAACTTGTGTAATTAATATTAAAGGCTAATTATTTATTGTAATTGGAGATGGTTAATCAATAAAGATTAATTGAAATGAATATTGAGATGATGATTATTTAATTGATTAGTAATCAATTGATGCTTAAGTTAAGCAGGATTAATGATGAAGTAATTAATTTAATTTATTTTAGATTAATTAGAGATTAAGTAATTAATTTAATTCATTTTAAATTAATTATAAATGGAATAATCATTAGATCATTGCTTATGTTTGATGCTTGGTATTGATTGCTATGTATGGGTTGTAATCTCAGTATGAGATGAGTAATGATTATTGATATGGATGCATTGGTTGCTTTTGGATGATAATATGGATTATCTGATTATGATATGATTGATCTGTTGGTAATGATAATGTTGATTATCTGTTGTGTTGAGAATTATCTATCTGTGTATATTTAGATAATGAATTGAATTGTTTTAAACTTAAAACAACTTGGCCTCAAAAGACACGCTTTGGATTTCGATGAGACCGGGATCGGGTTTCCATATTTGGGATCCGAAAACCACATCGATTCCAATTAAACGTTAGGTCGTTAATCCAAATGGAGCGAGTGAAGACTTGAGGTGTAAGGGCTATACGTCAGTATAACTCTGTGGGTGATTCCGTAATGAGTTGACGGAATAGTACTTATAGATTCGAGATGGTGGTTTAGAGTGTAAGGGTTATTGTCGTTAACTCTGAGGGTGATTCCAGAATGAGTGTAACAAGATAATGCCTTCGGTTTCGTTCGAACCCGGAACAAACTTGTATTGATTGAATGCTTTTCGTCAGGTGGACGATGAGCATTCTTAGTGATATGTCCTATAAAGGTAATCGTAGCCTCAAGCCTCATCAACCGGTAATGGCTAAAATAGGGGAAGTGCAGCAAAGCTTTGTGGGTAGCCCCCACTTGAGAGCAAGATTTATCCCTGTCTAGAGGTCCCTTTATTTTCGGCTTAGTGGTGCGGTTGTTGATCACAACTGCGGGGTTGTCTTGTTTGGAACTGTTCAGTAAGGAATGGGTCCGGTTTTGTGTTGCATGGGATTGGGAGTAATCCTCGGTACGGTGATCTAGGCCACGTACTGTGACGGGCGGTACCCCAGTAGCCCAGCCATTGATGGAATCCAAAATCCAATAAGTGTCGTACGTATTACTTGTGCCCAACTATGTTCGAATGTGAGATGTAAGCATTCCAGCTATTTTTGTATTTTACTTGAAAAACATGACACTATTGTAATATCATCGGATTTCCTATCAAATGTTTTGGTTAGCGTAAGGTAAAAACTTTTCCATGTTTATGTGTGGGAAGTCTTACGTGATACCTTTTCTTTTAAAGGTTTTCAAAGTTAAGCAACTTTAACCTGTTACTCACACCAGACCCATGTCTGACCCGGAGTTATTTATGTTTTTCTTTAACTCTTGGGTACTCAAATTTTACGACTAGTCAAGGGAATTCAGGTTAGGATTCAGGTTAGCTTTGACGAATTGTGGAGGAGCATATGGAGCAGGAGGCTTCTGCGTATAGTTATATAGTTTTCCGCTGTGTTGGTATCTCTGAGTGTTTCTGTATTGGGTATTGAGCTGTAATAACTAGACAGGTGTTTATAACTGTCTAGTATGTGTTGTATTGACTGTGTAACTCTGATATTTGATGTATACTATGTAATACTTATGTTACTAATATAACTTATTCGTTCCGCTATTGAGATTCTTGTGTTGTTTCTTCTTTCCCTTCTTTCTTTTCTCTTTTCTATCCCTTTCTTTCTTAAGGATGATACGACTTTTTGTGGAGAAAAAAGTCGGGTCGTCTCAAAAGGGAATAATTTGTAAATGTGAAAGGATATAAATAAAAGTGGGTTCCAAATTGTGAAGTCCTGTATTCGAAGTTTAAAAATTTGAATTGGTTTCAAAATGTTAAAGGAAATAATATTATTCAAACTACTTTGAATATGATCTTATTTGAAAAATAAGAAATGTTTGAAAATATTAAACAAAATTTGTTTTAATTGAAAAAAACAAAGGTGGTTTGAATTTTAAAATTTGGCTTGGCAAGCCAAGTAGTAAATATGTATATGTATGGATATACATAAACATCAAAGATGATTTAAGATAAATCTAGATGTTGAGTTTTAAATCTGGAATGAGATATGATGCCCAAAGTGATAAGTTTTTGAACTTAATAAGTGGAAGATTATTTATGAGAAGTTTAGAATTTGAAATGGAAGTTCAAATTGGGTAAGGTTGACTGGATTAAGTGAATTGAGTTTAGCTTGGGAAAGGTTAAATAAGTTGGAATGATCAACTTGATTTGGAAATTTCAAGATGAAATTAAGTTTTAACTTGGAGAGTTAAATGGTTGATTTTAACTGAGAGTTTGAGTGATCTCAAATTGGGTTTGAGATCTAGAAATTTAAAATGAATGGATGTTTTAAAATAAATTAGCTAATATCATCCTATTGTTGTTAAAAATCTTTAAGTTGTGAATTGGAATTGTTTAAATGAATGAGAGATGGTTTAAATTTGAAATCTGAATTAGTTCAAATTGAATTTGATTTGAATTAATTGAAATTTTGATTGAAGATGTATGAGTATAAGATTCAAATGGAAACAATTTGAATTGGATTAATTTGAAACAATTTGAAATTGAAGTAGGTTCAATTTGAAATTAGTCCGAATTGATTTGAACAATTTGGAATTGTAAATAAAGTTGAATAATATTAAATTCAAACGGAATTTGAATTGAATTTGGGAAGAAGTTAAGAATAATTCAACTTAATTTGGAAATGGAGTTTAAAATTGATATTAATGCAAACTGGAGTTGAAATGAATTGAAATTGGAACTAGTTCAATTGAAATTTATTTGAATTAATAGAATTTGAGATCAAGGTTGAATAAAGTTAAATTTGGAAAGAAACTAAGGTTGATTCAACTTGAATTGGGATTAAATCAATTTCAATGGAAATTGGAGTTATTTAAAATTGGAATTGGGTCAATTTACATGAAAGTGGAAATTTAAATTGAATTGATGAGAATGGAGATTGGGAAGTGAACAGTTTTTACTCTAGACTAATTTTTAATATAAATTGATTTAATATAAACCTATTTTTCCAAGCTATTTATTATACATATAACTTTTCTTTTAAAAGCCAAACTATCTTATATTTGTTTTACAATTATTTTTGAAACTGTTTAACAATTTTCCAACTGTATATAAACTAATTACTATATTTCAACTATTTTACAAAACTAATTACTATCTTACTATTATTTTGCAATTATTTAAAATTTCTATAATTATTTTAACTATTTTCTAACTATTTTACACCTATTTTACAAACTAATAATTACTTTCCAACAACTTATCTATTTTTAAAATTTTCAAGCTATCTTCTAAATAAACTGGTCGGAGTTCAAAC
This sequence comes from Allium cepa, assembly GCA_030765085.1. Lineage (NCBI taxonomy): Eukaryota > Viridiplantae > Streptophyta > Magnoliopsida > Asparagales > Amaryllidaceae > Allium > Allium cepa. The sequence continues at coordinate 153,794,683 of CM060945.1, forward strand.
TGTTAATGGTAAAATACCCAATCGAGATAAAAATAGAGGTGATAATCCAAATGGATTGAAGCAATTGTGAGTAGGTGAATGAAAATCAAGGTGAATATGAATGGAAATGGAATTTATTTAGCTAATAACCAATAAAGATAAATACGTAGGGTGTACGTATATTATTCTATTCGTATAGTGATTTGATCCAGATTCGAACACAGAATTTCGAGATAGTTATATCGATCCGAGTGGGATTTTTCACTCGATTTTCGACGGCGAACCTGGATATGGATTGTTGATTAGTTCTAGATATTCTCTATCATAGTTAGGCTATGAAAGGAGAATGATGGTTTCTGATCAAGAAACCAGATCTGTGTCCGCACTAGGAAGTCGGGTGGACGATACTAGCTCAGAAGTGAAATTGTGTGATCGAGTGAGCGATCAGATTGGTATAGCGTACAGATGATATGTGTACATCGTACGGATTTGGATGAAAATGATATTGAAAAGAGTAATCAAATTTGAATATCTGATTTTGAGTAAACAAAGTAAATATCTTTGTTTTATAAAATGAAACTCCACTTGTTGAATCTATTGCTAGAAGAAAAGGATTTTGAAGTATAAAAGGAGTTTTATACAAGTTTGAATGATCCAAAGTTTTAAAATTTATATATATTTGTATGTATATAAAGGATCTTATGAGGATTTTAGAAAAGGTTTTGGGAACCTTTGGATTTGGAAAGGCTTTTGATTTTTGGGTAAAATCAATATGAGAATTTGGAATGCCTAGTTTGAGAATTATCGATTTTGGAATAATCGATTTTGTGTAAAGGAGCTTTGTATGAGATCATACTAGGTGTATGATTTAAAGATACTATATGTGTATAGTATAAAATGTTTTGATGATGGCTCTGGGGAAAAAGGCGCTCCCTTGAAATGAACTTCTCAGGAGTACCACCGGATGGTGCTGCCTTGAGCCCCAAGGGGGGGTTCTAAATTTGATCCTCTAAGGAGTCCGGACAAAACTAGTTCCTGGGGATTATGGGTAGAGTATAACATAGCGAAAGTCGTGTGTGCCGCTGAGAGCCAACAGTCTGCGTTTGATTTTATATCGTCAGACTGCGACCTATGTAGGAGTGGAGGAGTTTCATTTCGACAGCGAAAACCAGAGGCCGTTGAGAGCCTGCAGTTACATGGACTTTTGCTGCGATGGAAACGTAACCCTGGATGTAACTATGATCTGTTGTGTGGGTTCCATGGCGTAATCAAGAGGCCGCAGAGAGCCTGTAGTTACATGGACTTTTGCTGCGACGGCAACGTAACCCTGGAATGTAACTGTGACCATGGATAGGGGTGATGCTTTCCAGAGCATTCTCACCAAAGATATTTCCTCTATTTTCAAAAATTGTTTTCTATATTTTTAATAAAATTATTTCCAAGTATGTTCACTAGGTGTTGAAAATGGGTCTGCTAAGTACTCATAGATTTTCGGTCCTACGCCTGATCAACGTATGACCGAATTTCTGTGAGAACGAAGATGGACTTGTTGAAACATCGAGTTATAAAAATATTTTTATAAAAATTATTTTTGTAATATTATATAGATTTTAAAGTGCTTTAAAAATAATCAAAGAATATTTTTTCTGATAAATAGTATTTCAATAAAAAAAATTCTAGTTTTGTTCCTTTTCGAGGACGAAAAGATTCAAAGGGGGGAAGAATGTGATAACCCAAATTTTTGAGCATCTGCTAATTTGAAATTAACCAGATTAGATTTGTTTTGTAGTTTGAACAAATTAAATTCTATATCTGGAAATTCTATATAGATGGATTAAACTATAATAAATACTAAATTTTAAAAACGTTTGGATAGACATGTATTTGATAACCTCCTGGTAATTATTAAATTTGACTATATTAGGTTAATCTTTTTCTTTTATAAATACTTAATTTGGCTAAATTTATCTTTTCAAAAGACAATAATATTTATTTGGTAAACTTTATATTAAGGCAAATAATAATGTGATGAATTCTTTTATACATTATGTAAAATAAGCTATATTATTATTTTCAAACAAATTTAAATATGAAAACATAAGATATTAATTAAAGTAAATTGAAAATTTATAATATAAATATTTAAGGTCAAAATATACATGTATAAAGTATTATATAGGTTTAAGGAATTAATGAATACCTAAAACATATTAAGTACATTTTAATTACAAATATAAACAATATATAAAACAACAATGACAAGTGTAAATCTTAAAATTACAAGTGTTAGTTGATTTATTAAAAGAAATACATGTGGCACTCTTGTTTCTTTTAATTTTGATGAAATTAGATATGAGAAAAATTCAACTAGTTTTATGCAATCAAAAGCATATTCATCTTCTTTCATTCTCTTAAAAAAAAAATTAAGCCAAATCCAACGACTCAATCATGAAGCAAAGCTCATCTCAACAAGATCAGATTAAAGCCTCAGTTCTAACCAGGGCAGTACAAATCAAAATCAAAATGCAGATCATCAAAACATAAATTTCCAGATTTAATAGAAGAAATAGTGCTCAATTCATATTAAGGTGAGTAAACAAAAGCTTTAAACCCAAAAATCTTGAAATTGTTTAATGTATGGTATAATCTGTGAAGAAAAGTTGAGGTTATGATATGCATGGATTTATATTTACTGGATAATAGTTGAAATATTGAATTTATATACAAGTGCAATACTGAATATATATAGATAATTCTCCTCTGTTTAGATCTAACAGAAAAATAATAATAATATAGTAATACAAGTCCAGAATTAGATTCTTAAATTTCTAAGCTATGTTTATTTGAATCAAATTGATTTGAATAAGTTAATTTTTGGGAAAATCTGAAGCAAGTAATTTAATGATAGATCAAACTACAGTTTAAAAATAGTATTACTATCTGTTCCAAATCTTTGTTTTTCAGGTGGGTAATTCTTTATATTTCAAAAGCTTAAGTAAGTTTACGTATGTGCATATGGATTCCTAAATCAGATATGTGCTTTGCATGTGTATACATTTACATTAATTTATGGATATATATGTGTTTTTGTTACGTACATATTGACTGAATCTGTTCTTCACTGTGTTGTACTGCAGAATATAAAAAAAAAATCAAAAAATCAAATCAACACTATGTCTATGTGTTATTAGGAATTCAATTCTGAACATAATAAGTTTGTGTAGATGAGATTTTAGTTTTAAAAATAAGTTAAGTAATATATGTTAAGAAATTTTTCTAGAATCAGTAAAAGAAAAAAAAACGGAGAGTGGATTTATTATTTTCATTTGATGGAAATTAAATGTTCTAATTTGTAAATTCAAGTAGGAAATTTGAATCAAATCTAGGAAAATCGATTTTTAAAACAAATTTCATGATTGGTAATCTGGTATTGAGTTTGCAATTTGGGAATAATCAGATGTGGGTTTTCGAGTAAGTTTGGTGACTTAGGTGATTCTGGAGGTTGGGGTTTTTGCTGGAGCTAGCATGATGATCGTTGAAGCTGGGAAAAATGTCAAGGAGATGGGTAGATCGCCGTGGCGTCGGCGATAGTTCGATTAAGTTTTTAACCCTAGTTCTGTCATAGGTCAGGAATTTGATCTCAGTATATTCGATAGAGCTTCGAGTTGTTCGGGACTAGGGAGAAAAGAAGCTTGGGTTGTAAGTGAGGTTAGGGTCGGAGGAGTGGTATCTCCGGTGATCGGTGTTGCTTGGACTAGGCGAGGTTTCTGGTTGGAGTATTGTTCCTGTAGGTCGAATTTGTTGATTTTCGATCTCGAGTTCATTTGTCGTTTGAGTGGTGGGAAATGGAAAGAGAGGCTGACCAACGATTTGGGGGTGATGGTCGAGGGCGCCGGAATGTTGCCGACCGTTGGTGCACATGCACCAGTTCATTGCACAGTGTCTTTGTCGAGGAAGTTTTCTTCCCAGGTTGATGCTCGAGAAGAAGATGGGTAGGCTCGGGTATTTCATCAGGTTGCTCGCGTGAGTGTTTTGTGTTACAGTTATTTAAAAATTTTAACAAGTAAAAAAAACGAAATGAGAAAGAGAAAAGTGGGAAATTCTCGGGAAAGGTCTTGGGTAAAACCTGGGTTGGACCCGAAGTGAAATCTTAGAACATTTTCTAGAGTTTTATGAAAACAAGTTTTTAAACTTTAAGTAAATCAAGAATTAAACTAATTTTAAAGAAGAATATTATCCTTTGTTGGATAATATTTTAAATTTTGGTTTAAGAGATCATATGATATTTACTTAAATATTTTAAGTAGAATCTTAAGTTTACTTTAAACTTAATTTAAATATGTAATCTAGTAGTTAATTAAAGGAGTTATATGTTTTATATTATAATGATAAGTGATTCCAAATTTATTAGAAACTAATAAAGATAAAAGATTTATAATTAAGTTGATGAGGGTCTTGGATAATAGATGATTAATTAAATTAACGAAGTAATTTGTAATGGTAATTACATGGTGTAATTTATTGAAGATTGAAGGTAGTTTTGGGTTAATTACCTAGTGTAATTAATATGAAGAATAATTACTTAGTTGAAGTGATTAATAATTGATTTCTTAGTATAAGTCATCTAAGAATTGACTAATCAAAGTTATGGAAGTTAATTAATTGATGTAATTAATTAAAGGTAATTAATCACAGAATGAAATTATTTAAGGGTGATTAATAAATATAATTAATTAAAGATTAAGTATAGTTACTTAAGGTAATTAATGAGGCGTAATTACTTAGTGAAGTAATGAGTGGATAATTACTGAATACAATTAATTAAAAGGAAATTACTGGATGGGAAGTAATTAAAGGATAATTACTTGGTTGAGGAATTTAGGAATAATTACTCAGTGTAATTAAAGGATTAATTAATATAATTAACCAAGATGTTGGTATGATTGATGAAGAAATTTCGGAAGTTGATTTCTGATTGTGATTAATCAAGGTTTATTAATGAATGTAATTAAGTTAGAAGTTAATTATTTAACGAAATCTAAGAATAATTAACTAATGGAGGTAATTAGAGAATTATTAATTTATGTAAATAATGGAAGTGATCAATCTTGCTTGTGAGAAATTGGAAATGGCGAGTGCTTGAATTTGGTGATATCTCTTATATGAAAGGTTAGTGATATGATGTGTTGATGGGCAATGATAGTATGGTTATCCGTCAATGATGAATTTCAGAGTAAAAGGGGTGACACCTTTAATTTAAAGTTGAGTTGCATTTCACCTGAATGACATGTGTAAAGATGAATTGAATTCGAAGAGACAGAAATCGGGTATTAGTTAATACTCGAAATTACTTCGATTCTTTATAATTGATACGTGAAATCAATTGGGTAAAATAGAAGATTTGAATGGATTGAACCATATAATCTAAGTTCTGGCACTTAATTTCTTTATGAAATAAGTGATGTCTATAGCAATTTGTAAAGTTGTAAATTGATATACGTACCCCGGGATTATGTGAGTTGTATACTTTTGTATTATATGTTAGATGGTGTACTCACGCTGGTTTCCAGCCTGACCCGGGTGTAACTTTGATGTAATGCTCGGGTCAGACCTAGTATTACAGATTTTTAGGCAAGGACATTCTGGAGCTCAAGAGGCGAGCTGGATGGCAGAGACGTATGGAGAGTTTACACTATGATATTGTATATGTCTAAGACATAAAATAAATTGTATCTGTCCATTGTTGTATAAAATTGTTGTAACTCTGATATATCGATGTAAAATTGGCAGATATAGTTTTCATTGGTATAATTATTATTATTGATATTATATTTTGTCCGCTGCGAAAGTAAGATTGTGTGTTTCTTTTCTGTTCTTCTTCTTCCTCTTTTCTTCTTTTCTCTAACTATTTGGAATTTTCGGGATCGGAATTTCCGGGTTGTTATAGAAATCGTGAAACTTCACGGTGTTCCTAGTTCTATTGTGAGTGACTGTTATCCTTTATTCATGAGTCATTTTTGGCAGAGTCTTCAGCAAGCTTTGGGAACAAAGCTTAATTTTAGCACAGTTTATCATCCGCAGTCTGACGGACAGACTGAACAGGTGAACTGTATTTTGGAAGATCTTCTCCGTATTTGTATTTTTAATTTCGGTGGTAGTTTGGAGGATCACCTACCTCTTGTAGAGTTCTCCTACAACAATAGTTTTCAGTCTAGTTTCGGTATGGCTCCTTTCGAAGTCTTCTACAGAAGGCCATGTTGATCACCTTCTTGTTGGTTGGAATCTGAGAAGAAGCTTATTCTTGGTCCAGATTTTGTTCGTGGTTCTTCCGAGAAGATTGATCTTATTCGGTTGAGAATGAAAGAGGTACAGAGCTGCCAGAAATCCTACGCAGACAACCGTCGGAAGCCTCTCGAGTTCTCGATTAGTGATCTTGTTTTTATTCGTGTTTCTCCTTTGAAGGAGGTTATGCGTTTCAGTACGACTGGGAAATTGGCTCCTCGCTTTATATGACTATTTTCTATTATTGAACCTATTGGCCTTGTGGCTTATAGAGTTTCACTACCTGCTCATTTATCTGGCATTCACGACGTGTTTCACGTCTCTCAACTTCGGAAGTGTCTTTGGGAGTCGAATTCTGTTATCGATTCTCCTGATTTGCAAGAGCTTGAGATCTCACCGGACTTATCTATTGTACAGCAACATATTCGCGTACTTGACACGGAGATGCGACACCTTCGAAACAAGGACGTGCCGCTCGTTAAAGTTCAATGGTCCGCTAACCCCAATGACTATACTTAGGAAACCAGAGAGTTATCGAGCAATCTTATCCGGATTTTCTATCTTTGCTTGGCAATGGTGAGAATATCCATTCATCTCAAGCTTATTTCCTTTTCTTTTGATGTTGTATGTATGTAGTTGTTACAAATATCGTCTCTGGGAATTGCGAGTACGTAATTTTGTAAGGAGGGGAGATCTGTAACAACCTGCATATTTAACGATTATATATTTAAATGTTTTATTTAAATATAGCGTCGTTAGTTGTAACGACCCCGAATTTTTATGAATTTAAATTTATAATTTAAATGAATTTTTGAATTAAATTTGTAAAATTGATTATAAATGGCAGCGAGTTTCCCCGATTCAAATATAAAATATATTAAGTCAAATTGATTTGAAAATTTGCATATATGTGTATATATGAGAATATATATATGTATATGTTGGATTTGAAAATATAATCTTAAATAAATGGGTCAAAAACTAATTATAATAATAACAATTACAATATAAACTAGAAATACAAGACAATAAATGTCGAGTCAAACAAATAAATAAATATAAAAGTAAAACACATTTAACAAATTCTAACAACAAATTAAATATAGAACTCATGTATATTTCAAAATATAAAACAAAAAAAAGAAACAAAATAAAATATATTTGTACATATATAAGTTAAAGTCTAACCAATAACAAAACAAATACATAAATATGCAGGTAATCAAAGTAAAGTGTTGCAGGCTGAAATAAAGAAGTACAAAGAAAAGTAATAAATGCTTTCATCTCTAGCCCAAGACAACATCATCTACCAGCCACCAAGCAAGGGTATCATCAGCCGAGCTAAAAAAATATAGGCAAGCATGGGAACAAGTGTGCATAGTATAAACAAAGTACTTAAGAAAATAAAGAAAAGCAAAACACAAACAAAGCAAGCATTTATTAACATTATCTCAGCCGAGTACAAGAAAATAAATAAGCAAAAGTACATACAAAATAAAAGTAGACATATGTACTAAAAAGAATAGTATAAGATAAGTATGGACTGAAGCATGGCAAAAGATCAAAGGACCAAGGCAATCAATGCAATATTTTTAGCCACCGAAACAAAGATCATCTCAGCCTATAAAACAAATATAAATATGATAAAATGAAAACTAAAGTAGGCTTCATCTTTAACTTTAAAACAAAATTCAATTGGAAACAGCAACTCAATCAATTAAAAACCAGAGACAAAAAAAAGAGGATGTTAGCTTGCAGTTTTCAATGCCTGGTTCAATGTAGTTCTCTGTTCTTCCTTCTGAAGCAACTAGGATCAAATGCAAGTTCAAGCTTTAAGCTTGGAAAATAAAACAGTTGAAGCTTTAAACAAAATTCAAACCAAAGAAGCAAGATTTCAGTTGAAAACCTATTACAGATGGAATGCTCTGTTCATTCTAGAAACAATACAGTGAGTAACTTTATTTATAAACTTAATTATCTGGTGCTTGATTTAAGTATGAAGCAGATCATGAATTGGTGTTTATTTATTGGTGAAGTTTGTGTGTGTGAAACATGATATCTGCATGTCAGTATAACCTGAAGTTACCCCTGTACTTAAAGATTTTCAACTCAGGTTTAATTCAAAACTTATTTCCTCTCAATTTACTTGATGTTATGATTTAGGATCTAAGCAAAATAAGTTTGTTTGATTATAAAGTAAATTCTTAAAATTTGTATTTAAGAAAAATAGAGCAAAACTGCTCTGAAAACCTTAAGATCAGTAAATACTAAATACAAGTGATATTTCCAATATCTTAAATTTTCAATTTAAGAATATGAACTGAATGCTTAATCAAAACTCTGATTTTTAAAACTAAAATTACATTTTTTAGTGAAGGTTTCATTGAGCATTTCTTTGTTAACCAATTTGGGGATTTTGAGTTGCATCTGGAAATTGGGTGGATCGGTGTGGCTGCGATTCTTCCTGAAGGTGGTGGAGTTTACCAGGGTGGCAGGAAAAATGGGTAGTGGTGGTCACGACGTCGGAGGTGACTACGGTGGTGGGTTTTTTCTTTTTTAACCTAATTTTTCTGGTGCTCAAACATTTGATCGCCACGACTTCGTCGTAGCATCGAGCGTTGCCAGGCTTAAAGGGGAGGTGCCTGGGTTGTGGTTGAGTGTGTAGGCAAAGGCGCGTGCGTTCCAGCACTGTGTAGCGGCGGTGCGAGGTGGTTACAGGCTTGGACTTCGGTTCCAGGATGAACTGACTTACTCGATTTTGTTCTCTGGTGGGTTTGGCCAATCGGGGAGCTCGTGGAGTTTGTGGGTGAGATTGCCGACATGCTTGATGAAGTGGTGGCGATTAGAGATGGCCATCGGCGACGTGCACGTGCTCCGTGCATGAGTTTCTGGTGGCCTGGAATTTCGTTAGTTTGGGAAGAAAGGTGGGATATTTGTCTGATGATGTTGTTTGGGTAGAAGCAGCGTTCTAGTGGGTTTTTACCCGAAGTGGTACTCGAGTAAATCGAGTAAGTGACTCGAAGCAAATCGAGTCTGGGCTCGTTCCAAATTCATGTTCCAGGCTTCAAACCTGAAAATGTTTTGGTTTGCAAATTTTAAAACCAAATTTAAATTTTAAACCAAGATTTGTAAAGCTGAGTTCAAATTGAAATGTTAATGTAAATTCAAGTTGAAGGTAGAGTTTAGTTTAAACATAAATAAGTTTTACATTTAAATTGTTTTAATAACTTAAAAGCAATTCAATATATATTAAAGAAATTTGAAATAGAGTTGAAATTTTAAATGAAAAATTTAAGCAAGTTGAAACTAGAAGTTTAAATCTAAATTTAAATCTGAATTAAAGATAATTTGAATTCTAGTTCTGAAATCAAAGAAGTTTTAATATTTAAATTGTTTAAATTTGCTTTGTGATGATAATTAAAACATTAGTTAGAAAATGTTTTAAATTTGAATTAGTAAAGATAAAATGATATGCACTCATTAAATTAGTTCAAGTGAATAATTGATTAATTTATTTAATCAAGAAATTAGGATTTGAGTTAAATTAATTAAGGTAAATTAATTTGTAAATAAGATTCATTAAATTAATAAAGAGTTTTCTTTTAAACAAATGATTAAGGTTATTTAATCAAGTAATTAAGATTTATTAAGTTACAGTTTAGAACTTAATTAATTAAATAATCAGTGATTAAATATATGATTTTAAAGGTTAATTAAATGATAATTAACAATAGTTAAATTGAGTTTAATTACTTAAGAATAGTAATTAAATAATTATGGATAGTTAATGAGGATCATTTACTTGAAATTTATTTTGATAATAAATGTGAAAAGAATTATTCATAGAAATTTGATCTGATTTAAATTTATCAGATAATTGAATTAATCCTACCTATGAATTCTTGGATTATATTGGATGTTAAACTGTTTGATATCCCTGATATATGATGCTTTATGATTATCCTGATTTGTGTTGTGATCTGTGATATAGTTTATTATCTGTGATATATATATATCTGCGAATCTGTGTATGAATGATAAGCGTCATAATTTATATCGCTTATCGAATATATTGTTGTATTTGATCTGTGATGATTCAATGATGTTTGTGCACTATTGTGTTAAACCCCTGGACCACACCATACACACACAATTATGGATTTCACGAGGAAATCGGTTAAGTCACAGATTTTTGAAATAGTTTAAAATTTGAATTTTTAAATTCAAATGTTTTGGAATTGGAATTGGAATAGAAGTGAAAAGCTTTTGAAATGGAATTTCAAAGATGGAAATTTATTTTGAATAACTGGATTAAGTGTTGGAATTTAAATACTTTAATTTAAATTTGAATTCAATATTCAAATTGAATTCTATAATTTGAAACTAGGGATTAATGATATTATACTAGTCATTATGAGTTAAACCATTTTAAAAGTATAATTTTGAGAATTTGGATTTAACCAAAGAACTTTAACTCGTATAGATGAACCAAATTTTCAAAATGAAAACTGTTTGTTTAAAAAGAATAAAAAGCTTTCAGATAAGAAATGAAATTCCAGTTTAATTAAAGGAATTTCAAGATTGAGTTGAAAAATGGTTTTCCAAGTTATGAATGAATTCTTTTTTGAAAGCTATGAATTAAATCTGTTTATTTTTAACAGATTTAAATTGATGATTTGTTTAAATCAAATTGAAATGAAATTGTTTTGAAGGCTATAAGTTAAATCTTTGATTTAAAGATTTAACGAGTTAATCAAATTGAAATGAAAACTGATTTGGAAAATCTGTGAATGAATCTTTTATTTAAAATATTTAAATGTGAAAATTGTTTAAACCGTTAAAGGTTGTGAAAATGAATCTTTTTGTTTAAAGATTGAAAATGGTAATTTGTTAAGCCATTTGAAGAAAAGTTTTGGGTTTTAGGTTGTGACTTAATTGAAATCCCAATATCCATATGTTTTTGAACTATTTCGCTCACTATTCGGTTTAGCCGGGAAAGGACCTTTGTGTCGTATAACCCATTCCAAATATGTGATACATCGTTATGGATAGCATTTGAAGACCGGTGATGAAGACCGGGTATTTGCGAAAGCGATAGGATGACCTATCGATTGTTTCGGCACCGAGTCGCGTCGGTATAGAAACTCCCTAAGTGATGGGAAATCCGATCGGGATTGTGAATATCCGGATTGCAAGGACTTCTTTGTATGTGCCTTCGGTTCTGTTCGATCCCGGAACAGACTTGTATGATTGTATGTCTGACATTACAAATTGAGATATAAAGCCGATTTCTTTCAAATATATTTCTGTTGGTGGCGGAGAATTTATTCTCTTAGCTTAACACCCTTCTCTGAGACGTACGAGCTCAGAGGTTATATAGTTGATGGTTATCAGCGATATATTCCCAATGTGGTAATGTGACATACTGAGTGTTGCTGTGAAATGATCATTGTGTTGATTATTTGTGATAGGATCATTTGTTTGATCGTCTATCCTGGTGATCATTTCTATGATCATTTGTTGACCCAAAGCATGGCTTTTGTATAAAGTATGTTTTTGTGGACGTGACTTCGTCGAGCCTCACACCCCGGAATGGTCAAAACAAGAAAGATGCGGCAAGGTTATGAGGGGTAGCGCCCTTTAGGATATGTGCATTTCCTTCTGGAAAAGGGTGTTATCATGGTATGGAGCCCAGATGCTTACTCATGTTGAAAACACTTTATGATTGTGTGAATTGATTACGAGCGCTCGGATAATGGTCCCAAAGGACCGGGGGATGGCATATTCGGTCAGTTGTTACTCATTTAGGGGTAACCCGGCATTGTGTTGGCAGAGATCCGGTTTGGTTCTCGGGTATGTCCTTCCAGAGGCATTCTCATGTGGCAATGGGAAGTTCCTTGGCCTGACCATTCGTTGGAAATCCAAAGAAACAATACGAGACTTGTACGGTTTTAGTTGTAGAACCTGCCATCTAATATGGTAGCTATAGTAGGCATAATATAATGGTACCTATGCTGGCTAAGATTTATATTCTACTTTCGAAATATCTTCTACACTATGCACTAACAATAATATCAAAATTGATTTCTTTTTAATGCGTATCAAGCATCTTTGACTAACATAAGAAGAAATCTCCTCCAAGTCTGCGTTTGCATTGTGTGTGTGGCGGGAGGTCTTATGGTAGTCTTATTTTTTAAAGCATTGCGAATTGACTTTAAAAATATTTCTTTGAATGTTTTAAAAGATAAACTGTTTTTGTTGCTCACACCAGTCCCACGACTGATCCGGAGTTTATTGTTTCTTTCCTAAACTCTGGGTGCTCATTATTTTCTACACGAGCAGTCTAGAGTCGGGTTTTTCAGATAGTCAGGTTTAGTAGATTATCTGGAGTTAGTTCAGTCTTGGATCACACCATTCTTGCTTATCTTGGTGCATCGTTATTGGGAGTTCGAGCTATTGCTGGATTGATTCTTGGAGATGGAGTTGCAGTTCTCGGAGTTCTCTTTTGAAGACTATTTTAGAGTTATTTGTTCCGCTACTAGATGTTATCTATCATTTTCTTTTCCGCTGCTATTTTATTGTATCATATCTCTGATGTATATTGATATCTATTGGATCATCTGTTGTATCAGATATTGTATCAAAGCTGTATATCAATGAATTATTCTGTTATTCCGCTGTGTTGTTTACTTAATGATTGTTATAAGCTCCGGCGAATCGGATTTGAACGGTCGAATCTATGGCATTCGAATACGATATGAAGTATGGATGTCGATTTTCGAGCGGGCAAAAATCCAAGTCGTTACATTTGGTATCAGAGCTAAGGGTTGAATTTTAGCTCAGGAGTGTAACACATTAAGTAGCTCATTAGAGATAGGATGAAGTAAATCCTAGAATGCGTAATCCCTAAGATATCCGTTTGAACGCCTCAGTAAATTCTCTTACTATCTACTGATAGTGAGTATGAGTGCAAGAAGAAAACGAGATAGGGGACATGGGAATACGACTATAAATGGTCGTTACTCTATAACAACAGTGGAAACATCTTTCTTATCAGTTTCCTTTGATTCGTTTCCAAATTCTTTTGATTTCTTTGGTGATAGCTCCAGAAGAAGTTTCGATGCGGTGGTGATGCTCTACGAATCGTTGTAAGAAATTTTTACTTCGTATCTTTATCGGTTTCTTATCAGCTTTTCGATTTAAACCTTAATGAATATAAATTGGAAATTTTAAATCGAGTTAACTTGATTAATAGAATATGAAGAATGATTAGAATTGTGTCGATAAAATGATTTTGTTTAAAACCAAAATTTGAAATTTTATTATAATTTCTTGTATCTATTGTTGATATTCTGATTTGGTGAGCCAAATGCAGAATTGATATCCAGCATGATTTGAAAAGATATTTCTCTATCCAGCTATCTCTATGTTGTTTTCGTGCCTGCGAATTTCGAGGACGAAATTCTTTTAAGGGGGAAGTTTGTAACGACCCCGAATTTTTATGAATTTAAATTTATAATTTAAATGAATTTTTGAATTAAATTTGTAAAATTGATTATAAATGGCAGCGAGTTTCGCCGATTCAAATATAAAATATATTAAGTCAAATTGATTTGAAAATTTGCATATATGTGTATATATGAGAATATATATATGTATATGTTGGATTTGAAAATATAATCTTAAATAAATGGGTCAAAGACTAATTATAATAATAACAATTACAATATAAACTAGAAATACAAGACAATAAATGTCGAGTCAAACAAATAAATAAATATAAAAGTAAAACACATTTAACAAATTCTAACAACAAATTAAATATAGAACTCATGTATATTTCAAAATATAAAACAAAAAAAAGAAACAAAATAAAATATATTTGTACATATATAAGTTAAAGTCTAACCAATAACAAAACAAAAACATAAATATGCAGGTAATCAAAGTAAAGTGTTGCAGGCTGAAATAAAGAAGTACAAAGAAAAGTAATAAATGCTTTCATCTCTAGCCCAAGACAACATCATCTACCACCCACCAAGCAAGGGTATCATCAACCGAGCTAAAAAAATATAGGCAAGCATGGGAACAAGTGTACATAGTATAAACAAAGTACTTACGAAAATAAAGAAAAGCAAAACACAAACAAAGCAAGCATTTATTAACATTATCTCAGCCGAGTACAAGAAAATAAATAAGCAAAAGTACATACAAAATAAAAGTAGACATATGTACTAAAAAGAATAGTATAAGATAAGTATGGACTGAAGCATGGCAAAAGATCAAAGGACCAAGGCAATCAATGCAATATTTTTAGCCACCAAAACAAAGATCATCTCAGCCTATAAAACAAATATAAATATGATAAAATGAAAACTAAAGTAGGCTTCATCTTTAACTTTAAAACAAAATTCAATTGGAAACAGCAACTCCATCAATTAAAAACCAGAGACAAAAAAAAAGGATGTTAGCTTGCAGTTTTCAATGCCTGGTTCAATGTAGTTCTCTGTTCTTCCTTCTGAAGCAACTAGGATCAAATGCAAGTTCAAGCTTTAAGCTTGGAAAATAAAACAGTTGAAGCTTTAAACAAAATTCAAACCAAAGAAGCAAGATTTCAGTTGAAAACCTGTTACAGATGGAATGCTCTGTTCATTCTAGAAACAATACAGTGAGTAACTTTATTTATAAACTTAATTATCTGGTTGCTTGATTTAAGTATGAAGCAGATCATGAATTGGTGTTTATTTATTGGTGAAGTTTGTGTATGTGAAACATGATATCTGCATGTCAGTATAACCTGAAGTTACCCCTGTACTTAAAGATCTTCAACTCAGGTTTAATTCAAAACTTATTTCCTCTCAATTTACTTGATGTTATGATTTAGGATCTAAGCAAAATAAGTTTGTTTGATTATAAAGTAAATTCTTAAAATTTTGTATTTAAGAAAAATAGAGCAAAACTGCTCTGAAAACCTTAAGATCGGTAAATACTAAATACAAGTGATATTTCCAATGTCTTAAATTTTCAATTTAAGAATATGAACTGAATGCTTAATCAAAACTCTGATTTTTAAAACTAAAATTACATTTTTTAGTGAAGGTTTGATTGAGCATTTCTTTGTTAACCAATTTGGGGATTTTGAGTTGCATCTGGAAATTGGGTGGATCGGTGTGGCTGCGATTCTTCCTGAAGGTGGTGGAGTTTACCAGGGTGGCAGGAAAAATGGGTAGTGGTGGTCACGACGTCGGAGGTGACTACGGTGGTGGGTTTTTTCTTTTTTAACCTAATTTTTATGGCGCTCAAACATTTGATCGCCACGACTTCGTCGTAGCATCGAGCGTGGCCGGGCTTGAAGGGGAGGTGCCTGGGTTGTAGCCGAGTGTGTAGGCGAAGGCGCGTGCGTTCCAGCACTGTGTAGCGGCGGTGCGAGGTGGTTACAGGCTTGGACTTCGGTTCCAGGATGAACTGACTTACTCGATTTTGTTCTCTGGTGGGTTTGGCCAATCGGGGAGCTCGTGGAGTTTGTGGGTGAGATTGCCGACAAGCTCGATGAAGTGGTGGCGATTAGAGATGGCCATCGGCGACGTGCACGTGCTCCGTGCACGAGTTTCTGGTGGCCTGGAATTTCGTTAGTTTGGGAAGAAAGGTGGGATATTCGTCCGATGATGTTGTTTGGGTAGAAGCAGCGTTCTAGTGGGTTTTTACCCGAAGTGGTACTCGAGTAAATCGAGTAAGTGACTCGAAGCAAATCGAGTCTGGGCTCGGTCCAAATTCATGTTCCAGGCTTCAAACCTGAAACTGTTTTGGTTTGCAAATTTTAAAACCAAATTTAAATTTTAAACCAAGATTTGTAAAGCTGAGTTCAAATTGAAATGTTAATATAAATTCAAGTTGAAGGTAGAGTTTAGTTTAAACATAAATAAGTTTTAAATTTAAATTGTTTTAATAACTTAAAAGAAATTCAATATATATTAAAGAAATTTGAAATAGAGTTGAAATTTTAAATGAAAATTTTAAGCAAGTTGAAACTAGAAGTTTAAATCTAAATTTAAATCTGAATTAAAGATAATTTGAATTCTAGTTCTGAAATCAAAGAAGTTTTAATATTTAAATTGTTTAAATTTGCTTTGTGATGATAATTAAAACATTAGTTAGAAAATGTTTTAAATTTGAATTAG
Source organism: Allium cepa (assembly GCA_030765085.1). NCBI lineage: Eukaryota > Viridiplantae > Streptophyta > Magnoliopsida > Asparagales > Amaryllidaceae > Allium > Allium cepa. The sequence goes on from CM060945.1 coordinate 153,811,122, forward strand.
TAAAGATAAAATGATATGCACTCATTAAATTAGTTCAAGTGAATAATTGATTAATTTATTTAATCAAGAAATTAGGATTTGAGTTAAATTAATTAAGGTAAATTAATTTGTAAATAAGATTCATTAAATTAATAAAGAGTTTTCTTTTAAACAAATGATTAAGGTTATTTAATCAAGTAATTAAGATTTATTAAGTTACAGTTTAGAACTTAATTAATTAAATAATCAGTGATTAAATATATGATTTTAAAGGTTAATTAAGTGATAATTAACAATAGTTAAATTGAGTTTAATTACTTAAGAATTGTAATTAAATAATTATGGATAGTTAATGAGGATCATTTACTTGAAATTTATTTTGATAATAAATGTGAAAAGAATTATTCATAGAAATTTGATCTGATTTAAATTTATCAGATAATTGAATTAATCCTACCTATGAATTCTTGGATTATATTGGATGTTAAACTGTTTGATATCCCTGATATATGATGCTTTATGATTATCCTGATTTGTGTTGTGATCTGTGATATAGTTTATTATCTGTGATATATATATCTGCGAATCTGTGTATGAATGATAAGCGTCATAATTTATATCGCTTATTGAATATATTGTTGTATTTGATCTGTGATGATTGAATGATGTTTGTGCACTATTGTGTTAAACCCCTGGACCACACCATACACACACAATTATGGATTTCACGAGGAAATCGGTTAAGTCACAGATTTTTGAAATAGTTTAAAATTTGAATTTTTAAATTCAAATGTTTTGGAATTGGAATTGGAATAGAAGTGAAAAGCTTTTGAAATGGAATTTCAAAGATGGAAATTTATTTTGAATAACTGGATTAAGTGTTGGAATTTAAATACTTTAATTTAAATTTGAATTCAATATTCAAATTGAATTCTATAATTTGAAACTAGGGATTAATGATATTATACTAGTCATTATGAGTTAAACCATTTTAAAAGTATAATTTTGAGAATTTGGATTTAACCAAAGAACTTTAACTCGTATAGATGAACCAAATTTTCAAAATGAAAACTGTTTGTTTAAAAAGAATAAAAAGCTTTCAGATAAGAAATGAAATTCCAGTTTAATTAAAGGAATTTCAAGATTGAGTTGAAAAATGGTTTTCCAAGTTATGAATGAATTCTTTTTTGAAAGCTATGAATTAAATCTGTTTATTTTTAACAGATTTAAATTGATGATTTGTTTAAATCAAATTGAAATGAAATTGTTTTGAAGGCTATAAGTTAAATCTTTGATTTAAAGATTTAACGAGTTAATCAAATTGAAATGAAAACTGATTTGGAAAATCTGTGAATGAATCTTTTATTTAAAATATTTAAATGTGAAAATTGTTTAAACCGTTAAAGGTTGTGAAAATGAATCTTTTTGTTTAAAGATTGAAAATGGTAATTTGTTAAGCCATTTGAAGAAAAGTTTTGGGTTTTAGGTTGTGACTTAATTGAAATCCCAATATCCATATGTTTTTGAACTATTTCGCTCACTATTCGGTTTAGCCGGGAAAGGACCTTTGTGTCGTATAACCCATTCCAAATATGTGATACATCGTTATGGATAGCATTTGAAGACCGGTGATGAAGACCGGGTATTTGCGAAAGCGATAGGATGACCTATCGATTGTTTCGGCACCGAGTCGCGTCGGTATAGAAACTCCCTAAGTGATGGGAAATCCGATCGGGATTGTGAATATCCGGATTGCAAGGACTTCTTTGTATGTGCCTTCGGTTCTGTTCGATCCCGGAACAGACTTGTATGATTGTATGTCTGACATTACAAATTGAGATATAAAGCCGATTTCTTTCAAATATATTTCTGTTGGTGGCGGAGAATTTATTATCTTAGCTTACCACCCTTCTCTGAGACGTACGAGCTCAGAGGTTATATAGTTGATGGTTATCAGCGATATATTCCCAATGTGGTAATGTGACATACTGAGTGTTGCTGTGAAATGATCATTGTGTTGATTATTTGTGATAGGATCATTTGTTTGATCGTCTATCCTGGTGATCATTTCTATGATCATTTGTTGACCCAAAGCATGGCTTTTGTATAAAGTATGTTTTTGTGGACGTGACTTCGTCGAGCCTCACACCCCGGAATGGTCAAAACAGGAAAGATGCGGCAAGGTTATGAGGGGTAGCGCCCTTTAGGATATGTGCATTTCCTTCTGGAAAAGGGTGGTATCATGGTATGGAGCCCAGATGCTTACTCATGTTGAAAACACTTTATGATTGTGTGAATTGATTACGAGCGCTCGGATAAAGGTCCCAAAGGACCGGGGGATGGCATATTCGGTCAGTTGTTACTCAGTTAGGGGTAACCCGGCCTTGTGTTGGCAGAGATCCGGTTTGGTTCTCGGGGATGTCCTTCCAGAGGCATTCTCATGTGGCAATGGGAAGTTCCTTGGCCTGACCATTCGTTGGAAATCCAAAGAAACAATACGAGACTTGTACGGTTTTAGTTGTAGAACCTGCCATCTAATATGGTAGCTATAGTAGGCATAATATAATGGTACCTATGCTGGCTAAGATTTATATTCTACTTTCGAAATATTTTCTACACTATGCACTAACAATAATATCAAAATTGATTTCTTTTTAATGCGTATCAAGCATCTTTGACTAACATAAGAAGAAATCTCCTCCAAGTCTGCGTTTGCATTGTGTGTGTGGCGGGAGGTCTTATGGTAGTCTTATTTTTTAAATCATTGCGAATTGACTTTAAAAATATTTCTTTGAATGTTTTAAAAGATAAACTGTTTTTGTTGCTCACACCAGTCCCACGACTGATCCGGAGTTTATTGTTTCTTTCCTAAACTCTGGGTGCTCATTATTTTCTACACGAGCAGTCTAGAGTCGGGTTTTTCAGATAGTCAGGTTTAGTAGATTATCTGGAGTTAGTTCAGTCTTGGATCACACCATTCTTGCTTATCTTGGTGCATCGTTATTGGGAGTTCGAGCTATTGCTGGATTGATTCTTGGAGATGGAGTTGCAGTTCTCGGAGTTCTCTTTTGAAGACTATTTTAGAGTTATTTGTTCCGCTACTAGATGTTATCTATCGTTTTCTTTTCCGCTGCTATTTTATTGTATCATATCTCTGATGTATATTGATATCTATTGGATCATCTGTTGTATCAGATATTGTATCAAAGCTGTATATCAATGTATTATTCTTTTATTCCGCTGTGTTGTTTACTTAATGATTGTTATAAGCTCCGGCGACTCGGATTTGAACGGTCAAATCTATGGCATTCAAATACGATATGAAGTACGGATGTCGATTTTCGAGCGGGCCAAAATCCGAGTCGTTACATTAGTCAGATTTTGGATCCGAAATGTTACTTTTTGTAAACAGCCAAGTTAGGGCTCGAAACCACTTCCATTGAGTCCAAAATGGCGTTTGCGATCTTTTTAAGTATAAGCATTGATATGTTTGGAGTAAGTCGAGTTTTGCTATTTTTTCTAGTTGGGTTTTGGGTTCAGCCCACTAGCTAACTAAATACCCAAACTCACTCCCTCTCCTTCCATTCACTCATTTTCCATTCTAAAACTAGAGCTAAAACTGAAAATGGGGGAAAGGAAGAGGAATTAGAAATTCCAATCCCTAGTTCTTCTTGCAAACTTGAATTCTAGCTCCAAAATCAAGGTGAAGCTATTGGTAAGCCCTCTCTTCATCTTCTCCAACTCTTTCTCCTTCAATTTCAGAAATTTTCCTAAACCTAACTTAGGAAAATACTTGTTTTGATCTTAGATTGAAGCTAGTAGAGTTTAAGTGGAGAGTGGTTGGTCTTCTCCTTGCAATTGAGCTTCTTCCTCTTTGTTTGTGAGTTAAAAGGTGAGATTTTTATCTCACATCTTTGTCTATAACTATCTTTGATTATTGGGTATGAATTCCTAACACTTATTCATGTGCACTTGCTTTTGGTTTGGATTGAATTGGTGAATATCCAAATTTTTAGTGTTTTGGGTTCAAATCTTTAAAGATCCTAACTTTGATGTTTGAACATGTTTTTGGTGATGCATCGAGAAGCCAATAGGACCGGGTAGCCGATAGGCGTAATCCCCTAGCGTCCGTGCTCATCCGGTTGCGAATTGAGTGTGTGCGCACTTCAATTTATACGGCAAAAAAATGCAGGGCATCAAGTTTGGCCGACGGACCTCTCTGAGTCGGTCGACCGAAGCTGTAGCCGAGACTTTCTAGGCTATTTCGGCCGACCGAACTCAGAGTCCGGTCAAACGAACTGCTCATGTTTCCCTGTTTTGCCTAGTTTGCCTATTTGTTTGTGAGTCATGCTTTTATCGATCTACGTCGATTCCAATTAGTTGTTTATGCATATTTGACCATGATGATTCTTTTTTTGACTTCATCCACGGGTTTTGTAAAATAATCTTTTAAATTGTATTAAAAGCTTGCCTCTCCAATTTATAAATCTTATTTTTAAAACGCACACACACACAATTTCGCACTTCGAGCGCAGTGGAAGGGAGATTAAATGGTTAAGTAAAACACGGACCATGAATCCATGCGTTTGTCTTTCCGATTAATCTCCGCCCTATTCGATTGATCGTTTTGACCTTTTGGTCTGGTTTGCCGATGAGATGAAGTAAACTTTGTACTGCTTTGAGTGTGAAATTAACTAACGGATAGTAAACCGTTTAGTGCGAACGAGTGGTTATGGGACTCACGTTGCCCCTTTTCGAGAGTTGTGACACATTCTTCCAGTTAGTGGTGTCCAATACATGGCCTCCGAACCTTCACCAGTATGGTTTGTTGCCTTTGGGATAGTGTCTTCGGACTATCTCCTTCAGGTTTGTTGCCTTCGGATATGTTGCCTTCGGGTTTGTACCTTCGGGTTTGTGCCTTCGGGTTTGTTTCCCTATCATATCGCTTTTGGAGTTGGTCATTCGTCACCGCTCGAGTGATATTGGGTTTGGAGTCTTCGGGCTCATGGATCCTTGTTTATACAGTACTGAGCACGTGCAATTTTCTGATGTTTCATTGATATGTATATTCCATAGGTATCTCTCTTCGGTGTTGGTCTTTTCGAGCCGCACGATATATATAGCGATTACCCTGTGGAACCTGTGTTACCATCATTGGTAATTGTTATTTGCCTTTTTCGCTTGTTTTGGGATATTCCTATCCTTTGTTTCTCTGAGTTGCCGATGATACGAGGCTTGTTACGATATGATTCATCTTTTGTTAGATGATTGTGTTATCTCTTTTAGAGATATTTGTTATACTTTGTGACCTTGCAGGTTATTGTTGTTTAGTTTATCCAAATGATTTTTTTAGCTAGGCTGACCCGTGTATTTTATACTCGGGTCAGACCGAGATGTTTCAGGTTAGGTACTTTCAGACTTATCCTATTTTTCTTCCGCATGGACTATTCAGCTTGCTCCTTTTTGTTATAGCTTTTGTGTAGTCCCTTTTTGTTGTAACTCTGATATATATTCTTTTGGATTCGTCTGTATTTTGTGGTTTGCTATACCACTTGATGTGTATCAGTTTGTATACTCTGTTATGTATGAGTATATGTGTACATGATGATCTACTGTTCTGTGATGTATATTACATTTGAGTTGTTATATTCTGTTCTGATAGATCCTCCAACCACCTATGGTTTTGTTTTAAGTATTCATTGGATATGTCGACCTGCTTGGTATGTCTATTGTCGATGTATTCAATAGATAGCAAGGCTATAGATGGTCGCTCCTAACCAGCCTTATTCTTCGTGTTAGTTGACGGCATTACTATGTAGTGTCCTTAGCTAGCGTGGGTATAGAGGTGGGGCGTCACATCTAAATATTTACTTTCGTGTTTCAAAAATAATGCCTCCAAAATCTAAACTTATAAAGAAATAAAAGAAATCTCATGGATCTGCAACTTAATCAACTATTGCCATCAATTCTCACATCAAATCTTGGCTTGAAGTTTCATCTAGGTCCATTCTACCAACTACTATGATTTCCTCTCTATGAAATTCAATCATTATGTGAAGATGCTAAGGTTAACTATCTGATTGCATAAGGACCAAATGAGGTAACCATAGATCAGTTAGCTATTTTTCTCTTTTACTCAAATCTATGTAATTCTTCCATTTGGAATCCTAAAGATGACGAAAATTGGCTTTGGACTAGTGTTTATGATAAAATCATCAAACTTACTCCTAGTATGTTAAGACAAATTCTCCATTGCTCTTGCATAGGTATCAAATTAAAAGACATTTTGGATAAAGGTTTTTACCCTATGATGAGGTCACTCGCCTCCTTTGGGAAGATCATATGGAACAATGGAATACAAAGAACCTTTGACCTAGGGAAAGATTATTAAACTGTATGATTATTAACACTATAGTACCAAGAAAAGGAAGTCATGGACAAATATATGAAACTGATCACAAATCCATGTATGCTCTATTAGGAGGTATTAAAGTTAACTGGGCTCAATTTCTTTTTGATGAAATTAAAAATTTATAGATTCAAAAGCGTCCGACAATTGTTTATGCACCTTATATAATGCAGATTCTTCAATCACAAGGTATTCCTTCTTATTTATCGTATTTTGAAGAACTATAAATTAAAGAAATTGAGCCAAAATACTTCAAACTTATGCATCTACCGGATGAACCACCACTGATAATATCATTTCCTCAATGGACACTGCAGCAACAACAACAACATCAACAACAACCTCCAAAAGAGCAGAAGTAACCCCTTCTACAACAAACGGGTCCATACGTTTTCCAACAACATCCTTTCGTATATCACTATGACTCAAAGATTTTAGAAACCGAAGGAGAACCTACTTCAACAAAATCATATCATGACTTATCCATTCGAAATCAACAACTTTTATCTTGTAGTCAACAAATCTTAGGAAAAAATTTGTTTGTCTTGATAGATGTGTCTCAAGCATATCTTACTGAATAGGTAAAGTCGAGAAATCACTAGATAAGGTTGTATCCACTCTTGGGAAAATAATAAGGAGAGTTCGTTGTCGATCATCATCCCTGTCTTCATCATCATCACCGCCAGCTCCTTCACCAGATATATATGTCTCTTCAATTCCAAGGTCTTCAACATAATTAGGAGGAAAAGAACCCATGGAAGACGAACCACTCAGGACACAGATAGAGAGGAAAGTGAGGAATTTAATATGCAAGATCCTTCCCATCATCAGCAGGGGTACTTGGCTTTTCAAGGATTATCTATTCACGAGGATAAAGAGTATAACGACGAACTTCATTGGTCAGAGAACACTTCTGATCCTTCATCCTTTTGGGAATCCTATAATAATACCTACGGCAGTTTCTCCAACTCAACTAACTACTACCAGTAGTTTCCACTTTATTTTCCATTATCTGTTTGTTTTCTGCATTTTCTCACTTTATGTACTCTTAATTCGGATATTATGTACTCTAAGATATATGTTTTACATTTCATTTTCTATTTTCTCTATTTTCTTTTTGATAATGCCAAAAGGGGAAGAATATATGTACATACATAGGGGGAGGATAACATATGATAAACATGTATACAAGGGAGTAAGATATATATAGTTTGTCATCATCAAAAAGGGGGAGAATGTTAGGAACTCCTATCTACAAGTTTTGATGACGACAAACCACATCATAATAATTATTCATATATCTCGTATCTTAGTTTTTACAGATTCTCAAGGATACAAGTCAAAGTATGGAACATAGATGATAGCAGTGGAAAGTTAAATATTGTATACAAATCCTAGAAATAGAATGTAAAAATCTCCCTAAATTTTGTATATAGAAAAATATACATACTTTCAAATAGGAAAAAATTCAACATATACCAGAGTTTGGTTTATTACTCCAGACGTTTGGTGTGAGCCTCTACAATTTTTCTAGACAACATATGACCAAACGTTTGGTCATCATAATCCAGACGCCTGGATTTGGCTCTGGGAATTTTTAAAAAATGCAACTGTCAAAACTGAAGGGCTACTTTGTGCATCTCTTATTCAATTCATTTCTATTCAAATAGAAGCATCTCCAGAAATGTAGAGAAATGGTAGCGACACTTTAAAACAACCATTCTCACAACTATAAATACATCATAGATTTTACAATCAAAGAAAATAACTTTCTGATTTCTTATTAACTTTGGTTCAAATTTCTTCCATATTTTCAAAGCACATATATATTTATATCTATACATATTGAATGGAGATTATAGGAAGACTGGTACATATTGTCAATATCAGTGTTATTAAGAGCACATTCTTGACGGACGATCTCTATTGTAACAAGCTTATTCCTATGGCCGATGTGAGGATTATTGATTAGAGAAATTCCAAAGAGGAGCTTCGGGACTGAATGTAGGACGGATGATCCAAACTAGTATAAAATTTCTAGTGTGATCCTCTTATTTTACCTGCATTATTACTCTGTGCAATTCATACTATCATATAAGTACTATACGATCCACATAGACTTTCAGATTTAACCTTAGAGAGGGGGTGAATAGGGTGATAATAATAATAATAAAATTAACGCGGAAATATGTAAAAGAATTGCAGCACAGATAACAGCAGAATAATAAAATGCAGAAATAGAGCAACACAGATTTACCCAGCTTTGGAAAAACCCTGCCTACATGCTACCCCCAAGGTTTCTACTAGAAATTAAGTAGTCAGACGCTTATACATGTAAACTTGTGACACCTGCTATCGGCTAACCTAACTTTAGGCTCGAAACCCTGCTATAACTCAGCCATTGAGTTTCAAATTCTCGAACTAAAAAACCATAGTTTTAACCTGGTTAAACAACAAGAGTTTGAAAATTTTAAAACAAAATTACAATTTGAAAATAAATACTAAAAAAAGCCTTATATAAGTTTAAGCCCAAATAACAAACAACAGCCGGCCCATAAAAAAATAAATATGAAGATAACTCCCTTTCTTTTCTTTGGCTGATTCTCTTCTTTGTAAATTCTGCTTCGTTTCTCTCTAGAAACGAATTAGGACTACTTCAAATTGAGGCGCCTTCTTAGAAATTGATCGATTGAGACTATATTTTAACATGTTTGGCTCCGATCGATCCCTCTTGCTTTGACTTCACTCGGCTACTTCAATTTGTCGAGTTTAACTGAATAGAAATTGGTATGTGATTTTTGCTTTTATTTCACTGTTAATTTGCTTAAACTCGATAGATTAATTGCCGATGATGATATGGGAATTTATAGGGATCAAAACCCTAAATTATCATTCATATTTTCAATTTGAATTCTGCAAATTATTTTGTTCGGCCACTCGTTTTTGCTTGAATGCTTGTGATGTATTCATACTATTTCAATTTGTATGTTACTTGAATTTCTTTGAGTCGGTTCCGTTCATTTCACCTATGACTTCGGCTATTTGAAATTGTGATAATTTGGTTTTATGACTTTTGACTTAGTGAAGATTGACTTGTTCAATTCACTGACTTGTTGGATTCGTGTACTTTAATCTTACATCTGATAATTTTCCACGGCTTGATTTTCTATATTTCTTGACCAATATTCACACTGTTCATACTAGTTCAACTTACTACTATTTTATTTTGCTGTAAACTCTGCTACATGTTATAACATTTGTATATCATCGTTCACCGTTTGCTTGAAATGAAGTCTGGTGTCCACTAGAAATATATATGTGTGTTCACGCATGTATAAATGTATGTTGTGATGCCTTGTTCTGCTTGATGCTCTGTTGTCACCTCTAAACTGATGAACTCAGGTTCATGTTGATATGTTGTGTTCAATTAGTAGATGTATGTCATGTGGTCTTATAGTCTAGGCCTGTTCTTATTTCACTCATTTGTCTGGTGCATCCCTTATGTTCATGTCTAAATCATGTTAAATGTTGATCATGTCTGGCTGCAATGTTGTTTTGCTCGAACATTTTGTTTGATTTCATGTTTGGTTTCATGTTGTTTTGTAGTCTGAAACCATTGAAGTCTGGATGCATTCCTTGTACCTTTTGTACATTTGGTTGTCTGTAGTATGATTCTCGAATCACTTATGTATATGTACTCATGTGTTATGCGAGCTCTTGTATCCTTGACCATTTGAGGTCTGGTTGTATTTGCATCCTCCATTTACTTGTTTTCATGCTGAATGCTTTGAGTTATTTCAAGGTTTGCTTGATGAATGTCTATGTAGTTTCTTGTAGTCTGGCATAATTTGTTGTTTCCTCTGTTTTCATGTAATGTCTCCATACACATATACATATATGCATGTATATATGTGTGTGATTGTCCTTTGGTATTGCAGTCTTGTTCATTACTGCATATATGTATACATGTTGTTTCCTCTTGAAAACTGCAGCATATTTCGAATGTCCTCATGTTCCATACGTATGGTTTATATGAATATAGAATATAGTCGTGTTCCACTGATTGATTGAGTCTTTGTTCAGCTGCTTCAAGTATGTTCATGCCTGAGTTGCCTTCATGCCTTCGTTCTACTTGTTTTATGATTAACTGAAATGCACTGAATCCATCTTCCCTGAGTCCACTTCATGTTGTACGTTGTTTATTTGAGTTTGATTTTGGCCATTTCATTGGTTGTATAAACTTGTATGCAGTCATGTTAATTTTCCCTGGTTGCATCATACTCATGTATATACATGTATGTTGATCTTCAATATTGAGGCTACACTTGTGCTATAAGATGTTTTATTTGTTCACCACTGTTGACACGTGCATTTTGTAGTCTGGATTGTTGTTTTGATTCTTGAGCTTGTTTGTGTTGTTATGTGGTTGCACATGATCTTGCTGTTGCATGCATACTGCCTTGTGTTTGGTTGATTTGGTCGAGACTCAATGCACTTGAGTTGAATCCAGCCTCGGCTCGGGTTTGACCTTGTGCTCACCTGTCCCTGAAGTTTTATCAAGTGTATATCGATGTGCATGGCCTTGTGGCATGTACGGTGATATACTATGCATGTCAAAAGTTGTTCTTATATAATGAATTCAAAGGAAACGATGACGAACAATCCAAATAACTAAGGTAAATAAAATTTTCAAAAACAAACGTTTTATTTTACATTGCAAAAACATTTCTCTTTTAATTTTACTACATCGTTGTTTATTTTGTAGATAATACAGATGTTGGATTCAATCTGGAATAGAGTTGAAGATAAATACGAGTGAATGAGTGATATGTATTGAGGTGAAAATGAATGTAAAAATTGTGCAGCGAAAAATTGTGTTGTAATTTGAAATTGTATTATAATTGAAATTGTGTATATATAGCGAGAGCTCAAATTTGTACTATTCAAAATTGTAATAAAATATTTGGTTGAATAAAATATTCGTTTGAATTTAAATTCTATGTTTTTTATTTTATTCAGCTAATATTTATTTAATTATATGAAAATTAAAATAGTACAATAACAAATACATTTAATTGTGTGTGTATATATATATATTTATTATCATGAAACAAAAATCATACACTAGTACATTCAATAATCTCTCCCTTTTAATGATAACAAAAATATATTAAGATTTTGAGTTTATTACATGTATTTGGTCATTGATGAAATATATTTCCTCCTCTTATTTGAATGCTCCATATGTACATCAAAGCTCCCCCTGCATATACATCAAAGCTCCCCCTTCATATATGCATGAAAATAAATAAAATACTCAAATGAACCAAGATGAGAATATGCAAATAAAAAATAAGATATTTGAACTTTATTTGCCAAAATCAGAACTTTTATCTTCCCCTATTTGCACCAAAATTGGGCACAACCATCTTCGAAAGTTTTCGAAGAGATAATAAATGAAGAAATCAAATAGAAAATGAGGATTATCTAACAAAAAACTCCAAGTCACAGAAAAGTAAATTGCACGGAAGACAGTAATTTAGAGTGGTTCGGCGTATTGCCAACGTCCACTATGAAGTTTTGTCACTTTATTGCTCGGGGAATGCAACTTTTTGTGTCAAAATACAGCAGATAGTAAGTCAAAATTTGAAATCAATGGCAGTGATGATGATATGGAGTGATTCTGGCAGCGTCCGGGCGTACTTTTTCTCTAAAAATTCTCCGATCCCCTTTCTGAATGACCAGGGGCTCTATTTATAGGCGTAGGACGCTGATATTTTGCTGAAAATTTAGGAGGCCACTTCTGGCACGTGAGGGGGCCCACATGCCCGGCCTCAGGAAATTTGGGCCCACTTTGGGATCGATTCGAACTCCATTCGAATCGATCAGAAAATCATCCAATCGAGATGAAATTTGGTGTGGACATTCTTCAACATGTATGCATGCTTTTGTGAAAATTTCATAGCATTTGGACTTATGGATCTCGAGATATGGTCGATTCGAAATTGTGTTCTTTGGTCGTTCGTCTCGTTTGAATCGACTCCTTTGTATCGATTCCTTCAAATCGATGGTGGCTTGCGGCTTCATAATGACGTGGAGCGGAACTTTGGTATCGTTCCGCTTTCTTTGTCTAATTGATCGAGTCATCCCGGAGACTTCGCCACCTTAACCCAATGGATTCAGAGCTTCAACCACACTTGGATTCGAACAATATGTCATTCGTATCGATCGTGTCTTGTTTGGGTTGATTGATACGAAATGACCACACAGGATGGATTCGAAGTGAGGTGCTCTGGTGGATATGAACGCATCATTGTTTTTGGAGTCGGTGCGTAGCTTTGTTCATATCGATCTCAATGGTCCCAGTTGATCGGTATGAATAGGAGGTTACAGAATGGATTCGAAGAGGAATACCTCTATGGATTCGAAGGACGTCCAGGCTTGATGGTTACGAACCAGACGGCGGCGAGGTCATCTTCCATTTGAACGATGCGAATGCCATCGATTCAAACTCAAGCTATACTGATGGATTCGAACTAGTGATATCTTGGATGGATTCGAACATAAACCCTGCTGATGGATACGAAGGAGACGACATCGATGGATATGAAACCAGGTGGTTCGATGGATACGAATTTGTGGTTTTCCTCTTCATCTTGCATCGACCATACCTTGAGCATACGAACTCGGATTGACTTGAAATTTGAAATGCTGACTTTTCTGGCTTCGCTCGTCACGTATTATCATTTGTGGCTCAATCTGGGCTCGGAACAAATCTATCGATATTTATACTGAACCTGCGGTCATCTGATACTATAGACGTATGTTCCTCTTTTATTCGCTGTTTACTTGAAATCTCGACCTTGCCAAAAGGTGGGATAAGATTTGCCCCCCACAGTACGTCCTATGTGAACATGACGTGCTTTGAGAAACTGCAGTCTTTTATGCTGAAAACTATAATCTCTGATCATATCTTCAGATTCATGAATTTCTTATTGTCATGATGGTGCAATGTGTGTCGTTGTAACTGATTTGTTGTAACCTTCTTTTAAATAAATGTTCAACCTGTAAAATTGTCGCCAGTTTTATAGAATTGAATTTTATACCAATCTTTTCTTGGACCAATGTTGAAGTTTGATAGGCTGCCCTCGAAACAATGTGCATTGGTTTGATGGACACAAAAGTTTTTGATGGGTACGAAATTCTAGCTCGTATTGGTAAGTTTTTGTTGTTGTGGTCAACACTGATGGGTTCGAACCGATTACTTCGAATCGATGGATTCAAGCATTTTCAGAGTTATCTTATCTTCGTACTTCATATCGACAGATGGAGTTGAACTGATGGATTCAAAAAGCGGTGCTAACTGATGATTGTTGGAGTTCGAACCGGTCGGTAGTCTCGGCTTGGGGGTCGCGTGTGTTCATTTCGTCTCGATCGGTCGTTCAAATAAATGGATTCGAACATGGCATTACGAATCGATCTAGGTTCTTACCTGTAATGACCGATCATGTGCATCAGGATGAGAAACGTCACTTGGGTTACTATATATACTGGGATCCTGCTCATTTTTTACTTTTTACTTTTACTTTCATCTTCTTGCGCCTTCGGATCGATCCTAGATTTTCGAGAACGAAGCTAAACAAACTGCTTTTTCCTTTGAATCGAAATAGCATCCAAATCCTTTTAATCCAACTTTGCTTTAGGTAGGCAATTTCGACTAAGTATTTGATATTCCATGATCTGAAATCCTTCTGACTTCCATTTGTGTTCGTATCAATCTTGGTGGGATCGAAATCAGGGATGAAAACAAGAAGGGCTGTTTGGAGAAGTATGGGAAAGTAAATTAAGACATTTTCTTCGTATCCATCTAAATTATGACCTTTTCTTCGTATCGATTTTGATGTACGAGGTGAAGGTTTGTAGATCGAAACGATCATAGATGGTGGGTCAATCGTATCGATTCGTAATGATCGATACGTGGAGTTGCCCCTTGCGATCGATTCGAAAATTCTATTTACACGATCGATAAGAAGCTGGGTTATTTGGCTGCTGTGAAGTTATTTTTCCGGAGATTGATTCGAAAGCTAGTCTGATGATGGATGCGAAGGAAAGGTCTCTCGATCGATTCGAAAGCCCAGGTGCGATCGATTCGACCTGTGTCGATTAGATTGGAATTGATCTGAAACCGTGGCCTTCTGATTGATCCAGATTTGTTGACTCCAACTTTGATCGGTACAAACCAATTGTCATGGATATGCAAATTTCACATAATTAATGTTAGATTCCGACGAGCTTCATCTTTGCATATCTGGACTGAACATTTATAGCGCATACTTGACTGCCCTTCGAAGCTCGTCGGTGGAACTATAACTTAACATTGCGACAACAAACTTTAACTTGAATTAATCGCCAACATCGGGATGGTTCGACGATGACGGTCATCTCGACCGGATCTCAAATGTCTTCGCTGTTTGCAAACTTTCTCTAACTCTGTAGAAATTTTGCTAAGTAATGCACAACACTACACTGCACCACACGCACTTCACACTGGGAATGAACGGGTTTTCTATGTGCTTAATGTTGCTTTCTGATGAGTTAGCCAGTTATGGAATCTCCGAGCTCCCAACAGCAAGAGGTACAGAGTTCGCCCCCTCCTGCGTTTGAAATTTCTGATATTCCTGC
Organism: Allium cepa; assembly: GCA_030765085.1. NCBI lineage: Eukaryota > Viridiplantae > Streptophyta > Magnoliopsida > Asparagales > Amaryllidaceae > Allium > Allium cepa. The sequence continues at coordinate 153,826,192 of CM060945.1, forward strand.
CGAAGTAATTGATCCAGCTCCGGATGAATTGCCGGATGCTTTATTTATCGAGAACCCTATTGACTCCGTCCAGTCCAATATCACTGAATCTTTGCTGGGACGGATATATATGAAACATAACCTATCTCCGAATGATGTGTTGTTATCGGGTGCTGACGACAGACCTCATAACCCGCCCGAATGGTACACTGCCTTCTACCGTCATGCTTGTGCGGCTGGAACTCTTCCTCCGTTTAATCAGTACATCAGAGAGATGCTGTCATTTTTAGGAATTGCTCCTCACAACTTCATCCTAACGGACACACATTGTTGAATAGTGCCTTTATCATATTTATGGATTGTTTCTTTTGCCTGCCAAGGCCGTCTGAGATTAGACACATATTTAATTTCAAAAGTAGGGGTGATAGCCCATCTTTTACTTTTCTGGAAGCAGTCAGAAACTGCCAGGTTGTGACCGGGGCTTGGACTAGACTTAACTATTTTATAGCCGAATGGTTTTCTGTTCGGTGCCCCACAGGGTTTGCTAGGCGATGGCTGTCTAGACGTAAGTGTCGCAAGTCTTTCTTGAATAGCTATTCTTAACACTCGTACTAATACTCTGTCCTTCTTATAGCCATCATTTCGAGGCCCAACGGTGGATATTATAGAGGCATTTTTTGGAGCTTACAAGAGGTCCCGAGTGACATAAGGCATATCGACTCGGTGTTAACCGACGACAACTTAAGGATACTGGCTTTAATCGAAATGAACCAGAGCATTGTTATTGAGGGGTTGGCAAAACCGGCTTCGAAGAAAAAGAAGAAAATTGTGAAAAGAAAACCCGGCATAGTAATAAGAGAAGCGAGCGACGATGAAAGGATGCCCACAGATACTGAGCTAGCGGCTGATCGTTCTCGAATAGAAGAGAAGTAGAAAGGCAAGGCTGTTGTCACTAAATTTAAGAGACGGAAGTATGTAGTTGTATCTCGTTCCATCCCCAGAATTACTATCTCTGACACCGCTCCTTGTCAATCAGGAGATATTTTTAGAGGGCTGGATGACATTCCCATCCCGGAGTACGTATCTCTCCACCACGAGTCTGGGTTGGAAGAACTCCAGGAAGCGTTAGAAATAAGCGAGCCTTTAACCGTTAGTGCAATCGACACTTCTGGTTGGTCGGGGGTTTTGCACATTTGCATACACTTTCACAACACTACATGACTTCCGCATACATCGTAGTGCATTCGCTTGGTGCTTAATTGAGTTGTTTCTCTTTTGTAGGTGCTATCTGGCCGTCCATCTACATTGGATAAACTCCGAAGAGTGCATCATCCTTCGTCCTACTATGAATCTCGTCGTGGGGATTCCGATCGTGATCGCGAACGGAGGTATTATGGGCAAGAATATCATGCGAGGGACTATCCCCGAAGTTACTCTAGTCAGGAACGCTCGAACAGAGATCGGAGATATCGTTCTCCTTCTCGCTCTCCTCCGCCACCCAGAAGTCATACACATGTATCTGAGCCTTTGCGACAGCACCCGTCTTCACAGATTTTGAGGCCTAAATCGCATCTTTCTAGGACTGAAATTGTTACGACCACAGGTGTGGAGGAGGCTCCTATTGAACCATCCGGTGAAGGGGCTATCAGAATCGCCCAACTGAAGAAAGACTTCCCAGAAATATGCTTTGACGCGTACATCTTCCTTCCTAACCTTAAAAGAATTCCTGAAGACGCTGTCAACACAACACTCAGTTATACCCACGACTTCTATGCCCAGTATAAGGAATGGTACAAGGCGGCCGTTAAAGCTTCAAAAGCAGCCTTTGATCGAGCCAAAATCATTGAGAAACTGGAAGCTAACTTGGCCCAGAAGAATCGTATCGTCGAGGTCCTTCAATCTGAGGCGGAATCCTCCCATAGGGCTAAATTTGAATCGCTAAAAAAGGTTGATGAGACGCTAGTAGAGATGGCAAAAATGCAACAGGTGCATTGCACCTTAGTAGAAGACTTGGGCCAACGATACAAAAATGTTGAGGCCGAACAGGATGCGGCAGTTAGAGAACTAGAGGAGTTAAAGGCCAAGTTTGTCGACATAAGTGAGGAAAGGGATGATGCTAATACGGCCTCTCAAGAGGCATGTAAGCAAGCTGTGTCTTTTCGGGCTGAGCGTGATGCAACGGTCGCAAAGGTCAGGGTGATGGAAACGAAAGTGGAGGAGAAAATTCAGGCGGAGCGGTTTAAGATGGAGGCTGAGTTTGACGAACTCCTGGATACATATAATGCTAATGTGTTAGAGCATAGATATCTCGCCTGGCTAGGAGATTACTCTATGCTTCTCTACAGTTCCTGGAAAAAACTAGTGGAGAACAAGAAGATATCATGACCAGATGAAACACTGGACGAGTTTGAACTAAAATCATGTCTGCTCAGTGAGGAAGAGAAAAGAATTCTTCATGAAGCGATAATCTCCGTCGAGAAAGAAAAACTCGGTATTCAGCAGACGGAGATCAGCGAGGGTTCGGGTGTTGCGCATCACGGTGAGAGTGCTGAAATTTCTGTCCCGATTACGTCCGAAGTTACTGCCGCGATTGATCCACAAATCGTTCCTGCCTACAATCCGGATCAACCAGGATTATCTCCCGCTAAGACTGTTGTCTCCGAACCTGTCCAAGCTCCGAGTCAAGGCAAGGAAGGTACTTCGAACATTTCCCTCATGTCTTAAAACGACGATCTTGGAGTGAATTTATTGGACTGACTATTTTTTTCTCTTCTTTTTTCAGTGACTGAAAGTGTTGCGCCCGTTCCCCCAGTACCTCCGGTCCTATATCCAACGCAGGGAGCTATCATTACCGAAGCAATTACAACTGCTGCCATGGCCGGCGACATTGGAGAGGGGAGCTCGATGTCATTTGATACTCAAATGATTAAAGAGCTTCTTGGTCATTCTCTTGAACCTTTTCCTGATCCTTCATTGGTAATGAGCAGAGTCGCTCCAGCTTTTAGTTCTTTCATGTCGACCACCAGTGTATCCAGCGCGGCTCGGTTGTCTCGAGAAGAAGAGATTTTTGCTGAGATAAGCGCTGAGATGGCCGCGGAGACAACGGATGGTGGTTCTGGAAGCGGCACTGCCCCATCAAGCTTATCTCCTCTAATGGTAAATTCTCCTGGCGGCACGTGACCATCTCAAGTGTTGCTTCCCAGACACTTGTCACGGCTCCTATGCTTTCAGTTCGCCCTTCCAAAAGAATCTCTGTCCCTTCCAGCTCCGAGGAAGATGTCGATATCATGCCAGATTTGGAGGATAAACCGAAGAAGGGAAAGAAATCTCGAAGGAAATCTAGTAGTGGGTCCAATGGCTCGACTCCTAAGAAGCCTCGGAAGAAGAAGGATTGAGTTTCTTGACTTGTAATGTAGTTGTTAATAGCAGTTCTTTTACTTCTTCTTTCGTTCTTTTAGAGCCGTGTATAAGTGTGGATTCGGCCTCCACTTAATCGAAATTTTTTGGTTTGCCATGTAATCAAACTCATTTTTGTTAGTTGATGGAATGGGAAATTGTTCTTTTCTTTTGCTTAAGTATTGCATTGACTGGCTCATGATCACATATGTCATAAGTCTTGAACACGCGTCCGCACTCCAGGGACTTAGAGCTATTGGCTGCACTTTAGCTCCCGCTCTGGGAACTTAGAGTTGATAATTATACTCTGATTCATGCTCTGGGAATCTTGATTTAATGTTTATACTCCCATTTTCTCTCTGGGAATTTGAAGTTAGTGGTCGCACTCCGGTTTGCACTCTGGGAACCGAGAGTTGATGTTTATACTCCAATTCGCACTCTGGGAATTTGGAGTTAGTGTTTATACTCCGGTTCGCACTCTGGGAACCAAGAGTTGATGTTTATACTCCAATTGGCACTTTGGGAATTTGGTGTTAGTGTTTATACTCCGGTTCGCACTCTGGTAACCAAGAGTTGATGTTTATACTCCAATTCGCACTCTGGGAATTTGTAGTTAGTGTTTATTCTCCGGTTCGCACTCTGGGAACCAAGAGTTGATGTTTACACTCCAATCCGCACTCTGAGAATTTGGATTAGAGGAAGGATTGTCGTGTATCAATCCTTGTAAATGTTGATGTAGTGTTCTGCCCCCGAGCTCGGGTTTCACTTAGTGAGTGACCGGTCGTATCACAGTCACTCCCCATTTGAGTAAATTCCACCGCATGATGGAACTTAGCTCTCCATGCATTGTGATATTGTACGTCATATTCAATGAATCACAGCTCTGGCTCGAGGAGATGGCATTTTATTGCTGAAATGAAAGAAGCATGGAAAAATCAGTTGCCTTATTACAAATTCAAACTTCGAAATGAAAAAATAAAATGCAAAGGATGAAATTGACTAAAATAGATAAATAAAGCCTGTCATGTGTGGTAGCGACGGAGACTTTCGCTATTCCAGGCTCTCGGCAAAGTAAGACCGTCAACGGTCGACAACTTGAACGTGCCATCTCCGAGCTTTTGTGAAATCAAATACGGCCCTTTCCAATTTGGTTTCATGTGCGAAGGGACCGGATAAATTCTCTTGAGTACGTGATCGCCGAGCTCAAAGGTTCGCGGTCGGACCTTGGCATTGTATACTCGGGCGACTCGACCCCGATATGTGGCCGCCATCAAATCAGCCTCTTCACGCTTCTCATTGAGTAGATCCAAAGATTCAGCAAGTAGTATGGCATTCGTTTTCAGATCATAATATGTCACACGATGAGAGTGAACTTCAATTTCGACTGGAATAATGGCTTCAGAGCCATAAGATAGAGAAATGGAGTGTGTCCGGTTGTAGTTTTGTGAGTCGTCAGGTAAGCCCATAAAGCCATAGGAAGTTCATCAACCCACTTACCCCTGGCCTTTTCCAGTCGTTTCTTCAAAATAGATTTGATAACCTTATTAACAGCTTCAACTTGACCATTCGCTTGAGGGTGTGCTACTGCAGAGAATTTCTTATAGATGTGGAATCGTTGACAGAAATTCTTGAATTCAATACGGTCGAATTGGGCTCCATTATCGGTGATAATAGTATGCGGGAGACAAAACCGGTAGATGATGTTGCGTACTACGAAGTTGATTACTTTCTTTGTCTTAATTGTTGCAAGAGGTTTAGCTTCAGCCCATTTGGTGAAGTAATCAACTGTGACGATGGCGTACTTGCGCCACCTTTAGCTAAAGGCAATGCACCAATTATATCAACCCCCCATATTGCAAATGGCCAAGAACTGACCATTTGGGTTATCTCAGTAGGTAGGGCTCTAGGGATCTGAGCGTGTTTTTGTCGTTTATCACATTTTTTCGCATAGTCCACAGCATCACGATTAACAGTAGGCCAATAATATCCATATCAGAGTATTTTCTTGGAAAGTGCTTGCCCCCAAGTGTGATCGCCACATTCTCCTTCGTGCACATCGTGTAACACTCGTTTGACTTCGTCGTGCGTGATACACCAGAGAAGAGGAATAGAATAACCCCTTCGATACATAACTCCATTCTGAATGACAAATCGTGAAGCTTTTCGGAGAACTTTTCTTTTCTCGCTTCGATGCTCAGGTAATATACCATGCTCAATGTAATCTCGATAGGGGGTCATCCACGACTCCCTACTGGAAGTAGCTTCAAATGTGAAATCATTCTCCATTCGATCAATGCTCGGAGAGGATAGAGTTTCAACAGAAATGAGTCCCAACTGTTGAGCTTCTCCCGTACTAGCCAACTTTGCCAACGAATCGGCTTTCTGATTATGCTCTCGGGGTATGTAGAAAATGGTATAATAATCAAACTGATCAAGCATCTCCCGGACTCGGGTTAGATAATCAGCTAGTCTTCGATCTTTGGCCTGATATTCACTCCGAACCTGGCACACTACCAACCGGGAATCACAGTAAATTTCCACAGCGATAATTCCTAAGTCATGGGCTAACGTCAACCCAGTAAGCAAAGCCTCAATTCAGCTTCATTATTGGTTGCACGGAAATCGAACTTTAAAGCGTAGCATATGGATCGGCCCTCGGGGGTTTCAAGCACTACCCCTGCGCTCGAGCACCAATCGTTGGATGCACCATCAGTGTACATCTTCCGTATGTATTCGGGAGATTTGCTAGTCTCAGGTAAGTCTTCAGGAATAGTGAATTCGGTAATGAAATCTTCTAGGACTTGACCGTGTATGGACCTTCTCGGAGTATATGTGATGTCGAATTGACTCAGTTCAATTTTCCATTTCAGTGACCTGCCAGACATCTCAGGCCGTGTGAGGACCTGTCATAACGGCTGATCGATGTACATAGTGATGGGATGAGCCTGAAAATACGGACGAAGCTTCCTCGAGGCGATGACTAGGCAATATGCCAACTTTTCTAGCCTTGGATAATTTCTCCCGGCTCCGGTTAATCGTTTACTAAAATAGTAGACCGGTTTCTGCACTCGGTCATCCTCCCGAACTAACGCAGCACTGATTGCGTTTTCAGATACCGCCAGGTAGAGATATAACTGTTCATGGTCAATAGGTTTTGAAAGAATCGACGGTGTGGAAAGATGTTGAACTAGTGATTGAAATGCGCCCTCGCATTCCGCAGTCCATTCGAAGTTTCGTTTCCCTTTTCGAATCAGATCGAAGAAGGGTATGCATTTGTCAGTTGATTTCGTGATGAACCTGCTCAGTGCTGCAACCTTCCCATTAAGACTCTGAACCTGCTTTATGGTCCTTGGAGTTTGAAGATTCCTGATAGCACAGATCATTTCAGGGTTGGCCTCTATCCCTCGGGCTTTGACGATGAACCCAAGGAATTTTCCGGATGCGACTCCAAAATGACATTTTAGCGGATTAAGCTTCATCCCGTATCTCCAGGGGATATTGAACATTGACTCTAAGTCTTTGACGTGATCAGTGGAGTACCGCGATTTCACCAACATGTCATCTACATAAACTTCCATAGTATTTCCGATCTGGTCGGCAAACATCCGGTTGACTAAGCGTTGGTAAGTTGCTCTGGCGTTCTTTAATCCAAAAGGCATGACCTTGTAGCAGTATAGTCCCAGATCAGTTACAAAGCTCGTATGTTCTTGGTCGGGCACATGCATGGGTATCTGATTGTAACCAGAGTAAGCATCCATGAAAGATAGTGATTCGTGTCCGGCTGTTGAATCCACAAGTTGATCAATTCGGGGAAGTGGAAAGCTGTCTTTCGAACAAGCCTTATTTAAGTCAGAGTAATCAATGCACGTTATCCAATTCCCATTTGGTTTTCGGACAAGTACAGGGTTGGATACCCACTCCGGATACAGAGCATCTCGGACAAACCCATTCGCCTTTAGCTTATCAACTTCTTCTTTGAGGGCGGCAGATCTCTCTGGATCCATACTGTGTCTCTTTTGTTTGACCGGGATATACCGTGGGTCAATATTCAAGCTGTGGTTCGCAATGTCCGGCGAGATTCCACACATATCAGAGTGCATCCAAGCAAATACGTCTAGATTTTCTTGGAGAAATTCGACCAACTCCTGTTGTGCTTGTGGGTTTAGTTGAGACCCAATTTTTAGCATTTTTGAATCATCATCATCACCGATTGGAACATCAATCGTCAGCTCGGCTGGGGAAGCTTGACTTTCTTTAAATTCATCATTATCTTCATTGTCTCTAGGGTCAAGATCGCTCTGGAATTGGTCGTGGTGCCCGGGCCGAGGCCCAGGCACTAATTGTAAATCGTCGGCGAAACGGACACAGAGAGATTCCTCCACGCCCTTTCCTTTTTCCTTTCGCTGCGTTTCTCGCAGCTCAGCAACATAGCAGGCTCTCCCAACAACCTGATCTCCCTGAATGACTCCAATCCCATGATCAGTGGGGAATTTCAAAGTTAAACACCATGGGGCAATCGCTGCCCTGAATTCGGCAAGGGCCGGTCGGCCCAAAAAGGCATTGTACGGAGAGTGTCTATCTAAAACAACAAACTGTAACATTCGAACTCTTCGGCGTTCTCCGACTCCTAACTCCACTGGCAACTCCACCACTCCAGTGGGTATATTTGTACTTCCGTCGAAGCCATGGATTCTAGATTGATAAGGCTTTAAATCTTTGGCTTCCATCTTCATTTGATCATATGATCTCTTAAACAAAATGTTTACCAAACTCCCACTGTCCACCAGGATCCTCTTCATCCAAGTAGGACCAACCTGGGCAGATATGACTAGTTGGTCTATAGTTGGGGCTTCGACCCTATCAGCATCTCGGTTTCTAAATACGATGTCGTCTGCCATCGTTCTCTGTTGTTTGGCCGGGGCCCCTTCATCAAGCGTACTGCAACTCTCGAAATCCACATGCCTGATCGAATTGGCATATGATTCCATTTCCCCCCAGCTTCGATCCGCTGGATGGGGACCACCACTAACTGTATTAATAACTAATCTCCCGCCTGTACGAGCGGGCTTCTCCTGTCTCTCTTGGTTTTGCGCACAGTTTTGGTTTGACGGGCCCACACCACCAGCCTGTGGAGCCCGCACGAATTGACCTAACTTCCTCTCCCTGATCAATTTTTCAATGAGGTCTTGCAAATGTCTACACTCATTGGTATTATGTCCGTATCTCTCGTGGAATCTACAGAACTTTTCTGTTTGAATTTGTCTCTCCGACGATGGCTTCGGAGCATGCTTTTTATACTGCATCGCATTACAAGTCTGTAGATACACGTTCTCCAATGACGTGTTCAGTGGTGTATAGCTTTCAAACATTGGTGCCCTACGCGGCAAGCCACGATTTCTGATCTTGCTTCTTATTTCTATTATCACCGTTCCTCGGCTGGGTTTGCTTGTTTTGAATATTCAGTTGGACTTTTCCAGAGCTCTCCCCTGACTGTTTAACTGCCACATTGCTTTGAATCCCTTCATTGCTGGGTCTCGCATCGTCCTGTTTCCTAGATTGTTTCGCATCCTTACGCCTTAAGAATTGAGCGACTTTGGAGTAGAAACGATCCAACGATGCGGGAGGCTTCCCAGCTAGCCAATTTCCAAATTCAGAATCGGGGTCAATCCCCTTAGTCAAGGCCATCAAGATTGAATTATCATTGGGGTTAGTGATCTCCGCACAAGCGGCATGGAACCTTTCCAAATACCGCCTGAGTGTCTCTCCAAGAGCTTGAGTGACACTAGATAAAGTATTAACGTCTTTAGGCCTGGCAATGTGCATACGAAACTGTTCAACAAATTTAGTAGCCAACTGATCAAATGAAGAGATAGATCGTGGTGGTAATCGTGTAAACCACATCGTCACAATTCCCCCTAAATAAATGGGAAAACTACGGCACTTTACTGCATCATCAGCTCTTGCAGCAGTCATCGACCATTCGTATTTCAGAATATGCTGATTAGGGTCGGAACTCCCTTCATACATAGGCAGAGTCGGCATCCTGAATCGCCGAGGAGGTTCGGCATATAATATGTCATCAGTGAACGGAGTATGACTTCGGGAGATTCCCCAATCGTTATTTGTTAAGCCCCGACTCTCGCGAATCATTTGGTGTACCATGGCTGAGACGTTTGGTGTTGCTATATTCTGAGCGTGGTGAGCCAAGTGTGGTCGGGTTCCACAGTGCGAGGTGGGATCGGGCGCTGTCGACGATCCGTATCTCGCCTCCTTGGATCGATGTCTTCTGGGACATATGGTTCTGGAGCATGTTCCTGCTGGCTGTAATTCTGATTGGAGTGATTTCGGGTATCAACTCCTATGTCAGCTGCAGTGGCGGTGGCATGGTTATCTGTGGTATACTGTGGAACAGTGCCTCCTCGGGAGGAGGGTCCTGTATGAAAACTGGCAGAAGGGCCAACTCTTATCTGTCCAACAGTTAATGCCTGCTGGTGACCAGCAGCATGTGCATACTTCCGTCTAGCCTGGGACGAGTAGATCTGCCGTTGTAATCAGACGAAGCAGAGCTTTCAGTGGAAGAATGAGGGGCGTGATCCCTTCTGGATCTTCTACGCCCTTGGCGGTTTAGTTGATTAGTCAACTCAGCATTGGCGCGCAACTATTCAGTCAGCTATTGCCGACTTTGGGTTAGTTCCTGGAGTAATGTATGGAACTCTTGTTGAGTGACCGGGCCATGTGAATCTGAAGGTCCAGCCGTGTCTTGGTTGGCTGATGGCAACTGCGCGGGATTCTGCCTGTCCCGGCCTTCTTGATCGCCAACGTTGGATGTGGTTCTTGTGCTAACCATCTTGAGGTGTAGAATCCTTTCCTAGACTTTGGCAAATCTGAATAGTACGGAAGGAATCTAAAATTGAAGTCTAGATCTCTCTCTTAGATTTACGCGATCCGGTATCGATGATAGATCCAACGAGCAGGAGAAAATCTGGGTTTACTCAGTGGAAGCACCAAAGTGTTTGCACCAAAATTGGGAGCAACACTCTTCGAAAGTTTTTGAAGAGATAATATATGAAGAAATCAAATTGAAAATGAGGATTATCTAACAAAAACTCCAAGTCACAGAAAAGTAAATTGCATGGAAGACAGTAATTTAGAGTGGTTCGGCGTATCGCCTACGTCCACTATGAAGTTTTGTCACTTTATTGCTCGATATTCGGGGAATATAACTTTTTATGTCAAAATACAGCAGATAGTAAGTCAAAATTCGAAATCAATGACAGTGATGATGATATGGAGTGATTCTGGCAGCGTTCGGGCATACTTTTCCACTAAAAATTCTTCGATCCCCTTTTTGAATGACCAGGGGCTCTATTTATAGGCGTAGGATATTGATATTTTGCTGAAAATTCGGGAGACCACTTATGCGTAGGATGCCCACATGCCCGGCCTTAGGAAATTTGGGCCTACTTTAGGATCAATTCGAACTCCATTCGAATCGATCAGAAAATCATCCAATCGAGATGAAATTTGGTGTGGACATTCTTCAACATGCATGCAAGCTTTTGTGAAATTTTGAAGCATTTGGACTTATGGATCTCGAGATATGGTCGATTCGAAATTGTGTTCTCTAGTCGTTCGTCTCGTTGGAATCGACTCCTTCGTATATATTCCTTCGAATCGATGGTGGCTTGCGGCTTCATAATGATGTGAAGCGGAACTTTCGTATCGTTCCGCTTTCTTCCCCTATTTGATCGAGTCGTCCTGAAGAGTTCGCCGCCTTGACCCGATGGATTCAGAGGCTTCAACCGCACTTGGATTCGAACAATATGTCATTCGTATCGATCTTGTCTTACTTGGGTTGATCGATACGAAATGACCGCACGTGATGGATTCGAAGTGAGGTGCTCTGGTGTATACGAATGCATCATTGTTTTTGGATTCGGTGCGTAGCTTTTTTCATATCGATCTCAATGGTCCCAGTTGATCGGTACGAATAGGAGGTTTCAGAATGGATTCGAAGAGGAATACCTCTATGGATTCGAAGGACTTCCAAGCTTGATGGTTAGAACCAGACGGCGGCGAGGTCATCTTCCATTTGATTGATGCGAATGCCATCGGTTCGAGCTCAGGCTATACTGATGGATTCGAACTAGTGATATCTTGGATGGATTCGAACATAAACCCTGCCGATGGATACGAAGAAGACGACATCGATGGATACGAAACAAGGTGGTTCGATGGATACGAAACCAGGTGGTTCGATGGATACGAATTTGTGGTTTTCCTCTACATCTTGCATCGATCATACCTTGAGCCTACGAACTTGGATTGACTTGAAATTCGAAATGCTAGCTTTTCTGGCTTCGCTCGTCATGTCTTATCATTTATGGCTCAATCTGGGCTCGGAGAAATTCTATCGATGTTTATACTGAACCTGTGGTCATCTGATACTTTAGACGTCTGTTCCTCTTTTATTCACTGTTTTCTTGATATCTCGACCTTGCCAAAGGTGGGATAACATCCCCTTTTGTTATAAGCAAAAGAGTAATAGTATTAGAAAAATAGATAAAGTGATAGACATTAATGCAACAATATCACCCAATCGAGTTTAAATATTAAATTTAAATAAAAAATCAAACAAAAATCATAAATAATCGATTAGGCGCATATTCCACTTAGAGTGATAGGGGTGATGTCGGCATATAAAACCATATAGTTGTGTTTATTTGTGGTATATTTATAACAGGAATTTGAATATCTACTAACCATGCATAACCGTTAGGACTTTTAAATGAGAATAGTAGTATTCCTAATTTAAAAAAAAATGAATTTCAAATATCTTCTAACCATGCATAACCTTGAGGACTTTTAAATGGTATTAGAATCAGCTTGTCTATTTAATAATAAATTTTGATATTTGTTCGATACACATAACCGTGAGGACTTTTAAATGAGAATAAATACTTTGGATGTTTTTAAATAATAAATAAAATAAAAACGAATAATTTCTGTTTAAAATGCCACATTTTGACATACCATATTGGATTTTAATGAGCGATGATCGTTAGAAATATGATAGAAAGAGTGATGGTCATGGAATTTTTACCAACAAAAATTATTATAAATCTTGTTTATATTTTTTAAAAAATTTACTAAATATATCATCTCAAGTCATAATATATGATTAATATCGACACTCGTCACTTTTTAAATCACTATTTATCTTTTTGATAATCAGTAGGGAGCCAGATTTGTTATTTTAGTTATTTAAGATCAAATCCAAAAATAATTATAAAATCAAAATTTTTAAAATGACTAATCTGAAACGAAGTCAACAAAACTATTTTCTGGAAGGGGTTTTATAAGAAATGTCTGCTAATTGAATATCAATTGAAATGGAAAATATGCAGATATTTTCTTTGAAATGATGCAACTATTGAATGTCTCAACATAAAATACATTCCACTAGTACTTTTTCCATAAACTAGACTACCAGTGTAATCTGCATCTGAATTTTCCTTCGACTCAAGGTTATCATTAGATAAATATCTTAGACCAAATCGTGGAGTGTGCAACAAATACCTTAAAATCATTTTTACTGGTTTTAAATGAAACTCTTTTGCATTTAAATTGAAAACATGCACATAAACAATTAATGAATATAGTGTCAAATCCAGAATCGATAAACAAATATATCCATATGTATCTTGAGCAATCATCAATCGATACAAGACAACATCACTTATCATCTAAACTTGCATGATAGTTAATCCAAGCAAATCTATAAGAAATAGTTCAAAATGAAAAGATGACTAGTCAACATTTTTTGCACAAATCAGAATCAGAATCAAAATTTATTTCCTTGTGACATAACAGGATCGACTAAATCAAATTATGGCACAGTTTTTCAGATTTAGTATATCGCTCAAGATAAATGTATCGTTACCTATTTTTCCTTTGTCCATAATTTTTCATTTGTTGTCCATTGTGATTCTACCACCTTTGTACTAAGCTAAGGAAATTCGATTTGTCGCCCGTCATGTGCTTGGAATAGCCAGAATCCAGGTAACACTGTTGTTGTTTCTTAGCCTGCCAACATGCCTAGATGAGAAAATATTTTTGTGAACTATTTGTTTTTATAGGTCCGTGGTTGTTAGTCGCAAATGATTTTGAAAAGTATGTTTGTGTAGACCCTAGACAATTTATATTTGTTCCTTTTGGCACCCAGATTTGTTTGACTTTAAGGGATTTCATATTCATGCCTTTTGGAACTTAAATTAGAACGGTTTTCACATGTTTGGGTCTACACCAGCAATTACTGTGATTGTGTCCTATTTTTTCACAAATCATGCACTTGGAATTGACATGATTAATTTTGCTTCTAACACGTTCAAATTGATTATACCTAAGTCCTTGTCTAACAGTATTAATAGTTTGTTTCCTTAATAACATATTTAGCGATCTTTCTCCTTTTGAAAATTTTCCTAAAGTCATAGACAATTATTGGACTTGTGTTTTGAGGGATTCATTTTCATTCAATAACAAAGTGCACTTTTTAATAGAATTTTCTCACCTTTTGTTTTCACTTTCTTTAAAAATCAAAATTTCATTCTCAAGTGATTTAATTTTAATTTTTGATTTTTTAATTTCTTCTTAAAGTGATGGACACTTATCACACTTAGGGCTCTTGTTTTGATAGTTTTTAACCAATTGATCAAGCTTTTATCTAGTTCTATTAAACGATCTCTTTGTGATTCAATTTTAGCATATTTCTCCCTAAGTCTTTCAAAATGGTCATTTACTTCATGAAAATATATAAGTAATTCTGAATGAGTATTTTGATACCTCGCTTGGTTCATCATCATCACTGTCAGTTGTTTCTCCTTGAAGACATAGATTTCCCTTTTCACTCTCATTGCCAGTGCTTTTACAAACTTCATTAGTTTCATCCCAAGTAGCTACAAAACTTCTCCTTTTCGGTTTCTTTCCTTGACTGAGTCGATTCTGAGGACAATTTGGTTTGATATGCCTAGGTATGTTACATTTATGAAAAATGATCTTCTGCTCTTTTGAGTTGTCTAGTACTTTGACTATTCTACTTTTCAATTGTTGATTTAGAGCTGTATTTCCGTATTTGTGGTCCCGCCCTGTAATCTCTTTATTAACAATGCCAATTCAGTAGCTCCATCATCATCATCATCACTATTTTTTTATTCCTTTGAGTGCCATTGATTTCTTTTGAGTATCACTTCCTTCACGTTCTTTCTTGAATTTCATTCCTAGTTCATAATTGGTGAGATTTCTGATGACTTCTTCAACTTTGATTTGTTTCAAATCTTTTGATTCTTGAATGGCAGTAACTTTCGCTTCAAAATTTCATGAAAGTACTCTAAGGATTTTTCGAACTATTTCCAATTCTGTGTGTGGTTTTCTATGAGCTTTGGATTTGTATACGAGATTAGAAAGTCGTCCGTACATCACTTTGACATTTTCATCCTTGGCCATTGTGAAGTTCTCATATTCACTACAAAGCATGGCAAGGTGAGATTCTTTGACTTGGGAGGTTCCTTCGTGAGTCGCTTCATGTGTGTGCCAAATTTCCTGCATAGTTAGACACGTGAGACGATTAATCAATTTGATCCAATGAACAAATAATATAATTCATAGCTTTAGTATTAGCATTCCGTAGTTTATTTTCAACATCTTTCCATTGGTCCATCGGTTTTTTAATTTCTTGATTATCTACCACTATAGTCAGTGTCCTATATCCTGTCTGAACAATATTCCAAGCATTAATGGTTTTCAAAAAAATCTTCATTCTATTTTTCCTGTAAGCGTATTCACCATTGAACATATGTGGTCTATATGTGGACTATCCCTCAACAAAAGCATTATTAAAAGAAGCCATTTCAAAAAATCAAATTTTAAAAAAAATTGGTTTTAGAGAAATCAAATTTTTATAACATAATGGTTTTTGTTTCTAGCTCTGATACCACTTGTAGGATTGATTTCACCGTAGATGGGGGTGAATAGAGTGATACTAATAATAATCAAAATTAATGCGGAAATATATAAAATAATTGCAGCATAGATAACAGCAGAATAATAAAAAGCAGAAATAGAACAACACAGATTTACCCAGTTTCGGCAAAACCCTACCTACGTGCTGCCCTTAGGTTTTCACTAGAAATTAAGTAGTCAGATGCTTACACACGTAAACCTGCGACACCCGCTATCGACTAACCTAACTTTACGCTCAAAACCCTACCACAACTCAACCACTGAGTTGCGAATTCTCGAACTACAAAACCGTAGTTTGTAACCTAGTTAAACAACTAGAGTTTGAAAATTTTAAAAGAAAATTACAATTTGAAAATAAACACTAAAAAACAAAGCCCTATATAAGTTTAAACCCAAATAACAAACAACATCCGGCACATAAAAAAATAAATATGAAGATAACTCCCTTTCTTTTCTTTGGTTTATTTTCTTCTTTGTAAATTCTAATTCATTCCTCTCTGGAAAAGAATTAGGGCTACTTCAAATTGAGGTGCCGCTTAGAAATTGATCGATTGAAAGTATATTCTAAATTGATTGGTTTCGTTGATCGATCCCCCTTACTTTGACTTCACTTGGCTGCTTCAACTTGTCGAGTTTAACTAAATAGAAATTGGTGTGATTTTTCCTTTTATTTCACTATTAATTCGCTTGAACTCGATTGATTAATTGTCGATGATGATGTGGAAATTTATAAGGATCAAAACCCTAAATTATCATTCGTATTTTCAATTTGAATTCTTCAAATAATTTTGTTCGACCATTCGTTTTTGCTATATGTTGCAGTCTTGTTTTTGCTTTATCTTGGTCTATGTTGTTCGCCTTGTTCACATATTGCATTGTTGCACCGTGGCCTTGTCTATGTACTTGCACATTGCTTGGTTCAATGTAGCGCACACTACATTGTTCAAGGCAGTGCACTGGCATTGCCTTCATAAGGCAATGCACTTCCTTGTTCAAGGCAGTGTACTGCCTTGACATTGTTTGAATCCCTTTCATATGCTTTGGTTTCTTGCCATAGCTTGATTACCATTTAGATTCTTGAATTTCTTGTTTTGGACAAGGCAGTTTGCACTGCCTTAAACTCTATGTACTCCCTGGCTCATTTGATTCCTATGTGAATGTTCTTTTCATTCCTGTTTATTTGTTTATACTTCCTACCTTGAACTCTATACTTCCTAGCTTCATTTGTTTATGGCACTTCCTGGCTGCATTTGACATGTGTTACATATGTGCATGTATACATATACATATGTGTATATGTGTGTTGCTCACTATGAGAGATGCAAATGATAGTATTTTTGTAAATTCGTACCTATTGTTCTTTGTTTATGCTACTCATGCACTTAATTCTGTATTAGTATGTACCATGCTTGATACTGCCATGAATCTGTTTTGTTGGTGCTTGACTTTATGCATCTTCATGCGCATTGAACTTGTTTGTGCACTTTGGCTTTGCTGAGTTGCCTGATATGTTTTGAGCTGAATTAAACTACTTGTGTTGGGACCAAGCTTGCTTGGGCTTGAACTTGTTGTTTACACTGAGTTGATCCTTCAGGATTGACCTTTGCAACTTTCCATGTGATTGAATCAAGGATCGACCTTATGATATTCACAATGATACACTGTGCATATCATAAGTTTCCATGCACACACACACACATATAGTTATCCCTGTCTAAAAATGAAAATAAAAAAACAAACCCATAAACTAAGGTAATATTTAATATTCAAATTCAATTTTATTTTTGCAATTTAGGTTTATTTCTTTTTCAAGTTTGCAGCGTTGTTTATTTAACAGGTATAGGAGATGGTTGTATACAAACTAGAGCAAGCAAATCAAGATCAACATAGAAAACAAACTCGAGTGAATGCGAGTGAATGTGAGTAAATTTAAGTTGTATTGTATTTAAAAATGTATGTAGAGTGATAGTGCAAGTTGTATTGTTTTTGAATTTATTTGAAATAAAATATTTATTTAAATAAAATTGCGATTCATGTATTTCATTATGTGAAAAATTATTCACATCAGTCAATATTTATATGTTGTTTAATAGGAAATTCTAGAAACGATACTATAACATCAGATAACCTATTAGGCGACGAGGCATATTTGTGGTCTGATGCGCAATGAGAAGGCATGTGATTTAATGATAGATAGGCATGCAATCAAACAACGGAGCATACCCGTCGTATGATGCATTTTCCATAGTGGATCCATCCACTCATAGACTTGGATTTGGATTCTACATTGTTCCACATTGCATTGCTATGTCATTCTAATTCAACATGATATCCTTATAAGATAAACCTTGGTTACGCTTCCTTTCAAATATGCTAAAAATTTAGAAATAGTTTCCAATGTTCGTAATGTGGATTACTTGTAAATTGAGACAATATGCTTATAGCATGAGCTATGTCAAGTCTAGTGCAATTCATAACATACATGAGGTTTCCAATAATACTGGAATATTCAAATTGAGAAATAGTACAACTAATATTCTTCATTGATTTAATACTAGAATCTAAAGGAGTTGGAGCTGATTTGTCATTCTATTGATCGTATTTTTTAAGGAACTTCGAGACGTAGTGAGATGGTTAGTATCAATTCTTACTCTTCTCTTATGAATTTGATCTGTAAGCTTACATAAGTCTCTTCTAGATCCTTCATATCAAACTTAGAGAATAGAAATTTCATTTTTTATCTTTCATACAAGATATATCAAAACAATTGTTAACGTGCCATCAACACACAAATACATTATAGCTCAACTAGTTCCATCCGATTTGCTATAAATTAATATATTGGCGCCATTAACAATTAAACCATTTGACGATGCTAATTTATCAAACTTATCATGCCATTGTGTTCTTGTTTTAGGCCATAGAGATATTTTGTCAACTTACAAACTTTATTTTCTTAGTCTAGATTTATGGAGCCTCTGGTTATTCCATTATATATATATACACACACACATATGTATATATATATATATATATATATATATATATATATATATTCTTCTAAATCACTACAAAGAAAAGTAATTTTCACATTCATTTGGTGCATTACCAAATTATGAATGAATGCAAGTGCTATCAAACAACGAATAGAAGAAATGTGAGAAATGGGAGCATATGTATCAAATATACTCCATGACTTTTTTATATCCAAAAGCAACAAATCTAAATTTAAATTTATTAGTGGATGTGTCCATATTCAACTTTTTCTTGAATATCCATCTGCACTCTATTGGTTTAGCATCAGGAATTAATCGGTCAAAATCCATGTTTGATTTGCCAAAATTAAATTCATTTCAACATTGATAGCTTCAGATATTGAATCTCTCGACCTCGTAGCTTTAGAATAAGTTTTAGGATCATCATCAACATTCATTATGTATTTAGTTATATTAAGAATTTCATTCTTATTTCCTTTTACTATATATATAATGAAATAAGGATCATAGTCATTTTCTATTCTCGCTCATTTGTTTTTTCTACATGTAATATTTTCTTCAAGTACTAAAATATTCTCGTTGTTTTGAGAAGAGGTATAATCTTCATCATTGTTATCATTCATTTCAACATGTTTTAGACTAGATGATACCAATGGATTCTCATCAGTTTGATTTGAAGTGATATGCTTATTTTTAAAGAATTCTGCATCTATAGATTTATCATTTATCAAGTATTATATATCGATAAGTTATATTATAAGGAGAGTAACTAATAAAAGAAAAATTAAATGCTCTATTTTCTTATCTTGATCTTTTAGGATCTGGTTTCTAAATAATACAGACAAGCCTAAATTTTGGGTCTTGATAATCTAGGTTTTTGTTTAAACCACAATTTATAATTGGAAACATCCTTCTTTTTCAAAGGAACACTACTTAAAATATAACAAGCATGTAATATAGCTTTACCCCATAAAGTATTAGGTAAATTAGAACTAGGGAGCATACTATTAACCATTTCAATCAATGTCATGTTTTTTCTTTCAGTTACTCCATTTTGTTAAGGTGTATAGAGAACTATATGTTGCTGAATTACGAGAGAGTTAACGGTATACAATAGAGGTAATTATGTAATTTATATTTCTAACTCTATAACCAATCTTGTTCATAATAAATACATTTAATCTCTATAACATATTAACTTAAAGTATATCAATTATAAAATCCCTAAATAATATGTTATATGATAATTGTTATAAAGAGTTGTAATTTATAGAATAACATATTATTTTAAATATTCCTAGTCAGGATGCTTTGGGAAAGGGTATTGATGCACCCATTGTGATCAAAGTGCATTCTCTAAATATTTGACAGCATGTCACTTAAGCCTATCAATGGATAACCAAAAAGTGCCGAAATCCACCACATCGATGTCCAAAACGTGGATAAATATCTGATATTTGAAAATATGAATATGGTGGCGGATGTCAAAGCATCGGCTTTGAAAACTATCCATTTGGTTTTTGTCAACAATATAGTTTATACTGTATAAATTTTATTACAATGAAAGGTAGGTATTTTAATGTTCTATTAAACTATTATATTATATTATATGCACTTAATGCATACTAACCAATCGAACCTATTTATTATCATCATATTTGTTAGATTTTTATACCATTATAATTAGAGTAATTGAAAAAAAAATATGACAAAAATTTTATATTTATATTTCTTAATTTATCGATCTTTAGTGGGTAGGATAACTATTTGATATCCACCTACGTCTAAGGATATAGATATCCAATATCCAAAAATGATTTAGGATGCGGATACAGATATGACACTATCTACATCTGAAAGCATTCATTAATAGGCTCTCATAGCTGTTACAGGGCACTAAGGGGTTATATATTGATAGTTGTT
Organism: Allium cepa; assembly: GCA_030765085.1. Classification (NCBI taxonomy): domain Eukaryota; kingdom Viridiplantae; phylum Streptophyta; class Magnoliopsida; order Asparagales; family Amaryllidaceae; genus Allium; species Allium cepa. Next base: position 153,846,504 of record CM060945.1, read on the forward strand.
GGATAATCGTGGATCACTTGAGAGTTTCAAGTTAATTGATAACAGCTAAGTCAAATAAAACATATCAAAGTGAAAATGCTAGATAGTTATCTCGACTTGAGAATATCATTGAGCTTATATGTGAATACTCTATTTCATTGTGATTAAATCATGATATGGAGACTATTGAGTAATTGTAGTTAGGTTTGAGTTAAAGTATTGGAAGTGGAAAACTATTCAATAGGGAATTCATCTCCTCGGTTGTATCAGGTAATTATCACGGTCAACTATAGTCAACTCAAGTCAAAATCTCTGCCCAAAGTAGCAGGTTAAGAATAAATGTTATTATTGAACCAAGGACTTTGTTTATGGACTCACCGAGTTGAATATGGATGATATTGGAATTTTGCCCAAAACCAAAGTCCATAAATTCTAATTAGATATAGTTCTGAGAAGAGAATTGGTGTAAATAATTGTTAGTAAAAGGTACCACTTAAACTATAAATTTGAATTTTATTGATAAAAATTTATAAGCGACAAACTCGACCCAATTCCTACTCCACGAGCTAAGATGATGTATGAACATGAATATTTAAATAGTTGATATTAATTACTGATTGAATTTACACCTATAAGTCGCACAACCAGATTAGTAGTTTCTCTGAAATACCACAAAGCTTAATTACTTCACATTTTTTATAAATTAATTAATATTTATGAAATATTAGTTACATATTTATTTAATGTATTGGAGGCTAAAGGTAATTTTCTGGGTACCATTATCACTAGTTGGGCGCGTATATAAAGTTACATATATATGTATCGATATGATATCGATATGCTTTTGAATATGATTTAATATTAATTACCAAATAGATTTCTAGCATTTGATATCCCATGTAGTCCATATGATGGTCGACTTAGGTAAGGAAAGGAAAGATTTTGAATTTTGGATCTGATCTTGAATTGGTAGACAAGTAAACTGTAAAAGGAGAACTTGTCTCCACCATTTCTCTATTTAAACAAACCCACCATTCATTCGTTTTAGGACTTTCTCTTATTCCTTACCACTCTTGGTCGTGAGCTTCTTCCAAAACCCACCATGGTTGGAAATACGTTTGTCCCATATACATTAAACGAAATATGAATGGTGGTACTCCTGGCCATTGCAACGTTCAAAGATCGATTCAAGCTAAATATATGAGATTCTATCAATTAATGTGTGTTCAAAAACAGCATCATTAACGTATAAAATTTGAATTGTGTTCTATATTATACTTGTTATGTAGTGGATAACATTTATAAAGATATACATGCATTGGTTGTCTCTTGTTTTATGTATTATTTAATTTCACTGATTGGGTTATGATTATCAATACTATTCTTTTAAAAAAAACCACATATATATTATTAATTTTTATCCATGATTTATTTTACATCTATTTTTTATTTTAAAGTACAAAAACTAATTTTAATTATTTTAAATATTATTTGTTTATTTTAATTTATTATATAAATGTTATGTGTTCTAAATTATTTTCAAATTAATTTTACATTTAAAAATGTTTTTCTCATTGAAAAATAATTTTTTATGGCGAATATATATATTTTAATATATATATATATATATATATATTAATGTTTTGTATTTATAGTTTTAAGTTGGTATATACATTAATTCATATATGAATATCAAATATATATTTAGGTATTATAAAACTAAAAATAGTTTCATAGTTTAATTAATAAAAATTTAGTCGTAAAGAATTAAATAAATATATATAGTATGTTTTATAATTATTTTTTTATGGTATATGTATATTTTATTTTATTATAAAGTTTTATATAATATATATATATATATATTATCTATAAAATCCTTTTTAGAGTAAGAAAGAAGGAGCTATAGTATTTAAAGAGGGCCACCGAAGGCATTGGAGTAGCCACTAAAAGAATCGAAATGGCTTCTGCAAGCGTTTATGATGCTTCAAAGGCATTAGAATGGCTTCTGCAAGCATTGATGAGGTTCCAAAGGCATTAGAATGACTTTTGTAACATTGATGTGGTTCTGCATGTGTTAATATGGTTTTCGTAAGCATCAAACGAACTTTCGTGAGAGTTAGAGGGCTTTCGAAGGTGTTAAAGTGGCACCTTCGAATACATCACGACGAAACAAGGCTTTCAACAAGGTTGGAAAAAGCCTCCTAAGCATTAAAAAAACACTTTCGTCGTGATCGAAGGAGCCTCCACAAACATAAAAAATATATCTTTGCATAGGTCACATAAATAGCTTTCGCATCAATTGAACCCTTCCGCGAGCATCAAATGGTTTCATATATGTTAAGTAGAGCTTCCGCAAGAGTCAAGGGGTTTCACATATGCAAATGTTGCTTCCGCATGCATCACAAGGCAGGCTCCAAAGCTTGATACATTCCACAATAGACAACTACTTCAGGAAAAGCTTCCTTCCCTAAGTATTGAAAGAGTCCAATGCATCCGTAAGAGTATGTGATGAACCGAGATTTTCGACCCTCAAAAGTTAACACTAATATGTCTATTGTATTGCGTGCTAAGCAACTGAATGTTGGAAAAACCAATGGCTATGGGAAAAGAAAGAAGAGAGTGGACGAGAAGAAGAAGAGAGAAAGAAACTAAAATCAAACACAGGATCTCACGATTGCAGCGGAACAACGTATAATATAATATCAATGAGCTTTACAAAAGAGAAACTATAATATAATTTACATACATCCATCAGAGCACAACAATCAAATCAAAATCATCAGCTTGAACAGTTATAATAACCTGTCATCACAAATGCTAATAATTTAACCAATAATGTAGTGGAAAATAAGCCCATACGTGGAGTATGACCTGAAGACCTCCAACTCGTCTACTGAAGCTCCAAAGCACAATCTCAATATGTAATTATACTTGGTCTGACCCGAGCATTGAAAGAGAAGAACGCCCTAATCAGTATGGTAAACCAGCGTGAGAAAACAAATCTCAAATTTATTTTAAAGTTATTAAAACTTTTCTTTATCAAAAAAATATCTCGTAAGACCACGCTGCACATAAACACTGATGGGTTTTTACCTTATGATAACATTTCATATCAAATCATCGGACATTATACCAGTGTCTATACATAAATAATATTCAAATAGATGAAATTGTTACATTGGTTAAATTTGATGGCGTAATAAGTTTACAAACAAACTAGCAGGCATGTATTAGAGAATGGGTTCCATACAAATGATAAGGTAAGGGACAACCTTCCGTACAGTACACCTCTAAAAATGTACCTATGGTCTAAATACTGAACTCCTAAACCAACATAGAACTGGCCTACCCCTTCCGAGATAGTACCGAATATGACATCCCCCCGGTCATTCCCGCCCTATCCATGGCCACATCATTCAAATATTCAACATATAGAGGGTAATCTAGAAAGGTGATGACCATATCCCTATGGGAGCGACTCAAATAGCCCTGCCGCTTCTACCTTTTTTGTCATTTTGGGTGCTGAGGCATAAGGTAACGATTAACTTTCATAAAGGACATTCCACTTTGAATGCCACATTGCCATTCCTTCGATCACTATTGACTTTCACAAAGATATAACCTCCGAGCTCATACGACTTAGAGAAGGATGTTAAGCTAAGAGAAGTTTCCTTCTGCACCACAAACAGATGTACATACAAGTAAAAGTCAACGATTTGATGTAAGAAATGTAATGTCAGACATTCTTCCATACATGTTTTCCAAGAACAAGAAAAACCGAAGGCACTCTCCCACCACATCCTATCGGAACAACCTCTAGATTTAGTAGCGAGAAGTCCTTGCATATCGTAGATTTTCATAACAAAGCACTACTGCCACCATAAATATATAATATGGTAAATTTCACCCCGAGGGACTAGTGGCAAGTTGCCCTACATCATGATGATCTTCTTCTTCAAAATCATAATCATAAACCTGCACTTTCGAGCATGCATTGGTCCGAAGTGGTTCCGGGATAAATCCGACTCTGGTCTCTCCGGACCAACAATGAAAAAGAGTTTCTTAACCTCATATGGAAACCAAGTCTACTAGACTTATCACGTTTCCAACTCTCAACCTTCTATCCTTTGACCAAGAAGGAAGCCCGGTAGATTGGAGTACCATAGACGCTCCGCGCTACTCGAATCAATATTCTTATCCAAATAATAATCAAGCTTACTTAGTCGGCTTCATGCTAAGTGCATGCCTAATCAGTTCCCATATTAAGCCAAAGAACAAAAATTTCCAAATATTGATAGTCAGTTATTTAACTATTAAAGCAAAAACAACACCTAGGCATAAGCAGTCGCTAGGCCCATTTAATTGATCTTTTATTAACTAAATCAATTTCCAAATTTTTGTTTCCAATTATCTCTAAAAAGATATATCCTCCAAACCATTTTCAAATCTTCGTTATTGAATTTTTTTTCCGTGTACTTGTATCAATGATATAAGCAAATTCACAAACCATTTCATTTGCAACAGTAAAAAAATATTTGAATGTACTTAAATTGGTAATAAGTACTTTTAAAAATCATTTTAGGAAAGCTTCATATTTTCCAAAATACGCTTTATTAGGTCAAAATGAATGTTGCGTAAAACGTTGTTACGACAACTCAAAAACATTAGTATAGGGATTCAACTAATATATATATATATATATGTATATATATATATAAATCATGTATACTATATAAAACATTTCCTTTCGGAAATCATTTACTATGACAACATTGTTATAGTCCATGCCTCCCATACTTTCCCAAAAACATCTGTTACAACAATAAATGTTGAAATCTATGTTTTCAACACATATCACATTTTAAATCATTTTTCAAACAATTAAATTCCATTGAAATTATTACTTTCAAAACTTCACTTTTTAAAGGTTGTCACTTTTTTTTGAGAGAAATGTGTAATCCTCTAAAATAGAGGAGAGTACACATGTGTATGTGTATGATTAAAAACAAAGGTGCTGCCAACATGCCTGGTAGGTAGCTAATCATAAAACAAAAAACAATGAAAAGGACTCAGATACAACAAGAATGAGCTCCGACAAGGCCACCGTCCATTACACCGCATTATTGAGCTCTAATAAGGCCACCGCACGTAATGAGGTTTTAGAAGTGCCCAAAAAGCTATGAAGCAACTCAGTGTGGATAATATCAACAGATAGCTCCAGTTGAGAGAGAGAGAGAGACAGTTCGTAGAAAACTTGGAAAATCCCCACCGCATATGTGGATGATCCAGAATAAAGTACGCCACTTTGTAAACTCAGAAGAGTCGGAAAGAATGCCTCACTGCAAATGCAAATGATCCAGAATGTAGAACACCACAGTGCAAACGTAGAAGGACTGGGAATAACTCCTCACTGCGACCGCAGAAGATCCATAATGAATGTCTCGCTATAATCTTGTCGCAAGCAATCCTGAGAACAAACAAATTATAATGAATAAAGTATCAAGTAAAATTATATTTTCCTTCTTAAACTTAAATCTTAAATTATTCCAAAAATAATCACAATAAGTAACTTCAATTGTAAGACTAAAGTTAAAGATTTTGGGAGAATTATTCAGAATAAAGTAAGTATCCATGCAATCATAATACAAATATCTAATATCTTCAAAATAAAGATTACAAAAATAACATTTATTATAAATTTGCATTTTTTTCTTTTTAAAAATTCTATAGTACTTAGTTTTTCATGAATGATTAACTGCATATGAATTTTTGATTTAAGAGGAGCATTTGTTTCCCAAATAAATTTAAAAGAATTATTAGCGACACCCGAGAAATTAAGAAGTTTACAAAAGGAATTAGAAGAAAATTTGTTATTCGTATCTCATTCCTAGCTAATATTATCATTTTCGTTATCAAAATTATATAAATTCGATCTAGCATAAAGCAAAGAAAGTTGCCTAAGGGTTGTAAGCTTTAAAATTCTATTAAAACTAAAATTCCAAGGGGGATCATTATTCAGAGGAAAAAAATAAAATTTAAAGGTTATCACTTTAAAACCATTGACTTCATCAGAAACATTTTTTTCAAAACAATCCTTCGAAAGATTGCTTTAACTTTCCAAAACTATACTTTAATATGGAAAATTAATTTTTAAAGCCATTAACTTTATCTACGACATTACTTTTAATACAATCCTTTGAAAGATGGTTAGACTTTTAAAAACTTGAATATATTTCCTTTATGTAAAAATCCATATTTAATTCTCAACATAAATCATTTTCATGTTCATAAATCTCCTTTCTATTTTATAAAACTACTATTTTATAAATCTCTTTATTTATAAATTATTCTTTATAAAAATTCCTTTACTATCAAATCCATTTATAAATACATATTTTATAAACCTAATTTATTTACAAATTCCACTCATAAATCCATTTACCTAGTAAATTTCAAATCCATTTACAAAATATTTACAAACTCTAATTTTAAATCTATTTCTTTATTTATAAAATATTTCTTTTAAAAGTCCTTTATAAAATATTCAAAAACTTTATTTAAAAAATTTCACCAAATCCATATTTTATAACATCAAAAATCGTACTTTATATATATTAAAAATAAATCCATTCCTTTTAGTAATTTAAAAATTATTAAAACATATACTTCCAAAATCACTTGAAAATCATTTCGATTCAAAATTGCTATTTTATAGTATTTTAAAATACTAAAAATATGGCCCACTACTACGATAACACTAAATAAGCAAAACAAATCCATGTCATTAAATATGGCATCCATAACATCATATATCAAAATGTATGAAAAGTAAAATAAACACCGCGATGAATCCTGTTGGATCCTAACAACCCGTCCCCCGCATTAAATACAACATATAATCAAATAATATAAAAATCAACCGCTTCGAGGCGGGATTCGTATGCAAAGGGTCATATGCTCTTACACGAGAACGTAATAAGGTCTCATCCGCTCCAATAGGCGGGAATATATCCAAACCACTAATAAATATAATTAATCATCCAAACAAGCAACAAACGTCATAAACAAAATTATTCCTACTTATCTAAAAAATATAAGCATGCCAGAGAGGTGAGTTATCTCACAAAAAGCCAAAAATCGCTAAAGCGCTCGGGTTTGAATTCAAATTGAATGGTCATTCAATTTAACTCAGAATTTCTACTAGCTCCGAATTCGTCCAATCCTACTCCATGGCGTAGTGCTCGCTAATACGAATGCAACACAACTTTTCACGCTCGAAACGGACCTCGTACAAGAAAGTTATGAATTTATTAACGTTTGATATAATTAATATTAGACTAAACTAATTAACTTATCTTCCATCATCTCCCTCCTTTTCTCATGCGTTCAAGTACCTCATGCGATTTTTTCTTTTTTTAAATTCGAATGATAAGTGCGACCAAGCTCCAACCACCATCGCCTCGCCTGCAACAGCCGCTGACCTTGCCTCACTCCCCACTTTGCCGCTACTACAAGCCACACGCGTGCTCCTGCACGAAAAATTTCACGAACCCCAAAACTACAACCATGAACATAGGGGATTTTCCGCCACCTTCATTGACGATTTGACGATCCGACCGTATGGATTTGTTCGTGGAGTCAAGCTCTCCAATTTTCATATTGGACGTTTTGGCTAATTTTGCTCCTAGCTCGCCGTGCAATAATGGCCGTTGGATGGAGTGTTTGGAAAATGGCGGCTAGGCTTTTAAGTTAGGGTTTGGTTGCAAATGAAGGAAGTTGTAATAACCTAAACTTTGGAATATCTGTTAATTAACGGGTTAACTAATAGAAATATTGAATTATAGATTTAACAAATAATTCTGATAATAAATAGTTAAACCTGGATTGTAATTCAAATTTGAATTTGAATTTGAATTTGAATTTGAAACTTGAATTTAAGATTTAAGTAAATACCTTAATAAATAATTTGGATATGTATATAGATAAATTAGAACTAATAGATGCTAAACTATAAATATCTGAATAAATATTCAAATCATTATCCTCTAATATAATTATGTAAATTGGGCAAACTTATTTTCTTCAAACAGATTAAATATGTGATTGTTAATGTATGATTATTATTAATATAAGATTAAGATTTTTAAATCTTCTCTTTTAGAGGTTATATATATACATATGTGTAGATATCAAGGGGGGGTGAAATAAATGATAAAATATAAACTTAGAAATAGGATTTGTTATTTTTATTTTATTTTAATAAGAATTATATATGCACACATATCTAACTTGATTTTTAAATTGGAGTTTTATAATTTAATTTGATTTTGAATTGAATATTTTGAAATTTAAAATGATAAGTATTTAAAAATATTTGAATAAGCTTGTATTTATATTTATTTTGTTTCATTTCTTTAATAAACTTAAAAGGGAAGAAATTCATTTATATACACATAAGAAAGGAATAAAATAAGATTTTATAAAAAATTTAAAATAAAATAAATTACACTTGTTACATGTGTTAATCTCTTAACACTTAAATGACATGTGTAGGGCATAAATTAATAGTATGACAAGTGTTATGTTAGTTTATTTTCTTTTTATTTTTAATTTCTAATAATGAAAGAAAATTTAGGTTGTAAATATTAATATGCTTCTACACTTTCTTTTCTTGCATATGTCTGAATTCATACAAACCTGAGAAGAGAAAAAATAATAAAACCTAAGAGAAAAGCAAAATAAAAACCAGAAAATGAATCGAAAACAGAAAAAAAATATCAAACCTGGGCAGATCAAAGCAAACTTTCAAAAAAAATTTAAACTGGGAATCAAGCAGCATGCATGCAGTCTCAATTGAAGGGAGCAAGCTGCATTTTTCTAAACTAAAGAAGGAAGCAACTCAGTTTCATTTTACAATTCAAGATGTGTAGCAAAGGAAATTTCCAGTTTTAAAGCAAAAGAGTTCAGAGTTTCAAGCTTTTCAAAACAAATTTGTGGCTCTGCCTTCTGATAAAAAAAAAGGGAAAAGGAGGTGAGTAAACAGTTTTACTAAAACTTAACTGATGAATTATCTATTGCTTGAAAATTTTCTGTGATAATGATGTGTTGCATGTGATGGTAGAAGCACAAATCTGTGTATATGGATGCATTTGAAATTCTTGACTGGTTGTTGAATCTCCCTGCTTATGACTACAGAGTTTTTAACAAACAAAAATTTTAAATTCTCGGTTAAATTACTGTGAATCCATGGTGTTTAAATCAGGCTAGTTAGTTTAAATATCATTAAATTTTCTTAAAAACAAGAACTAGTATTTTAGGATTTAGAAAACACTGGAAACAAGGAAACACGGTAGGAATCTTCAAGTGGAATAAAATGAGATGTTAATTTGTATTGATTCAAGAATATATCCTAGATCATCTTGGAAAGTTAGGATTTTTAATACAAGAATCACAATTTTTAAATTTTAATTAAGGGTGAAATTGGGGTTTTACAGGAATTTGAGTTTTTCCCAAAATCTGCTGATCTATGTATTTGGGGTGCTCGGGGTTCCTAATGGAGTTAGGGGTAGCATCCGGGAGCATGGGAAAAATTGCCTAGGGGTTGTTAATTCACTGTGATGATTGGATTTGCTAGATTTTGATTTTAAACCTAATTTTTGAGTCTTGCTGTAATTCGAATCACTGCTCCTCATATGGTGTTTCGAGTTGAATCAAATTTTGGGTGAAGGTTGCGTGGTGGGTCGGCGATCCATGGCTAGAGTTGTGGAGGTTAACTTGATCGGAGGCGTGAGATTTGGGATTTTCTGATGATGGTATTTTAGGGGCTGTTCAACATGGGGTGCTCGATTTTGGATTGAGGCAAGAAGTAGTGTTTGGTTGGTCGTAGGAGTCTGCGGGGTACTTGGTTGATTTGCCGGTGGGTTCGGCGTTGACCGGTGGCGATTCCGGCGTGGGTGCACTTGCACAGGGGTTTGCATGTCAGTGGGTAGTGGTTGTTTGGGTGCTGGGTATTAGTTCGAGAAATAAGGTAGATGTCTTGTGGGTTTAGAGGGATTTGCTCGAAGGAGATAGGGTGGTGACCCGATGTCATTATAGAGTAGATCGAAGTAAGATTTGCTCGAGTATTATATGTTGACAGGTTTTGGAATAAACAGAAACCTATTCTGTTTAAAGCTTTAAGCAAGTTTTAAAATGTAAAACTAGAATTTAAAACTAATTAAAAATCTGAATTTGAATTTGAATTCAAAGAATGGAATCTGAGATTTTGAAATAATATAAGTTTTGAAATCTAAATTTGGGATTTAAACTTTTTAGTATAAGTATATGTGGGTTAGTATTTAAACAGTAGGTTTTAAATTATTAATTAGAGATTTAAAAGAAGTTTAAAATTCTAGTTTTAAAATCTGGAAATTAAGATTGAGTATCAGTTTTTTTTTAAATTAATAAAGTTTAAATTTAAATTTGTTTAATTACTTTAAATATGGTTAAATGATTTGAAATAATAAAAAATGAAGTTTTGAAATGGTAAGGAAAGCTTTTAAATTTAGATTAAATCTAAAACAAAGATTTAATCTGTATTTCAGTTTTGAAATTAAGAGAAATTTTTTAAAATTGAATTTGTTTTGAATATCTTGGAATGTTTTAAGAGCATGTATAAATTGATTTGATCTTTAAATTCTTTTAAACTTATAAAATGAGAGTTTCTTTAACATATGAGTTACAAGGTATTGAATTGTTTTAAAACCCTGGTTAAGTTAAATTTGTATCTTAAAATTTAATGATTTGAATTCATTAAATAATTGAGTTGGATAATTAATTATTTATTTAATTAATTAATAATATGGATGATTAATTAAATAATTAAGAGCTTTTAATTTGATTAATTAAAGATTGATTAATTAAAGTTAATTTATCTGTAATCAAGGAATATTAAATTAAATTTTAATTAATGATTAAAGATTAATTAATCGAGTGATTAAGGATTAATTAAGTTGTATTAATTAGTAATTAATTAATTGGTAATAAAATATTAATTAATTTGTAATTAGTGATGGTTAATCTGAGTATTTACTTAAGAAAAGTAATTAAAGAATTGTTAATGAAGGTCATTAACTTTTGGTTATTTAACAATTGATTAATGTGATTAATTTTAATAATTAATTAGATTAATTAATTAATAATAATCATTTAAGAAATTGTTTATGTTTAATTACTTAATAGAAGTAATTAATCGACTAATTACTTAATATAATTAATTGGGTTAATGTGATTGTTTTAAACTAATTAATTAAGTTTAATTAATTTAAACATTTGATGATTGATGAATAAGTACTTAATGAAATTTATGGAGCATGATTACTTAGCGAAGTAATTAAGGATTAATATAATGAAATTAAAATATAATTGATCGAGGTTGATTAATTAAGATTAAATTTTGTGGATCATTAATTAATTGATTGGTCATTAATTAACGATTAGTAAGCAAGCTTTAGAAGTAATTGAAGTAATTAATTCATTAGTGGTTAGTTAAATTAATTACTGGTGGTGTGATTGATAAGGGTTGTTTATGTATGATTGAATTATATAGTATGCTTAGATTAACTGATAGCTCTGATATGTGATACTATGTGGTACTTTATGATGGGCTAAACAGTGACATGCTGTGTTATAATTGAATTGTATTTCACTTAAATAACTTGTTTAAAATGATATTGGGATCGAAGAGACCGGAGTCGGGTATTAATTAATGCCCGAAACCACTTCGGTTCTTATAATTTGATATGTGAAACTAATAGACTGAAGTGGAATGACTTAAGAAAATTGGACTATTTAAGTTTTGGCACTTAGATATTGATGTGTGAAATGGTTGATGTCTATAACAACTTGTGAAGTGTAAATTAATATAAGTTACCCGGGTTTATATAAAGTTGTATGCTTTTGTTCCATGTTAGATAGGTTTACTCACGCTGGTTTCCAGCCTGACTCGGGTGTTACTTTGATGTAATGCCCGGGTCAGACCAAGTATTACAAATTTTCAGGTAAGGACGTTCTGGAGCTCAGGAGGCGTGCTGGAGAGCAGGGACGTATGGAGAGGTTTCTGCAGTGATATTATAGTATATGTATCAGATTGATTTATCAATCTATTTGTCCCATGTTTGTAAAACCTGTTGTAACTCTGATATATATATTAAAGAGTAATTTGACAAGTATAGTTTTCATTTGTATAACTATTATTTATGTGATATTATATTTTATCCGCTGAGAATGTGAGATTGTGTGTTTCCTTTCTGTTCTTCTTCTAACTCTTTCTTCTTTCTCTTTCTTCTTTTCACTAACTATCTGGAAATTTCGGGATCGAAATTTCCGGGTCGTTACATTTGGTATCAGAGGAGAAGGTTAAGCGAGAACCTTGGCTCTGATGGGATTACTCATTAAGGATAGGGTAAGTGATACCCTATAATGAGTTGAGTGTATAAATATGAGAGAGCGTACTTGTTATTTTCTTATATAAAGGTTTTTTAAATGATTTCAAAAGTAGATGAATCTTATACAAAAAAATGATTATCTATTATATTAAGGAAATTGGTTGTAGTATTAATTAAACTAAAAGAAATAGTAAGAATTAAGTGGTAATAAAATTACAACCAAATTGAAATTAAATTAAAGACAAGTTTGAAATGGATTCAAACTGGGATTAAATCTTGAAATTGGGAAAAGGTTCAGGATAATCAATTAATTTATGTAATTAATTAAACTTTATTTAATGAGATTAATTTATGGATAATAATTGGAAATGATAATAAAGAGGGAGTTACTTAATGAAGTAACTAGAGGTAAGTAATTTAAGGGACGATTACTTAATGAAGATAATTAAGAAATAAGTTAATTACCGAATGTGATTAATTAATGATGTAATTAATTTAAAGAAATAATAAATAATATTATTTAATGCATTTAAATGAGATGGTCCTATTTCAAACAAGAGATGTTTGAAAATTTAAAAGAAATTTGTTTTGAATTAAAAACCAAAGGTGGTTTAAAATTTTAAAGTACAACTTGGTATGTAAAAGAAATAAATATGTATATATGTATGGATATACATGATATCAAGGATAATTTGAAATAAACTCTAAATATTGAGTTTTAAATTGGGAAGGAGATATGATACCCAAAGTGATAAGTTTTTGAACTTAATAAGTGGGAATATTATTTATGAGAAGTTTAAAATTTGAAATGGAAGTTCAAATTGGGTAAGGATGACTAGATTAAGTAAATTGAGTTTGACTTGGAAAAAAATTAATTAAGTTTGAATGATCAACCTGATTTGTAAATTTGAAGATGAAATTAGGATTTAACTTGGAAAGTTAAATGATTGATTATATTTGGAAGTTTGTGTGATCTCAAAATTGGTTTTGAGATCTAGAAATTGTATATTGATGAATGTTTAAGATGAGTTAAATGATATCATCCTATTATTGTTAAAAATCTTTAAATTGTGAAATTGGATTTGTTTAAATGAATGAGAAATGGAGTATGGTAATCCATTGTTGGGATAAAAAGGTAAATTGATTTAAAGAATTAAGTCAACATTTGAAGTATTAACTCGAATTTATATAATTAGAGATGGTTTAAAATTTGAAATTTGAATTAGTTCAAATTGAATTTGATTTGAAGTAATTGAAAGTGTGATTGAAGATATATGATTATAAGATTCAAATGGAAAATTCAAATTGGATTAATTTGTAACGATTTGAAATTGAAGTAGATTCAATTTGAAATTTGTCCAAATTTATTGGAATAATTTGGAATTATAATTAAAGTTGAATATGTTTAAAATCAAATGGAATTTGATTTAAATTTTAAAAGGAGTTGAGAATTAATTCAACTTGAATTGGGAATAAAACAATTTCAATGGAAATTGAAGTTATTTAAATTAGAATGGGGTCAATTTGAATGGAAGTGGAAATTTAAATTGAATTGCTAAGAATGAAGATTGGGAAGTGAACAGTTTTGACTCTGGACTATTTTTAATATAAGTTGCTTTAATATAAACCTATTTTCAAAGCTATTTATTATATATACAACATTTCTCTAAAAAGCCAAATTATCTTATGCTTGTTTTACAAATTATTTTTGAAACTGTTTAAAAATTTTCCAACTGTTTTATAAGCTAATTACTATATTTCAACAATTTTACAAAACTAATTACTATCTTAATATTATTTTGTAATTATCTAGAATTTCTATAATTATTTTAACTATTTCAAACTCTTTTACACCTATTTTACAAACTAGTAATTATTTTCCAACTACTTATCTATTTTTAACCTTTCAAGCTATTTTCTAAATTTAAACTGGATAGAGTTTAAATTGTTATTGGACGGATACCCAATCGAGATAAGAATAGAGGTGATAATCCAGATAGATTGAAGCAATTGTGAGTAAGTGAATGGAAATTTAAGTGAATATGAATAAAAATGGAATTGATTTGGCTAATAACCAATAAAGATAAATACGTAGGGTGTACGTATGTTATTCTATTCGCATAGTGATTTGATCCAGATTCGAGCACAGAATTTCGAGATAGATATATCGATCCAAGTGGGATTTTTCACTCGATTTTCGACGGCGAACCTGGATATGGGTTGTTGATTGGTTCTGGATATTCTCTATCATAGTTGTGACTATGTAAGGAGAATGACGGTTTTTGATCAAGAAATCGGATCTGTGTCCGCACTAGGAAGTTGGGTGGACGATACTAGTTCGGAAGTGAAATTGTGTGATCGAGTGAGCGATCAGATTGGTATAGCGTACGGATAATATGTGTACATCGTAAGGATTTGAATGAAATTAATATTGAAAGGAATAATCAAATTTGTATATTTGATTTTGAGTAAACAAAGTAAATATCTTTGTTTTATAAGATAAAACTCCCCTTGATGAATCTTTTGCCAGAAAGAAAGGATTTTGGAAGTGTTTGAAGTATAAAAGGATTTTATACAAGTTTGAAAAGATCCAAGTTTAAAGGATTTTATATATCTGAATATATATATATATATATATAAAGGATCATATGAGGATTTTTGAAAAAGGTTTTGGGAACCTATGGATTTGGAAAGGCTTTTGATTTTTAGGTAAAATCAATATTGAATTTGGAAAGCCTAGTTTGAGAATTATCGATTTTGGGATAATCGATTTTGTGTAAAGGAGCTTTGTATGATATCATACTAGGTGTATGATTTGAAGATACTATGTATGTATAGTATAAAATGTTTTGATGATGGCTCTGGGGAAAAAGGCGCTCCCTTTGAATGAACTTCTCAGGAGTACCATTGGGTGGTGCTGCCTTGAGCCCCAAGGGGTTTCTAAAGTTGATCCTGTGAGGAGTCCGGACTAAACTAGTTCCTGAGGATTATGAGTGGAGTATACCATAGCGAAAGTCCGGTGTGTCGCTGAGAGCGAAGGTCTACGTTTGATTTTATATCGGTAGACCGCGATCTATGGTATAACATAGCGAAAGTCGTGTGTGCCGCTGAGAGCCAACAGTCTGCGTTTGATTTTATATCGGCAGACTGCGACCTATGTAGGAGTGGAGAAGTTTCATTTGGACAGCGAAAATCAGAGGGCCGCTGAGAGCCTGCAGTTACATGGACTTTTGCTGTGACGGCAACGTAACCCTGGGTGTAACTGTGATCTGTTGTGTGTGGGGATCCATGGCGTAATCGAGAGGCCGCTGAGAGCCTGCAGTTACATGGACTTTTGTTGTGACTGCAACGTAACTCTGGTATGTAACTGTGACCATGGATGGGGGTGATGATTTCCAGAGCATTCTCACCAAAGATATATCCTCTATTTTCAAAAAACTGTTTTCTATATTTTCAATAAAATTATTTTTTCAAAATATTTTCATTAGGTGTTGAAAACGTGTCTGCCAAGCACTTGTAGATTTTCAGTCATACGCCTGATCAACGTATGACTGAAATTCTAGAAGAACAAGGATAGACTGGTTGAGACATCGAGTTATAAAATTATTTTTATAAAAACTATTTTGACAATACTATATAGGTTTAAAAGGTGTTTGAAAAATGATCAAAGAATATTTTAACTGGATTTTTAAATATTTAATAAATTCTGCTTTCGTTCCTTTTCGAGGACGAAAAGATTCAAAGGGGGGAGGAATGTAATAACCTGAACTTTGGAATATCTGTTAATTAACGGGTTAACTAATAGAAATATTGAATTATAGATTTAACAAATAATTCTGATAATAAATAGTTATACATGGATTGTAATTCAAATTTGAATCTGAATCTGAATTTGAATTTGAATTTGAAACTTGAATTTAAGATTTAAGTAAATACCTTAATAAATAATTTGGATATGTATATAGATAAATTAGAACTAATAGATGCTAAACTATAAATATCTGAATAAATATTCAAATCATTATCCTCTAATATAATTATGTAAATTGGGCAAACTTATTTTCTTCAAACAGATTAAATATGTGATTGTTAATGTATGATTATTATTAATATAAGATTAAGATTTTTAAATCTTCTCTTTTAGAGGTTATATATATACATATGTGTAAATATCGGGGGGGGGGGGGGTGAAATAAATGATAAAATATAAATTTAGAAATAGGATGTATTATTTTTATTTTATTTTAACAAGAATTATATATGCACACATATCTAACTTGATTTTTAAATTGGAGTTTTATAATTTAATTTGATTTTGAATTGAATATTTTGAAATTTAAAATGATAAGTATTTAAAAATATTTGAATAAGCTTGTATTTATATTTATTTTGTTTCATTTCTTTAATAAACTTAAAAGGGAAGAAATTCATTTATATACACATAAGAAAGGAATAAAATAATATTTTATAAACAATTTAAAATAAAATAAATTACACTTGTTACATGTGTTAATCTCTTAACACTTAAATTACATGTGTAGGGCATAAATTAATAGTATGAAAAGTGTTATGTTAGTTTATTTTCTTTTTATTTTTAATTTCTAATAATGAAAGAAAATTTAGGTTGTAAATATTAATATGCTTCTACACTTTCTTTTCTTGCATATGTCTGAATTCATACAAACCTGAGAAGAGAAAAAATAATAAAACCTAAGAGAAAAGCAAAATAAAAACCAGAAAATGAATCGAAAACAGAAAAAAAATATCAAACCTGGGCAGATCAAAGCAAACTTTCAAAGCAATTTTAAACTGGGAATCAAGCAGCATGCATGCAGTCTCAATTGAAGGGAGCAAAATGCATTTTTATAAACTAAAGAAGGAAGCAACTCAGTTTCATTTTACAATTCAAGATGTGTAGCAAAGGAAATTTCCAGTTTTAAAGCAAAAGAGTTCAGAGTTTCAAGCTTTTCAAAACAAATTTGTGGCTCTGCCTTCTGATATAAAAAAGGGGAAAAGGAGGTGAGTAAACAGTTTTACTAAAACTTACGTGATGAATTATCTATTGCTTGAAAATTTTCTGTGATAATGATGTGTTGCATGTGATGGTAGAAGCACAAATTTGTGTATATGGATGCATTTGAAATTCTTGACTGGTTGTTGAATCTCCCTGCTTATGACTACAGAGTTTTTAACAAACAAAAATTTTAAATTCTCGGTTAAATTACTGTGAATCCATGGTGTTTAAATAAGGCTAGTTAGTTTAAATATCATCAAATTTTCTTAAAAAACAAGAACTAGTATTTTAGGATTTAGAAAACACTGGAAACAAGGAAACACGGTAGGAATCTTCAAATGGAATAAAATGAGATGTTAATTTGTATTGATTCAAGCATATATCCTAGATCATCTTGGAAAGTTAGGATTTTTAATACAAGAATCACAATTTTTAAATTTTAATTAAGGGTGAAATTGGGGTTTTACTGGAATTTGAGTTTTTCCCAAAATCTGTTGATCTATGTATTTGGGGTGCTCGGGGTTCATAATGGAGTTAGGGGTAGCATCGGGGAGCATGGGAAAAATTGCCTAGGGGTTGTTAATTCACTGTGATGATTGGATTTGCTAGATTTTGATTTTAAACCTAATTTTTGAGTCTTGTTGTAATTCGAATCACTGCTCCTCATATGGTGTTTCGAGTTGAACCAAATGTTAGGTGAAGGTTGCATGGTGGGTCGGCGATCCATGGCCAGAGTTGTGGAGGTTAACTTGATCGGAGGCGTGAGATTTGGGATTTTCTGATGATGGTATTTTGGGGGCTGTTCAACCAGGGGTGCTCGATTTTGGATTGAGGCAAGAAGTGGTGTTTGGTTGGTCGTAGGGGTCTGCGGGGTACTTGGTTGATTTGCCGGTGGGTTCGGCGTTGACCGGAGGTGATTCCGGCGTGGGTGCACTTGCACAGGGGTTTGCGTGTCAGTGGGTAGTGGTTGTTTGGGTGCTGGGTATTAGTTCGAGAAATAAGGTAGATGTCTCGGGTTTTAGAGGGATTTGCTCGAAGGAGATAGGGTGGTGACTCGAAGTCATTATAGAGTAGATCGAAGTAAGATTTGCTCGAGTATTATATGTTGACAGGTTTTGGAATAAACAGAAACATGCTCTGTTTAAAGCTTTAAGCAAGTTTTAAAATGTAAACCTAGAATTTAAAACTAATTAAAAATCTGAATTTGAATCTGAATTCAAAGAATGGAATCTGATATTTTGAAATAATATAAGTTTTGAAATCTAAATTTGGGATTTAAACTTTTTAGTATAAGTATATGTGGGTTAGGATTTAAACAGTAGGTTTTAAATTATTAATTAGAGATTTAAAAGAAGTTTAAAATTCTAGTTTTAAAATCTGGAAATTAAGATTGAGTATCAGTTTTTTTTAAAATTAATAAAGTTTAAATTTAAATTTGTTTAATTACTTTAAATATGGTTAAATGATTTGAAATTAAAAAAAATGAAGTTTTGAAATGGTAAGGAAAGCTTTTAAATTTAGATTAAATCTAGAACAAAGATTTAATCTGTATTTCAGTTTTGAAATTAAGAGAAATTTTTTAAAATTGAATTTGTTTGAATATCTTGGAATGTTTTAAGAGCATGTATAAATTGTTTTGATCTTTAAATTCTTTTAAACTTATAAAATGAGAGTTTCTTTAACATATGAGATACAAGGTATTGAATTGTTTTAAAACCCTGGTTAAGTTAAATTTGTATCTTAAAATTTAATGATTTGAATTCATTAAATAATTGAGTTGGATAATTAATTATTTATTTAATTAATTAATAATATGGATGATTAATTAAATAATTAGGAGCTTTTAATTTTATTAATTAAAGATTGATTAATTAAAGTTAATTTATCTGTAATCAGGGAATATTAAATTAAATTTTAATTAATGATTAAAGATTAATTAATCGAGTGATTAACGATTAATTAAGTTGTATTAATTAGTAATTAATTGGTAATAAAATATTAATTAATTTGTAATTAATGATGGTTAATCTGAGTATTTACTTAAAAAAAGTAATTAAAGAATTGTTAATGAAGGTCATTAACTTTTGGTTATTTAACAATTGATTAATGTGATTAATTTTAATAATTAATTAATAATAATCATTTAAGAAATTGTTTATGTTTAATTACTTAATAGAAGTAATTAATGGATTAATTACTTAATATAATTAATTGGGTTAATGTGATTGGTTTAAATTAATTAATTAAGTTTAATTAATTTAAACATTTGATGATTGATGAATAAGTACTTAATGAAATTTATGGAGCATGATTACTTAGAGAAGTAATTAAGGATTAATATAATGAAACTAAAATATAATTGATCGAGGATGATTAATTAAGATTAAATTTTGTGGATCATTAATTAATTGATTGGTCATTAATTAACGATTAGTAAGCAAGCTTTAGAAGTAATTGAAGTAATTAATTCATTAGTGGTTAGTTAAATTAATTACTGGTGGTGTGATTGATAAGGGTTGTTTATGTATGATTGAATTATATAGTATGCTTAGATTAACTGATAGCTCTGATATGTGATACTATGTGGTACATTATGATGGGCTAAACAGTGACATGCTGTGTTATAATTGAATTGTATTTCACTTAAATAACTTGTTTAAAATGATATTGGGATCGAAGAGACCGGAGTCGGGTATTAATTAATGCCCGAAACCACTTCGGTTCTTATAATTTGATATGTGAAACTAATAGACTGAAGTGGAATGACTTAAGAAAATTGGACTATTTAAGTTTTGGCACTTAGATATTGATGTGTGAAATGGTTGATGTCTATAACAACTTGTGAAGTGTAAATTAATATAAGTTACCCGGGTTTATATAAAGTTGTATGCTTTTGTTCCATGTTAGATAGGTTTACTCACGCTGGTTTCCAGCCTGACTCGGGTGTTACTTTGATGTAATGCCCGGGTCAGACCGAGTATTACAGATTTTCAGGTAAGGACGTTCTGGAGCTCAGGAGGCGTGCTGGAGAGCAGGGACGTATGGAGAGGTTTCTGCAGTGATATTATAGTATATGTATCAGATTGATTTATCAATCTATTTGTCCCATGTTTGTAAAACCTGTTGTAACTCTGATATATATATTAAAGAGTAATTTGACAAGTATAGTTTTCATTTGTATAACTATTATTTATGTGATATTATATTTTATCCGCTGCGAATGTGAGATTGTGTGTTTCCTTTCTGTTCTTCTTCTAACTCTTTCTTCTTTCTCTTTCTTCTTTTCACTAACTATCTGGAAATTTCGGGATCGAAATTTCCGGGTCGTTACAGAAGTTGAGGGATGTATATAGAAAATTTTCACAGCAGATTCATCCATGAAAATTTTAAACTCCAAATGAAGCATGCCACTTGACGTTCTATATGTTATACCCCTAATCCAAACACAATGGAATATATATCAAATCTCAATTCCATTATATTTAGAAGACAGCTCTCAAAATCAAATTATATAAATTAAAATTCCTTTAATTAATACCTATGCGTTTCGAACTCGCACGACCAAATGGTGCGTCCGATCGCCATGAAATTCGATGGCATATAATAATTCACTTTTACGAATCCAATGAAACATGTTTCTTCAAAATCTGAGACAGTGCACCAAAAGACTATTTTTAACGTTAATTAAATTGAGTAATTCCCAAAATCGATTTAATCACTTTTTAAATCCAATTTAAAAGTTTAAAAACTCCATTCTAATTTAAATAGAATTTAAATCAACTTTCAAAATTATTTTTATTCACATTAATTGCAATATTCAAAATATCTAAACAATTCCAAAAATTAAATTTAACAATTTAATTATCAAATAATTCGCTATATTTGAAATATAAGTTATTTAACTTATAAAATTAACTTTTAAATATTTAAAATAAATTATATATTTAAAATTCAAATCCCTGTAACTCTGGGTCATTACAGAGTCAACAAGAATGTCTTTCGTAACCAACCAAGTAGGTATTTTCGAAGCAGTTGACCCTTCCGTGGGGGTCACATCATATTTTACCATTTCATCCTTAATGAATGCTTCTGCAACCATCAGAATAAAAGCTTCAAAAGAATCATCACCTTTCACAAGTATTGTTCATATACCTTCTGTAGAGGTTGGGATACCCTTTCGTGCTTATCCAAGACATCTACAACTATATAAGTACTACTTCCATACATTTCGATGGAGTCGAAGACTTCCAGATCTTATTTGAAAGTGATATTAAAGAAGCACTTTGGAATCAACAACGACAGAAGTCATAGAGGCATCCATTCGACCGAGTCGAAAGGACAAATTCGAAAGGGTCCAGCCTACACCTATAAGTAAGACCTTAGAAGTGCTATTTTGAGGATCCGATTTACTATTTTTCCACTCTAATGCTATTTCTGATTTGTAAACCTTGATTTCTAAACTGAATTGGGGTTTTCACTTCATTGTAATGCTTAAGCCCCTGTATTCATAAAATCATTAATAAAGTTGATACTTAGCCCATTCAGTCATTTAGATAACAAATTAATACTTAAATATCGTGTTTTATCTTGGATTAATTAACATATGGCTTTCAAAGAAGATCTCCCTATCATTACTGCTTTCGAACCCAACAACATGGCTTGTGTTGAAGTCCTTGATTCAAGTTCATACTTTTACTAGGTTGACCATTTCGAAACAATTCCATTTATCTCATTCGAAGGGGTACCCTCCAACGTTATTAACTTCTTTGTTATTGGTATCGCCATCCAACACTCATCTTGGTAATTTTGACCATTTCGCAAACCTTCAAAGGGATTCTTATCGTGTCAAACTCTATTCTCAAACACGTTTGGGGTGTTGACAAGTTTTCTTGTTAATGTTTTTTGCGCTAGAAGAAGGTCTCGAACCTTCGATTCCCAACAACCTTCTCTATAGATTAATTGCTTAAAATTCTTCATTTGAAAGAAGAAAATGGTAAGACCAAGGAGTAAAAACGACATCCAAAATGATGAAGCCGCATCACAATCAATTTTGGAAGTAATATAATCCCGAACTTTAACTTAGAGAATATATAAATTAGGCAACCTTCAACCCTAATAAGGTTTAAAATAATGAGATTGATGTCCAGAATCTACTACAACAAGTGATAGCAATATGGGAACTTTTTGAAGGGGCTCCTTCTCAAGGATCATTAAAGGTTGTGGAAGGAGAAGATGAAGCACAATCTCCAAATGAGGCAAAAGATGAAATTCTAAACCAAGAAAGTAAAGTGGGAAAGTTCCTTGAGCAATCAAATAGTTCAATTCCAGAAGACAACAAGGGTCACCGTAACAACATTCTCAACCAAATCATAAAGGATATGGTAAAGGATGCATCCCTTGATTTGAAGGAATATGTTATCCTACAAAAGACTCCTTTCTCAGATGAGATAAAGGCGACTACCATTCCCTCCTATATCGAAATTCCTCCACTAAAGTATGATGGAACTACTGACCCAAATGATCACCTTATAGCTTTTGGAAGCTAGATGGATTTATATAATGCTTCTGGGCAGTTTGTTGTAAATTTTCCCCATAACATTCCGGGGGTAGCTGCCAAATAGAATAGGCACTATCAGAAAGGAACTATCTGTTCCTGGGAACAGTTCTCCTGTAATTTGTAGCAAAATTTTATATATGTAAGGACCCAATAATAAATTCTTACATGTTAGTTGACATCAAACAAAGGCCAGAAGAATTGCTTGGAGAATACAAAAGATTCAACATGGAAGCATTAAAGGCGGAAAACATGACTGATTAAGAAAAAATGATGGCAGTTCGTTCAGGCCAAATCAAACAAACTCCTTTTTGGATGGAACTTCGTATTTATGGGTGTAAGGATCTACAACATTTCTATCTCCAAGCTGAAAAGTTTATTCAAATGGACGAAATGCATCATGCTACGAAGAAATCCCACCGAAAACAGAGAGAAGGAATGTCCGACTTCAAACATCTCAACCAAAGTGCAAAGAGAAACGGAAATAAAAAAGGGAGTCAAAAAGAGATTCCCGAATCCAATTATGTGGTCCTAGACAAAACCCCCTTCCCACATATTCACTATAGTGAAGGACAATGAAAATTTTATTATTCCTTATAAGATCTGGAACCTTCCTGAACCAAATGAAGGGGTAGTTATTACAATTACCATAAAATGAACAGGCATAAAACCGAAAAATGCCACATTTTAGCAGGTGCAATTCAAGGCATGATTAAGTTAGGATTCCGAATGAAATTCTTACGTAAGTTTAGAGGATAGCTCGAGCATTCAAAGGCCAACTATCCTATGAGAAGAAAGAAACTTGGTAACCTCAAGTTCGGACCCCTATCAAACCATGAAGTCATGCAGCATCCTTATATTACAAATTTTCATTGCTTATAACTTCTTTAATTTAAATTGTACTTTGAATTAGTCATATATTAACACAAATTCGAGTGTCTTTATAGGTAAAAACAAAACCAATCCATGGCATTCAATGGGTACTTGAAGCATAATAAATTGCTAGATGTTTTAAGAGAAAGACTACTCAAATGTCTAAGACAAAATGATTGGTCCTTATTTTAAAGACTGGATCGATGTGATTTAAAGAACTACTCCAATGGAACCTCAAATTATCAGCAATCTTCTGCTACAAACTTGTTCCCGTTGAAAGGTAAATATCCAAAACTTTCATAAAAGTGGGAATTCTAGGGAAAAAGCATGCTTTGTCCCTAAAAGTCTATTAGTCGGTGAATCATGGATTTTCAAGGTCACGAACAAAACATTTCTTTCTGCTAAGAAAAACATGTGGAGGCATAACCACACATACTATATACATTGATTCTATTCCAAATTAATAATTCTACTATCTGGAGAAAAATTTCTTAAATATGTTTTCAAGAAAATTACTATCAAAGGTCAAGAAGTATTATTTTTAATTACCCTAGAAATATGGGAAAATGAACACTCATCTATTTCAAGAGTGAATTTGTATAGTCTTCAAAGAATATTATTTGTCATTAATAAATGCATACCAAGGATTTCTGCTACGCATATTCCAATTTCAAAGTTTTCTAATACCATTGGCGAGGAGAAGCCTATTCGTACTTTTTCAAGAAAAGTTTTAAAACTATCAAAAGTTCATTGACAGAAACTCATATTAGTGAATACTATTATTAACTAAAAGACTATTGGTTCGTGAATCATGACCTCCCAGTCTCCTATTTGAGATCCATGTCTCTACTATGAGAATGGTTTGAAAACCCTTGTAGAAGGCGGCATTAAAAAAAGGTTCTTTTATCAAAAAAATAATGTATCTAAACTATTTTTCAAAAAGTAATCCCTTAATAAATTAGAAGGGTTCATTTACAAAAATTCTTTCTCTGCAAAAGAGACTCTATGAAATTATATTCAAAAGGATTTTCACAAACATGTCAATTGGCCAAAAATGATTTTCATATACAAGTTTTAGCCTACAGCCAATCCGTAGCACCTCCTAGAGGGAGGAGGGTCCTGTACCCACCAAAAGCCTATGATGCTATTTCGTAGCACCTCCGAAAGGAAGGGACAAAATCCTACGATGTTATTCCATAGCACCTCCTAGTGGGAGGGATAAAAACTCTAACGTCTAGTTTACCTCATAGATGGATGGTCAGGTCTAGCACCCACTAGCAACCTTTTAGAGGAAGGTCAATCTAACATACACTATAGCCCTTAGAATTGGGGAAGCCTAGAGAGGGCAGAAAACAGAAAAAGAAGAACAAGGATATCCACAACTTAAAACAAAAATCAAGACTCTAAGGGAACAAAGTGTCAAATGAATAAAGCTATCCACCATCTAAAATAAAGATGGATCCCAAAAAGGAGTATAAACAAAGGAAAAGGTTAAAGATGTCCTATGCTACAGACGGGAATGGATAAGATATCCAAAACCATAATAAAAATGGACAAAGTATCAGCTAGCAATCTTCAGTTTAGGATAAAGAATTAAATGGATAAAGAGATCTGCAATTTGAAACATAAAACAAAGATCCATACAAAAACCAAAGGAATGAACAGATAACAAATTTTTACTACAAGAAAAAAAATGACTTCATTCGTAGAATAGATTAAGTAAACCACTTCTAAATCCTTAGAAATAGGATGACCCTTTAGGATAAGAGGTCTATATATATTATATATATTAATAAGTTGTTTGGACCATTGCACTGTTGAACGGTCAAGCTGTAGGACGGAACTTGTACAACTGAACGACTGACTAATCAAATGGAGCTTGCACTGATGAACGACCAGCCAACAGAACGAAACTACCCGTTAAACGGTTGAAAAGATTAACAACTAAACGGTACTATCTGCTGAACTATTGAATGGTCTTACAAAAATACTACTCCGAATGGCTGATTAATATTGCAGAACAACTATTCCGAATGATTGCATGGCTTTACGGAACTTCTCTTGTCCAATATAACAATAATACGACTAACTTATAGGCGCTTTAAAAATTACTTATCTGCTAGTAGGATACTTTTCTTTGAATAACAGGAATACCTCTTGCTATTCAAGACATGAGTTCTATATAAATCTCTAGCATAACATTTTAGGTATAACTTTAGAATTAAAGCCAGATAGGATTAAGGACCTTTTGCTTAAGTTTGCTTAGCTTACCATTACTAGGCAGTTTTCTGACCTTGTAATTATATTGAATGAAATTTTGAGTAGTCTATTCATTAGATGAGATCTTGAAAAATTCCTGATTGGCTTCCTGATTTTGAGAATTTTCAATTCTCTTGTTCCTTTTCATAATGATTTCTTATTGAATTTCTGAATTCTAAATTTCCTTATTGATTTTTATGATGATTTGTGGATTTCATATTCTTGGTTTTATGACTTCCCAATTTCCCTATTAGATTTTCATGATGAATTCTTATTGAATTTTGGTCTCAGTTTCCTTACTAAATTTTCATGATGAAGTTTTATTGAGTTTTTTGTTTTATAAATTCTCAATTTCCTTACTGGATTTCCGTGATGATTTCTTATTAAATTTTTAGTTTTATGAACTCTTGATTTCCTTATAGAGTTTTCATGATGATCTGCAGAATTTCCATTGAATTTCTGGATTTCTACTAATATTAGATAAAATTTTGAGCAGTATCTTTATCAAATAAGATACAGGCAAGTTTCTGATTGATTTCCTGGTTTCATGAATTATCAGTTTCTTTTCGTGATGATTTCTAATTGAATTTATGGTTTTATGAATTCTTGATTTTTTTTCTTCTTCAATTTTCATGTTGATTTGTGGACTTCTCATTGAATTTCTAGATTTGTGAGTTTTCTGGATAAGCCTTGAGAATTTGTATTGAAATTGAGGTTTTTTTAAAAAAAAATCAACGTTTCCATACTATTATTAAACAAGAATTTTGAACAAGAGTCTCTTGATACCAAACAGACTTCTATTATTAGAAGATGATGGTAAAAGGGAATAAGAGCCCCTCGATCTTCAAATTATTAACGTTTAAAATTAATACCAAACTATCTATTGATTTATTAATGAATGAATGAAAAATACTAACATACAGTGGAGGGTTGGAGATAAAATTATAGTAAGGAGACAAGATAAAACTACCTAAGGCGAGAAATTAATTCCTGATGGCCAAAGAAAACTTAACCTAAGGAAAGAGGCTTTGGAGTTTGTGATAGCTTTCTTGAAAGGTTCATTTACTTAAACTAATGTCTGATGATCAGGTGATATTGTTCAACATTTCTATTAGCATTGCTAAATAGGGTTTGGTCATGCTTTGTTCTGAATGCTCCACCCAATAATATTACCAAATATTGTCTTGAATTTTAGTTTCGGAGTTTAGAGTTACCCATCATGATCTCATAATAAGGTAACAATCCTAATAGAAGTTATTATCAGTTTTGCAGGAAAACAAAGAAAGAAGTTTCATTGAAGTTTGAGTAGTTTGTAAAGGATTCTTGGAATTTTGTCCTAAATACTAAAAGCTTATTTCATATTGGAGAGGTGGCTAAATTTTATCCATAAAATGTTATGAGAAGTAAAAGCATGAAAGAAGGAGCTATAGTATTTAAAGGGGGCCACCGAAGGCATTGGAGTAGCGACCGAATGAATCAAAATGGCTTCTACAAGTACTGATGAGGTTTTGAAGTCAGTAGAATGGCTTCCACAAGCATTGATGAAGTTCCAAAGGAATTAGAATGGCTTCTGCAAGCATTGATGGGGTTCTACATGTTTCATTATAATTTCCGTAAGCATCAAAGATGCTTTCGTGAGAGTTAAGGAGAGGCTTTTGAAGGTGTTAAAGTGGCACCTTCAAATACATCAAGAGGAAATACAGCTTTCGACGAGGTTGAAAAGGGCCTCCTAAGGAATAAGAAGACACTTTCATCATGATCGAAGGGGCCTCCGCAAATATCATAGAAAACGTTTTTGCATAGGTCAAATAGAATGCTTCAGCATCAATTGAACCCTTCTTTGGTTCCACATATATTAAGTAGAGCTTCCGCAAGAGTCAAGGGGTTTCGCATATGTATATGCGTTTTCCGTAGGCAGCACAAGGCAGACTTCCACAATAGTCAAAGCTTAATACCTTCCAAAAGAGACAACTACTTTAGCAAAAGTTACCTTCTACAAGTATTGAAAGAGTCCAATACTTCCGTAGGAGTCAACAAGAATGCCTTTCGCAACCAACCAAGTAGGCGCTTTCGAAGTAGTTGACCCTTCCATGGGGGTCACATCATCATTTACCATTCCATTCTCAATGAATGCTTCCACAAACATCAGAATAAAAGCTTTCGAAAGCATCATCACCTTTCACAAGCATTGTTTATTTACCCTATGTACATGTTGGGACATCCTTTTGTGCTTATCTAAGACATCTATAGCAACATAAGCACTGCTTCTATACCTTCTGATGGAGTCGAAGACTTCCAGATCTTGTGCAAAATGAACATTAGAGAGGCACTTCATTATTCCACTCTTGGTCGAAGCCTATAAATAAGATCCTAGGGGTGTTGTTTTGAGGATCAAATTTTTCATTATTCCACTCTTATGTTATTTCTGATTTGTAAACCCTAATTTCTAATCGAATTGGAAATTTCACTTCATTGTAACACCTAAGCCTCTGTATTTATAAATTCATTAATAAAGTGGATACTTAGCCTATTTAATCATTTAGATATTAAATTAATACTTAAATATCGTGTTATACCTTGGACTAATTCATATATGGCTTTTAAAGAAGATCTCCCTATCATTACCCCTTTCGACACCATTAACATGGCTTGTGTCGAAGTTGTTGATTCAAATTCATGCCTAAGGTGCTGACCGTTTTGAAACCCTTCCATTTAACCCTTTTGAAGGGGCACTCACCAACATTATTAAATTCTTTGATACTGGTATCGTCATCCAACGTTCATCCTGGTAATTTTCGATCATTTCAAAAACCTTCGCAGGGGTTCTTAACAAGTCATTCTCTATTCTCAAGCATGTTCGGGGTATTGGAAAGTTTTCTTATTAGCATATATATTGGCAATAATATAATAATTTTATAATATATATATATATATATATATTAAAATTTAAAAGATATTTTATTTTAGATTTTAGATCTAAATATGAAATTCAAATTATTTTTACTATAGACCCGATAAACTAAAAAATAATGTGAAAAAATTTGAATTATTTAGCACCATGATCAGAATGCAACACTTTATTAATTCCTAATTGCATTTCCACTTTTGATTTATAAATTTTAAACTTATCAAAAACTTCATTTTTACTTTTCATTAGACAAACATTATCTTGAATAATCATCAACATATGTGAAATACTATATTTTACCGCTATAAGTTGTATATCCTTTTAAGTCACCAACATCCTATATACTAAATCAAGCAAATTAGATTTCCTTCCTACAGATTTAAAAGATTTCGTACGTATTTTTGCTTGAACACATATTTCATGTTTAGAGATTGATTATTTAATTAAAGATTAATCCTAATTTATTCATAATTTTAAGTAAACCTTAATTAACATGTCTAATCTATCATGCCATAAATTAAGAGAATCAACAATATAAGCATACGTAATCTTTATTATATGCAAATTTATTTTGCTATTACGAGAATATTACCTTTCCAACAAACTACTATTCTTAAATAAGACTAACTTGTCAGAATCATACACTATTCTGAAGGTATCCAAAGACCAATTTCTTACAAATATCATGTACATAAAATATATTAACCAAAGTAAGAACCCTTCCAAAGGTGAACGAATGTTCTTTAGTATCTTTTTTGATAACTTGCTGCGAATATAATTTCCCCAGTAAGTTGATTGCCTGCTCCGCTAACTGCTTTGTAGGTCTTATAGAAAGTATAGTCTTTACATATATGAATGATTTTTCTAACATCAATACACCAATCATTTTCCATTCCTCCAACGAAGTTTTCCTCTTGCACCATAGCCACAAATGAATCTTTGGCCGTATTTTCTTTAAGGTGTTTCTTTCATAGATGGTAGTCACAAGCATAATTATCGGGCTTGTTATAGAAATAACAAGCACCTTTCTTTTTATCTTTCTTAGGATGATGTTTTTCCTTAAAATATGTCCATTCTTCGGCTTCAAAAAATTTGTTACATCAACATTATTATCCTTGAATAAAATTTGGTTTTTTTACTATTGTTTTGTTTTCATTTACAAGAATCCTCTTCTATGTGATGGTAACACTATAAATTTTCAAAATCATATCCCATTTCCACATGCTTCAATTTTTTTATAGTAATTCCAAAAATGGGAGTGTCTAGAAATTATGTCACCAATTATGAATGATTTATAGAGATCAATCTTGGCCTTTTTTTGGCAAAGCCAATGGGGTTGAATGGACCTCTACCATTTTAAAAGCTTATAAAAAAATTACAAGCAGATAATAGGAAGAATAAGGAAAACAAAGACAGAAAAGAAATAAAAGAAAAGAAATAAAAGAAAAGAAAAACACAAAAAGAAAGACAGGAGCTAATCAAGCAATATACCACTTTAACTCTATATCATCAGGAAAATTATATCGAGATAAGAGAAGAGCTTTGCGGACATGGCTCACAACAAGATGGTGGAGAAGCAATCTGTTATGGCTAACGGCGTTAAAAACACAATCTTTCCCTCCAAATGCTATCAACGAACACTCAAAAAATTAACATAAGCTCATTTGAGCCGCGCTCTTACTTGTTGATTCCCAGAATAAACTTTTCCATTCCCTGTTGCTATCTCGGAAGGGCGTTAGAAACCTACCTTTATGCTTGATGGTTCTCCACAAAAAGTGGACAAAAGGGTAGTTGAAGTATTGGCGTTTTTGAATTGATTAATTATATATAATATTTCACTGAGTTTTCCCATGATGATCT
This sequence comes from Allium cepa, assembly GCA_030765085.1. Taxonomy (NCBI): domain Eukaryota; kingdom Viridiplantae; phylum Streptophyta; class Magnoliopsida; order Asparagales; family Amaryllidaceae; genus Allium; species Allium cepa. Next base: position 153,877,379 of record CM060945.1, read on the forward strand.
TATTTTCCATCATTTTGAGTTAATAAAATTACGTACTACAAAATTTTTGCTACTTACCTCCGACATACGATATTTTCTTTATGGTGTTGTCTACAATGCTTTTGAAGTTTTCCGGCTTCATTGTGCATTATAGACATAAGTAGATAGTGCATTCAAAATATGTCCGCAACATAAAAAATCATCTTCTTTGTGCCTTTTAAGTTTCTTCTTAAGTGCATTATCATTTATAAGTGTTTCTTTGGGTATTTCCTCCAAGCCATCTTCCATTATGTATAACAGCTCGACGGTGATCAAAGAGGACTTCATTGTTCTCACCATTGAATGAAATTATCTCCGTCAAAACGCTCTTATCAATAAAGGTGCTGATTCATAACTATAGAGCATTGATGTTGCTCGAACCTTCAATGGCTGAAATATTGTCAAAAAATTAGTGGAAATATTTAGTGGTTTGAGGTTAATGATGCGAACTTCACTTTTGATTTCAAGGATCTTATAAAAATTTCTTTTAGAGAATAATTTAACACTCCTAGTGCAAATGGTTATTGAATTAGACTTCAAAATGCAATAAATCCCTTTAACATTGTACTTAGATTCAGAGTTTGTACTACTTTGGTCCGGTCAAGAACATTCTTTAATCAGAAGCTAATAATGCAATAGAGGAGTATATAAAAGAAGAAGAAGAAAATTTTCACGCTTTGAAAATGATTTTTACCATGATTTTATATTAGTTGGCCTGCAACCAGTTGCATTATGACGATCCACCTTTCTTACACCCAAAGACGACACATAATACATCTACATATTTATGTGACGATCATCTAAGTGTTTGAAAGACAAGCCAATGGGAAAAAATAGATAAGAAGAAAGAAAATGTAAAGTCTCACAATGCAACGAAAATATGTAAATAGTCAGCATAAAATAATACATAATATTCTTCCCAAAATGAATATCAAAGTTACAAAAATACCAACTTCAGATAGGGACAATTATAACTGCCTGCTCCAAAAATGCTGATATAAAATGTATACATACATAAAGGAAATTAAAATATATAACTAGATAACGTTGAAGCCTCTTGCTCCATGCTGCTCAAAAAATGCATCCATAACAACCTGTACTATTTGGTTACTCATGAAAATTTGAGTACCCAAGAGTCTTAGGAAAAGAAAGAAAAACTATGGGCTAGACATGGTTTGGTGTGAGTAAACTCCAAACAAATGAATTGTTAAACTTATAAAACCCTTTAAAAACATAAGTATCTTATAAGACCACACCGCACATAAACACGAACGGGTTTTTACCTTACTGTAGCTAAAACATTTTTTATAGAAAATCTAGTGATATTATAATAATGTCTAGGGTTTAAAGTAAATATTAAACATAGATGAAATGCTTGCATCTCATATGCTAATATATTTTGGCACAACTAAGTCCGTAATGTGCTTATTGGAAAATCGATTTCGTCAATGACAAGGCTACTAGGGTATTTCCTGTCATAATACACCTCTAGATAATATGTGTTAAGGACAACAAGAATATGGTGCAACCCTGCTATATAGGACCACCAATCCCCCTTCATGGATAGTATCGAATATGACCATCTCTCAGTTGTAATCAACAACCGTATTGGGCCCCGAAGCATACATAGATTTATAAATATCAATCTAGATGAGGAATGACCATACAATAGTGGGTGAAATCCACATAGCACTGGTGTATATCCCTTTTTTTTACTCATTTCCGGTTGTAAGGCTTAGGGCTACACTTACCTTTCTAATATACCAATCCCACTTGGAATGCTTTCCAAATGACAATGCAATGCTAGCATTCATCCATACAAGTTGTTCAGGATATAAACAAATCAAAGACACTACTTCTGCTACATCCATTTTGAAATCACCCTTAGGATTAGCAGCCAGTAGCCTTTCCACTTCAAGATCTTTGTTTCAATTCCGTCATCTTCCTGATGTTTTCCAATTCGAACGCTTATGTTGATTCGAAGTGGTTGTTGAATAAGTCGTGTTATCCGGTCTCAATTTTTTCAAACCAACATTTGATAACTTTAAAAGGGTCAAGTTATTGATAATGGATGAACCCACTATTTGGGTGTGTATAGATTTGCATATGAAAATAAGATATCATATACTTATCCCCACTTTCTGATATCAAAGTACTATCCCTCAAATGATGATGAAGTCAGACAAGTTCTAGATCCATTTATCAAATAGTACTATCCCTCTATGTCAAACGGTACTATCAAACAGTACCATCCCTCATATACAATGAAGTATCTTACATATACTTAATTTATCATGATCCATTTATTGAAATTAACCCTTTTATGCTTATCATATTTTTGACATTTCGACTTCTCTTTCCCGTACCTAGAAAATCAAGTTCTAGATCCCATAGATAAACGAAAGCCTACTCGTTGGCTTTTATACTAAACACAAGATGACTTACTTCTAATAAAATGTGTCAACCTTTTAGATAATTTATTCATATTTGTTTGACTACCTATTGGCGGAGACATAGAGAATCACTTGTATTTAAATCATTCTTTGTAAAAGAAAGCTGCCTTTTTAACAAACCGATCCTTGAAAATAAAGTAATTGATACTAAAAACTTTATTTAATTAATTAAGAATAAGTTTAAACTTTTATTGAATAATAATTCTGTCTTAATTAAATCTTAACTTAATTTATAGTTAAGAAATAATTAAACCCTACCTAATTAATAATTAATTAATAATTAAACCTTACTTAATTAAATAATTAACCATTTATTAATTAATAAATAATTAACCTTTACTTAGTTAATTAATTATAATTATCTCACTTAATTAATAATTAAGTACTAATTACCTTCCTTTAATTAACTAATTAATCAAGAACTCCATATTTAATTAAATAAATAAATAATAATTAAACCTTTTCTAAAATATAGTTTTAAAGACACTTCAAAATATTTTAAGTGAAACAAGTACTAGTTTACACAAAATTATCATTTTTGTGAACTTTATCCCTAACAATTATCACTATGGATACCATTACCTTAAAGCTTATTTTATATATCAGATAGCCTTAAAACCTTTACCTTTTATTTATAATTTTGTATAAGATTTTGGAAACTAAAGTAATTTTGAAAAATTTATATAACTTTTTTAAAAAATGTAAAAGAAAACAAGGTTAAAAAGAAGGATCTCGGTGTCACAACAAAACAAACCTGAATGCTAACTTTCCTTTTAGCCTACTACATTCATAACATAAGCTCATACATTACAAACATGCCATAACATCATACATAAAGTAAAGATCATCACTTTAAACATGACTTAACATTTCGACTTCATTTCCATGTCCAAAACAAAGATTACATATAAACACAAATATGTAAAACAAAACAACACTACTTTTCAACCAAACAACCTACACCAATTATTATCAACATATAAAGTTTAAAATTTTGGTTAAAAAGGTGAGATTTACTCAACAAAAGCAACCAAATCAAAGTCCAACTGCTACAGCTTTGCACCAACACCCGGATCTACTTTTGCTTTGCAACAACTTGATCTTTATGGCCTTAAGGGTGTGAGATGGGTAAGGCTCAAGGTATATTGGACTCAGCTAAGCCTTTTAGGAGAGGTTTTTGGACTTTCTTTGGTAGTTAAGAGAGAAGAGAGGAAAACGAAGGGTTTTCAAATAATTTTATAAAGTAATTTAAAAGGAAAAAGATTTATAAACATAGAAATTTTAGGAATCGATGAAAAGCAAGACGGAAGCTTTGAAAAAGAGAGAAGAGTTGAAAATAGAGAAAATGAAATGAAAAAGAAATCAGCAAAGAAATTGTTGTTTTTATATAAATTAAATCAGAGTAAATTACCTTTCTACTCTTAACTCCTTAAGATGGCCTTAAGTGTCGATTCTGGTTGGATTACCAATAAATATACTAGCTCGGCCTAGCCCAATATATCAGCATCGACAACATATGCAGCCTGTTGTAAAAGAATTTCCTCATTTGGATAACCTTCCACACAAAAATTTCCACACCGCCTCCTTTCCCTTGCCTTGTTGCTCATGCCACCATCATTCCACCCCTCTTTCAATCCATCACATTATATCTTTTGATGTTACGTTACCTTTTACACATCTTTTATTTTTTTATTTCAGGAAAAGAAAAGTCAAACTTACGTTTCTTACTTCAGTATCTACTTAACTTATTTTAACTTTTACTTTCAGTATCTACTTAACTTATTTTAACTTTTACCATTTTATATATTATATACATACGTGTGTGTTTATGTTTAAACTCTAATGTATGCAACATTTTTCGATAACTATTAAACGATAAAAAGTCAAAAAATTTGAAAACGATTTCCGGTTACATTGTGATTTTTCTTCCAACTAAATATTTTTGTAAGCCAATTTCCAAAACAACTTCACCATCATCTATTATTACTTAAAAGTGGTTTATTTGAGTTATAAAATACATTAATTAATTATTTCAAAATTTATCAAATACTCATATTTAAAATGATTAAATTACGGGTCATACGTTCTTCCCCCCTCAAAAGAATTTTGTCCTGACATTAACACATGAAAGGACAACTCAAAATAAATCCTAAGGCCGTATATTATATATGGTGGAACACATACAAAAGTTATATGCTAAGCACTACAGAGTACACAATCCATAATATAAGAAAACAACTATTCTAGCATCAACATGGGATAAGTTTCCCTCATGCTATCTTTCATCTCCTAAGTATAATCTTTGGGGTTTTCACTCCAAAGAATCTTAACACTACAAGAAAACTGATTTTTTGTAGCGCCCAAAAACCGCCACTACGTATTTTTAGTGGCGTTTCGATAATCGTTACGAAAAAACATGCCACTAAAAATCCTCGAGTATTAGTTGCACTTTTTTAAACGCCACCAAATTTGTTTTTTTGATAGCGTTTTTATAACGCCATAGAATTTCTTTTTTGTAGCGCCTATTTGCCGCCACCGAAAAGGTTTTCTCCTCCATGATACTTTTTTATGGCGTTATCAAATTTTTTTAGCGCCTGTTTAACGCCACCGAAAGGGTTTTCTCCTCCACGTTACCTTTTCATGGCGTTATATACATTTTTTGTAGCGCTTAATAAACGCCAGCATAAGTGTACTTGAGTTGTTAATCACTCTTTTGTAGCGCTTAATAAACGCCAGCATAAGTGTACTTGAGTTTTTAATCACTCTTTTGTAGCGACATTTTAACGCTACCAAAATAAATAATATCCAGTAGCGTTTGTTTCCCTCCACCTGCTACTCCAGATTTACCACTGATCTAGCATGCAATTATATAATAACAGAATACGCAAGCACATACACTTTTGAACACAATATATTAAACAACTACAAAATACGTATACACATTGAAGATCCACAAGATACATAGACATTCATACATCCACATACATAGGTGTCGACAAAAAGCTACCCGTACACATACACAACCAAACTACCATAAGTGTTGCAACCAAACTGCCATAAGTGTCATAACCGTACATATACATCTGAAATAAACGTCTGAAATAACCGAAGTACCGAGAAAAACCTGAACCACCATAAAAACCTGAACTACCTGTCATTGCTGATGTCTTCAAAACCTGAACTACCTGTAAACAAAGAACAGAACAAAAGAGTGAGAAAACAAAACCTGAACTTAAAATTGCATCACTAACATTCCACCACAATCCATACATAACTCCTCACCATCAATTATACTAAAGTAATATCTGAATAAATATACAGACATATGTATTTTAAATATATAAATTGCTAAAACTTGCATAGATAAATAGGGATGTACCTACGCATAAAAGAAATGAAATCAATTCTACAAAATGGACAAGATATGATATAGTAAGAGTATTGTAACAGCGTAACGGTCAATTAAACAAGTCTAAAACACCAAAAAGCACAATAATACACCCCATGCACGTGAGATACACAACAACAAAACTGAAACTCAAATATATGAAGACAACACACAAACACACACAACATCCATTCAATATAAACATAACAGTTGTTACAATACATAACACTATATATATAGACACACAGACACAAATGCACTCACGCATAAACATATAGCATTTGAACGCACACACACAACACAATGCAGAACACACATTTCTTAATCATGGTTACATGGCCTTAAATGATAGTTAACCGCTTAAGACAAGGTTTATATATATAAAAAATTAATTAGTGAATAATATGGCACATCCAACACTTCTAGTTATAACTAGGAATTTACTTGCTATAAGTTTCTCACTACTTTATGCTAATGTACCGTAATAAAATTATTTGTGCTAGATACTGTGTTAAAATTATCATCTGTTTACTCAGTAGTATGATATTGAGTAAACAGATGATAATTTTAACACAATCACATTCACACACACACAGTTGGGTAAGCACACATCCTCATAAACACACTAGCGCATATACAAACCTAGTAACGCGATAGATGGACTTGTGCCAGAAAAGCCTAAGAGTGTCTTAATGAACATGCTCGAATATCAGAATTTATAATAATTTCTTGGATTTTATTTTTAATTTAGAAAATGACAATAATAGGTTTTAATTAATTTTAGAAGAAGAATGAGTGAATCCTGTTAAAGTGAATATGCGTGAGATAATTTATATGATAGAGTAAGTTCTTAAGTAGATATAATATTGCATCACTAACATTCCACCACAATCCATACACAACTCCTCGCCAATCACAATCATTCAATCACAATTCGAATATAACACCCCTACTTATGTACTTTTATCAGTTTACCAAAAATCTATCTGCACTTTAGCTGCTAGCATTCCTAATGTATATATAAAAAAAATTATATACCTTTCATTTTGACTTAATAATGACTTTTTCCATTGGCCAAGCTATGGGAACGCCAAAGCAATCATCCATGCACGTCAGACTCGATGTTGGTCTCCATATCTCTGCATCCGGAACTATCACCAGTTCAATCCAAACTTTTACAGCATTACGTCCCAGTGGACGACAATGGACCATCGTTATCGGATCAGTTGATGCAATACTTCCTTTCGCCACTACGTCTGCTCCACCCAAATCGATCAACTGGCATTTGGCATCCTTTTGCATGGTTGCAATTGGCTGAAAGAAAAGAGATTATTATGAACAATGTATACATGCACATTAAATAAACTTTCATACACAGTTAACCTCTTCAAATTTGAAAATTAATACTTACATGTTACGATTTATTCATGACCATATGTGCGGATTTCATGGGAGAATTCACAACATTTTCAGTATTATCACGACTCTCATCTAGTTTTTCTTGATCAGCTTCTACTTTTGATCTTGGCCATGCTATTTTCATACCAACTGCGTCTCCAATGCACGACATATCAGATGTGGGTCGCCACAAACAAGCATCTTTATTTACTACTTTGTCCACCCAAATCACAACAGTAGACGGACCGAGTGGAATACCATTAACAGTATATTTTGGATCAGTGGCGTGGATTCTTCCTTCGGCAATTACACCTTCACCCTCAGTCCAACCGTAAATCTTGCAAGTGTCTTCGATGATGCTGGTACTCTAAAAATGAGAAGTGAAATTCAAGACTTTAGTATGCTATACAAAAACAACGAATATGTGTTAAATTTTTATTCAGATAGGGGGTGCTCGCTGCATTTTAGACGTCAATAAGCTCCCAACATATTACACCAATATACTTAACGTGAAAAAAATTACCGTACTGGCTGCACTACAGTTCAACCGTGTTCGCAGCGGGACCTTGATGCAAACTGATGGCCAAGCAACTACCTTATTCTTAGCGTCTGCTAAGACTGCCATTTCAAGTGTAGGCCTCCATAAATAAGTATCTGCTTTATCCACTGAATCTATAACAACGTTCCGGGCATTTGGTCCCAGACGAATGCCATTGACAACGTCATCTGGGTCCATGGACAACAGCCTCCCATGGGCAACAACTCCAGAGGTTCCATCCCAATTCAACAGCAAACATACTTCGTCGTCGCTCTACAATTAATCAATCGAAAATTAAATCAATTACTGGATTAAAAAATTAAAATATAAATTTCATTTATTGAGTAACATAAATATTATTTTTACCGAATCAGGTGAGTTCCTTCTCGAACTTTCTCTACCCTGCAGCGAAGCACGAATATAAATTAATATTTTACGAATATAAATTAATTTCCAAAAATTTACCTTCTGGTCCATCAGAGTCTGTATCATTCCCTTCAATTCTGCTATTTCCTCTCGACACCGAGACACTTATTTATCTTTGGACTGGGCCAAAGCTAGCTTGGTTAAAGTGCAACCCCTACCCAATGCCCTTAACCGTCCTGGTTTATCTTGTCCCAGTACATGTACAAGAGCATCTTTTCCAATATCAGTCTGTGACGAGCCGGATTGGGATAGGCTACCATATTTTTTGATCTCCTCCTATATAAATAAATACACATAGATAATGTACAATGGTAAAAATATCATAGTTTCAAAAAAAAATAAACCAATAAAATTAAAAGCAATTTTACAATAGCATTCCTAGCTTCCATGTTCACTGGTTCACCAGTTTTTTTAATGTGAGATCTAATCCACACATCAGCTCTACTTATGGACGATGGATCTACACTTTCTTTTTTCTAAAAGTAGAATAACATTAAATTAATAAACTGACATGTATAAAATAATGTTAAATAATGCTATAGTTAATTAACTTACCATGTCTTCGGTCTTTCTAGCCATTCCCCTACGACCGGTTGTATGCGGAATTTGAGTGTACCTAAGGGCTGAATATTTCTCACTTTTTTGCTGAAAATGTTGAAAGATGCTAGAATTTAACAACCAAAATCATAAAAAGAAAAACTATCTAATATTTATAATGCAGGGTACATATGTATGGCGAGGATTGCAATTTATTTGAAAATCAATTCATCATGGTCATATACTTATTTGGTATTATTAATGCTGGATAACTCAGTGACATATACAGCATTCCATATCTATTAATAATATTTAATGATTGAACTAACTTGCAAAGTGTTTTTTTTACTTCATTTAAAATGTTCCTGTGCTTGTCATAACGCATTTGTATTTTGTACTATAATAGGTTCCTGCAGCTAATACCTAAACAGGAACCCTCAGCATCCATCAACACTTGGAATTCACTTCTAAAGAAATTTATCGGTTGCTAACTATGTAGATGGATTTGCAGAAACATGCCAGACGAGTTCAGTAGGAATGATTTACCTTAAACTCCGGACTTGTTTTCGCCTTCACAAACTTCCTCCAATCGGTTATGCTTTTTATGTTCGTAGGTTTCATTTTAAGTCTTTCCTCATCGTTCTCCGCTTTTTGCAAATTTTGAACCAATTTGCTTTTTGACAATCTCCAAAGTACTCCCATTTGTTAAAATATAGCTTTTCTTTGCCATTCCTGTTCCAGTTTAAATCTAATCGGCAACAATACATCAAAACATGATATTAGTAAAATTTATTTAATTTAAATACGACAGATTTAATTAAATCTGAAAGGTTTTCTAAAGTTATTAAAGGGCAATTTCAATTTATAATTGGCAAGAACTATTTTTCAATTTATCCAGAAGTTATTAGATGGAAATTTCAATTTATAATTGTCAAGACCATGCAATATTAGAAGTCATTTTCAAAACATATTAGAGTCAGAATGTTAAATAATAGATGCTTGCTTCGTACCAGAACCGACTGCCACAAAACTTCTTTTAACTCATCACTAATATTCCTCCAATCATCAATGGTGTATGGAACCTGCTCCCGCACAAGCGGTCCAAGAAAAGAGGATAAATATACCGACCCTTGCCCTACTGGTATACCTAGATCATTGAACTCAACTTCAATTCGATCCTGACTGCATGACGGGAGTCCTTTTGCTTTTGCTGGACCTCTACCGCCTCTTTTCCGAGATGTACTTCCGATATCAGCTTCACTTTGTTTCCCAATTTCCAGCTCGACATCAGCAGTTTGTTCAGGACGGGTTTCATTTTCTGAGCGGAGTCCTTCATTTGGGTCAGAGGGGATATCATCTAGTGGTTGTTCATCTTCTTCATTGTGAACAGTGGCTTGCTTCTTAGCATTGTCTGGTTGTTCTTCTATTTCATTTATACTAGCTGGAACTTTACGTTTTCGCTTTGACTGTTTGTTCTTACCTTTAACTGCTTGTTCTTCAGCCTTTCTCTGCAAGCGGGTACGTACAGATGTTGTAGACATATTTTTCTGCAAGTGGCAGAAAACACAGTATAAACCAAAAAAGCACATGCAAACAATAAGCAGCGATAAATATTAACAAACAACACTTAAATATCATCAACATGTAGCTGAAAAGAGATGTGGCAGTTTGCAAACCAAACAAGCAGGCCTAAAAGCCTTGAGATGATGAACAGATTTGTAATTTTATGAGAAAATGTACATGTAAAGCAAACAGAATTGATAAGAACACTACTCATTATCAAGCAATATATGCAAACAGAATTGATAAGAACAGATAATGCTTTGTCTCTGGAAGTATACAAAGATCAAAACACAAAGAACAAAAATTGAATGGTACATGCATTTGCAATGGATTAGAAAATTAAATGGTGCAAACTAACAGCCATTCGCAACATTAAAAAAAACCAAAGCATTAGTGCAGCAAATGAACAACAATCACTAAAGAAAATCAATACAAGTTCAATGAAATTTCCAAATAGCCCGGATTTAATATATAAGTTCAACCATCACTAAAGCAAATGAACAACTATGCTCAAGTAGAACATATAATCTACTCAATTATGCCCTCACAATCCTCTCTAACATAGCAAACATCTTCATCATCCGCTTCAGTTATTTCATCTTCCACCACTTGAATATCTTCCTCGATGCAATCGTGCTCCTCTATATCATTAAAACTTCTTGATGGTGCTTTCATTACAACGTACCAATTAGAAACATCGTTCTCTCTTGAATAAAATACTTGTTTTGCTTGAGATGCAAGTATGTATGGGTCTCGTGAAAATGATGCTTGATGTAAATTAACAAGAGTGAACCCATCATCATCAACTTTTACTCCATTTCCTTTATACGTCCAACGACACTTGAAAACTGGAATATGAAACAAATGATAATCTAATAAAATTATATCTGTCAATATTCCATAATAAGTGACCACATCAACCACTTAGGACATATCTTTAGCACTTGCTCTACACATAGTAGTTGCATCAAAAGTCACCCCACAATTCTGAGTTTCTCTCCCTAAATCTTTTACATGAAAACGTTGCTCGTTGATGATATATCCTTTGAAAGACATGGCATCATCCTTCGGACCATAAGCAATCCATTTTAACATGTCATTATGATCCTTGGAAGTAATAGGTATCTACAACAAATTTCATTTAGCATGTAAATTTATATAGTAATATTGATAGTTGAATGAAAATATATTTGAAATCTAACTAACCTTCCTTTTAATCCAATCGACAAAAATTTTTGTATGTGTTTCCCAAAGTAAGGTCGCATTTTTTGTCATGCGTCGGTCTGAATTTTCTAATTCCTCCAAATGCAAACTAGTATTGAACAATTGATTATAAGTTATATATAACATTGCGAACACATCAAAATATTTAAAACAATATAACATAAACTTACTCTATAAACGGTTCCAGCACGGCCATATTCATTAACACAGCTAAATGAGCACTTTCTTTCTCATTAACTGGCAATTTAATTGTCTTCGATACTGAAATTGGACGTCCCTCTAATATTTACTACTTTCATAATCTTCATTACGAGCTCCTTTCTCCTCTATATGTCCTGATTTCTTCAAAAATTCATTGAAAAACAACATGCATTCTGTTGCAAGATACGATTCTGCAATACATCCCTCTGGTCGTGCATAGTTTCTGACATAATCTTTGAGTGTCTTCATATATCTTTCGAATGGGTACATCCTTCGAAAATGAATAGGTCCACACATTTGTGCTTCTTTTCCAAGATGAATGGATAAGTGTATCATTATATCAAAGAAAGATGGTGGAAAAAAAATTTCAAGCTCACATAAAACGTCAATAATTTCAACATTGATTTGTTCTACCTTCTCTCTATCAAGAACACGTTGACATAATTTGTTGAAAAAAGAACATAAGCGAATTATCGCTTTTCTTGCCTTCTTTGCCATGAACCCTCTCGATGCTACTGGCAATAAATGTTGCATTAATACATGGTAATCATGTGACTTCAATCCACTAATTTTGCAATCCGACAACGAAATCTGATTTTTTAAATTTGAACAGTAGCCATCCAGTCCTTTGAAATCATACGGACTTTTGCAAAATATTTTTCTCTCGGATTTTGACAACATATATGGAGCCGGTGGAAGATATGTTTTATTCCCACGAGGTTGTGTATGAAGCTCACTTTGAATTCCCTAATCCTCTAAATCCTTTCTACAGTTGGTTCCATCTTTGGATTTATTTCCATGCAACATTGTGCCCAATAGGCTTTCACCAATGTTCTTCTCCACATGCATCACATCTAAATTGTGACGTAATGGAAGTTCCTATGAAAACCAAAACAATAATGCATTATTGGGTTTTTATTATATTCAAACAATGAAAAATAAATAAATTAACCACTAACCTCCCAATAAGGCAAATCAAAGAAAATTGATCGTTTTTTCCACCTTGATAGCTCTACTTCTGTAGAACTGTTAGTATCATCATATTCATCTTCTTTATCATAGACATGCTTTCTCTTCTTACTTTTCTCCTCTATTCCTTTTCCAAAATCATTTGGATAATCCTTCAATAATGCATAGATGTTTCTCCCAGAAAGCATTCTAGGAGCACCATCTGTCTCTATGGTATTATCAAACAATGCCTTTTGTTTCCTCCGTGAATCTGAAGGAGGTAGAAATCTTCTATGACCCATGTAGGAGAACTTTCGACTATGTTTCAACCAACGAGAATAGGTATTGACACCACATAATGGGCAAGCTTTTTTCCCTTTCACACGACATCCAGCAAGATTTCCATAAGCCGAAAAATCATTAATCGTCCATAACAAAATTGCATTCAGTTTAAATAAAGTTTTACTAAATGCATCATAAGCAGTAACTCCATTAGACCACAAGTGATGCAAGTCTTCCACCAAAGGCGCCAAATATACATCAATATCATTCCCGGGTTGCTTCGGGCCTGGAATAAGTAAAGTTAACATAATATTTTCTTTCTTCATACACAACATAGGCGAGAGATTGTATGTCACAAGCATTACCGGCCAGCAACTATATTTCGAACTCAACATGGAAAATGGATTGAATCCATCTGTAGCAAGACCAAGCCTAAGATTGCGTGGATTAGATGAAAAAGATTTATACTTTTCATCCACCATTTTCCATGTCATAGAATCCACGGGATGACGCATTTTTCCATTGTTACTTTTATTATTAAAATGTCGTCTTAATTCTTCAGCCATCTTTTGAGATCTATACATTCGTCTAAACCTCGGAATAATTGGGAAATATCTCAATACTTTAACTGGAACACCTTGTATAACCTCTTCAATATCTTGATTTTTCTTCCATCTCGAGGAACCACATTTTGGACAACTTTCTAAATTTTTGTATTCTTTTCTGAAAAGGAAACAATCATTCTCACAAGCATGTATCTTTTCAAAACCCATGTCGAATGCTTTAAGAAATTTCTTGACTTCATATAAGGTTTTGGGAAGCACGTTATCCTTCGGCAGAAATAGATGTTGCACAGCTAAAAGCTTATCAAAACCACTATCGGATAAGCCAGTCTCGCATTTAAGATTGCACAAGACGGTGATGGCAGATAATTTTGTGTGATCTGTGCAACCAGGATATAATGGAGTTTCTGCATCTTCCAAGTTCTTGACTAACTCATCCTCTTTTCTTCGAGAATCAACATCGTCTTTATCATCATCAAAAAAATCTTGATTCAAAAAATCTTCATCTTCATAGTGAATCATCTTGAATAGTTCATATACGTCAAACGTATTTGTTTTATTCTCTACATTTATCTCTTCACCATGGTTAAACCATACACCGTCAATGTATTTAGGATCCATTCCTTTTATAACTAAATGTTCAACGATGATTTGGTCATCATGACGACTAAGATTCCGACAATCCTTGCAAGGGCATAAAATTTTTTCTACACTTCTTACATTCCTCTTTGCGGCATGCACGAAATTCATTGCTCCTTGTCGGTATTCTATACTAGTTCTATGAAAAAAGTAAAAAAAAAAGTGAGCTTTAGTATTAGATTATATGTTCTAATTCTCAAAATACGTATTAAGTTAATCATGGTTTTATCACCTGTTTAAAAAAACCCAGCCTTTTTCCATTATCGACATTTGAAGGCAAATAAGTTTCCAATCTTTGACGTATAAATTGGTTATCTGTTGTAATCAAAAAAATAAGTAGACGTTGAAGTACAAATACTTGTAGCACTACTGCATATAACCATGGTGGTTTAGTAGACAAAGGCAAAGAATACTTTTCCAAAAATATAAATTTTACACTTATATTTTGCATTTAACCTCAGATTTACATGTATTTATAATTAATCCATGAATAACACCACACTCCTACCCACACATAACTTACCAAGTCACAACCCTCCAAACTGCTGCATAACAGTTACAGCTATCTGCCCCTCCTTTGTCAATCCATCCACAAACGCTGCACTTCAACAAACAACATTCCAGTCACTCCACTTCAACAAAACTTTTGCAAATCTCTGCACTTCACCATTACACACAGACCACTGAATAAACTTCCTCCTACCTATCACCGACAAACGCCGGTGCATTTCCGCTGCCACACATTGCTGCAACTTTCAAAAAACGCAGCAACCTCTCATCACCATACTACTCAATCCTCCTATTTTACTACTTCTCACAACATTGTTTAATTCAACCACTTCCATAAATATACTTCAACACTGCAATCACTCCCCACTCCACTATTAAACAATTCATTCACTCCTCACAACAACACAGTTTCATACCAGCCTATAACAATACCCACTTTCATCTCATACACACCACATTCATTCATATCACCAAAGACAATATCCACTTGCCGACATTCCTGTAGCCTGCTTCAATAACCATTCTACAACCTACTGACTGCTGCACTGATACAACCAACTGCACCATATTCACACACTACAACAGTGACCACTCCAACTACAAACCCCAAGCAACCACAGACCATCCTCCTTCCCATTTCTCCAACCTGCAACCTGTTCGCAACCGCACTTCATACTACAACTCAACAAAACATCAACAACCTAGCCTCCGCAGCAAACTACCAGAGACTCACGCAACATTCATCAACTTGCCCTCTGACATTCTACCACTCCTTACGAACACATACTCACATCCTTCCCCCAGCGTCCCCCCTCTTACCAAACCAACAGTCAACTTCACCGCCTCCTCTTCACTACCTCGCATCCACACAACTGACATATTTCCAGTGCCTGCCACTCCACAAAAGACTATTTATGCTCCAACATTTACCACTCTCAACCATCGAGCCAGCCAATACCCAATCGCAAACAAACCCACGACCTCCATCAATGCTACTTGAACCCACCAAATTCCCGAAAGACGCAACCTCAACCTCCTTTTAGAAAGCAACCATTGATTCACTAACCACTTCAACAGAACATTCATATACTCAAAGAAATCAAAGCAGATATCCCAACAGATCATTGCAATTAGGGTTAACTCAACCATTTCAGTAATAGTTTAGGAAAAAATACGAAAATAATATGCATTCAAATTCATATAAAAGCCAAATAGAATCACAAAGTCGATTTAAAAGATTCATACCTAAATATATCTAATCGATTTAAAAGATTCATACCTAATTATACCAAGATCTGCTGGCTGCCGCCACTCGATGTTGAGTAAGGGGGAAACGACGGAGTTGACGATGATACTTGAGTGCGATGAAAATTTAACACGATTAAAAGGGGAAATTTTTTTTCTGAAGAAGAAAGCAAATTAGGGACGAGAATTTTGTTAAGTACGAGAGTAAAATGATAGGTTACGTTTATTTAGTTCGCGCGAACTCTTTTTTTTAGAAGGGGGAAACGTGAATTATTTTTTGCCACGTTTATATTATTTGGTAATTTATTATTAGTTGCATTTACAATAAAACACCACCGATTTTTGCAACTATAAATGGTTTTTCTTGTAGTGTAACCAACCTTATGACTTCTTAAGCAATCGCTACACATCATGATTCATAATGCGAACTTGATATCTTATCACAATTAGGTTTGGTTCCAACTCCAAATCCTCCTGAATAATTGGCTCCACAATCAACAATTGGTCATGCACATACTTCCTCAAATGGGATACATGGGAAATATTATGGACACCCGACAATCTTTATGGCAACTCCACTCTATAGGAAAGTGGTCAAATCCTCTTTATTATTTGAAATGCTCCAACATATCTTGGCACCAACTTCTCAGCTTTCCCAAACTAAACAACTCCTCTAATCGGGGAAATCTTCACAAACACAAAATCTCCAACTGGAAATTCCAAATCTCATCGCCTCCAATCTGCATAGCTCCTTTGTCGATATAGAGCTTCTATCATCCTCCTCTTGATCACTGCAACCTCCTATGTAGCCTCATGAATCATATAAGGTCCAAGTATTAGTTGATCCCCATTTCCCACCCAACACGCTGGTGACTTGCATGGTCGTTCATAAAGAGCTTCCTAAGGTGCCAAGCCAATGCTTGCTCGATAACTTTGTAAGAAAATTCCACCAAGTGCAGATGTCTTCCCATGATCCCTAAAAGTCTAAGACACATTCTCTCGACAAATCCTCCAAATTTCGATTTACTCTTTTCATTTAACCATCCGTTTGGGGATGGTAGGCTATGCTCAAACTTAGTTTTGTTCCTAAAGCATTCTAACGCTTTCCAAAACAAGCGTGTAAAGATTGGATCCTGATCTCATACAATGCTTACTGGAACTCTATGCAACCGGATGATCTCTCTCGTACAAATTTCTATCAATGTTGATGTAGTCATTGTTGGCTTTATCGAAACAAAATGAGCATTCTTTGTTAGCGGATCCACAATGATCCACATACCTTCATTTCCTTTCCTCGATCTGGGTAAACCCTCAATGAAATCCATTGATACTTGTTCCCACTTCAAGTTTGGAATCTCCAGTGGTTGTAACAGCCCAACGTTTCTCTAATGATCTCCTTTGATCTGTTGGTAATTCGCACATTGGCTGACATAGATTGATACATCCCTCTTCATTCTAGGCTACCAAAATTCTTGCTTCATATCTAGGTGCATGTTTTAACTCTAAAACATAAATTCATGGCATTCCATCAAAACTAACTATCTAAACCTATCAACATCACGAATGCATAAAGTCCCATTCATCCTCAAAATACCCCAGCTATCCACCTCAAAACCTGAATTTTGACCTTCTTCAACTTCTTGGATGAAATCCACCAGAAGACTATCTTCCCTCTATTTACTCGCAATCCTCTCCAGTAGAGTCGGAGTAACCGAGCCAAAATCACATTCCTGCTCAAAGAATCCGCCACCGCATTTTCTTTCCTAGGCATATATAAAATATCCAAGACATAAGCTACTCCAAATTCCAACCACAGCTACTGCCTTATATTCAGTTCCTTTTGAGTGAATATATACTTTAGGGACTTATGATCCATAAAGAGATCAAACTTTTCATTCAACAAGTAACGCCTTCACATCTTCAAGTCAAACACTACAGGCTGCTTGCTAGCATACACAATGATTCTTCTATGCTACATCAAAACTGCACCCAATCCCACTCCGCAAGCATTAGTATGCATAGTCAACCCTTTCCCTCCACCTGGAATAGTCAAAAATGGAGCACTAGTCATCCTCTTTTTCAATTCATCGAACGCTTCTTTATACTTTGGAGTCCAAACAAGCTTCTTGTCCTTCTTCTTCAACTTGGTTAGGTGAGATGCGATCTTGCAGTAGTCCTGGATGAATCTCCTATAAAATTTGGCATACTAAAGAACTTCTGACCTTTATTAGAGTTTATGGTCTCTTAAATCTTGAACCATCGCTACCTTTACTATGTCAATTGAATTGTCATTCCTCAACACATGTCCTAGGAACCTTACTTTCGACTGCCGAAAGTGATATTAGAAATTTTTTCCTTGAAAACACGTTTCCTTAATGTTTCTAACATAACTTCCAAATGTTTTTTGTGCTGTTCCTTCATCTTAGAATAAATAAGAATATCGTCTATGAAGACTAACACGAACTTATTGAGAACATCTCTAATAATGCGATTCATTAGGTCTAAAAAAATAAGCAGGTGCATGGGTTAGCCAAAAAGGCATAATCAACAATTGAAAGAAAAGGTCTGGCCTTCTCAATGCTATTAGGAGAGTACTATTCTCCACTACCCTTAATTAGTGAAACCCTGTAGCAAGGTGCATTTGGGAAAATACTCAACCACCGTGTTGTTGGTCAAAAAGGTCGTCTATGCAGGGTAATGTATACATATCCCTGTTGGAACTCGACTAACCCATAGAGGGAGAAATGGGTGAATTTCAAAAAAAATTACTATTTTGAATCTTTAATGGGCCTAAGAAGTCTAAATTTATGTACAACTTTTCTAAATTTGATTTAAATAAAATCATGTATTTTATTTAAATTTACAAATAGTAGTTTGAGATTTGTTTAATTTTGGTTTTGTTTATATATTTGTGTGTGTGTCTATATATATATATATATATATATATATATATATGTATGTATGTATGTATGTATGTATGTATGTATCCTATAAATATATATATATATGCATGTGTGCATGTGTAATATAGAAATCCATGCAGAGTATAACATGCCCGTGTATAGATGTTGGAATTTGCATCGCAACGGACACATTAGCTTATTTTGAATGTATTGTATATTGTCAAATATGTGCGTAAATATATGACAATGAATTTCATGTGATTATTTTAAATATATATATATATATATATATTATGTATGCATAAAATTTACTTTTATCATTAAAATATTGTAGAAAAAGTATTTTTACTTATATGATAATATATTGAACCATAAATAACAATGAATATACGTATAAATATAAAAAAATTAAAAAATTCCTTTTATTTACAATTACCTGTTAGAAAATATACTAGATCTGGATTTCCAAAGGTTTTATTATTTAATATACATACATACATATATATTATATTTAATATATTATTCAATCGAGATTCAGCAATAACAAATTATCATAAAAGAACCATTTGAAAAAACTATAAATTTTATAATTTAAGAAAATTTAAAAACAAATTTTTGGACTCCGGAAATTTTTTTGAAATTTTCTCAATTAAAATAATATTTAAAATATATAATTATTGTAGACTCGAAATAAATATAATTATTAAAATTATAAAATTAAGTTATAAAAGCCTGAAACTTTTTCTGAGGTTTCTATAAACATATTTTGGATCTTACGAAAAATTACGAGAATTTTATAAATTTAAATGATATTTTTATTCATTAATTGTTTTCAGGTCCAAAATAAAATTAGTTTTTAAAAATATAATTTTAAGTTCGAAAAAAATGAAATTTTTCCTAAAAACTTCTGGCATGAAGGATGCATTTTAGAAAATATTAAATTGAAGTTAAGAAATGTTTATTATTATATATGAATTCCCTTCCTTTTGAAATATTTTTGATTCTTTAGATTGCCGATCTAGAATCTACGACCAATTACTGTAAAATAACTTTTGGTTTTGATTTGAATTCGATAAGAGAATTTTAGGATTGATTTACAGGAGGGATTCATCCATGAAAGAGGAAAGAGGGTGGCAGCTCAGAAATGAACTGAAAGATTTCTGACAAATTAGGGTTTTGAGACTGTTTATTTATATGGTAAGATAAGAGAGCAAACCACTAAATCTTAACCACACATCTCCAAAGCCTAACTGTTTATTCAAGCCACCTCTAACCCTAGCCATACAATGCCTACAACTCCATAATTTAATGGGTTGTTAGCCCATTTAACCCAAATTAAATATGTACAATCATATTTAACTCAATTTCTTATCGATATCTTATATCGACTGATATATTTACAACTAAATATATGCGATAAATTTATTTCTCATGTCATATTCAAATTTCATAATTAATATTTCATAAATATTAATTAATTTAATTAATTTATAATAATTATAAATCAATTAAATCGCTTGGTCTAAAGAGAATTAATTATTTCGGTTGTTTGACTCTTGGGTGTAAATTCTGTCAACGATCAACATTGAACTATTTGAGTGTCAATGTTCACACGTCACTTAGCAGGTGGTGTGACATTATGGCTAAATTTATCGCATACTAAACTTTGGTAAAATCCAATTCACTTTATTAAGCTTTACCCTTTTGTGATAATTTTTTATGACAGTTCTCTTCGTCAAAACTATATCGCTTTGAACTTATTGAATTTGTTATGGTCGTTATTCCAATATCGTCCATATTCAACTCTATAATTCAAACACAAAGTCCTTGGTTCATTAATGACAATTATTACTAATTGAACAACTCTAGTTAGAGATTTTGACTTTATGTTGACTTAAGTTGACCGTGATACTAACCCCATATAACTGAGGAGACGAACCCTCTCTTTAATAGTGTTTCACTTCCTATACTTCCACTCGACCTAACTATAGTCAATTGATGAATGTCGGGCCAAAATTTGACTATAATTAAAGCGGAGCTTCCACATTGAAGACCATAGTATTCTCAAGTCGAGAGAACTATGTAAATTTGTCACATCGATATTTTCTATTTGACCTTAGTTATATTAACCAACAGAAAACTATCGATTGATTTTTCCATAATTATCCAATAACTATCAATACATAAGCTCTAGATGCACCCAGTAGTCATGAGTAATACACTAGCCAACATATGGTGTAACGACCCATAATTTCGCTACTTCGAAAATGAGAGATTTCATTTATTTGTAAATTTAAAAGATTTAAAACTTAAATAAATATGTTTTATATAATGAATAATTATATATTCTTATAGTTGATGAATTAAATAGTGTAAATTTGAATTTTAGAACAAATCAACAAAAGTTAAGTTTTGTTAAAAATAAGTAAAGGCTTAAATAAATATTTTTAAATATTTATTTGATAAGTTAAATATTATTTAAAACATCTAATAGAAATAATAAAAGCATATTGAAAGATCTAAAAGAGTATTAATAATCATTTTACAAAAATAACTAAAATTTGTCGCATTTTGTCAATTTTGCATACATTGTAAAATTAGAGATTTTGATATTAATTAAATATGATTTTTAAATATAAAGAGATATATTTTAAGAGGGAATTAATTTAAAGGACAAAGATTTGTATATTTTTTGCCTCAAGGACGCGACCTCTATATTTTTACCACAAGGACAAACATTTTCTAATAATTATTCATAAGGACAAACATTTTCCAAAATTATTCATAAGGACAACAAAACTGCTACCAAGCTAAAAACTGATACCTAAAAACTGCTACCGATAACTACAAACTGATACCTAAAAACTGCTATAAATAACTAAAAACTGATACCTACAGAAAGTTGTCCTTCATGATAAAATATTGTAGCTATGTCCTTGAGGCTAAAAAGATGTGAAATTTTGTACTTGACAATAATTTCCTGTATATTTTAATTTGTTTAAAGAAGTAAAAATGTAAATTTTAAATTTGGTTTACATAAATGAATAGTTTAATTAAAACATCAAAATATGACCATAAAATATTTTGTCGAAAGTCAACGTTTTGTCAATTAAAAGTTGTCATAACGTCGTTGCACCTTTATTTTTTTCATATGAACATATATTCAAATATTATAAGTATTATTTAATTTACTAATCGATTTTGGTTTTACTAAACAATTTTAGAAACAATTAGCAAAAGTAAACACAAAAATACAAAACATGTCACATCAAATCCAACCAAATCTTTACTTTTTTTACTTAAATATTAAGCGATTAAGACATAAAGTAATGATGTGATAAGGTGATGGTAATGATGAAAAAGTAAGATAAAGTAAGGATATTATAGTAATTTTGTAAAGGGTTAGTTTTGTAATTTACCACTCTTTACTTTTTCTACAAATACCCATCCATTCTTCTCATTTTTTCATACAAACCATTCTCTTCTTCTTCTTCCTTTGTGCTATTTTAATGGCTTCTCTCTTTAAGAGAGGTAAGAGGGTTTAAAAATGTGGAGTGCTTAAGCACTAATCCACTTGTTACTCTCTAACCTCTTCTTAGTTCACTTCTTCTTCTTCTCTTCTTAAAAATGGCCTTAGGCCGTGAGTTTGGGACTTGATAGGGTGAGGACGTAAGCAATATGGAAGGGGAAGGCTATGGCCAAGAGAAAGAAGGGATGTGGGGTGGTGGCCGAGCACTTGGAAAAGGTGGAAGAATGTTTAGGTGGTTGTTTAGTAAAGCGTTGAATTAAATGAATGTTGGTAGGAAGTTCAACGTTCTGGTTAAAGGTGAGAAAATTCTCACTGCTTTTAGAAGAACATATTTTGATTTTTCTATAATAGTTATCTTATGATATATGCAAGTATACACCCATTTAAGATGTTTCTATGGATGTTTGTTTTATGTTTGAATAAGTAGCAAATGTTTATGGTTACGATTATTTATCATGTTGCTTATGTATATTGTTGGATCATAGGTTTTGATTGCTGACGAGACACAACAATTTATGAATCTACGACTATGATAACATCCAGACTCATCGGCTCAATATATGGTTTGTATAGTTATATAATTTAACAAGAGTCATCAAATGTATATATAAAGTCTAGTTTAGTGCTTTGTTAAAATCTTTCCTTAAGAATCAACATTCACATTCAAATAAACTTGCATGCATATTTTAATCAAAATCAAGTTTTCAAAAAACGCATGGAGCAAGCTTCAAACTCGGGTCACTATTTTGAAAGGCGAGCAGTCTAACCAAATGCGCTTCTCTAGTTTTTGATTAACAATAGAATTCAGTCGACTGAATACAGTCAGTCAGTCGACTGAACCTTTGCATTTTAACATATATATGCATGTTTTCAAATTCAGTCTACTAAATGATCAAAGTCAGTTGACTAAAATTTTCAACTGTCGTTTTTTTATGAAAAGATACCTCTTTTCTAAATAGTTGTCTTCCTCCCCAAGGGTTGCAACCATTGCTATTCGTAGAGATCTCTTCACTAGTAGTTGCAAATTCTTAACTGCTATATAAATGCATGAATCTCAAGATCAAATTACTTCACTTACTTGCTTATACTTTAATCATATTTTCTGAATTAACTACTCTTTGGAATTCTTACGTTCATTGCTTACGTATTCATTTCCGTATTCTTCAAGCAATTTGAAACTTCCTAATCTTCATATACACACAGCTACACACATCATACTTGAGGGAAAGTTTATAGGAAGGGTGCGCTATAAACACACTTATTCGTGTTATCAGAACACAAAAGGTCAAACAATCATTTGTATTTGCTGAAGTCATGTTCTGTTGCTCAAGCGTGTGAAGACCTCTTCGGCTGTTGAAGCGAAATCCTAATCCGCTGCTCAGGTCCTTGTTCGACTGTTCAAGGATTTTATAGACCTGTTCCTCCGGGTTAAGTGAGGGTTATTGTTTTAGTGAAATTTCAAAAGGAGTCTGGGACTGGACGTAGGATGGAGCTCGGACTAGTATAAAAATCTCCGGTGTTATTTTTATTCTGCTTTTATATTCCGCACTATTTACTGTATAACTATCATCGCTATACTCTGTATTATCATATATCCAGATTACACGATCCATAGCACACTTTCATTTGGTATCGAAGCCCGAAATTCTAACGATCGTCACAACGTCATAGAATAATAAGTAGAAAACGATCCAGTCGAAATACAATAGGCAAAATCCCTGTAAGAGCCACCAGTGAGGACTACAAAAAGGTACTTTCTGATTTACAAATTTCAGTAAAAGATAATAATGAATTAGTTAGTATAATCAATAAAATTTCAAAGCTTAATTTTATTATTTTAGAAACGATGAAATCTGTTGAACCTGAAAATGAGAATTGATAAATGAAAAGTTAAATTTAGAAAGTCAACTTGGTGTTTTAAAGAACAATTTTATAATTGTTAAAGATTTTCTAGATGAACAAAACACCATATTTGAAAAAGAGAGAGAAAAATTTTCAAAAGAAAATTTCGATTTGAAAAGGCAAAATGATTTATTACAATCCTCTTTAAATAATTCAGAATCTCGAAATTCCCTTCTCAAAAATGAGAACCATAGGTTAAAAAACGAGAATTCTGAGTTAAACGAGAAAATTGATATTTTGAATAAAAGTAATATTTCTTTTGAAAATTGTTATTGTGACTTTAAGGCTAAATTGGATAAACTTAACACTAAAGTCACAAAATTTAATAAAGGTTAAAATGATTTAAACATGATTTTTTCTAGTTGTTGACCTTTAAATGATAAAAGTTATTTAGGACATAATAAAACAGATCGTAGAAATAGCACTAGACACGCTTTCATGTATAGTAAATATTTTAGTGCTAGTATTAGATTAAGAGAAAAGTCTAAATCTATTTTTTTATAGAAATTCAAATACTTCTATGACCAATAATGTTTATAATTTCTTTAGAAGTTCAAAATCATTGACGGAAAAATGAATAAAAATTATCTAAATATTTGGATTCCTGTTAATTGGAAAAATAGAGAAAAATACATTGATGATTATTTAGATATGGTAGTTAATAATGAAATTTATATTTATAAAGGTTCAACCACACCAAAATGGGTATGGTTTTCTAAAAATTAGGAAATTATAACAACCTTGGGTATCGCATGCTTTAAATATTAAATTTTTTCTGATACTTTACATTATAAGTTGTAGTTATTTTTTTTTATATTCTTCTATGTTAATACTTATGTGTAATTTATATCACAATATAAACTCTCCTTTTTGTCGATGACAAAAGGGGAGAAAGATATTGCTCTAACACTATTTGTAGGAATAAACCATGCAATCACAGATTAAGGGGGAGAAAAGATTAATTATTCACATGAATATATAGCATAGATTCACGGGAAGAAATCTATAGCACAATTACAGGAGTGTATCCAGTGAGAGAGATAAGATCAACAAAGCTTGTCAAAGATTGTTCGTAGCAAATGAAGTTATCATCATCAAAAAGGGGGAGAATGTTGGATCATAGGTTTTGATTGCTGACAAGACACAACAATTCACGAATCTACGACTACGATAACATCCAGACTCATCGACTCGATATATGGTTTGTATAGTTATATACTTTAACAAGAGTCATCAAATGTGTATATAAAGTCTAGTTTAGTGCTTTGTTAAAATCTTTCCCCAAGAATCATCATTCATATTCAAATAAACTTGTGTGTATATTTTAATCAAAATCAAGTTTTCAAAAAATGTATGGAGCGAGGCTCGAATTCGGGTCACTAGTTTGGAAGGCAAATACTCTAACCAAATGATCTTTTGTAGGTTTTGCTTAACAACAGAATTCAATCGACTGAATACAGTCAGTCAGTCGATTGAACCTGTGAATTTTAACATATATATGCATGTTTTCAAATTCAGTTGACAGAATGATCGAAGTCAGTAGACTGAATTCTACAACTATCATTTTTTTATGAAAAGACGGCTTTATTTTGAATAGTTACCTTCCTCCTCAAGGGTAGCAACCATTGTTATTCGTAGAGATCTCTTTACCAGCAGTTGTAACTTCTTAACTACTATATATATGCATGAATTTCAAGATCAAATTACTTCACTTACTTACTTATACTTAATCATATTTTCTGAATTAACTACTCTCTTGAATTAATACATTCATTGCTTACGTATTCACTTCCATATTCTTCAAGAAATTTGAAACTTCCTAATCTTCATATAAACACAACTACACACATCATACTTAATGGAAAGATTATAGGAAGAGTATGAAGTCATACTTATCATTTGTATTTGTTGAAGTCATGTTCTGCTACTCAGGCGTGTGAAGTCCTCTTCGGCTGCTGAGGCGAAATCCTGTTCCACTGCTCAGGTCCTTGTTCGGCTGCTCAAGGGTTGTATAGACTTGTTCCTTCGGGTTAAGTGAGGGCTATAGTTTTAGTCAAATTCCAAAATGAGTCGGGGACTGGACGAAGGATGGAGCTCCGAACCAGTATAAAAATTTCCTGTGTTATTTTTATTCTACATTTAGATTCCACACTATTTACTGTATAACTATCATCACTACACTCTATATTATCGTATATCCATATTACACGATCCATAGCACACTTTCATATATACCATAATTATGTCAGTGACAAATGTTTACTCGATTATGTTTATTTTGATTTAATAATCCCTTTGTTGATAAGACTATATTTTAGTGATATGATATATTTTGAAAAAATAAGTCTCTTTTCAATTAGAATGAAATTAAAGTTAAAATAAAAGAGAATTTGAAATATGAAGTGAAATGGGTTCGAAAAGGATAGTTAAATTGAAATTGAAATTGAGACGACTAGTAAAATTGGAATCGATTTTGCAAATTGAAGTTGAGATTAAGGATGAATAGAAGTTTAAGTTGAAATTAGATTTGCAATCTAAGTTTTAAATGTGTTTAATTTGTAGTTAGATTTGAAATTGAATGGAAATTGGAATTTAAAATTTAATAGTAAATGATAGGAATAAAACAATATCATAATATGGTAATAGTGAAAATATATTTTAAATACTTTAAAAAGTGGAAATATTGAATTAAAATGATTTTTTATGATTTTATAAGTGATAAAATCCATTTTGAATAGATTATTTCAAGTATTGAAAAATAAGTTAAAATTAAACGCGTCGCGTAACGGTAGTTCGTGATTTCACGCAGAAAAGTTCAAATGAGTGTATAGAGTGAAATATAGTTCGGAATTCTTCGAGATAAGAAAATTCCGAACAATTATATCCATATCTTCTAAAAGAAGAAGCAAAATCAACATTTCGTTGAATTGATTTTGAATTAAGTCCAAATCAATTTTCAAGAAAAATCCCGCTAGTGTAGTTAAATGAACATAACAGGAAATTTGCTTAAATAAACGTTTTATTTATGGAAAAATATGGATTAAATTTTATAAATCCATTTAAATAGTCTAAAAGAGATTTGAAGTGGAAAATATGAATTTTCAAATATTAAAAAGTGTTTTAAATCAATTAAGCTTATATAGCACTTTCTGTTGCACTTTTATGCTGCGAATGGCATGACTTTTTAAACATGAGTTTAAACGTAATGATTTTTCCCAGAATCAATTGTGAATATTTTTAAAAAATAAAATTAAGCATTTGAAAGATAATTTCGAATCTTTATAATCAATTCTAAAATAAGTTGATAACCGAGTATGTAGAAAAGACCAGTACATTTGTCCTGCCTGTGAGATCCGGGAAGACAAAACAAGGTGTTTAACTAATGTTAGGGATGGAGCAACCAGTGCCCTGAACTTACCTGGCCTATGTTTTCATTTCTTAGGCGAGGGGTGGAACAGATCGAAAGGAAAGCCCGGATGCTATTAAATAAAAAGATTGTATTGATTTCCAAAATGAAAGAAGATTGGTATTATCCAAAATTTAAGCAATCTCCAAAATGAATGATTTCTATGATTCCTTTTACTCAAAAATATATGCTAATATTGATTTTAGGGTTTATCGTAAATGATGCCTTAAATAACATTGTTTTTGACCCGCCTAAAAGTTAAGGAATTTGGATCGGGAGTTAAGTGAGGAAATTTGAGATATTATCCAAAGTAAAAGAATGAATTACTTAGAATTATTCTAAATCAAAAGAAAGAGATTTCGAAATCATATGAAAAGAATTAAAATGAAAAGTGACTTAATAAATCATATATACTCATATTCACTTTTTATCGATAATTGTATTTCCAAAGAACCGGGCATTAGATTTGTTTGATTAAGTTCATCATCATAGGGATTCTCGCTTTGTGAACAGTGATGAAGCTTAGACTCTTACCCCTACATGTCCTTAGTGTGAAAGGGTTGGTTGATAGTCGAGAGGCTTGCCGTACAAGTAAATCCGAGGTACCACATGTAATCACCTCTATGTTGAAAAGTAGGAGTACCCCCATGTTGTAAAGCAGAAGGGTGGCGGGATGGTTATAAAGCCTATCGAGACGGGTCCGAAAAAACCCATTTGTTACATTTAGAGAGTGTTACATACTCTAGTCTCAACGAATACACCGATATCCAGACTCGATGCATCTTGATTAGGAACATTTGAAATGGTATATTTGTTTTATTGTGATAAATTACTCATGGTTACAACACTTTGTAACTACTATAACAAAATATGCCATTTATAGATTTTCGATTAAATATACTTTTAATTAAATTAATTAATTAATATAACCACATTATATGAAGTATATGATAGAAAGAAACACCTTTATTATGAACAAGATTGTTCAACGAGTTAAATATATGTTACAAATTACATAATTGTGCCTAGAGCATACCCCTTACTCTATCAATCCCTAGTCTGCTTATTTAACTCTCGGGAACCCACACAAAATCTTAGTGGTCCATTAGACTTTGCTACAAAACTATAGCTACTCCCCAACTTGAATGACTTGGTCTAATCAGTCCTCTTCTCAACAAGTCATCAGTTTGATTTATTAGTTGCTTCCTCTCCCTCAAGCCATTTTATGCATAGGTTGAATAATGGGTCTCGCACAGGGAATCAAGTCTATACGAAACTTAATTTCTCGATGCTGAGGTAGACTGTTAATGTTACTCAGTTACTTTTCTTGGGTACGAGATATTAATTATTGAGTTTCTTGAATTGGAACCAAGTGAGACTTGTACTAGGAAAAGATTGGCCTGAATGCACCATTTAACACATATGTCTCGTTCGGACTAAACGCACTATTCGGCATCCTTCAGTCGACCATCATCACTCGGCTAGGGTGGCTTGGCATTTGGTCATTCGGCATAAATGCTATAGTCGCGTACCGCTCAGCAATAAAGGGACGATTATATGGCTTGGTGAGGAAGGCCGCGTAGTTAGATGACCTCTCGCTTGGCCTTGATGAGGGGATCGACGCTCGGTCTTAGAGAGGGAGACGTCACTCAGCCAACACCGTTCGGCAATCACCATTCAGCCACTAAAGTTAAAGGTGATATGGCTCGGTCTAGATGATCAGGGAAGGGCGGCTCGGCTTGGGTGGTTCGGTCGAGGAAGCACAGACACATGTCGCTCGGCCTAGATGGTCGGCGCATGTCGCTCAGTGTGGAACGTTCGGCACACATCGCTAGGTGCATTCTAAAGAAGTTGGTAGGTTATCAAGACTACACCAAAGTGATGTGGTCAGCATGATTTTGCTTCGAGTCAACCCACCATTTGCTTCAAGTACTTTGAGGTCTTACTTCAAGGCAATTGCTAAGATGATCACCGGTCGGCCACGATGGCTTGTGGTTCCTGGATCGGCCGATTATCGTTATACATTTTTCGACCAGCATTTCTCGATTGGCCTGTCTCGTTTGGCATGCCTGGCTCAGTGCGTAGAAGTCACCTACTATGGGCCGGGATGCCTTGTTCCTAGGCCCGTGAAGGAAGTCCAGCCTACCTTCGCCTATAAATAGAGGGGTATGGGGCAGTGAAGGGGGACCATTTTTCGAGAACACTGGGGAGACTCTACCGTTTTCAAGACTTATTCCTTTTAAGTTAGAACTTGTATTCAAGTTGTTAGTGTATGGATTGTATCTGTATTCAATTATTTGAAAAGGCAATAAAGATTAAACTCAAAGTGGACGTAGGTAGTTACGTCGAACCACTATAAATCTAGTGTTCTAGTTTTTGCTAGTAATTCTGCATATACTCCTCTATTTTAATTTTCTATCTTCATTAATCCCTCTACACAAATCTTTCTTTGGGTGTTAATGACCAATTTTGGTGCTTTCACTGAGAAAAATATTCTCAGGTTATTACGATCTACTTTGTAGCTATTGGATTGAAGAAATCCCCATAAGAAGATCCAAGTCATTCACAGGAAGTCCTTTGATTCTACTCAAAGTTTCTAGCAATAACTCTATAATGGGAAGACCTCATACTGGATCAGCCTCTCACAATGCGAACGTCCATAAGACTGCTAGTGTTCAACAAATAGGACCCAGCAATCAACATGCTAATCTACGCGTTGGAACCACCGCCCAAAACCAAATGGAAGTAGTCACTAGAACAGAGTTCAACGAGTTGATGATAGAACTCATGGAAAGCAGGAGACAACTTAATGAGCAGATTCAAGCTAACGCCGACCTCATGACTCAGCTTACTCAACAACAACATCAAAATGCTGAAGGAAGTCCCGCTTTCTACTCCTCGTCCGACAGCTCTGCTTCATCCGATGAACCTCCCAGGCGTAGGCGTCGTAGGACCGAAACATCCCAAGCAGGTGTTTCTGGTCGATCAACCCCCCTTACTTACACCTCGAAAATCACACCCAAGCTGGAGCAGGAGACTTAGGATCTGGAGCACGAGTGGAAGCTGGACGGCCAGCTCACCAAGGTCCTAATGAATCTGGTCCCCAGGGTACATGTGTGGTAGATCACCAATAGAGGAGACACCAACCAAAATGGTCT
Organism: Allium cepa; assembly: GCA_030765085.1. NCBI lineage: Eukaryota > Viridiplantae > Streptophyta > Magnoliopsida > Asparagales > Amaryllidaceae > Allium > Allium cepa. The sequence goes on from CM060945.1 coordinate 153,908,210, forward strand.
CATAGTATAGATTCCAACTTTCCATCTTCCATACAGAGCGAAGACCTATCGGCTATGGTCAAACAGCTGATGGGAGAAAATCAAGGCTTGGCTAATGATGATTGAGGGATATCCAGGAGTCTTACTCCATTCATAGATACTATTTTACAAGAAGAGCACCCCAGAAAGTTTAACATGCTAACTATTCCGGCCTACGAAGGGAAGACTAATCCCCGACAGCATGTAATGAGATATTAATGGATGATGGATTCAGCTAGAGCAAATGATGCCACCAAGTGTAGATGCTTCCCAATAAATTTATCTGAAATTGCTACCATGTGGTTCACCCGATATCCTCCGCGGTCTATCTTCAACTTTGATGAATTAGCAACGAAATTTGTGGAATAGTTCAGGATTCATGCCACTTGTCCCAAAGACATGATGTCCTTGTCCAGTGTGTTCAGGCTCTAGGGGAGTCATTAAAGGAGTACTTGTAGAGATATCATGTTGCGGCTACTGAAGTTAGAACCCAGATGACATTGCCATTCTGATGGCTTCATGCAAGGGGTAGATCCAGGTTCGGAGTTTGGCGATTGGCTAGCAGGAAAGCCTCCGACTACACTAGAACATTTTTATTCAAAGGCGCATCAGTTCATAAGCAGGGAGGAAGCTAGGTGGACAAGGCGAGACAATGCACCAGGGCCTGGCAGGGAAATTATGAGGAGCGGCATTGCTGTAAAACAATCCGGTGATAACTCAGGGAAGGTCCAGGTCAATGTCCTGAATAAGCCAGAGCAATCTAAAGGATCCAGAGGAGGAAATCCCGGAAAGAAAAGGGAAGAAGGAAAGTGGAAACCAAGGATTCCAACTTACAACGAATACACTCCTCTGAATGCATCTCTGAAAAATATCTACCTATAGACTTGCAATACTTTTCAATATTGAAAGCCACGCCCAAAAGAGTCCACCGAGGAACAGAAGTGGACCGGGAAGTATTGCCGCTTCTGTGAGACTTACGGGGACAATTTCGAGGAGTGTAGTCACCTTCATAAACACGATAGTCAGTGGGCCTCACCCTACAGATAAGAATTGGTAAGAAATGGAGAGATATGCAAGTTCCTTAAAGCACGGATATTTTGAATGTTGCTAAAATATGGAGGATGGGTCCCCAGCTTAACGGTAGTGAACGATGACGGACGATATAGTGTTCAGGAGCAGAGATGTTGATCAGGTGGAGGCTCCTACCGTTGACCCGATGGTCATCTCCACAATGATCGGGCCAGCATTTGTGAAAAAAAAATTGATTGATTATGGAAGTTCTGTTAACATCATCTTCAAAAAAGCAAATGACCAGATGAAGATGGAGATAAAGATCTAAAGCCATCTAAAGTTCGTATCCACGGCTTTAATGTTGCACCTACTGATGCAGTGGGTTTTGTTGAATTTCCAATTGAACTGGGACAAGATGAACATAGGAGGGTGTGAATCCTACCTTTAATCATTTGGGATGTCGATTCTCCATACAATGTGTTTTTGGGTCGACCGGCCCGGGCAGAGTTTAGGGCAGCTTTGGCCCTATGGTGTTTAAGATTGAAATTTTCGACAGACAAAGGAGTTAGTGTTGTGCATGGCGATTAGGCGACTGGTCATGCATGTTATATGGCAGACCTGAGAGAGGCCTCGCAAAGAGAGAAAGGAAAGGTTGTGGACAGCTCCATCCGCACCCGACTCACTGAAAATTGACAAGTAGTGCCCGAGCCCTGGCTCGGGCAACATGATCGGATCTTCGAGACATAGATCCAAAAGATGATGATGAGGAACCCAGGGAGGCAAAAGCAGCATCGGCTGAACTGACGATTGACATTCCGGTCATCCAAGCTGACCTATCGCGAGTACTTAAGATTGGATCACAACTCAACCCCTCGATGGCCGAGGATCTCATTGATTTCCTTCGAGCGAATCTAGATATTTTCGCTTGGACGCATTCTGATATGTGCGGGATTTCTCCCTCCATTACGATTCATATGTTGAACATAGATCTAAGATATGTACCAGTAAAGAAAAAAAGGAGAGGCATGGACCCGGGGAGGTCCGTTGCTCTTAGAGAAGAGGTGGACAAACTCAAAGCCATTGGGTTCGTCCGCGACGCCCTCTATCGTGAATTGGTGTCTAACTTTGTGCTAGTGAGAAAAGAAAATGGGAAATAGGGAACGTGCTAGATTACTCAGATCTGAACAAAGCAAGCACTAATGATAGTTTCCCTTTACCCAGAATTAACTAGCTGGTTGACTAAATGGTAGGACACGAGTTATTGTCATTTATGGATGCATACTCAGGGTATAATCAAATCCCAAGGCACATTCCAGACCAAGAGCACACTAGTTTTGTCATAAGCATTGGGTTGTATTATCACATAGTGATGCCTTTCAGATTGAAAAATGCGGGAGTAACTTATCAGTGCCTAGTGAATCGGATGTTTAAAGACCAGATCGGTAGAACAATGGAAGTCTATATGGATGACATGCTCATGAATTCCCAACAGTCAAAAGACCACATTCGAGACTTGGCGGAAATGTTTGATATACTCAGATATTACGGAATGAAAATCAATCTTTTGAAGTGTTCCATTGGCGTTGCGTCAGGGAAGTTTTTGGGTTTCATTGTTAATGCTCGGGGAATTGAAGCTCACCAAGAAAAGATTCAAGCTATTCAAGTCATACAAGTGCCCCGACCTATAAATCAATTACAAAGCCTGAACGAAAAAGTGGTCGCGCTGAGTCGATTCATATCCAGAGCCACAGATAAGCGTATTCCCTTCTTCGATGTAATAAAGAAAGGAAAGAGAAATTTTGAATGGACGCCCAACTGTAAGGATGCATTCCGAGCTCTGGCAAGGCATTTGGAAAGCCCCCCAGTACTGTCGAAGCCTGTAGACCATGAAACGTTGTCTGTATAATTGGTCGTATCTCAACACGCCGTTAGTACGGCTTTGGTTCGTGAGGAGGAACGAGTTCAAAAGTCGGTGTACCATGTCAGCAAAAATATGATGGGGGTAGAAAGAAATTATCCTAAAATTGAGAAGCTAGCCTACTGCTTGGTCATTGCATCACGCAAGCTTCATCCGTACTTTCAGGCACACTCGATCAGTGTTTATACCGATCAACCCTTGCGACAGGTACTCCAACGACCAAAAACCTCTAGAAGGATGTTAAAATGTAATATCAAGTTAAGTTAGTTTGATATTTCCTACCGACCATCAAAGGCCATACAAGGGCAAGCGTTGGCAGACTTCATTGCAGAATTCATTGTATCATACGAACCAAATAGTCATGATGTCATTCCCCCTATTCGATGGAAACAGTACACCGATGGGGCATCCAATGACCGTTGTTCAGGGGCTGGTTTAATTTATACGTCTCCTAAAAACTGATGAATTTGTTACGCTTTGAAACTCAATTTCTCAGCTACAAATAAAGAAGCCGAGTATGAAACATTGATTGCTGGCTTGAAATTTATCAGGGAACTTGGAGTAAAATTGGTTAAAATCTTTTGTGACTCACAATTGGTGGTGTACCAGGTGCAGGGGGACTATCAAGAAAAGGGTCAAGGACTTGCCCCATACCTTGTTCTGGCTCAAAGGCTATTAGCAGACATCGAATATTATGATATTTCGCATGTCCCACGTGAACAAAATAGAAAAGCCGATTCATTGGCAAAATTTGCAAGTATGCCATTTATGGATTTTCTATAAATATACTTAATAAATTAATTAACTAATATAACTACATTATATCAAATATATGATAAAAAGAAACACCTAAATTATGAACTAGATTTTTCAACGAGTTAGATGTATATAACAAATCACGGAATTGTCCCTAGGGCATACCCTAACTCTATCAATCTCCCACTTGCACTTCGGGTCAATTACAAATCTTATTTTAACTTCTCCAATCGGTTTCTCAAAACTGGTTGGATCAGTCTCTTTGTGAATGGGTATGCTATTATGTTTCAATTATCTACTCTGTCAATTAACTCTTTCTGACGGTGATAAATTTCTTTATCACGTGGAATAATTTGGAGTATGTCTCTCGACCTCTAATGAGCTCTAAGTTCTACTACGAACCATATCGCGACATTGTTTTCATATAACAATGTTATGAGATTCTCAACATTTAGAATCAGCTCAGTTATAAATTTGTGTACTTATAATTTTATATACGTAATTTTATTACGATAATATTCAAGGCATTGTACGTAGCCTTTATTCATTAAATAAGTCATAGTCTTTTATTTGGAACATTTTCAACTTAAAGATTCTTGGCTTGAATTTATTATTGACTTACTACACTCAATACGACTTATGAAGTTTGAGCTCGAATACTCCTCTAAAAGGAGTTTTTGTTTGTGTAAACAAATCTCTAGTATTTCATAAATATATGAGAACAATTCAAACAACCATTTAGTGATATCAGTTTGGATTGATATTGGCTTCATGTATCAAATACATAAACAAATCATGATATCGTAGACAACTCAACATGTATGATAATTCCGTTTGCCAATGTAAAGGAACAAATCTTACATATTCCATGTTAGAAAATTTAAGAACGTCTCCTTGCATATCATGTGGGACACTCCCGATATCTTTTATACTTATTATAAAAAATCATTTATTAGTCCAATGTTAAGTATTAAAACAACTAAGACTGATTTTAAGACAAGTACATTGTTAAAATCAACAGCGCGTTGTTTACATATATTTTAGAAATATCAATGTACCTTTTAATGTTCTTTTGAACACACGCTTCCACTATATTTTGATTAAAGATTAAACTATTTGATATCTCTATCAAAATACTTATTCGATCTTGATGATTATAAGTTGATACATTCGTATCATTTCTTGGATCATATCCAAAGACTCACAAACTCAATATCGCTGCCACTGATTTCGAGACATTATTGGTTAATATGTGTAAATAGCTTACTCTAACCGTTATTTAGAATTTTTTGTTTCGATACATATGTACCAAAACACTAGGACTTATCAAGCGATAATTTGTGAGTAAATCCAAATTGACTTGAACATGTTGAATATCGAATCTATTACGCTAATTTCAACAATTGAAATTTGCGATATTATTTTTATCAACATTTCTCATTTAATTCCAACTGCCTTAGTCTTACTCATGTGGACATGGTCGAGGTCGATGGATCATATCCCTTCAGTTACGACCACTAAAATCCATATTCTTTAGCGTGCTTCGAATTATTTTGGATTTTCACGTCATACCATATCATAGATTCAACACTCTTAATGGTTTTAATTAAACAACCGAGGATTATATATTCGACATTAATAAGAAACTCATAGTTTCTCGTAGATGTGTGAGAATACTTATTAGACATTGTAATGCTACGTTTGTTTAGGCTAGTTGGTTTCATTTCATCTCATATGATCACTTCTATCGATGGATCGTATCCAATTCCATTTCACTACCAATAATTCCTTAAATAAATTTCTTCACAATGAAGTTGGTATATCGTAAAACAACAATTGTTCTCAGTATAAATAGAATAGGGATTAATAAATGGTTTATGAATTTCTTCATTTATAAAACTGATTTTGTAACAACCCACTTTTCTGTACAGTTTAAGCTGACAATAAACTGCACATGTCAACCCAAAATGAACAAAAAGGCGGATTGTTAAGGGTGAAGAAGAAGAGAGTTGATAAGAATAAACTAAACAATAACATAGAATCTCACAATCGCAGAAGAACAATATATAATAGATAAGTACAGATCTTTATACAAAAAGAAACTGTAACTGTTAATGTGCATACAATCGTCAAAGTACAACAATCAACAAATCAATATGGACATATATAATAACTTGTCCTCACAAGTGCCTAATATACAGCATACACACATAGTGGAAAATAAACAAGTACGGGAATACATCTCTGTCATCCATATCGTCTCATGAGATCCATCATAACCTAATCTGAATCTGTAATACTCATTCTAACCAGAGCATTATAATAAAGTAACACCCGAGTCAGTCTGGAAAAACTAGCGTGAGAAAACGCACTCAATTTAAATTATTACCATTACCAAAATCCATTGAAAAACAAAGGTATCTCGTAAGACCACGCCACACATAAAAAAGACAGGTTTTTACCTTACGATAACCAAAAGCATTTTACACAAAAATCATGTAATATTATAATAGTGTCCAAGTACAAATACTTACAAAAATAGCCGAAATTGTTACATTAATTAAATTAGAGCATACTAGGCTCTACATCAAAACCGTAAGACACATATTGGATAATGGATTCCATACTATGACCAAGTAAGGAACTACCTCCGATGGGTGCATCTCTAGATCAATGCACCCGGTTCTGACAAGAACATCTTTTACCCTACCACACAGAACCAGCCTAGCACTTGATTACTAGTACCGAATATGTCATCATCCTGGTTTTCCAACCTTGATCGAGATCTCTCATGCACAACCAAATCCATAAATATAGGGTAATTTAGAAAGATGATGACATACCCTAATTGATGCGACCCACTTAGCCCTACTGCATTCCCTGTTTTAGTCATTTCCTATTTGACGAGGCTTGAGGTTACGTTTACCTTTTTGAATAGCACTCCCACTTGGAACGCTAACACTGCCTTCCAAGCAATGATGCAATGGTAGCATTCGTCCATACAAGTTGTTCTGGGTCTGAGCAAACCAATCTCTTAAAAGACCACCATCTTAAATACTCTCAAGATATCATAATTCGTGACGCTCAAATCGAATCGTAGTGGGTTTCGGATAGTCAAATCCAATTCCGATCTCTTCAAAACAATTAATGAAATTGGCTAGATTTGATAGTCGTTTATTTAACTATCAAATTGCACACATAAGCAATCCCTATGAAAATATTATAAATCTTTCAAAACATGAATTTCAAAATTATCCTTACAAAGATATATATTCAATCTCTTCCAATATTTCCATATTTGGAACCGATTTCAAATACTTAAATCCATAATAGGATATTTGAACCCATATCAACACTTAGAGATATTCCCAAATCCAACTTATAATCTATTACTTAGGAAAAATATTTCTATATAAATATATCATTTTGTCGCGAAAATATCTCCAAAACATTTTATCCAAATTCTTAGGAAAGTATTACAAGTCTTTTTCCAAAATCATTTCTAATATCCATAGTTAGTGTTATATTATGTATTTATCTGACAAATCTCTAGAATTTTATTAATCCCCTTTACAATTTCCAAAAATTATCGATTATACTTATTTATAATCTCGTGTAACCATTATAACTTCTTTATGAATTCAGATTCATTGTCGAAGTTTTTGTTTCTAACATTTCAGAAATTTCCTTAATTCCAAAATTTCATCATAAGATTTCTCTTACAAAACCATATCCATTATATAAAACCCATTTACAAATCTCGAAAGCAATCATAAATTAATTGCAATCACTTACTTTTGAACTATATATATATATAATAATAATAAATTACAAAGATACACTTAAATATTTATTTAAAATTTCAAAGCACTTTTAAGATAAACGTAAATAACTAATTCCAATTCATTTGTAAAATTTCTAATCTATTTACAAAACTGGTTTATAAACTTAGAATTCATTCCAACAAATTTAAGTATCTAAATAACTTACTTTTTGAAATATTTTAATCAAGTAAATAGTCTTTAAAACTACATAGTTTAGTAAATAAAAATTCTTTTTAAAAACTAATTTCACTTCTTGATATAAATATATTTTTAAATTCTAGTATAACCAATTTTATATTTATAAATCTCTCTCAATTTATCACAAATCAATTCACGCACCCAATTCATAATCCTCTTCCAAATTCCAAAATAGAATCCACTATTTCTTTTCTAACCTAATTTCCATATCTCGTTATAAATTCTCACTATGACTTTATATTTTCAATTTATCGAATGATAATCATTCACATCATTTATAAACATTAGTCATAAATTCCACAATCTCATTTCCATTTTATAACTGGTTTATATCACTAAAATCCATTTATAAATCGATTTCTAATTAAAATTCTATATATAAATCTATTTCTTAAATGATCCAAACTATATTCCGAAAACAACCAAATCTCGATTCCGACTCCCATTTCATATTTTTAAGAATCTTATTTAAAACCCATTGTTTAAAAATCCCAATTTAAAATTCTCTATTTGAAACCATATTACGAAATTACTAAATAAATATCCAAAAATCAAATTTATTTATTTTATCTAAATCTATTCCTTTTAAATAATCCCAAAATTCAATATGAATATTTTCATTTCTAAAATCGCCTTTTAAATTCCCTTTTTAAATTGAAAAATATTATTTATGTTATTTGTAATACAAAAATTAAGGCCAGTACTATTATAGCATCCAATAAATTCAAATCACACATCAATCCACAACAGATCATTCAATCACATGATATATCACTATATATATGAAAATAATCAATATATTTGAGGAATCCAGTTGGAGGATCCCTCCAACCTGTTTCCTTGCAACCATAGATTTTAAGTAACATTAAATACCAATCCCGCTCCACAGCGGGATATCGTGGTAATATAGGGTCATCCGCTATTATGCGGTGCACATAGTATCTCATCCGCTTCAACGTTGGAAATATATCCAACTACTAATATATATACTACTATATATAATATAACATCCAACTGATAATAATTTATCAATTCAACCAATCATCTAGTAGTTAATTTTATTTATTATAAATTTAACTCAATAATCCAAATGAGTGAGATTTACTCACTTTTTATTCCAGTTGTCGATTTTGCGTTCTGGTTTCAAATAAATTTGAACGACATTCGAATTTAGTGAAAAATTCTGGAAGCTCCAAATTTAGTCAATCCAATTCCATGTTGAAGATTTTGTCAATACGAATTCAACGCAACCGGCCGCGTTGGATTTGGACATAAAACGAATGAGTTATTCAATTTATAATTTATTGGATTTTTAGATTTCTTTAATTTTTAAGTTTTATTTACCCATCAAACAAAAGTAGGCCCTACCCAAATTCTTTCCCCCTCCTTTCTTCTTCTTCCTTCCCACTCTTCTGATTTTTGCCTCGTTTGCCTCATTCCGGGGTTTTTGAAAACTTCTTTCAAATGATTTGGAATATAATAATATTGTTATAAGTATTTTCTGGTATAAATATTTAATATAATTTAGAAGAAATTGTTTTAAAGAAGATTTTTGGAGAAAATAAGTTTTGTACTTTCCTCTTTGTCACTGGAAAATAATTTCGGTAATGAGTGCATGCATCATCGTCATTCATTTTCGAGTTTCGAAGTGGGAAGGCCACTGTAGTAATTTACTGCAGAATCGTAAAGAAATTTTATCGTTTTAATTATAATTGGATATATATGTTAAGTGTAGATATCCATCTACTATTTTAAATGATTTAAAATTAAACTCGGTATTTGGTTCTTAGGTTCCAGTTAATTAATAGGACAATTAAGTGTAGCAAATTTGAACCTTTAAGTAAAGTAGAAATGGTATTAAATTGGAAATTTGTAACCTATGAAATAAATATTACTATCATTGAACTTTAATTTAATTTAAGGAAATAGAACAAACTTATATAACTTTCAATTATACTCTTAAATAACATATATAACTTACCAAATATTAAAAGTTGAAATGTTTAATAGGAAATGTAATGAAAATTGTACAAGTAAAGGTAGGTAATGAAGTATTTAATGAAATTGCTGTTAAATGAGAATTTAATGTTATAAACTTAAGTTATAATTGAAATTTTACCAAGTAATATAATTAAAGGTAAGTATGGTAAATAAACGATTATAAACTGAAGTAATTAAAGTGAAAATAAATGAATGTGATATAATAAAGAGAAATTGTAAATTTAAGAAATAGGGTAGAGTTATTTCTGAATATAATTGAAAGAAATAAAATGGAAATAAAATTGAATGAAATAAATGAAAAGAATCAAACAACTAATGTATGAAATAAAATTTATAATAAGTTAATTTGATTTGTTGATTGAAATTGTTGTTTGTCGTGGTTTGGAGTTGTTGGGTAAGGGAACTTTAATCTTGTTGGGATGGATGAATAATCCATTGTGTTTAATCTAAGACTGTTGAGTAAATGATGCACTTGATGGTTTATTCTTCATTCCGTATAACTTAAAAGTTTTGAACCCGAACAACTATTTGTTTGTTTGATTGAATGGTTGTTTGTATTGTTATATATGTTGTTTGTTGAAATTGTTGGTTGTTGTATTGATTTGTTGATAGTGATTGAAACCACTTAAATATTTAACTTTATATAAATTGTTAACCCTTTGGATTTTATAAGTGAAATACAGGTTATAGAAGCAATTGCTACTGCTTTTGGTTCCATAAAATAAGTGTAAATTGCAATAGGTACGTTTCGAATTACGGTTTATAGCGCTATTTTATATATTTTCCCGTGTAGGGATATATATTATTTTGGAAAGTATTTATGTATATTGTTATATTTATATTATATTTTCTCCCGAGCCCTCCGTACAAAGGAGACTCTGCAAAAATTTCCCGTAAAATTTTAGACTTAGAATATTTTGAAAATGTTTTCCGAACTTTAGTAATTTAAGTATAAAAAGATATAATGATTATAAAACGGGTATATTTTATTTAAGAAAATAAATTTAGTAAATTATTGGTTATAAGTTAAATATTTTGAATAAGATGTAGTGTTATTTAATTATTCTTTTCCTTTTTTTTTCCTTTTCGGGGACGATAAGTTTTGAGTGGGGGAGAGTGTAACAACCCGTGTGAATTCGATATTTAAAATGAATTAAATTAATAGGATTTTTAATTTAAATTTAGAAAGGTATGAAAATCTTATTTATTTATATAAAAAAGAATGTTAAAATTTGATGTATCAAGGGTAATTAAAATGTACAAATTAAATTATATATTGCAACTAATTGTAATAGTGGAAATTATTGCAATGGGATATAAGGTTAGAAATAAGTAAATAAAGGCAAGGATTGAATTCATTAATGAAGATAAAATTTTATTTAGTACAATCCTTTTTATTTATTATTGGAAGGTGAAAATTTGAAAATAGATTAAAATTGTATGTAGATAATAAATTGTAATAATTAAAGATAGTAATAAATGGAATATCAAACTATTCATAAAGTGAATATAAGTGGATGTAACAAATGAATAGGAAATGCTAGTTATTCATAAAGTGAAGAAATGGAACCTAGATGGAATAAGAAATTGGATTTAGAATCTTAATTTGTAGATGTGCATATATTTATAAATGGATTATAAAAGGGTAAAATAACCATATACAAGTATATTAAAGGTTGTAATAGTAGGTTACTAGTAAATTCACTTATTTACCCATAAAGATAATTAGGTGTGCCTTAATTGTAATTAATAAAATAACGAAAGGAGTAAATGTATTTATTTAGAGAATTAATTTCAATCGGATAAGGATTTTAAGTAATAAGGTTAATGCGAGGTAAGTAATGCTGAATTTAGGTTAATAATAATGAATAGTAATAAATTAAAAATTTGTAGCCTATATCATAATTTACCTGCTTCCTTGTTAATGGAATTAGAATGTGTAATAAGTAATAATCATATAAAGGAATGTTACCCAAATGGAAAAGGAAATAATTAAGTGTTGAGCAAATTATAGGATTGTATTTATTATAAGCGTTATTCTAATAATAATGGTTAATTGTGGAATTAATATGGGGAGTATATAAAGAAATAACTAGGAAGTATACGTTATAAGTTAATTATAATCTCAATTTATGTGCAAGGTTGAAATTGGATCTAATTCGAAACTTATTTAATAAATTGGATTGAAGCGTAATAGAAAGATTATTTTAAGAAAATATCAAGTACTATAATCAGTAGAATGATTTACATTTAAGATTTGAGATAGAGATTTGTCTAAGGAATTATAAAGTTAAGTAAATCAAGGTGATAGAAAAATTTTGAATTTTAGAATGTGAATTTGAATAGTGAGTCAATTGTTTATTTTATAATAGTAGGACTTATTGAGATAAATGAAATCAAATTTTTATTTATTACGTTAAATTAAGAATTACGTTGAAATAGGATATTTATGTGATAATTTTTAATCCAAAGGGTAAACCCTTATATTTAAGATTAATGAAAGGAATAAATATCGATTGATTCAATAAAAAAAAGGAAGTTTTAGAAATTTATCAACAATTTTGGATTTTATGGAATTGAATATTTATATTGATTTAATCTTTAATAAATTGACATATAAAATTTGTTAAATCATTTTAAATATGGAGAAAATATTACTAAATCGATTGCAATAGATATAAATAAATTTTTACGTTAATGTTAATATAAAGCACTTTTTGAAGATAACGTCAAATTCATTTATGGAGATTTAGTTAAATGGGAACTTTGATTTTGAGAAATAAAAGCGTATTAATGTGACTAAAGGTTAGAGTATGATTATCGTATGTTGCCTATTTTGGTAGCTTGTTAATTTACAATTTTGAAATCAGTTACAATAATTTTTAATTGAGTATTGCGTTAATGTTAATTAAGTAGTATTTGTAACAATGTTAAGACTTTCGTATTGGATAGTTGTTGTAATATAAGACTTGGAAATAAAGTTATTAACGTATTGAAAACAATTACATTTGATGAAATTAATTATTGAAACATTACATAGATAAGAATTTAGATGAAATGGATTAATTTATGAAATAAAATGGTAAGCAATTATAATATTGTTATTAATAATAGACGTTACTTTAAGGATAATTAATGTAGTAACGTAAGGTGAAAATGTAAATTAAAAGGGAAACGTAAAATTTAGTTAAGGTAGTAATTTATGAATTGGGAATAAAATTCAAATGTTATATTAGGCTGTAAATCAATTTGGGAATAAAATTTTATTTAATTGGGGTAAATTGATATATACTAATTTTAAATATATACATAAGATGATGATTGATTTAATAAAGAGGATTGAATACGAATGGTATAAAATTTCATTTGAAATAAGATTTTATAATTTATTGAATTTACTTTAATTAAAGGTAAACACTAAATTTTTTGCAATAAATCTTTATTTGATATGGAGGTTTGGTTAATAAATTTGAAGCTAATTGCAATCAGAAATGATAGGAATGGTAAGTTGACCATTTATTCATAATAAGATCTAAAAATCAAATAAATGGATTACTGAAATTTAAATTTGACAAATTGTGAATTCATTTAAATTCGGATCCATCTGTCTATTCCAACTTCGTCTATAAATACCCCGCTAAACCCTAGCCTCCGCCTATTCTCATTTGTCTGCGCGTAAAATTTCATCAGCTCCTTCTCCTCCTCAATGGCAGACAAACAAATCTTAGATCCAAATAAAAATTCCAAACCAAATCAAAAGCTAAAATTCAAACTTCTCAGAAAAATATGGAAGCAAAACGCATGAGGGAGAGAGGGAAAGAAAGGGGGATGACGTGGCGCTTGAAGGTGTTCTTTTATTTCTATTTTTTTTTTTGAATTTCAATCACCATTAATGCGTATAATTTCTCCTACGAACTCCGTTTCACGCGAGATTTTTTTTGTTAGGATCGTAATAAAATTCCAGATCTTTTTGACACTGGTTTGGATAGATTTGGAGACCGTCGAATTTTTGGGTTTAAATCGGATTTAAATTCAAAAGGTGAGTGTTAACCCACTCATAACTTCTAAAATTTCTTATGTTTGTTAATTTGACTTTAGATATGAGTAGAGATTTATTTATGACTGTTTGGCATGTTTTATTCATTATCTCTGTTAAATCGCATTTATTTAATATAACTGTTAATTAATTTATTGCATATAAATTGGACAGTTAGAATTTATTTATTTGCATATTAACTACCAGTCATAGTTATGTTAAATTTTTATTTCATATTAACTGCCAGTTAAATTTACGTTTATTTTTGCATATAAACTTCCAATTAACAGTTACTAAATTTATTTTGAGTATAAACTGGTAATTGATACCATTATTTATCACCTGTTATATATTGATGATTGTTTGAGATTGGATGATGACTGTGATAAATGGATGATTAATTTTATTAATTGCAAGGTGCTATGCATTTCATTTCATTCGGGATTGCGGTTTGAAATGATATACAACCGCATTTTTATTTTAAATTGCGGATTGAAATGATAAAAATCTGTATCACTTGACCATAGGGTAGAAAATTTTATACAGGCACCGCGGTATATATATATATAATATATTTTGAAATGTTTTTGGTTTTGTAAAGCTATATATATGGTTTATGGATATTGATTTGGTTATTTATATAAATATATAGCAATTTTCAGGTTTTAAGCTTTGTATAAATTTGATTTGAAGTATAAAATAAAGTTTGATTTTCGAGATCAAATACGATTAAGAATTTATTTAAAATTTAATTTCTGGGGTTTTAATGACTTAAAAGAGAACAAGATTGGAAAATGAATATTAAGTTAAATTGAAATTTAATGAAAAGTTAGAATTTTAAAAGAATATGATTTTTATAACTTGATTTTTGTGTAGAGTGATTTAAATGAATATCAGGTCGATTTAAATGAATATATAATAAATTAAAAGATTTTCCAGTCATGTGAAGTTAAAGGTTTCTTAAATTATATTGAATTCATTAAGTAAAGATTTCAAGTTTAAAAAAAATAAGTAATTGAATTTATTATATATGGATTTGTCAAATGAGTTGTTTTTGAAATGGTGAAAATATTTAAAGCTTTGAAACATAAAAATTGAAATGGTATTTGGTAGTTTAAATCGATATTTGAAATTGATTTGTGAAATCTAAAGAAGCTATTTTGTTTTATAAAAGTAATTTAATATTTAACCATTTAAGAAATGGAAACTTGTTTCAAAGTTATGATTTTCAAGGTAGTATAATTTGAAAATATGATATTCAAGAGTTTTGATTTCTAAATAATTTTCTTTGAAAACCCTATGATTTTGGATAAGAATATATTGGAAAATAAAGATGATATCATATTGTTTTGGGTTTTAAAAGGAAATGATATCATATTTATATGGTTTTGAAATGGATATTTTATTCGGGTTTTAAAAGCATAAATTATTTTAAATGATCGCGGTGTTATAATAACGTTTGGTTGTTGAAGAGACCGGGATCGAAAGTTGTCATACTCGCTTCCAACTCCGAAAACCACTTTAACAACCGTGTACGCGGTGGAGATTCCAGAATGAAGTAGGTTGGCGGCGGCGTTTCCTTTGAGGTAAATACGTGGACCCAACTCCCGTGAGTTGGCATAAGGTGGCTAAAACCAGGAGCGATTTACAGGCCAATGACGTCATTCCTCTGATCAGACACTCCTCTTCGATACTATACTTTAACTTTGGATTGATTCGGTGGCCACCTTTATTTTTGATTTTGGGGGAGTTTGTTCGAGGTGGGCGGCAGCTGCGCGCTACGCGTTTCCACCAGCCCGGATAGCAATTGGTATATCTACCCTGGCATTGCCTAGTTGTGCCGTGTCACCTACCCTATCGAGCCTTGTACGAGTTTGGATTTCTCCCTAGCCCGTGTGGTATCCTCTGGTGGCTTGCCGATCAAGAGGGACTATGATATTGGATGGACTACTGGGACTATTACGTGTTAAGGTGGAAAATGTAAAGCCATTATGCTATTTAAAAGTAAGTTTATTTTACAATTAGACACTATTATAATAGCGCAATATACTACATAGTAAATAGTTTAACGGATCCTTAGGAGATGTAAATCCCGAGCATCTCTTGAGTTACTGCACTCATATTTATTTATGCTAATTTAACTTACATAAGGTCTTTTAGTTCTGACTCGAGTGTTTTTGTCTTTTCAAATTCGCTCGGGTCAGTCCGAGCGTTTCAGGATTTGAAGACTTTATTTCTGGAGGACGAAGACAAAGATTTCATTATTATTATTATTATTATTATTATTATTATTATATTATTATTATATGGTTCCACTACACACTGTGTTCCGCTGCATTGATATTTATTGGTATGTGAACTCTGATATTTATTGTGTAAAGAAGAATCAAATGTCTTTTAAACAGTTTTGTGAACTGTATATTTATTATTATATTTTATCCTTCCGTTGTGAGATTCTTTTTAGTTTTCCCCTTCTCTGTTTTTCTTATTTACCCCATAACAATCCGCCATTCCGTATGGTGTGAATTGGCTCGTGTGTCGATTTAAATCGTGTGAAAAGGCGGGATGTTACAGTTGGTATCAGAGCTTTGGTTTAGCGATAAACCTTAGCTTTATGGGGTTTTACTCTTTACTAATAGGGCAGTAATACCCTATGGGAGTCGCTGAGTGTATATATATGAGAGAGCGTATTTGTTAGTGTTATAAAAGGTTTTAATATTGTGTTAATTTGTTCCGTTTGGTATTTATAAATTCTGGTTGGTGCATGGGACGCTGTAACATTAATAGAAATTTCTAAACACTTAATAGGACAGACCGACATAATATTTGTTTTTAATATAGGTGAATGAAATAATTTTTCCTATTATATTTTATATATATAAAATAAAATTTTCAAATGATATCTATATTTGGTTGCAATATATTGGTTGTTAGGGATAAAATTTATAAATAATAGGTAAATAAGATTAAAAATAAATAAATGTAATTTGGGAATTTAGAACTTAAGTTCCGGGGTTTTTGAAAACTTCTTTCAGATGATTTGGAATATAATAATATTGTTATAAGTATTTTCTGTTATAAATATTTAATATAATTTAAAAGAAATTGTTTTAAAGAAGATTTTTAGAGAAAATAAGTTTTGTACTTTCCTCTCTGTCGCTGGAAAATAATTTCGGTGATGAGTGCACGCATCATCGTCATTCATTTTCGAGTTTCGAAGTGGGAAGGCCACTGTAGTAATTTACTGCTGAATCGTAAAGAAATTTTATCATTTTAATTATAATTGGATACATATGTTAAGTTTAGATATCTATCTATTATTTTAAATGATTTAAAATTAAACTCGGTATTTGGTTCTTAAGTTCCAGTTAATTAATAGGACAATTAAGTGTAGCAAATTTGAACCTTTAAGTAAAGTAGAAATGGTATTAAATTGGAAATTTGTAACCTATGAAATAAAGATTACTATTATTGAACTTTAATTTAATTTAAGGAAATAGAACAAATTTGTATAACTTTCAATTATACTCTTCAATAACATATATAACTTACCAAATATTAAAAGTTGAAATGTTTAATAGGAAATGTAATGAAAATTGTACAAGTAAAGGTAGGTAATGAAGTATTCAATGAAATTGCTGTTAAATGAGAATTTAATGTTATAAACTTAAGTTATAATTGAAATTTTACCAAGTAGTATAATTAAAGGTAAGTATGGTAAATAAATGATTATAAACTTAAGTAATTAAAGTGAAAATAAATGAATGTAATATAATAAAGAGAAATTGTAAATTTAAGAAATAGGGTAGAGTTATTTCTGAATATAATTGAAAGAAATAAAATGGAAATAAAATTGAATGAAATAAATGAAAAGAATCAAACAACTAATGTATGAAATAAAATTTATAATAAGTTAATTTGATTTGTTGATTGAAATTGTTGTTTGTTGTGGTTTGGAGTTGTTGGGTAAGGAAATTTTAATCTTGTTGGGATGGATGAATAATCCATTGTGTTTAATCTAAGACTATTGAGTAAATGATGCACTTGATGGTTTATTCTTCATTCCACATAACTTAAAAGTTTTGAACCCGAACAACTATTTGTTTGTTTGATTGAATGGTTGTTTGTATTGTTATATATGCTGTTTGTTGAAATTGTTGGTTGTTGTATTGATTTGTTGATAGTGATTGAAACCAATTAAATATTTCACTTTATGTAAATTGTTAACCCTTTGGATTTTATAAGTGAAATACAGGTTATGGAAGCAATTGCTACTGCTTTTGGTTCCATAAAATAAGTGTAAATTGACCGACAAATAGGTACGTTTCGAATTACGGTTTATAGCGCTATTTTATATATTTTCCCATATAGGGATATATATTATTTTGGAAAGTATTTGTGTATATTGTTATATTTATATTATATTTTCTCCCGAGCCCTCCGTACAAAGGAGACTCTGCCAAAATTTCACGTAAAATTTTAGACTTAGAATATTTTGAAATTGTTTTCCGAACTTTAGTAATTTAAGTATAAAAAGATATAATGATTATAAAACGGGTATATTTTATTTAAGGAAATAAATTTAGTAAATTATTGGTTATAAGTTAAATATTTTGAATAAGATGTAGTGTTATTTAATTATTCTTTTCCTTTTTTTTCCTTTTCGGGGACGAAAAGTTTTGAGTGGGCGAGAGTGTAACAACCCGTGTGAATTCGATATTTAAAATGAATTAAATTAATAGGATTTTTAATTTAAATTTAGAAAGGAATGAAAATCGTATTTATTTATATAAAAGAGAATGTTAAAATTTGATGTATCAAGGGTAATTAAAATGTACAAATTAAATTATTTATTGCAACTAATTGTAATAGTGGTAATTTTTGCAATTGGATATAAGGTTAGAAATAAGTAAGTAAAGGCAAGGATTGAATTCATTAATGAAGATAAAATTTTATTTAGTACAATCCTTTTTATTTATTATTGGAAGGTGAAAATTTGAAAATAGATTAAAATTGTATGTAGATAATAAATTGCAATAATTAAAGTTAGTAATAAATGGAATATCAAACTATTCATAAAGTGAATATAAGTATATGTAACAAATGAATAGGAAATGCTAGTTATTCATAAAGTGAAGAAATGGAACCTAGATGGAATAAGAAATTGGATTTAGAATCTTAATTTGTAGATGTGCATATATTTATAATTGGATTATAAAAGGGTAAAATAACCATATACAAGTATATTAAAGGTTGTAATAGTAGGTTACTAGTAAATTCACTTATTTACCTATAAAGATAATTAGGTGTGCCTTAATTGTAATTAATAAAATAACAAAATGAGTAAATGTATTTATTTAGAGAATTAATTTCAATTGGATAAGGATTTTAAGTAATAAGGTTAATGCGAGGTAAGTAATGCTGAATTTAGGTTAATAATAATGAATAGTAATAAATTAAAAATTTGTAGCATATATCATAATTTACCTGCTTCCTTGTTAATGGAATTATAATGTGTAATAAGTAATAATCAGATAAAGGAATGTTACCCTAATGGAAAAGGAAATAATTAAGTGTTGAGTAAATTATAGGATTGTATTTATTATAAGCGTTATTCTAATAATAATGGTTAATTGTGGAATTAATATGGGGAGTATATAAAGAAATAACTAGGGAAGTATACGTTATAAGTTAATTATAATCTAAATTTATGTGCAAGGTTGAAATTGGATCTAATTCGAAACTTATTTAATAAATTGGATTGAAGCGTAATAGAAAGATAATTTTAAGAAAATATTAAGTACTATAATTAGTAGAATGATTTACATTTAAGATTTGAGATAGAGATTTGTCTAAGAAATTATAAAGTTAAGTAAATCAAGGTGATAGAAAAATTTTGAATTATAGAATGTGAATTTGAATAGTGAGTCAATTGGTTATTTTATAATAGTAGGACTTATTGAGATAAATGAAATCAAATTTTTATTTATTACGTTAAATTAAGAATTACGTTGATATAGGATATTTATGTGATAATTTTTAATCCAAAGGGTAAACCCTTATATTTAAGATTAATGAAAGGAATAAATATAGATTGATTCAATAAAAAAAAGGAAGTTTTGGAAATTTATCAACAATTTTGGATTTTATGGAATTGAATATTTATATTGATTTAATCTTTAATAAATTGACATATAAATTTTTTTAAATCATTTTAAATATTGAGAAATAGTACTAAATCGATTGCAATAGATATAAATAAATTTTTACGTTAATGTTAATATAAAGTACTTTTTGAAGATAACGTCAAATTCATTTATGGAGATTTAGTTAAATGGGAACTTTGATTTTGAGAAATAAAAGCGTATTAATGTGACTAAAGGTTAGAGTACGATTATTGTATGTTGCCTATTTTGGTAGCTTGTTAATTTACAATTTTGAAATCAGTTACAATAATTTTTAATTGAGTATCGCATTAATGTTAATTAAGTAGTATTTGTAACAATGTTAAGACTTTCGTATTGGATAGTTGTTGTAATATAAGACTTGGAAATAAAGTTATTAATGTATTGGAAAACAATTACATTTGATGAAATTAAATGTTGAAATATTACATAGATAAGAATTTAGATGAAATGGATTAATTTATGAAATAAAATGGTAAGTAATTATAATATTGTTATTAATAATAGACATTACTTTAAGGATAATTAATGTAGTAACGTAAGGTGAAAATGTAAATTAAAAGGGAAACGTAAAATTTAGTTAAGGTAGTAATTTATGAATTGGGAATAAAATTCAAATGTTATATTAGGCTGTAAATCAATTTGGGAATAAATTTTTATTTAATTGGGGTAAATTGATATATACTAATGTTAAATATATACATAAGATGATGATTGATTTAATAAAGAGGATTGAATACGAATGGTATAAAATTTCATTTGAAATAAGATTTTATAATTTATTGAATTTACTTTAATTAAAGGTAAAAACTAAATTTTTTGCAATAAATCTTTATTTGATATGGAGGTTTGGTTAATAAATTTGAAGCTAATTGCAATCAGAAATGATAGGAATGGTAAGTTGACCATTTATTCATAATAAGATCTAAAAATCAAATAAATGGATTATTGAAATTTAAATTTGAAAAATTGTGAATTCATTTAAATTCGGATCCATCTGTCTATTCCAACTTCATCTATAAATACCCCGCTAAACCCTAGCCTCTGCCTATTCTCATTTGTCTGCGCGTAAAATTTCATCAGCTCCTTTTCCTCCTCAATGGCAGACAAACAAATCTTAGATCCAAATAAAAATTCCAAACCAAATCAAGAGCTAAAATTTGAACTTCTCAAAAAAATCTGGAAGCAAAACGCATGAGGGAGAGAGGGAAAGAAAGGGGGATGACGTGGCGCTTGAAGGAGTTCTTTTATTTCTATTCTTTTTTCTTTTTTTTTTTGAATTTCAATCACCATTAATGCATATAACTTTCTCCTACGAACTCCGTTTCACACGAGATTTTTTTTGTTAGGATCGTAATAAAATTCCAGATCTTTTTGACATTGGTTTGGACAGATTTGGAGACCGTCGAATTTTTGGGTTTAAATTCGATTTAAATTCAAAAGGTGAGTGTTTTAACCCACTCACAACTTCTAAAATTTCTTATGTTTGTTAATTTGACTTTAGATATGAGTAGAGATTTATTTATGACTGTTTGGCATGTTTTATTCATTATCTCTGTTAAATCGCATTTATTTGATTTAACTGTTAATTAATTTATTGCATATAAATTGGACAGTTAGAATTTATTTATTTGCATATTAACTACCAGTCATAGTTATGTTAAATTTTTATTTCATATTAACTGCCAGTTAAATTTACGTTTATTTTTGCATATAAACTGCCAATTAACAGTTATTAAATTTATTTTGAGTATAAACTGGTAATTGATACCATTATTTATCACCTGTTATATATTGATGATTGTTTCAGATTGGATGATGACTGTGATAAATGGATGATTAATTTTATTAATTGCAAGTTGCTATGCATTTCATTTCATTCGGGATTGCGGTTTGAAATGATATACAACCGCATTTTTATTTTAAATTGCGGATTGAAATGATAAACATCCGTATCACTTGACCATACGGTAGAAAATTTTATACAGGCACCGCGGTATATATATAAATTATATTTTGAAATGTTTTTGGTTTTGTAAACTATATATATATGGTTTATGGATATTGATTTGGTTATTTAGATATATATATATAGCAATTTTCAGGTTTTAAGCTTTGTATAAATTTGATTTGAAGTATAAAATAAAGTTTGATTTTCGAGATCAAATACGATTAAAAATTTATTTAAAATTTAATTTCTGGAGTTTTAATGACTTAAAAGAGAACAAGATTGGAAGATGAATATTAAGTTAAATTGAAATTTAATGAAAAGTTAGAATTTTAAAAGAATATGATTTTTATAACTTGATTTTTGTGTAGAGTGATTTAAATGAATATCAGGTTGATTTAAATGAATATATAATAAATTAAAAGATTTTCCAGTCATGTGAAGTTAAAGGTTTCTTAAATTATATTGAATTCATTAAGTAAAGATTTCAAGTTTAAAAAAAATAAGTAATTGAATTTATTATATATAGATTTGTCAAATGAGTTGTTTTTGAAATGGTGAAAATATTTAAAGCTTTGAAACATAAAAATTGAAATGGTATTTGGTAGTTTAAATCGATATTTGAAATTGATTTGTGAAATCTAAAGAAGCTATTTTGTTTTATAAAAGTAATTTAATATTTAACCATTTAAGAAATGGAAACTTGTTTCAAAGTTATGATTTTCAATGTAGTATAATTTGAAAATATTATATTCAAGAGTTTTGATTTCTAAATGTTTTTCTTTGAAAACCCTATGATTTTGGAAAAGAATATATTGGAAAATAAAGATGATATCATATTGTTTTGGGTTTTAAAAGGAAATGATATCATATTTATATGGTTTTGAAATGGATATTTTATTCGGGTTTTAAAAGCATAAATTATTTTAAATGACCGCTGTGTTATAATAACGTTTGGTTGTTGAAGAGACCGGGATCGGAAGTTGTCATACTCTCTGCCAACTCCGAAAACCACTTTAACAACCGTGTACGTAGTGGAGATCCCAGAATGAAGTAGGTTGGTGGCGGCGTTTCCTTTGAGGTAAATACGTGGACCCAACTCCCGTGAGTTGGCATAAGGTGGCTAAAACAGGAGCGATTCTTAGGCCAATGAGGTCATTCCTATGATCGAACACTCCTCTTCGATACTATACTTTAACTTTGGATTGATTTGGTGGCCACCTTTATTTTTGATTTTGGGGGAGTTTGTTCGAGGTAGGCGGCAGCTGTGCGCTGCGCGTTTCCACCAGCCCGGTTAGCAATTGGTATATCTACCCTGGCATTGCCTAGTTGTGTCGTGTCACCTACCCTATCGAGCCTTGTACGAGTTTGGATTTCTTGCGTAGCCCGTGTGGTATCCTCTGGTGGCTTCTCGATCAGGAGGGACTATGATATTGGATGGACTACTGGGACTATTACGTGTTAAGGTGGAAAATGTAAAGCCTTAATGCTATTTAAATGTAAGTTTATTTTACAATTAGACACTATTATAATAGCGCAATATACTATATAGTAAATAGTTTAACGGATCCTTAGGAGATGCAAATCCCGAGCTTCTCTTGAGTTACTGCATTCATATTTATTTCTGCTAATTTAACTTACATAAGATCTTTTAGTTCTGACTCGAGTGTTTTTGTCTTTTCAAATTCGCTCGGGTCAGTCCGAGCGTTTCAGGATTTGAAGACTTTATTTCTGGAGGACGAAGACAAAGATTTCATTATTATTATTATATTATATGGTTCCACTGCACACTATGTTCCGCTGCATTGATATTTATTGGTATGTGAACTCTGATACTTATTGTGTAAAGAAGAATCAAATGTCTTGTAAACAGTTTTGTGAACTGTATATTTATTATTATATTTTATCCTTCCGCTGTGAGATTCTGTTTAGTTTTCCCCTTCTCTGTTTTTCTTATTTACCCCATAACAATCCTCCATTCCGTATGATTTGAATTGGCACGTGTGTCGATTTAAATCGTGTGAAAAGATGGGATGTTACAGTACACATATCATCCTTTTGCAATATCAAATCTGATCGCTCACTCGATCACATAATTCCTCTTCTGAACTAGAATGTTCACACGACCACTCTGGTGCGAACTCAGATCTGATTTCTTGATCAGAAACTCGTCATTCTCCTTGCGTAGCCATATGCTATGATCGAGACTCGCAGAATCAATCAAAAATACATATCCAGGGTTCGCCATCGAGAATTGAGTAAAAAATCCTAACTCGGATCGATATAAATTATCTGAAAATTCTATGCTCAAATCTGAACCAAACCGCCATGCAAATAAAATAATATACGTACAACTTACATGGTTATTTCCAATTGATTTCTTAGGTACAAAAAAATAATTTTGTTCGCATTCATTTCTTTTACAATCAATTATTCTCAATCCATTATTCACACCCCTTATTTACTTCTTTATATAGTATATTCCATGATACTATTATCACTTAAACATCATTCCATAGAATTTGTTTACTTAAGTTCATTTTAAAACAGTTATACAACTTAAGTCTATATCACTTTAACTCAAATCCAATTTCAGTATCAAATTTTATAAATTAACATTCTAAACCATGTCCAATTCACTAACTAATTTAATTAGTTCCATCATTAATTTATTTCAATCTTAATAAAGCCCACTTCCAAAAATTATTCTCTTTAGTCCAACTTAGACTAAATTTTCAATTTCACTTTATTTAACTTATTTCAATTTAAATTCCATTCCATAATTCAATTCCAAATTTTTTACTTTTTCTTGCATTCATTATTTAATAATTTTAACCATTGCTTTAACTTGCTACTTTCAAATTTAATAAGTTATCAAACTTATTTCCTCATATTTCCACATAAACATTTTAAATGAAAATCCCAAAGTTTAAACACCTTGTTCTAAAGTATTTCAAATCATTTTTGAAATCATATATTCATAAAATCCCATGGTTATAACAATCATTCTTTCGAATTTTTCCAAGATCAAACCAGTTTTTACAAACAAAATTCCAATGGTAGCAATTCCTCCTTTGGAAACTCGAAAATGAACGTCGATGATGCTGCAGTTATCACTGAAATTATTTTCCAGCGACCAAAGTGAGTTCAATGCATCCTATTTCCTTTAAAATCCTTTTAAAAATATTTCCATTATTTTCATTCAAAAAACATTTTTCAAATAATACTATTATATTTTCCCAAAATCTTGAAAAACATTTTCAAAACCAATGGGTTTTAAATTCCTAAATTTCCATCTTTTAAATCCTTTATAAACTGTTTTTATAAATCATATTTATAATATACTTTAGGAATTTCATTATGTTATAATATCAACCTTTATTAGAACACAACAACAACAAATGATAATCAGATATTATCATTCTCTAACATCCAAGAACATCATATAATAATTTCTTTAAAAATTATTCGATTATATATAAAATATAATCCGGGTAAAATTATTTCAGTTACCCAATTTCAAATCAATACCATGTTGAGTTGCTCTGTTCAAGTGTTTAGAGATCCCTATCAATGACGTTAATTACTCGTATTAACCAGAATCCATAAGTCACTCAATAGATCAACCAACACAATATGAAACAATTTTATATCACTAAAAAATATGCATTCACATATATACACTCAAACTTATTCTAGGGTGGTATTGACCCTATCTCTAATAAGTTACCCCAGCAAAGCCAAGGTTCTCGCTTAACCTTCGACTCTGATACCACGTCGTAACGATCCACTTTTCTATAGCCGAAAATAAACCACACATGTCAACCCAAAATGAACAAAAAGGCCGATTGTTAAGGTGAAAAAAGAGAGAAGATAACAATAAACTAAACAATAACATAGAATCTCACATTCACAGCGAAACAATATATAATGGATAAATATAAATATTTATACAAAAAGAAACTGTACTGTTAATATACATACAATCATCAGAGTACAATAGTCAACAAATCTATATAGACAGTCATAATAACTTTTCCTCACAAGTGCTGAATATACAACATACACACATAGTGGAAAATAAACAAATAAAGGAATACGTCTCTATCATCCAGCTCATCTCCTGAGCTCCATAGCATCCTAACCTGGATCTATAATACTCAGTCTGACCGGAGCATTATAATAAAATAACATCCAAGTCAGGCAAGAAAACCAGTATGAGAAAACACATTCAATTTGAACTACTAGTGTTACCAAAAGCCTTTGAGAAACAAAGACATCTCGTAGGACCACGTCACACATAAACATGATGAGTTTTTACCTTAGGATAACCAAAACCATTTTACATAAAAATCCTATGATATTATAATAGTGTCTATGTACAAATAATTAATAAGATAGCCGAAATTATTACATTAATTAAATTCCAGCATACTGGGCTCTACAATCAAAATCGTAAGGCACGTATTAGAGAATGGATTCCATACAATGACCAGGTAAGGAACTACCACTGATGGGTGCATCTCTAGATCAATGCACCCAGGTCTGACAAGAACATCTTGCACCCTGCCACACAGAACCGGCCTAGCACTTTACTACTAGTACCGAATATGTCATCATCCCGACTATCCAATCTTAATCGAGATCTCTCATGCACAACCAAATCCATAAATATAGGGTAATTTAGAAAGATGATGACATACCTTAAAGGGAGCGACCCATTTAGCCTTGATTCATGCCCTATTTTAGTCATTTCCCAGTTGATGAGGCATGAGGTTACGTTTACCTTTTCGAATAACACTCCTGCTTGGAATTCTAACACTGCCATCCAAGCAATGATGCAATGGTAGCATTCATTCATACAAGTTGTTTTGGGTCTGAACAAACCAATCTCTTCAAAGACCATCTTCTTCATTATTCTCAAGATTTCGTAACTCGTAATGCTCAAATCGGATCGAAGTGGGTTTCAGATAATCAAATCAGATCCCTGTCTCTTCGAAGCGATCAATGAAATTGGCCGGATTTGATAATCGATTATTTAACTATCGAATTACACACATAAGCAGTCATTAGACCTATATTGTAAATCTTTCAAAACATTTACTTCAAAATTATCCTTACAAAGATATATATTCAATCTCTTCTAGTATTTCTATATTTGGAACCGATTTCAAATACTTAAATCCATAACAGGATATTTCAACCCATATCAACACTTCGAGATATTACCAAATCTAACTTGTAATCCATTTCTTAGGAGAAATATTTCTATATAAATCATTTTGTCGCTTCAGCTATCCCAACTCTTCCAACATTCAGAGCTCAACCATTGGCGGTCGTTGTGCTACTAGCTCCTTTACTTAATTTTTCCCTATGACTCATTTCTACTACCGGGATATAATAAGATAATTTTAGAATATTTAGATGTGATAACCCAAAGAAACAGGGTACTAAATCAAGCATATTAGAGCTGATCAAAATAACTTGAATATATGTATATATATATATATATATATATATACACACACACACGTAAATTATAACTACGCGTTCTCATAGACTAAACTCATTCTAGGGAATTACTAACCTTACCTCTAATAAGTTGACCCCAACCAAGGCCTAAATGTTCACTCAACCTAAGCTTTGATACTCCTTGTAACGGTCTTTCTTGCTTATACCCAAAGACGACACTTAATACATCCACGTATTCATGTGTTGATCATCTAAGTGTCCGAAAGAAAAGCCGTTGGAGAAAGAAAAGAAAAGACAAGAAAGAAAAGATAGAATCTCACTATGCACAGGAAATATACAAATAGTCAACATAAGATAATACATAGCATCATTCCCAATATGAATATCAGAGTTACACAAACACCTACTTCAACCAGGGACAATTATAACTGTCCGCACCCACAATGTTGTTACAAAACATATACATACATAAGATAAATAAAAATAAACAACTAGATAACGTTGAAGCCTCCTATTCCATGCTCCTTCAAAATGAGACCGTAGGAACCTATACTACTTGGCTACTCATACAAATTTGAGTATCTAAGAGTTTTAGAGGAAGAAAGAAAATTTCAGACCAGATATGGATCTAGTTTAAGTAAACTCCAAATAATTGAATTGGTAAACTTACAAAATCCTTCAAAAACAAAGATATCTCGTAAGACACGCCTAACACAAACAAAGATGGGTTTTTACCTTAGGATAACCAAAATAATTTCTACAGAAAATGCAGTGATATTATAATAATGTCTACGGTTTAAGTAAATATTGAACATAGCTGAAATGGTTGCATCTCACATTCCAATATATTTGGGCATAACTAAGTCTGTAAGGTACTTATTAAAAAATGGATTCCATCAATGACAATGCTACTAGAGTACCGCCTATCGTAATACACCTTTAGATAAAATATACCAAGGTCGATAAGAATATCTTGCACCCGTGCTATAGAAGAGAGGCCTACCACTTCCTAGATAGTACTGAAGATGATCATCACTTGGTTGTAATCAACAACTGTACTAGGCCCTGAAGCATACATAGATCTATAAATATCGATCATGATCCGAAATGACCATACCCTAATGGATGTGACCCACATATCCCTACTTTATATCATCTATTTTATCCATTCCCTATTGTGAAGCGTGAGGCTACGTTTATCTTCTTAATATAGAAATCTCATTTGGATTGCTAACACTGCCCTCCAGACGACAATATAGTGCTAGCATTCTCCCGTATAAGTTGTTCAGGATATGAACACACCGAAAGCACTACTTCGACTACATCCATTTTAAAATCACCCTCATGATTACTAGCAAGTATCCCTTGCACTTCAAAGATCTTCGACTTCGATTCCATCATCTTCTAGATGTTTTTCCAATTTGAATGCTTATGTTGGTTCGAAGTGGTTTTAAGACAACTCATGTTATCTGATTCCTATCTCTTTGAACCAACATTCAATAATTTTAAAAGAGTAAGGTTATCAATAATGGACGAATCCACTATCTGGGGTGTGCTATATTTGCATATGAAAATAAGATATCCTGTAATTATCCCCAATTTTCGATTTCAAAATGTACTATTCCTCAATTAATAATGAATTGGAACAAGTTAGAAACTAACCTTGACTTAACATACATTCTTACTTCTCGGGATAGAGATGAGTTTCCATACCTTAGAATTTACTATTAAGTATACAATGACTATATACTTAGTTTATCATGACCCATTTATCAAAAATAAGCCTCTTATACTTAACATATTTTTGACATTTCGATTTCTCTATCCCTTGCTTAGAAAATAAATTTCTTAATCTCACAGGTAAAGGAAAGCCTACTCATCGGCTTTTAGTGCTAAACACAAGATGACTTACTTCCAATAGAACATGTTTTAGATAACTTATTCATATTTGTTTGGATACCTAATGGCACGGACAAAGAGAATCACTTTTATTTAAACCATTCTTTGTAAACGAAGCTGCTTTTTAAATAAACCGATTCTTAGAAATAAAGTAATTAAAATTAACACCTTTATTTAATCAATTAAGAATATTTTTAAATCTTTATTTAATAATAATTTTATCTTAATTAAATCTTAAATTAATTAATAATTAAGGAATAATCAAACCCTACCTAATTAATAATTAATTAATAATTAAACCTTACTTCATTGATAATTAATCAATAATCAACCTTTGTTTAATAATAGTTAATTAAAATTATTAACCTTTTCCTAATTAATAAATAATTAACCTTTACTTAGTTAATTAATTATGATTAACTCACTTGATTAATAATTAAGCATTAATTACCTTCCTTAACTAAATAATTAATTAATTATTAACTTCATAATTAATTAATAACTAATCAAAATATTTGTAAAATATAGTTTTAAAGACACTTCAAAATGTCTAAAGTGAAACAAATTCTAGTTTATAAAAATTACCGTTTTTATGAACAACATCCATAACGACTATCACTATGAATACCATAACCATAAAACTTGTTATATATGTTATCCCGCTTTTTGGCAAAGCCATGATATCAAAAGGTTGATCGAAAACAAAGGACTGTTCGTCTCAGAGATTGGTCATACTTTGCTTCACTATAGATATCGCTGAATTTTGTCCGAGTCCAGATTGAGCTACAATTGATAGGACATGACAAAAAAGATCATAGATGTCAGCAGCTCAAATTTCAAGTCAATCCTAGTTCATACGCTCAAGTTATGATCGATTCAATTTGAAGGGAAAAGCCCAGATTTCGTATCCATCACTATGGGTGATTTCGTATCCATCACCGAACTCTGGTTTGAATCGATCACTTTCGTATCGATCAAGTTCAAATCCATCGAAGTACATCAGTTCGACTCGGTCTCATTCGAACCCATTGGCAGAAGGCCCACTTCGCATCCATCGAAAGATGACCTACTTCGTATCGATCAACCCCCATGAGCTCGTATCGATCAGGATCGGCCGTGTCCGAATCCATCGAGTTCGTATCTATGGACTTCGTACCCATCAGCAGATGATGCACTTCGTAACGATCGGCCAATGTTTTCTTTGTATCCATCATGGAAGCATCCCTTCAAATCCATTTGGTCAAAGCACTTGGTATCCATCAGGTTACCGTGCTTCGTATCCATCAGTGATACGTATCCACCAACAGTTGCAATTGCTATCCATGAATAAGGCATCATTCGAATCCATCGAGTCAACTAGCCTTGGTGACGTGTCATCCCTCGATACGAATAAGCCGAAGTATATGGAATCGATGCGGTCAACTCGGAGTGCAAACTGGAACGAGTCGAAGTTTGCGCTCCACGTCATCACAAAGGCGCGTGCCACCATCGATTCGAAACTATCGATGCGAAGAGATGGATTCGAACCAAAAAGACTCGAAAATGCTCAATTCATATCGAAGATATCTCATGATCATCTGATCCAAATGCCATGAAATTTTCACTGAAGCTTGCACACATGCTAAGGAATGTCTCCACAAATTTCAGCTCAATTGGACATCATCTTGATCGATATGAAATGACCTCGTATCGATCACAGATCAACTCGAAACTTCCTGAGATTGGTCGCGTGGGCCCACTCACGTGCCAGAAAAAGTCTCCCGAGATTTGAGCGCGATCTCGGCCTCCTACGCCTATGAATAGAGACCCAGAGCCAACAGAAAAGGGATCTTTGGACTCTCAAGTGCCCAGACTCTGCCGGATTGAGATCTCCATCATCTTATATCATATTCTTGCTGTTGATTTCGAATTTCCAGTTGTAACTTGCTGTTGATTACTGTAACAACTTGTAATCATTGAAAGAGAATCGATAATATTGCAAAAAACTTCACAGTGGACGTAGACAACACGCCCAACCACTATAAATCGCTTGTCTACGCATATACATTACTGTTGATTAGAGTTTTTGTTAGATAATATTCATTTTCAATTTACATTCTTCATTATTATCTCTTCAACGACTCCCGAAGAGGGTTGTGACCAATTTTGGTACAAACACTTTGGTGCTTTCACTGAGAAAACCCAAATTTTCTCCTGCTCTGTGGATCTGTCATTGATACCAGATTGAATAAATCTAAGAGAGAGATCCAAATCACAAATCCAAGTTCCTTCCCCTCTATTCAGATTTGCATAAAGTCTAGGAAAGGAATTCAACTTTCAAGATGGTTAGCACAAGGACCACCTCTAATGCTATCAATCAAGAGGAACAGGATAGACAGAACCTGCGCCACTACCTCCATCTAATCAAGATGCTACTGGAAACTCGAAACCATCAGATCCGGTTACCCGACTAGAGTTGCAGTTGCTACTCCAAGAGCTGACCCAGAGTCGGCAACAACTAACAGAACAGCTACGCGCTAACGCCGAGCTGATCAACAAACTGGATCGCCAGAAGCGAAAGAGATCCAAGAGAGACCATACTTCTCGCTCCTCCAGCGAAAGTTCCTCCTCTTCTGATTACAATAATCAATCTCCACGACCCCGGTTAGATGGGAGTCACATACAAACTACTGGAAATCAACCGGCAATGACTGTTGGACAATTGAGAGTTGGTCCATCAGCCAGCTTCCAAACCAGGCCCTCCTCCCGAGGAGGTGCCATTCCTCACTGCACCACAGAATACCGCACCACAAATGCCACGGATGAACCAAGGGTCGATGCCCCAAGTCAGTCGAACCCGGACAGTCGCTAGCATGGTTGTACTCCTGAACCGTACGTCCCAGAGGACTACTAGCCAAGAAGGCATGGTTTGGACCGCCAATAGCATCCGGTCCAACTCCAGGATGTGGGATTCAATCATATTCCGGCACGAGCCGCACGGAACATACAAATGCCGAATCTTCCGACCATGATACGTCAGATGATCTGTGAGAGCCAATGTCTCACCAACGATGACTGGGGAATCTCCAGAAGTTACACTCCTTTCACGGACGATATTCTTACTTCTGAACCCCCATGGCGATTCAGGATGCCAAATCTGCCCGTGTACGAGGGAAACTCCGATCCCAACCAACATATTCTGAAATATGAATGGTCGATGACCGCTGCCAGAGCTGACGATGCAGTGAAGTGTCGTAGTTTCCCATATCGTTGAGGGGCATCGCTACCATGTGGTCCACTCGACTACCACCTCGATCCATCTCTTCATTCGACCAGTTGGCCACAAAATTTGTTGAACAATTCCGCATGCACGTCGCAAGGCCAAAAGATGTCAACAATCTGTCTAGCGTCACCCAAGCTCCTGGAGAGACGCTCAGACACTACTTAGAGAGATTCCATACTGCATGTGTGGAGATCAGCAATCCGAACGATAACTCCATCCTTATGGCATTGACTAAGGGGATCGACCCCGATTCTGAGTTTGGCAACTGGTTGGCTGGAAAACCACCTGCATCATTAGACCGTTTCCACGCCAAGGCAGCTCAATTCCTGAGAAGGGAAGATGCAAAACAGTCTAGGAAGCAAACTGATGCAGGGCCAAGCACAGAAGGAATCCAAAGCAATGTCGCGATCAAACAGTCCGGTGAGAGCTCCGAAAAAGTTCAGTTGAACGTTAAAAACAAACAAGCTCAACGGAGAGAGAGCGTGAATCAAAATAGAAAATGAGATCAAAATCGTGGCCCACGGCACAAGAATCGCATGTTTGATAGTCATACTCTTTTGAATACATCACCGGCGAACTTGTATTTACAAACCTGTAATACAATTCAGTACCCAAAACCTGCACCAAAACCGTCGTCAGAGAGGCAAATCCAGACGGGAAAATTTTGCAGGTTCCATGAAAGCTAGTGGCCCAATACGAACGAGTGTCATCACTTACAAGATCTCATTGAAAAATTGATCAGAGAAAGGAAGCTGGAACAGTTTGTGCGGGCAGCGCAACCTAGAGAAGCGGGCCCACCAAATCAAAACAATGATCCCGATCGACCGAGACAGGAGGACTCTGCTTGTCCCCGCAGAAGATTGGTAATAAACGCCATCAGTGGCGGACCAACCTTTTCAGGAGCCTGGAACGACGAAGATCTTCGTCACTGTTACACATGACAGGCTCATTCAATCTATGAATACTTTACAATTTCCTTTACATTCTGAAGTTTGAATTTGTAATAAGGCACTGACTTTGCCATGTTTTTCCGTTCCAGCAATAAATTACTATCTCTTCAAGCTAGAGCTGTGATTCACCGAATACAACATTCAACAATCACGACTCACGAAGAGCTAAGTTCCATCAAACAATGGAATTTATTCAAATAGCGGCTGACTATGATACGACCGGCCACTCACTAAGTGAAACCTCAACTCGGGGGCAAGCCATCACATCAAAGGCTGAACTGGACCGACACACGGCAATCCTACAACTAACTCCAAATTCCTAGAGTGTGAATTGGAGTATAAACATCAAATAAATCGTTCCCAGAGTGCGAACGTACTCCAAATTTCCAGAGTACGAATTGGAGTATAAACATCAAATAAATCGTTCCCAAAGTGCGAACGGACTCCAAATTCCCAGAGTGCGAATTGGAGTATAAACATCAAATAAATCGTTTCCAGAGTGCGAATGGACTCCAAATTCCCAGAGTGCGAATTGGAGTATAAACATCAAACAAATCGTTCCCAGAGCGCGAACGGACTCCAAATTCCCAGAGCGTAAATTGGAGTATAAACATCAAATAAATCGTTCACAGAGTGCGAACGGACTCCAAATTCCCAAAGTGTGAATTGGAGTATAAACATAAAATAAATCATTCCCAGAGTGCGAACGGACTCCAAATTCCTAGAGTGTGAATTGGAGTATAAACATCTATTCAGGTTCCCGGAGTGCGAACCGACACATCAATGCTAACTCCAACTTCTCAAAACGTGAATTGGAGTATAAATATCAATTCCGGGTTCCCGGAGTGCGAACAAAAATATCAATGCTAACTCCAAATTCCCAAAGAGTGAATCGGAGTATAAAATTACAGGTTCCCGGAGTGCAAACCCAAACATACATGTTATCTCCAAATTCCTAGAGTGTGAATTGGAGCACAAATACCAAGTCAAAGTTCCCGGAGTGCGAACCGAAATATCAATACTAACTCCAAGTCCCCAGAGCGTGTAGTGGAGTATAAACATCAATTCCAGGTTCCTGGAGCGTGAACCATATTACAAACATCGAAAACTCTCAAATTCCCAAAGTGAGAACCAGATTATAGATCGTAAATTATCCTAAGTCCCCAGAGTGTGGACATGTGCTTAAGATTTGCAATAAGTGCGATCGACCACCGAAATACAAATGTTGTTCCTCGAAACTAGGGGGCAAAAAACTTAAGTGTTAATCACTAACCGAAGTGAAACAATGACCGAAGTTCAACTTATTCATCAATCACACCATGTGACCAAGCTTTTCAGGCTTGGCAAATAAAACAAACTCTACTTGACGGTAAAAACACCACAAGTACACCGGACTGAAAGCCAAACACTGCAAATACTTAAGCATAAAAGAAATGAGAATTAAAACAAAGAAATTAAATTCTATTTCAACTAACTGTATGTGAAGATTCATGTACAAGTTCTTCCAAAAAAAATTCCTACTAGCAGGAGGCCAAGCCTGCATCTATACATAGTCTACAAAAGAAAAATAAAAGTGACTTCCTAACTGCCAAAAATGCACAAGATGGAATCGTCTACTTTTTCTTCTTCGCCACGGGAACCACTAATAGTCTTCCGCTTCGACCCCGTACCCTTTGGCGGATCTTCCTCTGACGAAGGCATGATATCGATATATTCTTTTGAACTTGAACTTAAAGGAATATTCTCTTCTTGAGGAGTCGAAGGAGTCGGGTCTATCACCGGAGGAGGAATGGGCGCGCTGGTTTCGACTAGCGTGTCCCCAGAAGATGTCACCGCAAGAGGAGTGGGGGAAACTGCCGTCGTAACACACTCAGAATTACCACCGTGTGCTGATGCTTCCATCTCTGCTTCAATTTGAGAAAGTATCTCAGCCTCACGAGCAGCACGAGATTCACGATAGGTAGTAGTGGACTGTGACGATACAATAGAAACAGGTGGGAACGCACCAAGAACAAATGGCATGTCAACAAAGGGGTCACTGTGCTGGCTCAAGAGTTCATTCATCATCTGTTCGTCGAAAGTAATTGAACCCCCCTATCTCACCTCGGTCGGTGCGGTTGTCGTCATGGCGATCGCTTCAGTAATAATGGCCTCCCGTTCTTCATGTGACTCTTGGACTATAGGAGGCGCTGTCGATGTAACTTTGCTCACTGGACAAGAAAGAAAAGAAGTTGTCAGAACACGCTTCAATACAAATACTTTAGTTCAGACACACAGTAGATTTGTGCAGAGTACCTTCCTCAACTTGAATCGTCGCTGACTGAACAGCTTCAGAAGAATGCTCCTTTATGGGAGATAAGCATGGCTGCTCAGGGTCATGGCCTGGGACCAACTGCGACTCAGTCGCTGGCATCGGCTTCGATCCAGATGAAGTGATCATTTCTGAACTTGTAGCTGGATGCGCAACGCCAGACCCCTCACCAACTTCCAAGTGTTGGGTACCCAGCTTCTCTCTAGCATGAGAGATTGTGAAATCATGGAGAACCTTCTTCTCGTCATCAGTCAATATACGGTTCTCCAACTCGAACTCATCAAAAACTTCGCCTGGCTGTGATGCTTTCTCTTCTTCGACTAATACATTCCAGGCGTTGAACAAATGCGTCAGATAATCGTCGACCCATGTCAAATTTCTGTGCCTCAGCACATTAGCATTAGAAGTAATGAGAAGTTCTTCAATCTCAGTCTCTAGCTTAATCTCTGCTTGAAGAACTTTCTCATTGACTTCAGCTTCCATCTCGCGGACCTTCTAAAAGGCCGCATCTCTTTCTCTCCAAAATTCCATCGCCTGATCACACGATTCCTGTGCGGAAACGTTAGCGGTGTCCCTCTCCTTCATAATCTCTGCAACTTTGGCCTTGAGCTCGTTTAGCTCTTTCAAGGTCGCATCCCACTCGGCAGTTACGATGGTATTTCAGTGGCCCATGTCCTCCACCGTAGCGTAATGTTCACGCTTCATCCTATCCGTCGCTGCCTGAGCTTCATCAGCTTTTCTAAGAGCTTCAATCTCTGACCTTCGAGAGGACTCAGCCTCACTGCCGAGCGCTTGAATAATGCGGTCCTTTGACCAAGTTCTTTCTCCAACTTCTCAATCGTAGCCGCTCGATCAAAGGCCACTTTTGACGCTTTCTTTGCGGTTTTGGACCATTCTTGATACTGAAAGAATACGTCTGAAAGATAGTCATGCATCATAGGTGCAACTGTCGACGGTATCCATTTTAGATGCGGGGGAAAAACGAACCCGTCAAAGAAAATTTCAGGAAATTCTTTCCTCAGCTGAGCGAGCCTAACTTCTCCTTTTCCCGAAGGCTCCGTCAATGTCTTCTCTGTTGACAGGGAGGCCGCGATCTCCATTCTACGATGAGTATCAGACCTCAATGGTTGGGAAGACGGCTTAGGCCGTGAAGTTCTGGAGGCCTCGAAACATAAACCGAAGGCGGTGCAGGAGCTCTAGGAGGTGGCGTGCGAGATAGGGACTGACGCCTATAATCTTTGTCTCTGTCAGAGCGCTCATGACTCGAGCACCCATAGTCATACTCTCTATCTCCTTCCCTCCTATATGATTCATAATATGAAGAAGACTGACGTTTCTTACGAAGGCTACCAAGCATCGAACATTTACCAGACATAGTATCTGCAAAGCAAAAACATAAAGCGAAATTAGTAATATCTCATAGTGAACGTACTACATTTAGAAATCGTTTAGTGGCGTGAAGTGTGAATGTGGGTGCAACCCCTCGACCAACCAGATGTGTCAACCGCACTAGTGGGCAGAGACTCGCTCAAAACTAAGGCTTCTGAAAGTTCGTCTAATCTGGCATCATGCTCCAAGGACACATCGTCCAGAATTGGAATATCGGTGAGCCGTTCATAAAGATTATCAGTTCTCGGGAGAGACATCTCTGAAATTCTAATTCCGAAGGCGGGTCGGGCCGTGACAATCGATTTCCATCTCCCCTTTTTAGGTGGCTTAACGGCCGCCATGCCTTTTCTTTGAACTTCGATATCTGGGGCTACGTCCGCAGATTCGCCCGATGGTTCTTCATCGGTATGAGTTCTCTCCGAGTCAGCCTCCTCAATCACAACAACTTGGGGTTTTCTTCATTTACCTTGTTCTTTCGAGACAGTTCTTAATCAGTCCAAGAATCCTGAGATTCCTATCTGTCAATAGCATCTCGTTATTCCTCCCTTCACTCGGGATTTCTTGAAAAACCCGAACTATCTCCTTGAAACGTTCACCTTCGGGTCGCTGAATTACGGTTGGAAAAAAAAGAGATGTGAGTTCGACTTCGAATACATCGGTTTTATCAACTATTCGAAAAAATAGCAATACTCACGTCTAAATAGCCATCGTCGAGCGAACCCTGGGGGCACCTAACATAAAACCACTCCGTCCTGAAGTAACTCAATCTAGTCCAAGCCCCCGTGATCACTTGGAAATTTCTTACCGCCTCCAGGAAGGTAAAAGATGGGCTATCGGCCCGACTCTTGAAGTTAAACAAGTATCTGATCTCAATCGGGAGTGGCGGTCGATAGAGATACTCCATAAATGCAATGAACAAGCTATTGAGTGACGCATATCCGCTCGGATGCAGTTGAGATGGGGCGATCCTAAAAAACGACAATACTTCTCTTATATACTGGTTGAACGAAGGGAGTGTCCCAGCTGCGCACGCATGGCGATTGAATGTAGTATATCCCTCCGGTGGATTGTGCGGTCTATCATTTGGCCCCGGCAGTAGCACGCCATCCATCGACAAACCATGCCTTAAACATATTCTTCCTAGCATGTCTTCCGAAATGTTGGATGGAACAGAGTCTGATGGGTTACTAATGAAGGATGCGTCAGGTAACTCGTCCGGAGCTGGACCGATAACTTCAATCTCAATCTCCGGTACTTCAACCACGGGAGGGACTGAACTCTGAGTTTCTTGCGGCTGCGAACTTGAAGTTTCCATAACTAGCTAACTCACGAGAAATCATCATTAGATGCTAAAAAGCCCGTGCATTCCCCGGTGAAAGTGCATGAATGTGTCGTGCAGTGTTGTGCATTACTTGAGCAAGTTCTACATAATAAACTGAAATGTATGAATGACAAAACTTTGAAAATCAAACCGGAAATGACCGTCATCGCTGACCGTCACAACCGTGCCATCCAAACGCAAGCGGTCGATCCAAGTTGAGGTTCACTATATTTTTGTTAAGTTATGGTTCCATCGGCGAGCTTCAAAAGGTAGTCCAATATGTAGTTCTACGGTCAAGTTCAGTAATGAAAGGCAGAAGCTCGTCGGAGTCAAGTATTTTGATGCGCAAAAGTTCTCTAAATTCATTTAGTTTCAACTTGGAATCGGTCGCCGCAGTTCAAATTCGTATCGAGTCAGAGATATATGATCAACCATGTTCGAACTGATACGTTTCGTATCGATCATGTTCGAATCGATACGTTTCGTATCGATCAGGTTCGACTCGATACGTTTCGTATCGATCAGCTTCGACTCGATACGTTTCGTATCGATCCAGTTTAAAATGATGCGTTTCGTATCGATCAAGGGCACACCATTTCGCATCGATCTAAGAACATTGGCTTCGCATCGATCGCCGCTTTCATATTCATATCGATACGAAATCGCATAATCTCCTTCGATTCGTGTTTGCACAAAAAATGGACAAACACCTCCAAGTCGTATTATTTAGTTGATTATATGTGATTTTCAATGATTTTAGATGAGTACATAAATATAAAAGAAGTAGGGGCTGAAATGTAAATGACACGCGGATTTATAGTGGTTCGGCCAGAATGTGCCTACGTCCACTTTATATGTTATTATCTTCTTTCCTTCAGATTACAAGTACAATGCTTCGTATATTAGTATATGAAAGTAGTTTGAAAGTTCCTTCCTTGCTTGAGCTCTCAAACTTGTCTGCCATTGTTGTACCCCTGCCCCTCTATTTATAGAATGAGGTAGGGGGCAGGGGTCTTGGAAGTATATAACTGCTGGTGGGTCCGGGCTGAAGCGATCTGGACTGGCAGTTGTCTGGTTCGGCGGGGGACATTCGGCATGGAGCTTGGTCCGGTGGTAGGCGTGGTCCGGCAACGAGTGTGGACCGGTGATTATTTGGTTCGGTTGTGAAGATGATCCGGTAGATAAGTGGTTCGGTGGTAGCGTGGGAGTTGATTCGGTAGTGGGGTGATGGTTGGTTCGGAGGAGTATGGTGGACCGGTATGGCTGGTCCGGTAGTAGTAGGGGATGTTTGGTTCGGTTACCGGATGGGCATGCCGAATGGCACTCGTGATTTGCCCGAATATGGTTGGTCCGGCTACTGGATGGACATGCCGAATGGAGTCATGGGGCCGAATGGGGATGGACTTCTAGCTTTGTGTTTGTCGAACGAGGTGGAGGTTGCGAGCTCGGGTAAAACTGTGACTTCTTGGTCTCGAGAGCTTCTGGGTGAGAATTCGCCCAACATTTGCCCCCCAAAGTGGGGCACGTGCTTGCACGTGTCGCGCTTTGTTTCCTGGTGATAGAAAGGCTTGTTTCGTAACGCCATGGGCTGGACGTTCGTATCCTGCGGATGTCCTGCAAAGGAATTTACAGTTTTAGTGTGGTTTCAAATAACGACCGTTCGTGGTTGGAATATTTGAGATGAAGTGAACTGTGTCGCTCGGGATGAGCAAGTGTGCCCCGAAGGGGCTTAGCATCGTCGATGCCAGGTTTACGTTAGAGTGGGTTCCTGGGTCGTTTGCCAAGGTGGTTTATCGCCAGCTCAGAGCATGCCTAGGGATCGTTCGCGACCCCGTACATGTGTAAGTAGCTTAGCCATTTCATAATAATTATCAAATATCCATATGACCGATGGGCTTAAGAACGCGTGTCAAAGTGTAAATTCCCACGATGGTAGGGTTAATAACCATTCAGAGCGTGCCTGTGGACCATTCGAGGTCGCGTACACGTGTAAACGATTTAACCCACGTCGGTGAGCATTTTACGACTTATTCATCGTTATCATAATCTTATTTTATTAGTTAGTTCTGGAGTTCGGTACTTATCTGAGGGAGGCGCTTTGCACGCCACTAGTTCCTGGTCTTGGACGGTAGAGAGAGAGTTCCATTCGGTTCTTGGTTGGTCCGGCTATTCTCATTCGGCTTCTGGTGGTCCGGTATTATTGGTCCGGTTGGGCGAATTGTTTGGTTCGGTGGTTGTGAGTTCGCCTATATATAGAGGCCGTACCCCCCTTGTTTTTCTTCACCGAACTAACAAGCGCCGAATCAATCCATTGCCGAACCAAGCGTTTTGCCGAACCAAGTGTTTTGCCGAACCAAGTGTTTTGCCGAACCAACCTTATACCGGACCAGGTATACACTTATTGCCGAATACACACGTACGTCTTCGTTTCACCGAATGGGACTACGGCCTTGGGGCCGAATGCCTTGCGTACCGAATGCCCCTGATACAGTACCACCGAATGAACATGATGACCGAATGAGATGGAAAACCGAATGAACATGATGACCGAATGAACTTGATGACCGAATGAGATGGAAACCGAATGAACACGATGACCTTGAAAACTTTAGTTTGCGAATGAAATCCCACACTTACACGCACTTGTTTGTTTACTTTTCTATGTTCCCTGTTCTAATGCCTTGCTTTCCTTGTGTTGCAGAAAATGTCTCGCAAAGCGGAAACACGATCGGATAGAAAGAAGTCTAGAGGCACAGGAGAGCCTTCTTCTTCCTTGCCCCCAGTCCAACCAGGATCCGGGCAACACCGACCTATTCCGAGGTCTCTAGTGGACGGATATGGTCCACAGGAACTTTTGGTCTCTCCCCCGGATTGCTTTCCTAGCTCCCTAAAGAAGGAGCAACTTGACGTCATATCCCGTTCCTTCGGGATAGATAGGGCTCTTATGCTGCTGCCGGGAGATGGAGTGATGCCATATAATCCTCCCGAGGGCTACTTCGCTTTTAGCAGATACCATTGCATGTGCGGCGCTATCCCCCCTATCAACGCTTGGATAGTAAGCTTCACCACATATTTGAAGGTGGCTCCCTTCCAGCTTCAGCCTAACTCATATGCTATCCTGGTGAGCCTCTTTGTTATCTTCCAGAGGAGGTACGGGCGTCCTCCTTCTAACCGGGAAATCCGATACTTGTACAACCTGAGAGGCTATAAGAAGGGGTCTCCGTATATTAGTTTGGAGGCGGCCGTACCCTTCAAACCAGTTCTGGACTTGTATTCCAAGTTCACCATGTTCAAGAAGGAGTGGTTCTTCGTCAAGGACGATGCTGTTTCTTTCCGCCTTTTCACTTCCGGCTGTAAGACTGATTTCATTTATATTCTTCATGTGTTTTGACTGTAGTGCTTTTTCTGACATGCTTCTATTTCTGGCTAGCGACAGGTGGTACTGCAGTCGTGGAGGACGATTCCTTAGTGCGAATGGCTGCTGAATTAAAGGCTATTCCGGCACGGGACCGGTCGGCCTCTTTCTTGATCAGGAACGCAACCCTCTTGGAGTATAACTTGATCTTACCGCGCCAGTCCGTAGTTAAGCAAAGGGATACGGCTGAGGAGAGGGCTGCTAAAGCTAAGGAGGGGGCTACAGTAAAGAGCGGTAAGAGGGAGCCTTTCGCAGAGCATCCCGTGGTCGGGGGGAAGAAACTGAAGAAGTCCGATGGCCCTTCTCCAAGTACTTGCCCGACTGTCCCGGAGGAGGAAGGTGTAGAAGAGGAAGAAGGAGGCGAAGTTGGAGAAGGGTCGGAGGGTGGAGGAGATGGCGATGGTCAAGGTGGTAGTGGGGTTGCTGCTCTAACCTCTGAGCAAGACCTCGAACTGGATGAGGCTCTCCGTCGGGCCTTCGGGGAGTCGGAGGGAGAGTCGGAAACGGAGAAGGAAAAGGAGAAGGAAACGGAGAAGGCAAAGGAAACCGGCAAAGCTGTGGCTGGCACTGACCCATCCTCTAAGGGTTCCTCAGCTAGGGTGACTCCGGCGATGCAAGGTGAACTTTTGTCTTCTGCCGATTCCATTTTCGATAGGGACTTAGAAATTTTTTACGGTTCACTTCCGTCCTGGAATGAGATCCAGGACTTATTGCAGTATCCGACTCCTCCGCCGGGTTTGTATAATAGATGTGTCCTCTCACTTTTCTTTCTCTTTAACTTAGCACATTTTTTGAATTGCGGATTATTGTATGTTCGTAACACTTGTTCTTTATTCCAGGGGTAGGCCAGGCGGGTAAAACGTCGGATGTTCGACACCGCCTTGAACAATTTAAGTCGAGGAGAGCTTCCGCGAAACCTTCTACTGATCGCACTGGGTATGTAGTCAGTTACCGCCCTCTTCTTGGGGTCATCGAAGAGGTTATTCAGAAAAGGAAGCGGAGCCGTTCCTTATTTGAGTCTTCTTCTGCTTCGCAGCTTCCTACTCTGCCTCCCCCTACTCAGCCTCCTCGTGATACTACGGAGGAGAGCATGGAGCCCTGCCCCCCTCCTCCTCCTTCCAAGAGTTCTACTATCATTCATATAAGGCGTCCCGATGTGCCTCGCCCCGTGCCTCGTGACCCTTTTGCCGGTCATCCTGATTTAGACCCAAGTTTTCGGGACATTTCATTCGATGAGACCACGGGCGAGCACCTCCTTCCCCGCAACCCCATGGTAAGAGTGCTGGACGAGGCCAAATCTTTAGATCTTGATTTACTTACTACACGGGTAGTCATCATGGGGGATGAGGCCAAGGCTAATATCGACCGGGTGGCCGCAGAGACCAAGAAGTTAATGGAGCATCATGCTAAGTTGGTCAAGGCCGGGGAAGAGATCGGGAGTGCTAACATTCGGTTGAGGTTAAAGGTTGCCGATCAGGCCAAGCAGCTCGCCGACCAAGCCATCCAGATTTCCCAGCATGAGGAAGCCTCCAAGCGTCTGAAAGAGACCATGGAGAAGGCCAGTAGGGCGGAATTACGGAAGATGGAGGTCGCTTGCAGGGAGCGGATTAACATA
The DNA here is from genome assembly GCA_030765085.1 of Allium cepa. NCBI lineage: Eukaryota > Viridiplantae > Streptophyta > Magnoliopsida > Asparagales > Amaryllidaceae > Allium > Allium cepa. Next base: position 153,951,739 of record CM060945.1, read on the forward strand.
GCTATCGCAACGGTGGATGAGGTTCGAAATGCGGATCTCGAGCGGGTAGAGGAGTTGTCAGGGAGGCTCGAGGCTGCGGAGATGGCTCAGGCCGAGTTGAAGGAGGAGATGGAGGAGATGAGGAGGTCCCTCAGGTTGAAGGAAGAGGAAATGAGGAGGTCACTCCAGGCTGACTGCTTGAGATACCAGTCGGAGAGGGATGTCGCCGTCGCCAAGTTGCAAGCTTCCGAGGCCCGGGTGAGGGAGTTTGAGGAAAACGAGGGGATGATGGATGAGATGCTGCAGGATATGTACTTCCACACTTGGAAGGAGGGCGGCTTGTCTTGGATGGACGATTACCCTCGGGTCATGGCCAAGGTGTATCTCCAGGCTTTAGAGGAGGCCAGGGTGAACGCGGGTAAGGAAGGCGGAGAGGCTTTCAACTTGAGTGCGGTTACTGCTCAGTTCTCAAAGGAGGAGCAAGCGGCGGTGAAAGAGGGGATGCGGCTGCTCGCTGCAGAGGAAGCGGGCGTGCAGTTGGATGATGAGGATCAAGCGGCGGATGCTGGTGAGCTATTCTTTTCCCTTTCTTTTCTTTCCGTGTTTTCATAACTTGATCGTTCGTTTAATGAATTCCTCTTCTGATCTGGACAGGTGGGACTTCAGATCCACATGCTGGGGGCTCTGATCCTGCGGCTAAGTAGGCTGGGGGAGTTGGTGATGGAGTGTGAATGCATCTGCCATCTTTTTGTTTCTTTTTTATCACTGTTTATGTTAGTCTTTGACATGCAACTGTAATAAAATTATTTGCAAAGAATAACTTCGTGTGATCTCATAATATAAGCTGATTTTGTCATGTTTAAATGTTGTCGCTATCTTTATGTGCCGTGTGAGAAGTATAATTATGTATATGCCTGTGATTCTAGTTGTGTTTGATGTTAAGTTTTTGCTTGAAATATAACTTCACATTTTGCAATGTCAGTGTATGAATAAGCTATAGTTACGCATTTATGTACAAGAGAAGAGAGTACCGCCCTTTATGTTTTATTCGCAGGCGGTAGCTTTGAGTGTCTTGTGTAACTGTTTACGGGTATAGCTGAGCGCCCTGCCACCCAGTACGCAGGCTTAGAGCCTCATGAGTGAATGCTTCCTATTTGGTTTCCTGTACTTTAGAGTTTGTTATACAGGATAGGAGAAAAATATTTAAATGAAATGGAAATATAGTAAAAGTAAAACTTCCAGTCACGGAAGGCCGTCGATGTACTTAAGTTCGTGGCAAACGGGTTTTGTAGTCACTTTCCCTAGCTGTGGGTCTTGGAGACATTTGTCACCCATCTTACGCCTCCGCGGGGAGTTTTCTTTTTTACCACAGCCGCACTTAAGACACATCGGAGCCGAGATCGCGCACGGTAACTACCCGAACCATTATGGTCCGTAATCGTGGGTATTATTCGATTTACCGTGGCCGGCTAGCGTGGGTGCCGTTGGCCGTGAACTACCCCTGGCTGGCCACACCTTATGTTGGGGCTTAAAGTAGGTTCACAGTTACCGGCGAGCCGAACGCCGTAATGAGCTGCCATCGGCTATAGTCGGCCTTTATGATGACTTATAATCGGCTCATTACAGTTGGCTTTGAGGGCAGGCGCGCAATGAGTTAACCCGCAGCAGAGGGATGCTGGAGCAAAAGAGTCTCATTGGCGAGTGCATAGAATCGTAGCGTACCTGTTAGGCCTAGTCCAGATGAGGCCGCGGTGCGTCTTGAGTGGGGATGCCATAGGATTTTGTTCAACAGAAAGGGATAAAACTTAACAAGTAGCCAAGACATAAAGGAACAAGTTAAAAAGAGACAAGATTTCTTAAAGTGGTTCGGCACGAAAATGCCTACGTCCACTGATTCTCTTTGCTAATTCACTTCATATGGGCAGTACAAGTTAAGAAAAGTATCGACGGAGGTGTCGGATGTTCCATGCCCTCTGGAACACCTCTCCGTCCACTGTTGACAAAATGTAAGCTCCGTTGTGGAGATCTTTGTGAATTACATATGGTCCGTCCCAGATGGGGTCCAGTGCCCCGGGGCGCGGAAAGATTCGCCTGAGGACAAGATCTCCTTCTTGTAAGCTGCGATGTTTGACTTTGGAATTGTATAGTGCTGCCACTTTTTGTTTGTGAGCTGCTGCTTTGAGTGCTGCGTCGTTCCTCCTTTTCTCAATCAGATCCAAAGACATGAGGAGGAGTTCTTCGTTTTCTTCTGGGTTGTAGTGGATCCTACGGTGAGAAGGCACAACAGTCTCAACTGGGAGCATTGCCTCCGATCCATATGCCAAAGAGAAAGGAGTATGTCCCGTTGATGTTCTGAAAGATGTGCGGTATGCCCATAGTGCCGTAGGAAGTTCGTCCACCCAGCGCCTTTTGACTTTTCAAGTTTCTTCTTGATTAGGGTTTTGAGAATTTTGTTGAGAGCTTCAACTTGTCCGTTTGCCTGAGGGTAAGCTACTGATGAGAAGCTTTTATGAATTCCATGCTCTTGGCACCAGTCGGCAAATTCTTCGCTGTCAAATTTGAGCCCGTTGTCTGATACGATCTTGAGGGGGACTCCATACCTGCATAGAATGTTTTTGATCAAGAAGTTGATAACTTTTGCTGAAGATATTTTATTTAAAGGTTCCGCTTCCACCCATTTGGTGAAATAATCGACTGCCACTATAGCATATTTGGCTCCGCCTCGGCCCGTTGGCAGTTCGCCAATTAAGTCAATTCCCCATACAGCAAAGGGCCAAGGGCTGGTCATTTGAGTAATTTCGTTTGTGGGCAGTCGAGGGATCTTGGCAAACTTCTGACATCTGTCGCATTTCTTAACGAAGTCTAGGGCATCTTTGTTTAGTGTGGGCCAATAATATCCATATCGGAGTATCTTTCTTGCCAAAGTCTGTCCTCCAGTGTGATCTCCGCATCCTCCCTGATGGATGTTTGTTAATATCTCCTTGGCTTCCCTTCCGGCGACGCATCTTAATAGGGGGCTAGAGAAGCCACGCCGGTAGAGGATGCCTTCTTGTATTGTGTAGTGGGGAACTTTTCTCAAGATCTTCTTAGCTTCGTCACGCCTGTCGGGTAGTATGCCATCTTGCAAATATTTCCGGATAGGAGTCATCCAGGTTCCTTCTTCGATTGCAGTTATCAGATTCGCTTGTTCGAAACTCGGGGCAAGCTGCCTTGAGATTGCTAATGCTCCGGAAATGGTGCTGTCCTTCATACTAGATTGCTTTGCAAGTTCATCTGCTTCTTGGTTTTCTTCTCGAGGAATGTGTTTGATTAGATAATGGTCCAATCGATCGAGCAGCAGTCTGGTTTTCTTTAGGTATGCTGTGAGTCGTTCTCCTCGAGTCTGGAATTCTCCTAGTACCTGGTTTACGATAAGCTGAGAATCACTATGAATACATAAGGAATTGATTCCAATTTCTAGGCCAATCCCGCTATTACTGCTTCATATTCAGCATCGTTGTTAGTGGCCGTGAACTCCAGTCTTAATGCATAGTACAACTTTCTTCCCCTGGGGGTGACGATCACAATACCTGCCCCCGAGCCTTGTTCGTTTGATGCTCCGTCTACAAAGAGGTTCCATTTGATGTTTTTTGCTACTTCGGATTGTTCCTTGCCTTCGTTGGTAGTGAATTCGGCAATGAAATCAGCCATGGCTTGTCCTTTGATAGCGGTGCGGGGATGGTAGGTGATATCATACTGACTTAGTTCGATGCACCATTTGAGGAGTCGCCCAGAAGTGTCAGGACGATGGAGCACTTGTCTTAGTGGTTGATCGGTTAGAACCCTGATGGAGTGAGACTGGAAGTAGTGTCGCAGTTTCCGTGACGCGATCAATAAACAATATGCTAACTTCTCAAGTTTAGGATATCTGGCTTCTGCCCCCGTAAATCTCTTGCTTACAAAGTAAACCGGGCGTTGTGTGCGGTCTTCTTCTCTTACCAAGGCGGCGCTTAGAGCATGAGATGATACAGCGAGGTATAGGTATAACACTTCACCTTCATTTGGAGTTGAAAGTACTGGTGGTCTCTGAAGGTGTTCGATTAGGTTGAGGAAGGCTTTTAAGCATTCGTCGGTCCACTCGAACCTCCCTTTGTCTTTCTTGAGTGCTTCGAAGAAAGGGACACACTTGTCAGTTGCCTTGGAAATGAATCTGCTTAGGGCGGCCACCTTTCCGTTTAGGCTCTGCATTTCTTTTCGAGTGGAAGGTATCCTTATTTCTTTTAAAGCCCGGACTTGTTCAGGGTTTGCTTCGATTCCTCTGGCGTGGACGATGAATCCTAAGAATTTTCCCGATGAAACTCCGAAGGAGCACTTTAGAGGATTCAGCTTCATTCCATACCGGCGAAGTACCTGAAACATATCGTCCAGATGGCTTACATGGTCGTTGGCTTTCCTGGACTTTACCAACATGTCATCCACATATACTTCCATAGTTCGTCCTATCAGTCCTGCGAACATTTTGTTGACGAGGCGTTGATAGGTAGCTCCAGCATTTTTGAGTCCAAAAGGCATGACTTTGTAACAATATAATCCGCGGTCGGTGATGAAGCTAGTGTGGTCCTGATCGGGAGCGTGCATGGGGATCTGGTTATATCCGGAGTATGCATCCATAAAAGATAGGAGTTCGTGCCCAGCTGTGCTGTCTACGAGTTGGTCAATTCGGGGAAGTGGGAAGCAGTCTTTCGGGCAAGCGTCATTCAGATTGGAGAAGTCAATACATGTTCGCCACTTTCCATTGGCCTTTTTTACTAGCACCGGGTTAGCGATCCATTCTGGGTAGATGGCTTCCCGTATGAAGCCATTAGCAAGTAGATTTTTTACTTCCTCATCAAGGGCTGCTGATCGCTCTGCCCCCATGCTCCTCTTTTTCTGCTTTACTGGTACCTTGGTGGGATCGATGTTCAACATGTGGCATGCTATGTCTGGGGAGATTCCTGTCATATCGGCATGGGTCCACGCAAATACATCTAAGTTGTGGCGGAGGAAGTCAATGAGTTGATCCTTCAATTCCGTTTTCAGCTGAGATCCGATTTTTAATAATCTACTTGAATCATGCTTATCTACCGATACGAACTCCATAGCCTCTGCAGGCTCGGCGGTAGCCTCCTCCTCTTTATCCCTGGGGTCTAGTTCATTGAAGGGATCGCTTGTGTATCGAAGAGGAGGGGCTTTCTTTAGTTGCTATGCCTCCAAGCTTTTCATGCAGAGAATAGTCTCTGCATCTTTTCCTTTATTCTTTCTGCGGTTATTGCGAAGTTCAGTTACGTAGCAGTCTCGGGCGGCATCTTGATCTCCTTCTACTTCTCCTACTCCGTTGCCTGTTGGAAATTTCATTTTCAGGCACCAAGGGGCTAATACAATCTGAAAGTCGGACAAGGCTGGTCTTCCCAAGAAAGCGTTGTAAGCCGAGTGGTTTTCTATTAGTACGAACGTTTGTTTTCGCACAACGGAGCGGGGATGACTTCCTATTTCGACGAAGAGGTCAAGTTGCCCGAGGGGCATTTTTGCATCTCCAGTGAAACCGTGTAGTGGTTTGTCACAGGGGGATACATCCTTCATTGATAATTTCATTTTGTCGAAAGCATGTTTGAACAGGATATTTACGGAGCTTCCCGTGTCTATTAGAATCCGAAAAACTTTAGCTGGACCAAACCAGGCAGAGATGACCATGGGATCCATATGTGGGTACTGTCTTCCTTCCAAATCATGCCTACTGAATACAATGTCATTGTTTTCTTTTCGTTTCGGGTGGCGTTCCTCCGTAATGGAGTTAACATATCCTTCGGCATTTCTAAGCGACTTGTCGTACCTTTCCATCTCTGCCCAACTTCTGTCGGCAATGTGTGGTCCTCCTGAGATGGTAAGGACTACTATCTTCTCTTGACTAGAGCCACTGGTGTTGTGATTGTTGCGATTCCCTCCGCCTACTTCTGGGAGGGGTTGCTTTGAGTTCTCATTGGCAGGAGTTGGAGTCCTGTTCTGACCTTTCACATAACGTTCCAGTCTTCTTCTTCTAATGTGTTCTTCGATCAAGTCCCGAAGATGGTGGCATTCATTGGTGTCATGTCCGTGGGATTCGTGGAAGCGACAGAACTTTCCGGACTTGAGTGCGTTATCTGATTCTTTCTTGTGCGGGGGGCGCTTGTATCCGAGTTCGCCCTGAGTGGCTAGGTAGATGTTTTCGATTGTTTCATTCAAAGGAGTGTAGGAGTCAAATCTTGGCCCTGGTCGATATTGGCGCTTCTCAACCTTTCTGCCCCCAGCATTGTCTCTAGATTCATTTCTTCGAGCGTCCTTAGCTGCAGTGGGAACCTTGTCCTGAACTATCTTGCCTTGTTGCCCTGACTGCCTCTCCGTAGCAGCGTCTTCAAGTCTCATATACTTTCCAGCTTCATGGAAGAAATCAGGCAAGGTAGCTGGTTTTTCCTTAGTTAATCTTCTGGCAAACTTGGTGTCTGGATGTACACCACTACAGAGGGCCATTAGAGTGAGTTTTTCATCGGCATCTTGAACTGCTGTCGCTGCGGCGTTGAACCGTGTTAGATATTGTTGCAGCGTCTCTCCGGACTTCTGTTTGACATTGGATAGAGAATAAGCATCCCTGGGTTGTTCCACATGGATGCGGAACTGGCTAATAAACCTTTCTTTTAACATCTCCCATGAGCTGATGGATCCTTGGGGTAGATGGCAGAACCAGGAGGTAGCTAGATCTGATAGGAATAGAGGAAAGCATTTACATAATACTCCTTCTGTTGCTCCACTCATGAGCATATGCTGGGTGTATCTCTGCAGGTGTACGATGGGGTCGGAAGTTCCTTTGTAAGGTTCCATGGTTGGCATTTTCCATTCCCGGGGAGTGATGGCAGTTTCGATATTTCGGGTAAAGGGACTGGTGACCCTAGCGCCTATTCCCCGGTCCCTTTGCTCCCGTTGGACACATTCTCTGAATAATCGTGCCATCCGCTCGTCAGAACTTGGAGCGGACAAAAATGAGCTCGGTTCTTCCCTGCGGGATCTATCTCGTCCAGATGACCTGTAGGGATGGTACAGTCTATCACCTCTAGCATTATCCAGTGGTTGTCTTTGGCTGCTTGGATGCACGCTAGGACCAGCTACAGTTGCCCCCTGCCTTGATCTTCCCCTGTGGGGTTCTGTTTCGAGCACATCCATGGGGTCAACTTCGGGCTGGGTTCTAGCTCGGCTCCGTTCAGCGGGGTTTCTATGATTAGGTGGCATGACTGGCTCAGCTACATCCGACCCTCGCCTGGTGCCTCCCACGCTAGGTTCGGTTCCAAGGGCTTCCTCGAGTCGGAATTCGGGCTGAGTCCGGGCGCGGCCCCTATCATCGTTTTTCCTGTTGATAGCTTGTTCGAAGAGTGAAGACCTTTGTTGCCTCCGGGATCCTACGGATTGGGATTCACCCCATAATTCAGTGTTGCGGTTGGACTCTTCAGCATCCCTTAAGCGTGTCATGAGTTGGTCCACCAAAGTTTCTTGTTGGGATGTGAAGCGGTTAGTTACTTCAGCCACAACCCTGTCCAGATCTGCCCTAGTGATTGGTTGTTCCGTTGCGGGACCAGTTGGATTTTCCTGATTTTCATCTGGTACTGCTGTTGAAGTGGGCTGATCTGTGATTGCTGGATCTGGAAGGCTGCTAGTTGCGATGTTCTTTCCTTTGTTAACATCCCTTCTCTGTTTGGAAGGCATGATTTCTAAGCAACGAGTGATGTTGTTAGGAAGAAGGTTGAGTGGGAGAAGATGAAGCCTGAGTTCAGTTCTCAGTGAAAGCACCAAAAACGTTTGCACAAAAAATGGACAAACACCTCCAAGTCGTATTATTTAGTTGATTATATGTGATTTTCAATGATTTTAGATGAGTACATAAATATAAAAGAAGTAGGGGCTGAAATGTAAATGACACGCGGATTTATAGTGGTTCGGCCAGAATGTGCCTACGTCCACTTTATATGTTATTATCTTCTTTCCTTCAGATTACAAGTACAATGCTTCGTATATTAGTATATGAAAGTAGTTTGAAAGTTCCTTCCTTGCTTGAGCTCTCAAACTTGTCTGCCATTGTTGTACCCCTGCCCCTCTATTTATAGAATGAGGTAGGGGGCAGGGGTCTTGGAAGTATATAACTGCTGGTGGGTCCGGGCTGAAGCGATCTGGACTGGCAGTTGTCTGGTTCGGCGGGGGACATTCGGCATGGAGCTTGGTCCGGTGGTAGGCGTGGTCCGGCAACGAGTGTGGACCGGTGATTATTTGGTTCGGTTGTGAAGATGATCCGGTAGATAAGTGGTTCGGTGGTAGCGTGGGAGTTGATTCGGTAGTGGGGTGATGGTTGGTTCGGAGGAGTATGGTGGACCGGTATGGCTGGTCCGGTAGTAGTAGGGGATGTTTGGTTCGGTTACCGGATGGGCATGCCGAATGGCACTCGTGATTTGCCCGAATATGGTTGGTCCGGCTACTGGATGGACATGCCGAATGGAGTCATGGGGCCGAATGGGGATGGACTTCTAGCTTTGTGTTTGTCGAACGAGGTGGAGGTTGCGAGCTCGGGTAAAACTGTGACTTCTTGGTCTCGAGAGCTTCTGGGTGAGAATTCGCCCAACAATTCGAAAACTCCACAACTCCTTCTTCTCCAAAAAGGCCTTGACTCCATGGCCGCGCTCCATCCCCAATCTTGCTCTCACTCGCCCAGATCTTAAATTCATCTAAACGTTCATAAAAGCAAGAAGGATGGATTGAAATTTCGAGTTTCATTGTTCTAAACATGATTATAGCCATTAATTACCTGATTTTAATGTTTAATTTTGAAGGATTGAAGGACTGTATCGATTCGAAGGCTAACAGTTCTTTCTCTCTATCGATACGAAAGCAAAAGAGAATGGTAAAAGTGAAAAAGGTAAAGAATGGCTAAGTCCACACTATTTATATAAAGCCATGGAAGAATCGAGTCGATTTGCCTCCCAGTCAACTTGACCGGTCGCGACCAGTCAAAACACGGATCGGTTCGAAAGCTCTGTTCGAATCCATATGCCTGAGGCCTTATCGATGCGAAATTACCCTCATACTTCATCGATACGAAGTACATAACTAAGGTTGTGCCGAAGACATTGAATTCCATCGATGCGAAACGGACAGTGAGCACATCGACTCGAAGCCCTCGTTCGCATCAAGAAGTTTGCAACTCCATCCACTGCATATCGATACGAACCACAATTTCGTATCCATCAAAAAACTGTCGATACGAACAACAATTTCGTATCCATCAAAAAATGTCGATACGAACAACAATTTCGTATCCATCATTTCTCATCGGTACGAACGGACGTTTCGTATCCATCCAGACTCATCGATACGAACTATCATTTCGACTCACATCGATATGGAAAACTACTTTTCAACCTTTTACATCGATTCAGGAGAGGATCGATACAAGAGGATAGTCAAAAACAACCATCAAGCGTTGTTTCAACTTGAATTTCAAATCGTTTCAGGAGAGAATCGATACGAAATTCAATAACAAACAAAACTGACAACGACTCGTGAACACACAACGTTAACGAGAGTCAAATTAACATATGTGCATATATGTCGAACTAATATTCGATTTTAAACATTCACAGGGATCAAATACTCATCTTGTTATGATTACAACAACCAGCAGCTAAGAACTATTCTACAGCAATCAATCATATCAACGCAAGGTTACAACCTTCGAAAAAAGAGAAATGATTGCTCAGAGAGAAATTGTAGCGTTTCAAAGCACATCATGTTTCCACATGACGTACTTTAGGGGGCAAATGTTATCCTGCTTTTTGGCAAAACCGTGATACCAAAAGATCGATCGAAAACAAAGGACGGTTCGTCTCAGAGATTGGTCATACTTTGCTTCACTATGGATATCGCTGAATTTTGTCCAAGTCCAGATTGGGCTACAATTGATAGGACATGACAAGAAAGATCATAGAAGTCAGCAGCTCAAATTTCAAGTCAATCCGAGTTCATACGCTCAAGTTATGATCGATTAAATTTGAAGGGAAAAGCCCAGATTTCGTATCCATCACTATGGGTGATTTCGTATCCATCACCGAACTCTGGTTCGAATCGATCACTTTCGTATCGATCAAGTTCGAATCCGTCGAAGTACCTCAGTTCGACTCGGTCTCATTCGAACCCATTGGCAGAAGGCCCACTTCGCATCCATCGGAAGATGACCTACTTCGTATCGATCAACCCCCATGAGTTCGTATCGATCAGGATCGGCCGTGTCCGAATCCATCGAGTTCGTATCGATGGACTTCGTACCCATCAGCAGATGATGCACTTCTTAACGATCGGCCAATGTCTTCTTCGTATCCATCATGGAAGCATCCCTTCGAATCCATCTGGTCAAAGCACTTTGTATCCATCAGGTTACCCTGCTTCGTATCCATCAGTGATACGTATCCACCAACAGTTGCAATTCGTATCCATGAATAAGGCATCATTCGAATCCATCGAGTCAACTAGCCTTAGTGACTTGTCATCCCTCGATACGAATAAGCCGAAGTATATGGACTCGATGCAGTCAACTCGAAGTGAAAACCGGATCGAGTCGAAGTTTGCGCTCTACGTCATCACAAAGGCGCGTGCCACCATCGATTTGAAACCATCGATGCGAAGAGATGGATTCGAACCAAACAACCACTCGAGAATGCTCAATTCGTATCGAAGATATCTCATGATCCACTGATCCAAATGCCATGAAATTTTCACAGAAGCTTGCACACATGCTAAGGAATGTCTCCACCAAATTTCAGCTCAATTGGACATCATCTTGATCGATACGAAATGACCTCGTATCGATCACAGATCAACTCGAAACTTCCTGAGGTTGGTCGCGTGGGCCCACTCACATGCCAGAAAAAGTCCCCCGATATTTGAGCACGATCTCAGCCTCCTACGCCTATAAATAGAGCCACAGAGCCAACAGAAAAGAGATCTTTGGACTCTCAAGTGCGCAGACTCTACCGGATTGAGATCTCCATCATCTTACATCATATTCTTGCTGTTGATTTCGAATTTCCAATTGTAACTTGCTGTTGATTATAGTAACAACTTGTAATCATTGAAAGAGAATCAATAATATTGCAAAAACTTCACAGTGGATGTAGGCAACACGCAAAACCACAATAAATCGCTTGTCTACGCATTTACATTACTATTGATTGGAGTTTTTGTTAGATAATATTCATTTTCAATTTACATTCTTAATTATTATCTCTTCAACGACTCCCGAAGAATGTTGTGACCAATTTTGGTACAAACAATATATATCAAATAGCCTTAAAACCCCCACCTTTTATACTTTAACTTACTTTATAAACTTTGTGTAAGTTTTTGTAAACAGAAGTATAGTTTTGAAAACTTCATAAAAACTTTTCTCAAAAAATACATAAGTTAATAAGGTTAAAAACAAGCAATTTCAATGTCATAACAAATAAATCCAAGTGCTAACTTTTCTTTTAGCCTACTACATCCATAATATAAACTCATACATTACACACACGCCATAACATCATACACAAAGTAAAGATCATAACTATAAACATCACTTAACATTTTGACTTATTTCCAAGTTCATAACAAACATTACATATAAACACAAATATGTAAAACATATACGACACTACTTTTTAATCAAACAACCTATAATTATTATTATTATCAACATATAAAGTTTAAAACTTTGGTTAAAAAGGTGAGCTTTACTCACCAAAGCAGCCAAATCAAAATCCAACTACTACAACTTAGAAACAACACCTAGATCTGCTTTTCCTTTGTAAAAACTTGATCTTTATGGCTATGGGGGTGTCAGATGGGTTTGGTCCTAGGTATATTGGGCTTAGCCTAGCCTTTTAGGAGGGGTTTTTGTACTTGATTTGGAAGCTAAGAGAAAAGAGAGGAAAAAGAACGATTTTTAAATAATTTTATAAAGGATTTTAAATGGAAAAGGAAGGATTTTTAAACTTAAAAAAATTAGGAAGCTATGGAAAGGCAGATAGAAGATTTGAAATAGAGCGAAGAATTTTGAAAATAGAGAAAATGAAATGAATAGGAAATGGAAAATGAAAAGGTTGTTTTTATATAAATTAAATTAGAGTAAATTACCTTTCCACTATTAACTTCTTACCCTCTACAAATTTTTTGCCACATTACCCCGTCTCCCATGCCTTATTGCTCATGCCACCATCATTCCACCCCTCCTTCAATCCATCACATGATCTCTTTTGAGGTTAAGTCATCTCTTTTTAGGTAAAGAAAAGTGAAAATTTCTTATATTACTTAAGTAAATACTTGACTTATTTTAACTTTTACCATTTCATATATTATATACATATGTGTCTGTATATAAACTCCAATGTACACAAAATTTTCCGTTAAAATTTAGATGATGAAAATTCGAAAATCCAAAAAATGATTTTCAGTCACATTATCAATTTTCTTCGAATTAAATATTTTTGTAAAATAAATTCCAACAAATTTCACCATCATCGGTTATTATTTAAAAGAGGTTTATTTGAGCTGTGAAATCGATTACTTAATTATTTAAAAAATATCAATTATTCATATTTAAAGTGATTAAATTAAGGGTCATTACATGCATCTCCCTCCAATTTTCAAAAGTTGTGTCTGTTGAATTCCTACCATTTGTAACAGTTTGAATTTGGAACTTAAGAGCCTATAAAAGGGTTGAAAAACCCATCAAAATTTGTCTAGAATGATAACTCGAATCAATTCCACATTTAATCCAGCACGGCCCGGATCTGGCAGTTAGTAGGGAAGCGACGGTGACGCATTCACATCCGTTAAGATATATGATTTCTCTCTTCAACTTAAGAGTAAATAGTTAGGTATCCAAAGGGTCCAACCTTCGCATGACAATGATATATTTAAAAAAAATATAGGAACCTATTTTCAACAAGGTGGGATTAATATCCCTTCCTTCTTTCTCCTTCCTTCTTATTAAACAATAGTCAAAGTCTAATAATAATTTTGAAAACAACCAACACCTAGTAGTGGTAGCACCATTGGTACATGATAAAATGTCTCATAATATGATCTACGAAAAACCATTTGATGCTTCCCTTGTAACTTCTACAATGGTTGGTCCTCGTTGAGAGGTCAGACTTGAAATCAACATTTAGAAGAATATTTAGGCATCACTACACGAATTCTATGCAGATTTTCCCATTTAAAATTCATCATCCTATTTATGATTCTTTTTATTGGAATATTGCTATTCAATAGATTGTTTGGACTATTATTATTGATTAGATTTTTTCCAGATTAATTACTGTTAACATTCAACTATTTCCACTTAAATTTGTTTTTTAATCAATTTATAGATAGTATTTAGTATTACTCTCATGAAATATTTCACATTTTCTATTTACATATTTGGATGGTCTGATTAAGTTCTAGATTGCCAAATCAATTTGCTATCTAGAACCCTAATTGGAATCTATCAAAATAATTCAACTTGATAAGTCCCCATATGTTATAATGTAATGTGCTATCCTTTAATTAAGGTAAATGAAGTGGTTAATTTAAAAATAAATATCATATGACTTAAGTGTATATTTTTCATGTAAATATAATTTGGACTGATATTAAAGTGACCTTTTTTTGTTTAAAGGCCAAATTGAAAGTGTCAAATTACTATAATTATAGGGTCATGATCCCTAAATTACATAAGATTTAACATATTTTTAACCTATTCTATGAATATATATTCAAATCTAGGGTTATAATAATTTGGAAGTGATAATTTGGAAGATCAAAATCATATTGATTCTCTTTTCCGCTGCCATATATGGATAGTCATAATGTTTATCATTTCAACATTATTCTCTATGAAATCAAAATGAATTATCAATACAAATCTAGGATTTCATAATTAATTTGTTTTAAAATCTATTAAACATTAGCCAACTATGTTGGCTCAATGGTTGGCAGTTCAAACCATAAGATCATAGGCCACGAGTTCAATCCTCGAGATCGATACTTTTGGACATTAGTGAACCATGTTTTAAAAAAAATCTATTGAACATAAATCTATTGAACACTAATAAGTGGTATTAGAGCCGTCGACTATTGATTTCTTTAATTAACTATTATTTTAAGATTTAAAATACAATAAAAAATTCCTTTGTTAAAATGGTGATTTTGAAATGCATTCGGTTGATTAAGTAATTGAATAGAGTTATATTTTGACCGATATAAAATTTTAATAGATCTAAAGGATATTGAAATTGGGTCGTTCCATAGTGGGTGGGATGGGTAAAATTCAAAAAAAAATTCCCTATTTCCATCATAGTGGGCCTATGAAGCTTATTGGGTTTTGGTAGATCTAACCGGATTTAATTAAATAAAATAAATTTTTATTTAATTTTCTTTGCTTAATTAACTAATGAGATTTAATTAATTTAATACATATAAATAAAATCAAATTTTATTTAATTTTCCTTTACTTAATTAATTATTGTGATTTAACTAATTATATATATATATATATATATATATATATATATATATATATATTTGAACGTATCACTATATACTCATGTGTATATAATGTGTAATTGCAACAAAAAATATGTACACAGTGAATTAATATTTATTTAGATGTTGGGATTTATCTCTGCAACGTATAAATTAGCCATATATATGTCCACTAAGTGTCTTAGAACATGGTTTAATTTATATATATATGTATGTGTGTGTGTGTATACCGAATACCATTTATATCAAATAATTAAAATTAATATAACCAGTCCACGGCTCTAGTATGGTTGGCAAGGGTTCCTAGGTCCCCAATAGAGGGAGAGAGTTGATCTTTAGCAGCCGCACTTTAACAACTTGTTATTTGCGAAGGCATGCAATAATCCCTTAGAAGGATGAAAATATGGGGATCGAAAAGTGCCTCTATGTGGGTCTGAGTTAAAAGTGGGCGGGGCAACGGTGGATCCTCATACATCCTTACAAAAGTATATTTTTAAAATTAAAATGGCTAAATTAATTTTGACTAAGATAATGAGATTTATAATTCAATTTCTAAATTCTAAATATATGACAAAGAGTTACTAAATTTTTGTAGAATTTAAAACTATATTTTAATAACCATTATCTAAAATATTATAATATATATATATATGTAAATTATTTTTTCCGCCAAATCCTTTTTTATAAGTAAATTATATATATATAAAAGTTAGTATACACATGTTTTTATTATAAAATATTTTAATATCCTAAATATATTTCAATAAATAAAATATGTACATATATATATATCACTACAAGAAAGGCTTCGATTAGCGACGAAGGGGGGCGACGGCTAAAAAAAGCGGCCATCGCTAGCCGTCGCAAATCTAAATATACAGATCCTGGCCGAGAGCTCAGATTTCATTTTCCTCCTTCCCCAAATTTTTCCTCCTTCCCCAACTCCGTCGCCCCCCGTCACCCCAGCCGGCGCCCAACCCTTCAAAGCCTCCAAATTTGTGTCGGTATGCCCCTAATATCTTGTTTGAATGTAAATTTGATGTTTTAAGTTTTAGTTTAAACCCTAATTCAATTCTGATTTGTTGTAAAATTTAGATTTGTTGTTAATTTGAGTATTAGTAGTGTTGTTAAATTAGGTATTAGTAGTGTTGTATGTTGATTTGGTAGATTAATTAGTTTATTATCATGAACTTGAATTAAGTACATATTAATTATTTCATCATGATGAAGTTGAATAAATGGTTGATGTAGATAATTAGTGTTGGCGATTAACATGGTTAGTTGTTTTAGGTGAAAAAATAGTGTATATTAATGATTAACTTGGTTATTGATAAATTTACATGAAAGTATTTCATAGTTTATGAAATTGATAAATTACAAATTTAAGTTGTTAAGTAAATTTAAATTGACAAATTTTTATTTAATAACTAGTTTTTAATTGTTTTCTAATTATCTATTCGATAATTAGAATTTGTTGTTTTCTAATTATATTCATTGATAACTGTTTTATTTACCCTGTTAATTGAGCGACGGCTAGCGACGATTAGCGATTGCCATTTTTATAATTTTAGCGATGAATCGCGACGGCTAGCGACGGACAAAATGCAAAAGGCTGTATATATTGTAAAAGATAAAGTTTGTACAAAAAATTAAAAATGAATATGAGAACACTAAAAATTCTGCAAATATTTAATTTATTTGAAAAAAATTAGGAAATGACTTTAAAAACAACTGATATTGTACTAAAATCGATTTTGTAAAGAAATTAAGAAATGAATATAACAACAACAAATAGTCACATAAAATCTATGTCGTTAAAAAATAAATAAAGAAATTAATATTGAAGTAAAATTGTTAATTGAATGTTGAACTAAAATTTAAATACACAAATTTTGAAATAAAATATAAATAGTTGAAACATTGTCAAAATTTGAAAAGAACAATAATATTTGATAAAATTTAAAGAAATTTCTTTATCCCTTAGATTGTCTTTGGCCCCGTCTGGCAAGTGTTGTATACGATCGTTATATGGATGCTCGTTTTGTAACGGAACGGACATTTATATTCATCTGATACAATACTTGTCGGATTTGTCCCTGTATTGGACAAGTTACAAACACAATAAAGTAGTTACATATTATAAATCAATTCATTTTAAACGGTTACAAAATTTCGACAGCATTTCCTTTATGTTCCCTGTGTACACGCATTTGTGTACGATACAGGGAACATAAGGGAAGTGCTGCTGAAATTTTGTTGAACCGTTTAATCTGAAATGATTTATAAAATGTAATTACATTATTGTGTTTGTAATGGGAAGTAGGATGACTAACCACCGAAGTGAAAATCAAAATACCCAAAAATAAAAAAATAAAGTGAAGTTTATATTTTGATTTTCCTGGAACGATGAACTTTTTACAGTGGAGATTGGTTGTAAATTAATCATTTAAATTGTCTAACATACATTTTCAAATCAGAAAAAATGTTCAATTATTTTCTCGACCGTACGTGGATGTATGAAGTCAGAACTGGAAAGAAAGGATCAATAAAGCAACATTTCTACAATGGTGTATAGGACTTTATTAGATTTGCTAAATCTAATAACCGAAACTATACAGAAATTCGTTGCCCGTGTAGTAAGTGCCAACATTTGAAACATTGGAAACCGGATATAGTTGAAGTACATTTGTATCAATATAGTTTCGTGCCTGATTATTATTTCTGGGATCGTCATGGAGAACTTGTTGAACCTACACCTAATACTGAAGTTTTAGAGGAAGGTAATATGATGACGAATCCGATAGAAAATATGGTGGATGATGCAGCACGATCAATGTTTCCTACAACGGAAGCTGTTGATGAAGACGAAAATGTCGAAGAAGAACCGACTGCGGGAGCTAAAAAAATATACGATTTGTTGGATTCTGCTAAGAGGCTATTATGGGACGGTTGTAAAAGCAGAACCAAACTTTCAGTAACCGCCGAATACATAACTATGAAATCAAAATTCAACCTTACGGAAGCTGCATTTACAGCAGTTGTACAAGCTGCAAAACGACACATGCCACCCAACAATCTGATGTGCGATAGTCATTATAAAGTAAAAAAATTGATGTCCGCTTTCGGTCTACCGTACGAGAAGATAGATGCATGTGTGAAAGGTTGCATGTTGTATTGGAAAGACGACGTCGACCTCAGAAAATGCAAAATATGTAACCAAGAAAGATACAAATCAAGAAAGAAGAAAGGGAAAGAAGTCCCGTACAAGAGAATGCATTATTTACCCATCACTCCCAGACTTCAAAGATTATATGCGTCTTCTGCTACGGCCTGTCATATGCGATGGCACAGTGTGAGAACAGCGGAAGAAGGAACTTTGATACATCCATCCGACGGTGAAGCATGGAAACATTTCGATAAGACTTATCCTGCATTTGCTGCAGAAAGTCGTAATGTCAGACTTGGTCTATGTACGGATGGATTTCACCATTTTCACAGTTTGGTAGTAAATATTCATCCTGGCCATTTATCGTTACTCCGTATAATTTACCTCCATGAATGTGTATGAAAACACCATATATGTTTCTCACCACTGTCGTTCCCGGCCCTCATGATCCAACTCAAGGAATTGATGTTTATTTACAACCATTGATCGAAGAGTTGAAGAAACTGTGGAATGATGTAGTCGAAACTTACGATGTATCAACGAAAAAAAATTCGGTTATTTTCTTCTTTGTTATGGACGATTAATGATTTTCCTGCATACGGGATGCTTTTTGGTTGGAGTACGGCCGGTCGTCTAGCATGCTCTTATTGTATGGAAGAAATACGAGCATTTTCGTTACAATATGGGAAGAAAGTTTCATGGTTTGATTGTCATCGGTGTTTTCTTCATCCCAATCATAGTTTTAGAAGAGATAAGAAAATTTTCACAGCTAACAGAGAAGAGAATCTGAAACCACCTAAGGTTTGGTCAGGCAAGGAAATTTACGAAATTATAAGAGACTATCCAAAGATACATGAAATTGGAGTCGAGACTGAAATCCCAGGAAAGTCAGACATTCATAATTGGTGCAAACAAAGCATATTTTGGGAGTTACCATATTGGAAAGTTCTCTTACTCCGACATAATATTGACGTAATGCACAACGAAAAGAACGTGTTTGATAGAGACCACCATGTAGCGCACACGTATGTTCTTTTAAATTGTTTCGAAGTCGCACCATTTGTCAGGTAATAGTTAATTCACTTGTAATTTACTTGTACGTACATGATAATAATAACACATATTACATATATGCAGTATATACGAATCACAGTATCTATCTGGCGATCTCAGTAAAGAATTTGCCAAATGGTTTTTGAACTATGTTTATGAGCCAAGAAACTGTGTCGTTGATGAAGGCTTAAGACATCTTGCAATTGGACCGAAAAGAAATGTGAAGACTTATCCAATATTTTTGTCAACGGGTTTAAGTTCAACACAAAAGATTACGGTGCTGAAAAATTAACATATAACAGCGGGGTATTTGTCAAAGGCAGTGATGATCCAGATGAGCATTTAAAAGATTTTTACGGCGTCCTAACACAGATTCTAGAATTGACATATTATGTTGAACCTTTAGAAAATGTTTTTTTATTTAAGTGCAATTGGTTCAGTAACGTTCCTGGTTCCGGAATCAACGTGCATAAAGAGTACAAACTTATTGAAATAAGGCATACATCACACTACTATAAATACGATCCTTTTGTGTTAGCCAAGCAAGTGTTACAAGTTTATTTTGCTTCGTATCCATCTTTGAAAAAAGATAAAGCGGATTGGTCCGCTGTTTTCAAAAAGAAACCAAGGTTTACGATTGATGGAAATAATATTCCAGATGAAGCAGCATATCAAGCCGATCTTGAATCAAATACAGAAATAATAATAACTGATGATATTGATGTAGGGCCTTTGAATGATGAATCGAACGTCCTATTTGATGCATTTGAAAGTACCGAAGAAAATGAGATAGAATACGAGACTGAATCTGAATCAGAAAACGATGAAGACTGATCGTTATTGATATAATTGTTATGTGATAGTGATTGAAACATTCGATGTAATAGTAAATTTCTGTAATTGTTCTGTGATGATCATTTAGTTAATTTTTATCCATGTTTTGTACTAGTAAATTTTTATAATTGTTCTGTGAAAGTGATTGAAACATGCTATGTAGTAGTGAATTTCTATTATGGTTCTGTGATGATTATTTATATAATTTTTATCCATGTTTTGTACTAGTAAATTTTTATAATTGTTTCTGTGAAAGTGATTGAAACATGATATGTAGTAGTGAATTTGTATAATTGTTCTGTGATGATATTGTTTTTCTATAGCAGATATGTCTGGCAGGAGACGGAGTGGAGTTGGTGGTGGCACGCCATCCCCATCTCCCGGTGCAGGTGGTAGTGGCACTGCACCGGACTTACGTCCGATTGCAGAAGTTGTTCCTAGAAGTGCTGGGTAAGTATCAATTTTATTTAAAATATAAGTTTTGAAATCCACTAAACATGTATATCATAACTTTTGCAGTGGCTTTGAGGTGGAGCCATTAGATTATATTTTACAGGTTTCGAGGAAGGCTTTTCAGAGCCGGATGCATGGTTGTTGGCCTCGCTGGGACGACATCCCCCCTCATATTAAGAACGCCATACAAGCGAATTTATTTGTAAGTAATAGTTTGAATTTCAGTTGTAAATTAGTATAATCTTTATAACTTAAAATTTACAGGCTGTAGTCCGCGTCGACCCTGATGACTTGGACATTTTTTTAAATCACTGGAACAAACGAATGAGAAAAAATTACAGGGATACACTGTCCAAGGCCAAAAATTCAGGGAAAAAGCCAAACTGGATGGGCGAGGGTGTATGGAATGATTTTCTTCAGCTTTGGGACAGTCCGGCAGTAAAAGTAAGTAATATATGTTTGCTTTGTTATTTATATCTAATATAAATCTCGCAAGATATATACATGATAATTTATCTTAATTTGTAGGAGCTATCTGTGCGGAACCGGGCAAACAGGAATAAAAATCCTGCATTGCACCGTGGTGGCTCCAAATCCTTTCGGGAGCATAAGAGAGAGCTGGTAATTAAATTTATAAACTGTGTTTACATTTTATTACAATATTATATAATCAGATTAGCAATAATATTTATATATTTTCAGGCCGCGAGATACAACCGCGAGCCCACTATGGGCGAGCTGTTCAAGGCCACACATGCCTTGGAGAGGACCGACGAAGAGGGCAATGTTTCGTACGAGTGGACGGATGACAAATCACAATCCGTAATGGTAAATTAATTTACTGTTAATAACAATATTTTGTCTTATTTTATTTTCAAAATTTTGAAATTCGGTTTTTATCGTGTAAAACAATTGTTTGTAATCGCAGGAGAGGTACGAAGCAGAGCAGGCTCGTGTAGCACAGTCCACTGGTCGGGAATAGCTTACGTTAAAGGAGGAGAACCATATTTGGGATGCTATTATTGACCCGCCTTCTCGGATCAGTCGACGATATAGCTATGGAAATGTGGAGGTAAATTTTGACATGTACTAATATATAAATTTAATCATGCATATGAATAGTTTAACAATTTTAATAATATTATATATATATACTAATATATAAATAATTATGAATTATTTTATAGGCCATGAGAATGCAGAGTGCATACAGGAGGTCGTAGCAAGAGGCGGAGATTGCTCATTTGAGGGCGACAGTTGAAGAAATAAATGATCGAAGGAAGAGTTTCTTTGAGCAACAGCTGGATGAGCGGATTGCGGACTAATTGCAACAGCATGGGAGGATGCCTGGAGAGGACGACAGCGATGGCGAGGAGTAGGTATGTTTGTTTGCTGATAGTTTGGTATATACACATTTTGGTTGGTATGGTGTATATATATTTCAGGATATTATGTACATATATTTTGATGACTTCTAGTTGATGGATTTGGTTGGATATTATGTATATATATGTCGAGATATTATGTAGAAATTTCGGTTTACTATTTACATATTCCGATTATTGGATTTGAAAATGAGATTTGGTTGGATTTTATATTGTTTGAATGTATAGTTATGTTATATGATGGATATATGATGGTTATACTTGATGACTATAGTGTATAGTGGTTGTTTGGTTCAGATTGGTTGAGGTGTATATGGGCTGTGCATGTGCACTGAAAATTTACCCAGTTTTGCGACGGCTAGCGATGGCCAAATTACAAAGATTAGCGACGGCTAGCGACGGCCAAATGGTATTGGTTAGCGACGGCGAGCTACGACTAGCGACGACATTTAGACGTTGGAAAAATTTTCACGTGGCACATTTGCAGTCGCTAGCCGTCGCTATTTTGGTGACGGAGCCGTCGCTAAAGCCGTGGTTGCACTATTGGGCGACGACAAACATAGCGACGGCTTTTAGTGTCGGCTAGCGGCGGCCGGCGACGGCTAAAAGCCGTCGCTAACTGGTGCCGTTCTTGTACATTATTATTAAATATAAACATTATTTTTTTAATAACTAAAAGATATATACATATGTGTGTGTATTATAAAATAGGTTTTGGCCAAATAATAAAAATTTAATGTTTTTTTTTCAAAAATGATCTAAATTAGTCAAATATGCGAGTACATCATCTAAGGAAGGAGCATATTGAGTTGAAACTATAAATCTCGAAGCTATAGAAGTAGAAAAGGTAGGACCCGCCTTATAGCCTGGATAAGGAGAAGCTAACGAATAATAACCATAAGCCTGAAACAGAAGGGGATCTTAGTAAGTTTCAAATTAACATACAAAATTTTAAGCATGAATCTGAAAGCAATGAAAGCCTTAGTAAATATACAAAGAATAACGAGAAATTTTAAAACAGTTTAATAACACTAAGTGTTCTATAGGGAGTGCCACTTTAAACGTTGAAGAGTAGTTCCCAATCTTTTAAATGTCTATAATTTGGTGGAATGTAAGAAGTCTAAATAGGGATACCTGAAAATTAGACTTCTTCAACATGAGAATGAGGTATCTTACTTCTTTTATGGGTATTCTAGAAAACAAATCACATAATGGAAATATTTAGTTTTTCAGTGGAAGTATGGGTAATCAATGGGAAAGTCTGAATAACAATAACAATAGGGAAAAAGGTATAATTTTATTTCTTTGGATCAAGAGCATACGGTAAGTTTCTTTGTTGGAAATGGATTAAAACAAATCGTTATTCTAGCTTTTGATGTACGGAGGTCTTAAAATATATATCTCCATGGTATGTGTATGTTATATTTCTAGTGTACTAAAATAGATAGCACGCTACAATAAACTCGTCGCACAAGTTTATTAATTAGAATTCCACTACGCTGGAATTCTGTATTAGATAAATGTAACAATAAGTTACGTTTGTAAATAAATTACAACAACAACGTTATACTATTGTAAGAAATAGTACAACCTATAAACGGAAAAGATTACAGTGAATCTAACCAATATATAAAGGAAATTCCGTCTGAGGCTTGTCGTAACAATTTCCTTAAGAATTTTATTTCAAAATTCTCCCAAGATACAACAGACGTATTCTGCTCGAGATCGTAAGAGTATATCACTCTGTGATTTAGAGTGTGGCGGTAGAAGTGAAGAAGAAGATTCGGATTCTGAAAAAATGATTAAGGAAAGTGATCAGTTTTCCTTCTTATTTATAGTTGGACCGTATCTCTTCCGAACTATCGTGTCTGCACCCGTTCGCTCAAACAGTTGCGTCTGTACCACTTCGTACAGTCGCACCCGTCTGCCCGCGCCACTTCAATCGGATCGCACCCGCTCATGCCGCATCCATTCGCCCATGTCTGCTTCTCGCACCCGCTTCTTGTTCGCATCTATCGGCCGTCCGCTTTATGAACAGCCGCGTCCGTCTTCACCCGCCCGCTTCTCTTTAAATTACAGGCCCAGCCCAGTTTCAGCCGAAGCCCAAAACCGTTTAACGAAGGCCCAGCAAAAGAATGGTTATTTTAGACCCGTACCCGTAACTGTACCCGAGCCCGGCCCGGTCGGACGGACGGCGGCGGCGCGCGCGTGTGGTGGTGATGCATATTCTCCCTCCTCACAACGAAGCATACATTTGGGAGCCCCAGGCCCCCAACCTCCTCATGAGAAAGGCATATATAAATTAATATACCTCTCAACAAATTGGCAATGTGGGACTTTATGTATTTTTCATTCACTTGATTTCTTAAGGAATTCCAACAATCCCCCACATGAATGATAATATACATATCCCCCACACAAAGAGAAATATCACAGAGTACATATGGAATATTGCTTTATCGTGGATAAGTAGATATTTCTCTTTGAACTTTCCCTAGTTAAAACTTATCGGATCTACTTGGCTAATCGGTGAATTATTTCATTTTGAACCGTCGGCCTTTATTGTATACCCAGACAATAAGCTTTACGAAGCAATGATTCCCTTCTCATCCAATCTCTTAGTTGTGTTCATTTTGGTCCTGAACAATTTTTTGTTCTGCGGGTGTTTTAAAGAATAAAAGCCTTTTAATATTCTCATAGAGCCGACCTAGCTCAAACTTATATAGGTGATCGCAACCATTAAGAGTATCCTACATATACCCCACTTGTTATTTCCAAGATATGGTCATCATTAAAAAACATAGTTTTAACCTTAAAACACCTCTGTAGGCATGCATTTATATTTTGCACCATAGGAATGGAGTAGGATCAAGTCCAGACAAATGCATTACTTCTTGAGTTACTCATAACTGGTTTGCCTATTGATCCTAGTCCGTGGGATCTCCAGTCGCTAGGATAGGTTTCCGTATAAGGTAACTCTTGTTGGTTTAGGCTTTTAAACCCATTCCCCTCGATGCGTAGTCAATTTTCTCTCTTGATAAACCTTTAGTAAATGAATCCGCTAGGTTATCATTTGTTCTCACATAATCTATGGAAATAGTTCCATTAGAGAGTAACTTCCTAACTGTGTTATGGCGACGACGTATGTGTCGTGATTTGCCATTATACACAAGGTATTTCGCTCTACTTAGCGCTGCTTGGTTATCGCAGTGAATACATACGATCGTCACAGGTTTTGGCCAAAATGGAATATCTTCTAAGAATTGACGAAGCCATTCTACCTCTTCGCCTGCTTTATCTAATGCGATAAACCCAGATTCCATGGTGGATCGAGCTATGCATGTTTGTTCAGTAGATTTCCATGACACTGCTGCTCCTGCAAGGGTAAAGACATAACCACTTGTGGATTTTGATTCCTCTGAATCTGCAATCCAGTTTGCTCCACTATATCCTTCTAAGACGGCAGGATATTTTCCATAATGTAAGGAAAAATTAGTGGTATTCTTTAAATATCCCAACACTCTCATTAGTGCTTTCCAGTGTTCCTTCCCTGGATTACTTGTATACCTGCTTAGTCGACTTACCGCGTAAGCAATATCTGGTCTGGTGCAATTCATCAGATACGTTAAGCATCCTATTACACGAGAGTATTCCAGTTGCATTACACTCTCATCGGTGTTTTTATGCAGTACTTCCGATGGATTAAAAGGTGTCCTCACTCCTTTAATTCCATACTCTTGGAATTTTTCAATCACTTTGTCTACATGGTGTGACTGAGATAGTTCAATTCCATTAGGTGTTCTTATTATTTTGATTCCCACAATAACGTCCGCAACTCCTAAGTCTTTCATATCGAAATTGTTGATTAACATCTTCTTTATAGTCTCTATTACTTTAGTATTAGGGCCAAAGATTAGCATATCGTCTACATATAGACAAATCATCACATATGATTGTCCAACCTGTTTGTAATAAACACATTTATCACATTCATTTATACGAAAACCATTTTTCATAATGATATTATCAAAATTTTCATGCCATAGTTTTGGAGCTTGTTTTAGTCTGTATAGTGATTTCACTAACCGACATACTTTGTTTTCATTTCCTTTGGAAATAAAACCCTCAGGTTGCTCCATGTAAATCTCCTCATCGAGATCTCCATTTAAGAATGCTGTTTTGACATCCATCTGATGAATTTCCAGATTATATATGGAAGCAATTGCTATTAACATTCTTATAGAGGTTATTCGTATGACCGGTGAATAGGTATCAAAGAAGTCTGCACCTTCTTTTTGACGATATCCTTTGGCTACCAATCTGGCTTTATATTTATCTGTAGAGCCGTCTGATTTCAATTTCTTCTTGAAAATCCATTTGCAGCCAATTGGTTTTATTCCAGGTGGAATATCAACTATTTCCCAAGTTTTATTACTTAGAATTGAATCAATCTCACTTTGGATTGCTTCTTTCCAACATGAAGATTCAAAAGATGACATTGCTTCCTTGTACGTTTGAGGTTCGTGTTCTAACATATAAGTTAAAAGATCCGAACCAAATGTTTTGCAAGTTCTTGCCCTTACGCTTCTTCTTGGTTCAACCTCCTCGTTGTCCTGATGAGTTTCATCTTCACATGTCTCATCTCTGTTATCTCTTGTACTTTTTGGGACAGGATTTCCATCATTTCTTTTATGTGGGAACACATCTTCAAAGAACGAGGCATCTCTTGATTCCATGATTGTATTTACATGAATATCATTTATATCAGACTTGAATACCAAAAATCTATAGGCACTACTATTTTGGGCTGGCCCAAGATAATAACAATCTACTGTTTTTGGTCCAAGTTTGACTCTCTTGGGAGGCGGAACTGGAACTTTTGCCAAGCACCCCCATACTTTGAGGTATTTAAAGCTTGGTTTGTGTCCTTTCCATATCTCATATGGAATTGTTCCCGTTTTATTGTGAGGAACTTTGTTTAATATGTGATTAGACATATTTAAGGCTTCCCCCCATAAGTTCGTCGGTACACCAGAAGTTAAAAGCATGGCAGTAATCATGTCTTTTAACGTTCTGTTCTTCCTCTCGGCTACACCATTTTTTTGTGGTGAATATGGTGCTGTTGTTTGATGAACAATTCCATTCTCTGCACAGAACTGTTCAAACAGTGACTCATATTCTCCACCTCGATCAGATCTCAATATCTTGATCTTTTTATTTAACTGATTTTCTACCTCAGCCTTGTATTTTATAAACGATGTTATTGCCTCATCTTTACTATTTAAAAGATATATATAGCAATATCGCGTATAATCTTCAATAAAAGTAATGAAATACTTTTTCCCACCTCTTGTAGGTAGTGATTTAAAATCACATAAATCTGTATGAACCAAACCTAATGGTCGGTGCTTCTGTCAACAGATTTAAATGGTTGTTTGACCATTTTTGCTTCTACACATGTCTCACATTTGTAGTTCTTATCTACTTGGAAATTTGGAATCAATCCCAAGTTTGATAATTTCTTCATTTTTCGGAAGTTTATGTGTCCTAATCTATCGTGCCATAGTAAAATTTCGTGCTCAAGCAAGTAAGAGACTTCAATTTTACTAATAGCACAATCAGAATACATAGATTTATTGCCGGTAACGGCTACATTTGCCTTAAATAGGCCATCACATAAATATCCCCTTCCGATTTACATTCCAGGTTTGGACAGAACCATCTTGTCTGACTCAAACACCATCTTGAATCCCTTCTTTGATAGGACTGCACCAGAGATGAGATTCTTGCGTATGTCTGGAACGTGAAGCATGTCATTCAATTTGACAGTTTTTCCAGAAGTGAACTTGAGGATAACTGTGCCACTGCCTTCGATCATGGAAACTACAGAATTACCCATGTAGAGTCTTTCTTTCTAATCGAATTTCTGGTATGTTGAAAACATGGATTTTTCAGAGCAAACATGACGAGTAGCTCCTGTGTCAACCCACCATCGGTTAGGGTTCTGAATCAAATTGCATTCAGAAATGACCGCTGAAAAGTTGGACTTATCCATTTTCATGTTTTCAACTGTTAACATCTTTGTTTTAGTGTAAAACAGTAAAATTCTTAAGATGTTATATTTCTAGTGTACTAAAACAGATAGCACGCTACAATAAACTCATCGCACAAGTTTATTAATTAGAAT
Organism: Allium cepa; assembly: GCA_030765085.1. NCBI lineage: Eukaryota > Viridiplantae > Streptophyta > Magnoliopsida > Asparagales > Amaryllidaceae > Allium > Allium cepa. The sequence goes on from CM060945.1 coordinate 153,979,388, forward strand.
TCCACTACGCTGGAATTCTGTATTAGATAAATGTAACAATAAGTTACGTTTGTAAATAAATTACAACAACAACGTTTTACTATTGTAAGAAATAGTACATCCTATAAACGGGAAAGATTACAGTGAATCTAACCAGTATATAAAGGAAATTCCGTCTGAGGCTTGTCGTAACAATTTCCTTAAGAATTTTATTTCAAAATTCTCCCAAGATACAACAGACGTATTCTTCTCGAGATCGTAATGAGTATATTACTCTGTGATTTAGAGTATGGCAGTAAGGAAAGTGATCGGTTTTCCTTCTTATTTATAGTTGGTCCGTATCTCTTCCAAACGGTCGTGTCTGCACCCGTTCGCTCAAACAGTTGCGTCTGTACCACTTCGTACAGTCGCACCCGTCTGCCCACGCCACTTCAAACAGCCGCGTCCCCAGCCCAGTTTCAGCCGAACCCCAAAACCGTTTAATGAATGCGCGCACGTGTGTGGTGGTGATGCATAGTCTCCCTCCTCACAACGAAGCATACATTTGGGAGCCCCAGGCCCCCAACCTCCTCATGAGAAAGGCATATATAAATTAATATACCTCTCAACAAATTGGCGATGTGGGACTTTTTGTATTTTTCATTCACTTGATTTCTTAAGGAATTCCAACAGTGTAAACAACTAGGTATCTAGCATAAGAAATTTTCGGGCTAAACTAAAAAATATTGCAATGAACATAGATGGTCTATGGTTAAAAAGGGGTGATTTTAATGCAGTTTTAAAAATAGAAGAGATACAAGGTGGTCCTACCCACAGACTTTCCATCTAGCAGAGTTTAACAATTGTGTGATTGCCATTAGCCTGATAGAAACCCTAAACACTGGCTTGAAATCTACATGGAGAAGTGGTGCGGAATAGAAGACAGTGTGCATACTGAATAGAGCTCTAAAATATCCAAAATTGATTATAACATTCCCTAATTTAAAAATCACTGTATTCCCTAGTTCTACTAGTGATCATAGTCCACTGTTAACTGAACTAAATGAAGAGGAGATGAGAGACAAATGAAAACCATTTAGATATGCAAATCACTTACATGAATATAAAGGTTATTTTGATACTGCTTGTTTTGATGAGACGAATTATAATGAAGGAAACCATATATATAAGTTGCTATAAAAAAATCAAGATAACCAACGAAAAAATAAAAGAGTGGAATAGATACATACCCAAGGAGCATGATCAAATCAATGTATTACAAGAAAAATGTGAGGAGTTGGAACAAAAACTTAATGAAGATGGAAGGAGATTCAACATCACGAATAGTGTGCTACTAAAACAAAATTAAAGGAGTTTCTCGAGAAGGAAGCTAAATAAAAAAGAAAATGAGAGATGGCTAACAATGGAGGATGAAGGCATTACAATTTTTTTATATCAAAATGGCTATTAAAAAAATACTAACAACTATAAAAATTGTATTAATGTAGATGACTGGAGTATTACAGATTTAAATGAACTAGAAGAAAACGCAACCAAGTACTACACTGAGTTGTACAATAGAGCTATCAAAACCAACTTACCAACTATTCGTTGTAGGATGAAAGTCAACTCCAGAGGTAAAAGGATGATATCTAAGATGTTTAGTAAAGTTGAAATCTAGGAAGCTCCATTCATCATGAGGCTAGTCCAGGTCTCGTTGGGCTCAATTCTATATTCAATAAAATTCATCGGAGCGGCCTGAAAGTCGACATTCTAAATACAAGAAAATATGATGTTGGGTAAAATTGTAAAAGAATTAAATCATAAATTCCTTTGTCTGATACCAAGAATTGATAAGCCTGGTAAGATTTAAGATTACATGCCAATAGCATGTTGTAATATTCTATACAAAACATTGAGTAAAATACTATGCAATAGAATAAACAAAATCATATTGATCGTCACTTTTGAATGTCAAAATGCATTTATAAAAGGTAGTAGCATTTCAAAAAACTCCCTTATAGCCTATGAACTGATTCGAAATATCAACAAGAAAGATTATGACAAGTTCTGTTTAAAGGTTAACCTTTATAGAACTTATGACAAAATTAACAAACACTTTATTGTTTACATGCTCGTATGTGGGATTTCCTAACAAATTTTCAAATCTACCAAATCTTTTTTTTTGAACAAAGTTCATGTATGACAATAAGTATCGTTATCAAGGATCGAACTCGTGACCTTTAATCTCATAGTCTAAACTACCAACTAACCGAGCCAAACTTGTAGGCAACACCTATCTTTTCTATCCTGATCAATGGTGTCCACGAAGGATTTGTGTCTTGCAATAGAGGTATTATGCAAGGAGCCCCCCTTATCGCCATACCTAGCAGTTGCTATGGGGTATTTTAGTCTCCATATAAAATTAGCTTGTCATAATAGTATGGTTCAAACTATTTATATTTTCCACCCCAAAGTTAGCTACCTTCTATATGAAGACGGCCTGATAATTTGTATTAAATAACGTTAAGATTCCATAAACATTATCAAAGGACTATTCTATAATCTTAAGGAAAAATGCAAGGCTTAAAAATATGATGAACTTAAGACAAAATGTTAATTTCAAAATTTTTGTAGATGTAATGAGGACATTTTACAAATTTTGAATGTGAAAGAAGGTGAACAGCCAATTAAATACCTTAAAGTGCCATTACCTTATCATAAGACAACTGATAAAGAATGTGTTGGTTTAGCAACAAAAATCAAGGAGAAATTGTAAGTGTGGAGCTCAAGAATGCTATCATTTTCAGGGAGAATAGAGCTGGTGCACAGTGTACTTCAGTTTAAAGTTAGCTACAAATCTTTCATCTTCCAAACAGCTCACTTGAAAAGATTAAGGCTATTTTTGTAGATTTTATTAGGAAAGGTGGGCAGCATAAAATTAGTTACTCTAAATTATGCAGGCTAAAGTTAGAGGGGGAGTTGGACTGAGAAGTTAAAAGATATGAGAAAAGTCTTAACCTTGAAGAAAACCTGGAGGCTAATTAACTCTAGGAGGATCTGGGCTAAATGGATGAGGAAAATATACTTTAAAGGCAACTTCTACAAAGTGGCAGAGGATAGTAATGCATCTCCTACTTGGAAAGCTATATTGAGAGTTAGAAGCAAACTGTTATAAAAGAGAACTTGCTAATGGGGTAGAAACGGATTTGTGGAGAGAGCTACAGCGAGAGGGTAGACCATAAATTGATAGGGTGGGTTGGGACGGTTACTCATCCTATGGTTGCCCAACCACCCCAATGAGCAATATCGTACATAAGGGAAACTGAAATTTTAACAATTTGGTGATACAAGAAGACATTAAATAGAAAATAATTTGCATGGCACATTTCACTGATAGAGCAAAATAATGTTTGGACCAAGCAACTCACATATATTGATTTCATACTACTTCAGCTTAGAAGGAAGTCATGGAGAAAAATCAGAAAAATCTTTGGAAAAAATTGTCTGGAGCAGCACCAATACATCTAAAATGTCGCATGCGACTTATAAAGTAGTGCTTGAAAGGCTTCCTATGAGAGGTAGGTTACTCAAATGGGGGTATTATCACTGAAAATAAGTGCGTTTTATATGAAAACGCGACTAAAAGTCACGACCACTTTATTTTTGACCGTGGTTTCTTGAATTATTTATGGAAATTAAGCAAGCTGAGACTAAAAATACCATATCTGATGGGAAACTTAAAGCTAGAATTATAGTACCACGCTTTGAAATGGAAAAATGAAGACTTGATAACCGAAGTGGCTTCCTTGCTTGATATTTTAACTATATGGAGGATCCGGTAGAAAGAAAATATTGAGTGTTCCGAACAAGAAGAGAAGAAACATAGATGTTAGTAAACTAAGTGAAAGTTGATAATAATTCATCAAATTAAATGGAATTTTCTCACTAGTATGATGATAGCAGCAGAAGAGATAGGTTTATAAATTTAACCCTATTTATTTTTCCAACTCATAGTTGCCTACCAAGAATTTGTAGATTTGGCGTTTAATATATATCTATACATACATACATATAGTTATAGAAAGAAATTAAAAATACATTCTCTCAGCGTATCATAATCCTTATAATCCACTATCTAGGCTCTGATATCAAATGTAACAACTCGCACCTTAATGGGTCTGAATTTCGACTAAATCGAAAATCAAATCTATTAAGGCATGAATCATTGGTTTTGGTAACTTGTAATAAAAAGAAATGTACCAAAGTGCAATCAATGTAAACTCACAGCGGAATAGAAAAATATAATAGAACATAAATACTAACTGAAACTACTACCTTCGAATCGATAGTATTCCTTGGATATCTAAGTCAGCACTGAGCATGAATAAGAAGACTTCACTGTCTACCATTCCCTTCTTGCACCAGGAGTCTGTCCATCAAAATCTATCATGCAGGTTGTATTGAGGAGGGGGTCAGAACAACGTTTTGGTGACTAGAAAAAAAAAATACATACTTTGCCTATAACACTAATTTATGCCGATTGATTTCTATTTAAATGTTATGTCTATTATTTATAGCTAGTCCATTTAAGCCTATATGCACATACAATATGCCTAACCTCCTTCGAGATATAACTATATATATGCCTATATATATATATATATTTAAATGATGTACTACCCTAGAACCCTAACCACTTAGACCCAACGACCATTTAATACCTCAACCCCATAACAGGCCCTCCGCAATGTAAATGCTAGTTAATCGGTCCTAACAACAGATACCAATGACCCCTATATACTGCTTTGTAATTTATAATTTAATTGTTATACTAATAATGCATCTCAAAGACTCATCTAAGGGTTTACTAGCTCACCTATAACAACCAAACAACCAACTAATCAAACTTCATGGTATGTGCGTATCCCTTATGGATTCTATATTAATTACAAGCGAAATCCATCAGAGCATATCCCTAGTCTTAGCTACCAATCGCTTGAGACCGCTGGTGGTCATAACCTATATGCCAACCCTACTACTAAATACCGATTCGACAAAATGCTGCCACAGCCCGCCGACCTTCCATAGTTGAAATTCCATTTAGATTAATCTAATGTAAGTAAAGGAAAATGCCTTTTTAGTTACTTAATACCTCATGTTAGAGATGATCGGACCCCTTTCTTAGAAAATAATGGGCCATTTAATACATTAAATCCCAAGCGAATCCTTGGTATGTTTTCCTCTACATATATGCAACACATATCCCTTCCCTATGGGTCATATGGTTGGAGATGTCCTAACAATCAACACATCTTCCTCTACCTATATGCATCACATTCAACAAATTAAATCATAAACGAACCCTTGGTATATTTTCCTTTACCTATACTCGTTTTCCTCTACTTTTGCCTACATATGGAGGTCAAAACACATCCAAACCATCAACACGGTAATAAATAGGAACATATCCCATATCATATCGTATGTTTGCCAATATTTGAAAGGAGAAAACTAGCTACTACAACCTGAATAACCTTAAAGAAATAATTGCTGGAAGCTTCCCTTCATCCATAACTGGTGTTAGTAATGTCATGGCCTAATCACTCATTGCTAAATTAAGATGGACATTTTTAGTATGTCGTTCTACCATAACCTACATGTCTACACTTATTTCCTTGGCTTCAAAGTAATAAAGTTCATCCATTAGTTCAGTTATTACAACCGATTATGGGATAAATTATGCATTCCTACTCTGTAGTGGGTAGGAAATATAAATTATGCACATTTAGAATAACTCATCGGAAAATCGACTTGATTGAATAACTTCTACCATTTATTTTGCCTTTTTCAACCTTGAGTTAACTAATATTCTTTATATGGGTTTTCCATCTCATTAATCTCTTCTCCAATCATATTACTATCTTCTTTTAATTAAAATCTCTTGATAGTATTATCAAACTATGGTATTACTTTCCATATCCTTGTTCTTTCATGCGAGTAGAGCCTAAGACTTGCAAAATTAGACTTTGACACCATTTCTTATTCTTTTGAGATTTCTCCTTACGGCTCCATACATCTCTAATAATATTTTCCTAGGTTCCTACCAATATTTATTACATTCAATGAGCATTTCTTGTTGGTACCCTACGAGCACTCATAGCTATATTATTCATAGCCTTGACCTTTACCCCATTCTATCTGAGCAGTCATCCCTATCTACTCCATATCAAAAATTGGTTTGGTTTTTCAGAACCCTTTAAAAATATAAAACTTCATAGTCATGAAGTACATAATCAAAAATTTTATCTTGAAAATATTACCTTAGAAACCCTTTTATCAAATTCAAAAATTGTTTAGTTCCAAAAAGGAGCCACGAAAAATTTCCTATTCTAACCAAATTTTTTTAAAAAAAATTACTTCTTCAAAAGTAGGATTTTTAAACTCAAAACATTTAAAAACTCAATTATCACGCCAAACCATTTTTCCAAAACATCGTATATAACCTTAAAAATAATGATAACCGGAATATACAAGGATAAGTTCCATCCAATCATCTTCCTATTACTCATACTATTTCCACTTCCACCTTAGCGGATATCCTAATAACACATGAAGGGACTTCTAAAAGCTATGTTCAATTAGTGCATCTATCTAAGCACCCATCTAAAACATTTGCACAATTATTGCACATATCTGTGGAATTTATCCATTCTTCATATCATATCCCTATTGTTTTTCTCTTGTATTATTTCTAACTAGATTATTAATCCTATTTTCACATAAACTCCTACTGCTATTTTTATTCTGATTTCCTAATATTGCTATTATTAAAATTTCTTCTACCTAACTTGTAATTAAGTGGCTTCTCCTTACATAGTTCTTTTCCTCTTTTATTGTTTTCCCTATTATGGTGTTTTCACCTTCTGCCTTAGTCATTGGGATTTTGTGCGATAATATGAAAATAAACATGTATAAATCTAGTTTAGGTATTTTCCTCTGTATTTTCTTTATACGGGAATATTCCTTCGACCTTCATTATCGGGCATTCTTAACCTTCTACTCTCTTTACACCATTTCAACCAAGCATCACTTCCGTTCATCCATCCCTTAGAAAGAATTTTAAAGACTTTTGAATTCACAAAAAAAGGAAAATTCATCAAGCCAAACATACATCCTCTTTTCTATTAATTTTAAAAACGAAAAAACCCTTTACTAAAAAACCATCAAATCGAAATTTTTTAATTCTACCAATTTTAAACTAAGAAACCAAATTTTTTTGTAATGACCCGTAAAATTTAAATAATATTTTTTTTTATTTGTATACTTAATTGAAATTTTGTAAAATTTTAAATAACAAAATTTTGAAATATAAATTTGATATTTGAAATACGTCTATTTAAACATAGCAACCGGTAAATTTTCATTAGATGATATGGAAGTCTATTTTTATTGTGTAATTTTATTCAAATTTATATCAGTTAATATTTGAGAATAATAAAATTTTTTCCAAACCTGAATATTTTTCTGTAGAAAAATTGTAAATCATCTTCTGAGCAAGACGTCTATACTTCGTTTCTTCAAATTTTGACTGTTATTGCTCCGTAGATCTTATTTTGGGCGAAATAACAGTTGAATTTAAAAGCGTTCCGAAACCTAAATTTGTCAACATGAGAAAATTTATTTAGAACACTCAGAATAAGAATGCGTAATTCGTTTCACAAATCTTGGACGTTTCTAGCTCCGTTTGGATTTTTTCGTACGGAATAGCAACGTATATAAGTGTCCGCATCGACTTTTGATCAGATAATCGTGTCACTGATATATAGGCATCGTTTTGATCATCTCATCATATTTATCTCTATGGTGTATTCATTACTATTGTTTTTGAATCCCGGTACACCGCGAAATCGATAAACGGTAGATCGTTGCGGTTTGCTATTCGAGCCTTTTGGGTTTCACTGACTATTCGTCTATTCAAATAGCCATTGCCTTTTTGTATACTTGAAATCAAATTTTACGTTTGGAAAATGAGAAGCCATCTTTTCGTGAAGACATGTTTATTTTTTATTTTTTTTGACCGTTCATTCTTGTGTCGGTCATATTTTTTGCTTTCATTCTTTTATATTTTGCCTGGCCTCATTCTTTCCATATTACCTCCCCTCTGTCCTCCTCCTCTACCCCTAATTTCTTTCAGCTCCTTCCCTCTTTCTCTCACTTTATTTCTTAATAATGTTATACGTTTGTCTTCCTTCCCCGGTTCTTTTCCAATTTGCTTGCTCTAGCACCCGTCCTCCATCACTTGCTTGTGCTTTTCTTCTAGCTACCGAAGCCATCCCTCCTTCATGATTCAAAACCAAGTGATAACATTATCCACATGTAGGCTACGGCCATTAGCCCATCATTGGCCAGCGCATCCCGCCACAAACCTCGATCTCCCCTTGACCCATCATTCAACATCCTTTTTACACTCCCTTCCTCCATAGCCGCTCGAGAGCCTCGGCCACCAATCCCTTCCAAGCGACGAGTATTCCCTCTACCGCTCCTCGGCCGTAAGTTCCCCTTTCTTATATATTTGTTTTATATTAGTATATATATATATATATATATATATATATATTAAAGACATACTATATTTACTGTCGAGTTATGTATGTAAAATATTGATATTACTTTATGCCTATGCAGATGTATTGAATTGAAAACTTTATAAGTTTCACAATATGCCTGTTGCAAGTATTTTAAGCAGATAGATATATAAGTATTGTTGTACATATAGTAAGTTATATATATTAGTTTATATTATTTTATATTAATATGTTGTATTATATGTATTAGTTTATATTAGTTATACTTTTTTCCTATTGATTTTATACAGCTATACATATCTTGCTTATATATATATTTATATTGGTAGGGTTTGTCGATATATATATATATATATACACACACACACACACACACACACACACACACACACACACACACACATATATATATATTTGTACGAGTTATAAAAATGAGTTGTTTACAGTGCATAAGTAACCGCTTGATAATATATAAGTTATATTTATATGAAAGTTTATTTTACCCGTTGTAAGTTTATATATGTATAGTCGGTTATTTTACAGATTATAGTGTATATGCGTGCATGTTCCATATATACCAAGTTGGTATTAATACTAGTTTTTTTGTTTTATATATGTATATATTATTGATAAATATTGTGCAAGTTAAAGGTTGGTTTTGGATAAAGGTTATAAATATTTTTGACAGTATATATATATGTGTCTGTGTGTGTGTGTGTGTGCATGTACTCGTCATACAGGTGTAGTTATATGTATAGTAACACAAATCATATATATTAGTTTTATATATATAGCTTATATAAGTTACATATAATCACAATTAAATCTGATATTGACCTTAAGTATACTTACGTATACAAGAATTTTATTATTTTTTCCAAGTATTTGATATGTATGTATATTTAGATTTTGATTGCGGATTTTACTAAAGGAAGTTTTGAATGGATAAAATATATTTTTTTAAAAGAAGCACTATATATATGTCTATTTATAAAGTAAGTCCATACTGGAAATTTTATTTTGTGTCAATATATATAAATATTGTTTAATTTTATATATATCCTAGTATTTGATGTATTTAAATTAAATAATGATTTTTAGTTTATATATATAGCCACTTATATTTTATCTTCATCAACCCAGTCATCGTGCCTTACTCTTGTCTCGCCAATGTCCAAGTTGGTCGTGACACCTTTTTGATTTGCTCGTGTCCGTATCAGTGTGCGTATCCATATCATCTTCTTGTCTCTCTAGCCTCGAAAGGTGAGCAGTCACTCACGATTAACGTTCTTATATTTATTTAATTTGATTTCAATTGGAACGACAATTGAAATATGTTGCTATTCGTTATTTACATTGCCAAATATATGATGTTATCTATATCTGTTCACCTATGACATCTGACACCATTATCTGTTATTTATATTAATGATATGTGGTTGTTATATTATTATCATATCTGTTATTACTCTACAAGTTCTCCGTTAGTATAGAATTCACTATGGGTTGAAATGATACATAACCGAACGGACTATAGAATAGGAGAAAATCGTTATGGGTTGAAATGGTAGACCCAAGCAATTTTCAATTGAAATTAAATTTGGGACTACGGGTTGAAATGATATATACACGTATATAATTTAAATTATGGATTGAAATGATAGATATCCTATCACTTGACTTTAGGATAGAAAATTATATACATACACCGTGGTCTATAATAAAAATATTTTAAAATGATTTCTATGGTTTTGGAAAGAGATATATGGTTTAGTAAATATTTATTTTTGATATTATATAAATAATATTTTATGTATAGTTAAATCCTTAAATGTAAGCTATGTATAAATTTATTTAATATAAAATGAGTTTAATAATAAAGTTTGACCTTATTAAAATATAATATGTTAAGTATTTATTTAAATATAGAGTTTATAATGATTTTTATAAATTAATGTTGAGAAGATGGATTTGAAACTGGTTTGAAATTGTATTTAATTAAGAATTTTATTTAATTAAAATTGATTTGGAACTTATTGAAATTGAGATTTTTGAAAGGATATGACTTTTCTATAACTTGATTTTGGTTTAAGGTAAATTAAATGAATATTTCAAGTATAAAAAAATTGAAGAAAATATTCAGTTATTTACAACTTGGGTTTTATTTGAGTGATAATGGATTTATTAAGTAAATGTTTCAAAACTAAATAACAGAAAGTTGAATTTAATAAATATATGAAATTATCAAATTTATTTTGAAATTGTTGAATACTTAAAGTTTAAAATATATTGAATTTGAAATAGTTTATTTTGTGGATCAAATCTGTTTTGAAATCGATGTAAATTGTAATGGTCTACTTGGAAACTGAATTGAATTGAAATTTATGACTTGAGATTTGGTTAAATTTAATTTTTGGAATTCGAGTTGCTGGAAATTGATTTGTGAATTTGAAGAAGCTATGCTATTATATAAAGTATTTTAATATCTAAACCATTTAAGTGGTGGAAGTTATGTTTTAAAATTATGAGTTTCAAAGTATTATGATTTAAAAGTGTTATAATTTCAAGTATTTGATTTCGAAGCGTTATAACTTTGAAAATGCTATGATTTTGGAAAAAGATATATTTGAAATGAAAAGGATATCTTATTGATTTTGTTTTGAAATTAAAATGATATCATATTTATATGGTGCAATGATATTTTGGTTTTGAAGTATAAAATTATTTTGAAATGACCGCGGTATTATAATAACGGTTTGTTATTAAAGAGACCGTGATCGGATATGGGCATACTCTCTGTCGATACCGAAAACCACTTTAACAACCGTGTACGCGGTGGAGATTCCAAAATGAAGTAAGATGGTGGCGACGTCCTTAGAGGTATGAACGTGGACCCGACTCCCGTGAGTTGGCATAAGGTGACTAAAAAAGGAGCGATTCCGTGCCAATGAGGTAGCTCCTCTGATCGAACACACTCCTTCGATATTATATTCTAACTTTGAGATTGATTTAGTGGCCACTTTTGATTTTTGATTTGGGGGTGTGTTTCGAGGTGGGTGGTAGTAGCTGCTACGCGTTACCACATGTCCGGATAGTAATTGATATATCTACCCTGGCATTGCCTTGTTGTGCCATGTCACCTACCCTATCGCACCTTGTACAAGTTTAGATTTCTCCCGTAGCTCATGGAGTATCCTCTAGTAGCCTACCGATTAGGAGGTATTATGATACTGGATGGACTACTGGGACTATTATGTGTTAAGGTGGAAAGTGCAAAATCTTAACGCTATTTAAAAGTAAGTTTATTTTACTATAGACATTATTATAATAGCGAAATATTACTACATAGTAGATAGTTTAACGGATCCCTAGAGGATGGTTATCCCAAACATCCTTTGAGTTACTTGTATTTTAGTTGTTATTTGACTTGAGTTGGATTTATTGATATAAGAATGTTAATCTTGACTCGAGTGTTTTGTGTTTTGCTTTATGCTCGGGTCAGACTGAGTGGTACAGCTTTTGAGACTCACCTTTGGAGTTGGAGCTTCGCTCGGAGACATCTATCTATCTAGCTTTCAGTTATTAAGTTGTTTCCAGCGATGTATTCTGATCTTGTATTTAATTATTGTATTCGAGACATCTGTTGTACCTTGTTAACTCTGATGTATATATATAGTTGCTTTATGAACTACTATTTCTTTGTTTCCACTACATTATATTACTTTGTGTCTGTGATTCTGTAATTTGTTTATTTACTGTATATGATGAGTTTGCAAAATTAAAAATAACACTTCGGTATTTTGAGCCATTCAAGTCAGTATGTGGGGATGCGAATGGTTGAAAATATCGGATTGTTACAAGTGGTATCAGAGCTTTGGCTCTAGGAAAACTTTGCATGTATGGTAAATTTATTTACAGAATCTCTTTCATTCGAGCTTGACTCTCTTCCCTTTTGACTCGATTTCCTTTGAATTTTGGAACGTTCCCCTAGGTTCCAAAATCCATCCTTGTCTCTCCCTATTCGTGTTTCTTGATTTCCGAGCACCCCATGGCTCCACTGAATGATTTTAGAGGGGTGAAACTCCTTTATAACAAGCATTGATTCACCGAAGATTTATGTATCCTCGGTTTACAATGCTATCTATCTCCTGCTATGCCTGAATTCTATCCCTTGAGATTTGATGCCGATTTACCTCGGAATTTTGCATCGATTTCATTCTAAAAGTCACGAGTGACCCATTTAAGGTTGGCCGCGATTTAATAAACTTATCCATCTCCCTATTTTGTTACTTAATCATCTTATCTTTGTTTTGAATATATCTTCGAATCAAAATTCTCTTTGATTTGAGTCCATCAAATTTGAATCTCTATCCTTGCTTTGAAATACATTCTTGTATCGTCAAGCGAGGAAGTGTATTTGTAAATTAATATTAAAAATGTTTTAAACATGCTTTGTTGTTTGAGTTGTTGATGTTGATTTGGGTTTCTGATTGATTCATCTGATCAACGCTATCGATAGGATCTCCAAAACACTTGAACAGAGCAGACTGACATAATATTATTTCCAAATTTGGTAAATGAAATAAATTTGTATGGTTATAGTATAAAAATATAAGTAAAATTTTTCTGGAAATTAATAAGTTAATTTGAGTGGTTGTTTGAAATGATAATATTTGATTATCATTTATTGTTCTATAAATGAATTCAAAAACTTGGTTTTAAATTTAGAAATTCAAATGAATTTAAAGTAGGAATTTGAGAATTTAATTTTCGAAAATTGCAAACTTTGGTTTTAAAGTTTTAAAATGTATATTATCTAAAGTATTTTCGAATAGAAATTGTTCCAAAGAATTTTAAATGTTTAAATCAGTGCTCTTCTCTTTTGTTGCTGGAAAATAGTTTCGGTGATGACGGTCGCATCATGGACATTCATTTTCGAGTTTCAGAGTGAAGAGACCATTCTGTAGCTTTGCTACACTTTTATTTTAGGAATTAAATTGATTTGAATTTCTTAAGTATGACTTGATTTATTATTATTATTATATATATACATACATATATATGTATGTATGTATATGTATGTATGTATACTAGTATATGATTAAAAATTTGATTTGACATATATAGTGTATATGTATACTTATCTCTAAATGGTTTGAAGTGAATCGGTAGTTTAATCCTTAAATTTTGTTAAAGGATGATTTTAAATAAAGCCAAAATTTTGAATAAATATTTAAACTTGAAATTTTTTAAAATAAGGAAATTTTACTTGTATGATACTCAATTGTATTCTAAAATATAACTTACCAAAATTACTGAGAAGTCAACTATGTAATTGAATAATATACAATATGAAATGATGTTAAAAGAAATTTTAAATAAATTTGAGTAGTTATAATAAGTGTAAATATAGTTAATATATGTGATAAGATATATTAAGTGGAATAAATTTAATAATAATTTGGAATAAAGAAGAATTAAATTTATTGAATAAAATATGTTTATAATAAATGACTATTCTAATTTATGATTTTAGAAATTATTAATAGAGGTAATTGGATAATAAGATAATGAATAAATGAGATAAATTAAATAAATTTTGCTTCGAAGGAATTAATAAATTAACAATTGAATCAACTTAATGAAATATCTTGAATCAAAAATCAATTATTGAATATTAATTGATTTAAATTGAAATTTATATGATTAGAATTAACAGTTTGAACTAACAAATTTAAATTGAATGACTATTTATTGATTTAATATAAATGGATTTAACCAAATTGCTAAATATTAATTTAATTTAAATTGAAATTTATATGGTTTGGACAAAAAAAATTACTTTGTTTTCAATCTATTTTCTTTCTAGTTGTTTCTATTCTCCTACCTCGTTCCTTTTCGGAGACGAAAAGGTTTGAGTGGGGGAGAGTGTAACGATCCGTAAAATTTAAATAATATTTATTTATTTTATTTATATATTTAATTGAAATTTTGTAAAATTTTAAATAATAAAATTTTGAAATATAAATTTGATATTTGAAATACGTCTATCTAAAAAAAAGCAACTTGTAAATTTTCATCGATAATATGGAAGTCTATTTTTATTATGTAATTTTATTTAAATTTATATGAGTTAATATTTGAGAATAATAAAATGTTTTCTGAACCTGAATATTTTTCTATAGAAAAATTGTAAATCATCTTCTGACCAAGACGTCATACTTCGTTTCTCCAAAGTTTGACTGTTATTGCTCCGTCGATCTTATTTTCGGTGAAATAACAGTTGAATTTAAAAGTGTTCCGAAACCTAAATATGTCAACATGAGAAAATTTATTTAGAACACTCTGAATAAGACTGTGTAATTCGTTTCACAAATTTTGGATGTTTCTAGCTCTGTTTGGATTTTTCCGTACGGAATAGCCACGTATATCAGTGTCCGTATCGACTTTTGATCAGATAATCGTGTCATTGATATATAGGTACCGTTTTGATCGTCTCATCGTATTGATCTTTATGGTGTATTCATTTCTGTTTTTTTAATCCCGGTACACCGCGAAATCTATAAATGGTAGACTGTTGCGGTTCGTTATTCGAGCCTTTTGGGTTTCACTGACCATTCGTCTATTCCAATAGCCACTGCCTTTTTATATAACTGAAATCAAATTTTACGTTTGGAAAATGAGAAGCCATCTTTTCGTGAAGAAACATTTGTTTTTTTATGACCTTCATTCTTGTGTCGGTCATATTTTTTGCTTTCATTCTTTTATATTTTGCCTGGCCTCGTTCTTTCCATTTTACTTCCTCTCTGTCTTCCTCCTCTACCACCATTTTCTTTCAGCTCCTTCCCTCTTTCTCTCACTTTATTTCTTAATAATGTTATACGTTTGTCTTCCTTCCCCAATTCTTTTCCAATTCGCCTACTCTAGCACCTGTCCTCCAACACTTGATCGTGCTTTTGTTCAAGCTACCGAAGCCATCCCTCCTTCATGCTTCAAAACCAAGTGATAACATTATCCACACGTAGGCTACAGCCATTAGCCCATCATTGGCCAGCGCATCCCACCACAAGCCCCGATCTCCCCTTGACCCATCATTCCAGCATCCTTTTTACACGTCCCTTCCTCCATAACCGCTCGAGAGCCTCGGCCAACAATCCCTTCCAAGGGCCGAGCATTCCCTTTACCGCTCCTCGGTTGTAAGTTACCCTTTCTTAAATATTTGTTTTATATTAGTATATATGTATATATCAAAGACATACTATATCTACTGTCGAGTTATGTATATAAATATTGATATTACTTTACGCTTATGCGGATGTATTGAATTGAAAACTTTATAAATTGTACAGTATGCCTGTTGCAAGTATTTTAAGAAGATAGATATATAAGTACTGTTGCATATATAGTAAGTTATATATATTAGTTTATACTATTTTACATTAATATGTTATATTATATGTATTAGTTGATATTAGCTATACTTTTTACCTAGTGATTTTATACAGCTATACATATCCTGCTTATATAAATAGTTTTATATTGGTAGGGTTTGTTGATATATGCATAAGTTTATACAAGTTATAAAAATGAGTTATTTACAATGCATAAGTTCTGTTTGAGCCGCTTGATAATATATAAGTTATATTTATATGAAAGTTTATTTTTCCTGTTGTGAGTATATATATGTATAGTCGGTTGCTTTACAGATTATATTGTATATGCACGCATGTCTCATATATACTAAGTTTTAGTACAGGTATTTATACCAGCTTTAGTTGTTATATATATATATATATATATATATATATATATATATATATATATATATATATATAGACACACACACACATTATTGACAAATATTATGCAAATTAAAGGTTGGTTTTGAATAAAGGTTATAAATATTATGCATGTACTCGTCATACAGGTGTAGTTATAGTATAGTAACATTAATCATATATATTAGTTTTATATATATAGCTTATATAAGTTGCATATAATCTCAGTTAAATTGAATATTGACTTTAAGTATACTTATGTATACAAGAATTTTATTATTTTTTCCAAGTATTTGATATGTATGTTTATTTAGATTTTGATTGTGAATTTTACTAAAGGAAGTTTTCAATGGACAATATATTATATTAAAAGAAGCACTATATATATGTCTATTTATCAAGTAAGTCTATACTGGAAATTTTATTTTGTGTCAATATATATAAATATTGATTAATTTTATATATATCCTTAGTATGTATTTAAATTAAATAATGATTTTTAGTTTATATATATAGCCACTTATATTTTATCTTCATCAACCCAGTCATCGTGCCTTACTCTTGTCTCGCCAATGTCCAAGTTGGTCGTGGCACCTTTTTGATTTGCTCGTGTCTGTATCAGTGTGCGTATCTATATCATCTTCTTGTCTCTCTAGCCTCGAAAGGTGAGAAATCACTCACGACAAACGTTATTATATTTATTAAATTTGATTTCAACTGGAACGACAATTGAAATATATGCTATTAGTTATTTACATTGCCAAATATATGATGTTATCTGTATCTGTTCACCTGTGACATCTGATAACATTATCTGTTATTTATATTAATGATATGTGGCTATTATATTATTATCATATATGTTATCACTCTACAAGTTCTCTGTTAGTATAGAATTCACTATGGGTTGAAATGATACATACGCGAACGGATTGTAGAATAGGAGAAAATCGTTATGGGTTGAAATGGTAGACCCAAGCGATTTCCAATTGAATTAAATTTGGGATTGCGGGATGAAATGAAATAGACCCGTATATAATTTAAATTACGGATTGAAATGATAAATATCTGTATCACTTGACCATAGGATAAAAAATTATATACATACACCATGGTCTATATATAAAAATATTTTGAAATGATTTCTATGGTTTTGGAAAGAGATATACGGTTCAATAAATATTGATTTTTTATATTATATAAATAATATTTGATATATAGTTAAATCCTTAAATGCAAGCTATGTATAAATTTGTTTAATATAAAATGAGTTTAATAATAAAGTTTAATTTTATTAAAATATAATATGATTAAGTATTTGTTTAAATGTATAGTTTATAATGATTTTTATAAATTAAGATTGAGAAGATGGATTTGAAATTGGTTTGAAATTGCATTTAATTAAGAATTTTATTTAATTAAAATCGATTTGGAACTTATTTAAATTGAGATTTTTGAAAGGATATGATTTTTTATACCTTGATTTTGGTTTAAGGTGAATTAAATGAATATTTCAAGTATAAATAAATTGAAGGAAATATTCAGTTATTTTTAATTTAGGTTTATTTAAATGATAATGGATTTATTGAGTAAATGTTTCAAAACTAAATAATAGAAAACTGAATTTGATAAATATATGAAATTATCAAATTTTGTTTGAAATTGTTGAATACTTAAATTTTGAAATATATTGAATTTGAAATGGTTTATTTTGGGGATCATATCTGTTTTGAAATCGATATAAATTGGAATGGTCTATTTGGAAACTAGATTGAATTGAAATTTATGATTTGAGATTTGGTTAAATTTAAATTTTGGAATTCGAGTTGTTGGGAATTGATTTGTGAAATTGAAGAAGCTATGCTATTATATAAAGTATTTTAATATCTAAACCATTTAATTGGCGGAAGTTATGTTTTAAAGTTATGAGTTTCAAAGTATTATGATTTGAAAGTGTTATAATTTCAAGTGTTTGATTTCGAAGTGTTATAACTTTGAAAATGCTATGATTTTGAAAAAGGATATATTTGAAATGAAAATGATATCGTATTGATTTGGTTTTGAAGTGGAGATGATATCATATTATATGGTGCATTGATACTTTGGTTTTGAAGTATAAAATTATTTTGAAATGACCGCGGTGTCATAATAACGGTTGGTTGTTAAAGAGACCGGGATCGGATATGGGCATACTCTCTGTCGATACCGAAAACCACTTTAACAGCCTGTACGTGGTGGAGATTCCAAAATGAAGTAGGATGGTGGCGACGTCCTTTGAGGTATGAACATGGACCCGACTCCCGTGAATTGGCATAAGGTGGCTAAAACAGGAGCGATTCCGGGCCAATGAGGTAGCTCCTCTGATCGGATACACTTCGTCAATACTATATTCTGACTTTGGGATTGATTTGGTGGCCACTTTTGATTTTGGGTTTGGAGGTGTGGCTCGAGGTGGGCGGTAGTGGCTACTATGCATTACCACCAGTCCGGATAGTAATTGGTATGACTACCCTGGCATTTTCTAGTTGTGCCGCATCACCTACCCTATCGTGCCTTTACGAGTTTAGATTTCTCTCGTAGCCCGTGGAGTATCCTCTAGTAGCCTCCCGATCAGGAGGTATTATGATAATGGATGGACTATCCTAGTCATTTGTTTACGGGAGACCTAACCTATTGTGTCTGTGATTCTGTAATTTGTTTACTTACTGTATATGATGAGTTTACAAAATTTAAAATAACAATTCGGTATTTTGAGCAATTCTAGTCCGGTATGTGTGGATGCGAATTGTTGAAAATATCGGGTTGTTACAATTTTCTTGCCTTTTTGAGAATGCCTTCCCAATAAATCCTTTAAAAAACCCATTCAAAACATTTCAAGGAATTTTCCAAAATCTTTTTTTTTTCATATTCTTTCGTGTAAGGTCGAATTCAAAAATGGACTTTACTTATCCTTTCTTCTGGAATTTTCTTCTTTCTACTCACCTTCATAAAAATCCGGTTTATCACCTTCTGGTGGTTAACATTCGCCTAAGGAACTTTCTCTACTCCTATTATATGTGACGCCCCACCTCTATGCTCGCAATAACAAAGAGTATTAAAAGTAATACTGTATGCTATCACGAAGAATAAGGCTGGATAGGGGCGGCCATCCATAGTCAGGCCTTACACTAGTATTAGTTACCTCGATAGGAGTGGTATATATTTTTATTTTTCATCTCATATTTATTTACTCCCATCGACATACCCAATTCTAGTATAAAACGAACTACGATGGTTCATAATAGTTTAGGACAATATATATAATAATAACACAGATAATGTAAATGCGGAACACAGATATAACAGAAAGTCTCATATATATATATATATATATATATATAACTGATGTCAGTTGATATACATGTGATACAATACATATGATACAACTACAACTGTCGACTCTGGAAGTTACATATACAAGTACATTATCGTGAATAATATACATGAAAATACAACATCCTATACAATGACAACATCTACTCCAAAAATATGAAAAGACTTCATAGCTCAAGCAGCAACCCAAAGTAAGATATCTACAACCTGTAAATACTCGGTCTGACCCGAGTATTACATTCAAAGGAAAATAATAAACGGGTCAGTCTAATTCAAACTCAGTTATTAATGCACAAAAGCAGTAATAATTAATTAGCAATTAGACGACAGTCAAAATAAATTCACCTATCCGATCCTTTAATAAGAAAATCGGATAACGGTGAATATAACACGTATAGTGTTAAACAACAACTCAGCTAACTCAAATTATCAACGAAGTCCGATGAAAGGATTATTAATGAAGATAATAAAAAAAACATCAGAATTGCCTAATCGGAAATTAAAATCAAAATCTAATTATAAATAAATAACTAGAAACTCATAATCTAATTATCAAATAGGTAATTAGATAACAACGAAATGATCAAATGAAACTAAATCAATTTAAATAATTGAAATATCACTTAAAACATAAATTCTAATTGGCTGCAGTACACGCTAACGTGTACTGCCTCGCCAATACGGCATGTGAAATACGCAAAAGATCAATGGATCAAAAGTAATTGAAATATCAATAAAAGCAATACCATGTGGCTGCAGTTCACGCTTGCGTGCACTGCCTTGCCACAATAGTGATGATGTACACAAAAGATCAATGAACCAAAATCCAAAGAAATACCAATAAAATTAGTACGGTGTGGCTGCAGTTCACGCTTGCGTGCACTACCTCGCCACTACAGTATATGATGTCATCACAACTCCAATTATTAACAGCAGTCGAAACTGCAGAGGTCAAGTCACTACCACCATGACTCAACCCAACTGCAAAGAATCTCAACTCGAATGACCAGTGCACAGGGCAGTGGTACAACATGAAGACCAGACAACATGGCTCCTGTGGGAGTGCACATACAGAAAGGTGCAACTACAATGACAACAAGTATGACAGGGATGCATACATGCACCAGAGATGAAGACTAAACAACATGGTTCCTGTAGGACTGCAAAGATAAACAGGTGCAGCTACAAAGGACAACAAGTATGACAGGAATGCATACATGCACCAGAGATGAAGCCCAAACAACAACATCAAGTGGCAGTTCTAATCAAA
This sequence comes from Allium cepa, assembly GCA_030765085.1. Classification (NCBI taxonomy): domain Eukaryota; kingdom Viridiplantae; phylum Streptophyta; class Magnoliopsida; order Asparagales; family Amaryllidaceae; genus Allium; species Allium cepa. Next base: position 154,000,354 of record CM060945.1, read on the forward strand.
GAACAGCATAATATGAACAAAGTACATAAAACAGTGAGATAGTGGCTCAATATAAATGTACGAGTAGTCAAGCATCAACTCAGACCAGATAGAAGACCACTGGGTACACCAACATGACCACAACCATAGTAAGATACAATGTGCAACCTGAACCAAAGTGTACTTCAGACCAGCCTATGCAATATCAAAGTAATAACAGGACCAACCACAGAAGCAAGGACTCAAGCACATCATGTAAATGAATTCAACATTGAACTGGTAGAATCAAAGCAAGCTGCATATATGACAACTATACCAGCCTCAATAATGAAGAACGAATGAATGCAAGACAGTAGCAAGTTCGAACAAGTGAACAGATCATAAGCAAGTGACAATGAACAAGTCAGGGTCAAAGCACTAACGCATATAGACTTGAAGACCAAATAAAGAATCAAATATAAATGCCACTGTCTCAACAGTTATAGTGCAACAGACCTGGGAGGTGAGCCGTGTTTATGAACACAATGCAAACCAGACTACAACAAACTCCCAGTAACAATATAAAAGTAATGAAATAACACATGAATCAAATAACTCGAGCACAATGTCAACGTCAAAGACACCACAGAATTAAAGTAAACAAATGGTGTACAATGCAACAACGGTTCAGTATGCAGTAGTTGCAATTCGAGGCTGAAGCCACTAGAAATTTATGAAATTAGAAATGGCCGAATTCAAAAGCAAAACAACATCATCAAACTCGAACAGTCGAAATTGAAGGCCACAAAACAAAAATAAGCGCCCGAGGTCAGAGATCAATCACCAGCATCAAAACGAAATCAAGTGGCCAAAGTAATCATCAACTTCAAACCATAATCGAACAAAATACAACTGTCGAAGTGCGAGTTGAAGAAGATGTGAGTGAAAAAGTTCACTCACCTTTGACACCGAAGCAGCCGTGGCACTCAAGAATCGAACGAGGCCAAAGACGAACTCAAACCAAGCGAGGACGAAATCGAATACTCTAGCAAGTGGCCACACTCTCCTCTCGTCTGATTTAGCTTGTGCTACGAAATTAAATGGAGGAGGAGGAACAACGAAGAAGCCGCCATTTTTACTTCCTTCGTTCGTTTATTTTAGGTTGTGACGCCCCACCTCTATGCTCGCAATAACAAAGAGTATTAAAAGTAATATTGTTTGTTATCACGAAGAATACGGCTGGATAGGAACGACCATCCGTAGTTAGGCCTTACACTAGTATTAGTTACCTCGATAGGAGTGGTATATATTTTTCTTTTTCATCTCATATTTATTTACTCCCATCGACATACCCAATTCTAGTATAAAACGAACTACGATGGTTCATAATAGTTTAGGACAATATATATAATAATAACACAGATAATGTAAATGCGGAACACAGATATAACAGAAAGTCTCATATATATATAACTGATGTCAGTTGATATACATGTGATACAATACATATGATACAACTACAACTGTCGACTCTGGAAGTTACATATACAAGTACATTATCGTGAATAATATACATGAAAATACAACATCCTATACAATGACAACATCTACTCCAAAAATATGAAAATACTTATAGCTCAAGCAACAACCCAAAATAAGATATCTACAACCTGTAAATTCTCGGTCTGAGCCGAGTATTACATTCAAAAGAAAATAATACACGGGTCAGTCTAATTCAAACTCAGTTATTAATTAACAGAAGCAGTAATAATTAATTAACAATTAGACGGCAGTCAAAATAAATTCACCTATCCGATCCTTTAACAAGAAAATCGGATAACGGTGAATATAACACGTATAGTGTTAAACAACAATTCAGCTAACTCAAATTATCAACGAAGTCGGATGAAAGGATTATTAATGAAGATAATAAAAAAAACATAAGAATTGCCTAATCGGCAATTAACATCAAAATCTAATTATTAATAAATAACTAGAAACTCATTATCTAATTATCAAATAGGTAATTAGATAACAACGAAATGATCAAATGGAACTAAATCAATTTAAACAATTGAAATATCACCTTAAAACATCAATTCTAATTGGCTGCAGTACATGCTAATGTTGAGTCACAAGCTTTATGAAAGTTTTGATTTCAGACAAATAAGGTGATTGATTTCTGACAAACAAGGCGATCGACAAAAACAAGGTCAATAGAGCTATATATGGTACTCCAGATTATAGGTTGATTATTTGTTGTTGTAATAGTAATAAATTTGTTAAAATCTATCCTCAAATAATCATGCATATCAAGGGAATCAATATATATACGAATAATTTATAAGTTGCATGCAGTTGCACAATTCAATGTGCAATTTAACAGGCACCGGTCGACCGGTCAATATAGGTGCGGTCGACCGTTCCTGTGTAAATTGCACAGTGAACGTGCACACATGCACATAACGTATATATATATTTGAATTCCTGTCTACCGGTCCATTTTTGACCTGTCGACCGTTTTTAAACAGAAAGCAACTTTTCCAAAAGACACTTCTCTTCTCCAAAGGTTGCATCTCCTATCTTTCATCAATGATCATAACTCTTAATGGCAACTGTTCACAAAGAGTTACAACTATTTTTCTCTATATATACTCATCTAAATCATTGATTCATACACAAGTTTTTACAACGATTTCATATATTCTTTTAATCTAATCTCTGATCTCAATACTGTATTATAAAAGCTCTAAATTATTTATTGAATCTTTGAAACTATTTCATATCCTTTGATTCAATAATATACTTTCCTTAATCTTTTCAAAACATCATATCGCATACTTTGAGGATAAGATTATAGGAAGGGTGTACTGCTAGTGACAAATCCGTGTTTTCAAGAACACAAGTTGTCAACAATAATTATATTTGTTTTTTTGTTGAAGTCCTCTGTGTTGTAAGAGGCAAGTGTTGAAGTCCTCAGTGTATTAGAGGCGTGAAATCCCGTTCGGTTGTTCGGGTATTGTAAACCTGTTCCTCCGGGTGAAGCGAGGTAGTTAATAGTGAAAATCCAGATAGAAGTCTGGGACTGGACGTAGGACGGTGCTCCGAACCAGTATAAAAATCTCTGGTGTGATTTTTCTATTTTCTATTTACAATGCTATTATCATCTATTTCCGCATTTGTATTGTAATCCATATTATACGATCCGTGTATACTATATTAGCACATATAATTGTATACACACCGCACTTTCAATTGGTATCAGAGCACGGTCATCATATAACCGTAACACAGTTATTTGATATATTCTTGTAATATGGCAAATAACGCAAGTACTAGCACTCAAAACACCACTTACACAGAAGGGCAATCGACACAAAGACCTCCATTTTTCAATGGTCTTAACTACAGTTATTGGGCAACACGTATGTCATTCTTTATGCAATCAAGTAGCTATGATGCTTGGAATGCTACTCAAAGAGAAATAGTAAATCCAACAACTGATTATTCAGAATGGACTGTGGCTGAGAAAACGGCAGCAGCCGTAAATGCAAGAGCAATAAATATGTTGTTCTGTGCATTAGACCAAAATGAATATAACCGTGTTAGTATCTGCACTACTGCATATCAAATTTGGCAAACGCTAAAAATCACTCATGAAGGTACTAACAAGGTTAAACAAGCCAAAATAGCCATGCTGAAAAGTCAATTTCAAAATTTCAAAATGAAACCAAATGAAACAATCAATGACATGTATTCACGGTTTCAAACTATTCACCATGCACTTATTGGGTTAGGACAAAAGTATTCTGATTTTGATGTTGTTTCAACAGTCCTACATTCTCTGACTAATGAATGGGAAGGAAAAGTATTAGCAATTGAAGAAGCTAATGACCTTTCCGTCATGAAGCCAGATGAATTGATAGGAAATTTAATGTCCTGTGAAGCAAATTTGCAGGCTAGAAAAGAACAGAAAGAAGAAAAGAAAAATGTAGCATTTCATGTTGAGAAAGATGAAAATGAATCAGATTCTGAAGATGAAGATTTGGCGTTCATTGCTAAAGGTTTCAAAAAATTCCTAAAATATCGAAAAGCCAGTCGCTATAATAAAAGGAAACCTGGATCAAATAAACCATCTTCATCTGCTATAGAATGTTTCAACTGCCATAAAAAGGGACACATGCAGAAGGATTGTCCAGAACAAAAGAAAAAGTCAGAAAATGAAAAATTCAAATATAAGAAGGACAAATCAAAGAAACGAGCCTTCTCAGTAACATGGGATGATTCAGAGTCATCTTCATCAGAAAGTGAAAGTGATTCGGAGAATGAACAAGCTAATGTTTGCTTTATGGCAACAGAAGATGAGGTACAAATTCCTACATTTGATGAATTACTTGATATTAATGCTGAATTGATAGTCAAATATAAAGACTTAAAACGTCAATTAAAAGTAGTCAAAGCAGATTTAAGTAGAGCAGAGTTTGAACGAGATATGTTAAAAGATGAGAAGAAAATATTAGAAGAAGAACTTGAAAATATTCAAGAATCATCATCTAATGTTGACTCTCAAATATCTCTTTTGAGTCAAGAAATAGAAGCTCAAAAAGAGAAAAATAATGCTCTCACTACTGAAAATCATGAACTTAAAGCAAAAGTCAAAATTCTAGACCTAGAAAAAGCTAGTTTACAAACAAAGTTTGATGACATTACTCAAAATGTTTCTAACTTTAACAAAGGTCGAGAAAATTTGACTAAAATCATTGAAAGTTCACAATCTATTTCAGATAAACAAGGTTTGGGATATAACAAACATGAAACTAAGAAACATCTTAGAAATAAAAGGAAGAAGAAAGTACAAAAAACTGAAGCTAAGAAAAATCTTAGTTTATTATATTTCAAACCAAAACCAGTTGTGAAATTGCAAAAGAGAAATGTCAAGACTATCAAAATATGGGTTCCTAAAACAAATAATAATTTGATTAGGAACAAATACATTCAGCAATTCATGAATAATGTACATTTTAATAACAATTATATATATAAAGGGGATACCGGACCCAAATGGGTTTGGACTCCTAAGACCTAACTCTTAGGACCCTATAAAAAGTGGGTACCATGAACTTAATTCTATTTTTTGCAGGTCCCACTGAAGAAAAGAGGAAAGTGGATATTGGACAGTGGTGGCTCAAAGCATATGACGGGAGACAAGAGCTTATTAACAAATATTAAATACTCAGATGGTGGCTCAGTCACTTTTGGAGACAATTCAAAAGGTTATATCATCGGCAAAGGCGATGTGAGCAATTGCGGTACATCTAACTTACCTCTTATTACTAATGTCATGCTAGTTAGAAATTTAAAACACAATTTACTTAGTATTAGTCAATTATGTGACAAGGGTTTTATAATTTCCTTTTCAAATAATAAGTGTAGTATTTTAGATAAAGACCATAATTTGGTTTTTGAAGGTTATAGAGACAGAAATATATATATTCTAAATATGAATATTAATCATAATTCATATATGTGTCTTGTGGCTAATGACAATGATCCATGGCTATGGCACAAACGTTTCTGTCATATAAACTTCAGAACTATTGACAAGCTAGCCAAAAACAATCTAGTTAGAGGACTACCCAAAATGAGTTTTAAAGTTAACAACATTTGTGATGCATGTCAATTAGGAAAATTGACCAAATCATCGTTTAAATCCAAGAAAGTCATATCAACATTACAACCACTTGAGTTACTGCACATGGATTTATTTGGACCTACTAGAGTTCAATCAATAAATCAAAGTCAATATGTGCTTGTAATTGTTGATGATTTCTCTCGTTATACATGGACAATTTTCTTAAAAAAGAAAAGTGATACTTTCGATCATTTCAAATCTTTCGTCAAAAGAATTCAAAAATCAAAAGGGATTAAAGTTAAAAATATAAGAAGTGATCATGGCGGAGAGTTTGAAAATAATGAATTTGAACATTTTTGTACAAAGAAAGGTATATATCATAATTTTTCGTTTCCCAGAACTCCACAACAGAACGGAGTAGTAGAACGAAAGAACCGAACTTTACAAGAATGTGCAAGAACATTATTGAATGGAACCACCTTACCAAAACATTTCTGGGCAGAAGCTGTCGCAACTGCCTGTTATGCTTTAAATCGTGTGTCCATAAGACCTCTTACCAAGAATACCCCTTATGAATTGTTTAACAAAAGAAAGCCCAAAATCTCATACTTCAAAGTTTTTGGTTCCAAGTGCTTTATTTTAAATACGAAAGACCAGCTTGGAAAATTCGATCCAAAAGCCGATGAAGGAATATTTGTCGGTTATTCGGAACGAAGTAAGGCCTATCGGATATTTAATAAACGAACCAAAACTATTGAAGAATCACTTCATGTCTCTTATGATGAAATTTATCAGCATCCTCACACAATATCAGATGATGACGAATCAATAGTCATTGATAATCCAATCATCTCAAATACTGATTCTGACTCAGAAGTAATTATTGAGAATACTCCTCAAATATGTGAATTACAATCACCACCAAGAATATTAAGAGACCATCCGGCCCAAAATATAATAGGTGAAATAACATCACATGTCAGAACAAGGAGTCAACTCAATCAAATGGGTCATGTCGCTTTTCTCTCAAATATCGAACCCAAGAATCCAAAAGAAGCTGCTACAGATGATTACTGGATCATTGCCATGCAGGAAGAACAAAATCAGTTTGAGCGCAATGACGTTTGGGAACTTGTTCCGAGACCAACTGATCAGTCAGTAATTGGTACTAAATGGGTCTATAAAAATAAGGCTGACGAACAAGGAAATATCACCAAAAATAAAGCAAATTAGTAGCACAAGGATACAATCAGGAAGAAGGTATCGATTATGAAGAAACTTTTGCACCAGTTGCTCGACTAGAAGCTATTAGAATTCTATTATCTTTTGCTTGTCATCATAATTTCAAACTTTATCAGATGGATGTCAAAAGTGCTTTTCTCAATGGATTTATCAAAGAGAATGTCTATGTCGAACAACCTCCTTTATTCGTACATGAAAAATATCCTGACCATGTGTTCAAACTTAAGAAAGCTCTGTATGGTTTAAAACAAGCACCTCGTGCTTGGTATGAACGATTACGTAGCTATCTTATTAATTCAGGATTTGAAATAGGCAAAGTCGATCAAACTTTGTTTATTAAACATTCTCGAAAAGATATTCTGGTTATCCAAATATATGTAGACGATATCATCTTTGGTTCAACAAACGATAAACTCTGCAAGGAATTTGCAAGTATTATGACCAAAGAATTCGAAATGTCTCATATGGGAGAACTATCTTATTTTCTTGGACTTCAAATCAAACAACTTTCAAACGGTATTTTTATCAATCAAGAAAAATACTGTGAAAATCTTATCAAACGCTTCGGATTACAAAATACATCTGGTAAACCAACTCCTATGAGTACAACTACACATCTTGAAAAAGATGAAAGTGGTAAGAATGTTGACCAGAAATTATATCGAAGCATGATTGGTTCTCTTCTTTATCTTACAGCTAGTCGTCCAGATATATTAATGAGTGTTTGTTTATGTGCTCGTTTTCAAGCCGATCCAAAGGAATCACATTTACGAGCAGTGAAACGTATAATTCGTTATCTTAATAATACCAAAGATTTTGGTCTTTTCTATCCAAAAGAATGTCCATTTGAATTAGTATCATATAGTGATGCTGATTTCGGTGGCTCACGAACAGATAGAAAAAGTACAAGTGGTACATGCCATTTTATTGGAAAATCACTTGTCTCTTGGTTTAGTAAGAAACAGAATTGTGTTTCACTATCAACATGTGAAGCTGAATATATATCAGCGGCTCTCGCTTGTACTCAAGTACTATATATGCAACAAACACTTCAAGATTTTGATATTCATTTATCAAATTCTATTATATACTGTGATAACACAAGTGCTATAAATCTTTCTAAAAATCCAGTGAATCACTCTCGAACTAAACACATTGATATCCGTCATCATTTTCTTCGAGATAATATTGAAAAAAGAAATATATGTCTTGAATATGTCCATACTGAAAATCAATTAGCAGACATTTTTACTAAGCCGCTGCTCGAATCTAATTTTATTAGATTACGAAGAGAGCTTGGATTAATTTCAAGAAAAAATCTTGACTAAGCAATTACTAATGTACACCTTCTCTTTTGGTTATTCTCTTTAATTATAATTTTTTGTTTAAACTAAACTAATGTCTTTTCTCCTAGTAACCGTATCTTTTACTTAACCTATTTTTTATATTAAATATTAGCCATTGCTTTATTTAATGGTTAAAATCTATTTACTCATTTTATAAATTCAGTTTTAAAAACAAAGCTATTTTTAGATTTACAATAAAATTTCTGCTTATATTTTCATGGTTAAAAGTTATCATTAACTCTCATCCATAAAAGTATATATAAGAAACTTATATATATAAGCTTGCAAAAAAAAATTTCATCTTTACTTCTTATCTAACCATAATACTATATTCAACTTACACTATGGCTCATATTTGTGACAAATGTGCGCAAGAATCTCACATTTCTATTACAAGCTCTGAGTCGGACGAATATTATTCTCCTACTACTCCAAAACAAAAATCGAGCTGTCATCATCAATGCTCTTATATGTCTGATAAAACTCCAAATTCAAAACGAGTTAAAAGGACACTATTCTATTCTCCTCGAACCAAATCTCAAATTGATGAGATACACCACTACCAAAAACATCAGATAGACCTTCAGAGACAACTCCATTACGGGCAAAGTCAACTTTATCACGAGCAACAACGGACATCGGCACGATTGTCTGTTTTAGAAAAGTTGGCAACATTTTTCTGCGGTTCCAACAAACATGACGTACATGAACCAATGCCATCTAGGCCATCAACATCTAAAAGTCCTAACTCATGGGATCAGAACTATGAAAAGAATGAAGGAGCTCAGAAACAATGGAGTCCATGGTCGAATCGTATTGAAGGAAACAACGATAATTCTAATGACGAACTTTCTCATTAGATTTATATATAGTTGTTATATATTTATCTATCTCTTGTATAATGATGGTTATATTTTGTATTATGTATAAAATATAATATATATATATATATATATAGGTTGATATATAATAAAAAACTTGAAAAAGAATCCTATATGCACAACAGACCAGAACCGGTCGACCGCCCATATTATTGCCGGTCGACCTTTTACTCTCTGGTTGAAAACGGTCGACCGGCCAAAATTTGTAGGTCGACCGGTTACGCATTTTTCAGTTTTTTATATATAACCCTATACGTTACTTTACCCTCTACCCTCATTCACTCTCTACTCAAACTATTCTCTATCCCCAAATCACAAACCCTAGTTCCCATTCTTCAATTCCCAAATCACAAATCCTCCAACAATGGCTCCTCCTCAAAAGAAATCAAAGAAAGGAGCAATCTCTGAAACTTCATCTCATACCATCTCCGTCAAAAAATGGCTTCAAACTCCAATTGCTATAACACGATGGAATCAAATGACAAATTACAAGTTTCATCCGGGATCTTTTATCAAATTTGATGATTTCACAGCTTACGGAGTTCGAAGGTTAGCCGATAATGCCAACATTACTCCATTGATAGATTTTTCGGCAAATAGTGTGGAGATAAATCATTTAATGATTAAATTATTTTACACCAACATGAATCTTGATGAATATCAACCTGATAATCCAAACGGCGTCATCTGGTCTATGGTCTGTGGAAAACAAATTTTTCTTACTCATGCTAGAATTGCCTCTATACTTGGCATACCAAATCGAGGCGAAGAATTTTCATCTACCTTTTGCAAAGTTTTCACCCGAAATAGTACAAGTCATCAGTTTATAGAAGACAATAGTGATGGCACTAAGTCTATTGGACTTCGACCGACAGCAAGGTTACTTCATCGGGTCTTGATGCATTCTCTTTTTCCTAGACTTGGAAATTATGATGCAGTGTACAAAGAAAACTTCAAGGCACTCTATGCTATCTATGGTGAAATCCAAATCAATTGGGTTCACATGCTTTTTGATGAAATTCTCAAGGTAAATAATTCAACCCGGCCTCATTTCTTCTATAATGAATATATCATGAGACTTTTGTTAGCTTGTGGGGTCAATCCTCCTGATTCTGCAACTTCAACACCAAAATGCATTGATTCCATAACCATCAAAAGAATGAAGCTTCCTCCACCTTATCTTGAGATTATGCCTTTTGAAGAATGGCAACAACGAGGACCGAGAAAACAAAGAGCAACTTCCTCTCGATCTCGTCCCGATGAGGTGAAACTTTTAAGATCAAAGTCATCAACAAAAGAATCTCTTGAAACCATTGCGCGTAATCAATTTCTGCTTGAATCTCGTCTCAAGCGTATGGACTCTAAAATTGATAAGCGCTTCAATAAGGTCAAGTCGTTCTTCAGTATGCTATGGGACGCTATATCATGTTCCTCATCCACCTCTGTTCAAGCACAAGATCCAGGAAAACGTCCTGCTGCTCCAGTTTTCACATGGACATCATCTGACGAGGGCGAATCGTCTAGAGGGAACAATGATGAGGAGGAAGAGGAAGAAGATGAAGATGATGATGATGACGACGATGACGATGATGAAGAGGAGATTCGATCTGCTTCATCCTAGATTCTATTATGTTTTAGCTCTTTAAAAACATTCTTCGACACTTGTACTAAATAGTGTCGTTATTTATGCTTTTCAAATTAACATTATGTTCTGTAGTAAACTCTGTTATGTCTTTGATGTGTTAATGATTTATTTTTCTATGCTTATCATATTCATTTTACGCATATCATATTCTAGTAATCTGTTACTCCTTTTTGTCGATGACAAAGGGGGAGAAAGGGCTAACAATTGCTTGCAGGAAAGAAATCACATACTCAGGGGGAGATTCAGATTTGCAGATATATATATTGTCTATATATTGTCATCAATCAAAAAGGGGGAGAATGTTGAGTCACAAGCTTTATGAAAGTTTTGATTTCAGACAAATAAGGTGATTGATTTCTGACAAACAAGGCGATCGACAAAAACAAGGTCAATAGAGCTATATATGGTACTCTAGATTATAGGTTGATTATTTGTTGTTGTAATAGTAATAAATTTGTTAAAATCTATCCTCAAATAATCATGCATATCAAGGGAATCAATATATATACGAATAATTTATAAGTTGCATGCAGTTGCACAATTCAATGTGCAATTTAACAGGCACCGGTCGACCGGTCAATATAGGTGCGGTCGACCGTTCCTGTGTAAATTGCACAGTGAACGTGCACACATGCACATAACGTATATATATATTTGAATTCCTGTCTACCGGTCCATTTTTGACCTGTCGACCGTTTTTAAACAGAAAGCAACTTTTCCAAAAGACACTTCTCTTCTCCAAAGGTTGCATCTCCTATCTTTCATCAATGATCATAACTCTTAATGGCAACTGTTCACAAAGAGTTACAACTATTTTTCTCTATATATACTCATCTAAATCATTGATTCATACACAAGTTTTTACAACGATTTCATATATTCTTTTAATCTAATCTCTGATCTCAATACTGTATTATAAAAGCTCTAAATTATTTATTGAATCTTTGAAACTATTTCATATCCTTTGATTCAATAATATACTTTCCTTAATCTTTTCAAAACATCATATCGCATACTTTGAGGATAAGATTATAGGAAGGGTGTACTGCTAGTGACAAATCCGTGTTTTCAAGAACACAAGTTGTCAACAACAATTGTATTTGTTCTTTTGTTGAAGTCCTCTGTGTTGTAAGAGGCAAGTGTTGAAGTCCTCAGTGTATTAGAGGCGTGAAATCCCGTTCGGTTGTTCGGGTATTGTAAACCTGTTCCTCCGGGTGAAGCGAGGTAGTTAATAGTGAAAATCCAGATAGAAGTCTGGGACTGGACGTAGGACGGTGCTCCGAACCAGTATAAAAATCTCTGGTGTGATTTTTCTATTTTCTATTTACAATGCTATTATCATCTATTTCCGCATTTGTATTGTAATCCATATTATACGATCCGTGTATACTATATTAGCACATATAATTGTATACACACCGCACTTTCAGCTAACGTGTACCGCCTCGCCAATACGGCATGTGAAATACGCAAAAGATCAATGGATCAAAAGTAATTGAAATATTAATAAAAGTAATACCGTGTGGCTGCAGTTCACGCTTGCGTGCACTGCCTTGCCACTACAGTGATGATGTACACAAAAGATCAACGAACCAAAATCCAAAGAAATACCAATAAAATTAGTACGATGTGGCTGCAGTTCACGCTTGCGTGCACTGCCTCGCCACTACAGTATATGATGTCATCACAAGTCCAATTATTAACAGCAGTCTAAACTGCAGAGGTCAAGTCACTACCATCATGACTCAACCCAACTGCAAAGAAACTCAACTCGAATGACCAGTGCACAGGGCAGTGGTACAACATGAAGGCCAGACAACATGGCTCCTGTGGGAGTGCACATATAGACAGGTGCAATTACAATGACAACAAGTATGACAGGGATGCATACATGCACCAGTGATGAAGACTAAACAACATGGTTCTTGTAGGACTGCAAAGATAAACATGTGCAGCTACAAAGGACAACAAGTATGACAGGAATGCATACATGCACCAGAGATGAAGCCCAAACAACAACATCAAGTGGCAGTTCTAATCAAAGAACAGCATAATATGAACAAAGTACATAAAACAGTGAGACAGTGGCTCAATATAAATGTACGAGTAGTGAAGCATCAACTCAGACCAGATAGAAGCCCACTGGGTACACCAACATGACCACAACTATGGTAAGATACAATGTGCAACCTGAACCAAAGTGTACTTCAGACCAGCCTATACAATATCAAAGTAATAACAGGACCAACCACAGAAGCAAGGACTCAAGCACATAATGTAAATGAATTCAACATTGAACTGGTAGAATCAAAGCATGTTGCATATATGACAACTATACCAGCCTCAATAATGAAGAACGAATGAATGCAAGATAGTAGCAAGTTTGAACAAGTGAACAGATCATAAGCAAGCGACAATGAACGAGTCAGGGTCAAAGCACTAACGCATATAGACTTGAAGACCAAATAAAGAATCAAATATAAATGCCACTGTCTCAACAGTTATAGTGCAACAGACCTGGGAGGTGAGCCTTGTTTATGAACACAATGCAAACCAGACTACAACAAACTCCCAGTAACAATATAAAAGTAATGAAATAACACATGAATCAAATAACTCGAGCACAATGTCAACATCAAAGACACCACAGAATTAAAGTAAACAAATGGTGTACAATGCAACAACGGTTCAGTATGCAGTAGTTCCAATTCGAGGCCGAAGCCACTAGAAATTTATGAAATTAGAAATGGCCGAATTCAAAAGCAAAACAACATCATCAAACTCGAACAGTCGAAATTGAAGGCCACAAAACAAAAATAAGCGCCCGAGGTCAGAGATCAATCACCAGCATCAAAACGAAATCAAGTGGCCAAAGTAATCATCAACTTCAAACCATAATCAAACAAAATACAACTATCGAAGTGCGAGTTGAAGAAGATGTGAGTGAAAAAGTTCACTCACCTTTGACACCGAAGCAGCCGTGGCACTCAAGAATCGAACGAGGCCAAAGACGAACTCAAACCAAGCGAGGACGAAATCGAATACTCTAGCAAGTGGCCACACTCTCCTCTCGTCTGATTTAGCTTGTGCTACGAAATTAAATGGACGAGGAGGAACAACGAAGAAGCCGCCGTTTTTACTTCCTTCGTTCGTTTATTTTAGGGTTTGATATGGAAAAAAATGAATTGAGAGAGAGAGGAACGGGTTATCAACCCTTAATAAAAATCACGGCATCAACCAAGCATGGGCGAAAATGATTTTAAAGCCCACTTAATTCCTTAATCAAATTTATAAAAGAATTTGCAACTGATTAAAACACTTAACAGCAATTAGCAAATTTAATCGTCACTTGACGGTAATTAATTATTATAAAACCCCGGTTTGTTACATTATACCTTACTTAGGGATATTTGTAATATATAGTTTCTTATTTCTCATCTGTCTAGATAAAACATACATCTTCAATCGACAATCCATCGAAATCCACCATCATAAGGTAGCTTAGGCCCAGCAAAGGAGTCAAGTATCATCTTGCCTCCGAGATCCTACTTTATGTCATGCTCATAATCTTCTTAGTCAATGCCATACGGTACAGCCAACGCTCTATGGGGTAATCGAGGAAGGTGTATAAATTTAACCCTATTTAATTTTCCAACTCATAGTTGCCTCAACCATCCTCTCATAATATGGTCACAACAACTTCTATACCTAGAATTTACGTAGTTTGGCATATAATATATATACATGTATGTATGTGTGTGTGTGTGTGTATGTACATATATGTATATGTATGTATGTATAATTATAGAAAGAAAATACAAATATGTTCTCTCAGCGTATCCTAAGTCCTATGATCGACTAACCTAGGCTTTGATACCAAATGTTACAACCCACACCTTAATGGGCATGAATTTAGACTAAATCGAAACCCTAGTCCATTAGGGTACAGATTGTTGGTTTTGGTAACTTGTAATAAACACAATTATATCAAAGTGCAAACAATATAAACTCATAAAGAAATAGAAAAATATAGAAGAACATAAATACTAACTGAGGCTATTACCTTGGAATCTACAACATTCCGTGGATCTAATTACCCTGTCGGAGCGGAGTATGAATAAGAAGACTTCACCATCTACCATTTTTATCTTGCACCAGTAGCCTCCCTTTAGATTTATCCTATGGGTTGTAATGAGGAGAGAATCAGAAGAATGTTCTAGTGATAGAAAAAATTACATTCTTTACCTACAACATTCATTTATGCTTATTAATTCCTATTTAAGTGTTATGTCTATTATTCATGGCTAATCCATTTAATCATATACGCACATACAATATATCTAACCTCCTATGAGTTATAACTATGTGTGTGTGTGTGTGTATGTTTGTGTATGCGCCTATATACTTATATATCTAAACAATATACTACCCAAAAACCTAGTCCACTTAATACTTCTTAAATTGAGAGTAGGCAGGCCTAATGGCCATTTAATACCACTACCCCAAAGCAATCTCTCCATAACGTAAATTCTAATCAATCATTCCTAGCTACAGAGATCGATGACCCCAATATTCAGCTTTAATTTATTATTTAATTTTCGTACTACTAGTTTTTAGTTGTTATGCACTGGATTAAAGATAACCAATAGTAGAAAACAACATAAATGCAGTGGAATAGCATAGTAGATCGCATAGTCGATTTTATACTGGTTTGAACCTCCCGCTCTACGTCCAATCTTGAAGCTCCCTTTCGGTATTTCATTAAACAAAACACCCACGCTTCACCCAAAGGACAGGTTTACAGACTTCGCTAGAACAATCGAACAAGAGTTCAATAACTACTGCAAATAATGTAACGAACTTTACATTTTGACACATCGTATCTTGATATACATATCGTCTCTTTGTTGTACAATGACTCCTAATACCAAACCAAATGATATTAAGTGGAGGTATGAAGGAGATTAAGCACACTAGTCGACGACCTTTGAATCAATTGAATCTCTTGAAGTTCAGACTCTTTTTTTTGGGATTGAGAGTAAACTAAAGTACAGAGTAGTTTATCATTTTGCAGTGTTGTTGTTGTGATTTAGGGATTGTTAGGGGATTATATAGGTGTTGTAGGGATGTTAAAGTATGGGTGCAACCTTTCAGATCCATCATTGATGAAGAGAAGCTACTATAGAAGCAAAGAGACGCGAAGAGACTACTTTTAGAATATAGTTGTTTCTATGTAATTCATTCAACTAGGAGATAGGTTCAGTCAACTGAGCTAATATATAAAAGAAGCCTAAGATGAGTATAAAAATTAGAAGACTGAATAAAAGAACTGTTAATAGATTCAGTCGATTGAAATCTGATTCAGCCGACTGCCTTAATTGACAAAATTCTGTTTTAGTTTACTGAATCTTCATATATTTTTTTATTTGCTCCTTGATTGGTTGTTTTAGCTCTTCAATCTTCATTCAAGCGTATCTTTAGGTTTCGATGCGTTCTAATGGTTTGTTAAAACCATTGTAAGTTTTTGAAGCTTATATACTCTTTTGAAGCAAAGTATTATCTGATAGCATTCTTTTTTCTCTTCTCTTCCATCGGATGATTACTATGTACTTGATTAAACCATTAGTAGCATTGTTATTTTGTTGTTATCATCAAAACACCGTAGATATGATTATTTCATTGACACGTCTTAAAGACTCATCTAAGGGTTAACTAGTCCACCTTCGACAATAAACAATTAACTAATCAAACTTTGAGGTCTTTGTGTATCTCATATAGATTGTACACTACCAGGAAGCGATTTAGGGCATAACCCCAAGTCTTTGCTGCCGACTGCTTAGGACCACTGGTAGTCATAGCCTGTATGCCAGCCTTACTACTAAATACCGATCCAACAAATATCAACATAGCCCGTCGACTTTTGACAACTAAAATTTCATTTATACTAATCTATTATAAGTCAAGGAAAACGCTCCTTTCTGTTACTTAATACTTCGTATTAGAGGTGAAGCAGACCTCATTCCCCAAAAAGTACTGGGCAATTTAATACCTTAAATCATAGGTGAATTCTTTGTATATTTTTCTCTACCTATATGCAACACATATACCTTTCCCATGGGTCCTATGGTTGGAGATGTCCCACATCAGTAGTAAATATATACAACTGCTAGTAGCCACTAGGTGAAAGGCAAACTTCTATTGTGTAATTCTACTAACTATGCATCCCAACCCACTAAACCAAACTAATCATCCTAAGCTTAAATGTTGGGCTAGGCCCACTAATTCGTGCTTGTGTAATCGTATAGTGAAGGTTGTATAATTCCGTGCAATGAAAATTATACTGCCTTCTAGCATTCAGTCCCAATCTTATACGCTTATTTACTATATTCCATAAATTCAATTTTTCATAATAAATGTCATTATTATTCTAATTGTACAATCTCTAATAATCTTTATTATCCACTCTAATTCAACATATTATGCCTATTTCATTCCTCGTAAATGCCATATTTAATCCTTTAATCGGTCCTATTACACATAATTGTGCTCTCATTTAATTCCTGCAAATCCTTATTAACTGCAAATTTATTGCCCTATTAATTCTGGGGTTACCATCTCTTTTCCATCTACATCTCTTAATCCTATAATTTACTACGTTCTTTAACCAGCGTCCTATTTATAACTAATGTGAATATTGACTTATATTACGCTATAAATATATTTTTATTTTTAACCATTAAGCGCGATTATACATGTGTGTGTATTCTTAACACATTAATTCTTGAGCTTAGGAATTTCAGAATATCAATTTCCACATTTTAATTTTTTAGAGTTGTCCTTTCCAAAAGGGTTACCATTATAAATTTACATATATTACCAAAAAATGAGACTTTTTCTCCATTTAAAATAAAGGAATTATGCCTTTTCATTTATTGAAATATATAGTGCAAACTACAGAAAAGAATATCCACACTTGACACATCTCTTTCTTTTTTGGTATAATCCTTGTTAATTCAAACGATGCACTGTTATACGTATTTTAGAATTAGATAATTGATATAAATTACATGGAAATAGATAAATTAAGTTATACCATACTCCCAATAAATGGAAACATAGAAATTCATATTCCAAGTTAAATTAGGGCAATCTAAACTAACACTAACATTTTACTACACAACTATAATTCTAGAATAAACTTTACAACTTCATCAACATTCAAGTTTAACAAATTTAGGGACCGATTTCCATATTTCTAGATTATGTTGTAGATGCCATACCTGTTCCAATTATCTAACTTATAGAATATGTAGCTGAGATTTCATCCTCCTAAGCTTACAGCTCTATATATTTTTCGTAGGCATAGTATTTAAATAAAAATCAACAATATAAATTTCAATATTATAAATAAATTATGATTTTCCCTCGCCTTTCTAGCTTTTCAAATCCCTTAAATATGAGTTCATCGCTTTACTTGACTTCATTTTCCATTCTAATCCAAAAAAATGTATAACAAGATATATACATACTATTGGAATTACAGATCTTATAAGAGATTTAGAGTTGAGGAAAATATAAATTTGTAATAATAAAATTTATATTTTCTATCGTATAGATTCACTTCTTCTTTACTTGCCTTTTATTTTCTAACTTTTTTCGATTATATAATATTTTATAATTTTAAAAAATAGTGGAGAAGGGAAAATGACCAAGTTTCGCTATTCTAATTAGGAAGCATGAGATGAGAAATATGGGGTTAGGTTTGTATTTATAAGCGCTATAATTAATCATATCCGTTGGATTAAAATAATTAAATATGGGCTGTTCGGTCAAAATTCAAACCCTAGCAGCTACTACATAACCTATTGGCTGCTCACTTATAGGCAGCTATCCGCTTGCGATCGACTGGCCTAAGGTGAGAGTCGACTCGTATGGTTCGTATTCAATATAATTTATCTTACATTTTCGTTTTTTAATTATTTTCTTTCTGGAAACTTCACATGCTAATAATTCTTTCGTTTGATCTCAGATCGTGAAAATCCAAATATAAAAATTGCTTAGAATCGCAAACACAATAGTGCAAGTTTTATGGCCAAATTCTGATATTTGCTTAAATTTCATATTTGGAGCCTATTAATTATTTACTTATTATCATTAATTTCTACGATGTGTTACAGATCATGTCGGTTATTACACTTCGTATTTGCAAACTAATTCCCCTTCGGAGTCTACCTCCTTTCTCCTCCAAACTTGGTTTGTAAATCAAGCTATACGCTCTAACTTCTCTTTAAAAGAGGCTAGATTTTTAGTATTATTAATGTATGAAAAGAATGAGAGTAGAGGTTGTATTTATAATAACAAAATGACCATAAAATATCTAGTATATCTCCCTATTTTTCACCTCATTCTAATCTAGATTTGATATCTATTCAAATGATCAAATTTAACTCTACCTCGCCATATCTATGGTCGGCCCCTTTTTTACAATTTATTTATAGATTTTTGAACTAATGAATGCATGTTATTCATTATTAAAATATTTATCTTATCCCACTTATTTATTTAAATTAATATGCAGCATTTATATATTATTTCAAATTTTAAGGCCTTAAATAAAAAAGTAAAAATTAAAGAAAATTAATATAACATTTACATTAATTTTCTTTATTCTAATTCATAACATTTATAAATTAATTCGATTATGTCATGAAAATATTCTAACAAATACTATCGTATGACTCCCTGGCGTGAACTCGACTTTGGTAAAATTTAAATGATTTAAATATTAAGACTTGAGCTGACTTTGTGGAAGCATAATAACAGACACAAATTCAGTTTCTTACATATTGTTTAGGTGAAATCAAATTTACAATCTATTAAAGCTACATCATAAATAACGATATATTTTGCATCTTTTTTTTAGTCAATGGTCAAATATATAAATTTTGGTTAACGGTCAAAAACTCCAATAATATCTGTATTAAATAAATGTACAAATTCAAGCCCTTGGTTCAATCTGATAACATTTATCGGTTAACCATTTTAATGTAGCCAAAGATGTATAATTCAAGTTGATTACTGATTATGATGATATTGACTTTCTACAACCAACGTGACGAATCCTCTCTTGAGTAATATCTACTTCAGGTGGTTCAACAAACACTGAACTATGACCATAACATGAGCACATGTAATGCGATTCTATATTCAAAGTACAACCTCGACACTTTCGATCCATGGTAAGACAACTGCATATTATTACATAAGATCTATATTTTGGCTTCATTTTATTTAATCTATAGAAGACTCTCATTTAGTCATTCTGTCATTGTTCTGACCAACTACAAGTTAGTATCCAACGGCCATGAGTAATTTACCATCCATCGTATGGAGAGCATTATGTACACTACTCTTAATGAATGTATTGATATCTTTCTTTTGATACATCTCGACTATGAACATCTAAGGATAAATATTTTAAATATAATTCAATACTTTTGTCCATAATATATTCACAATTGCAATTCGATTAAATACATTCTATAAGGATTTTTTACCTATATTTATTTAATGTTTTTAATTATATCACAATATAATAACACATACAATAAAAAAAATCAAACACGTACTTTATTTCGAACAACATTCTTATTCAAAAGTCAAATTACATAGTAAATTACAAAATTTTCCATAGAAAACAAGCTTAACTCTATCGATTAGTGCATGGTTTTGTTAAAAAAATGAAAATAAGAATTATGGATCAATTTTTTTATTTATACGAATCTTTTAGAATGCTTTCCCAAAACTGACTAATTACCATTTTGTTATTTGCTTCATTTTCAAAAAGAATTCATATCGCTGCGTAGTTTTAACATGGTTTATATTTTTTGCACCTAAACAACATTCCTAATGCAATAAATTAATTTTTTTGGCTATGTTCCTTTGTTTACAAAATTTAAAATTCTAACCCATTTGTTAAATTGCATTTACTTTATTTATATAAATCCATAAATTTATTATTTTAAGGATAGAATCTTGGGATATTACAACTACTTAGCCGAGATACTACACAACCAAGTCGAATTAGTCAATGAAGGATGATTTTCATTACCCCTTACACGAATCTCATCCAAATTGATTTACAATGGCAAACTGGGATATTTTCCAACTGAAGGCCAGCCCTAAGGCATCTCAACTCACCTATACATACTAGAACAACAAAATTAGATAACAGATCAATTTAGCCTTCAAAGAAGCTATGACATAATTAAAACTCACATTTTTTCCATTAAATTTGAGGATGTTTTGTTTTGATCAATCTGAATATACTAAAAGCCACAATAACAAGTTTACATTGAACGTTGATCTTGTTAACAATCAATACCCTATAAAAGTATTGTATTATTTATTATATACTATGTTATATTAATATTCTTTAGTGTCTTGATCCTTAAACTACTATACATAAAACATTCAATGATACGATGATCCTTACAATATCCAAAAAACGAGCCTAGGATCACCAACTAGATCTTGAACTAAATGAGAAATCGTTCTTTGGATGTATGGCCGTTTTGACCCAAACATAGGGAAAAAGCCAAGTTTGATCAAATATAGTAGAGGGAAGAAAATAATACAATGAATTAAGAAGATTGGCCTTTAATAACCAAATTCCCACTTTTTCCTTGAGATAATGTCCCTTTTATAAAGGGAGTCGCTTATTTGTAGAACAGAACTACATAGATCTTCATACGTACACAATAAGCATCCAATACCTTCAACTTGTCCATTTAAAGCTTCCTAGAGTAGTTCAATGTTTCATCATATAACTGAAGCGTTTTACAAAAGATCAGCAAAGATGTTGGATTCAATATCAGAGTTGATTATTTGAGTAGAAGTTCGTATGGAGAAAGAAGAAAAAGAATGCATTAGAGCATATAAGAACCCAAAGCAATTACAGTTATTTGAGTTGATCATAAGCATGTTGCTGTTAGAGACCCTTGCATTTAGTAAATGAAAATTAGTCACACATTGGCAAATGTAAAAAAGATATATATGTTTATATACTTTTTCCCATCAACCTATATTGGCCCTTAGTGTTAGGTAATTTTATGTAAGGGAGAGGATCTATATGTCCATGGTTTAGCATACGTGTGAACCGCCCGTCCCATACCAAATCGGGTACAGGTCCAATGCAAATGAAATGTGTTTTATTTTGCAGAATGAAATAAATAGTCTCTGCCTGTTTAAATTCAAAAAGTATAATTGTTCTAATGGTCACAACTTTTTGCAACAGAAATAGCCGATTTTCGTGCAAACGACTGTTGGTTCGAAATTAACAAACATGATTTTTCAAATAAACACGACCATTGAAGGGAAGACCATAGAAGGAGGAATACTGATCACATTCCTAATTCCTTTTTCTTTATCTTCTTCCTCTCTGTCTCTCTGTTTATTCTCGAATCAATAAAGCTTTATATCACACAACAGTCATACTCATCACAATCTTGAGCATCATCATTATCTATTGTATCTTAGGAGACTTCAGTAAAGTTTTAAGGAAATTGTTACGACAAGCCTTAGACCAAATTTCCTTATAGTATCCGTTAGATCGTTTTGGTTTAGTATTTCTACGATATATTTTTCTTCTATTTTTGGATTCATCTTATCCTTTCTACTGCATTGTTATCGCTGCATTCTAACATGGTTGTGTAGTAACAAAGTTAGATGTCATTCTATCCTACTATGCTACTATGCTGGGTCTGCAAAGGTATCTCGAAGAAGAGGAACCTATGCCAATACTAGGAAAAATAGGAGAAACACATAAATATGCGTTTTTGGCTATTGATACATGGAAACATTCAAACTTCCTATGCAAAAATTACATTCTAAGCTATCTGAACAAGGTGTTGTACAAAGTGTATCAACATGATCCAATAGAAAATTCTCTTTGGATTGTACTCGCAAACAAGAACAAAACCCATAATGTCAGTTTGAAGAAGTTCATGGTCGAAAAATTAATGGAGTACATGATGGTAGATACCAAATCAGTGACTACTCAAAGCGGGAAATTTAACTTATCATCCATGAACTTGAATCAGAAGGACATATAGTTGGAGAATCATTCCTATTAAAGCGATAACAGGAAAATTTCCCCAACTATAGAAAGACTGCTGCAACTATTTGAAACACAAGAAAAAAGAGATTTCCTTAGAAGAATTGTTAGATTGAAAATCAAGGCAGATAATCGTGGAGTAACATAACCAAAAAGAAGGGAGGCATTTTTTACCCAAGGTTCAAAGAAGAAAGGACACTTCAGCAACAAAAAGAAGAATTTTCACATAAGAGGAAAGCACAAGAAAAAAAACTCAGAGATAATAAGCAAACTAAAAAGTTTAATGGTCAGTCTTGGGTTTTTGGAAAGATGGGACACGCCGCTAAGAATTGCAGACATGCGAAGGAGAATAATTTAGAAATAGATATGATGGACACTATGGACGTTGATGATTCGAAAATCTCTAGATTTGTAATAGAATACTGGTTGGTTCAGAACCCAACACAATGGTAGGTAGACATAGGCGCTACTCGTCATGTTTGTTCTAGTAAATCCATGTTCTCTACTTATAATAAATTTTATTAGGAAGAAAAAACTATAAAACGGGTAATTTTGCAAATTCCATGATCGAAGGCAGTGGCACCGTCATTCTATAATTTTCTTTTGGAAAAACTATTACAATGAGTGAAGTACTTCACGTTCCAGATATACGCAAAAACCTAATCATCGGGCCTTTGCTTCCAAAGAAAGGTTTCCAATTGGTATTTGAGTCAGACAATATGGTTCTGTCTAAGGTTGGAATTTATATAGGAAGTGGATATTTATGTGATGACCAGTTTAAGGAAATTTTTAGCTATAATCGATAACAATACTATGAATTCTAATTGTGAAATAAATAAAACTTAAATTTTTTATGTTGTAGTGCATGAAACTCTTTTCTGGTATGATAGATTAGAATACATAAATTTTTGAAAAATAAAAAAACTTGCAAATTTAGGATTAATTCCAAAACTTCAATAAACGAAAATTACAAGTGTGAGACATATGTAAAAGAAAAAAGGTCAAAAAACCATTTCATAATACTGATAGGAGTATTAAACCATTAGGGATGGATCTTACCGACTAATGTCGTTCCAAGTCATTACTTACAAGAGGTGGAGAAAAGTAATTTATCACATTTATTGACGATTATACACAATATTACTATGTGTATCTTTCAAATAGCTAAGATAAAGCAATTGCATGTTTTATAAAACACATAGCCAAAGTAGAAAATCAACTTAACAAAAAGATTAAAATATTAAGATCAGATCAAGATGGAGAATATAAATCACCATTTGAACAACTCTGTGTAGAAAATGGTATTATTCATCAAAGAATAGCCCCATACCTACGACAACAAAACGTTATTTCTGAGAGAAACAATAGAATGCTAAAGACATGGTTAATGCCATGATTTAACTTCTGGCCTACCAACGAACTTATGGAAAAAGCCCTAAATATGTCTAATCACATACTAAACAGGGTTCCTTATAGCAAAACAAGAACAACTCCATATAAGTTATGGAAAGGACAACCACCAAGTTTCAAATACTTCAAAGTGTGGGGTGCTTGGCAAAAGTTCTAGTTCCACCTCCTAAGAAATTTAAACTTGGACCAAAAACCATACTGTTACTATGTAGGATCCGTCGAAAATAGTAGTGCTTATAGATTTTCAGTCTTCAAGTTTGATATATGACATCAGTATAAATACAATCATGGAGTCAAGAGATGTCTCATTTTTTGAAGATGTGTCCCACATAAAGGAACGATGGAACTTATTTCCATAAAAGTACAAAAGAAGAAAGGGAAAAACAACATGAAGATGAAACTCATAGTGATAAAGTTAATAATGAATCCAGAAGAAGTGTAACAACAAGAATTTCCAAGTCATTTTGTTTGGAATTTCTAACATACATGCAAGAAGACGAACCTCAAACATACAAAGAAGTAATGTAATCTTCAGAATCTTACTGCTGGAAAGAAGCAACCAAAAGTGAAATTGAATCAATTCTAAGTAATAAAACTAGGGAAGTAGTTGAAATCTCACCTGGAATAAACCAATTGGTTGTAAAGAGATTTTCAATAAAAAGATGAATCTATATAGATCCACTAACAAATATAAAGCCACATTGGTAGCCAAAATATATCGTCAAAAAGAAGGTGTAGACTTCTTTGATATTTATTCGTCGGTAACATGACTAACCTCTATAAGAATATTAATAGTAACTGTATCCATCTATAATATAGAGATTCATCAAATGGATGTGGAGGTAGCATTTTTAAATGGAGATCTCAGTGAGGAGATATATATGGAGAAACCTGATGGTCTTATTTCCAAAGGAAATAAGAACAAAGTCTGTGGATTAGTAAAATCAATATATGGACTTGAATAAAATCTAGAACAATGACACGCAAAATTTGATAGTGTTATGATGAAAAATGGTTTTTGTATAAATGAATGTGTTAAATGAGTTTATTACAAACAAGTTGGTCAATCATATGTGATGATTTGTCTATATGTGGATGATATGCTAATCTTTAGTCTCAATATTAAGGTTATAGAGACCATAAAGAAAATGTCAATCAACAATTTTGACATGAAAGAGTTAGGGCATGTAATAGGATGTCTAATGTATTTCATGAACTGCACAAGACCAGATATAACTTATGTAGTAAGTCGATTGAGCAGTTATACAACTAATCTAGGGCAGAAACACTAGAAAGCACTAATCAGAGTGTTGGGATATTTAAATAATACTACAAACTTTTCCTTACATTATGGAAAATATCATGCCGTCTTAGAAAGACATAGTGATGCATACTGAATTTTTAATTCGGATAAATTTATGTCAATAAGTAGTTATGTATTTACCCTTGCAAAACCAGCAGTGTCATGGAAATCTACAAAAAAACATACATAACTCAATCCACCATGGAATATGAGTTCATTGTTTTAGATAAAGCAGGTGAAAAAGAAGAATAGCTTTGCCAATTTTCAGAAGATATTCCATTTTGGCCAAAACCAGTACCAGTTATATGTATTCACTGCGATAATCAAGCAACATTACGTAGAGCACAAAACTTTGTGTATAATGGAAAGTCACGACAAATTTGTCGATGCCATAACAAAGTAAGGGGTTACTCTCAAATGAAACTATATCCATTGATTATATATAAACAAATGATAACCTAGCGGATCCATTTACTAAAGGTTTATCAAGAGAGAAAATTGACTTCGCTTTGAGGGGAATGGGTTTAAAAGCCTAAACCAATAGGGATTACTTTATATGAAAACCTATCCTAGTGACTGAGATCCCACAGACTAGGATCAATATACAGACCAGTTCTATGTAAACTTAAGAAGTAACACATTAGTTTGGATTTATTCCTACTCAATTCCTATTGTACACAATAAAATGCATGCCTATAGAAGTATTAAAAAGATTTTTTTAATGATGCCCATATCGTGAAAACGTCAAGTGGAGTATATGTAGAATAATCTTTATGGATGCGATCACCTATGTAAGTGTGAGCTTGATCGGCTTTATGAGAAAGTTAAGGCTTAAATTCTCTAAATACACTCATAGAACAAAGTTTGTTCAGGACCAATGTAATGATCCATAATTTAATCAATTTGAATTTGAATATTTAAAATATTTTTAAATAATTAATTAGTGGATTTTATAACTCAAATAAATCCCTTTTTAATAATAACCAGTGATGGTGGTATTTTTTTCAAATTTTTTAACAAAAATAATTAGTTCGAAGAAAAATAGAAAATATGACCAGAAATCGTTTTTTGAATTTTTGGTTTTTTATCATCTTAAAGTTACTGGAAATGTTATGTACATTTTGGTAAACATATACACACATATTTATATTAACATAAGTTTGGATAAGTTAAATAATATGGTGAAAATGTATTTACTTAAGTAAATATAAGAAGTGACATCTTTTTAAAAATTTAAATAAAAAGTTAAGAATGAAATGTTACATTACCATTTTTACATCATGGTACAAAGAAGTGATAAACATGGTAGACAATATGGGGTCTTTCATGGGTTGTGTGTATAATAGGCAAAGAGGAGGACGGTGATGATGTGGAGCAAAATGTATGGAGGGTATGTAAGGAAAGACATTTAAGTAATTCGCCTATTCCACTTTTTATAAAAATAATTCTCTTATTTTCCTCTCATTTTTATCATTTCATTTTCTTAATTTTTAAAAGCTTCATCATCTTCCTTAATTTTTTTTAAAAACTTGTTAATGGCTTCCTAGATTTTCAGATTTAAAAAATCCTTTTTTTTCACTTTTTCCTTAAGCAAAATCACTACTTTCTTATCTACACCTCCTAACTAACCAAATCAAGACCTATATCTCCTCAAAACATCCACGACCGAGCCTCTGTAGACCATGACCGAACCATTTAGACCTATATAGGTCTTAAACTTGAGTTTTTACAAAGGGAATTTCTGTTTGTGTGTCGATTCAAGGTGCAGTGGTAGTTTGACATGTTTTGCTTGCTTTAAGGTGAGCAAAATCTAACCTTTATAAACTAATGTTTTAAACTTTTTTATGTTTGATAATGATGGTTGTATATTTATATACGTTAGAAAGTTGTAATTGTTGGCGTGGTTTTCTCTTTAAAAAATGACATTTTGGTAATTAGTTAACAACTTGAGATTAGTCGAAAAATTTAAGTAATAGTTTACAAGTGATGCTCTCCATATTATATGGTTGTCATTTACTTTTGTATATATATGTCTATGTTGATATTATGCGGTTCATGGTTAAATGATTGACATATGCAAGTGGTTATGGAAGTGTCCGTATAGCGATTATCGCTATATAAACCCTTTGAAAAACACAATCTCTTTTGAAATCTTTTAGTTTAATCTTGTGCTTGGGTTTTTACAAAGATAGTTAATCATTTTAATCATGATACTTAAAATTAATTAATCATTTTAAATAATGATGATTAAGAAAAATTAATCAATTTAATTTATGACGTATTAAGATTAATTAATCATTTTATTAATGACAGTTTAAAATTAATAATCACTTTAATAATGATGTTTTAAAGGTCATTAATCATTTTAACTAATGATGTTTAAGGTTAATTAATCATTTATATAATGACGTATTAAAGTTAATTAATCATTTTGTTAATGATAGTTTAATATTAATTAATCATTTTAATAATGATATTTGAAATTAATTACTCATTCTAAATAATGATGATTAAGGTTAATTAATTATTTAAACAATGATGTATAAAATTAATCTATCATTTCATTAATGATGGTTTAAGATTAATTAATCACTTTAATAATGATGTTTTAAAATTAATTAATCATTTTAATAACGAAGTTTTAAAGTTAGTTAATCACATCAATTATGATAATTAAAATTAATTAATCATTTTAAATAATTATGTTTGAAGTAGTCAATCATGGTTAAAGCAAATTAATTATTTTAAATAAAGATGTTTGAAGAAATTAACCATTGATTAAAGTTATAAATCATTTTAAAATAATGATATTGAAGAAAGTAATCATGTTTTATAATTAGTTTATCATTTCGATAATATTGTTTAAAGTTAATATCTACAACATAAAATCGTAGCACAAGTCTGGTTTTTAAAGTGAAAAGTTTGATTCGGTTATGGAAAGGAAAAGGAATTCACTTTTTCGTAATCCGGTATCGCTTACATGGAAAGGATTTAGTCATGCTCTGTAACAACCCGATATTTTCAGCCATTCGCATCCACACATGCCGGACTTGAATTGCTCAAAATACTGCATTGTAAATAAATTTGGAGAAAATGAAATATAAATCATAGAATCACAGACACAAAAATATCATAATAACTTGCAGCGGAAATTGAAATACCATAGTAGTTCATGAAGCTACTATAAAAAACTCTCAAAACATAATACATAATATCAGTCTGAAAAACATATACAATAGAAATCTCAAATACATAGCAGTTTATAAATACCGAAGCTGAAATAGAACAACTGAATCTGAAAGGGAACAAATAACTAGACAAGCAGAATCTCCAACGATTCCTAGCTCCGGAAAAGAAATCCAAAGCTAAGCTGTAAGTACTCAGGCTGATCCGAGCGTAAAGTAGAACACAAAACACTCGAGTCAGGACATATATACTTATATAATGTAAACCAACTCAAGTGAACTGTAGTAGTAATGTACAATAAATTAAAGGATTCTTGGGATCGCCCATCCTTTAAGGATCAGTTAAACTATAAATTAACTACATCCCGTGGTTAAAATTTCAAAATAGTAATTTATACTTCGAAATCAAATATCATTTAAAAATTCAATATCATTAAAAATCCATTCCAAAATATTAAAATATCATATCTTTCAAAAACCTCATTCAGTTTTATCTAATTTAAATACCATTTCAAATCACAATTCAAAATGGTTTATATTTCAAATCAAAATATTCCATTTAAATCAAGTAAATATTCCAATTAAACCAATTAAATATTCCATTTAAATCATTTAAATATTCCATTTAAATCATTTAAAGTGAAGTTATTATATTTAATAATCAAATATTCAATTCTCAAAATTTTACCATTTTCAGAATTCATTTATCCACTTCAATTTATTAAAACAATGAAATTTTAACTTTTCGCAGCATTTAGAAAATGCTACGGTAAATTAACGTTTGAAAACAATTCATTTTAACAAAGATAGCATTTACAAAAATGCTGTAATAGGTTTTAGTTTCAAATAAAAACTTTAGTTCAATTATGCAACTACAACACTTACGAAGTGCTACAATAGCCCCAAGTTCATTTTTCCTTATAGTTCATTGTATCAACTACAGCATTTACAAATGGTGTAATATCCTTTACTTAAGAAATGATAGCATTTTATAAATGTTGCTAATTAAAATTCAGGGTTTTCAATACAGTTTCATAAACAATTATATTTTAATTTAAACCTTTTTTAACTTATAGAATTCATAATTTCTCACTTTAAAACAATCATTTAAATACCCTTATATTCATGATTTTATAAAGTTAAATTTCCATTCAAAAGTCAATATTTAATAATAATTCGAATACTAAATTCAAACATTAAATTTCAATTCTTTACAATTAAATTTTAACTTAACACTAGGTTTAAATCTCCAAATATAACCTATTTATATTTTATTTACTTACCTTCAAAAAAATTCACTCTAAACAAAATTCATAAATTCCAATTTATGTTATATTTCAAAATTCAACTTAAATATTCATTCATTTCACATTTTAACTTTATTCAAAAATCATTAATATATTATAAAATCACTTTAAATTCATTTTAATTAAAAATACCATAAATTTATCATATTTTCATATTTAATTTAAATTCCATTTACCACCAAATTATAATTTCCAAAATAACTTACATTTCAGATTTTCTACTTTACCATTAATTTATTTCACTTATAAATTTTTAGAAAATCAATAATACTTTACCAAAATCATTTTTAATTAATTTAAATCAAAATATTATAATATTTACATTTCTAAATACTTTAAAAATTTTAGAAAAATATATTTTAACCAAGAGTCTGTATATCATTTCCTAGCCTAGGAAAAGTGATACAAATAATATATCATTTCAATCCGTAATTTACAAAGAGATCCAGGTTTGATTATTACAAACCCGCAATCCCAAGTAAATAAAATAAATAAAAATCACTCAGGCCTATCATTTCAACCCATAACAATTTTCCCTATCCTAAAGTCTGTTCGGGTATGTATCATTTCAACCCATAGTGATTCTAATCTAAAGGGAACTTGTAGTGTGATAAGCTCATATAAATAACAGAATAGCATTATATAACAGTAACAGAAAATATAACAGGTAAATAAGTATGGGTGAACATCATATGATCATAACATAGCAGGTGTAACATGGTGATGCATTTTACAGATTCAAATGTGATCGGTTTACTAGTCGTATTAGTACAAAACTGTCTGGTGAGAATAACTCACTTGGAGACGACAACCAAAATACAAAAACTGAGATCCACAAAGGCACGATAGCATGCCAATGATTCGAGTGTGGGAGAGGCAAAACTAATAGCCTTGTTACATAACAAACAAAACAAAGTACAATACGTAAATTTCAAACCAAACTGTTATAAACAAAGCTAGAAATATAAGTACAATACATAGCTAAACTTTTGCACTTGCATTCAACCACTTGTGCTTCATCTATGGACTAGAAAGGCCCTATAATAGGATGGTTTTGGATCAGTTTAAAGTCAGGTTGAGGTCATGTAGGGGTCGGCCAAAGCAATACAAAGGAGATGAAGGCATATGTGTGCTTGAATTCACAAAACAAGGCAACAACAAGCAACAACATGGATTACAAGGCCTAATTGATTTCGGCCAAGCATGAATTGAGCACGGCCTGATCTTGGATGGTCAACTACAGATGTGGCAAGGTTTGAAGCTCAGGTTTGTAGTGGTGGCGGCGGTGTTTGGTCGGCCAAGCATGATGGTGGAGTGGTGGCAACAAGTAGTGATCAGCTATGGTTGTATATGAGAAGTTTTTGTGCATTTTTAGGTGGATCTTCAACATAGGATGGCTCGGCTCAGGAATGGCAGTGGAGAGGAGGGTATGGTGGCTGGAATAGGTGGTGGTGGAGGTGGCCAAGGTGATAGAGGTGGCAGGCCTAACATAAAGAAGATGGAACAAGTGCAAAAATCACAACAAAACAATAAAAAGTGAAAAGAAAGAAGAAGTTTTTACCAAAAATTTTGCAAGGATGGTGGCCGAATATTTTTTTGAGTTGAGAAAAAAAAAATTTTGAAAAATGATGAGGAAGTCGGCTGAACAAAGGAGATATGGCCAGCAATTGAATGCATGTGATGTTTGGTGTGAAAAGGTAAGTTGAAATGTGAAAAGGCAAGGTATACAAAAGGTCAAAACTCTTCATATTTC
Organism: Allium cepa; assembly: GCA_030765085.1. NCBI lineage: Eukaryota > Viridiplantae > Streptophyta > Magnoliopsida > Asparagales > Amaryllidaceae > Allium > Allium cepa. The sequence goes on from CM060945.1 coordinate 154,032,131, forward strand.
CAAAATTCTTTTTAAATTTTTAAATACAAAAAAAATGATTATAAATAAAATGTAACACAGAAAAATAATGAATGAATAAGATATATAAATAAAATTTTAAATAAATATAATTAAATTAAGAAAATAGCTTAAAAATAGAAACTAGGTTATAAAAATTGAAAATAAATATACTAAGCTTTGGAAAAATTATAACATCACTTTAAAAGTGTTTTAAAATAAAATATATGCCTAACATGTCATATAAAAAATATTAGAAAATAATCTGACAAATAAAAATATTATTTATATAAACTAAAATATACAATTTTTACTAAATAAATCAATTTACATACAATATTGTAAAAAACATAACTTTCACAATATAAATCGAATTTCAACGAAACGAAAATTAGTATTCTTGAAATTAAATTTATTTTCATAATAAAAGATAAAATTTAAAAATTTAAAATTTAAAATTTAAAAGTCAAAGTTTGACCAATTTGACCAAAATCCACATTTTCTGAAAATATCCTATTTATTCAAGTTTGAAATTATAATTCACATAAAAATCACAATATATTCTTAAAATAATAAAATTTATTAATTTTTAATAAATATAATAAAAATTTTAAATCAGGAGTTTCAATTTAAATAATTAAAATAAACAATTAAAATAATCACAAAATACTGGGTTTTTACAAGCTCTTAGTATTAAACGTCGAGGTATGGAAATTCGTCCCTATCTCGAAAGTTAAAAACGTCATCAAGTCCATGCCTAGAGGTAACACTACCTTCACTTGCCCGACTTCATTTTCAACCAAGAAACAGTATAGTTTTGAAATCGACGAGCAGTGATAAGAATATGTGATTTAATTTCCATATACGATCATTTTGAATATTCATGGTAGTTGACTTCTTGACTATTGATTTAGCTTTCTTCTTTATGTATTATGAATTTGGGACGATTTGTTGCTCATTTGAGCGTTGATATCCTTTGTTGGAAATGACTAAAACCAAAGAGCAAGTGGACATCAAGCTATTTGAGGTTGCTCCCATTAGGGTATTATTGCATCTACTTTAGATTGGTTTTGGTTGTATGCACACTAAGATGGAAATACTCGGCTTCTCGGTAAGGTTGGTGGGGTTCGAATTATACATTTCGAAGAGAGTTACAGAGAAAATGACCCTCTAGTTTATTGTCTAGAGGTATACTTTCTGTAAAGGGGCACACCTTCCTAGTCATTTATTTAAAAATTTCCCTTTCCTTTGCTTTGATTCCAAATTTTTAAATTTAGCTCTTTCTTAATTGCAACGGGAAACGGTGTGAGCACTTCACGACATTTAATTATTTATATCCATTTTTTTATCGGATATTGTTATTGTGAGAGGAAATCTGTTATGCGGTTGGTGGCATGGTCTTACATATTATTGTTTATTTTCACGTTTTGTTTAAAAATTTATTAATACCAGACTTATTGTCTGATCTGAGTTATTTGTTTCACTAAACTCTCAGATACTCAATTATACTTAAGTATCCGAGAGTAGCAAGTTCTTTGTGATCTTTGAAGACCATGGAGAAGCAGGAGGCTTCTTTACCTATATAGTTATCTATTTTTGATGTATGTTTATGTATGCATTTTGTATTAGCAAGTGTGAGGGTTGAGTGTATAACTGCCTAGACTGATTTTAGTACTACTTTTGTGTAACATTGATAATTAACTCCAAGTTAAGGAGTAAACTTATGTACTATATTATTGTTGTATTATATTTAACAATTTCATTTTGAGATTTTTTGTTCTATTATGTTCTGTTCTTTATTTTACTCCACGGCAACTCGTCTTTCTGATGCTTGGCAACGACACACGAATACAGAGAATGTGTTAAGTGTTGTTCTCCAGGATCAGAAAGGTGGGTCATCACAACCAAAATGAATAGAACTAAGAGATTGGATGTGGAAGGAAATAATATCTTTAAAGCTTATCTCCGGTTGTACATCAATTAACGACTTGCGGTTCAAGATGAAATAATTCACTGATTAGCTAAGTATATTTGATAAGCTTTAACTAGGGAAAGTTCAAAGTGAAATATCTACTTATCCTCGATATAATTTTTTTTCATATGTACTCCGTGACATTCCCGTTTATGTGGGGAGACAAATATCATAATTCATGTGGGAGATTGTTAGAGATCTTTTTATAGAGGAATGAAAATCAGCCTCACATTAGCAAAAATAGAAGAGGTATACATATTTATATACTTTTTCCCATCAACCTATATTACTCCTCATGGCTTGGTAATTTTATGCAAGTGGAGGAACTAAATGACCGTGGTTTAACACACACGCGTGTCGCCCGTCCCGTACGGAGCCGGGTGTGATGCAATATAACTGGACTGTGTTTTATTTTTGCAGAATGAAATAAATAGTCTCTGCCTGTTTAAATTCAAATGACTGTTTGAATGGACATGAATTTTCCGAATGAAAATAACCGATTACCGTGGCAAATGACTATTGAACCAAAACGAACAGGCACGACCATTGAAGAGAAGGCTATAAAAGGAGGAATACCGATCGCATTCCTAATTTCTTTTTCTTTATCTTCTTCCTCTCCATCCCTTTATTTTGTTTCTCGAATCAACAAAGCCTTATATCACAGAGTAGCTATACTCATCACAATCCAGAGCAGATCATCATCGTCTATTGTATCTTTGGAGACTTTAAGTAAGGTCTTAAGGAATTTGTTACGGCATACTTAAAATGAAATTTTCTTATAGTATTTGTTATATTCTTTTGTTTTAGTATTTCTACAATATATTTTTCTTCTATTTTTTATTTCGGTTCATCTTCTTCTTTCAACTGAGCTGCTATTGCTGCACTTCTGTGTAGTGTTTGTGCATCCTTGTGCATGAAATTTGTGTGTTCTTATGCATGGATTATTGCTATTTATGTAATTAAGAACTTACGTTACAGCGTGTAGAGCCTAAACCTAAACCTAGAGCAATTATATGTACATTCATGCGCATATCAACAGCTATATTTTAAGGCTTACTTTGAACAAAAATTCTATCTTAAATATGAGATATTTTTAACAGTTGTTATGAATTTTAGGTGAAGTTGACTAATATTAATATTAGATTGAAAATGAAAATCATGAGATATTGATTTTTAAAAGGAACAAAATTTTCTTGCTTGTTTAACTTGCTAATGCATGTGAGACTTCTTTCCTGTTATTAATGAAGATAATTTGATGCTCTACCTTCATATATGTCGACTACTAGTATTACAGCCATAGATCTACAATATCTAATCTGAGCTACACATTCTTTATGAAATAATTTTGTGCTTTGGGCTGTATGATTGTAAAAGCCCATACTGTATCTATATATAATATAATAGTTGCATAGAATGAGTTTTGTTAATACTCATCAAAAGAAATAGATACTCAAGATATAGATCTGTATATCATCATTTCCTCAATAAAATCTGATATTATTTTCATCATCAATTCTCAAATTTACTTTTACATGGTATCAGAGTACCAAAGGCTTAATAGCCATATTTCTATATTGGTCAAACCCATCAAATAAGTATCATCACTTAGGTGATCAACCCTCATCAGAAAACAGCGTTTTCATCATCTGAAGAGTTTGATTTATTGTAGAAAATCAGGTGCAATGCCAATATAACTCGTGTGCAACAAGATTTTCTCACCAAACCTTAAAGAAAATCAATAAAAAATAAAAAAATAACCAAGAAGTCAAGAATCATCACAAAACTAAAGAAAGTGCCTTCCAACAAGACATATCAGATCAAGAAAAAGAGCAAATTCATCATTTACCCTTGCAGTTGCATCAAATCTGGTTGTGAGAAGTTCTTGCTTTTTTATTTTGAATTCTGTCTTTGATTGATTTTCCTTTCTTGCCTGTCTTTGCTTCTTTGTCTGTTCATAATCTGAAATCATCATGGGTGATGAAACAAATACTGCTACTTCTTTCAATGTAAGCAATAACAATCGACCCAATGTTACTGCAAAGAAACTTGTTAAAACTATGACCAATCCCCAAAGTAATCTGGTCACGGTTCACTTGAGTGAAGACAACTATCTTCTTTGGAAAATACAAATTGAGACTACAGTCCAAGGATATGGACTTGAATGTCATATTCTTGGAACCATCCCAATTCCTCCCAAATGTATAACTGATCAAGAAAACAAAATAGTCAGCAATGAGGATTACATAAGATATCTCAGACAAGATAGGCCTATCTATTCTTGGCTAGTATCATCCATAAGTACGAATCAACTATCACATGTTATTGGATGCAAAAAAGAAAATGACACTTGGACATCTATTGAAAAAGTGTTTAGTACATAGTCTGCAGCCAAGGTGATGTACCATAAAAAAACTTCACAGTACGAAGAAAGAGAACAATACTATGAGAGAATATATATTCAAAAGTTAAAACAACTTGCGATCTATTGGAGGCTGCAAGTCACAAAGTATCAGATTATGAGCAGATGTTAGCGATTCTGAATGGATTAAGTGATGATTATGAATATGTAGTTGTTGTCATAGCATCTCAAAAGGATCTGCCATCTATCGATGATGTTTACTCTATATTACTCGCTCATGAGGCAAGAATTGACAACAAAAAGCCACAAGATCCAGAGTTCACTATCAATTATACAACTTACTCCAAGAACAAAAGTCAAAGAAACATCAAATCAGCTCAAACTGCATAAAGAGGAGGTACGGAAAGAGGAGGATACTCCAACAAGTCAAGGGGAAGAGGAAGATACAACAACAACAGACCAAAATGCCAAATCTATGAAAATATTGGCATACTGCAGTAAAATGCTATTTCAGATACTCTAATCACAACAACAACAATAAAAGAAGTGGTAACTATAGTGCCAATGTGGCTCAAGCTAGCTCTAGCAATCAATCAGACAATAAAGATCACAACTCAAGTGAAAATAATCAATCTAAACATGTGAATGATGATTACTGGTACCTAGACCCAGGAGCTACCAATCGCATAACTAATAATCGTGACAATTTGAATCTTGGCAACAGGGAGTATAGAGGTAAACATTCTATTTGCATAGGTAATGGTAAGTGCATCAAAATCTCACATATAGGGAGTGTTGTTATCAAAGGGAAGAAGCAGTTACTTTTACATAATTTACTAAGTGTACCAAAAATAAAAAAAAATCTTATAAGTGTGTCTCAGTTTGCCAATGACAATAAGGTTTAATTTGAATTCTATCCAAACTATTGTCTTGTTAGAGACATTCTAACTAAAGATATTTTATTACAGGGTGATGCAGAAAAGGGCCTATACAAATTTAAATCTATCAACTAAGCTAATTCTACAAATGATTAAAATTGTTGTAATAAATGTGAAATAAAAAGCAATCATAGTGTATTTGATCTGTGGCATTGCATACTTGGTCATCCCAGTAGTAAAGTTGTTAAGCAAGTTCTTACTATAGTATAATTTGTGATAATGCTTCTCTCCCTTATATATGCTCATGCTGTCAAATGGGTAAGAGTCACAAACTACCATTCAATGAACCTCTAACCAAATACTCTAAACCCCTTGAGCTTATTGCTACTGATCTTTGGAAGCCAGCCCCAATATGTTTAGGCTATGTGTACAACCCGCATATTTATCGATTTTTATATTTAAATATTTTATTTAAATATTTCATCGTTCGTCGGATTTTTGTCCGAAAACATACTTTTTGCAAACAGTCGAATTAGGACTCGGGACCACTCCCATTGAGTTCAAAATGTCGTTTGTGACCTTTTTGAGTATAAGCTTCGATATGTTTGGAGTTAGTCGAGTTTTGCTACTTTTTCACTTTGGGTTTGAGTTTGGGGTTTCAGCCCAATGTTCCACCTAGAAACCCTAGCTCCACTCCAACTCTTCATTACTTCATTTCATATTCCTAACACTTTAAGCTTTATGCAACAATGGTGGAAGAGAGTGGAAATTAGAAATTCCAAGCCCTAGTTTCATTGCAAATCCATGATCTAGCTCCAAATTCTAAGAGAACCCATTGGTAAGCATCTCCTTCTTCTTCTCCAACCCATTCTCCTTCCAATTTCAGAATTTCCTAAACCTAACTTAGGAAATATTTTATATGGAAGCTTAGATTGAAGCTTCTTGAGTTGTTATTGAAGAGGAATTAATCTTAGCTTGTTTTAAAAGCTTCTCCTTCCTTGATTTGGGTTCAAAGGTGAGATTTTTATCTCACATCTTAGTCTATAATTATCTTCGATTGTTGAGTATGAATTCCTAACACTTATTTTTATGCAATTGATTTTGGTTTGGATTGATTTGGTGTATATTCCAATTTTTTGTGTTTTGAAATCAAAATCTATGAAAATCCTATTATGGATATTTGGACATTGATATTTGAGGCGTATCGAAGAGCCGTTAAGGCTGGGTTGACGCTCGACGTAATTCCTTATTCGTTGTCGCTCGATCGATCGATTTCGGTATCCCTTTGGCCATTTTTGGCCTAGGTTCAGGGAATGCCCCGAACCCTTCATTCAGACGTCTGAAACGTAAGATTCAGACGTCTGAACATTGTTCTGGGAAGATTTCTATTCCCAGATTCAGACGTCTGAATATATGATTTCAGACGTCTGAATTGGTTCATTTGGAACAAGAAAGGAAATAGGCTAAAAAGTGCCTATTTCAGACGTCTGGATTCAAGGATTCAGACGTCTGAATTCTGTCTTTGGAAAATACTTATTTTCCAGATTCAGACGTCTGAATCCTTGATTTCAGACGTCTGAATCTGCACTCTTTTTGCCTATTTGCCTATTCGCTTGAGAATTCCAACTTTAATCGATTCGTGTTGATTCCCTTTTGTTATTATCACTTATTATCGACTTTGATGACATTTTCTTCGTGATTTTTGGGAATATCCATTTTGCTGGATTCGGTATCGATTTCTTTGGATTTTATTCACGTCTTCGAATGTGAATTTTAGTGATTGATTGTTCTTACAATCTTCTTTGTGATTTGTCACTTTAAAAATATAACGGTTTTCTATACTAGTAGTAAATATCAAAACTCTTTCTTCAAATGATTTCAACACTATTTTATTACAAAGCTCATTTTCTCAAACCGATTTCTAATCTATTAGTATATACAAAGCTTTACCTCACTCGTATGAGAAATCTAATTAAACGACTTAGTAAAACGAGCGGTATGAAACGCTTGCGTTTACTTCATCGGTTAATTCTTGACTTGTTCTATTGAAACTCTTGTGAAAATTTTCTAGTGGAGATCTACAATTTGTTCGTAAATATTTAAGTTAAGCTAGTGGTTATGGGACATGAATCTAAGCTCATATATTTACTAGCTTACTATAATTGACACTTCTTGTTGATCGATGATGATCATTTTATGGTTTAGACTAGCCATGTGCGATGTCTCTTTGTCCATGTGGAGGGCTATACTTTATTTTATTGAGCTTCTTCTCATTTCTCGCATGGGCGTATCTATTTAGGTGCATCGATGTTTGCCTTTGCATGGGTCGTACCTTTCTAGGTGCGACGATGTTTGACTATGCATGGGGCCTATCTATTTAGGTGCGTCGATGCCCGGTTTATGGAATAGCGTTCCGTTTGGGATTGGCCATCCTTTTCTTGTGATTTCTGGATCTCTAATTGTGTTGATTTCTGGAATTTATGTTTCACCACCTTTTTCGATTGGCATTGATAGGTATGTCAACATTTGTGCCTTGGTGAATGAAATTAGGAGTATGACATTCCTTTTGATCTTTGAGAAGATTTTTGTGATATTGATTAATCTCTTGTTGATTTTTCAATTACTTATTTATCACATCTTGGCATTGTGATTGTTATACGTTTAGTCATATCTCTTATTCTATATCATTTCATCTGATATTTATAGCTAGACTGATCCGTTTATTATTTTCTTATAAATAATACTCGGTTCAGACCGAGATGTTACAGGTACTTCTCCTTGACTTCTCTTCTGGGGTTATCATCCTGACTTTTGGTTAACTACTTAGATTAGTAGTTTTTGTTGTATACACTTGAGATATAGACTCATAGTTGTATTCTTTTGTATAGCACGTGTTGCTATTCTCTTGTATATTTGTGGATCTTTTTGACCACTACTCTGATGTACACTTACATGTGTTAGTTATATATTCATATCTTCTTCCGCCTATGTGATATGAATTATTGTGACTGATTTGTGTTATGCTTATTTCTATATTTGTTTCCGAAGATTATTACAGCCATTGTGTAGTAGCTTTGTGTTTGTATCGGTATGTCGGATTTCCTCTTGAAATAAAATGCATGTTATACTATCTGACATATCGGTGCTCGTGCAAAGCAATTACACGGATGGTCGCTCCTCAACAGCCTTATTCTCCGTGCTAGTTGACAGCGTTACACGGTAGTGTTCTTGGCTAGCGTGGGTATAGAGGTGGGGAGTCACAGCTTGGTATCAGAGCCAAACTTCGGAACAATGTAGAATAATTTAACAAGGATCATCGTCCTAAGTCCATCTTAGGAGTCGTGCTTTAGGATTTTATTCGGGTCTTCGTACCGTCCTATCCTATTTTCTTTATGATTCCTTATTTTATCTATCAAGATTGCTTGATATTTATTTTGAGAATAACTTTTTCTCCTTCTTTCTTTCTTTCTTAAAGAAGAGAAATGGTTAGACCAGGCCGTCCCAACGCCGGTCAATCTAGTGCTACTCCTCAGGATGGAGTATTTATGTCTGCCCAGCAGCTTTTTGATCTAGTAAAGAACGCTCAAGCAGCCGGACCCAATCCTGAGCTTACTCATCCTAGATCCGGTTTTGCACGCTTGTGCAGAGACTATACCGATTTGGGTGGAAGGCCATTCAAGGGATCCAAGAGTGTTATAGAAATTCAGGCTTGGCTCAAATCATGCGACCGCATCTTTTCTCGCATGAACCTTATTGATCTACATCGAGTCCAAGTGGCTTCTAGCATGCTCCAAGAAAGAGCATTAGATTGGTATGAGCTCTTAACTTCGACAATTATCGAAGCGGATCTCACTTGGGAGCAATTCCGAGATAGATTCGAATTGAATTTTGTGCCGGAGGCTGAAAAACTAACTTTAGCATGGCGTTTTATTGACCTTGTTGAAGGTGAATCTTCTGTGACGGACTACGTCGCATCTTTCGAATCTCTCTCTAAGTACGGGGTCGAGTATATTAATACCCCATTGAATAAAAATCAAAGATTTGTCTATGGCTTGAATAAGAATCTTAAGAAGCCATTACTCCTGAAACTTGAAGTTTCATTTGATCAGCTTATCGATATCGCTCTTTATCTTGAAGAGGCCGATAATGAAGGTGATGTTGAAGTTGTGCGTGCCCAACAAAACCTCGACAATAACTTGAAGAGGCCTATCAAATTCAAAGACCCCAATTCTAATAAGAAAGGGAAGCAAGAAACCCCGGTAGCAAAAGTTTCCGCCTCTAGTCGTGGGCAATGCTACAATTGTGGTTCCACGGACCACTATGCAAGGGAGTGTCCGAAACATCTTTATTGTCGCTATTGCAAAAATTCGGGTCACCATATAACTGCATGTCCCATACTTCAAAGTAGGAAGAAGGGAAAGCTCAATGTAGTGCAAGCTCCTGGTAACACTTCTCGTGGTCAAGATATATCTTATTTAATCCTTGATTACATTTGTTTTGTGATCATCCTTTCGAGTTCTTGTTGATATGGGTTCATCTCATTAACTTTATATCAAAAGAACTTGTTGATTCTTTTTCATTGAAACTATTTTGGGTTTGTTGACTTCTTTGAGAGTTGTGAATTCGGATGGTAGATCCGCAACACTCAATTTGCTTTCTATAGATGTCTAAATTATCTTATGTGATTTTTCTTTCCAAGCTGATTTTTACTTAGGCTTCGGAATTGATATTTGTAAGGATTGGCTTAATCGTTGAGAAGCCCATATCCTATTTTCCGTATGGACTATTCATCTTCGACATTTTCAATCTGTTAAGAAGATTTCTATTTATTTTTTTCCTTTGTGATTTTGATTCCAACTTGATGGCATCATTTTATTCTTTCAGCTCACATGATGGGGAAAGTGTTATTTCTCTAATTCAGGCAGTTTGCGAATTTTTCGGTATTTTTGGAGTTTGTCTTAGGATCATCACCTATGAGATCTTTTGTGTGGTGTTAAGGTGTTTCTAGTTCGACCTTGCCACCGATTTTCATTTAGCTACGAGTTGCGGGAGTTAGCATTTCACTTACCACATTCCGCACTCGTTATGATTCTTATGAATGACTTATTTTGTCATTCAGTTTGTCCAGCTTATTTCATCCATTTTATAAATCGAATATTCTATGAATATTTCGATGAGACCATTCTTGTATTTATTGATTTTGGATGAAAATAGCAATTTAAAAATTTTGCAAATCTTTTTCATAAGATTTAGTTATAAGTACAATTTGACTTTGCTCTTAAACAAGCAAAGAATATTCTTAAAGGGTTTTAATAAACATGTTTATTATATGGAAGATGATTTTGTGATTGTATTGCGCATTGAGTGCTTTAAGAATTTTGGTCGATGCGCTTGATCAACGTTATCGATAGGAATTTCCTAAACGCTTTGATGTGACAATCAGACACGATATATTGACTTGTGAAAATGTAATTTTGAAAGTCTTAACTTTTCAGAAAAGAAGATTATTTAAAAGAAATTCTTTCTTTTCGATGCTCTTATTCTTGTGATTTCCGATAGGAACCAAGACTTTATCTTTTGTACTAATGGTAGTCGTATTGGTTTGGGTACTGTCCTCTTGCGGAAGAGCACGTGCTATCACTTGTGCTTCTAAATCATTAAAAGCCGATTGAGACTAGGTGTGCCACTCATGATCTAGTGCTCACGGCTATTGTTTTCGCTTTTAGAGTTTGGCATCATCATTTTTGGGGGAGAAATTCGTTCTCCACCTCGATCATAAATCTTTGGAATATTTATTTTCGCATAAGGAACTTCATGTCGACTCGAGTTCCTTGCATCTTATGATCTTGATATTCTTTTTTATTCCTAGATGGGAAATCGTGTTGCCGATGCACTTAGTCGTAGGCAACAAGTGGTTGTTTCTTTTTTGATGTCCGAATGGAATCATCTTTTTACCAAATTCATCGGACGTTTTGATGTATTTCATTTTATTGAGCTTTATCTCATTCCTTTTATGGACTAGTATCCATTGTTCTTTTATGGTGTTCGGTTCATCGGATGTACTGTTATTATACTACATCGATGTTCCGTCTTATCTGGATCAATGGATGTACCATTATTATACTACATCGTTGTTCCGGTTTATCGGTTCATTGGACGTACCGTTTTTGTACTACGTCGGTGTTCCAAATTATTCAAGTTTCTAGTTTCACTGGCGTACCGTTTCTGTACTACGCCGTTGCACTGGCTCAATTTTCTGCTATTCTTGACGTTTTCTGCGTCTTTTAACTATGGAACTGCTTTTAGGTTTCCTATTTTTATTTTTGAGCCCGGTGTTATTGAAGAAAGTGAAGTTTCACCAGATTTGACTTATGAGCAACATTCCATTCGCATCATTGCTTCGGAGGTTGAGTGCCTTCGAAATAAAGATATTCTTTTTATGAAAGTTCAATAGTTCTCAGATCCTAAGGATTGCTCTTGGGAATCCTGGGAATTCATCGAGCGAACCCGTTCGGACTTACTCTTTCGTGCTTTTTATGGTGAACTTCCAATTTCAAATTTTCTTTTGTGTTGATATGCTTTTATGGTTGTTACTCTTTATTTTCTTCTTAAGTATTACGAGGACGCAATTTCTTTAAGGAGGGGAGTCTGTAATAACCCGCATATTTATCGATTTTTATATTTAATTATTTTATTTAAATATTTCATCGTTCGTCGGATTTTTGTCCGAAAACCTACTTTTTGCAAACAGTTGAATTAGGACTCGGGACCACTTCCATTGAGTTCAAAATTCCGTTTGCGACCTTTTTGAGTATAAGCTTCGATATGTTTGGAGTTAGTCGAGTTTTGCTACTTTTTCACTTTGGGTTTGAGTTTGGGGTTTCAGCCCAATGTTCCACCTTAAGACCCTAGCTCCACTCCAACTCTTCATTACTTCATTTCATATTCCTAACGCTTTAAGATTTATGCAACAATGGTGGAAGAGAGTGGAAATTAGAAATTCCAAGCCCTAGTTTCATTGCAAATCCATGATCTAGCTCCAAATTCTAAGAGAACCCATTGGTAAGCATCTCCTTCTTCTTCTCCAACCCATTCTCCTTCCAATTTCAGAATTTCCTAAACCTAACTTAGGAAATATTTTATATCGAAGCTTAGATTGAAGCTTCTTGAGTTATTATTGAAGAGGAATTGATCTTAGCTTGTTTTAAAAGCTTCTCCTTCCTTGATTTGGGTTCAAAGGTGAGATTTTTATCTCACATCTTAGTCTATAATTATCTTCGATTGTTGGGTATGAATTCCTAACACTTATTTTTGTGCAGTTAATTTTGGTTTGGATTGATTTGGTGTATATTCCAATTTTTGGTGTTTTGAAATCAAAATCTATGAAAATCCTATTATGGATATTTGGACATTGATATTTGAGGCGTATCGAAGAGCCGTTAAGGCTGGGTTGACGCTCGACGTAATTCCTTAGTCGTTGTCGCTCGATCAATCGCTTTCGGTATCCCTTTGGCCACTTTTGGCCTAGGTTCAGGGAATGCCCCGAACCCTTCATTCAGACGTCTGAAACGTAAGATTCAGACGTCTGAACATTGTTCTGGGACGATTTCTATTCCTAGATTCAAGCGTCTGAATATATGATTTCAGACGTCTGAATTGGTTCATTTGGAACCAGAAAGGAAATAGGCTAAAAAGTGCCTATTTCAGACGTCTGGATTCAAGGATTCAGACGTCTGAATTCTGTCTTTGGAAAATATTTATTTTCCAGATTCAGACGTCTGAATCCTTGATTTCAGACGTCTGAATCTGCACTCTTTTTGCCTATTTGCCTATTCGCTTGAGAATTCCAACTTAAATCGATTCGTGTTGATTCCCTTTTGTTATTATCACTTATTATCGACTTTGATGACATTTTCTTCGTATTTTTGGGAATATCCATTCTGATGGATTCGGTATCGATTTCTGGATTTTATTCACGTCTTCGAATGTGAATTTTAGTGATTGATTGTTCTTACAATCTTCTTTGTGATTTGTCACTTTAAAAATATAAAGGTTTTCTATACTAGTAGTAAATATTAAAACTCTTTCTTCAAATGATTTCAACACTATTTATTACAAAGCTCGTTTTCTCAAACCGATTTCTAATCTATTAGTATATACAAACCTTTACCTCACTCGTATGAGAAATCTAATTAAACGGCTTAGTAAAACGAGTGGTATGAAACGCTTGCGTTTACTTCGTCGGTTAATTCTTTGACCTGTTCGATTGAAACTCTTGTGACAATTTTCTAGTGGAGATCTACAATTTGTTCGTAAATATTTAAGTTAAGCTACTGGTTATGGGACATGAAGCTAAGCTCATATATTTACTATCTTACTATAATTGACACTTCTTGTTGATCGATGATGATCATTTTATGGTTTAGACTAGCCATGTGCGATGTCTCTTTGTCCATGTGGAGGACTGTACTTCATTTTATTGAGATTCGTCTCATTTCTCGCATGGGTCGTACCTATTTAGGTGCGTCGATATTTGTTTACTTCGTGGAGCAATCGGCTCAATAAGTTGGGGCATGGGGCGTATCTTTCTAGGTGCGTCGATGTTCGTCTATGCATGGGACGTATCTTTCTAGGTGCGTCGATGTTCGACTTTGCATGGGGTGTATCTTTCTAGGTGCATCGATGTTAGACATTACATGGGACGTATCTTTCTAGATACGTCGATGTTGATTTATGCATGGAGCGCATCTTTCTAGGTACGTCGATGCTTATTTATGCATGGGGTGTATCTTTCTAGGTGCATCGATGTTAGACATTACATAGGGCGTATCTATTTAGGTGCGTCGATGTTTGCCTTTGCATGGGTCGTACCTTTCTAGGTGCGACGATGTTTGACTGTGCATGGGGCGTATCTATTTAGGTGCGTCGATGCCCGGTTTATGGAATAGCATTCCGTTTGGGATTGGCCATCCTTTTCTTGTGATTTCTGGATCTCTAGTTGTGTTGATTTCTGGAATTTATGTTTCACCACCTTTTTCTTTTGGCATTGATAGGTATGTCAACATTTGTGGCTTGGTGAATGAAATTAGGAGTATGACATTCCTTTTGATCTTTGAGAAGATTTTTGTGATATTGATTAATCTCTTGTTGATTTTTCAATTACTTATTTATCACAGCTTGGCATTGTGATTATTATACGTTTAGTCATATCTCTTATTCTGTATCATTTCATCTGACATTTATAGCTAGACTGATCCGTTTATTATTTTCTTGTAAATAATACTCGGGTCAGACCGAGATGTTACAGGTACCTCTCCTTGACTTCTCTTCTGGGGTTATCATCCTGACTTTTGGTTAACTACTTAGATTAGTAGTTTTTGTTGTATACACTTGAGATATAGACTCATAGTTGTGTTCTTTTGTATAGCATGTGTTGCTATTCTCTTGTATATTTGTGGATCTTTTTGACCACTACTCTGATGTACACTTTCATATGTTAGTTATATATTCATATCTTCTTTCGCCTATGTGATATGAATTATCTGTGACTGATTTGTGTTATGTTTATTTCTATATTTGTTTCCGAAGATTATTATAGCCATTGTGTAGTAGCTTTGTGTTTGTATCGGTACGTCGGATTTCCTCTTGAAATAAAATGCATGTTATACTATCTGACATATCGGTGCTCGTGCAAAGCAATTACACGGATGGTCGCTCCTCAATAGCCTTATTCTCCGTGCTAGTTGACAGCATTACACCGTAGTGTTCTTGGCTAGCGTGGGTATAGAGGTGGGGCGTCACACTATGGGTACAAATACTATATATCATTTGTTGATGCACACATGATACACTTGGATATATTTTTTGAAAAACAAATCTGACACACAATGTTCTGATAAATTTCATCACAATGGTTAAAAAACAACTTAGCACACATGTTGAAATCATACAATCAGATGGGAGAATAGAATATAAGTCTCTTAAGGATATTTTTTAAGAGAAGGGAATAGTTCATAGATTTACATGTCCCTACACATCGAAGAAAAATGGTTTAGTTAGAGGAATCGTAGACACATAGTTGAATATGGACTTAACTTATTGGCTCATGCTAATCTACCTCTAAAATTCTGGCCTGAGGCTTTTAATACAGATGTTTATCTTATTACCTAACCGCTAACCAGAATTTTAGAGGGTATAACCCTAATAGAAAAACTACAAGGGGTAAAGCCTGATGTGATGAGATATTCTGTAGGAAGAAGCTTGCAAAACTACTTCAAGATGGTTTTTTCAAAACTGCTTTTCAAAATATTTTAGCCTTAAAATTATCTTTTCAAAAGTTGTTTTAGCCTTAAAATATTATTTTTTTGTTTTAAATAAACTAAACAAACTTTACATTGTTTTTTAACTAGGGATGTCAACACATGGGATAATCCATGTCGACATGGTGGCCGTTGAACTCAAAAGTTTCAATTTGCAAAAGAAGTGTGCATTCATTTAAATCTCTTCACGAATGGTTATGACCGTTGGTGATTTATAGATAGCCTTCACAAATGAATTTTTTAACTAACTAATTTCTTATTTTTTTCACTTCTTCTTCTCTACAAATTCATATTCTAAAATTTTCATATTTTTAAGATCATGCCGAAATTCTGCCGAATTCTCAAATGAATCAAATTAGAATCTCATTCTTATTTGATTCTATGTGCTCTCTCGAAGATCAAAGTGCTATTCAGAGTTATAAGATCAATTTTTAATCAAAAGTTTGTCGAGTCTCTCTATAAGGTGTGGTTGTGCCTAGAAATCAATTGGGTGATCTTGAGTCTCGTAAATCAAGAAAGTTTGCCCCGACTCGTTAGACAGGAGGGTTCCTCAAGGCATTTAGAAATTAAGAATTTTAATCTTGACATTGGTATAATAAAAATCTGTATGAGGTGGTTTGCCTTGGTATAGGACTACATGGAGGGTAATTCGAACCAGTATAAAATCCGGTATGTTGTTTCCTTATGCTGCTTTTTATTTACTTTCTACATTAGTGTTTGATTCTGTGATTGTTCTATGATTAAGTTCTGCATTTGTTTGCGTCATAATTTTTAAATTAGTCCATATAAGATTTGGAATCCATTAGACACTATTCACCCCCTCCCCCTATAATGTTAATTAGCCTTAAGATCCTTAATCCGCTGTCTCTTTCACAATCCACAAGTATCTATACCTGAGATGCCTTTATGCACAGAGAATGAGAATCCAGCAGAGGTGAGGAGGACTACTAATGATCATCAGACTCATCCAACAGTATCTTCTTAACAAAACTTCGAGTGGGCTGATGACCACATTCATGCCAGTCACTCATATGCACACTCAACAAATGAAGAAGATCAAAATGAAGAAAGTCAACAAAGTGATTCTAAAGATAGTACAAGTCACAACAGAATTGTTGGCCTACCTCACATTGAAGCACTACTCAAGTGAAGCCATCTCATGGTCACCAGAGCTAAGAGTGAAATCTTCAAGCCAAAGATATATATAGCCAACACAAGCTTTGAGGAACCATACAGCCATGATCAGGCTGCAAAGGACAAAAATAGGAAAGCAGCAATGGATGAAGAGCATAATGCTCTTATGAAAAATAAGACATGGAATCTTGTATGTCCACCTGCACACAAAAATGTTATAGGTTGCAGATGGACATACAAGATAAAAAGAACCCTAATGGTTCTATCAATAAATACAAGGCAAGACTAGTTGCCAAAGGTTATACCCAATAGTACATGTTTGACTTCATTGAGACTTTTTCTCTAGAGGTCAGACCCTCTACAATAAGACTTATACTTACAGTTACCCTACACAAAGGCTGAAACATAAGGCAATTAGATGTTAATAATGCCTTTTTGAATGGCAATTTAGAAGAGGAAACCTACATGATGCAACCATTTGGTTATGAACAAAATACAAGTTTTGTGTGCAAACTAAACAAAGAAATATATGGCCTTAAACAAGCCCCAAGAGTATTGTTTGATAGATTGAAATCAACTCGAATGCCAATAGGATATCATTCTACCAAATCAGCACTTCGCTGTTCATTAAAGTTAATTCATCTTCAATTACTTACATATTAACTTATGTTGATGATTTAATCATACAGGTGACAACCAGTGTGAAATTAATCAAATCATCTATTATCTGGACATGCAGTTCTCAATTAAAGGTATTGGGAACATTAATTACTTTCTAGGAATTGAGGTAAACAAGATATCAAATTTAGAAATTATAATATGTCAAAGGGAGTACATATCAGAACTGCTTGCCAAGACAAAAATGGAAAATGCAAAGCCCATGTCAACACCCATGATAAGCAATCAAAGTCTATCAATAAACAGGAGAGAAACCATAATTAATGTTTAACAATACATAAGTGTTGTAGGAGCATTACAATATGCTATTGTAACATGACCAGATATTGCATTTAGTGTTAACAAACTTTCTCAATTTATGCAGAGCCCCCTAGATAAGCATTGGAAAGTAGTGAAGAGGGTGCTTAGATATTTAAAGGGCACTATAAATTATGGAATGTCATTTAAAGCAAGCAGAAATCTTAACATAATTGAGTATACAGATGCTGATTGGGCTACAGATCCAGATGACAGAAAATCAATCACTTGATACTGCATCTTTGTTGGAGGAAACTTAATATCATGATGTTCAAAGAAGCAATCTATTATTTCAAGATTTAGCACTGAAGCAGAGTATATGAGCATAACAAGTGCTATAGCAGAAGTAATGTGGTTAGAGTCAATCTTAAAGGAATTAAAACTGGACACAAATATCAAACCAACACTGTGGTGTGTTGCGACTTTTCTATTGATTAGAAAAGCACAAATTTTGATTAATTCTGCAAGCGCACAGGCGTATAGTATGCAAGTCGAACCTAGGGAATTGTGTTTGAAAGTATTAGAAATCCATATTTAAATCTTAGGCGTGTTAAACAATTTAGATGGTGGTTCTTGAACAGGAAATAAATACAATAATATACTCCGAATCGATTTCAAATCTAATCAAAATTGCAATCAAAATATAAAATTGTAAAAATTAGAGCAGAAACTAAAAGTGCTTAAAAGAAAATAATAGAGCAAAAAACTGAAATAAAATGAATTGAATTTATTAACTAAGTGGAAAGAGTGTAGAAAATGACTAAGAACAAGAATAAATAAATTGCTAAATTTAATCAAAATTCCTACGTATTCTGTTCGAAAATAAAAACACCGTTGAAATTCAAACTAAACTAGAAGAAGAGTGACGGGGTAAGGTATACCTTCACTGTGTTGCTCTGTGCTATATTTATAGTCTTCAGCTTCGAAATTAAGTCTTGCGTTTTGGGGTCCACGTCACTTGCTGTAGAGAAATATATGTACTGACTTGGTCCATAAAAGAATGGTTCCATTGCTTTAGTGGATAAAATAATATGCCATGTCATTGCATAATCTTCTCCTTGCATTGATTTATTCAGTGTTACCTCTTTATATTCATATTTACATGATGCTACTTTGAACTAATATGTGTGTGTGTGTGTGTGTGTGTGTGAGAGTGTGTGTTGAGCTTGAATTGGCATTCACGTGACTTGCAAATGTGACCATGCATTGATGCATAAATGCTAAACTTGAATTGGAAATAACATAAGCTGATGTGCTATATGACTTGCATGTGAGTTTGAAATACATGTTGCTTGGCATTTACGTCTCTTCACATGAGCTACCTTGAGGATGAAACTAATATGGCCACATATCCATGCTTTGAGAAATATATATATTGAATTGTAATTTGCATTGAAGAAAACTTGAGCTACTCTTGGTCATTCACTTGAACAGATTGACGCTACCATGATTAATTCCAATGTTGCATTTTAGGATCTATAATATGCAAAACCACAGTAAAATACTAATATAATACCATTTAATTAAAATAAAAATATATGAAACAAACGATTTAAAATGCAGAAAATGTGTTCATCAAATACCCCCACACTAGAACTTTATTCGTTCTCGAATAAGCAAGAAAATAAAAAATAACTAAATCCTTTTTCGTAGGAAACACGAATGCATTGAGCGTATGCAACAAGCCGTTAAACCTCTAGGTATTTCTAGTAGGACGAGTGGTGTCTCGTGAGGGTTTTCAGCGGATACTGCCCATAAAATCCAAATGCAGTATGTGATTACATGAATGCAGAATTTTAAATAAGTGGAGACTCGATTTACTTAAGAATAATTGCAACGAAATAATGTATATCAGTTTTAGTCAACTTTTAAAAAAATTTGGTTCGTCACTAAACAAAAATTTCAATATAACTCAAGTTTTCATACATTAGATTCTAGTTTAGCCAGTTATTTCGGTCGATAACATAGTGCAGCCATGAATTAAATTCTTCACTGTTAATCACAATTTTTTTTTAAAAATGGTATTTTTCATTTCCATTTGTATAACTAGCCAAATCAATAAAGTCAAGAAGTGTTTGGGTTTCAAAGCTTAGTCTCTCTTTACTAAATTTTTTTCCGTATACATCTAACTTTTGGACCAAGGTATACCACCCATGCACTGCCCCGTGGGCTTACGTGAGAGTGGGGACAGAGCTTAGCTGATTGTGCAAACCGACGCTGACTATGTCAGAAAAGATCGGTAGTCTTTAGGTGATTATTTATTTAATTTTTTTATACACCTAACTCAAAATGCTGAGGCCAAATATACCATCTGTGCACTGCCTTGCGGGCTTACGTGAGAAGAGCACAGAGCATGGCGAGTGCACACACTTTCATAAGTGTGCACACTTATGACTCTACGTGTTTTTTATTAGGTTTTTTTAAATTAACTAAAGAGAGTTATGCAAATCAACTTAGAACCACTTAACTTCAATGATTTGAAATGTCAACGCATGTACTTTAAATCTGCCACTTCTTAAAACATAGACTACAGTTCAGAAAGGATTTCATAACCATCACCTGTAAATCTCCTTATATACTAACCTCACTATTATCCCTGGTAACTCAACTTTTCATTATATTTTACAATTGAAATTAGTGATTCACAAAAAATTTCATCAGTTGACTTCAACTATTTACCTACTTTGTCTTAACTAATTAAAAATAAATCAAAATCCTGAAAATAATGGGAAATGGGAAAAAAAATGAAAAGAATTTTGAAAACAAATAATAAGATGATTTTAAAAAAAAAAGTGATATGAACAAACAGAATGAGATATGCGTCCCCCCACCACACTGGAATGAGACAGTTCCCAACTGTCTAATGGAATGCAAATGCAAAATAGAAAAAAAATTAAAAAATATATAACCTGATATGTACAAGATAGTGAGTGGCTTATGCTGAATAGTTAGGTTCTTGGAGATCCACGAACTCGTCGTCCTCGTGTTATTTAAACTTTAGAAATGGATTCAAGCATTGTCCATTGACCTTTGAAATGGAACTGTCCCTAGGATTTTCAATTTCAACTGCACCTAAGGGTATACTGTTTTCACAATATATGGACTTGTCCAGCGAGATCTCAATTTTCCCAGAAATAAATTAAGTTTGGAATTATATAAGAGAACTTTCTGATCTACTTTGAATGTCTTACGAAGTATGGATTTATCATGATAAAAATTAGTTTTCTATTTATAAATCTTTTCATTTTCATACGCTTCATTTCATAGTTCTTCTAACACTGACAATTGTAATTTACGATGCGATCCGGCTTTTTCTATGTCAAAATTAAGGTATTTGATTGCCCAAAGTACGCGATGCTCGAGCTCAACGGATAAATGGCATGCTTTTTCAAAGACTAATTGGTATGGTGACATTCCTATATTGGTTTTATAAGCTGTGCGAAATGCCCAAAGGGCGTCTATCAATTTAGATGACCAATCTTTTCGGTTGGAGTTAACGGTCTTTTCAAGAATTTATTTAATTTGTCTATTGGAAATCTCAACTTAACCGTTAGTCTATGGATGATATGTAGTAGATAGTTTATGAATGATAGAGTATTTCTTAAGAAAAGATTCAAAAGCATGATTACAAAAATGAGAACCGTTATCACTTATAATGACTCTAGGTGTGCCAAAACAGGAAAATATGTTTTCTTTCAAAAATTTGACAACAACTTTATTGTCATTCATTCTGGTGGGAATGGCCTCAACCCATTTAGATATGTAATCTACTGCAAGTAGGATGTAGATATTTCCAAAAGAATTAGGAAAAGGACCCATGAAATCGTGCCCCAAACATCAAAAATTTCGTGGACAAGGATTGGGTTTAGCGACATCGTGTTACGTTTTGAAATACGAACTGTTTGTTGACATCTAGCGCATTTGGAGCAAAATTCGTAGGCATCGCAAAAAAAAGAAGGCCAATAAAAACCGCACCGTAACTCTTGGCAGCTGTTTTCTTTGCTCCAAAATGTCCTCCACATGCTTGAGTATGTGAAAAAGAGAGGATGCTATGGAATTCATGTTCGAGGACACATCTACATATGATTTGATCGGTGCAATATTTGAAGAGCTAAGGATCGTCCAAGTAAAAGTTTCGAACATTGGACAGAAATTTTTGTTTATCTTGTTTTGACCAATGGAAAGGTGTTTCATTTGTGACAAGATAATTTATGACGTCCACGTACCATGGTGCACTGGAGAGGGAAAGAATTTGTTCATCGGGAAAATGATCGTTGATTTGAGAGTTATCAAAGTTTTCATGAACAATACGAGAAAGATGATCATCTGTGACATTTTCAGAATCCTTTTTGTCCAGTATTTCTAGGTCAAACTCTTGAAGAAGGAGAATCCAATGGATTAAGCGGGGTTTGGCATCCTTTTTCATGAGTAAATACTACAATGTCGCATGATCGGTATAAACTATGACCTTAGAACCTACGAGATATGATCTAAACTTATCGAGGGCAAAGATAATTGCTAAAAACTCTTTTTCTATGGTTAAGTAATTCAATTGAGCCTCGTTAAGAGTTTTTTTAGCATAATAGATGACTCGAGGAAGTTTATCGATTCATTGACCTAAGATGGCTCCAATAGCATAATCAGAAGCGTCACATATTAATTCGAAAGGCAAAGTCCAATTTGGAGGTTGGATGGTAGGTGCAGTGGTCAAGATCGAGTTAAGGGTTTCAAAAGACGTTTTACATTCATTAGAAAATTCAAATTTAACGTCTTTAGCCAGAAGATTCGAAAGAGTTTTTGAAATTTTTGAAAAATCTTTAATGAACCTCCTATAAAATCCTACATGGCCGAGAAATGAGCGAATGTCCTTTACGGACCTTGGAAGAGGAAGGTTAACAATAAGATCAACTTTAGATTTGTCAACTTTTGGGCCAACTTTAGAGACAACATGACCTAAGACAATTCCTCGCTTAACCATAAAATGACATTTTTCCCAATTAAGAACAAGAGATTTCTCCTTACATCGCTTTAGGACACGTTCTAAACGAAGGAGACATTGATCAAAAGATGACCAATAGATTGAAAAATAGTCCATGAATATTTCTAAAAAATCCTCCACCATATCAGAAAATATACTCATTATTCATCTCTGAAAGGTAGCAGTAGCATTACAAAGACCAAAGGGCATGCGATGCTAAGCGAAAGTTCCGAAGGGACATGTGAACATCGTTTTATGTTGGTCCTCTAGCGTAATGGAAATTTAATTATAGCCGGAGTAACCATCAAGAAAACCATAATATTCATAACTGGCTAAGCGTTCGAGCATTTGATCAGTGAAAGGGAGGGGAAAATGATCTTTTCTTGTTGATGCATTGAGTTTTTGATAGTCGATGCAAACGTGCCATTTTGTTTTGACTATTGTCGAAACAAATTATTTATTCTCATTTTTTGTCACACTCATTCCATACTTCTTGGGCACAACTTGTACCGGACTTACCCAAGTACTGTCAGAGATAGGATAGATAATATTATTGTCTAAACATTTGATAATTTCTTCCTTTACCACTTCTCTCATATTAGGGTTTAATTGCCTTTAAGCATTGCGATTGGGTTTAGCCTCATCGACCAAATGTATTCGATGTTAAATGACTGATGGACTAATTCCCTTAATGTCAGTGATTACCCATCCTAATGCCTCTTTATTTTCCCTTAAAAGTTTCAAAAGTTATTCTTCTTGGTCCTTAATGAGATTGGAGGCCAAGATTACAGGGAAATTTTTCGAAGAATCTAAGTACGTGTAATTAAGATCGTTTGGAAGAGGTCTGAGGTCTAATTTAGGGCGTCCTTCTTTTGAGGCTTTAGTAGACATCAACTTGAAAGTGTGTACGATCGTGTAATATGAAATATAATTAAATCTAAATGTGGAAACAGATGATAATAGCAAAGTAAATGGAAATAAGCAAAATAAAACAAGCACACTAGGAATTTTTGTACCGGTTCGAACTTCCCGTTCTACGTCCAGTCCCAGACTCCTTCTGGAATTTCAACTACAATAACCCTCACTTAACCCGGAGGAAAAGGTATATACAGTCTGAGCGGTAGAACAGACACCTGAGCAACTGAACAGGATTTTCGCCTCAGCAACAGAAGAGGACTTCACTATTAAAAAATAATATCTGACTCTGTGTGTTCTTGATAAGACTGATTTGTCACCGATAGTACAAACCTCCTACAATCAAATCCTCAAGTATATGAAGTGTATGTGAAGATATGAAGAGAAGGTAATGCTAAGAATCGAAGGTTATGAAAGTTTGTTTGTAGATTCAAAGCAGTGGAAACGTTTGTTCGTTGTCTGAATGCAAATATTAAAGCACAAGAAGAATAGTAGAGAGTTTGAATGAAATTCGGTGAATATGAAGTGTTTGGGAACATGTATTTATAGTAGACAGAGAGTTACTGCCGTTGGTGAAGGGTTATGACCAAAAGGAGCATCCATTTCCGTTCATAGAAAGAACACAACCTTTCGCAGAATGAAGATGTCTTTTCAAAATATGACTGTTGGGTTCAGGTCAGTCGACTGGTCGAAAATGGTCGGTCGACTGAATAGTGAAGACATGTAAAATATTGTGCACAAATATGTTAAAATGCACAGATTCAGTCGACTGATTTGCTGTATTCAATCGACTGAATTCTGTTGCTAAGCAAAGATTGTAGTAGCTCAATTGGTTAGAGTACTTGCCTTCCAAACTAGTGACCCGGGTTTGAGTCCCGCTTTGTGCATTTTTTGAAAACTTGGTTTTGATTAAAATATGCATGCAAGTTTATTTGAATGTGAATGATGATTCTTAAGGAAAGATTTTTACAAAGCACTAAACTACACTCTATATGCATATTTGATGACTCTTGTAAAAATACATAACTATATGAACCATACTTTGAGTCGCTGAGTTCGGATGTTGTCGTAGTCGTGCATTCGTGAATTATTGTGTCTTGTCAGCAGTCAAAACCTATGATGCAACACAACTAATTGAATTGTAGCAAATTATGAGAAGAGCAGAGCATATCATTTAGTTCATAAATGTATTCATCTTTATTTAAATTGGAATTAAAATGATCTAGGCACATGTTAAGAGACTCCGTAGTATCACTTAAATCATTTTCTATAATTATTTGGATCATGTCAACTTCTTTTGTTTCAAGATCCCTTGGTTGTCTGTTAAGATTGAATATATTTAGTTCAATGGTTAGGTGCCCAAAGGAAAGTCGAAGTTGACCTTTCCTACAATTTATGATAGCATTTTGCTAAAAATGGATGACCTAATATCAAAGGAATCTGACCATTAGGATTTGAGACAGGTGCAGTCTCTAGGACTATGAAATCGACTAGGAAATAGAATTGCTCGATTTGTATCAAAACATCTTCAACTGTGCCCAATGGTTTTTTGACAGATCGATCAGCTAGTTGAATTGTGATGTTTGTAGGTTTTAATTCCCTTAGTCCAAGTTGACAGTACACAGTATAAGGCCAAAGATTTACACTTGCTCCAAGATCGAGTAAGGCATGACTAATGTATGTGTTACCAATTTTACAGCCGATTGAAGGACAACCAGGGTCCTTATGCTTGATTGGGAAGGGATTTGAAGGAACAGAGCTAGTGTTTGCAATTAGAAATGCAGTCTAAGGAACGTTAGTGACATGTTTTTGAGTACATAGCTCTTTCAGACATTTGGGTATCAAGGAATTTGCTCGATGGTATCAAGAAGTCGAATATTGATTCGAACTTGTTTGAATATTTCAAGAATTTGGTCAAAATTAGCAGGCTTCTTCTTTTTGTTGAGTCTATGAGGAAATGGAGGTATGGGTTTATAGACTCGTTCGGTAGTTTTTTCATTCGAAGAAGAAGATGTGATACTAGAGGGTAAAGATAAGGGAGCTGGAATGTTGGGGTTGCCAACATCAGAAAGCGAAGAGTGGTCAGGGTTGCCAACCTTGGATAAAGAATTAGAGTTGTTTGGATTGACAACAGTGGGTTTGACTGAGTTTCAGAATTTTGAACAGGGCAAGACTTAAGAAGGACGTCGGGGTTGCCGACGTGGTTATCCACCTTCTTCCCAGACCTTAATGTGGTGACAGCATTAACTGGATTTACATTTTCGTCCTCACAAAGATTTACTCCTTGAGAGTTATAATTTGGATTCACATCGGTTTGACTAGGCAATTTACCTTTCTCATTTATTTTCATGAGATCCTTCATCATTATCAACATTTGTTCATTTTGTTTAGTGATTTTCTCAATTCTCGCATCTTGGTTAGTGATTTCTTCATTTTATTTAGTGAGTTGTTTTTCCAATCGAGCAATTTCTTGTGAAGACTGAGAAGGTTGGGTTGATGGATTGAAATTAGGATGCCTATATGGTTGATTTGAAGGTTTTGTTAGAGGAGTGGGTTGAGAATTTTGAGCATTAGAAGTTGGGGCTCTATAATTCGGATTTGGTATCATCGGATACATATGCGATAGATTAGCCACATTATTAGGATTTGATCATGAAAAGTTAGGGTGATGCTTCCAGTTAGGATTGTATGTCGATGAATGAGGACTATTTTGAGCTATAGCATTGATTTGGTCTTGTGTGTAGTAATGGGATAGTCCTTCTCCTTCTTGAGGAGTTTGGGCATCTATAGGAAGATGTGATGGATCAATGGCATGTACTCCTCTATTTGGAGTATGAATTGGAACACGAATTGTTTCCCATTGCATATCCTTTTCCGAATACTCTTCTAAAAATTCCCAAGCTTCCTCATCTGTTTTTGCCATGAATTATCCTCCATACATTGATTCGAGTTGGGATCTTGGTTGATAGTTAAGCCCTTCATAAACGATTTGGCACAAAACGTCTTTAGAGATTGCATGATGTGGGAACTATATAACAATTGATTGAACCTTCCAAAATATTTTGAAAAAGTTTCTCCTTCATTCTGAGAGAATTGGTTGATTTCAGTTCGAATTTTAAGAGTTTTGTGGAAAGGAAAAAAACTTTTTCAAAAATATAGTAACGAAATTGTCCCAACTTTAAATTGAATTTTTATGAAGAGAATTGAGCCATCTTTTTGCACTTCTCGAAGTGCAAATGGAATAAGCCTTAGCTTGATGGATACATTAGAAAGTTGTTGCATTTTAGTTGAGAAGTGTATAACTCAAATTCACCAAGAAATTCATATACATTTTCAGACCCAGTGAATTTTGGTACCCCTTGGATAAAAGAATGTTTTAGCTCAAAATTATTTCCTTCGGCAGGTGGAAATGAAATAACCGAAGGTTGAACGGTCCTAGTTGGATAGCATCGGTCTCTAAGGGATAGTGGTCGGTTCTCGTGAAATTCATTATTTCCAACATGTGATTTAGGTGACGATTTTGGTGAACTGTGTTATGAACCGTGATTGCTCATATTTGTTTGATTTGAAATTTCCATTGATTTGTTTAATGAGATATTTTGGCTTTCTAAACGGCTAAAATTATTTCTTTCCCAAATACGCGCATAAACAAATCAAGGTGTAATAGCTAAAAGTGAATTTAAACAGTTTTCAGTTGGGCACGTGTAAAGTAGAAAATTACTTACAGAGGGGTATGGCAGTCCGTTCAGTGCAAATGAGCAGTGCTAATGATTTAAACTTCACTGTTTGTAAATGCTCGATCCCTAGATCCCTGTTGTTGAATGGCTGAAATTTACTTAGTTGAGCTACCTGTGTTGAAATTAGCGTTTGCTATCCGAGTTGAAGTTTTCTTCAAGGAGCTGTTATGTGAATCAAGTGAATCACAAGTTAAAAACAAAAAGGAAACACAAATTTAAAAAGTAATGTACGTGGCATCTCACAAAGAGAACAAGCTAATTAACGTAGCCAAAACGTGCATTCAAATATGAAAATCCAAAATAAAAAAAAGCAGCTAACGTGAATGCTAAATGAATGCAAAATTAAAACATTCGCATAAACATATGAACATGGCAGCTTGTGGAAGGCACGAAACTGAGCTGCTAAAAAAAATATATGAAAACAGTCACATGTAGAAAATTAAAACATGCGGAATAACATAAAGTAAAACAGAACGAATGTGTTTGAATGCAAAACGAAAGAGAGCAAAAAATGAATGTAGTAAAAAAATGAGAATGCAAAACTAGATTTTAATGAGAATGAGAATGTAAACGTGAGACTGGAACAGAAACGTAATGCAAGGGACAAACGAAAAAAACTGACTCTCTTTTTTATTTATAAAACAATAAATAAATAGATAAAGTAACCGTAATCACTAAACGTGAAACAGTGCACTAAATGAAAGATGAAACCGCTATGACACTCTATGTTATGTGAGTAAATGAATATATGCAAGCTACTGAGTAGGAGATAGTTATGTGACTATGAGAATGAGGTATGCAAATATGAACAAAAACTAAATTAATGCAGGTAACCAAACTAATGTAAGCATGAAAGCTAAACTAATGTATAAGGCATGCAACATTAGGATGGGCACGTGAAAACAATGCAGTGAACGAAAATATTATTATTATTATTTTTAAGTAAAAAGCTACTCTGGCGAAAGGAATTGAAAACGAATGTTTTTTTGAAAAGTAATGTAATTTTTTTTAAATTGACACGAATAGATTTAAAAAAACAGAAAAATCAAAAATTTCAAAATAACAATTCTTCACAAACGGTGCCAAAAACTTGTTGCAACTTTTCTATTGACTGGAAAAGCACAAATTTTAGTTAATTCTACAAGCGCACATGCGTGTAGTATGCAGGTCGAACACAAAGAATTGTGTTTG
The DNA here is from genome assembly GCA_030765085.1 of Allium cepa. NCBI lineage: Eukaryota > Viridiplantae > Streptophyta > Magnoliopsida > Asparagales > Amaryllidaceae > Allium > Allium cepa. Next base: position 154,060,586 of record CM060945.1, read on the forward strand.
AAAATATTTGAAATCCATATTTAAATCTTAGGCATGTTTGTAACGAACGCGGATTTTTTCGCGCTCGAAAATCGACATCCATACTTTACATCGTACTCGAATGCCGTAGATTCGACCATTCAAATCCGATTCGCCGGAGCTTATAACAACATCAAGTAAACAACACAGCGGAAAAAAAGAATAATACATTGACATACATCTTTGATACAATATCTGATACAACAGATGACCCAATAGATATCAATATACATCAGAGATATGATACAATAAACTAGCAGCGGAAAAGGAAAATAGATAACATCTAGCAGCGGAACAATATAACTCTAAGATAGTCTTCAAAAGAGAACTCCAGTAGCAGCAGCTCGATTCAACATCACGATACGCAATGACAAGCAAGTCTCATCCACATCCAAAGACTGAACTAGTTATCTGAAAAACCCAACTCTGAACTGCTCGTGTAGAAAAATTTTGAGCACTCAGAGTTTAGGAAAGAAGCAATAAACTCCGGATCAGTCATGGGACTGGTGTGAGCAACAAAAACGGTTTATCTTTTTAAAAAACAAACAAAGAAATATTTTAAAATAGATTCGCAATGCTTTTGAGAAATGAGACTATCATAAGGCCTCCCGCACACACACGATGCAAACGCAGAATCGGAGGAGATTTCTCCTTATGATAGTCAGAGATGCTTGATACGCATTAAAAAGAAACATTTGATATTATTACTAGTGCATAGTGTAGTAAAAATCATTTTGAAAGTAAATATATAAATCTTAGCCAACATACGACCATTATCGTATGCCTACTATAGCTACCATGTTCAATAGCAGGTTACCGCCACATTCCATGGCAGATTATACAACTAAAACCGTACAGGATTCGTATTGTTTCTTTGGATTTCCAACAAATGGTCAGGCCAAGGAACTTCCCATTGCCACATGAGAATGCCTCTGGAAGGACGTCCCTGAGAACCAAATCTCTGCTAACACAAGGCCGGGTTACCCATAACTGGGTAACTACTGACACGAGTATGCCATCTCCCGGTTGTAACCAACATTTAACCGGGTCCCCAGCAACAAATCACAAAGTAATATATATATAAATATCAGCGATATCAACATAAGTTAAGTATCTGGGCTCCATACCATGATACCACTTCTATCCAGAAGGAAATGCACATACCCTAAGGGGTGCTACCCCCAATAACCTTGTTGCATCTTTCCTGTTTTGACCATTCTGGGATGTGAGGTCCGACGAAGTCTCGTCCACAAAGCCACGCTTTGGTACAAAGCCACGATTTGGTACAAAGCCATGCTTTGGTACAACAAATGATCAAAGTAATGATCATAAAGATAAATGATCGAACAAATGATCATATCACAAATGATCAAACAATGATCATTTCACAACAACACTCAGCATGTCACATTACCAAATTGGGAATATATCGCTGATAACCATCAACTACATAACCTCTAAGCGCGTACGTCTCAGAGAAGGGTGTTAAGCTAAGAAAATAAATTCTCCACCACCAACAGAAATATATTTGAAAGAAATCAGCTTTATATCTCAACCTGTAATGTCAGACATACAATCCATACAAATCTGTTCCGGGTTCAAACAGAACCGAAGGCACTTCCAAAGAAGTCCTTGCAATCCGGTTATTTAAAATCCCGATCGGACTTCCCATCACTTAGGGAATCTGTATACCGGCGCAACTTGGTGCATAGACTATCGATAGGTCATCCTATCGCTTTCGCAAATACCCGGTCTTCATCACCGGTCTTCAAATGCTATCCATAACTTCGAATCACATATTCCGAATGGGTTATACGACACAAAGGTCCTTTCCCGGCTAAACTGAATAGTGAGCGCAATATTTAAAACATATGGATATGGGATTTCAATTAAGTCACAACTTAATAATTCAAACTTTCTTTCAAATGGTTTAAACCAATTGTCATTTCAAATCTTTTAAACAAAAGATTTATTTCATAAAGTTCTCCTACTTTCACAAATATTCATTCTCGGATTTCAAAACAATTCCATTTTCAATTGGATTTATTCATTAAATCTTTAACTCAAGGATTTGTCTTATAGTTTTCAAATTGTTCCCAAATATTCATTTTCAAAACTCGTTTCCATATATTCATTTTTAAAACTCGTTTCCAAATATTCATTTTCAAAACTCATTTCCAAATATTCATTTTCAAAACTCCTTTCCATATATTCATATTCAAAACTCGTTTCCAAATATTCATTTTCAAAACTCGTTTCCAAATATTCATTTTCAAAACTCGTTTCCAAATATTCATCTATAAATTGGAAAACTATTTCAGTTTAAACTTGAAATCCCTTTAATAAAATTTGAAATGAAAGTTTTTTATCATTTAGAAATAATAGTTTTATTTTTTTGAAAAAAACCCAATTTCATTTATACAAGCTACAATCTTTAGGTTAATTCAAATTCCCAAAAGAACAATACTTTAAAAATGGTTTGACTCATATATAACTAGTATAATATTGTTAATCCCTAGTTTCAAATCATAGAATTCAATTTCAAGTATTGAATTCAAATTTAAATTAAAATATTTAAATTCCAAAACTTAATAAAGTTATTCAAAATAAATTTCATCTTTGAAATCCCATTTCAAAAGCTTTTCACTTTAAATTTTATTTTCAAAACCATCTGGTTTTAAATATTCAACTTTTAAACTATTTCAAAATCTGAGACTTAATCGATTTCTCCATGAAATCCATATTTGTGTGTGTATAAGTGTGGTCCAGGATTTAACACAATAGTGCAACAACATTCAATCATCACAGATTAAAACACAGAAATATAGTTGATAAGCGATATAAACTATAATACTTATCGTCTATTAACATATTCATAGATAATATACAAATGTAAATAAATGAGTAAATCATACACAGCTTAGTCCACAGAACAAAATATCACAAATCAGATAGGGAAATAAATTCAAGGCATCACATATAACACGATCACCCATAAGTAAGGTCAAGCATTCGATAGTCATTTATAAGAAGGATAAATTGATGGTTTAATCCTAATTTATTCAATTTATTTCCAATTAAATTAATTGCTTATGAATTAATTACCCAATCTTGATTAATTAATTACAATAAGTAATAAATCTCTCATTTACTTCTATTTAGTAATTTTCATTTAAAAATGTATAATTGATTATCTAAATTAATCCATCTAATTATTAATCAAAATAAATCATATTAATTTAATTACTTAATAATACCAAGTTAATTAACTTCATTAACTAATAACATTTCTTTAATTACTTTCTTAAGAAATTATCTTAGATTAATTCATTATTAGTCATTTCTAATTATAAATTAATCTAAGTTATTTACTTATAAATTAAATAAATCAATTCTTTAATTGCCTTATAAATTAAGTCATTTTATTACCTTAATTATTTCTAAGATAATTAATTTCTTTATTAATGATTTCATAAATCACTTAAGTGTATTTTAAAACATTTCACTTCTAAACTTAGATTCAAATTTTTATTTAGATAAAATTCTTATTATCTATACATTTGAAAATCTTTATTTCAATTTTACCTTTAAATTTCATTTTAAATCCAAGATTTAAATGTAAATCCATTTATCTTTAACAAAGTTTACAACCAATTTAAAAATTTGAAATTCACATGTTAGAGAATTATTTACCTTATAATAGAAGTTTAAAGGAATTTAAAAGAGTTAAATCAAATTTTTTTCACATATTTAAATTATGCGTTTCTTATTTAAACATTTAGATTTACAAAACTCTATTTTATTTTCAAAATCTGGAATTCAATTTAGGTCCAGTTCTTGGTTTAAATTTTGTTTCAATCTTTCCTTACACTTTAAATTTCCATTTTAAATACAAATTCTTTTTGTTTCACTTAAGTACTTAATCACTTTTAAATTATTAAAACAATTAAATTCAAAACTTTGTATATTTCCGAACTAAGTTTAAAACTAACTTGAATTTATATTCAACTTTTGATTTAAAACTTATCTAAGATCTTGCTTTAAACTTAAAAATTAAATTTCATAATTTCATACAAAAACAGGTTTTAAGGAGGCTAGAAAACATAACTACTCGAGCCCCTTTCGTTCTTACTTCGGGCCAAACAAAAAAATGCACGAGTGAATACCCGAGTCATTCTTCTTCGCTTCCTCACGCTATTCTTCTTTCATCTTTTTTTTTTCGTACTTATGTTTTAAACCTTAATTACAACAGTTAAAACATTCCATGATAACACAGGAAGAAACTCGAGCTATCTCCAAGAAAACGCGGGTTCCCTTCGCGTTATCACAACCCAATGCTTACAGGTACCCAATCCATGTCGTGCACGTGCACAGGCACTCGCCGACGCTACGGCGAACTGCGCCTCCTCCGGCAAGGCACAAATCACCACGACACTCGATAGTAATGACTAATTCAATGCTAACGCCTCCCAAACGAAATTCTAGTTTCCAACCGAACTCGAGCTCATCCCCTCTTCCAAAACCACCTCCACATGACCAACCAGACCACTAGAGCCACCACGTCTCCGTCCACGTCTTCGCCTACGTCTCCAGTACATCCCCACCCAGTCCGATCACACTCGACGCATGGAGGAATGCACATGAGACCGAAACCTAGATGCTCATTTCATAGTCATTAAACCCTACTTTTGGTTCGTTCGACAAATTCACGCATTCGAAAATTTATTTAGCAATTTTCTCATCATCATAGTGGTTCAAACAAGCCTCACTCCAAATTTCGATGATTATAATAGAACCGTTCATCAGGAATTTGGGAAAATGTATTTTTTTTTAAATTCGAACTGCTCTTAAATCCTAACTCGAAAAATCATGATTAAGGCTTTAAAATTCATGTTATAGTGTATGAATTCAGATTACAACCCTAGATTTGTGAATTTAAATGTTTGAAACTCAACTTATTTAAGGTTTTGACTGTAAAAAACTTGATTTTTTTCATCCTATATACATTTTCATTTCATGATACTATTTTTAAGTTATCATCCATACTTAAACATAACTATTTGCTTCTGAAGCCAAAGTCTAATATTGATCAGGAAATTTGAAATTGAACTTCTTTGTTATTTTGTACTCCGTGACTAACAGAGAAGTTACAAATGTTCAGGTCCCTGTATGCACCATACTTCATAAATTCAAGAATGTAAATTCCCAACACACTTCACATTAAAATATTGATTATAGAATTAACATAAAAACAAATTTATACTTTAAGTTTTTGAGGTGGAGTTACTCACTGTTTGGGTTTTAACAGAGAACAGAGGTGAATATATAAACCTATACAGACATGCATCAATTATCCCAGGCATTCCATAGAAACCACATTATTTTGATAGTTTATCACAAGAAATATCATATAAATGGATTTATCTATCAAGTTAAGAGTTTGCTCACCTTGGTTTCCAAAAATGAACAGAGCCTACTCATGTTGACACAGACTGTGAAATTTGCAATGGACAAAGCTTTTTATTGAAACAGGCTTTGATTTTCCCATTGAAACTTTGCCTGCTGGAGCCTCTCTTCTGATCTCTGGTTGTATTTGTTTAAATTTGAATCCTTGTTTAAGTTTTTAGATGATATTTACTTTTATTTTTTCTCAGCTTTTGAATGAACTGATGATAATGGATATGTAAGAAATGAAGTGTTACATGGTGTTATTATGTGTTGTACAGGGTATTATATTATTGTTTGTACAACATAGATCGGATACTTTGTTTTCAAATGGAGGCTGATGCAAGATTTTCTTTGCACTGAGAAGATGGGCTGAGATACTTGTATTAAATGCTTTAAGTCCTTTTTGTAAGCTTATACTATACATTCTTTTTTTTTCCACTTCCTGTTGCAAGTACTTTCCTAGATATTACATTTGCTTTGATTTGCATACTACTGCACATACCTACTTGCCTTACATCAGTCCATACTTACCAGTACTTTTATTTTCTTTAGCTTACCCTAACCTTTGCATTTTCTTACTTCATGTATATTATAAAGTTACTCTAGTTATTGATATAAACTTTTAGCTTAAGTTTTTAGTTTTATTCTAACATAATTGCTTACCTTATCTCTCTTTTATTTTAACTTAAACTATCAATATTTAATTACCTATTGTTATTTTATTTTATACTTGTGTTAATATTAATAAATAAGGTTTATTTTATTTTAAACATTTTTTAAAACTTTTTAAAGAAAATTCATTCTGAATATATTTTAACTTTCCAAATCATTATTTTATTTCTAATCCAATTCAATTACATTTAAGTTTCAAATCTTACTTATAAAATAAATAAGTATATTATCTTATTAATTTTGAAAAATCCAAACAAATCTATAATTTAACCCAAAAATTAACTTTAATTGCAAAATTAAATTCGTCTTTAAATCAGGATCGTTACAGTGTTAAACAATTTAGATGGTTGTTCTTGAACAGGAAATAAAAACAATAATATACTCCGTATCGATTTCGAATCTAATCAAAATTGCAATTAAAATATAAAATTGTAAAAATTAGAGCAGAAACTAAAAGTGCTTAAAAGAAAATAATAGAGCAAACAACTGAAATAAAATGAACTGAATTTATTAACTAACTGAAAAGAGTGCTGAAAATAACTAAGAACAAGAATAAATAAATTGCTAAATTTAATCAACAATCCTACATATTCGGATCGAAAATAAAAACAATGTTGAAATTCAAACTAAACTAGAAGAAGAGCGATGGGGTAAGAGATGCCTTCACTGTGTTGCTCTGTGCTATATTTGTAGTCTTCAGCTCCAAAATCAAGTCCTGTTTTTTGGAGTCCACCTCACCTGCTGTAGAGAAATATATGTACTAACTTGGTTCACAAAAGAATGATTCCATTGCTTTAATCGGTAAAAATAATATGCCATGTCATTGTGTAATCTCCTCCTTGCATTGATTTATTCAGTGTTACCTCTTTATATTCATATTTATATGATGCTGCTTTGAACTAATATATATATATATATATATATATATATATATATATATATATATATATATGTTGAGCTTGAATTGGCATTCACGTGACTTGCAAACGCGACCATGCATTGCAAACGTGACCATGCATTGATGCATAAATGCTAAACTTTAATTGGAAATAACATAAGCTGATGTGCTATATGACTTGCACGCGAGTCTGAAATACATGTTGCTTGGCATTTACGTCTCTTCACATGAGCTACTTGAGGATTAAATTAATATGGCCACATATCCATACTATGAGAAATATCTGTGTTGAATTGTAATTTTGCATTGAAGAAAACTTGAGCTGCTCTTGGTCATTCACTTGAACGGATTGACGCTACCATGATTAATTCCAGTGTTGCATTTTAGGATCTATAATCTGCAAAACAACAGTAAAATACCCATGTAATACCGTTTAATTAAAATAAAAATATATGAAACAAATGGTTGAAAATGTAGTAAAATGCGTTCATCATGGTGTGACAATCAAAGCATTGTTTACATGACTGCAAACCCTATACTATATTCTAGAACCAAACACGCTGATATAGACTAGCATTTTGTTCGGAATCAAGTACATAAAGGAAATTTATAAGTGAATTATATAACTGCTACCTACCAGAAGTCAGACACGCTCACCAAGCCTTTATCAAAAGGGAACTTCATAAGGTTTAGGCTTGATCTGAGAATAGTAGAGAATCAAGTCTCTTCAATGCTCAATCAGACAAACTATCATCAAATTAAGCAATCGAAGGAAAAGCAACCACAAAGTCGTCAACTTTCTTCCAATTTAAAGCAAAACAGCTCAAAGTCTCAAAAGAGCAACTCAAATCAGATCTCTTCAGAGCTCAATCAGACATACCCTCATCAAATTAAGAAGTAGGAGAAGAAAAGAGCACAAAGTCACCGACTTTCTCTTAATTCAAGTCAAGACAGTTTCTCTAAAGACTTAAATTTGCAACTCAAATCAGGAAGAGGAAAGAAGAGAGACTTGAAGGAGAAGCTAGAATTGGTGAATTACGTTACACAATTTCATCAAAATCGGAGTACCGACTACTATTGCCTTGCAAACCCTAAACCTAGTAATCGGGTTAGCGTTGGAAGAGGGTAATTAATGAAGATAGTCTGATGCTTTACCTTCATATATGTCGACTGCCGGTATTACAGCCATAGATCTGCAATATCTAATCTGAGATCTAATCTGAGCCACTCGTTCTTTATGAAACGGTTTTGTGCTTTGGGCTGTATTATTGTAAAAGCCCATATTGTATCTATATATAATGTAATAGTTGCACAGAATGAGTTCTGTTAATTACTCATCAAAAGAAACGGATGCTCAAGATATAGATCCGTATATCATGTTTTCCTCGATAAAATCTGATATTCTTTTCATCGTCAATTCTCAAATATACTTTTACACTGTTTGTACTACGTTTTTAATCCAATGGTACATAATCACTCTCTACGATTCTCCATAATCCTATTAGAAGATTTTTAATTCTTCCTCCTCTTTTCTTCCTCTTCTTCTTTCCCCCCTCCTCCTCCTCCTCCTTTCTCTAGAGTAGATGATTCTACGCATTACAACTCTAGACATTGCAAACTAACTAAACAAAATAATTAATTGGCAAGATCATTTATAATGTACCTCGAAACAATCAGATAATAAATAATAAAAATCAGGCATCGCTACTCTTTCTTAATTGTTCTAAGCATTCTTGACTCAACTCTATTCCCATCCCAGCTCCGTCCACTTCTAAACTTCAACACCCCAGAATTAGTCTTGTGCATACGACAGATACGTAACCAAAGGTCTGATATCGAGAGCAGCACTGAGAGTTCATTGAGTGCATTTGAGATATCAATGAGATGTTGCAATAACACATGCTCATAAGAAATTATATACAATATTAACCACAGAATAAAAAAGGAGCGTCCTTTTTAATGGGAATTTGTTAAAAATATCTTCTTAGAATAAGAGTAGTGGGATCATTATAACACAATATATTTACATTTGTTACTTATACATGTATTGTTTACCGTTAATATAAGTGTTTTTTGATCTTATAAGCAACGTATATAGTGGTTAACAGTTTGGAAGAGATAAAGAAATTAGTATAGTTAGGTGTGATTCTCAATTTGGATTAAAATTCTTAGTGCTGTATTAAGTTTCTTTTTTCATCCATTACTTTATATATGTTGCAGATATCATCTCCCATGACGTAGCAGAATCACAACACAAATTGTCCATTCCAAACATAGCAATGCTTTCCACTGTCTTTGCACATACGTCATCAAGCTGTTTGATAAATTACTGCTGCCTAGTATATAGCTATTAAGATACTTTGAAATAAGAAGAAAAAAGCCAAGTATTATGAATCTTTTTACGTCATCAAGTCATTTTTTATGAAATTCTGATTCAGATTCTACAATGTACCGATAGTTCTTTTCATTATTATAAGTTAATTAATACAATGATGGATTACAGAATAGAAAGTAATTGGAAAAAGGTGCTATGCAAAGTAATAAAACGCACTCCATTTTAGTTTCTATGATCCCCACAAATAGCTCAGTTACTTAACCTCCACTGGCTAAATATATCTTATTTTTGAATGTGGTTCATCAATACCAAGAAGGGTCGAACGGACTCATGATCTATAATGTCGTAGTTTAAACTGCCAACCAACTGAGTCAATCATGACAACCGCTAAATAATATATCTTAATTAACAACAATGACTAGGAAAATACTATTAAAGCACTTGCTTTTTCCCCCCATTTTTTTAAACACTTCTTAGGCCTTAATATTTTCCCTCAGGGATTGCAATAATGCCATTAACTCTTGCTTTTTCGATATCGACGTCATCCAACTCCATATTTTCGTCATTTCCTTCATAAGTAGAACGAATCTTCAAAGCTTCATTCTGCTTCAGCTCTGCATGTTCCTTGTATTTGCCCCATAGCACGGAGTATAGCCCCACCACTATTAAAATTCCTCCAAGAACACTGCACAAACATTAATGGATAAACAAAAAATTATATACTTAATTATAAGCGAAAAGGAGCTAAATATAAGAAACTATTTTACCCTCCAAGGTAAATTTGCTCAGAAAGGATGAAGGAGCCCATAATTGCTACAATAATCATCATAAGAGGACTAAAAGCAGATGCAAATACAGGTCCTCTCTCTTGCATTACAAGACCTTGAACATAGTATGCTATGCTTGACGTCACGATACCCTAATATTACAAACGCAAAGCTAAGTGCATATTTGATAATTAAGAACAAAAGTGGTTTTCTTTTCTTAAAATGTTCTTTTGATGTTAAAAAGCCCATGAGATGAAATACCAATTTATTAGGAAATTTCTTTAATTTTATTTTTATTTTATATTTTGAAATAGTTATTGATATGCAAAAGAGATTCAATACTTGAATCTATAGATCCAGAATCTTGGAGCCTTAACGCTGTATTAGTGGTTCTAAACTATTCTTTCTCTTTCAAATAATGCCAAAAGAGTATTAAAAGTAGTTTATTTTTCACACCAAAATTGGATGTTTATTATATTTTTACTTCTTAAGAAAGGCTACATATTGCAATTATTATTGTTTGGAATATATAAAATCTTCAGAATGTGGGGTTTGAGGTTTGGTTCAAGAATTTTTGGAAAAAGTTACGGGTTTTCAAAAGAGAAAGAAATAACAGAATGTAAACTAAGAAGGGGTAAAGCACACTGACAGCATAAGCAGCAGCAAGAAGATTCATGTCAAAGCCAATAACCCAAGCAGAAGCTTTGTGTTCCATGACCAAAGTGACAACAATAGCTTGCATTGTACCCACAAAGCAAATCAATGTCGTGAGCGAGAGCTGTGCAGTATATTTCTTAAGTGTTGCTGCCTGTTGTCAACAGTCATGTAAGAGATCATCAAAACTAAAGCACAATTAAGTTTTTTAATTTTTTTTCTTTCTTTTTTCTTTTAGTTTTTATCTTACTTGTAGCACAAAAAGTGATGCCCATGCAAGAGTAGCCAAGATGACAAAGAGTGAACCTATGAACCAATCTTTGTCATTTGATTCAACTGACCCAGATGATGCACTAACTTGCTGTGTTCCTACATGTTTTGACCAGAACATTTCAACTATAGGCCCTTTGTATAGGGTCATTAATATGGCTCCTGCAACTGTAACCACTGTTCCTACCACCTTTGCTTGACACCTTACTTTCTTTATATCCACCTTCTCCATCCTATTCAGGAAGGCAAGATTTAGCTACATATATCTGTTGTTAGCTTTTGAGTTTTCAGTATAATATAACACCTGAAAATCACAGCAAGGACAAAGGTCATTGCTGGAAGGATGTTGCTCATAGCACATGCAAAGGTTGGAGATGTGTACTTCAACCCCAAGTAGTAAAAATTCTGATCAATAACCGGCCTGCACATGAAGATGATATTGTGTCTAAACATATATAACATGTCCATACTTGATCCAAACCGTGAAAAAAAGGTATATAAACTTACCCAAGAAGCGCTAGGACAAATATTTGCATGAACATTGTAAGGGTTATCTTAGGTCTCACCTTCCTATAACATATAATGTAACCATTTATAAATGTCAAATAAACATAACTTTTATACATAAGATATAACTAGTATGCGATCGAGCAACCTCTCTAAAATGAGAGCAAAAGGAGCAACAGAGAGTGCAGCAAATGCATGGCGATAGACAACGAGTACATAATGACTCATGCCATGATTAAGGGAGACTTTTGTGATGACATTCATGCCTGCATAGCCAAACTGAAGGGATACCATGGCAATGTAGGGCTTGCACTTTGTTAAGGGATCCATTATTATTATTTAGTGAAAGAGAGAACTACTAGCTAGCTAGTACAGTAATATACGTTCTCTGATGATGAAACCAACACAGTAGGGCTCTATTTATAGTTGTATGGCCAGGCATCACAACACTTATCCAAAGCATGATTTATTATGAGGTCATAAGTATTTCTTTAGTTGGCTTGTTTTTCTTTGTATGATATCATGATGTTCCATTGTTAAGATTGATATTATATGCGTATACTGAACGATGCAAATTCTTGCTTGCGACGTGTTGCTCACAGCATGGACTACATGATATTCGTGCATTGATTGTTCTCAGTATAATAAGTGGAAATATCTTTGTTTATTTATAATGGATATACAAGCTGTAGGATTATGAGAGATCAGCAAACGTAAGTTTGTAGTGCTAGCCGAGGTAAGCAGGTTCAAGATTCAAATGCTTATTGCTCAATTTGATCAATACAGATGCTTTAAAGTTTATTCACATAATATTTTTAATCATTTTGCTTGTTGTAACAAATGAAGTGGACGGCCTAAGTTGGTAATGTTTTATACGTAATTAATATGAAATCTGATTAATATATATAGGTGCTGTTTATTTCACTAAATAATTGATAAGTAGCAAGAAACTTAATTGTGGTTAGTTCTAGTAAACTATACGTAAGTGGGTTAAAAGCTAATCAAATCAACCTCACATATGGCTCAGTTTATATTATACGAACCAGACAGCTTCATCCTATTTTTATCACTGGACCTTACGTTTAGTATTATAAATTTAGGTTCATATCTTGAGTTTGTTAACCTTGCACCAGACGTTGTAATTTAGCTTCGGTAATGAGTCACGGTATAAGTCAGTCTCTTTAAGATGTTGTACGGCACTACCCTACGTTGTCCAAGACAGACGATCAATCATGTCATCCATTTTATAAAGCAGTCCATATTCTGGTATTAAACAAAGTAGGATTTGGATATTTACATCTGCCCAAACCCTAGACTCTAGGAGATGACATTAAACGAAGTAGCGTTCGGGCATTTACAGCGTTCGGTCATTTACATCTGCGATGGCAGGGCGTTCCCACTCAGCTTCAGCACTGTGTGCTAGAGAATATCTTCTCCCATTGCATGATCATCTGGCACATCTTCAACTGGGAAGAAAGTTGAAGGAGTATCAGCTGACTCGGTCCATTCTTTAACCCACTCAGGTCTGCAGTATCAGTGCAACCTGGGTAAGATCAGGATGCCCCAAAAAGCTAAGGTCCACCTCAGCTTTTTCGTCGCCAAGACGCTTTGAAAAGAATTTCCTCTTCACTTGAGCATATATTTTGTAGGGGACAGAGTAAACAATACAAAAAAATAAAATAAAAACAATAATAGCGGCGGCTATTTGCTAACGGCGGAGCCGTCGGTAGGCGCCGGAAATAGCCATCGCTATTTTCCTCGTCGAAGAAAGTAAAAGCGAAGGCATCGTCGAAGAAGGTAAAAGCGACGACATCCTGGAAGAAAGTAAAAGCGACAGTTTTAGAGACAACCTCATCAAAACATTTACAATAGACATAGCCGATACTAGCCGTCACAAGTCGAAAGATACGTGTCGAAATCCTAACTATTGAAAAATGCACATAGGCCACTACCAGCCATCGCTAAACTGTAAAATTTTAACCGTTGTCAGCCATCACTAAACTGTAACCTCTATTTAAAAAACATCAGCCATCACATCCCTCAAACCACACGTATATATTCATCCATCTATCAAACTCATAAACAACACATGTATATCCAATTTCACAGCAATAAATATTACATAATGATGCAGAGCATAATACATTAATTCGATCAAGTCAAAAGTGCCAGTCCTCTGCCTTGAATCGCGCTGCCGCTGCCTCGAATCCCCTCTCCTTGAATCGCGCCTCCTCGAATCGCCCCTTCTTGAATCGCGCGGCCTTGAGTCGCGAGCGACTTATCAATGTCGCGACTCAATATGAAGATGAAGCTATGAGTCGTTGCCGATCCAAAATGAAGCTGAAGCCTTTGAGTCGAAGCCGAGACATCTATGAGTCGCGACCGATTCAATACATCTATGAGTCGCGGCCGATTCAATTCCTAAGTCGCGAAGAAGAAGCTCTCAGTAAGTCGCGAATGTATACTCAAGCCATGAGTCGCTGATGTTTTTCTTTTTTGAGCCGCGAACGACATAAGTACTCCAGTAGCTGATGAAAGCCACCTTCCTTTACTCGCGAGACAGTGATGAAGTAGCGTATAAGTCGGAGCCGGGTTAACATAAAGTCCTTGTAATTTTTCTTTAAGTCGCGAGTCACGTTGAGTCGTGGCCGAGTCAACTTGAGTCGTGTACTGATGGTATTGTAATTTTCTTAAAACACTATAAATAGGGATGTAATGTCATTGTAATTGGTTGTTGATTTTTGAATAAAATTCTCTTTTGTTAGCTTTGTGCTTTCAATTTAAATCGGTAGTTGAGTGTAATCTCCTATCTCCACTTTCGGTTATTCGAGTGCGCTCGAATCAACGATTGTTGAAGCCGATTCGCGGAATCAAGTGCGCTTGATCAACGCTTGAAGAATTGAAGATCTTCTCTCACGGTATCGTGCGCGATCAACGTGTCGAAGATAGCTAGAATTCGGTATCCTTGTGATCAACGAATTTGGGCATTTCAGTATCTTCAATCCACCGATTGCTACTTTCATCGATCCATATCGTTTTGTCAATTATCCGCTGCGTCAGTTTTGGTATCGGAGCCGGTTTTAGCCAATCATAGCTAAATCGGGTCTTGGAGTCAAGTATTTGAAGTTTGAAGTTGTTCATCGTGTTCTTCATTGGTTGCAACAAGTTTGAGGTTTGTGATCCATAGTCTCTTGGATCAAAAGACGAAAGGTCTTTGAATTTGCGTGGGAGAGTTTGCACGCCAAAGTGAAGTTCGTAGCAAGCTTGAAGCCGTACTAGTTGATTTGAATTGTAGTTTTGGAGTTGTTTTGTTTGAAGATTTTTGAAGTCAATTTGTTGAAGTTTGATTTGTTGAAATTTGGAGATTTGTTGAATTATTTGTTTGAAGTTCAATCATGCCTCCGAGACGAGCTCAACGTCATCGCAATATTAATACTTTATATGGAAGAGAAGAGGCCGATGAAATGGAGCAACGAATCAACGAGAGCTTCACTGAGAAGTTGAATGAAGGAATTGGTCGCTTAGAGAGAATGATGCTTGAAATGAATCAAAGTAGAAGAAGAGTTTCACCTGAATCGAGCCATGGGAGAAGTAGAGCTTCGATACATTCAGATCGGGAGAGAAGAGAAGATCATAGAAGTGTTGATAACCGTGATAGGAATGTTGATCGAAGGAGTGATAGTAGAGATGTTGTAGGTCGTAATCGACATCGATATACGTCAGATTTTGATGAGGAGTTTGATGGTGATAGGGGAAGTGTTCGTTATCGAGATAGAGAACAAACACGACGTCAGAATCGAGATGTAGATGATGATCGTCGATGGGAATCGGGAATGAAGATGGAAATTCCAGAGTTCAAGGGTGGAATGGTTGCTGAAGAATTTTTGGATTGGTTGTCTAATGTTGAAGAGATCTTTGATTTCAAGGAGGTTTCTAAAGATCGTCGAGTGAAGTTGGTTGCTACTAGATTGAGGGGAAGAGCTTTGGCGTGGTGGCAGCAAACTAAACTTACCAGAGAACGGATGGGGAAGTCAAAGGTTGTAGAGTGGGATAAGATGAAGAAAATGATGAGAGCTATATTTTTGCCATACAACTATCAATCACTCATGTACCAGAGATTGCAGAATCTACGGCAGGGGACAAAATCAGTCAATGACTATGCAGATGAATTTTACCAACTCATTGCCAGGAACGATATAATGGAAACAGAAGAACAGCTGACAGCAAGATTTGTTGGAGGGTTACGAATGCAGATCCAGGATATGGTTAATATGTTCGATCCAAGATCTGTGGCGGAAGCACACCAAAAGGCGTTGGCTTGGGAGAAGCAGGGAAGGCGTGGAGGTGGTGTGTTTACTAATTCTAATAATCAAGTGAAGGGTGTTAGCGGAAGTTCTAATGTTTCTAAACCTGTCGGTAAACCCGTAGTAAAGGAGAGTGAGAAGGCGAAGGTTAACAATGGTTTCAAATGCTACAATTGCCAAGAGATGTGTCATAAAAGCAATGAGTGTCCAAAACCGAAGAAACGAGCTATGATAGCTGAAGTTGAAAGTGAGGATGCTGTTGAGGGTGAAGATAGTCCAGTTGAGGAGAATGAACAAGATATCGCGTCGAGAGACGAAGGGTGTAATCTAATGATGAGGAGGTCTTGTTTAACACCAAAACAAGAGGATGAGGCTAGTTGGTTGAGGAGCAACATTTTTCAATCTACATGCACTATTCTGGGAAAAGTTTGTAAGTTTGTGATTGATGCAGGAAGTTGTGACAATATTATTTCTACTGAAGCTGTGAGGAAGCTGAATTTGAAGATGGAGAAACACCCTAATCCTTACAAGTTAGCGTGGCTGAGAAAAGGAGGAGAGGTGAAGGTGGATAGGCGAGTTCGAGTTCCATTTTCTATTGGGAAGAAATATAAAGACGAAATCTGGTGTGATGTAGTTGAGATGGATGTTTGTCATTTGCTTTTGGGAAGACCGTGGCAGTATGATCGAGCAGTGCAACATGATGTCGGACCAATAGTTATAGTTTTATGTTTGAAGGCGTTAAGGTTATTTTAGTTCCAAAGAAGAGACAACAGGGAGAGAGTAAATCTGAGGAGATTGAAGAGCTAAAAACTTTACTATCGTTGAAAGAGTTTGTTAAGGAAGTTGAAGAGGAGCCTGAAGTATTCCTGTTGATTGGGCGAGATTGTAGTGAAGAGGTTGAAATCCCAGAAGAAGCAAAACCAGTATTGAAAGAATTTGAGGATGTATTTCCAAAGGAGGTACCCAAGGAGTTACCGCCACTGAGAGACATTCAACATCAAATCGATCTTGTTCCAGGAGCAGTATTACCGCATAGACCACATTATCGAATGAGTCCGAAGGAACATGAGGAGTTGTGAAGGCAGGTGGAAGAGTTGCTTGAGCAGGGACGTGTACAGGAAAGTTTGAGTCCATGTGCTGTGCCAGCTTTATTAGTACCAAAAAAGGACGAAACGTGGAGGATGTGCACTGACAGTCGAGCATTGAATAAGATTACGGTGAGATATATATTTCCAATACCAAGGTTGGATGACTTGCTAGATCAGTTGAGTGGGGCAACTATCTTTTCGAAGATTGACTTGAAGAGCGGATATCATCAAATTCGTATTAGACCAGGTGATGAGTGGAAGACTGCTTTTAAAACCAGGGAGGGTCTATACGAATGGTTGGTTATGCCATTTGGTTTATCAAATGCGCCTAGTACGTTCATGCGGGTGATGAATCAAATCTTTAGACCATTCATTGGGAAATTCGTGGTGGTGTATTTCGATGATATTCTGATATATAGCAGGAGAATGGAGGAGCATGTTCAACATTTGAGGGAAGTGCTGATTATTCTTCGTGAGGAATAATTTTATGCTGCTACGAAGAAATGCGTGTTCATGACGCATAGTGTTTTATTTCTGTGATATGTTGTGTCAGGAGAAGGTATGCAGGTGGACCATAATAAAGTTGAAGCAGTCAGGAATTGGCCACAGCCAAAGACAATTACGGAAGTGAGAAGTTTTCATGGGCTAGCGTCATTCTACCGAAGATTCATTCCACACTTCAGTAGCGTGATGACTCCAGTTACTGATTGCATGAAAGGAAAACAGTTTGTATGGTCAGAGGAAGCTGGGGTTGCTTTTGAGAAGATCAAGGAACTATTGACGACAGCACCGATTCTTGTTTTACCAGATTTACAGTTGTTGTTTGAATTACATACTGATGCTTCGAAGGTTGGTATAGGAGGAGTCTTGAGTCAGAATGGAAAACCCGTTGCTTATTTCAGTGAGAAGTTATCAGGAGCAAAGATGAGGTATAGCACGTACGATGTGGAGTTTTACGCAATTGTTCAGGCTGTTAAGCATTGGAGACTATCTGTTTCAAAAAGAATTTGTTCTGTACACTGATCATGAAGCGTTGAAGCATATGCAAGGACAGGAAAAGATTTCGGCGAGACATGCATCACGGATTGCTTATTTGCAGCAGTTTACTTTTGTCGTTAAACACAAATCAGGGGTGACAAACCGTGTAGCTGATGCTTTGAGTAGGAGGAGTCATTTATTAACGACAGTGAAAGTTGAAGTGACAGGTTTTGAATTATTGCCAGAGCTGATTGAAGAAGATCCTTACTTTGCAAAGTTTGTTAAGAAAGTTAAGGATGAGAATACCGATGAATTTGTATTGGTTGATGGATTCTTATTCAAGGGGAATCGATTATGCATTCCAGATTGCAGCTTAAGAATGAAGATCATCAAAGAGTTACATGAAGAAGGCCATGTAGGCAGAGATCGTACGTTGCAATTAATTTCTCAATCTTATTTTTGGCCGTCAATGAGGAAAGAGGTAGAGAGATTTGTGGAGAGATGTCATATCTGTCAGGTTTCGAAGGGAACGGCTACGAATGCGGGGTTGTATATGCCATTACCCGTGCCTATTAAACCATGGGTTGATATTAGTATGGATTTTGTGTTGGGTTTGCCGAGAACTCAGAGGGGAAATGATTCTATATTTGTTGTGGTGGACAGGTTTTCGAAGATGGCACATTTTATTGCTCGTAAGAAGACGGCAGATGCTGTTCATGTTGCTCAGTTATTTTTCAAAGAGATCTATCGACTTCATGGGTTACCAGAGTCTATTGTGTCGGATAGAGATACTCGTTTTCTGAGTCACCTTTGGCTAAGTTTGTGGAAGATGGTCGGAACGAAGCTGAATTTCAGTAGCGCGTACCATCCGCAGACGGACGGACAGACCGAAGTTGTTAACAGATCGTTGGGAAATCTGTTGCGATGTCTTGTAAAGGACAATCTGAAGAGTTGGGACATGAAGTTATGCCAGGCAGAGTTTGCTCATAATCATGTGGTGAATCGTAGTACGGGATTCAGTCCATTTCAGATTGTATATTCAAATTTACCCAGGGGACCATTGGATTTGGCAGTAGTACCACAACCGAAGAGGACAGTTAAACGAGCTGTTGATTTTGTTGATGGGTTGACGGAATGCCATAGAATCATTCAGGAACGATTGGAGAAGACGAATGAAAAGTATAAACAAATTGCGGATAAGAAACGAAGAAGTGTTATCTTCAAGGAAGGAGATTTTGTTTACGCAGTGTTAACAAAAGATCGTTTTCCGGTTGGCACTTATAACAAGTTGAAAGCTCGAAAGATTGGACCAGTAGAAATTATAAAACGAATCAATGAAAATGCTTATAAGTTGAAACTGCCAGAGGATGTTTACACTTCTGATGTGTTTAATGTAAAGCACTTAATTCCGTATTATGAGGAGGAACCTATCAAAGATAACGAGAATGTGAATTCGAGGACGAATTCCTTCCAACAGGAGGAGGATGATGCAGAGCATAATACCTTAATTCGATCAAGTCAAAAGTGCCAGTCCTCTGCCTTGAATCACACTGCCTCTGCCTCGAATCCCCTCTCCTTGAATCGCGCCTCCTCGAATCGCCCCTTCTTGAATCGCGCGGCCTAGAGTCGCGAGCGACTTATCAATGTCACGACTCAATATGAAGATGAAGCTATGAGTCGTTGCCGATCCAAAATGAAGCTGAAGCCTTTGAGTCGAAGCCGAGACATCTATGAGTCGCGACCGATTCAATACATCTATGAGTAGCGACCGATTCAATTCCTAAGTCGCGAAGAAGAAGCTCTCAGTAAGTCGCGAATGTATACTCAAGCCATGAGTCGCTGATGTTTTTATTTCTTGAGTCGCGAACGACATAAGTACTCCAGTAGCTGATGAAAGCCAGCTTCCTTTACTCGCGAGACAGTGATGAAGTAGCGTATAAGTCGGAGCCTGGTTAACATAAAGTCCTTGTAATTTTTCTTTAAGTCGCGAGTCACGTTGAGTCGTGGCCGAGTCAACTTGAGTCGTGTACTGATGGTATTGTAATTTTCTTAAAACACTATAAATAGGGATGTAATGTCATTGTAATTGGTTGTTGATTTTTGAATAAAATTCTCTTTTGTTAGCTTTGTGCTTTCAATTTAAATCGGTAGTTGAGTGTAATCTCCTATCTCCACTTTCGGTTATTCGAGTACGCTCGAATCAACGATTGTTGAAGCCGATTCGCGGAATCAAGTGCGCTTGATCAACGCTTGAAGAATTGAAGATCTTCTCTCACGGTATCGTGCGCGATCAACGTGTCGAAGATAGCTAGAATTCGGTATCCTTGTGATCAACGAATTTGGGCATTTCAGTATCTTCAATCCACCGATTGCTACTTTCATCGATCCATATCGTTTTGTCAATTATCCGCTGCGTCAGTTTTGGTATCGGAGCCGGTTTTAGCCAATCATAGCTAAATCGAGTCTTGGAGTCAAGTATTTGAAGTTTGAAGTTGTTCATCGTGTTCTTCATTGGTTGCAACAAGTTTGAGGTTTGTGATCCATAGTCTCTTGGATCAAAAGACGAAAGGTCTTTGAATTTGCGTGGGAGAGTTTGCACGCCAAAGTGAAGTTCGAAGCAAGCTTGAAGCCGTACTAGTTGATTTGAATTGTAGTTTTGGAGTTGTTTTGTTTGAAGATTTTTGAAGTCAAATTTGTTGAAGTTTGATTTGTTGAAGTTTGATTTGTTGAAATTTGGAGATTTGTTGAATTATTTGTTTGAAGTTCAATCATGCCTCCGAGACGAGCTCAACGTCATCGCAATATTAATACTTTATATGGAAGAGAAGAGGCCGATGAAATGGAGCAACGACTCAACGAGAGATTCACTGAGAAGTTGAATGAAGGAATTGGTCGCTTAGAGAGAATGATGCTTGAAATGAATCAAAGTAGAAGAAGAGTTTCACCTGAATCGAGCCATGGGAGAAGTAGAGCTTCGATACATTCAGATCGGGAGAGAAGAGAAGATCATAGAAGTGTTGATAATCGTGATAGGAATGTTGATCGAAGGAGTGATAGTAGAGATGTTGTAGGTCGTAATCGACATCGATATACGTCAGATTTTGATGAGGAGTTTGATGGTGATAGGGGAAGTGTTCGTTATCGAGATAGAGAACAAAAACGACGTCAGAATTGAGATGTAGATGATGATCGTCGATGGGAATCGGGAATGAAGATAGAAATTCCAGAGTTCAAGGGTGGAATGGTTGCTGAAGAATTTTTGGATTGGTTGTCTAATGTTGAAGAGATCTTTGATTTCAAGGAGGTTCCTAAAGATCGTCGAGTGAAGTTGGTTGCTACTAGATTGAGGGGAAGAGCTTTGGCGTGGTGGCAGCAAACTAAACTTACCAGAGAACGGATGGGGAAGTCAAAGGTTGTAGAGTGGGATAAGATGAAGAAAATGATGAGAGCTACATTTTTGCCATACAACTATCAATCACTCATGTACTAGAGATTGCAGAATCTACGGCAGGGGACGAAATCAGTCAATGACTATGCAGATGAATTTTACCAACTCATTGCCAGGAACGATATAATGGAAACAGAAGAACAGCTGACAACAAGATTTGTTGGAGGTTTACGAGTGCAGATCCAGGATATGGTTAATATGTTCGATCCAAGATCTGTGACGGAAGCACACCAAAAGGCGTTGGCTTGGGAGAAGCAGGGAAGGCGTGGAGGTGGTGTGTTTACTAATTCTAATAATCAAAGGAAGGGTGTTAGCGGAAGTTCTAATGTTTCTAAACCTGTCAGTAAACCCGTAGTAAAGGAGAGTGAGAAGGCGAAGGTTAACAATGGTTTCAAATGCTACAATTGCCAGGAGATGGGTCATAAAAGCAATGAGTGTCCAAAACCGAAGAAACGAGCTATGATAGCTGAAGTTGAAAGTGAGGATGCTGTTGAGGGCGAAGATAGTCCAGTTGAGGAGAATGAACAAGATATCGCATCGGGAGACGAAGGGTGTAATCTAATGATGAGGAGGTCTTGTTTAACACCAAAACAATTGTCAGGACCCGATTCTTCGTCTTCCGAAAATTCAACATCGATTCTCACTTTATCGACTGCCGAGTAATCGAACGACGGAAAACCGAACACTGAGGGTTTTAAGAAAAGGAAAGAGAGAAGAAGAGAGGAGAAGATAGAAAATAGAGAGAAAAGAAAATAGAAAATAGAACGAAAATAGAAAAAAACATAGAATAGAACGGAACAGAAAACAGCAGAACAATAACAGAATCTCACAATTCGCAGCGGAACAACATATAATAATAAATGAATAATCTTTAAACAAAGAACTATATCAGTTATTACATTTTATACATTTCATTACATTACATCAGAGTGTACAACAACAACAACAAATAGTGCAGCGGAAAAGAAATACTATATACTAGTAATACGCCATGCCATCCATCTTGCTTCCAGCAATTCCAGAATATCCAGAATATCCTGATAAACCTTAAACTCTTGACTGCCCGTGTGGAAATTGGTGGGCACCCAGAGTTTAGGAAGGAAAACAATAAACTCCAAGTCAGTCATGTGACTGGTGTGAGAACTCAAAACAGTTTATTTATCTTTAAAATCAAAATAGAGGAATATTTTTAAATTCAATTCGCAATGCTTTTAAAAATGAGACTATCATAAGGCCTCCCGCCACACACACACAATGCAAACGCAGACTTGGAGGAGATTTCTCCTTATGATAGTCAAAGATGCTTGATACGCATTTAAAAAGAACATTTCATATTATTATTAGTGCATAGTGTACGAAAAATTCATTTCGAAAGTAGAATATAAATCTTAGCCAACATAGACATTTCGAACTATGCCTACTATAGCTACCATCCAAACAGTGGTGACCACCATAAGTGAATGGCAGGTTCTACAACTAATACCGTACAGGGTTTCGTATTGGGAATTGAATTTCCAACGAATGATCAGGCCAAGGAACTTCCCATTGCCACATGAGAATGCCTCTGGATGGACATCCCCGAGAACCAAACCGGATCTCTACCAACACAAGGCCGGGTTACCCCTAACTGAGTAACAACTGACCGAATATGCCATCCCCCGGTCCTTTGGGACCTTTTCACCGAGCGCTCGCAATCAATTCACACAATCATAACAAAGTATTTTCAACATGAGTAAGTATCTGGGCTCCATACCATGATACCACCCTTTTCCAGAAGGAAATGCACACATCCTAAAGGGCGCTACCCCTCATAACCTTGCCGCATCTTTCCTGTTTTGACCATTCACGGGGTGTGAGGCTCGACGAAGTCACGTCCACAAAAACATACTTTATACAAAAGCCATGCTTTGGGTCAACAAATGATCATAGAAATGATCACCAGGATAGACGATCAAATAAACGATCCTATCACAAATAATCAACACAATGATCATTTACAGCAACACTCAGCATGTCACATTACCAAATTGGGAATATATCGCTGATAACATTCAACTACATAACCTCTAAGCTCGTACGTCTCAGAGAAGGGTGTTAAGCTAAAAGAATAAATTCTCCGCCACCAACAGAAATATATTTGAAAGAAATCGGCTTTATATCTCAATTTGTAATGTCAGACATACAATCCATACAAGTCTGTTCCGGGCTCGAACAAAACCGAAGGCACTTCTCACGAAGCCCTTGCAATCCGGGTATTCACAATCCCGATCGAATTTCCCATCACTTAGGAAATCTCTATACCAGGAGCTGCCCAGTGCAGAGACAATCGATAGGTCATCCTATCGCTTTCGCAAATACTCGGTCTTCAACACCGGTCATCAAATGCAATTCATAACGACGTATCACATATTCGGAATGGGTTATACGACCCCATGGTCCTTTCCCGGTTAACCCGAATAGTGAGCGCTTATTCAAAAATAAGTGTGGCATTTAAATTCAAACAAATCACATCAAATACCCATTCAAAGGGAAATATTGATAGTCGGTTATTGAACTATCAATGGATATGCACACATCACCAGTTTCCAAATAATTTTTCAAATTATTTATTTTCCAAAATATCTTTACAAGATATATAATTTTCACACTTCAAAAATAAATCAATATTTATTTTTCTAAACCAATCCCACTTTCTTTTATAAATTCCATAGTGAATTTATATTTCACAATATCTATGAATATATGATTTTAATTATTCATTTTCAATTTATCTTCAAAAAGATAAATTCTCAACTTATTCAATGAAATATTAGAAAACATTTCCATACTTATTTATTCATAAGTAATTCACTTTATCTTATTTATTTTCAATACTTAGAAAATATTCAATATACTTAAATCGAAATTAAGTATATATTTCATTCTTTAAGGAAATCATTCTCTTAAACATATTTATTTGGGCCAAAACGAATGTTGCGTAAAACATCGTTACGACAACCCAAAATCACTAGTATAGGGATTTGAAATTAAAATAGATATATGAATCCCAATACTATACAAAACATTTCCTTTCGGAAATCATTTACTATAACAACAGTGTTATAGTCCACTATTTCCTTCTATTTCTCGAAAGCGTCTATTTCAACAATGAATGTTGAAATCTATGGTTTCGAATCTCAACACATTTTAAAACATCGTTAGGTCATTTTAATTCTATTTCAAATATCACATTCAAAACAATTTCTTTAACATATTATTCACTATTCAAAAAAAACGTGAATATACTACGTTAATCAAATTTCATCCTTTAATTCATTTTATTTCAAAGGATTATTCACAGTTAGAAACGTGAATATAACTCCATTAATAGGTTTCAACAATTTTCTTATCAAAATAATTCGTTTGCGAATTTATAAAACAACGTTTATAAATTCCATTTCTAATTATTTATAACATCTTCCTTTTACAAATTTCCGTCATTAACCTATTCCAGTTTATAACTCAATTATAAACTAAAAGTTCATATTATAAGTTAAATACTTATAAAACGATTATTTTACAAAATCGTTCTTTTAAAGACTTTCCAATTTATAAATCTTATAATCTTATAAGATTCATTTATTTAACCAGATCTATTCTTTTAATAACTTCACAAAATTTATAAATCTTACTATTTATAAATTTCATTTATAACTTCACCATTTATAATTTATAAATTCCATTCACTTATACAATCTATCTTCACTTCATTCAAACACTTATAAAAACTCGTTTTATAATGTCAATATTCCAATTTATAAATATCCATTTATAAATCTCTTAATATAAATCAATTTATATTATTCTTTAAAACGTCTTCAAATTCCTTTATAATTTCACCATTTTGATTTATAAAATAATCAAATTTTATAAATCCTATATTTTAACTTTTTATAATAATTTCAAAAATCCCGATTACACTCTTTTATAAAATCATTAATCCCTTATTTCTCAAAAATCAGCTTTTAACTATATTTTCTCAAAAACCATAATTTTATAACTTTTAAAAGTATAACGGTTATTTATTTAAAATGAATCAATTTCAAGATCTTTTATAACGTATACTTTCAAAAATCACTTTAAAATCATTTTAAAATTTCAAAATTTGGTCCAATGATGCTACACACCAAATAGTCAATCACGACGACAACGATATCATATATCGACATGATAATCCATCAAATATCAAAATATTCAAAATCAAATAAAAACTGTTGAGGAATCCAGTTGGATCCCTCCAACCTGTTTTCCTACATCCACAAACATTAGCACAATACCAATTTCTCTCCAGTACGAAATTATCGCGGTATATGGGATTTAAAATATTATCCGCTTAATAACGGCGCAATAGGGTCTCATCCGCTAAACAAATAAATGCGGGAAATCAATAACTCCAATATATACATATGCCAATATATATATATATATTGCTATTATATATAATACCAATTTCACCGTTTATGAAATATTCGCGGTATATGTTTTTAGTAAATAACATCCGCTTACTAACGGCGTATAATGTCTATTTTAACAATCAATAGATATCAATCATCATTCAAATATTTTAAATCTAACTATTTAAAATAAAATCGAAACCGATTCGATTGAGTGAGAAGTTCTCACCTTGATTTTAATTCCCGTTTCAGCGATTTATTTCCAATAAAATTAAACTGACGTTTAATTTTACCCAAAATTCTCACTAACTCCAAACGACTCCAACCCAAATTCATCGCGTAGTGCTCGTCCATACGATTCCAACGCAACTGGTTTCGCGCGTTTTCGACCTCGTATGAAAAAGTTATGCATTTTATAAGTTTGTACACTATTTAAACTATATAATTTACAACTTTTATTATAAAATTTATAACCTAACTTATCACCACCGTACATCTCCAAATCCAACGCCCCCCCCCCCACCATCTTCCTTCTCACGCAAATATTCACGTATGCAGGAATCAAGGCGGAACCCATTAGCTTAGATTAGGGTTAAATAATTCTTCCTCCACGACGAGCTATGCAACGATCAGGGAGTTCCATCGCGAAGAGCACGACCCCCCCTACCCACGCCTGCCACCATGTGACACCCGGCCACCATATGCGCACGCAACACGAGGCCGAACGGCCCACGAACGCGGCCTCCCTGACATCATTCTGCTCCACTTCACGCCATCATCTCCGTATGGATCTAAAGTACTCGTGAAGCTCTTCAATGTTGTAGTTAACAACTTTGGCTAAAAACGAGTGGATTGAGAAAGACTGAGGGATGAAAACTGAAAAATTCTGGCCTTTGATGAAGCAACTGGTGGCTAGGGTTTTAGATTAGGTTTTAATATTTTTTTTCTAATTTATGAAGAGAAGGGTGCTATTTATAGAATTTCGAACGACACTATTCATCCCGGAACGAACTCCGATTTACGCGCCGTAACTAGCGTTTCTAGGGTTTACCCCGCGTTTCGGACACAATGGTACAGGTTTCAGAAGCTAATTCGGACATCTGTGCGAGTTATGGCAATAAACGTTCAATTTGAATTAAACCGATTTAAGCGATTTTCTAGGCGTTTTAATTTGTACCGGACAAACGGTAAATCCAATTAACTTGAAATTTGAAACCTTACAATAATATCACATTATGGATCCGATGAAACTGGTTTCGTCGAAATCCGAGACTTTTTGAAAAATGGCTATTTTAACTCGCCAAATTAAAATTAAAAACGATTCGATGCGTTTCGAGCTGCCACGATCAAACGATAGCTCCGATTGACACGAAAATTGAAATCCGGTAATAACTAACTATTACGGATCCAATGGAACTAGTTTCGTTCAATTTTGAGACTGTTCAAAAATTGACTATTTTCACTAGTCGATTAAATATTAAAATATTCAATTTTCACAAATTAACTCTCAATTCGATTTTAAAAGTTCTAAAATATCGTTCTAACTCCAATATGATAAAATAAAATTTTACAAATCATTTTCAATCATATTTAACCCAATTTTCAATTATTTCCATAATTTAACATATTAAATTATTGATTTAATAATCCAATTAAATTCAATAATTCAAATTAAAATTTATTTGACTTATAAATTCACTTATTAATATTTAAAATTAATTAAATATTCAAATTTTAATAAATTAAAATTCTGGGTCGTTACAATCTTCCCCCCTTAAAAGAATTTCGTCATCGAAATTATTAAGTAAGAAAAGTTACAGAATTTATTAATTTTCCCAAAATTCATAGTTAAACTTCTTACAATAACTTTACTAAGTTTTCAAATCATACTTAGTTATCTTTTCAAAAACAATTACTATTATTTAACTTTCAATTCCAAATAAAAGTTAAGGTTTTCAAAAAAATTTCATTTTCTCAAATTTTTTCTAATGCCTTAAATTTTCGGAAAAATTCGCCATAGTCTCCTTTGCGCGGCTCGATCCGAAAAAAAAAATGACAGTATATATATCACAAATATACATCTCATCAAGTAATGAGGCATCCCGCAGGGAAAAAAAATGTAAAAGTACGGTATGTAATCCGAGATATGTACCTTATATTTTATTAGCGAGCATATACGGCTAATATAGCGCGAAAGCGAACTCCAAATGCGAAGCAAACGCAATCCGCACCTACTAATCACTCAACAAACAACATGAGAATCATGCATATATGAACATAGTATCGATATACAACATATAGCAACATAATAACTATATATGCCACATAGCAAATGCAACTAAAGCAACAAATGAAACCATCAATCAACTAAATATTCATTCATATTCTCATTAATATTCAATGAATTGATTTTCAATTTTAATCACATTTGATTTGTTTACATTGGATTTTATCAATATTCATTCTCAATTCAATTAGTTAACATTTACTAATTTAAATCCAATTCACATTCAATTCTATTCAAATTTATTTACTTTCAATTGAATTTCAATCACTTTAGCTTTCAATTTCGCTAACTTAATTTCATTAACACTTAATGAATTATATACAATCAATCAACAATCAAATAACAACCAATGTTTATTAATTACAACCAAATTCCTTTGCTTATATTCATTCAATTTGGTTAAATTTTAATTGATTTCCATTCCAATTTATTCAACTATCCTTTTAATGAATTAATACTTCATCCATTTTTTTCCATATCAATTCTTAACATTCAATTGATTAACATTTAATCCATTCATTTACAACAGTTGAATTTCATTTCATAACTCAAGTTCATATTTATTTAATCCATTTGATTATTTACTTCGATACCAAAATCAATTCCATTCAACAACACTTAAGTTATATTCCATTTAACTTTAAATTCATTTTTATTTTACAACTCATATTCATAAATATATTCATTAGTTTCACTTCTTATATGTATAAGTTTATTTCACAATTGTAAATCACTTTAATTATAATTCAATTCTTATAATTCTTTTGCTTATACAATTATTCTTCAATTTAGATTATTCAAACATCTAAACAAACAACTTATATACACTTTAATAATTCTGAAAAATTATTTCTTCATATACAAAATATACTCAAGGTAAAATTATTTCATTTACCCATTTTTAAAACAATATTGTGTCGAATTGTTCTATTCAAGTGTTTAGAAACACCTTCGGCATAGTTGTCGAGACCACGCTGACGAAGGTTCATATACCACTCAACAAACCAATCATCACAATATAAAACAATTTTATATATTCACTAACAAATACGCTCTCATAGCTATTATTACACTCAAACCCATTCTAGAGTACTACTGACTCTATCTCTAATGAGTAATACCCAACAGAACCATGGTTGTCGCTTAACCATATATTCTGATACCACATTGTCACGCCCCGAAAATTTTCGACTTCCGAAAATTCAACATCGATACTCACTTTATCGACTGCCGAGTAATCGAACGACGGAAAACCGAACACTGAGGGTTTTAAGAAAAGGAAAGAGAGAAGAAGAGAGGAGAAGATAGAAAATAGAGAGAAAAGAAAATAGAAAATAGAACGAAAATAGAAAAAAACATAGAATAGAACGGAACAGAAAACAGCAGAACAATAACAGAATCTCACAATTCGCAGCGGAACAACATATAATAATAAATGAATAATCTTTAAACAAAGAACTATATCAGTTATTACATTTTATACATTTCATTACATTACATCAGAGTGTACAACAACAACAACAAATAGTGCAGCGGAAAAGAAATACTATATACTAGTAATACGCCATGCCATCCATCTTGCTTCCAGCAATGCCAGAATATCCAGAATATCCTCATAAACCTTAAACTCTTGACTGCCCGTGTGGAAATTGGTGGGCACCCAGAGTTTAGGAAGGAAAACAATAAACTCCAAGTCAGTCATGTGACTGGTGTGAGAACTCAAAACAGTTTATTTATCTTTAAAATCAAAATAGAGGAATATTTTTAAATTCAATTCGCAATGCTTTTAAAAATGAGACTATCATAAGGCCTCCCGCCACACACACACACAATGCAAATGCAGACTTGGAGGAGATTTCTCCTTATGATAGTCAAAGATGCTTGATACGCATTTAAAAAGAACATTTCATATTATTATTAGTGCATAGTGTAGGAAAAATTCATTTCGAAAGTAGAATATAAATCTTAGCCAGCATAGACATTTCGAACTATGCCTACTATAGCTACCATCCAAACAGTGGTGACCACCATAAGTGAATGGCAGGTTCTACAACTAATACCGTACAGGGTTTCGTATTGGGAATTGGATTTCCAACGAATGATCAGGCCAAGGAACTTCCCATTGCCACATGAGAATGCCTCTGGATGGACATCCCCGAGAACCAAACCGGATCTCTACCAACACAAGGCCGGGTTACCCCTAACTGAGTAACAACTGACCGAATATGCCATCCCCCGGTCCTTTGGGACCTTTTCACCGAGCGCTCGCAATCAATTCACACAATCATAACAAAGTGTTTTCAACATGAGTAAGTATCTGGGCTCCATACCATGATACCACCCTTTTCCAGAAGGAAATGCACACATCCTAAAGGGCGCTACCCCTCATAACCTTGCCGCATCTTTCCTGTTTTGACCATTCACGGGGTGTGAGGCTCGACGAAGTCACGTCCACAAAAACATACTTTATACAAAAGCCATGCTTTGGGTCAACAAATGATCATAGAAATGATCACCAGGATAGACGATCAAATAAACGATCCTATCACAAATAATCAACACAATGATCATTTACAGCAACACTCAGCATGTCACATTACCAAATTGGGAATATATCGCTGATAACATTCAACTACATAACCTCTAAGCTCGTACGTCTCAGAGAAGGGTGTTAAGCTAAAAGAGTAAATTCTCCGCCACCAACAGAAATATATTTGAAAGAAATCGGCTTTATATCTCAATTTGTAATGTCAGACATACAATCCATACAAGTCTGTTCCGGGCTCGAACAAAACCGAAGGCACTTCTCACGAAGCCCTTGCAATCCGGGTATTCACAATCCCGATCGAATTTCCCATCACTTAGGAAATCTCTATACCAGGAGCTACCCAGTGCAGAGACAATCGATAGGTCATCCTATCGCTTTCGCAAATACTCGGTCTTCAACACCGGTCATCAAATGCAATTCATAACGACGTATCACATATTCGGAATGGGTTATACGACCCCATGGTCCTTTCCCGGTTAACCCGAATAGTGAGCGCTTATTCAAAAATAAGTGTGGCATTTAAATTCAAACAAATCACATCAAATACCCATTCAAAGGGAAATATTGATAGTCGGTTATTGAACTATCAATGGATATGCACACATCACCAGTTTCCAAATAATTTTTCAAATTATTTATTTTCCAAAATATCTTTACAAGATATATAATTTTCACACTTCAAAAATAAATCGATATTTATTTTTCTAAACCAATCCCACTTTCTTTTATAAATTCCATAGTGAATTTATATTTCACAATATCTATGAATATATGATTTTAAT
Source organism: Allium cepa (assembly GCA_030765085.1). Classification (NCBI taxonomy): domain Eukaryota; kingdom Viridiplantae; phylum Streptophyta; class Magnoliopsida; order Asparagales; family Amaryllidaceae; genus Allium; species Allium cepa. The sequence continues at coordinate 154,092,023 of CM060945.1, forward strand.
TATTCATTTTCAATTTATCTTCAAAAGGATAAATTGTCAACTTATTCAATGAAATATTAGAAAACATTTCCATACTTATTTATTCATAAGTAATTCACTTTATATTATTTATTTTCAATACTTAGAAAATATTCAATATACTTAAATCGAAATTAAGTATATATTTCATTCTTTAAGGAAATCATTCTCTTAAACATATTTATTCGGGCCAAAACGAATGTTGCGTAAAACATCGTTACGACAACCCAAAATCACTAATATAGGGATTCGAAATTAAAATAGATATATAAATCCCAATACTATACAAAACATTTCCTTTCGGAAATCATTTACTATAACAACAGTGTTATAGTCCACTATTTCCTTCTATTTCTCGAAAGCGTCTATTTCAACAATGAATGTTGAAATCTATGGTTTCGAATCTCAACACATTTTAAAACATCGTTAGGTCGTTTTAATTCTATTTCAAATATCACATTCAAAACAATTTCTTTAACATATTATTCACTATTCAAAAAAAACGTGAATATACTACGTTAATCAATTTCATCCTTTAATTCATTTTATTTCAAAGGATTATTCACAGTTAGAAACGTGAATATAACTCCATTAATAGGTTTCAACAATTTTCTTATCAAAATAAGTCGTTTGCGAATTTATAGAACAACGTTTATAAATTCCATTTCTAATTATTTATAACAACTTCCTTTTACAAATTTCCGTCATTAACCTATTCCAGTTTATAACTCAATTATAAACTAAAAGTTCATATTATAAGTTAAATACTTATAAAACGATTATTTTACAAAATCGTTCTTTTAAAGACTTTCCAATTTATAAATCTTATAATCTTATAAGATTCATTTATTTAACCAGATCTATTCTTTTAATAACTTCACAAAATTTATAAATCTTACTATTTATAAATTTCATTTATAACTTCACCATTTATAATTTATAAATTCCATTCACTTATACAATCTATCTTCACTTCATTCAAACACTTATAAAAACTCGTTTTATAATGTCAATATTCCAATTTATAAATATCCATTTATAAATCTCTTAATATAAATCAATTTATATTATTCTTTAAAACGTCTTCAAATTCCTTTATAATTTCACCATTTTGATTTATAAAATAATCAAATTTTATAAATCCTATATTTTAACTTTTTATAATAATTTCAAAAATCCCGATTACACTCTTTTATAAAATCATTAATCCCTTATTTCTCAAAAATCAGCTTTTAACTATATTTTCTCAAAAACCATAATTTTATAACTTTTAAAAGTATAACGTTTATTTATTTAAAATGAATCAATTCCAAAAATCTTTTATAACGTATACTTTCAAAAATCACTTTAAAATCATTTTAAAATTTCAAAATTTGGTCCAATGATGCTACACACCAAATAGTCAATCACGACAACAACGATATCATATATCGACATGATAATCCATCAAATATCAAAATATTCAAAATCAAATAAAAACTGTTGAGGAATCCAGTTGGATCCCTCCAACCTGTTTTCCTGCATCCACAAACATTAGCACAATACCAATTTCGCTCCAGTACGAAATTATCGCGGTATATGGGATTTAAAATATTATCCGCTTAATAACGGCGCAATAGGGTCTCATCCGCTAAACAAATAAATGCAGGAAATCAATAACTCCAATATATACATATGCCAATATATATATATATTGCTATTATATATAATACCAATTTCACTGTTTATGAAATATTCGCGGTATATGTTTTTAGTAAATAACATCCGCTTACTAACGGCGTATAATGTCTATTTTAACAATCAATAGATATCAATCATCATTCAAACATGCATTCAAATATTTTAAATCTAACTATTTAAAATAAAATCGAAACCGATTCGATTGAGTGAGAAGTTCTCACCTTGATTTTAATTCCCGTTTCAGCGATTTATTTCCAATAAAATTAAACTGACGTTTAATTTTACCCAAAATTCTCACTAACTCCAAACGACTCCAACCCAAATTCATCGCGTAGTGCTCGTCCATACGATTCCAACGCAACTGGTTTCGCGCGTTTTCGACCTCGTATGAAAAAGTTATGCATTTTATAAGTTTGTACACTATTTAAACTATATAATTTACAACTTTTATTATAAAATTTATAACCTAACTTATCACCACCGTACATCTCCAAATCCAACGGCCCCCCCACCATCTTCCTTCTCACGCAAATATTCACGTATGCAGGAATCAAGGCCGAACCCATTAGCTTAGATTAGGGTTAAATAATTCTTCCTCCACGACGAGCTATGCAACGATCAGGGAGTTCCATCGCGAAGAGCACGACCCCCCCTACCCACGCCTGCCACCATGTGACACTCGGCCACCATATGCGCACGCAACACGAGGCCGAACGGCCCACGAACGCGACCTCCCTGACATCACTCTGCTCCACTTCACGCCATCATCTCCGTATGGATCTAAAGTACTCGTGAAGCTCTTCAATGTTGTAGTTAACAACTTTGGCTAAAAACGAGTGGATTGAGAAAGATTGAGGGATGAAAACTGAAAAATTCTGGCCTTTGATGAAGCAACTGGCGGCTAGGGTTTTAGATTAGGTTTTAATTTTTTTTTTCTAATTTATGAAGAGAATGGTGCTATTTATAGAATTTCGAACGACACTATTCATCCCGGAAATTCCGAACTCCGATTTACGCGCCGTAACCAGCGTTTCTAGGGTTTACCCCGCGTTTCGGACACAATGGAACAGGTTTCAGAAGCTAATTCGGACATCTGTGCGAGTTATGGCAATAAACGTTCAATTTGAATTAAACCGATTTAAGCGATTTTCTAGGCGTTTTAATTTGTACCGGACAAACGGTAAATCCAATTAACTTGAAATTTGAAACCTTACAATAATATCACATTACGGATCCGATGAAACTGGTTTCGTCAAAATCCGAGACTTTTTGAAAAATGGCTATTTTAACTCGCCAAATTAAAATTAAAAACGATTCGATGCGTTTCGAGCTGCCACGATCAAACGATAGCTCCGATTGACACGAAAATTGAAATCCGGTAATAACTAACTATTACGGATCCAATGGAACTGGTTTCGTTCAATTCTGAGACTGTTCAAAAATTGACTATTTTCACTAGTCGATTAAATATTAAAATATTCAATTTTCACAAATTAACTCTCAATTCGATTTTAAAAGTTCTAAAATATCGTTCTAACTCCAATATGATAAAATAAAATTTTACAAATCATTTTCAATCATATTTAACCCAATTTTCAATTATTTCCATAATTTAACATATTAAATTATTGATCTAATAATCCAATTAAATTCAATAATTCAAATTAAAATTTATTTGACTTATAAATTCACTTATTAATATTTAAAATTAATTAAATATTCAAATTTTAATAAATTAAAATTCTGGGTCGTTACAATAGTTGGTTGAGGTGCAACATTTTTCAATCTACATGCACTATTCTGGGAAAAGTTTGTAAGTTTGTGATTGATGCAGGAAGTTGTGACAATATTATTTCTACTGAAGCTGTGAGGAAGCTGAAGTTGAAGACGGAGAAACACCCTAATCCTTACAAGTTAGCGTGGCTGAGAAAAGGAGGAGAGGTGAAGGTGGATAGGCGAGTTCGAGTTCCATTTTCTATTGGGAAGAAATATAAAGATGAAATCTGGTGTGATGTAGTTGAGATGGATGTTTGTCATTTGCTTTTGGGAAGACCGTGGAAGTATGATCGAGCAGTGCAACATGATGGTCGGACCAATAGTTATAGTTTTATGTTTGAAGGCGTTAAGATTATTTTAGTTCCAAAGAAGAGACAGCAGGGAGAGAGTAAATCTGAGGAGATTGAAGAGCTAAAAACTTTACTATCGTTGAAAGAGTTTGTTAAGGAAGTTGAAGAGGAGCCTGAAGTATTCCTGTTGATTGGGCGAGATTGTAGTGAAGAGGTTGAAATCCCAGAAGAAGCAAAACCAGTATTGAAAGAATTTGAGGATGTATTTCCAACCCAAGGGTTACCGCCACTGAGAGACATTCAACATCAAATCGATCTTGTTCCAGGAGCAGTATTACCGCATAGACCACATTATCGAATGAGTCCGAAGGAACATGAGGAGTTGCGAAGGCAGGTGGAAGAGTTGCTTGAGCAGGGACGTGTACAGGAAAGTTTGAGTCCATGTGCTGTGCCAGCTTTATTAGTACCAAAAAAGGACGGAACGTGGAGGATGTGCACTGACAGTCGAGCATTGAATAAGATTACGGTGAGATATCGATTTCCAATACCAAGGTTAGATGACTTGCTAGATTAGTTGAGTGGGGAAACTATCTTTTCGAAGATTGACTTGAAGAGCAGATATCATCAAATTCGTATTAGACCAGGTGATGAGTGGAAGACTGCTTTTAAAACCAGGGAGGGTCTATACGAATGGTTGGTTATGCCATTTGGTTTATCAAATGCACCTAGTACGTTCATGCGGGTGATGAATCAAATCTTTAGACCATTCATTGGGAAATTCGTGGTGGTGTATTTCGATGATATTCTGATATATAGCAGGAGAATGGAGGAGCATGTTCAACATTTGAGGGAAGTGCTGATTATTCTTCGTGAGGAACAATTTTATGCTGCTACGAAGAAATGCGTGTTCATGACGCATAGTGTTTTATTTCTGGGATATGTTGTGTCAGGAGAAGGTATGCAGGTGGACCATAATAAAGTTGAAGCAGTCAGGAATTGGCCACAGCCAAAGACAATTACGGAAGTGAGAACTTTTCATGGGCTAGCGTCATTCTACCGAAGATTCATTCCACACTTCAGTAGCGTGATGGCTCCAGTTACTGATTGCATGAAAGGAAAACAGTTTGTATGGTCAGAGGAAGCTGGGGTTGCTTTTGAGAAGATCAAGGAACTATTGACGACAGCACCGATTCTTGTTTTACCAGATTTTCAGTTGTTGTTTGAATTACATACTGATGCTTCGAAGGTTGGTATAGGAGGAGTCTTGAGTCAGAATGGGAAACCCGTTGCTTATTTCAGTGAGAAGTTATCAGGAGCAAAGATGATGTATAGCACGTACGATGTGGAGTTTTACGCAATTGTTCAGGCTGTTAAGCATTGGAGACACTATCTGTTTCAGAAAGAATTTGTTCTGTACACTGATCATGAGGCGTTGAAGCATATGCAAGGACAGGATAAGATTTCGGCGAGACATGCATCATGGATTGCTTATTTGCAGCAGTTTACTTTTGTCGTTAAACACAAATCAGGGGTGACAAACCGTGTAGCTGATGATTTGAGTAGGAGGAGTCATTTATTAACGACAATGAAAGTTGAAGGGACAGGTTTTGAATTATTGCCAGAGCTGATTGAAGAAGATCCTTACTTTGCAAAGTTTGTTAAGAAAGTTAAGGATGAGAATACCGATGAATTTGTATTGGTTGATGGATTCTTATTCAAGGGGAACCGATTATGCATTCCAGATTGCAGCTTAAGAATGAATATCATCAAAGAGTTACATGAAGAAGGCCATGTAGGCAGAGATCGTACGTTGCAATTAATTTCTCAATCTTATTTTTGGCCGTCAATGAGGAAAGAGGTAGAGAGATTTGTGGAGAGATGTCATATCTGTCAAGTTTCGAAGGGAACAGCTACGAATGCGGGGTTGTATATGCCATTACCCGTGCCTATTAAACCATGGGTTGATATTAGTATGGATTTTGTGTTGGATTTGCCGAGAACTCAGAGGGGAAATGATTCTATATTTGTTGTGGTGGACAGGTTTTCGAAGATGGCACATTTTATTGCTTGTAAGAAGACGGCAGATGCTGTTCATGTTGCTCAGTTATTTTTCAAAGAGATCTATCGACTTCTTGGGTTACCAGAGTCTATTGTGTCGGATAGAGATACTCGTTTTCTGAGTCACTTTTGGCTAAGTTTGTGGAAGATGGTCGGAACGAAGCTGAATTTCAGTAGCGCGTACCATCCGTAGACGGACGGACAGACCGAAGTTGTTAACAGATCGTTGGGAAATCTGTTGCGATGTCTTGTAAAGGACAATCTGAAGAGTTGGGACATGAAGTTATGCCAGGCAGAGTTTGCTCATAATCATGCGGTGAATCGTAGTACGGGATTCAGTCCATTTCAGATTGTATATTCAAATTTACCCAGGGGACCATTGGATTTGGCAGTAGTACCACAACCGAAGAGGACAGTTAAACGAGCTGTTGATTTTGTTGATGGGTTGACGGAATGCCATAGAATCATTCAAGAACGATTGGAGAAGAAGAATGAAAAGTATAAACAAATTGCGGATAAGAAACGAAGAAGTGTTGTCTTCAAGGAAGGAGATTTTGTTTACGCAGTGTTAACAAAAGATCGTTTTCCGATTGGCACTTATAACAAGTTGAAAGCTCGAAAGATTGGACCAGTAGAAATTATAAAACGAATCAATGAAAATGCTTATAAGTTGAAACTGCCAGAGGATGTTTACACTTCTGATGTGTTTAATGTAAAGCACTTAATTCCGTATTATGAGGAGGAACCTATCAAAGATAACGAGAATGTGAATTCGAGGACGAATTCCTTCCAACAGGAGGAGGATGATGCAGAGCATAATACCTTAATTCGATCAAGTCAAAAGTGCCAGTCCTCTGCCTTGAATCGCGCTGCCTCTGCCTCGAATCCCCTCTCCTTGAATCACGCCTCCTCGAATCGCCCCTTCTTGAATCGCGCGGCCTTTAGTCGCGAGCGACTTTTCAATGTCGCGACTCAATATGAAGATGAAGCTATGAGTCGTTGCCGATCCAAAATGAAGCTGAAGCCTTTGAGTCGAAGCCGAGACATCTATGAGTCGCGACTGATTCAATACATCTATGAGTCACGACCGATTCAATTCCTAAGTCGCGAAGAAGAAGCTCTCAGTAAGTCGCCAATGTATACTCAAGCCATGAGCCGCTGACGTTTTTCTTTTTTGAGTCGCGAACGACATAAGTACTCCAGTAGCTGATGAAAGCCACCTTCCTTTACTCCCGAGACAGTGATGAAGTAGCGTATATGTCGGAGCCGGGTTAACATAAAGTCCTTGTAATTTTTCTTTAAGTCGCGAGTCACATTGAGTCGTGGCCGAGTCAACTTGAGTCGTGTACTGATGGTATTGTAATTTTCTTAAAACACTATAAATAGGGATGTAATGTCATTGTAATTGGTTGTTGATTTTTGAATAAAATTCTCTTTTGTTAACTTTGTCCTTTCAATTTAAATCGGTAGTTGAGTGTAATATCCTATCTCCACTTTCGGTTATTCGAGTGCGCTCGAATCAACGATTGTTGAAGCCGATTCGCGGAATCAAGTGCGCTTGATCAACGCTTGAAGAATTGAAGATCTTCTCTCACGGTATCACGCGCGATCAACGTGTCGAAGATAGCTAGAATTCGGTATCCTTGTGATCAACGAATTTGGGCATTTCAGTATCTTCAATCCACCGATTGCTACTTTCATCGATCCATATCGTTTTGTCAATTATCCGCTGCGTCACATAATATCATATACATCACTCAAAACCAAGTTTAAATCAAAAAAATTCAATATACACATCAACATTCCAAATTTCCAAATCATCCTAATCCATATCATAAGTTCTCAAGCTACATAAGCAAAAGTTCTTCAACACATAGTTCTCAAGCTATATAATCACAAAGATCACCAACTAAAAACGAATAGATAAAAGTAAAAACCTACTCATCCTCGTTTGCCGATTCCTGTAAAGGCGGAAATGTCCTGTGCGCTTCCATCTAAGTCGCAATTTGCTCATCTAACTACTCCATTAATATCCTCCACTCTTGCGCCAATCGTTAAATTCTACCTTTTGAGCACTTCACTAGTACAAAAAGTGCATATTGCTTCGCCTCATTTGCATCGATTGAAGTAAAAACTGATGCAAATAGAACTATTTGCATCAGTTCTATCTTAATAACCGATGCAATTGGTACGTGGAAAGCAATAGGTAATAAAAAATCAAATTTGCATCAGTTGTCACCAGCAACCGATGCAATCGGTACGTGCAAATAGTTTTAGTTGCATCCGTTTTAAATTTCAACCGATGCAACTACGGAAAATTTTGTTCGCCGCCAAATCATTTTTCTTTGTCGCTAAAATTTTTGTTCTCAAATTTTCGTTTCTCCGTTAATTTTCATTCCGTCACCAAATAATTTTATAGTCCACCTTAAACCAGATCTCCTTTTCATCTCCTCCTTCAGTATTAATTCCAAACTCAAATAAAATATAGGCAATAAGCCTTGCGTACGTCGTCAGCAGCTATTGTGAGGAGGCGTGTTTCAATTTCACACCTAAAATAAATTTCGCGATTTGAAGGTCGATGAGGGCAATTAGGGTTGCAGATTCGTGGGGATGGAGTCGCCGCTTGCTTGGGTTGCTGGTTTTGTTCAAGGCAATTGCAAGGTTGCGGTGAGTTTGGGTTGCAAAAATTGGAGGTTTCGGGCCGCAAAGTTTGGCAATTTGCAGAGGCTAATGGACGGTGTAGTTCAAGACAAGGAAATGAATTTGTCACGGTGGTTCACGAGTTGAATTGCAGGCGATTTGGGTTGGCAGTGGAGGTTGCGGCAATTGGAGTGCTGGAATTTGGTAGCGGCGATGGAGATGATTTGGTTGTTCGCAGATGGATTGTTTGTAGTAGTGTTACTAGAGCAGGCTGCTTTGTAGTTGTGTGTGTGGATTTGTGAGGTGGTGTGAACTGATGGTTTGGGAAGGCTGCTGCATGAAGATGAAGTTGTTTATTACAATGAGGTGAAGGCAGGCTAGAACTGTTTTGTAAGAAAGGAGGATGGTCAAGTTGAAGTGGTAATGCTTTGTGCAAGTCTTGGTTGGTCGAAATCTTTCAAAGGAATGGATGGTTTCAGGTGGTATACAGATCTGCAGCCGTTGTGTTGATGAGTGTTTGGGGATGTTTGCTGGTGATCAGTGTGATGTGGAAGATGTTTCTTTGCTGTTCAATTGAAGGCATTGCCACTGTGAATCAGGTTGTTATCAGGTTTACAGTGTAGTGGTTTGCTGGTAGAAGAATGATGCGCACATGGTTGACAGTGCAATGGTGGGATATGAGTTGATAAGTGGTTTGTGATAGAGGAGATTTAATTCGTCAAGAAAGGGCCACTCGGCTTATTATCTGCAATGGAACATTCCTTTTTCTTGATGTTCCCTGCCATAGTCATTTGGTTGTTGCCCATGTATGTAACAAAAGACTCCCTCACTGTTACTGAGAAGGCTGCAAAAGCATTAGGATTCATTTTGTAAGTATTCATAATAATCCATTATGTTATATACGTAGCACAGTCTCATTTTATTTTTGTTTTGGTATAACTAACAATGCAGTATTTCAGGTGAGAAATGAAACTGAGATCAATGGCTTACCGACTTGGTTTTGTTGGAAACTTGTGTTGCACATTTCACATTCGACTTGGTTTTGTAACAGACAGGTTCTGGAGTTCTCTCGTTAGCTTGGTCAATGGCACAGCTTGGTTGGATAGTGGGATCAACTTTTGACGGGAAGCTTAATATTCTGGTGAGTTTGATTTCCATAACTTAAAATGTGCATTTATTCTTCTGTATTAGTGTACTATAGTGATGTCATTGATTAATTATTTACATCCTGTACAGTGATTTTGGATATTTTTTTTAGTAGCTGTTACATATATAATGTTTTAATGGTTGAAGTTGGTTGTATGGTTTGATAGAGGATATGCGTTATCAAATGAATTTAGGGTTTGATACGTTTCTTGCATCTGCAAAGGCAATGCATCCACAAACGCAGGTCGGCAACATCTGCGGAAATAAAAATTTGTTTGCAACTCAAATTTAATTTGGTTTTTGCATTCAAAAAATATGTTCAGGAAACTACTTATTTTGCAGAAGAAGCTAAGAAGAAAGAGAAAAGGATGGCGAATGAGGAAGAATACGAGAAGGTAGTGCTTGTGTGTAATACTGAAAGAAGAATCAGGATGATTCATTGATTGAAGCAAGGTCAGTTGAGGAGGCAATTGCAAAGATTTCGATTGCAGAAGGAAGTTTGCCACCCGACCGTCATCCTGAAAGAAGACTTAAGACTTCTTTTAAGGTATGGATTGTTATAACTGGTCTTCTAATTAACTGTTGGGTTTGAACTTTTTATTTGAATATTACTTGCATGTATGCAAACAAGTTTGACAACTTACTTGAATTAAAAATGTTAAAAGACGACTGCCATGGCTACTAGTTCATTAGTTTGCTTGACGACCCATACAGTGTAAACTGGTTAGGAAGATGTGGGAAAATTGGGACTTTTGAGTATTCCCCTTCTTCATCAATCCATTCAGGATACAGATCTTCCCAGGTAACATTTTTCTCCGCATTTTTTAAGCTTATGATTGATGTGTCTGCATGTGGATAATTGTTTTTCCAGTACTTAACCTCAGTGGTATTGAAATTTAGTAGTCCAGTATTTAGCTTTCCCTTTTTACCATTGAGTACAATTTCCATAAGTTTTGATATTTGAGTCCAGTTTACATTGATATGTGATATATATCATGAATCTGTTACCGGTTTGTGCTCTGTTTGATGAACTTCTTCTTTGAGCCTGCATTTTATTGGTATATTATAGGATCTGAATTGCCTGAGCTAGTTAAATGAATTGAAAGGATATGAATGTACAAAAAAAGTACTTATTTTTGGTATATTTTAGGGAAGAGCAATCTGATCATGTGTTAATACTACAGAGGTTTAGCAATATATCTTACCTTATACTTGATTGTGAGACATGGTTGGTACGAACAATTGGTGAAAAGAGAAATGTAAGAAATGTTCCAAAGACGATGATGATAAGAACTAGTTTTAATGAACTGAATTTGCTGCTTGATTTTTTTCCTGGAATTTTTTCGTTAGTCTCTCTTTGTCTTTGGTTGCCTTTTTTTCTTGCTTCATCCCTGAAAAATCAAATATCATTACACATCATCTTTTTGTCAAAGAAGAATTCTATTAATTCATTAAACAAAATTGATAAACAGGCAAGTTATGCCTTCATTGTTTAAGAAATAACATTTTTAAGTCTTTGCTAATTTTGTAAATCACCAAATGGGAAAATAAAAGGTGATATAAAATATTTCCTTAAATATGACAAACTAAGGAAGAATATGTTGGTGATCATTTATACGATATACACTCTCCTAATCATTAAAACTTACTACTTAATAGCACACGAGATCTTTTATAGGGATAAAGAGAACAAATTCTGTTTGTTTCCATATATAACTTGCAAGAAAATGATCATATAACAACTATATATGTTAGTTATGTCTGCAAAATACAGGGAAACTAAAACGTAATTATAAGGCAAAACAAAATTGTGAAATTCAAGAACTTACCAGCCAAAATTAAATCGATGTCTAGTCTCCATTGAATAAACAAACTTTTTAAACAAACTTTTTTTTAAACAAACATATTTTAAGATCAAAACATGTTCAGGTTACATAACATATTTTAAGTAAACAAACATATTTTAAACAAATTAGATCGATGTCTAGTCTGCAAAATATGTTCAGGTTACATAAAATATTTTAAACAAACTTTTTTTCCTTGATAAAAAAATAATAATAATAAGAAAAAAAGATCAAACTAGTATTCCCGATACTATGCCAGAGCAGTTTTACTGAAATTATCAATAACATAAATATGAAGCTAAATTTAGATAAATTTATTGATTGATTTTACAAAATTGAAAATGTTTTTTCTGCAATGAAAATTATCTAAGATTTCACTACATAATCCATTAGAAGGTAAAATCATTACTAGCAGGCAGTCACCATCAATAGTCTTCATCACTGTATTTGTCTATATCGATGTGCTCAATAATATTATAGATGTTAAGAGGTTTTAACTATCCAACAAAAGATGGCACTGCGGTAAGAATTATCATGTATATGTTAAATCCTTTATATTTACTTTAGGCTATATCATGTTAGGTTCACTATGATTTGAGATACAGGTTCGAGATTATATTCATGTAATGGACTTAGATGACGGTCATATTGCAGCACTTAGAAAGATTTTCACTGCCGAAGATATTGGTATCTAACTCTCTTCTAGATATTGAATTTGAAGTTTATAAAATTAAATATGTTTTGACAATTTGCTATAACGTTCCAGGTTGCATTGCCTATAACCTGGGAACTGGATGTAGTACCTCTGTTTTTGAAATGGTTGCTGCATTTGAAAAAGCAGCTGGCAAAGTGAGTTCATTATAAGTTAAAAGTATATAAATATTTTCGTAATTCACAACAATGTTCGTACTTTAATACTACTGCAGAAAATACCAATCAAGTTGTGTCCAAGGAGGCCAGGTGATGCTACTTCTGTTTATGCTTCTATTGACAAAGCTCTTAAAGAACTTGGCTGGAAGTAAGTTTCAAATTTATATTATTTGATATATTTCTGTTACATATCGTAATTTAAATAATAAGTTTTATAATACCATCGTTATAATCATAGAGCAAAGTATGGAATAGAGGAGATGTGCAGAGATCAATGGAAATGGGCAAGCAAAAATCCATTTGGTTACAAGTCCAAACCTTGAAAGTAACCAGTTTCTGGAACTTAAAGTTTAATTTTAATTCAAATAAGCGTGCATATGCTTCCTAAGAATCCGGTATTTTGCTTTCATTTACATTATTTTTTTAATTTTACAATTGTTGATCCACTGTTACATTGCTGTGTTCTTTTTACTACTACATTGCCATTTTCTATTTCACTGTCAAACACCACTACATTGCTGTGGTGTGGAGTAATATTCATTTAACAGAATTTGCTTAAATTTATCATCATTTGGACTAATAATAATTTTTCCTTCATAGAAAAATAGTCCTTCAATTTTTTTGAACTTTGTGGCATCAAATTTCCCAAAATGTAACTTCAGATCCATTTCCTGAAAATAAGAATCCGATAGTACTCTTAGTTTAACTTCTTCAATCCAGTCACAATGTGCTAAAGAAATAGCATGAATCTCCAATGTAGGAAAAAAGTCGGTCTCCAATGTTAAGATATCAAAATTATCTCTTCTAGATAAGCAATCAGCCACTGTATTTTCATTGCTAGATTTATATTCAATGGTGTAATCAAATCCATGCAACTTAGCAAGCCACTTACTTTGAATTCCTGAATGAAGTCTTTGCTCTAATAGATATTTGAGGCTTTTATGATCTGTTTTTATGATAAATTTCCTTCCAAGCAAATATTGAGCTCATTTTTTAAATGCTAGCATAAGAGCCAGTAATTCTTTTTCGTAGGTTGATAAATGAATGCTTTTACCCTTTAACGCATGACTAATATAGGCAATTGGTCTATTATTTTGAAGCAACACAGCCCCTATGCCACCCCCAGATGCATCACATTCAACAATAAAGTCTTGAGAGAAATCTGGCATAGCAAGGTGGAGAGATTAAGCAATGTTTCAATGTATCAAATGCTACCTGAGCTTCATCGGTCCAAGAGAATGCATTCTTTTTTAACAAATTGGTAAGTGATTTAGCAATGACTCCATAATTTTTCACAAATCTTCTGTAATAGTTTATTTCAAACATAAGTGGAACTAAACATCCATTCAATTACCCAACTTTCGCCAAGTTATAAAAATACAAATTACAAAGAAAAATGTAAACAATAAAGTATGAGCTTAATAAAGTATGAGCTTGCTTTAACCGACTCTCTTCATCATTATGGGTTATTTTTGTATGGTTATACGTACAAAAGAAACATTTATTCAGATATGGTCGGTGTCATGTAGCTAAAATAGATTGCTGCAATTTTTGTTCTGTTGAGTTAACAATGATAAAAATCAAACCTTGGTCTAAAAACAAAGCTATCATACTTCAGTTCAAGTACAATATGATGGCTTGTACAGAATAATATGAATAGTTCTGGTTATAGTATTGAAAACAACACTTAGTTTTTGGGCAGAGAGAAGGAAAAATAAAAATGTGCTTATTTGAGCAAAAGGAGAGATTTATATACAGTAGAAGTAATGATCACTGTCTAGTGGTTGGTAATCAACAATATAGCGATTACTAGCACTGATGTTGCTACTAGAAGAGTTTTTTTATTGTGAGTTTCGAGATATTTACATTTACATTTTTTTAAAGCTGCTCTCCTCTCCAACATTCAACTCCATACCATACAATTGCCTGCACACATATAACTTGCACTTCATTAAACTACTCATACATATCAACTCCACCCACTGAAAACTGCCCATGCTCACCCCACTCCTCGATGCACTTTCATGTCAACACACTACCACTACCATATCTTCACATCCCTGCATATAATAGCACTCTATTCACAGCATTCTGTGCATTTTTCTCTGCACATATGAAGTAGACAGTGGTTTAAGAAGTTTGCACTGTAGTTTTTGAAGATGTGGGGGTATTGATGATTATGGAGTGGATTTCAGTTGGAGGAAGGTGATGTGGCAAGTGAATTAGCAAGCAGGGGGAGTTTTGGCAGGTGGCAGTGACTGTAAGCAGCAAGGGCAGAGGAGTAATGAAGTTGAAAGGTGATAATGCACAGAAAGGTAACTAGGAAGGGTATACGAAGGCACTGTTGTGAAGGCACAGAAAGGTAGAAAGGTAGCAGAGATATGAAGGCACTGTTGTGAAGGAGGGGTAGTATGATGATGGCAGTATGGGTTTGTCAGGCAATTCAGGTGATGGTTGGTTAATTGTTCAGAGGTAGTGATGGAATGATGAAGTATGTTCTGGTATGTGAATGGATATTTGGTGGAGATGATGCAAGTATTGGTGAAGGAAGAGGGGTTATAGTTTGATATGCAAGAGGAACCAGTAGCTGTAGAAATGAAGTGGATGTCGAATGAAATTGTTGTGACTAGGTTGAATGGAATAGTATACAGTGAAGTGCAGTGAATGAAGGCAGTGTAGTGTTGTAGGGTTGTAGAAGTAATGGTAGGGGATGATGTGATATGAAGTGCACAAGTGCACAGCTGCAGTTTGTTGTAGAAGTTGTACTATGTTGTTGTAGAGGGGAGGAAATAAGGCAGCAAGCAATTGAAAAATGCACTGTGATGCAATGTTGCATGGGATGTTTGATGTAACAGTTTAATGGTGATGGTGAAAATGAAGCAGTTAGATGGGCGAATGTTGTTGATAGGCAGTTGATAGTTTGTAACTAAAGGGTCAGAGAATGGTTTGAATGACAGAGGGGAAGTGGTGGGTAGAAGTTTAGGAATGGTGATGTACAGGTATGAACTGATATGCACAATTTTGAGGATGGGCAGTGGGGTGTTTTGTTTTTGGTTTGATAGGTTTGATTTTGTTGGGAAGATAGGTTTGATTTTGTTGTGGCTGACTTGATGACAGTGGCAGTGGCAGGGAAGAAGTGGTCTGGAAGATGGTCGCAAGCAGTTGAATTTGGTAGTGAAGTCATATGGTTGTAGTGCAGCGGTAGTATGTATGTAGGTGATGCAACAGTAGAATTGGTAGGCAGTTTTTCTGCTATGGTTTGTGAGCAGTAAGTGGTTGACAGGGAGGAGGTTGTGTGTTTGTGTTTGTGTTTGTGACAATTGATGGTGGTATGTTGTATTGGTAAGTGAGGAGTGTAAGCTGGTGAATGAATTGTATGGTAAGTTAATGAGTGTGGAATGGCTGTGGCAGGGTTAACAGGCAGAACAATAAGAAATAGTGAAATAGGAGAGAATAAGAGGCTTGTATGAAATGTACACTTGTAAATGGACACTTGTAAATATATGTAAAATAATCGAAATAAAAATTTTGTAATTTTTTGTGTATGTTTTTTTCTTTTATATATATATATATATACAGTTTATTTGAGTACTGTAATAATGGTTTCTGAGGGATTAGTTTGCATCGGTTGTTATAAAAAACCGATGCAATAGAGGGATTAGTTTGCATCGGTTTTCAGCAACAACCAATGCAACAAGTTCCTTTGTTGCATCGGTTTTCATTACAACCGATGCAACATGGGGGCTGTGTTCAAGCAACCAACCATGATATTTTGCATCAGTTGTTACTAACAACCGATGCAAAAAGGATCTTTTTGCATCGGTTTCAGAACTGATGCAAAAGTATTAAGCCTGTTGCATCGGTTGCATATACATCGGTTGTTGAACTGATGCAAAAGGGGGGTAAACAACCGATGCAAATGGCATGTTTTGTAGTAGTGCTTATCTCTGTTATCTCTGCCTCGTCCTGTGCTTCTTATAACTGACCTGAGAAGACCTTGCCTGTAAATTAATTAATGAATTTTTGATAAGTTATGCGTAATATTAAATAAAATTTATAAATTAGTTAATGTATTAGTTTAATTCGATAAAATTATCTCCTGACTATTATAACAACAATGTCTGTTCCACGTTGGCCTATTGGTTACAACGTCAAAAATCATATCCTCCTGAGGAGTCAGCTCATCTCGGCCAGTTCGCTTAAGCACTCTCACTTTCACCTTTCCAAACTTACAAAGGTCATGATCCCGCGAGTGTGAGCTAACTCCAAAAACTCATCCTCGGTTCGGATTGCAGGCTGCAACGGGCTGCGATTTGAAAAGAATTATGCCAAAAATGAATAATCAACTTATAATTTATATAATGTGAAATAAGATAAATAAATTATAAAATGTTTGCCATGATGGCTCTGGATTTTGTATTTGATCAAGTATATGATGTTAAGCCATCCTCGTTAGTGTGCTCAATGACGTGGGTGCGAGTGAAGACTTCCAAATATGAGATGGGACAACCTCGCTCATGCTCCTCAAATTACGCACACAAACACATCTTTGTGTGTGTGTGCGCACATATGTATGTGTGATTAAACAATGTTATAAGTATTTTATAATCGCAATTTATAAATTTATCAGCTCCTTCTGGTATTGTTGAAAGAATTTTGAACCATCGCGGTGTGTAATAGGATTTTTACTTCTGTTTGTCGCGCTCCACCAAGCTCCTCCCTGTAAATTTAACATAAAAGTTATAGTTACCATTTGTAACTACATAAATATATGATTGACAAATTTAATGCAATTACTATACGAACTTCTAACAAATTGTAATAAATATATTAAACTAGAAAACTTAGTATCACGGCGGGTTTTTACCAGTGTTCTACAAATGCGGCATAAACATCGCTACTCATCCAATCAGGGTTTTTTCTTTTTTTATCTCTGAGGGGATGTCTCTGTAATTGTTCCTCATCTTCTTGTTCCAATAGTTCCTAACCAACTATAAATTTGTCTCCTCATCTATTTTAGCTTCAGCATACACATTGAAATTAAAATGAATCATAAACAGTATATTAGTTTAGACAAAGTTTATTTTCAAAGATCAAATATATAATTTTCAAACGAATTATAAATTTATACTTACCAATAGATCATTTCATATAGCTATATTGACATGAGATGGGATTGCATCCCACACTAGCCAACTAGCCATCATCCTACTTATGTAGGACCTCTTTGAGATAGATAGGATGAGGTCAGAAGGTTGCAGCTGAAAATGTCCTGTATTAATTTGGATATAGACATTTAATAAGTCACAAATAATATAGAATGCGCTAAATATTAATAATGTTGCAATAAATTTGGTACTTACCCACCAGATTTTGGAAACAAAGAATCTCTGAGTTGTCCAGGATCAACATGCAAGCCACTAGCACTAGCCTCATCAGCAGCGGGAAAGCCAGCAGAATGAGAAGGTCTCCTACGAGACATAATATATATCTTCCATAAACACATCATTTCATATAATGAAAATAGTGTCCTTTTATTATTATAAAATATGTCTTATTAATAATCACATAAAACTTCTACTAAAACTACAGAAATAGAACAGCTCACGTAAATACGTAGAATTAATGAAACAGAATAATACCTAGCTCACAACATACTCATTACCATCAATAAGAACGAAAACTTATAGTGTATATTATACAAGTGATACAAATATCCTTCATATATACATTACATTATCAGTAATTAACAATCAGTCTTCATCGTTTTCTGATTCAGACTAGGTCTCGTACTCTATATCATTTCTCCCTGTACTCTCAAATGCTTTTATTAAAATATTTGATTCATCGTTCAAAGGTCTTAAATTAGCATGATCATCAGTTATTATTATTTCATTATATGGCCTAAGATATGCTTGATAAGTTGCTTCGTCTGGAATATGATTTCCGTTAAATGTAAATTTTGCCTTTGTTTTAAAAATAGTCGATCAATCTGCTTTACCTCTTTTTAAGGATGGATAAAAAGAAAAATAAACTTGAAATGATTGTTTGGCTAATACGAAAAGGTCATACTTATAGTAATGCGAGTTATGCTTTATTTCAATCAGCTTATAATCTTTGTGTACATTGATTCCAGAGCCACAAACATTGTTCAAGTAATTGAATTACAATAAAAAAATCTTTTTTGCAGGTCGTTTAAAATATGCCAATTGTAAAACTTGGGCTAAAACGCCGTAACTTTTTTTACATATTCATCTGGATCATCACTGTCTTTGACAAATACACCATTGTTGTAAGTTAATTTTTCAGCACCATATTCCTTGTGTTGAATTTAAATCCATTGGCCAAAAATATTGGATAAGCCTTGACATTTCATTTAGGTCATATTGCAAGACGTTTCAATCCTTTATCACTGACACAATTTCTTAGATCATAAACATAGTTCGATAACTAATTAGCAAATCTTTACTAAGATCGCCACATGGATGTTGTGATCGTAAATACTGTAAATATATATAATCCATTGCATTATAATCTATAAGTGTAACTGAAATAAATATGAATTTGGAAATTCATATATTGAGTTATTATTTAATATTACCTAATAAAAGATGCAACTTTGGTACAATTAAGTAGAACATATGTGTGTGCTATATTGTAATTTCTATCATCTAACCTTAGTTCCACACATTTTCTAGCAGGTCGGGCACGTGGTTTAAAAATAGATAACAATTCTTAAGAAGAATTATGTTCAATGGCTTCATCATTATGAGGAACACTTACAAACAACAAATTTATATAGTCACTGAAATAATAAGAGAAAAGGAATGAAGGATTTTCTTCAACATATGATTTGCATATCGAACCTTCAACTCGTGCTTTTTTGTCGAACGTTTTTCTTCAGAAGATTCAAGTATCTATTACAAATTTAAATTAATTTAAATTTAGTTATGTAAATTTAAATTTGAAATTATAATTAATATTATGGATAGTCAGTATTACCTCTCAAATGGATACATCAATCCATATTGGACAGGACCTTGAAGAAGTGCTTTGAATGGAAGATGAACAGGTAAATGCTTCATTATATTAAAGAATTTTGAAAGAAATATTTTCTTATGTTTGCAGAGCAGTATAGGAATCCTCTTCAAATTTACATATACGCTCGACTTTTAATGTAGTTGAACAAATTTTTTATAAAATAAACTTAATTATGTTATAACATTCCATACTTTTTGCAGACAAAAGTTCTTTGAAAATTACTGGTAAGATCTTTTCCATCATGACATAGCAAACATGACTTTTTATTTTACTTAGTTTACTTTTTTTAAAGTCCACACATGTACGGAGATTAGAAGAAATCCCATCAAGACTTCTTTGTCTTTCCACCCACTTTAACACAAGTTTTAATAATTTACTTTCTAGCTCATCACATGTTTTGGGTTTTTTTATTGTCATTAGGCTTCATATGAAGTTTGAGACGTTTACATAATTCTGCTATAACACATCTTGAATTCAGATCGTCCTTAGCTATCCCCTTAACATTCAAAATTGTATTAAACACATTATCAAACACGTTAATTTTATTGTGCATCACGTCAATATTATATCGAAGTATGAGATATTTCCAATAAAGTAACTCTCAAAATATACCTTGTTTGCACCATTTATGAATTATCGATTAACTTGTAATTTCAGTTTGTACACCAGTTTCATGTATATTTAGATGTTCGTTAACAAGTTCATATATTTCTTGGCCTGAAAAAATTGTTGGTTGTCATCTAGTCTTTACTTTGTTAGCTAAATTTTTTTTTTATTTCTTCGAAAAGTATGATTAACATGGAGAAAACACCATTGGCAATCAAGCCATGTAATTTTCCTTCCATTCAGTAATAAAAATGCTCGTATTTCTTCCATGCAATAAAGACAAGGTAGAAGACCAACAATACTCCAACATAATCCTACCTCAAAGCATTGCATAAGCCGAAAAATCATCAATAGTTCATAACAAAGATGCAAACATACGAAAATTCGTTCTAGGAATGTCGTATGTATCAGTCCATTCATATCATAATGTTTTCAACTCTTCATTCAATGGCTATAAATAAACTTTGATTTCTTGTGTTGGATCGTCAGGACCAGGGACAACAATAGTGAAAAATATATATGGAATTTTCACACATCCGTAGATGCAAATTACAAGGTGGAACAATAATAAGCAAGATGAATATTGTAACGACCTAGAAATTCTAACGATTTAAATAACGTAATTAACTAAATTTTTCATGAAATTAAACAATAAAATTTTTACAATGAAAATTTGATATTTGGAATATGTCCATTTAAATGTAGCAAGTGTCAGATTTTCATTAGAAAATAAGTAGTTTTGTTTGGTTTGAAATTTCAGTTTGAAATAAGTAAAATTTGATGGAAATAAAATATTTTTGAAATCTGAATATTTTTATATAATGAAAATGTAAAACATTTTCTGGGTGAGATGTCATATTTCGTTTTGTCAAATTCGGACTGCTCTAGCCCAATAATATTATTTTCAGCGTTTTAGCGGCATTTTCGAAAACGAATATCGAGTTTTGATAGGATGCGTATCACTCATATCTGTGTACCATTCTGTTCATATTGTCGTGCTGATCTCCGCAGTATATTTATTTGTGCATTTCGATGTCCGGTACGTGGAAAAATCTACGTAAAGATTAGCCGTATTGGTTATGCATTTGGGCCATTTGGGATTTCTATGTCCTTTCGTTTGTCTCTGGCAACGCTAATAGCCACCGGTCTTTATTATTTTTAGAATTTAAGACGAGACTTTTTCTTTTCCCTGGTTTCAATATATTATTCTTTGGTTCGTGCTGTTTCAATTTCTCTGCCTTTTTACTTCTGATCTGCTCTTGCTTTGAGGAAAAAAAACATAATAAGATTTCTTATATAATTGTTGAGAGCTTGCTCATTCTCCTTTCGCCGAACTCAAATCCACGCTTCTCTACGCCTTCTTCAAACCTCGACCATCCACCTCACCTTCATCTGCTTATTGCTCTACCACCCTCCAACAACTTCCAGCAACGCTATCACCGAAGCCGAAGCGGACTACCACCGAGTCCATCCTCTCCCTGAACTCGACCGACCCTTCTACACCTCTCACCGAACCTCGCCTTCCCTCTAACCTCTGCCTCTAACTTACGGCTGCCCCCCTTCTTCCCTCTCCTCCGCCTTACTGCACCTACAACTGGCCATCGGAAGGCGCAACACAGCCCACGGCCAAACGACCATCCCACAACAACCTCATCGACTCCTGCAACCTCCAATAACCGGGAACCCACTGTCACTGCTTGAACCATACCGACCCGCCTTTCCCACACTTCCAGTCAACCTTGCCTTCTATTACCTTTTGATATGCACGTAATTGTGCATATATTTACATCCATATTTTATCTCTTTTTATTTAAATAATCATCATATTTGGGCATTTTAACATGTTTAAAACCAAAATTCAATTATTTCCAACCATCATATTTTCATCTTCCTCCAGGGGAAAAACGGTCATTTTGTGCATGTGGCAATATAATAATTTTTACTTGGACATTTTTTGATAATTTTTATAGGAATTTGGATGCATATGGAAGAGGCTTATATGAAGATATATGCATGCACAAATGAATACAAAGGAAAGAAGAGGGAAATAATTCAGGTCATGAACATGGAGGACCCCACCCACTTACCTAAATGTACAATTTGGAGCTAATGGACAACTAAGTGGAGGTTAAAGCTTCATGCAAAACAAATGATGGATTAATTAGTGGTTAATGGTTACTTGTTGGCCACACTTCCTAAAGGGCATTTTAGGTAGCCCCCTAAAAATAGAATTAGGGTTTTATGCATGTATATATAGCCCTCTTATGTATATGAAACTATCATCTACTCTTTCATTTTACTTAGGAAATTAAGAAATCAAAGTGTAAGCTCAATGTTTTATGAAATAATAATGGCTTCCAAGCCTCTTTCTTCTCTCTTTTCTACATGCTCTTCTTTGTTTTATTGTTAATGTTTATTTATATGCACTCTTGCTCCTTATGTTCATAGCTTAGATTTACATTTATGCAAGTAGTTATTAGCTACTCTCTTTTGCTTTCTTTGCTTATTTTCTATTTTCTTTTCTTTAATGTTGAAACTTACTTGTGTTGCTTCAATGCCACAAATGAGTAGCTAAACTCCTTCAATTTAGGAGCGATGAAGCTCTCTAATTTTATGTAATTTCAATATTTTATGATTTATGATCTCATTTGGTTTATGCTTCATGAAGTGGATTTTGATGCAAGTTTATACAAGTGAGTTTGATAGCTTATATTGCTTATGCAAATGAGCTATTCTTATTCAACATAAACACAAGTTGCATCATAATTTGCTAATCCATTTTCTAATTAAAGTAAAAATGAAATTTGATGATCTATATTACTAGATACAATAGTAAATAGATCATGCTTAAAATAGCTTTTGCTTTTGCTTCATTTTCATGAGAATTATAAGTGAGTATTTGTTGCATTATAGTTTGATGGTTTGAGTTATGTTAATTAATAGCATAAACAAACCATGCTTATGATAAATACAACAATATTTCACTTAAATCAAAGTTAGAGATCATAAATCTTTTGTTGTTGATTTACAAAAAATGAGAGTTGATTTGCCTCTAAATTGTTCTCTAGTTCAATAGTTTACTAATCACATTTCAATTCTAGTTTGGCTTCATTTTAGTTCTATCCAACAATTTCACTCGACTTTGGTTGAATTTGATTGAATAGAAGTTTAAAATCATCAATTCCCTGTGGAACGACCCGTAATCGCCATGTGCTACATTCGTACACCGTGCGCTTGCGGTTATTTTTTAATTTCAATTCGTTCGACGGTTTTCTAAACCTATAGAATTTCCATCGACGAACAAGTTTTTGGCGCCGTTGTCGGGGAATTGATGCCAAGCCTGTTCGTGATGCGCAACGGAGGCTTAATCCAAAAATGAAAGATGCGGTGCGTGATGAAATTCTTAAACTTCTCGACAGCGGAATCATTTACCCAATCTCCGATAGTTCATGGGTTAGCCCAATTCACGTTGTACCGAAAAAGTCCGGGCTAACCGTTGTCAAGAACGATTCAAACGAGCTTATTCCAACTCATACTCAAACGGGTTGGCGTGTTTGCATTGACTATCGAAAACTAAATGCCGCAACACGTAAAGATCACTTTCCTCTTCCTTTCATTGACCAAATGCTTGAATGTTTAGCCGGCCATGAATTTTACTGCTTCCTTGATGGTTATTCTGGCTATAACCAAATTCCAATTGCTCCCGAAGATCAAGAGAAAACGATTTTCACATGTCCATTCAGTACTTTTGCTTATCGACGTATGCCATTCGGACTATGTAACGCCCCTGCGACTTTCCAACGATGCATGGTTGACATCTTTTCCGACATGATTGAACGCTTTCTAGAAGTTTTTATGGACGATTTCTCTATCTTTGGCGATTCTTTTTCCCAATGTCTACATCACCTTGAGTTGGTTCTGAATCGATGTAAAGAAAAACATTTGACTTTGAATTGGGAAAAATGCCACTTTATGGTCAAACAAGGCATAGTCCTTGGACATATCATCTCAAATAAAGGCATTGAGTTAGACAAAGCAAAAATTGATGTCATTGCAAATCTACCCATTCCCAAATCTATTAAGGACATTCGATCATTTCTAAGGCACGCTGGCTTTTACCGTCGTTTTGTGAAAGACTTTAGCAAAATCGCCCATCCTTTGACAACCCTTCTTGGAAAAGACGTTCCTTTTAATTTTAACTCTGATTGGATCTCTTCTTTTGAACGTCTTAAGAGCGAACTCATTTCTGCCCCAATCATTTGCGCACCCAATTGGGATCTTCCTTTCGAAATAATGTGTGATGCTTCAAACTTTGCCGTTGGTGCTGTCTTGGGACAACGCATCAACAAGATCCTTCATGTCATTTACTACGCGAGTATGACCTTGAGTGACGCTCAACTCAACTACACAACAACCCAAAAAAAAAACTTCTAGCTGTCGTTTTTGCGCTTGAAAAGTTTCGACCTTACTTGATAGGTTCACACGTTACGGTCTACACTGACCATTCTGCGCTTCGATATCTCTTCGCTAAAAAGGATGCTAAATCCCGTTTGATTCGTTAGATCCTTTTACTTCAAGAATTTGACCTTACAATCAAAGACAAAAAAGGATCTGATAATGTCATAGCCGATCACTTATCTCGTCTTTCGAATGCACCATCTTCTTTGTCAATCAATGAAAACTTCCCCGATGAACAACTTCTTTCAATTTCGATCGATCCATGGTACGCTGATATAGTGAACTACTTAGTCACTAAACAAACTCCCTCATCTTGGTCCAAACAGGACAAATGCAAATTTACGTCCCAGGTGAAATACTTCTATTGGGACGATCCATACTTGTTCAAATATTGTCTTGTCCAAATCATCCGACGTTGCATTCCGGATAATGAAATAAGGAGTGTTCTTTCGTTTTGCCACGATCAAGCGTGCGGTGGACATTTCGATCCTCGAAAAACTGTGGAAAAGGTGCTTCAGTGTGGTTTCTATTGGCCTTCTCTTTTCAAAGACTCATTCGAATTTTGTAAAACTTGTGATCGATGTCAAATGCTTGGACGAATTTCTCGACGAGATATGATGCCTCTAAACCCCATTCTTACGATCGAAATCTTTGATGTTTGGGGTATTGACTTTATGGGACCTTTTCCAAATTCTTTTGGAAACTTGTATATCCTTCTCGCTGTCGATTAAGTTTCAAAATGGGTCAAAGCCGTTCCTTGCAAAACCAATGACCATAGAATTGTTGTGAAATTTCTCAAAGAGAACATCTTTTCGAGGTTCGGCACACCTCGCACAATAATCAATGATAACAGAACCCATTTTTGCAAGCGTTCTTTTGAAACTTTAATAAAAAAAATACTCGATAACCCACAAGCTATCCACTCCGTATCATCCTCAGACTTGTGGCCAAGTTGAAGTTTCAAATCGACAAATAAAACAAATCTGGAGAAAACTGTCAATAAAAATCGAAAAGATTGGTCTCCGAAATTGACCGACACGCTTTGGGCTTACCGTACTGCTTTTAAAACTAACCTTGGGATGTCCCCATTTCGTTTAGTTTACGGTAAAGCTTGCCATTTACCCGTTGAAATTGAACACAAAGCGTTGTGAGCAATAAAAAACTTAAACTTGGATCATGAAAAAGCTGGCAAAAATCGAAAACTACAACTCAACGAACTAGAAGAACTTAGGAATGACGAGTATGAAAACGAGAAAATTTACAAATAAAGAACCAAAGTTTTTCATGACAAGTCAATCCTAAGGAAAAAGTTTTCGCCTAACCAGTAAGTTCTTTTATGACTCGAGACTTCATTTATTCCCTGGGAAACTTAAATCAAGATGGACTGGACCATTTGTTGTATGAGCTGTTTTTCCACATGGTGCCACAGAAATAGAAAACCCAAAGGTTGGATCGATTTTCAAAATCAACGGTCATCGGTTAAAACCCTTCTTGGAAATTCCCGGTAACTAAGAGGAGGAGCTCATGATCCTTTATGAGACAAGCTATGTCTAGTAAGAATGTTAACCACATTTTGTAAATATGTACATAATTTTCCCCGTTACACTCATTATATCATGCATCGACTGTAGGGACACAGTCAAAATTAAGTGTGTGGGGGGGTCATTTTCATTTTCTTTAGTTTTTCATGGCATTTTTGAATTTTCATTTTCTTCAAAAAAAAAATATCAGAACTCCTAAATCTCAAAAACATTTCTTTTTACCATTTTGATTTATTTTTGAAGAAACACTATGGGATAAGTATAAGTTTTGGTTAATAAATTGAAATTTTTGAAAATTTATTTGCCTTAACAAAAATAAAAATGAAGTTTGATTACAAATAACAATGGTTTTACTAGTATATAGGAAGGTTCATCTATGTTAATTATGAAGGATGGTCTAATTGAAAAATCTTTGTTTAAAAAGTGGTAAATTTAAAGTAAGGATATAACATTTTTGTCTTCTAAGTTAAATGGTGCTAAGATGGTTTTGCAAAACTCTCTCTCTCTTAAAAAAAATATATAAAAATACAAAATAATAACATCTAAAGTATTCACTCTCATTTAAAAGTCCTCACGGTTATGCATGGGTGAACTACTTGGAATCTTTGATTATGTGCTTTCATACTCATTTAAAAGTCCTCACGGTTATGTATGTATGGAACACATACACAAAAAAACTGACTTAATAAAAACCACCTACGGTCGATAGGTGTATGCACGAAAGTGTGTGCACTCGCCATGCTCTGTACTCCCCTCATATAAGCCCGAAAGGAAGTGCATGGGTGGTATATCTGGCCTCAGCTTACCTGAGCTAGGTGTGTAATTTTTCTTGCAAATAATGAAAGAGCAAGCAATTGAAATCCTAGCACTATTTTAACTTGTTATTGAAAAGAAATGAAAATACCACTTTAATAAACTTTGATAATCAACTAAGGATCCATTTCATAATTACATTGTGTTATCAACCGAAACAACTAGCCAAACTATGGTCTATCTGTTATGACAACTTGATTTTTATTGGAAATTTTGACGAGTAAAATTTTCAAGACAATGACCAAAACTTGTATTTAACTTATTCGTAAATAAATCCTTCATTTGTAAATATTTTCAAAAACTCGCATTCATCTCTTTGTAAATAAATCTTGCATTTTGTAAATATTTTCATCCTGCATTTGGATTTTGTGGGTAGTATCCGCTGAAAACCCTCACGAGACAACACTCGTCCTACTGGGGACACCCAGAGGTTTAACGGCTTGTTGCATACGCTCAATGCAATCGTGCTCCCTACGAAAACAGATTTATCTTAGTTTTCCTTTATTCGAGGATGAATAAAAAGATAAGTGTGGGGGTATTTGATATGCACGTAATTATGCATATATTTACATCCATATTTTATCTCTTTTTATTTAAATAATCATCATATTTGGGCATTTTAACATGTTTAAAACCAAAATTCAATTATTTCCAACCATCATATTTTCATCTTCCTTCAGGGGCAAAACGGTCATTTTGTGCATGTGTCAATATAAGAATTTTTACTTGGATATTTTTTGATAATTTTTATAGGAATTTGGATGCATATGGAAGAGGCTTATATGAAGATATATGCATGCACAAATGAATACAAAGGAAAGAAGAGGGAAATAATTCAAGCCATGAACATGGAGGACCCCACCCACTTACCTAAAAGTACAATTTGGAGCTAATGGACAACTAAGTGGAGGTTAAAGCTTCATGCAAAACAAATGATGGATTAATTAGTGGTTAATGGTTACTTGTTGGCCACACTTCCTAAAGGGCATTTTAGGTAGCCCCCTAAAAATAGAATTAGGGTTTTATGCATGTATATATAGCCCTCTTATGTATATGAAACTATCATCTACTCTTTCATTTTACTTAGGAAATTAAGCAATTAAAGTGTAAGCTCAATGTTTTATGAAATAATAATGGCTTTCAAGCCTCTTTCTTCTCTCTTTTCTACATGCTCTTCTTTGTTTTATTGTTAATGTTTATTTATATGCTCTCTTTCTCCTTATGTTCATAGTTGTAACAACCCGCATATTTATCGATTTTATATTTAAATATTTTATTTAAATATTTTATCAATACTCGGAATTTAGTCCAAAAAGCTACTTTTTGCATAAGGTCGAATTAGGGCTCGGGACCTCTCCCATTGAGTTTAAAATGCCGTTTGCGACCTTTTTGAGTATAAGCTTCGATATGTTTGGAAAAAGTTGATTTTTGCTACTTTTCACTTTGGGTTTGGGTTTGGGTTCAGCCCTATGTTTGGACTTATACTCAAAACTGAGCCACTCTTCCCCATTCACCCTCATTTTCTTTCTCTTTTCAGTTCTAAGGCAATAATGGTGGGAGAGATTGGAAATTAAAACTCCGAAACCCTAGTTTTCTCTTGCAAATCAACTCTTTCTCCAAACTAATAGAAGAACCCATTGGTAAGCTTCTCTTCTTCTTCTTCAACTTATTCTCTTACCAATTTCAGAAATTCCTAAACCTAATTTTGGGAATGTTCTTGTTTTGAGCATAGATTCAAGCTCATTTGGGTTGTGTTGAAGAGAGGTTGATTCTCCATTTGCTTTCAAGCTACTTCTTGTTTGATTTTGTAAAAAGGTGAGATTTTTATCTCACATCTATGCTTATATTTATCTTCGATTATTAGGTATAAATTCCTGACACTTATTCGTGTGCAATTGCTTTTGGTTTGGATTGATTTGGTGAATATTCCAATTTTTGGTGTTTTGGGTTCAATCCTTTAAAAATCATAACTTTGATGTTTGAACATGTGTTTGGTGATGCATCGAGGAACTTATAGGGCCGGTTAGTCGATAGGCATAAACCCTTAGCGTCGTTGCTCGTGCGAATGCAATTTGATCGAGTTTGCACCTCCTTTGAAATAGGGCAGGGAAGTGCTGGCAACAGGTTCGGCCGACCGAGCCCCTGGGCCGGTCGACCGACCTGCTATCCAGGCTCTTCCTGCCTCTGTTTGGAAGTGCCGAATACAGGCCTCGGCCGACCGAGCCCCTGGGCCGGTCGACCGACCTGGTGCCCCGGGCACTTCCAACCCCTGGATCGGTCAACCGACTCAGGGAGTCCGGTCGACCGACCTGCTGCATTTTTGCCTATTTCACCTAGTTGTTTGAATTTCCAACTTTAATCGATTCGTGTTGTTTCCTATGTGTTGTTGTCATTTGTTATGACTTTGATGACTCCTTTTTAAGGATTTTTGAATATCCATTTTGATGGATTCTTTATCGGTTTCGTTGGATTTTTATTAACATCTTCGTATGTGAATTTTAGTGATTGATTGTTCCTACAATCTTCTTTGTGTTTGTCACTTTAAAAATATAAAGGTTTTCTATACTAGTAGTAAATATCAAAACTCTTTCCTCAAACGATTTCAATACTATTTTGATACCAAATTCGTTTATAAAACCGTTTTCCAATCTATTAGTATATATAAACCTTTACCTCACTCATATGAGAAATCTAATTAAACGACTTAGTAAAACAAGTGGTATGAAACGCTTACGTTCACTTTGTCGGTTAATTCTTGGACTTGTTCGATTGAATCCCTTGTGACAATTTTATAGTGGAGATCTACAGTTTGTTCGTAAATATTTAAGTTAAGCAAGTGGTTATGGGACATGAAGCTAAACTCATATATTTACTAGCTTAGTGTAATTGACACTTCTCGTTGATCATAACGATCATCTTTGTGATTTAGACTAGCAATGTGCGATGTCTCTTTGTCTGCGAGGGAGACTAAACCCCGTTTTGTGGAGTTTCGACTCAAATTGGTGGGGTAGCAACCCATGGTCTTCGGGCCGTTTGTGGAGCTTCGGCTCAATTTGTGATGTTAGCAACCATGGAATTAGCGTTCCGTTTGTGATACACGTGTTGGCGAGCTTTATGCTCCCGTTTGTGATAGGCCTCCCCATCTTTTTGATTTATGGATTTCTTGAGATGATTTCTAGAATTTGTGTTTCACTAATTTTCGTGATTTCCATCGATAAGCTATATCGATATTTGTGTATTGGTGAATTTGTGCGTCATTGACTTTTGTGATTTATGGATTTCTTGAGATGAATTCTAGAATTTGTGTTTCACCAATTTTCATGATTTCCATCGATAAGCTATATCGATATTTGTGTATTGGTGAATTTGTGTGTCATTGACTTTTGTGATTGGCATTGATATAATATGTCATTTATTGTGGTTTGATGAACGAAATGAGGAGTATGACATTTCTTTGGTTCTTGTGTAGATTTGGTGATATTGATTAATCTCTCGTTGATTGTCAATTACTTATATATATCCTAGCTTGGCATTTTGATTATTATCTGTTTAGTCATATCTCTGATTCTATATCGTTTCATCTGATATTTATAGTTAGACTGATCCGTTTATTATTTTCTTATTAAATAATACTCGGGTCAGACCAAGGTGTTACAGGTGCTTCTGCTTGACTTCTCCCCTGGGATTGATTTCTCTGACTTTTGGAAAACTACTTAAATTAGTAGTTTATTTTATTATATACACTTGAGATATAGACTCATTGTTGTATTCTTTTGTATAGCACGTGTTGCTATTCTTTTGTATTATTGTGGATTTTTTTGACCACTACTCTGATATACACTTCCTGTGTTAATTATATATTCATATCTTCTTCCGCCTTCGTGATATGAATTATCTGTGACTGATTTATGTTATGTTTATTTCTGTATTTGTTTCTGAAGATATTATAGCCACTGTGTGGTAGCTTTGAGTTTGTGTCGGTATGTCGGATTTCCTCTTATTAAGGATTGCATGTTATACTATCTGACATATCAATGCTCGCACAAAGCAATTACACGGATGGTCGCTCCTCAACAGCCTTATTCTCCGTGCTAGTCGACAGCATTCACCGTAATGTTCTTGGCTAGCGTGGGTATAGAGGTGGGGCGTCACAATAGCTTAGATTTACATTTATGCAAGTAGTTAGTAGCTAATCTCTTTTGCTTTTTTTTCTTATTTTCTATTTTTTTTTCTTTGATGTTGAAACTTACTTGTGTTGCTTCAATGCCACAAATGAGTAGCTAAACACCTTCAATTTAGGGGTGATGAAGCTGTCTAATTTTATGTAATTTCAACATTTTATGATTTATGATCTCATTTGGTTTATGCTTCATGAAGTGGATTTTGATGCAAGTTTATACAAGTGAGTTTGATAGCTTATATTGCTTATGCAAATGAGCTATTCTTATTCAACATAAACACAAGTTGCATCATAATTTGCTAATCCATTTTTGATTGTGAAATTAAAGTGAAAATGAAATTTGATGATCTATATTACTAGATACAATAGTAAATAGATCATGCTTAAAATAGCTTTTGCTTTTGCTTTTGCTTCATTTTCATGAGAATTATAAGTGGGTATTTGTTGCATTATAGTTTGATGGTTTGAGTTATGTTAATTAATAGCATAAACAAACCATGCTTATGATAAATACAACAATATTTCACTTAAATCAAAGTTAGAGATCATAAATTGTTTGTTGTTGATTTACAAAAATATGAGAGTTGATTTGCCTCTAAATTGTTCTCTAGTTCAATAGTTTACTAATCACATTTCAATTCTAGTTTAGCTTCATTTTAGTTCTATCCAAAAATTTCACTCGACTTTGGTTTAATTTGATTGAATAGAAGTTTAAAATCATCGATTCCCTTTGGAACGACCCGTATTCGCCACGTGCTACATTCGTACACCGTGCGCTTGCGGTTATTTTTTAATTTCAATTCGTTCGACGGTTTTCTAAACCGATAGAATTTCCGTCGACGAACACCTTTCACTCCACGTGCCAACCCCTCAGCCTCTACCTTCCCACCCCTGATCGAAACCTATATATCCACTGTAGCAGACCTGAACTCCACGCCTTTCCACCTAGACGCACATATAAAACAAATATCCAACCCTCCTTCCTATGCCATGACATCAGCGCCAGCAACCCTTCGAGCAGTCCACCTTCCACCTGAGCTTCATCAACTGGCCGAGCAGCATCCTTTCCTGCAACATCCTCTTCCCTAACACTTCTCTATTATTATATGTATTTTGATTATTAAATATAATATAAAGGTTTTATTTTAATTTTAGTATGTGTTTTAAGAAATAATGATCTCGAAATATATATAGGTTTTATTTTAATATGCATTTTAAATTAAATATTGATTTTAAAATATAATATATAAAGGTTTATTTTAAATATGTGAGTAAATTTTAGATTTTTAAAAATTTATATATTTTGTTTCATCGAACTCGAGTCCACCTTTGTTTTCATCGAACTCGAGTCCAATCACCCTAATTTTATTTGGAATCTTCGCTTGGATCGGTAACGCTTGTAGAAACTTGTGATTTTGATTCGTAGCTTGTTGTGTCGTCTATTTTCTTTGGTCTCAAAAGATGAGTGATCACTCACGATTAATGTTCTTATGTTTAGTAAATTGAATTTACATGAAATGATGATTGAATATGCTATATATTTGAACTGTTTAGTAACTAAATAGTTAAATGATATGTTATTATTTAAATTGTTAATCTATGTTAATTGACATATAGCACCATTACATGTTGAATATATATTATATTTAAATTGTAAATTATGGTCCATGTTGTAATTTATATGTTATGCTATTTTATATTATTATTCTATTGTTCTTACTTTACAAGTTCCTTGATAGTTAGGAATTCCCTATGGGTTGAAATGATATATACCCGAATGATTTTATAGATTAGGAAAAATTGCTATGGGTTGAAATGATAAACCCAAGCGATTTTATTGATTTTGATTTTTGGGATTGCAGGTTGAAATGATATATATCCATAAATATTAAATTATTCCAGATTGAAATGATAAATATCAGTATTACTTGCCCAAAGGATAGAAAATTATATACGAACACCGCTGGTCTATTTTTAAATGATTTCCAAATTTTTGAAAAGGAGAAATATACGTGTATTGATTTTAAGAACATAATATAAAGATATTTTAATTTTAATATATGTGTAAATTTTGGATTTTTAAATTATCTGTTTTGGAAATTTTAAAATTATAAGTTAAGTTTTAAAATGTAAATTATAAAATTTTACTTATAACTTTATTATTTTCGAATATATAAAATAAGATTTAAAATAGATTTATAATAAGATTTAACTTAATAAAATTAATATAATTTAATAAAATTTATTTTAATTAGTATATATATATGGTATGTTTAAATTATTTATTTAAAATTTATATTAATGTTTTGAAAATAGAATAACCTATATTAATAAAGGTTGAGAAGATAAATTAAAGATGATTTGTAATTTAATTTGTTTGAGAATTGCATTTAAATATAAATTGATTTGAAACTTATAAATTTTGATATTTTAAAGATATGATTTTTATAACTGAATAACTGGATTTTTGATTAAAGGTGATCAAACGAATATTTACAAATTTAAATAAAATTTAAATGGAATATTTAATATTTATTTAAATTTGTAATTTGAGATTTTATTAAATGTTATTAAAAATGATTAAGTGAATATTTTGTAAATTTATCAAATTATAATATAATTGAAGTTGAATTTTGAAATATAAATGAAATTTATCAAATTGAGTTATTGTAAATGTTTGAATATTTAAAATGTGAAACCTATTGAGTTGGAAGTGGTTTAAATTTGTAGTTCAAACCTGGATTTGAAATCAATATAAACTAAAAATGGTTTTATTGAGAATTTGAATTGAACCTTTAACCTTTTTAATTGAAATTGTTTGAATTGATAATGATTTAAATTGAATTTTTGAACTAAAGTTGATTTTAATCGATTTGTGAAATTGGAAGAAACGATTCTAATTTGAAACTATTTTTGGTATAAACTCTTTTTAATCTATAAACCATTTTAATATATAAACTATTTTTATCTATAACCTATTTTTAAATATAAACTATTTTTATTGTATAATTTTTCCAATATATAAACTACTTTCAAACTGTTTAATTTGGAACTACTATGATTTAGATTTAATGGATTTAAGATGCGAATACTTTGGTATAATGATTTCGAAAATGAATATGATTTAAAGTGATATGATTTTGAAAAAAATTACGATTTAAAGTGATATGATTTCGAAAGTGATATGGTTTTGAAATGAATATGATACTTTGATATGAATTATGAACTGTTTGAATTGGAAATGACCACGGTGTGAAATAAGCTTTTGGTTGTTAAAAAGACCAGGATCTTATATTGTCATACTCTCTGCCAATACCGAAAACCAATTTAACAACTGCGCACGTAGTGGAGATTCAAGAACGAAGTAGGATGGCTTGGTGAACGTCTACATGAGGTATGAAAGCAGCCCTGACTCCGTCGGCTCAGCTTGATGTGGCTAAAACATGAGCTGTACCAGGCCAAGTGTGTGGTCACATTTCTTCGATACCATATCTATTACATTATGATTTGATTGGGTGCACTTTGATTTGGGAGTGCATCTCGAGGCGGGCAGGAATAGCTACTATGCGTTACCACAAGTTTGGGAGTGCGAAACAGTAGTATTATACCCTGGGCATTGCCTCGCATGCCTTGTCATATGCCTTATCGCATCCTCTACGAGTTTAGTCTGTATCGTACCTATGGAGTTGTAACATTCTTATTTTTAAATCAAATTTAAATTGGTACGTAATTTAATTTTTGAAATTAAATTATGAATTAATTTGGCATTTTCCAAATTTAATAGATATTTATTTGTTTACTAATATAAATGTATATAAATATGATTTTATAATTGGAAATTCAGAAATAAATATTTTGAATAATATTTTAGTTATAAATTTAATTGTGGATTAATTTGAAAATTTGAATAAATATATATATCAAAAGATTGTAAATAAAGGAATTTAAATATAGTGTTTAAAATATAATACATATGTAAATAAGATGTTTATAAAAACATGATTTATAAATAAATTAACATAAGGGTTAAAACAAATAAAATCATAAATTAAATTAAGTAATGGATTTAAAGATAAAAAAGTTCATGCTTATGACATTTGTAGGAAAATAATTAAAGACTTAAAAATGTTTTTCTTATATATTTGAAAATAAATATAGTTAGAAAATAATATATATATATATATATGAATTTGTAAGTAAATTATAACAAGGGTTTAAAAACAAAAATTCTAAAATTAATTTAAAAGAGGATTTTAAAAATAAAATGTTTATATTTTAACAAGTGTTAATACAATGGACAAGTGGTTGATCATGCATTAATCCAATTTACAAGTGGCATTTTTATTTTTCTTTTAAAAAAATTTAATTTCAAAATAGTATTAGCAAAGTAAGAAACCAGGTTTCATGTTTTCTTTCGTAATTTTCAAACTTGAAAACAAATAACAGAACAAAAGAAAATCAAAAAAAATCAATCAAAACAATTTTACAAAGCGTCTCAAGTCTGGGAATTAAAACCAGGATATCAAGCAACAAGGTCAGTTTCAATTGCTAGATCAAAAATCTAGTTCGAGCTCAATAATTTCCAGATCTGATTCCAAACTAAAACAAAACAGATGCAAAATCAACCATCAATTGTCGGATAAAATCGGAAGCAAAACAACTAATTCAATCTCAACCTAGAATAAAAACCTGAATCAAGCATGCGAATTGAATTCAACATTATCAAGAAAAGCAAAGCTTTCAACAAACAAAAGTAAAGACAAAGCATGTGCAGATCAAAGTCATCCTCCAGTTTGTAAACTTCGAGGCTCTATCTTTAATTTACTGTGAGTAAACTCCATTTTAAAACCCAATTCTTTATATTTATCTATGTCTGTGATGATGGATGAGATTAGTGACTTGGAATTGAGTTTATATGAATGATAATGTGTTGCATGTGGATATATATATATATATATATATATGTATATGTATATGTATATATATATATATATATATATGTATATATATATAAGTATAGATGTGCATAAGCAAGTCTATGTATAAGTATTTATATTCTCTGTTATACTGCAGACTCAAAACTACAAAAGAAATTTAATTACTCCTCATTTAATCAATTTTGGCTTCTGATTTCTATATGAAAAATAATTGTGAGATGATAATATCAATTTTTTAAAAATATTTATAAGATAATCAGTAAGGTATTTTACTGGAAAGAAAAGATTTACAGAGGAACTTTTTAAATCTGAAAATCAATATTCTTAGATTTGTATTTTGATTTGATAAATGGATTTACACAAGAATATAATGAATTTTATGGTAGGAATCAGGATTTTTAAGAACGTGAATGTCAAGATCTCTCGAGATGATCGTTTCATGGGTTCTTATCAAATTCCGTTGATGAACGTTGAATTAGGTATCGGGGTTGATCACGGTGATAGCTAGGAGGATGGTGATTATACGAAAAATGGTGAATAAATTTATAGGCCATTGGGGCGACATGGATTCATCGAATTAGGGTTCGATTAGTTATTGTCATCAACTAAGTTTGAGGAGCCATTGCAGCATCGTTGGTTGATCGGAGCAGACCGGACTTGCGGAAAAGATACGTAGGAGTGAACCAAGTTGATCGGAGCAGACCGGACTTGCGGAAAAGATACGTAGGAGTGAACCAAGGCTCTAGGTACGAGGATGAGAATTCCGGTGATTGGAATCGGTGGTGCGAGGAGATTTTCTGCCTCTGGTTGGGTTCGTGGAGGAGTCAATTTTCTCAATTTCGAGTTCATCATTATATCATGGATCTGGGTGGTTCGTGACAACTCAGGGATGATCTGTGACTGGTTGGAGTCCTCGACGATGGTCGGAAGAAGCTGGAACACCGGTGCACGTACACAAGTTATCGTTGATATCTGGTGTTGTTGAAGGATTTGTGGTAGAAAAAGTTATTCTCAGGTATGGCTCGAAGAAAAAATAAAATTTGACTCGAAGAAGAATAGAGTCGTGAGTAATCCGAAGTTGGTCTCGAGAGAACTAAGCAGTGGCTCGGGTTCATATTTGAACTGGATAACTTCAATGAAATAAAAGTTAATCAGGTTTTAAACTCTATTAAATTAAATACGTTTTAAAGGAAGAAAAATCAAGTTTTTTCAAAGTAAATGTATTAGCAAGGTTTTAAAACAAATTTCAAGATTTATTTCTAAAAGATTTAATTGATGATTAAAGAATAATCACTTAATTACTTAAAAGGATTTAATTTATATGATTAATTAACTAATGTTATTAATTTAAAGATTAATTAAGGGATTGAAGGTTAATTACTTAATGACTTAAGCTTAATTATGATTAAAGGTGAATTAATTGATGATTCAATATTAATTAATTTGTGATAAAAATAATAATTACTTAATGTAATTAAGGGATAATTACATTGTGTAATGATAATTAATTAGAAGATTAGTTAATGTAAGTAATTAAGGGTAGTTAATTACTTAAAAAATTACTTAATTAAAAGTAACTAATTTATGATTAGTGATTAACTAATCAAGTGATAATTAATTTGTGATTTATTAATATAATTGATTAGGATAATCACTTATTGTAATTGATTAATGATTTGCTGATTTACGGTTGGTTTATTTATTAGTTAAGGTTCATTAATTAATAATTAAAGTTTAATTAATTTATTACTAACGGATAATTAATTAAGATGGTTTGTAATTAATTAATATTAATTAATCAGGATTAGTAGTTTCATAAGTAATTAATCTGATTTAAATTAATCAGATGTTAAGTTAACCTTACTTATGAATGTTTGGATTTTATTGAATGCTTTGAATTGTTTGATATCCCTGGTATGTAATGCTTTGTGATATGAGTTATTTTGATTCATCTATGATGAATGTAATTTATTTATCTGTGATGAATGTATGTTATTTATCTATGAATCTGTCAATGGAAGATAAGCGTTATAGATTATACCACTTATCAATATTGATATGATTGAATCTGTAATGATTGATGTTGTTGCACTATTGTGTAAAACTCCTGGACTAGACCACACACACACACAAATATGGATTGTACGAGGAAATTGGTTAAGTCACGGATTTTTGGAAATAATTTTAAAATTGAATTTTGAATCCAAATGGGTTTGGAAATGGAATTGGGTTAAATATGTAAAGCTTTTGAAAGCAATTTTGAAGATAAAAGTTATTTTGAATAACTTGATAAAGTTTTGAAATTTAAATAATTTGATTTGAATTTAAATTCAAAATTTGAATTGAGTTCTATGTTTGGAAATTATGGTTTAAAAAGGGTACTCAAGTTATAAATGTGTTTAAATGGGTTTTTAAACCATTTTAAAAGTATTGCTTTGGGAATTTGAATTTAACCTAGATTTTATACTTGAAGGGCTTTAACTCGTGCAAAATGTAATCGGATTTTTCCGAAACGAAAACGCTCCATTTTCAAATAAAATAGCTTTCATATAAAGAAAGGATTTCCAATTTGTGTTGAAAGGATTTCAAGTTTGAAATGAAAATAGTCTGAAAGCTATGAATGAATCTTCGTGAAAGATTGTTGAACTTGGTTTTGAAATTAAAGAGGATCTAAAAGGTGTATCTTTTGTATAAAGGATTTGAAATGGAATTGTTTTGAAAGCTATGAATCTTTGGAAATGGTTTTTTGAAAGCTATGAATTGATTCTTTGATTTAATGATTGGATGAGTTAATCCAATTTGAAAAGAAAATTATTTTGAAAGTTGTGAATGAATCTTTGTGAAAGATTGGCGAAATTTTTGAAGTGAATCTTTTTGTTTAAAAGATTTGAAAATGGTAATTTGTTCAAACCAATTGAAAGAAAATGTTTAGGTAATAAGTTGTGACTTAACTGAGATCCCATTATCCGTATGGTTTTTAAATACTGCGCTCATTATTCGGTTTAGCCGGAAGAGGACCTTGTGTCATATAACCCATTCCGAATAATGATACGACGTTATGGATAGCATTTGAAGACCGGTGGTGAAGACCGGATATTTTCGAAAGCGAAAGGATAACTCATCGAATGTCTCTGCACCTGCTGATCCTCGGTATAGAGATTTGATCACCCTTTGTGACGGGGAGTCCGGACGTGATTAACGATTATTCGGATTTGCAAGGGCTTCTTGGAAGTGCCTTCGGTTCTGTTCGAACCCGGAACAGACTTGTATGGATGTGTGTCTGACATTACACTTTGAGATGTAAAGCTAGTTTCTGTCAAATACATTTCTATTTGGTGGCGAAGATTTATTTTCTTAGCTTAACACCCTTTTCTGAGATGTACGAGCTCAGAGGTTATATAGTTGATGGTTACCAGTGATACATTCCCGATTTGGTAGTGTAGCATGCTGAGTGCTGTCGAGTGTTGCTTATCATTTGTTGATCGAAGCATGGCTTTGTGAAAATCGTAGCTTTGTGGACAAGACCTCGTCGGACCTCGTATCCTGGAAATGGTTGAAACAGGAAAGATGCGGCAAGGTTATCAAGGGTCGTGCCCCTAGGTTATGTCCATTTCTTCTAGAAAAGGTTGGTATCATGGTATGGAGCCCAGATACTTAACTCATGTGGACACTGCAAATTTATTACTTTGTGGT
This sequence comes from Allium cepa, assembly GCA_030765085.1. Taxonomy (NCBI): domain Eukaryota; kingdom Viridiplantae; phylum Streptophyta; class Magnoliopsida; order Asparagales; family Amaryllidaceae; genus Allium; species Allium cepa. Next base: position 154,131,614 of record CM060945.1, read on the forward strand.
TGCTTTGATGTTGAGATCTGTCGGATAAAGGTTACAAACGAACGGGGATGGCATACTCGTAGGTGTTACTTCCAGGCGGGGTCAACTCGGCCTTGTTTTGGCAGAGATCCGGATAGGTTCTCGGGACGTCCCTCCAGAGGCGTTCCCATGTGGTAATAGGAAGTTCCTTAGCCTAACCATTTATTGGAAATCCAATCTCCAATATGCTCCCAGTATGGTTTTAGTTGTATAACCTGCCATTTACTTATGGTGGCGTCCCACTGTTTAGATGGTAGCTATAGTAGGCATAGTTCGAAATGTCTATGCGGGCTAAGATTAATATTATACTTTCAAAAGGTTTTTCACACTATACACTAATAATAATATCAAATGATTTTCGCGTATCAAATATGTTTGACTATCATAAGGAGAAATCTCCTTCAATTCTGTGTTTGCCTGGTGTGTGCGGCGGGAGGGCTTATGGTAGTTTCATTTTCCAAAAAGCATTGCGGATTTCTTTTTTAAAATTCTTTTGTTCATTTTTATTTAAAGATAAACTATTTTTGTGTGTTCATACCAGTCTCATGACTGAATCAAAGTTTATTGTTCCCTTCCTAAACTCTAGGTGCCCATAATTTTCCACACGGCCAGCCCAGAGTTAGATTTATAATCTGCTAGTAGATGTAGATTCAATATCCTTCAAAGTCTTTGTTTTGGCAATCGGGCCGTGGATCGCATTTTGCTACAAGATCAGCATGCTAGGGGTTTCTCGCTTCTCTTTTAGTGGCGAACGGGAGACTCTTACCTCTACATGTCCCCGGGGAGAGGTTGGCTTACCGGTTAGGGGGGTCGAGAGGCCGGTCGTAAAAGCAACTGTGAGGTACCATTGTCTACCACGGCAGGGCTGGGATGGTTGAAAAGCCTACCAGTCGAGAGTGGCCGCTGTTGATGGTTGAAAAGCCTAGACCGTCACATTTGGTATGAGAGCTAAAGGTTGAACTTTAGCTATTGGAGTATAACACATTAAGTAACTCATTAGAGATAGGGTGAAGTATACCCTAGGATGAGTATATCCCTAAGATATCTGTCTGTATGCCTCAGTAAATTCTCTTACTATCCACTGATAGTGAATATGAGTGCAAGAAGAGGACGAGGTAGGGGACATGAGAGTACCACTACAAATGGTCAATAACCTGCAACAACAAGGAAACAACTCTTCTGAATCTCTTTGATCATCAATTCTTTGATGGCTTTGTGGTAGCTCCAAGGAGAAGCTTTGGTGTAGTGGCTCTACAAATCATTATAGATAGGTTCCTAATTCATATTCTCTTCATCAGATTCCTATCAGCTTTTCGTTCTAAACTTTAATGAAATTGAGATTCTATTCAAAATTAATTGATGAATAAAAGTATGAAGATTTGTATCGATAAAATGATTTCGATTAAAACCAAATTTGAAATTCTATTGTAATTTCTTATGTGAATCAAAGTCCGAAGAGGGACAAGCTGGTGTAAGCTTTGGGGTATTCCGACCTGAGTTTGGAATTCATACCTAGTGTTTGAGGATTATGGAAGATTGAATCTATTTATCTATTATTTTCAGGTCCAAATACATTCTACGAATGGTTAGTTAGCCTTTCGAACTAACCAATACCCTTATATATTTCATAGATCTGGTGACCCGAGTATCTTGTGAAGTATTGAACAAGTTGTTCTTGAATTTATTGTTGATATTCTGATTTGGTAAGCGAAATGAAGAATAGATATTCAGTTTGATCTGGAAAGATATTTCACTATCTTTCATCTGTCCTTTGTTGGCTCCCTGGCAAATTTCGGGGACGAAATTTTCTTAAGGAGGAATCTATAACATTCCTATTTTTAAATCAAATTTAAATTGGTAAATAATTTAATTTTTGAAATTAAATTATGAATTAATTTGGTATTTTCCAAAATTTAATAGATATTTGTTTGTTTATTAATGTAAATGTATATAAATATGATTTTAAAATAGAATTTCTAATTGGAAATTCAAAAATAAATATTTTGAATAATATTTTAGTCATAAATTTAATTGTGGATTAATTTGAAAATTTGAATAAATATATATCAAAAGATTGAAAATAAAGGAATTAAAATATCGTGTTTAAAATATAATACATATGTAAATAAGATGTTTGTAAAAACATGATTTATAAATAAATTAACATAAGGGTTAAAACAAAAAAATTATAAATTAAATAAGTAAAGGGTTTAAACATAAAAAATTCATGCTTATGACATTTGTAGGAAAGTTATTAAAGATTTAAAAATGTTTTTCTTATATATTTGAAAATAAATATAGTTAGAAAATTATATATATATATATATATATATATATATATATATATATGAATTTGTTAGTAAATTATAAACAAGGGTTTAAAAACGAAAATTCTAAAATTAATTTAAAAGGGGTTTTAAACATAAACTGTTTATATTTTAACAAGTGTTAATACAATAGGCAAGTGGTTAATCATGTGTTAATCCAATTTACAAGTGGCATTTTTATTTTTCTTTTAAAAAAATTTAATTTCAAAATATAGTATTAGCAAAGTAAGAAACCAGGTTTCATGTTTTCTTTCATAATTTTCGAACCTGAAAACAAATAACAGAACAAAAGAAAATCAAAAAAATCAATCAAAACAGTTTTACAAAGCAACTCAAGTCTGGGAATTAAAACCAGGATATCAAGCAATAAGATCAGTTTCAATTACTAGATCAAAAACCTAGTTCGAGCTCAACAATTTCCAGATCTGATTCCAAACTAAAACAAAACAGATGCAAAATCAACCCTCAAGTGTTAGATATAAATTTGAACCAAAACAACTAATTCAATCTCAACCTGGAATAAAAACCAGAATCAAGCATGCAAATTGAATTCAACATTATCAAGCAAAGTAAAGCTTTCAACAAACAATAGTTAAGATAAAGCATGTGCAGATCAAAATCATCATCCAGTTTGCAAATTTCCAGACTCTATCTTCAATTTACTGTGAGTAAACTCCATTTTAAAACCCAATTCTTTATATTTATCTATGTATGTGATGCTGGATGAGACTAGTGACATAGAATTGAGTTTATATGAATGATAATGTGTTGCATGTGGATATATATATATATATATATATATATATATATATATAAGGATAGATGTGTATAAGCAAGTCTGTGCATAAGTATTTATATTCTCTGTTATATTGCAGACTCAAAACTACAAAAGAAATTTAATTACTCCTTATCTAACCAATTTTGGATTTTGATTTCTAAACGAAAAATAATTGTGAGATGGTAATATCATTTTTTAAAAATATTTATAAGAAAATCAGCAAGGTATTGTACTGGAAAGAAAAGATTTACAGCGAAACTTTGTAAATCTAAAAAATCAGTATTCTTAGATTCGTATTTTGATTTGATAATTGGATTCACACAAGAATATAATGAATTTTAAGGTAGGAATCAGGATTTTTAAGAAAGTGAATGTCAAGATCTCTCGAGATGATCGTTTCATGGGTTCTGTTCAAATTCCGTTGATCAACGTTGAAGTAGGTATCGGGGTTAATCACGGTGATAGCTAGGAGCATGGTGATTATACGTAAAATGGTGAATAAATTTATAGGCCATCGGGGCGGCACAGATTCATCGAATTAGAGTTCGATTAGTTGTTGGTGTCAACTAAGTTTGAGGAGCCACTACAACATCGTTGGTTGATCGGAGCAGACTGGACTTGGGGAAAAGATACGTGAGAGTGAACCAAGGCTCTGGCGACGTGGATGAGAATTCCGGTGACCGGAATCGATGGCGCGAGGAGATTTTCTGCCTTTGGGTTGGGTTCATAGAGAAGTCAATTTGCTCAATTTCGAGTACATCATTGTATCGTGGATCTTGGTGGTTCGTGACAACTCAGGGATGATCAATGACTGGTTGGAGTCCTCGACGATGGTCGAAAGGCATTGGAACGCCGGTGCACATGCATAAGTTATCGTTGATATATGTTGTTGTCGAAGGATTTGGGGAAGACAAAGTTACTCTCGAGTATGGCTCGAAGAAAAATAAAATTTAACTCGAAGAAGAATAGAGTCGTGAGTAACCCGAAGTAGGTCTCGGGAGAACTCAGCAACGGCTCGGGTTCTTATTTGAACTGGATAACTTCAATAAAATAAAAGTTAATCAGGTTTTAAAATCTATTAAATTGAATAAGTTTTAAAGGAAGATAAATCTAGTTTTTTCAAAGTAAATGTATTAACAAGGTTTTAAAACAAATTTCAAGATTTATTTCAAAAAAATTTAATTGATGATTAAATAATAATTATTTAATTACTTAGAAGGATTTAATTTATGTGATTAATTAATTAATAAATGTGATTAGTTTAAAGATTAATTAGGTATTGAAGGTTAATTACTTAATGATTTAAGATTAATTAATTTATGATTAAAGGTGAATTAATTGATGATTAAATGTTAAGTAATTTGTGATAAAAATAATAATTGCTTAATGTAATTAAGGGATAATTACTTTGAGTAATGATAATTAATTAGAAGATTAATTAATGTAAGTAATTAAGGGTAGTTAATTACTTAAAAAATTACTTAACTAAAAGTAATTAATTTATAGTTAGTAATTATTAATCAAGTGATAAATAATTTGTGATTTATTAACATAAGTGATTAGGATAATCACTTATTGTAATTAATTAAGATAATTAATTAACGGTTAATTAATGAATGAAGGTGATTAAGGAATGTTAATTAATTGAGGAGTAATTAATTAATGTAGTTATTTAATTTAAAAGATAATTAAATAATTAAAGGTTAATTATTTAGTGATTAACGGTTGGTTTATTTATTAGTTAAGGTTCATTAATTAATAATTAAAGGTTAATTAATTTATTATTAACGGATAATTAATTAAGTTGGTTTGTAATTAATTAATATTAATTAATCAGGATTAGTAGTTTCGTAAGTAATTAATTTGATTTAAATTAATCAGATGATAAATTAATCTTACTTATGAATGTTTGGATTCTATTGAATGCTTTGAATTGTTTGATATCCCTGGTATGTGATGCTTTGTGATATGAGTTATTTTGATTCACCTATGATGAATGCAATTTATTTATCTGTGATGAATGTATGTTATTTATCTATGAATCTGCGAATGGAAGATAAGCGTTATAGATTATACCGCTTATCAATATTGATATGATTGAATATTTGATGATTGATGTTGTTGCACTATTGTGTAAAACCCCTGGACTAGACCATACACACACAAATATGGATTGCATGAGGAAATTGGTTAAGTCACGGATTTTTGGAAATAATTTTAAAATTGAATTTTGAATCCAAATGGTTTTGGAAATGGAATTAGGTTAAATATGAAAAGCTTCTGAAAAGGAATTTTAAAGATAAAAGTTATTTTGAATAACTTGATAAAGTTTTAAAATTTAAATAATTTTATCTGAATTTAAATTAAAAATTTGAAATTGAATTCTATGTTTAGAAATTATGGTTTAAAAAGGGTATACAAGTTATAAATGTGTTTATATGGGTTATTAAACCATTTTAAAAGTATTGTTTTGGGAACTTGAATTTAACCCGTGTTTTATACATGAAGGGCTTTAACTCATGCAAAATGTAATCGGGTTTTCCCAAAACGAAAACTATTTGTTTTTAAATAATAATAGCTTTCATATAAAGAAAGGATTTCCAATTTATGTTGAAAGGATTTCAAGTTTGAAATGAAAATAGTCTAAAAGCTTTGAATGAATCTTTGTGAAAGATTATTGAACTGGTTTTGAAATTAAAGAGGATCTAAAAGGTGTATCTTTTGTATAAAAGATTTGAAATGGAATTGTTGTGAAAGCTATAAATCTTTGGAAATGGTTTTTTGAAAGCTATGAATTGAGTCTTTGATTTAATGATTGGATGAGTTAATCCAATCTGAAAAGAAAATTGTTTTGAAAGTTGTGAATGAATCTTTGTGAAATATTGGTGAACTTTGTGAAGTGAATTTTTTGTTTAAAAGATTTGAAAATAGCAATTTGTTCAAACCATTTGAAAGAAAAGGTTTGGGTAATAAGTTGTGACTTAACCGAGATCCCATTATCCATATGGTTTTTAAATATTCCGCTCATTATTCGGTTTAGCTGGGAGAGGACCTTACGTCATATAACCCATTCTGAATAATGATACGATGTTGTGGATAACATTTGAAGACCGATGTGAAGACCGGATATCTCGAAAAGCTAAAGGATAACCCATCTAATGTCTCTGCACGGGCTGATCTCCGTTATAGTGATTTGATCACCCTTTGTGATGGAAAGTCCGAACATGATTAGGGATTATCCGGATTTGCAAGGGCTTCTTTAGAAGTGCCTTCGGTTCTGTTCGAAACCGAAACAGACTTGTATGGATGTGTGTCTGACATTACACTTTGAGATGTAAAGATGGTTTCTATCAAATACATTTCTATTTGGTGGCGGAGATTTATTCTCTTAGCTTAACACCCTTGTCTGAGATGTACGAGCTCAGAGGTTATGTAGTTGATGGTTACTAGTGATACATTCCGAATTTGGTAGTGTGGCATGCTGACAGCTGTTGAGTGTTGCTGATCATTGGTTGATCGAAGCATGGCTTTGTGAAAAGCGTAGCTTTGTGGACGAGACCTCGTCGGACCTCACACCTCGAAAATGGTCGAAAGAGGAAAGATGCGGCAAGGTTATCAGGCATCGCCCCCTTAGTGTATGTCCATTTCTTTTGGAAAAGGGTGGTATCATGGTATGCAGCCAAGATACTTAACTCATGTGGACATTTCAAATTTATTACTTTATGCTTGTGGTTGAGAGCTCTCGGATTGTAACGACCTGCCATTCGTCCCCACAGAATGACGCATCATTAATAAGAAAGAAAGGGATAGAAAAGAGAAAAGAAAGAAGAGAAATAAGAGACAACATTAGAATCTAAACAACGGAACGAATAGATTATATTGATAACATAAATATTACATAGTTTACAACCACTATCAGAGTTATACAGATAATACAACACATACTAGACAGTTATAAACACCTGTCTAGTTGTACAACTCAAAGCAATACAAGAGAACTACTCAGAGAAATCTACACAGCGGAATACTATATATCTACACGAAGAAGCCTCCTGCTCCATTGCTCCTCCATAATTCGTCAAAGCTAACCTGAATCCCTTGGCTACTCGTAAAAATTTGAGTACCCAAGAGTTTAAGAAAAACAGAATAAACTCCGGGTCAGACATGGGTCTGGTGTAACATGTTAACGTTGCTTAACTTTCAAAAACCTTTTGAAAATAAAAGTATCACGTAAGACTTCCACACATAAACATGGAAAAGTTTTTACCTTACGCTAACCAAAACATTTGATAGGAAATTCAGTGATATTATAATAGGTCTAGAGTTTTCAAGTAAATATGAAATAGCCGAAATTGTTACATTATTAAATTCCAGCTACTAGCCACAAAAGTGGGTAATACAATCAAATTCGATGGCACTTAATGGATTTAAAATTCCATACAATGGCAGGGCTACTGGGGTACCTCCCGTCACAGTACGTGGCCTAGATCACCGTACGGAGGAGTACGCCCACGCCCCTGCAACACAAGGCCGAAACCATTCCTTACTGAACAGTCCCGAACAAGACAACCCCGACAGTTGGAGCTCAACAACCGTCCACACAGCCGAAATAAAAGGGACCTCTAGATAGGGGAAAATCTCGTCCTACTTGGGCATGACCCACTTAGCCTTGCTGCACCTCCCTTGAATTAGCCATTCCCGGTTGATAAGGCTTGAGGCTACGATTACCTTTAGTGAACACATCACTTAGAATGCTCATCGTCCACCTGACGATGTTCTGAAAGCATTCAATCCATACAAGTTCGTTCTGGGTTCGAACGAAACCGAAGGCGTTATCTCGTTACACTCATTTTGGAATCACCCTCAGAGTTAACGACGATAACCCTTGCACTCTAAATCTTCATCTTCACTTGAGATTCACGACCAACCGTTAATTTGGATCGATGTGGTTTTCGGATATCCAAATATGGAAACCCAATCCCGGTCTCATCGAAATCCAAAACGTGTCTTTTAGGTCCAAGTTGTTTAAGGTTAAACAATTCAATTATCTACATACACACAGATAGATAACTCACAAATCACAATTGATAATCACATTAACAAATAAACAGGTAATCCACATTTTCATCAAAATTGGTAATCCATATCACCATCACAATAGATAATCTATATTATCATCGCAATGCAACCAAAGCATTCATATCATACAACAAAACATTACTTATCTCGTTTTTGAGATCACAACCATTCAACGCAATCAATACCATCCATTCATATATAAGCAATGATTTACTCATCACAATTTAATTAAATTAAAATGAATTAAATTAATTACCTCCATATCTAATTAATTTAAAGTGAATTAAATTAATTACTTCATCCTTTAATTAATTTAAATTAAATTAAATTAATTACTTCACCAATATAAATCTTGCTTACTCAATCATTTAATTGATTACAATCAATTAATCATTCATTATTAATCACCTTAATTAATCACCCTTAATTAACTATTCTTTAATTACATTCAAGTAATTATCCTTAATTAATTTCATAAATTAATTATTCTCAAACAAAAACAGTAATTAACCTTTAATTATTTCAATTAATTACTTAACTATAATTAATTACCTTAATCCTTAATTAATTACATTAATTAATTACCTTTAATTACTTATCATTGATTAATTAATCATAATTAATCAACTTTAATTACATCATTAGTTATATTAATTAATGATCCTTAATTATATTTAATTAATTATCTTCCTAAATTAATTACCTTAAGTAATTAACCCATAATCATCAATCCCCTCTGATTAACCATATTAGTAATTAACTAACTTAATTACTTCTTAAAATAAATTAATTATTCCTTGATTAAATTCTCAATTAATCCCTTGATTTATTTCTAAGTAATTATACTCCAAATTACTTCATTCTTAAACATCTTCAATTAATTACAGCCTGTAATTATCAATCAATTATTTCACTAAGTAATTTCCAATCCATTAATTACATTAAGTAATAATCATTGAAACCTCAAGTGTTTAAAATTAATTAAACTTAATTAATTAAATATAACAATCACATTTAACTCAATTAATTACCTTAAGTAATTAATCTCTTAATTACTTAATTAAGGAATTATACTCAACAATTCACAAATGATTATTATTAAACTAATTAATCTAATCAATTACTAAAATTAACCACATTAATTAATTATTAAATAATCCTGGTTAATGACCTTCATTAACCATTCTCTAATTATTTCATTAAGTAATTAACTTAGATTGATCCCAAATTAAATCATCTTTAATTATTCATTAAATAAAGTCTAATTATTTAATTAATTAAGAGTTAACTGTCACTTAATTAATCCTTAATTATTTAATTTATTAAACCTTGATTAAAATTTAATTACTTAATTAATAATTCTTTAACCATTAGTTAATAATCAAATTAGTGAACTTAATTATAAATTGATTAACCATTATTAAATATTTATTAATTCCAAATCATTAATTAATTAAATTAATTAACCATTCCTTAATTACTCCATTAATTAAATTAATTTCAAAACATTAATCTTAATTAATTTTAAGATAAAAAATTTCTAAATTATGTTTAAAAATAAATTTATTTGAAAACAAACTACTTTTGAAATTACTTTTAAATTTCATTTTAAATACATGATTTAAAAGAATATATTTTAAACTTAATCAATGTTTAAACAATTTAAAACTTTTTAAAATTTCAAGACAAACAAGTTTTTGTCTTAGAAATTAATTTCATAAGAATTTTGAAACTAAATTCATTTTATTCAATTTATATTTAGTTTAAATCTTCAAATTTAAATCTTCTTCTAATTTTTAAAAACTGAAATTCATTTTTAAGTTTCCACATTTAAACCTCATTTAAACTTGCTCATATTTTAACAAAACTTCATTTTTAAAAAGTTCAATCTACTTTTACCAAAATAAAGTAGTTAATTAAGTTCAATTTTTAAAACTTCATTTTTATTTAAAAATGAGATTTTAGATTTTAAACTTGGATTCTAGATTTCAAACTGGAAATTTAAAACTCAATTCAAATTCTAGCTTTACATTTTTTTTTAAAAACTCTGTTTTAAAAATTTTAACCTGATACTACAGGTTTTAGAAAAACCTGAACTCAAGAAATCTCCCCGAGGCAAATTCTTATTTGCTTCGAGTCAAATCCCTCTACGGCTTCGAGTCAGCACTCGAATAACTCGAGTCCTTCCCGAGTTCAAAATCTGCACACCACAAATAAAACCACCTGAACTACAACTGCACGGTGCACGTGCACCGTGGCTCTGGCCATCGCCGGCCATCCACCAGCATCTCTACCCATCAGAGATCATCCCCTGACAACATCGCGACCCTCCAAAAACCACCACACTTTCTCAAATAAAAAACGAGCACTAATTCTAAACCTGGAAACATCAGAGCCCTCCACGGCCCAAACCTGTCAACGTTTCTTGCTCGCTACTCCGACCATCAGAAGGTCAGCGACTTTGGCCATGGCTTCAACTACGGTCATACCATCCATTCCCAAAATATCTCAACATTCGATCAACTCCACTAGCTGTAGTGATCAATTCTTAACTTACAGTAAAACTAGGGTTTAAAAAAGAAAACACTACCGCAACTACCCAGATGAATTTCATCACCAATTAGCATTTTTCCTAGCTTCTCCTACCTCTCTTCCATCACCAGGAAGAATCCCATGCCTCCACTAGCCATAGATCACCAGAAAATAAAATAATCCCCTTTCCAGTTCATAACCCAACTGCAACATAATCTCTATACTAAAAATTCTAATTCCAGTGTTAAAAATCATATTATGATTGAGGTTTTAGATTTATAGTACTGGATTTACAAATCATACAGTCTAAATTTTAGTTCATATGAACATGCATTGATGTTATTATGTGCTTCCAGAAACAACTACTGATGTTTTAACTTACTTAAAGTTTTAGATATTATCTTAAGAAAATCAAACAACTTTCTTTTATAAATTTCAATTTATCAGAAACTTAATTAATGATAAAGACTGGAATCAAAGTTCTGCTTGGAAAACAGAACAGAACAAGTGATTTACAGCGTACACATAGAAAATATATCACATCAGACTTCAAACAATACTTATTTATATCAAACAAACTAGCATGCAACCTATTCTTTTTTTAAACATTTAAATTTAAATGTTACTCACATATTTGAAGATAACAAATCTTCCCAGATTTGTGAAGAAGCCTTTGAAATTTAATTGCTGAAAACAAAATGTCTCAGCCTCTTTGATTTAAAAAAAAACTGCTTTTCAAACTTTGCTGAAGATATTTCAGGAAGACTTGATTTTTTCCCGATTCAACTTGTTTTTGGATTTTAAAACTTGGGTTGCAGATTTTGCTTTGAACTTGCTTTTTGTGTGAAAATAGCAGGTGCATGCTTCAAGATTGCAGGGAAAGAAAACAAAATGGTGTAGAATAGAATTTGAATTAAGGAGTTTAAAATTGGTAAGTGTATTGATTTTGAAGAGGTGCAGATACTTTTATTTGAAAATAGCAAGTGTAGGTTTTTGAAGCTACAGACTATAGTTTTGAAATTTCAGGGATTTTGATTTTTGTATTTGTGAACTGAGTTGGGTTTTGAGGGTGCATGTAATTGCAGATTTGCAGATCTGCGTTTGATCATGAACTTATAGGTATTTGAAAAAAACTTGAATTTGGGTTTCATGTTTTTCAGATCTGCATGAGATAGGTTTAAGTTTCTTTGTCTTTTGAATTGAGATGAGAAAAGAAATAAAGAGATGAAGATGTAGGCTTATATAAGTGTAAATTTCAGATTTATCAAATAAAAGAAAAAAAATTAAAACAACATTGACACTTGTACATAATCCTAATATTTTTTACATTTGAGAGTTTAATTTTTAACACTTGTTAAATGATGCTTAATATTCATACACTTGTCTTTTTAAAGTAGTTAGTAAATTAATATAAATGTTAATATAATAGTTATGCCTAATTACCTTGTTAATTAGTATTTTATATGCATATAAATTTATAAAAGAAATAAAAACAAATCATGTTTATAAATAAAACTTATACATATAAAAATTAAAACAATTAAAATCTATACTTTGGAATTTAAATTCAAATTAAATTCAAAATCTAATATTTTAAAATCAAGTTATGACTACAAATTAAACTTTGAAATAATAATTGCCATTTTTATTCAAAATCTATTTATAAAACAATATACTATTGATATTATTTTTAGAAATATCTCATTATTGAATTGAAATAATTATAAAAGAAAGTATATCTTTATTATTAAATTACTTATTTTATTAAGCTATAAAACTCTTTGTTAATTCATTTTAAATTTAAAACTCAAGCCAAAATTATTTTAATCATTTAAACATTTTTCTTTACAATTTAAAAATCGTATATTTATTTATTAAATATTTTTGAAAACTTGATATTAAATTAAATCAAATTTCCAAATTATTAGTGTGTATATTAGAATTTTAAATCATGATTCATTTATTAAATTTTAAACCAAGATCATTTATTTTATAACTTTGAAAAGCTAGTATATTAAATAAAAACTAATTTTCTAAATTACTGAAATATTGGAATACGAAAAATATGTTTTATTTATTAAAATTAAAACAAAGCTAATCTATTTAAAATATGAAATATATATTTATATTATAAATAAAAACCAATTTATTATTTTTAAAAGATAAAATAACCAATTAAATAATTATTGAAGAAGATTATTTAATCAAATTGAATTATTATTAACAAAAATATCAATATCAATTTAATTTTACTACAAATTATTAAATTGACATTGTTAAAAATTCCGGGATGTTACAATCCTTCCCCCTAAAAGAATTTCATCCTCGAAATTTAAAAAAAAGGTAATTTAATAATCTCATTAAAGATTAAATTTTAAAACACAAGCATAAATCAAACATATGCTAACTACCAAAACAACCAATTTATCCAATCAAACAAATCTCACTATCCAGACAAAATTCTGGATAGAATTTCTTCGAGTTTCCCAGGTGTATATATATGCTAGGATACTCGCTCTATAGAAATTAACCAATCAATACTATGAAGCTACAAAGCTCCAATTCTTCTAGATCTACAACACTAGACAAGATATCAGACTACAGACGAGTCTGACTCAGCAACCAAAATTCCAGAACTGTTGGTTCCACAACTAGAGATAGATCGTACACGTACTCCCTCAGCGATACGTGAAACTCATCGAATCCCAGTTATCCAAACTGGCAATTCAATCTTGTAGATCAATCACTTAACCTCCAAGATCACAGAAAAGATCCAAAACACTTCAGAGCTAGCTTCTCAGCCATACTCAATCTTGTAGCTCCTTTACGATCGGTGAAACTTATCCAAGATCAAATTTCCGATTTCAGAATCCAAATTCCTCCGTCTCTTATCCACAAAAATTTCCAGACGATCCTGGCTGCCTACAACTTTCCTGATCAGCTCAACCTTTGATGATGCTTCTAGAAACAAACTAGAGCAATCAACTCAACAAAATGATTTCCTCAAGATCAACAAAGATCCAGGTACACAAACTCTACTCCTCAAACATCAGAAGACAACAACTTCTATTGACCGGAAAAGAAAAGCAGATACACTTCCAAACTGCTTCCGCTGCTCAACTCTGATCCGAAGTAGAAGAAAACGCTGAAGAAGAACATGAGCACAAGCTGAACAACATAACCCAGAGATATGGTTCATCTGATGCATAAAAGAAAACTCAGAAACTCCTTCAAATCCTGAGCTGCTTCACCAACTCAATCTTTAGGAACCATCCTTCCACTAAGCTGAACCACCGGTAGCACTCCTGGAATTCCGGTTGATAAGGAAACTCAATCTCCTGATGCGAACAAACCTTTGACTCTATCCGAGGACATTCGAAAAAACTCTGATATCCCCAGAGAACACTCAAACAATTGCAAGTCACTTTTGTGATCAATTTAAACTAATTCCAAGGAAAACTGTTCTCCCTTTACCAAATAGAATAGCTTATTCTTAACTAGCCAATCCACCCAAAAACAGGTCCATTCTGCTGCTTCTGAACTCCACTTCAGAAAAACTGCTCAGCTAGAAAACTTCCTGCCAACACAAAACACTCCGAGCTGCACTGCTGACATAGATGCCAAAGATCTCCTAGTCCAAAGCTCTTCGAGGAACTCGGACCTCAAAGTAAACGCAAATACCAGCTGAACACAGTGCAACACCGAAGCAGACTCACTTCCTTAAACTTGTTCCAAAGAAATATCTTCGGAAACATCCATAGTCACTGCATCTCGTCACGCAGCTACTACTTCCCGAGGTATCTAAAATACCATCACTCACTTCTGCTTATCCGACAGATCCAAACTTTACTCATCCAAACTCCAAAAATAGACTCCGAACCTTAACAGGTTTCCTTCAGAGATCAATGAAATCCTTCATCACTGCCAAATTCACTCGAGACGGTATTAGGTCTACAATCTCGACAAATACACTTCCAACCTCAAACATTCTGTAACGACCCGTATTTTACGTGTCGATAAATCGTATAATAGTTGCATTAAGTCGTTTGGAGCTTGAGTCGTTCTAGAGATAAGTCGTGTTAAAGTTAAGTCGTGTGGAACTTAAGTCGTGACCGACTTAGAGGATGGAGCGACTTAGGGTAGGTGGCCGACTCATGGGGTCAACGGTTTATAGGTTGGCCGACTTATAGGAGTGAGTGGTAGTTGCCAACTTATGGTTGTTAGCGAGTTAAGAGAGGCAGCGGCTTAAGGTTTGGACCGAGTCAAGGTAGTGAGCGACTCATAGGATAACCGACTCATAGAGGTGACCGACTCATGTATTGGACCGACTCATAGGATGGAACGACTTAAGGAAAATGAGTTAGGTCGATGAGTCGTATAGTGTTGTTGAGTCGATGAGTCGTTAGGTCGGCCTGTGTTTTAGGACGTGTATGCTATGAGTCGTATACGAGTTAAGTTGTTGGGTCGGCTTAGTGTGATCCTGTGTCTCCGACGAGTCGTAAGTCGTAGCCCGCGTGCGTGTTAGGTCGTTGGAGTTTTGGGTCGTGGGTCTTAGGTCGGGGGCGACTCAAGGATGGGTCGGCGACGACTTATGGATGGACGATTCCGGGGGGGGGGGGATTCAGCCTATAAATAGAGGGGGTTGGCTCACTTTTTGGCACCGGTTTTTGAAGCGACGAAGTGCTGCCATTTTGAGAGCTCGACTACAACATTTCTTCATCTTCTTTTCTCCACTCTAATCTAGTTCTAACATCCATCCAAGATCGAAGATCAAGATCGAAGATCCAAGAGCCAAAGTTGAAGATCTTCATCCAACGAAGCTAGATTCCATCGTTTCAAGCGAGATTTCGATGAATCAAGCTTGAATCCTTGCTGTCCAGATCTGAAGTGATTAGTTTTTGAAGTGTTTGGGTGATTCGGTGAGTGGTGGTTATCTCTCACACGGACCCAAAGGACTATATTGGTTTGGTGGTTTGTTGGAGTGTTGTAGATAGTGATTTTATGCATTTTTCCTTAGATCCAAGTGTAGATCCACTACTCATGAAGATGTTTACTTATACAAGTTCATTTATCAAGTTGAAGAGACAAAACCCGTGATTTATATTTGTTAGATCTATGCTAAAAACCCATGATTCATGTATGTTAGATCCATGCTCATTTATTTACGAAATTGCCATTATCATTATAATTGTTTATTTAGATCTTGTTTGAATAATTGATTGCTTGGATTAATGTTTGATTTGATTGATTAGTTGATATATAGCTTGATTTTATCAAGTTGGTTGATGATGATTCAAAAGCTAAGTGGAAAGGCTCTTGAATAAGGAAAGCTGCTTGTGGCATATGAAGCGGATGTTGAAGCTCATATGTATGGATTAGATGATGTTGAGATGGGACTTTGCCATGATGCGATGAGGCAAGCCATGATGTTGAGATGAGACTTTGCTATGATGCGATAAAGCGAAGCATGATGTGAGATAGCCTTGGTTTAATCCAGACGGGATCATCCCAAGCATGTTGATCACTCGATGATGCGATGCGAGTTGGTTGATAATGGTTAGCTTGAGAGGCGCTTGAGCTAGTATGGAAATAGTCGTCGAGGAGGATGACTAGGAGGCTGAGATCTCATCGTTGTTGAAGGTTCTAGCATGCTCAAAGCAAGAGTACGTTGGAACGGGCTGCGACGACGTTCCAAGCACGGGCTGCGACGACGTGCTAGTACTCTGGGTAGTTGCGAAAATTCCTAGGCACGGCCTGCGACGACGTGCGGAGTTATGTCTAGAACCGGGGTTACCATTAGCCCTTGACAGGTGGTCATTCAACTAACGGTGAAATCAAGGCAATGATAACAGTGATAGCCAGAGTAATGGATGTTTGGACGTTTGGTTGTATCATCATTCGGTCTCAAGAGCGGTGTTTTCCGGGTGCTTATCTGATCGTGGTTTAGACCCTGGGGGTTTGTATTTGGAAAATATCGACCTTGACTCGAATGATTATTGCTTTACTTTAATTGTCTGCCATGTTATGCTTGCTTCTCCTTACTGTGTGTCTGGGGGCTATCACTGTAGAAAGAGGCGGAGTGGGATGGTTTGGTTCCTATTCCTTTTATCCCTTATGCTCTTTTGGTATGTTTGAGAGTTGATTTACTGCTCACTAAGACTTTGTCTGACTCAAGGTTTTATGTCTCCTCTTATTACCTTGGGCTGTTCATCCATGTTGGGATGGGCAGACTAGGTAGCAGGTGACAGGTGCTGTTCTTGGAGATCTACGTTGATGATGACGAAGACGAGCATGAGGCTTTTGCATATTATTTCATATTATGTACTAGGTGTTCCGCTGTATATACTTTGAGTGCTTTGTAGTGAGGTTTTGATGTGTTGACTGTTCTGATGATTGTATCAAACTTCTAAGATGCTTATTTGATGATATTCTGTTATGAAGCTTCACTATACATATATTTCTCTATTGTATTTTATCCGTGCGCTGTGAGTTATGCGATAGATTCTGCGATGTTTATTCTACCCTTGACGGTCACCCATGGCTGCCTGGCACGCCTTTCAGCGCATTATTTCCTTGTTTTGGTGCGGGAGTCATGGGCGGTCGTCACACATTCAAACTCCAACCAATGGTAGTCGTGTTACACACACTACTACCCCATCTACCTTTATAACTTATATTGGAAAACCCGAACAGGTAACCCAACAAATAGGTAGAAATATATATATATATATATATATATATATATATATATATAGTAATATATAAAAATTACAAATATGCTCTCTCAAGATAGACACCACTACAGAGCCTAGGAATTCACTCAACCTAACGCTCTGATACCACTGTAATGACCCGCCTCCATCCTTACAGAATGACGCATCATTAATAAGAAAGAAAGGGATGTAAAAGAGAAAAGAAAGAAGATACAACATCAGAATCTAAACAGCGGAACGAATAACATAAATATTACATAGTTTAAAACCACTATCAGAGTTATACAGATAATACAACACATACTAGACAGTTATAAACACCTATCTAGTTATACAACTCAAAACAATATAAGAGAACTACACAGAGAAATCTACACAGCAGAATACTATATATCTACACGCAGAAGCCTCCTTCTCCACTGCTCCTCCATAATTCGTCAAAGCTAACCTGAATCTCTTGGCTACTCATAAAAATTTGAGTACCCAAGAGTTTAAGAAAAACAGAATAAACTCCGGGTCAGACATGGGTCTGGTGTGAGTAACATGTTAAGGTTGCTTAACTTTCAAAAACCTTTTGAAAAGAAAGGTATCACGTAAGACTTCCCACACATAAACATGGAAAAGGTTTTACCTTACGCTAACCAAAACATTTGATAAGAAGTTCAGTGATATTATAATAGGTCTAGGGTTTTCAAGTAAATATGAAATAGACGAAATTGTTACATTATTAAATTCCAGCTACTAGCCACAAAAGTGGGTAATACAATCAAATCCGATGGCACTTATTGGATTTTGGATTCCATACAATGGCAGGGCACTGGGGTACCGCCCGTCACAGTACGTGGCCTAGATCAATGTACAGAGGAGTACGCCCGCTCCCATACAACACAAGGCCGGAACCATTCCTTACTGAACAGTCCCGAACAAGATAACCCCGACAGTTGGAGCTCAACAATCGTCCACACAGCCGAAATAAAAGAGACCTCTAGATAGGGGAAAATATCGTCCTACTTGGGCATGACCCACTTAGCCTTGCTGCACCTCCCATGTTTTAGCCATTCCCGTTGATGAGGCTTGAGGCTACGATTACCTTTAGTGAACACATCACTTAGAATGCTCATCGTCCACCTGACAATGTTCTGAAAGCATTCAATCCATACAAGTACGTTCTGGGTTCGAACAAAACCGAAGGCATTATCTCGTTACACTCATTTTGGAATTACCCTCAGAGTTAACGACGATAACCCTTGCACTCTGAATCTTCATCTTCACTTGAGATTCACGACCTACCGTTAATTTGGATTGATGTGTTTTCGGATATCCAAATATGAAAACCCGATCCCGGTCTCATCGAAATCCAAAACGTGTCTTTTAGGTCCAAGTTGTTTAAGGTTAAACAATTCAATTATCTTTATACACACATATAGATAACTCACAAATCACAATTGATAATCACATTATCAAATAAACAAGTAATCCACATTTTCATCAAAATAGGTAATCCACATCACCAACACAATAGATAATCTATATTATCATCGCAATGCAACCAAAGCATTCATATCATACCACAAAACATTACTTATCTCATTTCTGAGATCACAACCATTCAAGGTGTAACATCCCAGAATTTGTTTATTTAAATTTAGTGATTTATTTGAACTTTTAAATTTAATTTTTGAAATTCAAAGACAAAATGAAATATTATAAATAGTAAATAAAAGAAGATATATGGGACTAAATAAATAATTGATAGTTTGAGCTTTAAATAATAATAAATAAAGAAGATAACATATAACAAACAAGAAATTGTTTGTTCCAATAAAATAAAATATGTACAAATTAAAATGTTCTTAGTTAAAACTTTCAAAAGAAAATAAAAATTTGGAATGTATGTTATAATAAAATCATATGGTTATAAAAATGACCTAGAAATACATATAAACTTATATGAAACTTTTATAAAACAAGGAGACAACAAAATAAATATGTGATGAATTCAATGTTAAAAGCAAACACAAATCAAACAGCATATCTATATAAGTGTATGTATAATGTACTTGCAAGAATTAAAATAAGATGGCTGTTACATTGAAGCATGAAGCATTTAATGCTTTCAAACCAGCCTATAATACAAGATCCCATCAGCCAAGTGAAAGCATGGTTTTAGTCTTATAATATCAATCTGTACTTGCCTATACTCACCCTGTGCAAACTATTCTTCTATATTTACACCATACTCCTTCAGCCGTTCCAACCATAATTTACAAACCTAAACAAAGAAAATAAAATAGCCAAGTCAGGAAAAAAAAGATAAAAGCAAAACATCACTATTGTTCTCAAATTCAAATCTAGTTATGCAACAAAACAGGGCAAAAGAAGAGACATCAAACTGCAGCTTTCAAAGTCATAGAAAAATAATTCTGTTTCAAATATTTTCTCAGTGAGTAAACATACACTTTCAAGTTTAAGTTTTGATCACAACAGTTTAGGCTATTCATTTGATAATATGTGTTGTTTGTGATTTATCTTTAAAAATAATCCTGTGTATATTTACATATAGAATGTTCTGCATACTGTACTGCCCTGTTTATTGATTGCAGGGTTAAATATTTATTCAAATTCAAATTTATTGCATCAAATCATTATAAAGCTTTAAATCTTTTTGACAAAGCAGGATGTCTAAACTCAAATCAGAACTTTTAAAATTTGTTTTAAATTATGATAGCGAACTATGCTCTGGAATCAAGTGTTACAGGAAACCAAGAATTATTTTGGATAAAAAAATTGATTTCTGTAAAATGCTAATTCAAAAGTACAGCCTGAATCTTAACTGAAAAATAAGATTCTTAAAACAAAATAAATTGTTTAAATTCAACTCACAGTTTACAGTTTTATTTAAGATTGATCATGAAGTGTTCGACCATGTAAACATGGTTTTACAGTAAAAACTAAAATTTGTGAAAATTTCAACTATTTTAAAACATTGGTTTGATTTCATATTTTGAATAAACATATGAAAATAAGATTTTTAAAATAATAGTGATGATTTTTAGTTGAGTAATTCGAGGGCAGTTCGAATTTGAACAAAATTGGCATTTTGATCAATTCCAAAAAAAACCAAAGAAATACTGAGTGTTGAAATTTCACGTGGAGCTAGATTTGTACTCAATAATGTTAGGAAAAATGAAAAAAAATTTAATTATTGCAATAATTTTGGGGACGAGAGCAGATTAGGGTTTAAGGTTCAAATTTAGTCGAGGGCGGAAACGAGATCGCCGCGCCGCCGTTATGCCACCGGGAACCAACGGACCGGGACCATCAGGAGCGTGGGATGCTAGGGGAGCTTTGGACGAGGTGTCGCGAATTCAGATTGTGACGCCCCACCTCTATACCCACGCTAGCCAAGAACACTACTGTGAATGCTGTCAACTAGCACGGAGAATAAGGCTGTTGAGGAGCGACCATCTGTATAATTGCTTTGTGCGAGTACTGATATACCGGATAAAAATATAACTTTTCATCTCAAGAGGAAATCCAACATACCGACACAAACTCAAAGCTACTACACAGTGGCTATAAAGGTCTTCGAAAACAAATATAGAAATAAACATAACACAAATCAGTCACAGACAATTCATATCACAAAGGCGGAAATAGATATGAATATTACACATGAAAGTGTATATCAGAGTAGTGGTCAAAAGGTCCACGATAATACAAAAGAATAGCAACACGTGCTATACAAAGGAATACAACTGTGAGTCTATATCTCATGTGTATACAACAAAATAAACTACTAATCTAAGTAGTTTGCCAAAAGTCAGAGTAATGATCTAGGATGAGAAGTCAAGCAGAAGCACCTGTAATATCTCGGTCTGACCCGAGTATTATTTAAGAAGAAAATAATAAACGGATCAGTCTAGCTATAAATATCAGATGAAACGATATAGAATAAGAGATATGACTAAACACATAATAATCACAATTCCAAGCTGTGATATATATAAGTAATTGAAAATCAACAAGAGATTAATCAATATCACCAAATCTACACAAGAATCAAAGAAATGTCATACTCCTTATTTCGTTCACCAAACCACAAATATTGACGATAATATCAACGTCAATCACAAAAGTCAATGACACACAAATTCACCAATGCACAAATATTGACAATAATATCAATGTCAATCACAAAAGTCAATGACACACAAATTCACCAATGCACAAATATTGATAAAACTTATCAATGGAAATCACGAAAACCAATGAAGCATAAATTCTAGAAATCATCTCAAGAAATCCAGTAAATGACACAAAAATTCACCTATGCAAAAAAATTGATAAATCATATCAATAGAAATGACAAAAATAGGTGAAGAAGGAAATTCCAGAATTCGACACACGAAAACCAGAAATCACACAAAATAGGGGGGAGGCCTATCACACGAACGGGAGTATGAAAACTCACCAACAGCTGTAACACATGAACGAGAAGCTATCTCATGGTAGCTAGCCATTAATTTGACACACGAATGGTCCGAAGACCTGACACACGAATGATCCGAAGACCGTGGGTTGCTACCCCACCAATTTGAGTCAAAACTCCACAAAACGGGGTCTAATCTCCCGCGCAGTCAAAGACACATCGCACATCGCTAGTCTAAATCACAAAAATGATCATCATGACCATCGAGAAGTGTCAATTACACTAAGCTAGTAAACATATGAGTTTAGCTTCATGTCCCATAACCACTTGCTTAACTTAAATATTTACGAACAAACTGTAGATCTCCACTATAAAATTGTCACAAGAGATTCAATCGAACAAGTCCAAGAATTAACCGAACAAGTAAACGCAAGCGTTTCATACCACTTGTTTTACTAAGCCGTTTTGTAACATCCCGCCTTTTCGCACACTTTAAACCGACACACGTGCCAATTCAAAGCATACGCAAGGGTGGATTGTTATGGGGTAAATAAGAAAAAAAAACAGAGAAGAAATAAAACAAAATAGAATCTCACAACGGAAGGATAAAATATAATAATCAATATACAATTCATGATAACTGTTTACAAAATATTTATTTTACTTATACAATGAATATCAGAGTTACACATACCAATACAATCAGTGCAGCGGAAATTTAGAGTGTGGTGCAATACTATAAATAATATAATACGGATTCTTCGTCTTCGATCCTGAAACGCTCGGACTGACCCGAGCGAATTTAAAAAGACAAAACACTCGAGTCTGACTAAAAGATCTTATGTGAGTTAAATTAACAGAAATAAATATGAGTACAGTAACTCAAGAGATGCTCGGGATTTACATCTCCTAAGGATCCGTTAAACTATTTACTATGTAGTATATTGCGCTATTATAATAGTGTCTATTTGTAAAGTAAACTTACTTTTTAATAGCGTTAAGGGGTTACCCATATAGCCCTTAACACAAATAATGCCAATAGTCTATACAGTACCGTAATACCTCCTGATCGGGAAGCTACCAGAGGATACTCCATAGGTACGACACAAATAGAAACTCGTAGTAAAGGCTCGGTATGGTAGGTGACACGACACAACTAGGCAATGCCAGGGTAGATATACCAATTGCTATCCAGGCTGGTGGAAACGCGTAGCCGCAGTTACCGCCCACCTCGGACTAACTCCCCCAAAATCAAAATATAGAAGTAGCCACTGAATCAATCCAAAGTCAAAGTATAATATCGAAGAGGAGGGTCCGATCAGAGGAATGACCTCATTGGCCTGAGAATCGCTCCTGTTTAGCCACCTTATGCCAACTCACGGGAGTCGGGTCCACGTATTTACTTTACAGGAAACGTCGCCACCACCTACTTCATTCTGGAATCTCCACCGCGTACACGGTTAGTCAAAGTGGTTTCGGTATCGACAGAGAGTATGTCCATATCCGATCCCGGTCTCTTTGCTAACCCATCGTTATTATAACACCGCGGTCATTTAAAAATAGGTTATACTTTAAAAATCAGAATAAACATTCCATTTCATAACCATGAATAAGATATCATTTCAAAACCCAAAACCATATTTAATCACTTATCCCAAATATAATTCTTTTCCAAAATCATAATGCTTTAACTTCATAACGTCTGAAAATCAAATATTTTCAAAGCATAATATTTTGAAAATCATAATTTAAAACCACAACTTCTATAAAAAAAACTTGAATGGTTTGGACATTCAACGGTATATGAATTAAATGGTTTAACTTAATGTTACTTTGTAAAGAAAATAGTTCTCATGGCTTTACAAATACATTTCTTTATTAAAGTCTAAACCAAAATTTATATTATCTCTCTCAAGTTCCAAAACCACTTCAATTTATTTATATATACGTATATCCATTTTGAGTAACAATATTTTAAACTAAAATTGGATTTTATTCTTTCAACAGATCAATTGTTCTATTAATTAGTCTTGAATATTCACATAAAATACATAAATAATAAGACTTCAATTTCTAGTAATAAAATATGTATATTTTCCCAATTCAAATTATACTAGAATATTCATTTCAATTTATTTTGGGAAAAATCCAATTATAAATATCATATCTTAAAATTTCCAAACTTAACATTTAAACATATGATATAAATTATTAAACTCCATTTTCTTAATTTTTTTCCAATTTTAAATAAAGATTTTTATACACCTTTTAATTTCAAAATTTTCAACTTCATATGTATATATATGGAAGAATAATATTTATACAATATAAAATTTAAGATTTTTAGAAACCGTATTCCATCCAAACCATAGAAATCACATTAAAATAGTTATATATAGACCGCGGTGCCTGTATATAATTTTCTATCCTATGGTCAAGTGATACGGATATTTATCATTTCAATCCGCAATTTAAAAAATATAAAATTTTGCGGTTGTATATCATTTCAAACCACAATCCCGAATGAAAGGAAATATGCATGATAATTTGCAATTTTATGAAATACAATAAAACATCCATCAACATCACCCATCATCCAATCACAATCATCAAGCAATATCAATCAATAACAATTTATATTTGATAATATATATAACAGGTAATAACTGGCAATTTTATTCAGATTTAATTTAACAACTATTAATCTAACAGTTTATATTCAGTAATAATCTATATAACTGTTAACTAGCAGTTTATAGGCAACAAATAAATTCTAACTATCAATTAATACGCAATAAATAAATTAAATTAACAGTTAAATTTAATAAATGCAATTCAACAAATATGAGTGAAATAAACATGCCAAATACTCATAAATAAATTTTTATTCATTTCTAAAATTAATTTAACAAACATAAAAGCTTCTAGTAGTTGTGAGTGGGTTTAAACACTCACCTTTGGAATTTAAATCGAATTTAAATTCAATTTAAACTCAAAATTTTGACGGTCTCCAAATCCATCCAAACCAGCGTCAAATCGTCAGAAATTCCGATACGATCCCAGCAAAACAAACCGCGCGTGAATCGGAGCTTGTATGCAAAAGTTATGGAAATTTGAAAAATGAAAAAATTCTGGTCCTGGGTCGACTTCGGGTTCGACTTCGGTGCGCCGCCTCAATTCCCCGGTGCTTGCTTGGAGTTTTCGCCAAAACGACCCGGAGCGACCCGAGTCATTTTCTTCCTGACCCGAAGTTGCTCTAGGGTTTTCTCCCCTGAAACCCGAAGCGCGACCAGAAGCTGCTGCAGATCCGAATTTTTTTTTTTTTTTTTAAATTTGAATTTTTTTTTTTGAACTGACTGGATCTAGGGTTAGCACCCATTGAAGAAGAAGAGGAGTTTGAAGAAAGTATACACTCAGATGAAAAGAAATTAGGTGGAGGCTAGGGCTTGTAGCTAGGTTTATATAGAGGGGTTAGAGATAGAGTAGATAGACCGTAGAATGAACGTGCGGAACAAACTATGGCCCAAAAAGCCCGCTATGCCTCCGGAACCGAATTTATTAAATCTATATATCCAAATAAGTAATTTAAAATATTCTGAACGCGATGGAAAAAGTTTCACGTCCAAATTTGATCGTATGAAGAAGTTATGCTGAAAACAAAATTTCCAAATTGATTCAAATTGATTTTAATTAAATTTGATTTCAAGGCGTTTCACGCCCGTACGATCAAACGACAAGTCCGATCGATACGAAACTTGAAACCCTATAATAATTCACCGATACAGATCCGATGAAACTGGTTTCATCGAAATCCGAGTCCGTGACAAAAAAAGGCTATTTTTATATTCATTAAATAAATCGAAATAAATTACAAAAATCCAAATTTTATATTATATTCTAAAATTGTCCAAATTTTATTACTTATATAATTTAATCAATTTCAAATGATTTAACAAGCTTGGATGTGAATTAAAATTATAAGTATATCAATTTGCAGTGTTAATTTCTACACTTTCCTATATTTAAGAATTATAAAATTAAATGCTCAAAACCCCGTATATTAGATTTTAACTTTTATATACTCATTCTTTATCCAAATAGGGATGCCACATACTTTAGTTCATGATTCACAATATTATTCTTAAAGTTCATTTTAAATTTCAGTAACGTAATATTTAACGTTAAATTCCCTTTATTTATGCAATAAGCGCAATTATTGAATTTGATACTCAAATTGATTTATGGATTCTGCTTTCAAAAAATCTATATCAACAATTTGGTCTAATTATAAATAGAATAAGTATTAACCTCATCTTATAGAATTAATTATTGCAATAAATCCAATTTACCATATCTTAAATCCAAATTAATAGATAAAGCTTGATTCCTTTATTAACTCCTTTGGTTTTCAATTAACCTTTTATGGTGAATATAAATTCCAATGTATAATTGAAACCTTATTTCCATTTGATTTCACTATTTCATTAAAAATCCTCATATTCCAGCTAAATTTCAACTAACGTATAAATTAGCTATTTCAATTTCATTTAATTGCGATTATCATACTATAGAAATTAAATTCCATTAAATAAATAAATAAATGTCGATTCCCATCTATTTACATTATATTACATTGGTACTTCTATTTACAACTTAGCTTTGTATAAATGTTTGAATGTGGAATCTTGTCTATTTCACGTATTAATTAAGCCTTAAAAATCAATTAATATTATATCCTTGGTCTAACCTCATTTTACCCATATTTATATTAATATATCCTTTGAATTAGGTAAATTTTGAATACTTGTTATCATTAACGTTTTATTTCCACTTACAAAATAAATGAAATTATTACATAAACTCCCTTAATTAAGTCAACCATTATCTTATATAACTTAACTGGTAATATATATATCCGATTGCCCTAATTGGTTTATAGTTATCAGCTAAATACATACTAACTTGTAAATAAATTCGTTTAATTGTAAATGGATCTGATCAAATTTAATAGATTGAATAGATGGGTAAGCAAATAATAAATTTTCCTTTTTGTCAAATTCAAACCCATTCCTACTTAATTATCAATTACAATTTATTACGAAACATTGATTTTATGCAGTTACCTTTTATTTGCGTAGTATTACATCAATTCCTATAACCTTGGATTCATTCCCAATTCACCAAATTCAATTAATTACACTTTACAAATGTGTTTCCAATATATAGGTATTGCCCAAATTAAATTTTATTAGCTAACTCATATTAATAAACAAATGACTTATATGAATGATTAAAATTTTCAATTATCTCACTGTACTCCTAAACTTCTGTTATTGTAAACCTTAAATAATTCCATTAAAATTTAATAAAAATCCCAAACTAAATCACCCATTGCAACATGCCACTGAAATAGGAATTTTATACTAATTGTTATCATACCCATAATTACACGCTTATCACTAAGTCCCACATTTGCATAAATTTATTAAATTGGAATGTTTATTAAGGTTTATGCATTTCCAACTTGTACTGATTTTACACAATCGTCATTTACCTTACATTTCATTTCTATTCAATATATATTCATTTTATTCCATTCATTTGGGGTACTGCATTGAAATATATTTATTAACTAATACTAACGTTATTATCATTAATTATAATTGGGTTTCCAATTTTTATTCAATACCTTGAACAATAACTTACATATTAATCAAATCCTTCTTCTACTTAATTCAAATTGGATTATATTCCAATTCCTATAACTAGGTCTTAAGTCACCATTTACATAATTAAAGTTAGCGTTTATTTCAATCTTCGTTTATAATTTAAAGTTTCTACTAAATTAAATTACAAAACTTATGAACTTTAACAAATTTAATCCACCAAATAAATTTTTCTAATGTTTATATATTTGCAATTCAATTCAGTTATTATTTCATTAATACCATTTTAATCAACTAATTATGACTTATAACCACAAACACAAATTTTCGATATTTCAATCTATGTCATATAAACATTTTAAATTATTTACCTTTAATTACAGTTACTAGCTAACCCCTATATTTACTCCATTAAAAATCCTAAGACTTCTATTTCAATTTAAATTAGATTAGAAAACATATCAAATTGACTCATTTAATATCATTGAATTTAACGGGTCGTTACACTCTCCCCCACTCAAAACTTTTGGCCCCTGAAAAGTAAAAAGAAGGGAGAAGGAAGAATAAAACATTACATCTTATTTCAAATATTAACTTATAATCAATAATTTACTAAATTAATTACCTTAAATGAGCTATGCCCGTATTATAGTCATTATAGCCTTTATACTTAAATTATTAAAGTTGGAAAACATTTTCACAAAATTTCTAAGTCCAAAATTTACGGAAAATTTTGGCAGAGTCTCCTTTGTACGGAGAGACTCTGGAGAAAATATAATATCAAAATATACAAATATATTACATATATTATCAAAATATTATCCCAACACGGGAAAAATAGCGCTTTAAACGTAATCCGAAAACGTACCTATTTGTCGGGCAATACACGCTTATTATTTTGGAACCAAAAGCAGTAGCAGTTGCTTCCATCACCTGTATTCACTTATATAATCTAAAAGGTTAAATATTTATTTTAAAGTGAACTATTCAAGTGGATTCAATCATTAATCAACCAAACAATTCAACAACCCTCAACCTTACAAATAACATACATACACAAACAAAGCAACCATTTA
The DNA here is from genome assembly GCA_030765085.1 of Allium cepa. NCBI lineage: Eukaryota > Viridiplantae > Streptophyta > Magnoliopsida > Asparagales > Amaryllidaceae > Allium > Allium cepa. The sequence continues at coordinate 154,160,235 of CM060945.1, forward strand.
ATCCATCAAACAAATAGTTGTTTGGGTTCAAACTTGAAATTTGTATGAAATGAAATTAACTATCAAGTGCATCCTTTACTCAACAGTCTTAGATGGAACAAAGATAGATTATTTATTCATCCAACAACTTCAAGTTCCTTACCCCACAATCATAAATCAAACAATACAATTCAAACCAACAACCAAATTAACTTATTATACATTTATTTCATGCTTCAGTGGTTTGATTTTCTTTCTTTCATTTATGGAGAGATTTTTTTATTTCTTACAATTTTCGTTTTCCATTTATTACAAAATTCATTATATTTGCATCCCAATTTATTGACTAAAGTTTATATCATCTATTTATACTACTTACCTTTACTTATATAGTAAAATTTCCAATTTAACTTAAGTTTATACAATTAATTCTCATTAATAACAGCAAATTTATTGAATACCTTTATTACCTCAAGCTTCACTTGTAAGATTTCCCCTTACATTCTTACTAACATTGAAACTTTTATTATATGGTAAGTTATGTATGTTTTAAGAATGTAAGTGAAAATTTACAAGTTTCTTCTCAATTCCTTAAATTAATATATATTTGTTTTATAAATTACAATTTCAACTTACCTTTAATTTCATTCATTTATTTAATGTTGAAGTTTCTATTATATTTAATAGTAGTAACAATTTAATTACCCACTTTCTATTATATTTAATTACAGTAACCCTTTTTAATTACACTTAAATTATTAACCCTTTAACCTTCATTCTTAAAAATAAGGAATTTTATTAATTAATTACTTAGGGTTTACAGTCATTTATATATTACTTACTTTCTATTATATTAGAATAGGGGGAATTAAAGCATACTTAAGTTAATAACCCTACAATCAAACTTTATAAATTAAGGAATTTCATTTTTACTTTCTTAAGGTTAAAATCACCTATTAATAATACAACCTTTAATTTTAGTAAAATTCCAATAATCACTTAAGTTAATACCATTAAATTCTTATTTATAACAGTAATTTATTGAATACTTCATTTTTTTCCAAAATTCTACTTGTATAATATTCTATTCCACTCTTAATTTACATTTCAACTTTTTATACTTGGTAAGTTATTTATGTTAAAGAAAAAGCAAAAGAACTTATGCAAGTTTAATCTCAACTCTTTTAATTCATTGATTACTTCTTTTATTTCACTAACCTAAATTTTTTACAACTAATTAATGGAAATTCAAGAATTAATACCGGGTCAAATTCCAAAATTTCTTTAAAATAATAGATAATTAATTTCTTACAACTTTTATATCTCTAATTACCTTTAAACAATTAAAATTTTTAAATAATTTCAAAACAAATCTGCAGTAGAATTTACTACAGCGGCCTTTCCCTTCGAAACTCGAAAATGAAAGTCGATGATGCGGCCGTCATCACCGAAATTATTTTCCAGCGACAGAGAGGAAAGTACAAACTTATCTTCTTCAAAATCCTCTTTAAACCAATTCTTTCGAATTATACTAAATATTTATATAAGAATATATTTATAAACCAAATCATTATATTTCATAAATCCTTTGAAAGAAGATTTCAAAAATCCCGGACTTAAGTTCTAAAATCTCCAATTTGATTTATTAAAATTCAACTTAGCTTTAATTCATTACAAATATTTTTATTACCTAACACCCAACTATAGCAACCAAAATATATCTTTATAAAAATATTTTTATATATAGAAAATATAATAGGCAAAATTATTTCATTCACCTATATTAAAAACAAATATTTTGTCGGTCTGTCCTATTAAGTGTTTAGAAATCCCTATTGATGGCATAGAGCCCCATGCATCAACCAGAATTTATAAATACAAAGCGGAACAGATTAACACAATATCAAAATCTTTTATTAACACTAACAAATACGCTCTCTCATATATATACACTCAGCGACTCCCATAGGGTATTACTACACTATTAACAAAGAGTCAAACCCCACAAAACCAAGGTTTATCGCTAAACCAAAGCTTTGATACCAACTGTAACATCCCGCCTTTTCGCACACTTTAAACCGACACACGTGCCAATTCAAAGCATACGCAAGGGTGGATTGTTATGGGGTAAATAAGAAAAAAAACAGAGAAGAAATAAAACAAAATAGAATCTCACAGCGGAAGGATAAAATATAATAATCAATATACAGTTCATGATAACTGTTTACAAAAATATTTATTTTACTTATACAATGAATATCAGAGTTACACATACCAATACAATCAATGCAGCGGAAATTTAGAGTGTGGTGCAATACTATAAATAATATAATACGGATTCTTCGTCTTCGTCCTCCAAAGCTAAAATCTTCGATCCTGAAACGCTCGGACTGACCCGAGCGAATTTGAAAAGACAAAACACTCGAGTCAGACTAAAAGATCTTATGTGAGTTAAATTAACAGAAATAAATATGAGTACAGTAACTCAAGAGATGCTCGGGATTTACATCTCCTAAGGATCCGTTAAACTATTTACTATGTAGTATATTGCGCTATTATAATAGTGTCTATTTGTAAAGTAAACTTACTTTTTAATAGAGTTAAGGGGTTACCCATATAGCCCTTAACACAAATAATGCCAATAGTCTATACAGTACCGTAATACCTCCTGATCGGGAAGCTAACAGAGGATACTCCATAGGTACGACACAAATAGAAACTCGTAGTAAAGGCTCGCTATGGTAGGTGACACGGCACAACTAGGCAATGCCAGGGTAGATATACCAATTGCTATCCAGGCTGGTGGAAACGCGTAGCCGCAGTTACCGCCCACCTCGGACTAACTCCCCCAAAATCAAAATATAAAAGTGGCCACTGAATCAATCCAAAGTCAAAGTATAATATCGAAGAGGAGGGTCCGATCAGAGGAATGACTTCATTGGCCTGAGAATCGCTCCTGTTTTAGCCACCTTATGCCAACTCACGGGAGTCGGGTCCACGTATTTACCTTACAGGAAACGTCGCCACCACCTACTTCATTCTGGAATCTCCACCGCGTACACGGTTAGTCAAAGTGGTTTCGGTATCGACAGAGAGTATGTCCATATCCGATCCCGGTCTCTTTGCTAACCCATCGTTATTATAACACCGCGGTCATTTAAAAATAGGTTATACTTTAAAAATCAGAATAAACATTCCATTTCATAACCATGAATAAGATATCATTTCAAAACCCAAAACCATATTTTATCACTTATCCCAAATATAATTCTTTTCCAAAATCATAATGCTTTAACTTCATAACGTCTGAAAATCAAATATTTTCAAAGCATAATATTTTGAAAATTATAATTTAAAACCATCACTTCTATAAAAAAAACTTGAATGGTTTGGACATTCAACGGTATATGAATTAAATGGTTTAACTTAATGTTACTTTGTAAAGAAAATAGTTCTCATGGCTTTACAAATACATTTCTTTATTAAAGTCTAAACCAAAATTTATATTATCTCTCTCAAGTTCCAAAACCACTTCAATTTATTTATATATACGTATATCCATTTTGAGTAACAATATTTCAAACTAAAATTGGATTTTATTCTTTCAACAGATCAATTGTTCTATTAATTAGTCTTGAATATTCACATAAAATACATAAATAATAAGACTTCAATTTCTAGTAATAAAATATATATATATTTTCCCAATTCAAATTATACTAGAATATTCATTTCAATTTATTTTGGCAAAAATCCAATTATAAATATCATATCTTAAAATTTCCAAACTTAACATTTAAACATATGATATAAATTATTAAACTCCATTTTCTTAATTTTTTTCCATTTTTAAATAAAGATTTTTATACACCTTTTAATTTCAAAATTTTCAACTTCATATGTATATATATGGAAGAATAATATTTATACAATATAAAATTTAAGATTTTTAGAAACCGTATTCCATCCAAACCATAGAAATCACATTAAAATAGTTATATATAGACCGCGGTGCCTGTATATAATTTTCTATCCTATGGTCAAGTGATACGGATATTTATCATTTCAATCCGCAATTTAAAAAATATAAAATTTTGCGGTTGTATATCATTTCAAACCACAATCCCGAATGAAAGGAAATATGCATGATAATTTGCAATTTTATGAAATACAATAAAACATCCATCAACATCACCCATCATCCAATCACAATCATCAAGCAATATCAATCAATAACAATTTATATTTGATAATATATATAACAGGTAATAACTGGCAATTTTATTCAGATTTAATTTAACAACTATTAGTCTAACAGTTTATATTCAGTAATAATCTATATAACTGTTAACTAGCAGTTTATAGGCAACAAATAAATTCTAACTATCAATTAATACGCAATAAATAAATTAAATTAACAGTTAAATTTAATAAATGCAGTTCAACAAATATGAGTGAAATAAACATGCCAAATAATCATAAATAAATTTCTATTCATTTCTAAAATTAATTTAACAAACATAAAAGCTTCTAGTAGTTGTGAGTGGATTTAAACACTCACCTTTGGAATTTAAATCGAATTTAAATTCAGTTTAAACTCAAAATTTTGACAGTCTCCAAATCCATCCAAACCAGCGTCAAAACGTCAGAAATTCCGATACGATCCCAGCAAAACAAACCGCGCGTGAATCCGAGCTCGTATGCAAAAGTTATGGAAATTTGAAAAATGGAAAAATTCTGGTCCTGGGTCGACTTCGGGTTCGACTTCGGTGCGCCGCCTCAATTCCCCGGTGCTTGCTTGGAGTTTTCGCCAAAACGACCCGGAGCGACCCGAGTCATTTTCTTCCTGACCCGAAGTTGCTCTAGGGTTTTCTCCCCTGAAACCCGAAGCGCGACCAGAAGCTGCTGCAGATCCGAATTTTTTTTTTTTTTTAAATTTGTATTTTTTTTTTTTGAACTGACTGGATCTAGGGTTAGCACCCATTGAAGAAGAAGAGGAGCTTGAAGAAAGTATACGCTCAGATGAAAAGAAATTAGGTGGAGGCTAGGGCTTGTAGCTAGGTTTATATAGAGGGGTTAGAGATAGAGTAGATAGACCGTAGAATGAACGTGCGGAACAAACTATGGCCCAAAAAGCCCGCTATGCCTCCGGAACCGAATTTATTAAATCTATATATCCAAATAGGTAATTTAAAATATTCTGAACGCGATGGAAAAAGTTTCACGTCCAAATTTGATCGTATTAAGAAGTTATGCTGAAAACAAAATTTCCAAATTGATTCAAATTGATTTTAATTAAATTTGATTTCAAGGCGTTTCACGCCCGTACGATCAAACGACAAGTCCGATCGATACGAAACTTGAAACCCTATAATAATTCACCGATACGGATCCGATGAAACTGGGTTCATCGAAATCCGAGTCCGTGACAAAAAAAGGCTATTTTTATATTCATTAAATAAATCAAAATAAATTACAAAAACCCAAATTTTATATTATATTCTAAAATTGTCCAAATTTTATTACTTATATAATTTAATCAATTTCAAATTATTTAACAAGCTTGGATGTGAATTAAAATTATAAGTATATCAATTTGCAGTGTTAATTTCTGCACTTTCCTATATTTAAGAATTATAAAATTAAATGCTCAAAACCCCGTATATTAGATTTTAACTTTTATATACTCATTCTTTATCCAAATAGGGATGCCACATACTTTGGTTCATGATTCACAATATTATTCTTAAAGTTCATTTTAAATTTCAGTAACGTAATATTTAACGTTAAATTCCCTTTATTTATGCAATAAGCGCAATTATTGAATTTGATACTCAAATTGATTTATAGATTCTGCTTTCAAAAAATCTATATCAACAATTTGGTCTAATTATAAATAGAATAAGTATTAACCTCATCTTATAGAATTAATTATTGCAATAAATCCAATTTACCATATCTTAAATCCAAATTAATAGATAAAGCTTGATTCCTTTATTAACTCCTTTGGTTTTCAATTAACCTTTTATGGTGAATATAAATTCCAATGTATAATTGAAACCTTATTTCCATTTGATTTCACTATTTCATTAAAAATCCTCATATTCCAGCAAAATTTCAACTAACGTATAAATTAGCTATTTCAATTTCATTTAATTGCGATTATCATACTATAGAAATTAAATTCCATTAAATAAATAAATAAATGTTGATTCCCATCTATTTACATTATATTACATTGGTACTTCTATTTACAACTTAGCTTTGTATAAATGTTTGAATGTGGAATCTTGTCTATTTCACGTATTAATTAAGCCTTAAAAATCAATTAATATTATATCCTTGGTCTAACCTCATTTTACCCATATTTATATTAATATATCCTTTGAATTAGGTAAATTTTGAATACTTGTTATCATTAACGTTTTATTTCCACTTACAAAATAAATGAAATTATTACATAAACTCCCTTAATTAAGTCAACCATTATCTTATATAACTTAACTGGTAATATATATATCCGATTGCCCTAATTGGTTTATAGTTATCAGCTAAATACATACTAACTTGTAAATAAATTCGTTTAATTGTAAATGGATCTGATCAAATTTAATAGATTGAATAGATGAGTAAGCAAATAATAAATTTTCCTTTTTGTCAAATTCAAACCCATTCCTACTTAATTATCAATTACAATTTATTACGAAACATTGATTTTATGCAGTTACCTTTTATTTGCGTAGTATTACATCAATTCCTATAACCTTGGATTCATTCCCAATTCACCAAATTCAATTAATTACACTTTACAAATGTGTTTCCAATATATAGGTATTGCCCAAATTAAATTTTATTAGCTAACTCATATTAATAAACAAATGACTTATATGAATGATTAAAATTTTCAATTATCTCACTTTACTCCTAAACTTCTGTTATTGTAAACCTTAAATAATTCCATCAAAATTTAATAAAAATCCCAAACTAAATCACCCATTGCAATATGCCACTGAAATAGGAATTTTATACTAATTGTTATCATACCCATAATTACACGCTTATCACTAAGTCCCACATTTGCATAAATTTATTAAATTGGAATGTTTATTAAGGTTTATGCATTTCCAACTTGTACTGATTTTACACAATCGTCATTTACCTTACATTTCATTTCTATTCAATATATATTCATTTTATTCCATTCATTTGGGGTACTGCATTGAAATATATTTATTAACTAATACTAACGTTATTATCATTAATTATAATTGGGTTTCCAAATTTTATTAAATACCTTGAACAATAACTTACATATTAATCAAATCCTTCTTCTACTTAATTCAAATTGGATTATATTCCAATTCCTATAACTAGGTCTTAAGTCACCATTTACATAATTAAAGTTAGCGTTTATTTCAATCTTCGTTTATAATTTAAAGTTTCTACTAAATTAAATTACAAAACTTATGAACTTTAACAAATTTAATCCACCAAATAAATTTTTCTAATGTTTATATATTTGCAATTCAATTCAGTTATTATTTCATTAATACCATTTTAATCAACTAATTATGACTTATAACCACAAACACAAATTTTCGATATTTCAATCTATGTCATATAAACATTTTAAATTATTTACCTTTAATTACAGTTACTAGCTAACCCCTATATTTACTCCATTAAAAATCCTAAGACTTCTATTTCAATTTAAATTAGATTAGAAAACATATCAAATTGACTCATTTAATATCATTGAATTTAACGGGTCCTTACACGTTTAATTAGATTTCTCATACGAGTGAGGTAAAGGTTTGTATATACTAGTAGATTGGAAAACGGTTTGAGAAAAACGAGCTTTGTAAATAAAATAGTATTGAAATCGTTTGAGGAAAGAGTTTTGATATTTACTACTAGTATAGAAAACCTTTATATTTTTAAAGTGACAAAACACAAAGAAGATTGTAGGAACAATCAATCATTAAAATTCACATACGAAGATGTGAATAAAAATCCAAAGAAATCGATACCAAATCCAAAGAAATGGATATTCCCAAAAATCACGAAGAAAATGTCATCAAAGTCAATAACAAATGATAACAACAAAAAGGGAATCAACACGAATCGATTAAAGTCAGAAATATACTCAAAATTTGGCAAATAGGCAAAACTAGGGATTTCCAGACGTCTGAGGGGTTGTCCAGACGTCTGGATTTGGTTTCTAGAAATTTCCCAGAAAACCATCCAGACGTCTGAAACCTAAAATCAGACGTCTGAAAAACATTCAGACGTCTGGGGGAAAGTCCAGACGTCTTGTTTTGGTTTCTGGAAATATTCCAGAAAACCAACCAGACGTCTGAAAACACAAATCAGACGTCTAACCTTATTCCAGACGTCTGAAACAATAATTCAGACGTCTGAAATTAGCCACTGCCTTATTTATTCTTCTGTCGTATTTTATTTTTCTCCAGGTTGCAAAACCAGACGTCTGGCATTGGTCTCCAGACGTCTGAAAACCTGGTAAGGGCAACAATTTGCCTAGGCCATATGGCCAAAACGATGTCGGGAGCGATCGAGCGAGCAATGACGACTAAGGATTTACGTCAAATGACAGCCCGACCTTATAGGCTCTTCGATACACCCCAAATATCGTAATCAAACATCCATAAAAGGATTTTCACAAAAATTGGAATATTCACCCATTCGATCCAAATCAAAAGCAAATGAATATGCACAAATGTTACGAATTCATACCTAACCACAAAGATGGATATAGACATAGATGTGAGATAAAAATCTCACCTTTGAACTAAATTTATGAAGATGAAGCTTGAAAGCAAAGGGGAATCAACCACTCTTCAAAACCAACTCTAGAAGCTTGAATCTAAGCTTAAAAGAAGAACATTCCCTAAGTTAGGTTTAGGAAATTTCTGAAATTGAATGGAGAAAGAGTTGGAGAAGAAGAAGAGAAAGCTTACTAATGGGTTCTCTTGAACTTTGGAGCAAGAACTTGGATTTGCAAAGGAAGCTAGGGCTTGGATTTTTAATTTCCTCCTCCACCCTCCATTAACATAAAAGCTTGAGTATTAGGAAAATAGAAGAGAAGTGAATGAAGAGGAGAGTGTTGGAACTGAGTTAGTAAGTGGTTAATTGGCTCAGCCCAAACCAAAAAGTAGCAAAATTCAACTTTCTCCAAACATATCGAAGCTTATACTCAAAAAGGTCGCAAACGTCATTTTGAACTCAATGGAGGTGGTCTCGAGTCCTAATTCGACCGTATGCAAAAAGTAGGTTTTCGGACCAAAATCCGACGAACGATAAAATATTTAAATAAAATATTTAAATATAAAATCGATAAATATGCGGGTTGTTACAGACTCCCCTCCTTAAAGAAATTGCGTCCTCGCAATAATTAAGAAGGAAATATAAGAAGTAACAACCATAGAAGCATATTAACACAAAAGAAAATTTGAATCAAGAAGTTCACCATAAAGAGCACGAAGGAGTAAATCCGAAAGTTTTCGTTCGATGAATTCTCAAGATTTCACATGAGCAATCCTTAGGATTTGAGAACCATTAAACTTTTATCAAAAAGAATATCTTTATATCGAAGGCGCTCAACCTCCAAAGCAATGATGTGAATGGAATGGTGCTCAAAAGTCAAATTTTGTGAAACTTCAATCTCCACAATATCACCGGGCTCAAGAATGAAACCCGGAATCCCTAAGGCATTTCCGTAGATAAAAGACGTGGAAAACGTCAAGAATAGCAGAAAGTTGAGCCGGTGCAACGGCGTAGTACAAATACGGTACGCCTGAGAAACTAGAAACTCGAATAATTTGGAGCACCGACGTAGTACAAAGGCGGTACGTCCAATGAACCAAAAAGCCAAGTCATTGATGTAGTGCAAACAGTATATCCAATGAATCAAAAAGCGAAGACATTGATGTAGTACAAACGGTACATCCAATGAATCAAACATCAAAGTCATTGATGTAATACAAACGGTACATCCAATGAATCAAAGACACTGATGTAGTACAAACGGTACATCCAATGAATCCAAAAAGAAAAGACACTGATGTAGTACAAACGGTACATCCAATGAATCAAAAGCAAAGACATTGATGTAGTACAAACGGTACATCCAATCGGTACATCCAATGAATCAAAAGCAAAGACATTGATGTAGTACAAACGGTACATCCAATGAATCAAAAGCAAAGACATTGATGTAGTACAAACGGTACATCCAATGAATCAAAAGCAAAGACATTGATGTAGTACAAACGGTACATCCAATGAATCAAAGACACTGATGTAGTACAAACGGTACATCCAATGAATCCAAAAAGAAAAGACATTGATGTAGTACAAACGGTACATCCAATGAATCAAAAACAAAGACATTGATGTAGTACAAACGGTACATCCAATGAATCAAAAGCAAAGACATTGATGTAGTACAAACGGTACATCCAATGAATCAAAAGCAAAGACATTGATGTAGTACAAACGGTACATCCAATGAATCAAAGACACTGATGTAGTACAAACGGTACATCCAATGAATCCAAAAGGAAAAGACATTGATGTAGTACAAACGGTACATCCAATGAATCAAAAACAAAGGCATTGATGTAGTACACACGGTACATCCAATGAATCAAAGCCCGAATGATTTCGGAACACCGACGTAGTACAAAAACGGTACGTCCAATGAACCGAACACAATAAAAGAACATCGGACGCAAGCTCATAAAAGAAATGAGATGAAACTCAATAAAACGAAGTACATCAAAACGCCCGATGAACTTGATAAAAAGATAATTTCATTCGGTCATCAACAAAGAAACAACCCCTTGTTGCTTACGACTAAATGCATTGGCAACACGATTTCCCCTTCGGGAATAAAAAGAATATCAAGATCATAAGAAGCTAGGAACTCGAGTCAACATGCAGTTCCTTAAGAGAACATAAATATTCTAAAGATTTATGATCGAGGTAGAGAACAAATTTCTCATCCAAATATGATGATGCCAAATTCCAAAAGCAAAAACAATAGCCACGAACACTAGATCATGAGTGGCATATCTAGTCTCGATAAGCTATAATGATTTAGAAGCACAAGTGATAGCACGTTCTCCTTTGCAAGAGAATGGCATTCCAAACCAATACGACTAGTATCGGTACAAATAGCAAAGTCTTGGTTCCCCTTCAGGAATCACAAGAATAAGAGTATTGAAAAGAAAGAACTTCTTTTAAACAATTCTCCTTTCCCGAAAAGTTAAAACTTTCAAAATTACCTTTTTATTTTTATGTAACAATCTTTCTACAAAAATTTACATTTTTACAAGTCAATATATCGTGTCTGATTGTCTCATCAAAGCGTTTAGGAGATTCTTATCGATAACGTTGATCAAGCGCATCGACCAAAATTCTTAATGCACTCAACGGGCAATACAATCACAAAATCATCTTTTATAGGATAAATATATCTCTTAAAAAGTTTTAAGAATATTCTTTGTTCGTTTCAGGAACAAAAATCCAGTTTTACTTATAAATAAATCTTATGAAAAAGATTTGCAAAATTTTAAATTACTATTTTCATCCAAAATCAATAAATACAAGAATGGTCTCATAGAATATTCGATTTATAAAATGGATGAAATGAGCTGGACAAATTGAATGACATAATAAGCCATTCATAAGAATCATAACAAGTGCGGAATGCGGTAAGTGGAATACTAATTTCCGCAACTCGTAGCAAACGAAAACCGGTGATAATGTCAAACTGAAAAGACCTTAGCACCACACAAAAGATATTGCTTAGGTGATGATCCTAAGACCAGCCCAAAAATACCAGAAAATTTTTCAAACGATATGATTGAGAGAAATAATACTTTCCTTATCAGTGGGCTTAAGGAATAAAATGATGCCATCAAGTTGGAATCAAAATCACAAAGGAAAAATAGAAATCTACTTAACAGATTGAAAATGTCGAAGATGAATAGTCCACACGGGACAAAGGATACGGCCTCATAATAATTAAGCCAATCCGTACAAAAGTAAATTCCGAAGCCAAAGTAAATATCGGCTCAGAAAGAAAATTCACATAAAACAATCTCGACATCAAAACAAAAGCAAATTGAGTGTTGCGGATCTTCCATCCGGATTCGCAATCCTCAAAGAAGTCATCAAGCCCAAAATATCAAAGAAAAAAAATCGACAAGTTCTTTTGATATAAAAATAATGAGATGAAACTCATATCAAAAAGAACTCGAATAAGAAGATCACAAAATAAATGTAATCAAGGACTAAATGAGAAATACCTTGACCAAGAGAAGAGTTTCTAGGGGCTTGCACAATTTTAGCTTTCTCATGTCCTTGTTCAAAAGTTTGGGACATGCAGATAAAAGATGACCCAGATTCTTGCAATAGCGACAAGAATGGGGTTTTGGACACATATTCGCATAGTGTTCCTTAGAATTACAATTGTAGCTTCCTCCACGATTAGGGATTGGAGTCTTTGCTACAAAAGTAGTTTGCTTCACTCTCTTATTGGGATTAAGGCTCTTGAACTTAATATGCCTCTTCTTGGAAGTCCCAATATCACAAACACTTCCTTTACCAACCTCTCCATGAAGAAGAGTAACATCCACAAGCTGATTGAAAGAAACTTCAAGTTTCAAAGGTAGAACCATTTCGGGGTTCTTACTCAAAGCATAGATAAACTCTTGATTCTTTACAAGATCCAAAAGTTGTTGAGCAGACATAAATACTCCATCCAGGGGAGTAGCACTAGATTGACTGGCGCTGGGACGGCCAGGCCTAACCATTTCTCTTCTTTAAGAAAGAAAGAAAGAAGAGGAAAGAGTAATTCTCAAAATAAATATCAAGAAATCTTGATAGATAAAACAAGGAATCATAAAAGAAAATAGGATAGGACGGTACGAAGACTCGAATAAAATCCTAAAGCACGACTCCTAAGATGGACTTAGGACGATGATCCTTGTTATAATATTCCATATTGTTCCGAAGTTTGGCTCTGATACCAAGCTGTGACGCCCCACCTCTATACCCACGCTAGCCAAGAACACTATTGTGAATGCTGTCAACTAGCACGGAGAATAAGGCTGTTGAGGAGCGACCATCTGTATAATTGCTTTGTGCGAGTACCGATATACCGGATAAAAATATAACTTTTCATCTCAAGAGGAAATCCGACACACCGACACAAACTCAAAGCTACTACATAGTGGCTATAAAGGTCTTCGGAAACAAATATAGAAATAAACATAACACAAATCAGTCACAGACAATTCATATCACAAAGGCGGAAATAGATATGAATATTACACATGAAAGTGTATATCAGAGTAGTGGTCAAAAGATCCACGATAATACAAAAGAATAGCAACACGTGCTATACAAAGGAATACAACTATGAGTCAATATCTCAAGTGTATACAACAAAATAAACTACTAATCTAAGTAGTTTGCCAAAAGTCAGAGTAATGATCCAGGATGAGAAGTCAAGCAGAAGCACCTGTAACATCTCGGTCTGACCCGAGTATTATTTAAGAAGAAAATAATAAACGGATCAGTCTAGCTATAAATATCAGATGAAACGATATAGAATAAGAGATATGACTAAACACATAATAATCACAATTCCAAGCTGTGATATATATATAAGTAATTGAAAATCAACAAGAGATTAATCAATATCACCAAATCTACACAAGAATCAAAGAAATGTCATACTCCTTATTTCGTTCACCAAACCACAAATATTGACGATAATATCAACGTCAATCACAAAAGTCAATGACACACAAATTCACCAATGCACAAATATTGACAATAATATCAATGTCAATCACAAAAGTCAATGACACACAAATTCACCAATGCACAAATATTGATAAAACTTATCAATGGAAATCACGAAAACCAATGAAGCATAAATTCTAGAAATCATCTCAAGAAATCCAGTAAATGACACACAAATTCACCTATGCACAAAAATTGATAAATCATATCAATAGAAATCACAAAAATAGGCGAAGAAGGAATTTCCAGAATTCGACACATGAAAATCAGAAATCACACAAAATAGGGTGGAGGCCTATCACACGAACGGGAGCATGAAAACTCACCAACAACTGTAACACATGAACGAGAAGTTATCTCATGGTAGCTAGCCATTAATTTGACACACGAATGGTCCGAAGACCTGACACACGAATGGTCCGAAGACCATGGGTTGCTACCCCACCAATTTGAGTCGAAACTCCACAAAACGGGGTCTAATCTCCCGCCCAGTCAAAGAGACATCGCACATCGCTAGTCTAAATCACAAAAATGATCATCATGATCATCGAGAAGTGTCAATTACACTAAGCTAGTAAACATATGAGTTTAGCTTCATGTCCCATAACCACTTGCTTAACTTAAATATTTACGAACAAACTGTAGATCTCCACTATAAAATTGTCACAAGGGATTCAATCGAACAAGTCCAAGAATTAACCGAACAAGTAAACGCAAGCGTTTCATACCACTTGTTTTACTAAGCCGTTTAATTAGATTTCTCATACGAGTGAGGTAAAGGTTTGTATATACTAGTAGATTGGAAAACGGTTTGAGAAAAACGAGCTTTGTAAATAAAATAGTATTGAAATCGTTTAAGGAAAGAGTTTTGATATTTACTACTAGTATAGAAAACCTTTATATTTTTAAAGTGACAAAACACAAAGAAGATTGTAGTAACAATCAATCATTAAAATTCACATACGAAGATGTGAATAAAAATCCAAAGAAATCGATACCAAATCCATAGAAATGGATATTCCCAAAAATCACGAAGAAAATGTCATCAAGGTCAATAACAAATGATAACAACAAAAAGGGAATCAACACGAATCGATTAAAGTTGGAAATATAATCAAAATTTGGCAAATAGGCAAAACTAGGGATTTCCAGACGTCTGAGGGGTTGTCCAGACGTCTGGATTTGGTTTCTGGAAATTTCCCAGAAAACCATCCAGACGTCTGAAACCTAAAATCAGACGTCTGAAAAACATTCAGACGTCTGGGGGAAAGTCCAGACGTCTGGTTTTGGTTTCTGGAAATATTCCAGAAAACCAACCAGACGTCTGAAAACACAAATCAGACGTCTAACCTTATTCCAGACGTCTGAAACAATAATTCAGACGTCTGAAATTAGCCACTGCCTTATTTATTCTTCTGCCGTATTTTATTTTTCTCCAGGTTGCAAAACCAGACGTTTGGCATTGGTCTCCAGACGTCTGAAAACCTGGTAAGGGCAACAATTTTCCTAGGCCATATGGCCAAAACTGTCGGGAGCGATCGAGCGAGCAATGACGACTAAGGATTTACGTCAAATGACAGCCCGGCCTTATAGGCTCTTCGATACACCCCAAATATCGTAATCAAACATCCGTAAAAGGATTTTCACAAAAATTGGAATATTCACCCATTCGATCCAAATCAAAAGCAAATGAATATGCACAAATGTTACGAATTCATACCTAACCACAAAGATGGATATATACATAGATGTGAGATAAAAATATCACCTTTGAACTAAATTTATGAAGATGAAGCTTGAAAGCAAAGGGGAATCAACCACTCTTCAAAACCAACTCTAGAAGCTTGAATCTAAGCTTAAAAGAAGAACATTCTCTAAGTTAGGTTTAGGAAATTTCTGAAATTGAATGGAGAAAGAGTTGGAGAAGAAGAAGAGAAAGCTTACCAAGGGGTTCTCTTGAACTTTGGAGCAAGAACTTGGATTTGCAAAGGAAGCTAGGGCTTGGATTTTTAATTTCCTCCTCCACCCTCCATTAACATAAAAGCTTGAGTATTAGGAAAATAAAAGAGACGTGAATGAAGAGGAAAGTGTTGGAACTGAGTTAGTAAGTGGTTAATTGGCTCAGCCCAAACCAAAGCCCAAAGCAAAAAGTAGCAAAATTCAACTTTCTCCAAACATATCGAAGCTTATACTCAAAAAGGTCGCAAACGTCATTTTGAACTCAATGGAGGTGGTCTCGAGTCCTAATTCGACCGTATGCAAAAAGTAGGTTTTCGGACCAAAATCCGACGAACGATAAAATATTTAAATAAAATATTTAAATATAAAATCGATAAATATGCGGGTTGTTACACAGATGATCTGAAGAGAGGGAGCGAGGCACTTGTTTGAGGCGGGTGTTCGTTCCAGTTTTGGTTTGAAGGCGAAATCTCGAATTCGTGATTTGTTCGAGTTTTTTGTGATTGTGAATACCCGAGAGCATCACCGTGGATGTGCTGACGATCAGCAGTTCAACCGGAGGTGGCGAATTGGACTGTGCATGTGCACGGTTTAAAGTATTGTGTGTCAGTGTGTTTGTGTTGGGGAAGAAGGAATCTCACTGGAATGGGTTGTTCGAGTTATACTTAAAAAATAAAAAACGTCACTAGGGTCGAACTTTTGAAGAACTCGAAGTAAGCAGGATGAAGTCTCGGGGGAGACTTGAAGGAGCTTTGGGAAATCTACATACCAGGGCAGTTTGCTCAAAATATAAACAGTAAAATTTGAAACTTTGAAACAATTTTAAACCCAGATCTTAAAAGAAATTTTGATTTGGATTTAAAACAAATTGAAATTGAAGAAAGACATTTTTTTTAGTAATTTGATTTAATTTAAATTTTATCACATTACGTTAGAAAATCAATTATAAAATGTAATTAAGAATGAGGTTAAGATGAAATGTTATGCAAACCAATTTTGATCTCTCAAGGCAATTCATATGATGAATTTGAATTAAGTTTACAAGGAAATCAGAATAGTTAACAAAGATAAGAAGGTTTATCTTTTGAAATTTAATAAATAATTTGTGATTTACTTAAGTGACAAATGATTTATTTAAAATAAACTATTTAAATTAATTACTTGATAATTAGTTAATAAAAGCAATTAAGGTTTCATTAGTGAACAATTAAAGATTAATCAATTAGAGTAATTAATTAAGGGATGATAAATTTATGAAGATGATTAAAGATTTAATTAATTTTAATTAAGGATAACCCATCATTGATTAAAGATGATAAATGAAATTAATTTTATGATTAATTAGTTTAAATCACACGATTGATTCATCATAGTTGTATATGATTGATAATTATAGTATGATGGGTATTGATTGATATCTCCGATTGTAATTGTGATGCTATGTGATATGAATTACTTTGTGCTAAGCTGTGTTTCTGTATTTTTTCAATGTGAATATGAAATCCCTTTTTCCCCGTAAAATGGCTTTTGGAATTTCGATGCGATAGGGAGTCAGATTTCAGTTGATTATCTGAAACCCACATCGAATGAGTGAGTCTTTGTGAATGACATCCACATGTTTTAAAAGTGACACTCACTATTCGAATTGGCCGGGAGAGGACCTTTGTGTCGTATAACCCATTTCGAATATGTGATTTGACGTTATGGATAGCATTTGAAGACCGGTGATGAAGACCGGACATTTACAAGAACGATAGGATGACTTATCGATTGTCTCTGCACTGAGTTGCTCCGGTATAGAGATTCCCTAAGTGATGGGAAGTCCGATCGGGATTGTGAATACCCGTATTGCAAGGACTTCTTCGGAAGTGCCTTCGGTTCTGTTCGAACCTGGAACAGACTTGTATGGTTGTATGTCGGACACTACAAATTGAGATGTAAAGCTGATTTCTTTCAAATACATATCTGTTGGTGGCGGAGAATTTGTTCTCTTAGATTAACACCCTTCTTTGAGACGTACGAGCTCAGAGGTTATGTAGTTGAAGGTTATTAGTGATATACTCCCAATTTAGTAGTGTGACGTGCTGAGTGCTGCTGATCATTTGTTGATCGAAGCATGGCTTTGTGAAAAGCGTAGCTTTGTGGACGAGACTTCGTCGAACCTCACAACCCGGTTATGGTCGAAACAGGAATCATGGCAGCAAGGTTATTTGGGGATAGCTTCCCCTGAGGGTATGTCCATTTTATTCTGGATTATGAGTGGTATCATGGTATGAAGCCCAGATACTTACTTTGTGGTTGCTACAAAATTTATTACTTTGTGGTTGTTGGTTGAGAAGCGCTTCGAATAAAGGTTGGTAACGACCGGGAAGTGGCATACTCGTGTCAGTTGTTACCTAGATATAAAGGTAACCCGGCCTTGTGTAGCAGAGATCCAGTTAGGATCAGGGAACATCCTTCCAGAGGCGTTCCATTTTATATGGGAAGTTCCTTTGCCCGACCATTGTTGGAAATTCAAACAAAACAATACGTGCCCTATACGGTTTTAGTTGTAGAACCTGCCATTTAACATGGTAGCTATAGTAGGCATACCATCATGGTACGTATGCTGGCTAAGATTAATATTTTTATTTTTGAAATGCTTTCTACACTATGCACTAGTAATAATAACAAGAAAATTTCCCCGTAGCAAGCATATTTGACTATCATAAGAAGAAATCTCCTCTAATTCTGCGTTTGCATTGTGTGTGTGGCGGGAGGTCTTATGCTAGTTTCATTTTTTTAAAAAGCATACCGAAAAATTCTTTTATAAATCTAGTTTCTTTAAAAGCAACTGTTTTTGTTTACTCATACCAGTCCCACGACTGATTCAGAGTTTATTTTTCCTTTCCTAAACTCTGGATGCCCATAATTTTCCACACGGGCAGTCTAGAAGCAGGTTATCCGTATTTTGGAGCTAGCTTGGATTTGAAGTCTTCAGAAAGCTTTGGATTTGGAAATCTTTTGAAGTATTGGAGTTTGAAGACCTTGTCGAAGTTGAAGTATGTTGAAGTTTCTGTTGTCACATTATTGTTGTATCATATTTTTATCACTCTGATATTTGGGATCGATGTTGTATTAAATATTGTATCATGTTGTATCTGTGTTGATATATGACATTCATTTTGTTTCCGCTGTTTTATATTCATCTATTGTTGTTATAAGCTCCATCCGAACTAGAATTTGACGTTCGAATCTCCGGTGGTCGAATACAAGTGAGGTATTTGGCATCGATTTTTGAACACTGGATTTTAGGTCGTGACACAAGGCAATCAATACCATCCATTCATATATAAGCAATGATTTACTCATCACAATATAATTAATTTAAAATGAAGTAAATTAATTACCTCCATCTCTAATTAATTTAAAGTGAATTAAATTAATTACTTCATCCTTTAATTAATTTAAAACAAATTAAATTAATTACTTCATCAATATAAATCTTGCTTACTCAATCATTTAATTGATTACAATCAATTAATCATTCATTATTAATCACCTAAATTAATCACCCTTGATTAATTATTCTTTAATTACATTCAAGTAATTATCCTTAATTAATTTCATAAATTAATTATTCTCAAACAAAAACAGTAATTAACCTTTAATTACTTCAATTAATTACTTAACTATAATTAATTACCTTAATCCTTAATTAATTACATTAATTAATTACATTAATTAATTACCTTTAATTACTTATCATTGATTAATTAATCATAATTAATCAACTCTAATTACATCATTAATTATATTAATTAATGATCCTTAATTATATTTAATTAATTATCTTCCAAAATTAATTACCTTAAGTAATTAACCCATAATCATTAATCCTCTCTGATTAACCATATTAGTAATTAACTAACTTAATTACTTCTTAAGACTAATTAATTATTCCTTGATTAATTTCTCAATTAATCCCTTGATTTATTTCTAAGTAATTATACTCCAAATTACTACATTCTTCAACATCTTCAATTAATTACCACCTGTAATTATCAATCAATTATTTCACTAAGTAATTTCAAATCCATTAATTACATTAAGTAATTATCTTTGAAACCTCAAGTGTTTAAAATTAATTAAACTTAATTAATTAAATTAAACAATCACATTTAACTCAATTAATTACCTTAAGTAATTAATCTCTTAATTACTTCATTAAGTAATTATACTCAACAATTCACAAATGACTATTATTAAATTAATTAATCTAATTAATTATTAAAATTAACCACATTAATTAATTATTAAATAATCCTGGTTAATGACCTTCATTAACCATTCTCTAATTATTTCATTAAGTAATTTAACTTAGATTAATACCAAATTGAATCATCTTTAATTATTCATTAATTAAAGTCTAATTATTTAATTAATTAAGAGTTAACTGTCACTTAATTAATCCTTAATTATTTAATTTATTAACCTTGATTAAAATTTAATTACTTAATTAATAATTCTTTAACCATTAGTTAATAATCAAATTAATGATCTTAATTATAAATTGATTAACCATTAATCAATATTTATTATTCCAAATCATTAATTAATTAAATTAATTAACCAATCCTTAATTACTCCATTAATTAAATTAAATTCAAAACATTAATCTTAATTAATTTTAAGATAAAACATTTCTAAATTATGTTTAAAAACAAATTTATTTGAAAACAAATTACTTTTGAAATTACTTTTAAATTTCATTTTAAATACATGATTTAAAATGAATATATTTTAAACTTAATCAAAGTTTAAACAATTTAAAACTTTTTAAAATTTCAAGACAAACAAGCGTTTGTCTTAGAAATGAATTTCATAAGAATTTTGAAAATAAATTCATTTTAAAATTTCAATAACTTCAATTTTTATTTAGTTTAAATCTTCAAATTTAAATCTTCTTCTAATTTTTAAAAACTGAAATTCATTTTTAAGTTTCCAGATTTAAACCTCATTTAAACTTGCTCATATTTTAACAAAACTTCATTTTTAAAAAGATCAAACTACTTTTACCAAAATAAAGTAGTTAATTAAGTTCAATTTGTAAAACTTCATTTTTATTTAAAACCGAGATTTTAGATTTTAAACTTGGATTCTAGATTTCAAACTGGAAATTTAAAACTCAATTCAAATTCTTGCTTTACATTTAAAAAAAAAACTCTGTTTTAAATTTTTTAACCTAATACTACAGGTTTCAGAAAAACCTAAACTCAAGAAATCTGCCCGGGGCAAATTCTTCGTTGCTTTGACTCAAATCCCTCTACGGCTTCGAGTCAAGCACTCGAATAACTTGAGTCGTTCTCGAGTTCAAAATCTGCACACGACAGAAAAATAACCCGAACTTCAACTGCACGGTGCACGTGCACCGTGGCTCTGGCCATCACCGGCCATCCACCAGCATCTCTACCCATCAGCTATCATCCCCTGACAACATCGCGACCCTCCAAAAACCACCACACATTCTCAAATAAAAAACGAGCACTAATTCTAAACCTGGAAATATCAGAGCCATCCATGACCCAAACCTGTTAACGTTTCTTGCTTGCCACTCCGACCATCAGAAAGTCAGCGACTTCGGCCTTGGCTTCAACTATGATTATACTATCCATTCCCAAAATATCTCAACACTCGATTAACTCCACTAGCTGTAGTGATCAATTCTTACCTTACAGTAAAACTAGGGTTTAAAAAAAAAAAAGACTACCGCAACTACCCAGATGAATTTCATTACCAATTAGCATTTTCCCTAGCTTCTCCTACCTCTCTTCCATCACCCGGAAGAATCCCATGCCTCTACTAGCCATAGATCACAAGAAAATCAAATAATCCCCTTTCCAGTTCAAAACCCAACTACAACATAACCTCTTTACTAAAAATTCTAATTCCAGTGTTAGAAATCATATTATGATTGATATTTTAGATTTATAGTACAGGATTTACAAATCATACAGTATAAATTTTAGTTCATATCAACATGCATTGATGTTATTCTGTGTTTCCAAAAACAACTACTGATGTTTTAACATACTTAAAGTTTTACATGTTATCTTAAGAAAATCAAACAACTTTCTTTTATAAATTTCATTTTATCAGAAACTTAATTAATGATAAAGACTGGAATCAAAGTTCTGCTTGGAAAACAGAACAGAACAAGTGATTTACAACATACACACAAAAAATATATCACATCAGACTTCAAACAATACTTATGTATATCAAACAAACTAGCATGCAGCCTATTCTTTTTTTAAACTTTTAAATTTAAAAGTTACTCACATATTTGAAGATAACAAATCTTCCCAGATTTGTGAAGAAGCCTTTGAAATTTAATTGCTGAAAACAAAATGTCTCTGCCTCATTGATTTAAAAAAAACTGCTTTTGAAACTTTGCTGAAGATATTTCAGGAAGACTTGATTTTTTTCCATATTCAACTTGTTTTTGGATTTTAAAACTTGGGTTGCAGGTTTCCCTTTGAACTTGCTTTTTGTGTGAAAATAGCAGGTACAGGCTTCAAGATTGCAGGGAATGAAAACAAAATGGTGTAGAACGGAATTTGAATTGAGGAGTTTAAAAATGGTAAGTGTATTGATTTTGAAGAGGTGCAGATACTTTTATTTGAAAATAGCAAGTGCAGGTTTTTGAAGCTACAGGCTATAGTTTTGAAATTTCAGGGATTTTGATTTTTGTATTTGTGAACTGAGTTGGGTTTTGAAGGTGCATGTAATTGTAGATTTGCATATCTGCATTTGATCATGAACTTATAGATTTTTGAAAAAAACTTGAATTTGGGTTTCATGTTTTTCAGATCTACATGAGATAGGTTTAAGTTTCTTTGTCTTTTGAATTGAGATGAGAGAAGAAATAAAGAGATGAAGACGTAGGCTTATATAAGTGTAAATTTCAGATTTATCAAATAAAAGAAAAAAAATTAAAACAATATTGACACTTTTACATAATCCTAACATTTGTTACATTTGAGAGTTTAATTTTTAACACTTGTTAAATGATGCTTAATATTCATACACTTGTCTTTTTAAAGTAGTTAGTAAATTAATTTAAATGTTAATATAATAGTTATGCCTAATTACTTTCTTAATTAGTATTTCATATGTATATAAATTTATAAAAGAAATAAAAACAAATCATGTTTATAAATAAAACTTTACATATAGAAATTAAAAAAATTAAAATCTATACTTTGGAAATTAAATTCAAATTAAATTCAAAATCTAATATTTTAAAATCAAGTTATGACTACAAATTAAACTTTGAAACAACATTTGCCATTTTTATTCAAAATTTATTTATAAAACAATATACTATAGATATTATTTTTAGAAATACCTCATTATTAAATTGAAATAATTATAAAAGAAAGTATATCTTTATTATTAAATTACTAATTTTATTAAGCTATAAAACTCTTTGATATTTCATTTTAAATTTAAAACTCAAGCCAAAATTATTTTTATCATTTAAACATTTTTCTTAACAATTTAAAAATAATATATTTATTTATTAAATATTTTTGAAAACTTAATATTAAATTAATTCAAATTTCCAAATTAGTAGTGTATATATTAGAATTTTAAATCTTATTAAATTTTAAACCAAGATCATTTATTTTATAACTTTGAAAAGCTAATATATTAAATTAAAACTAATTTTCCAAATTACTAAAATATCGGAATAAGAAAAATATGTTTTATTTATTAAAATTAAAACAAAGCTAATCTATTTAAAATATGAAATATATATTTATATTATAAATTGAAACCAATTTATTATTTTTAAAAGATAAAATAACAAATTAAATAATTATTGAAGAAGATTATTAAATCAAATTGAATTATTATTAACAAAAATATCAATATCAATTTAATTTTACTACAGATTATTAAATTAATATTGTTAAAAATTCCGGGATGTTACACGGATAAAGGTCGCAAATGACCGGGGATGGCATACTTGTAGGTGTTACTTCCAGGCAGGGGTAACCCGGCCTTATGTTGGAAGAGATCTGGGTAGGTTCTCGGAGAGTCCCTCAGGAGGTGTTTCCATGTGGCAATACGAAGTTCCTTAGCCTGGCCATTTGTTGGAAATCCAATCTCCAATACTCGCCCAGTACGGTTTAGTTGTATAACTTTCCATTTACTTATGGTGACGCCCCACTATTTAGATGGTAGCTATAGTAGGCATAGTTCGAAATGTCTATGCTGGCTAAGATTAATATTATACTTTCGAAAGGTTTTTTACACTATGCACTAATAATAATATCAAATGATTTTCGCATTCAAGCATGTTTGACTATCATAAGGAGAAATCTCCTCCAATTCTGCGTTCGTATGGTGTGTGCGGTTGGAGGCCTTATGGTAGTTTCATTTTCCAAAAAGCATTGTGGATTTTTTTTTTTAAAATCATTTTGTTTGTTTTTATTTAAAGATAAACTGTTTTTGTTTGCTCATACCAGTCCCATGACTGACTTGAAGTTTATTGTTCACTTCCTAAACTCTGGATGTCCTCGATTTTCCATATAGGCAGTCTAGAGTTTGATTTACAGATAATCAGCTAGTAGATGTAGATTCAATAGCCTTCGGAGTCTTTGGTTTTGCAATCGCGTTGTGGATAACATTTTTCTCAATTCAGCTTGATGGTGGTTCAAGCTAGGAGCATTAGAGCTTTGGCATTGAAGACTCAGTTTGTTGGATTCCCACTTTCCCACTTGAAAGACTCTATTGATAGTCATCTTTCCTCTGTCGATGGTCGCAAAGTCTAGACCATCTAGTTGTACTATTCTTTTCGCTGTATCTTGTATCTGTGATAGTAATGATAAGTTCTTGTCGTATCATTGTTATAATCAACTGTTGTGTATCAATGATACTATCTTTTTCTTCCGCTGTGTTGTTATACTTAATGTGTTATAAGCTCCGGCGAATCGGATTCGAACGTTTGAATCCATGGCATTCGAATCGAGTGAAGTATGGATGTCGATTTTCAAACGCGAAAATCCATGTCGTCACAGGAGTGCTCCTTAATAGCCCACCGGTTTGGTGGAACTTACAGTGTTGTATAGACTATGACATTTATATAAAATGTGTTAAGGGGGATATGGGTAACGCCTTAAAGCTATTTTAATATCTTACTTTACTGTACACATTATCAATATACCGTATTGTACTATGTATGTAGATAGTTCAACGGATCCTTAAAGGATGGGAACCCAAACATCCTTTAAGTTATATTGCATTTCACTTGAGTTGATTTGCTTGTATAAGAATGTTAATCCTGACACGAGTGTTTTGTATTTTACTTTATGTTCAGGCCAGACCGAGTGTCACATCATTTGAGACTTACCTTTGGAGCTTGAGGCTTTTCTTGGAGATCTATCTTATCTATTCAGCTTCCAGTTTCAGTTATTCCTAGCTATTTAAGTTCAGACTTGTCATTTGCTTATGTAATGGAGACAACTTTGTTTTGGATTTCTTTTGTATTTTGATTTTGACTCTAATATTCTGTAGTAGCTTTGTGAACTACAATTTATCTATTCCACTGCTTACTGTTATACTACTCTATATATGTGATTCTATGATTGATTTATTTACTATATATGATAAGTTTTGCCCAATATAAATTTACAATCTGTTGCTTTAAGCTATTCAAGTCTGACATGTGTGGATATTGCCGATTTGAATGGCCCGAAATAGTGGGTCGTTATAGTTGGTATTAGAGCGTGGTTTAGGAAAAACGTAGCATATGGAGTAAAAAATCATTAGAGATAGGGTAGTAATACCCTAGAATAAGTTACAAAATCATCTTCGTTCGAGCTTTAAATTCTTTGTTAGGATCCCCTTTGATTAGGATTTCTTTTTAATTTTTGAACTTTAACTTTGTTCTTAAATCCATACTTGTCTTTTTCTGTTCGTGTTCTTCTTGATACTAGAGCATCCTATAGCTTCATTTCTGTTAATCTCTATAGTGAATTTGAGCACATCTTGGAACCTCAATTGAAAACCTCATCCTTATATGTGACTAATCCCATCAGCGGTCCCGCCAACCTTAGTATGATTTATAAAAGTGTGAAACTCCTTTACAATAGACGTCGATTCACCGGAGAATTTCTTTGTTCTAGTTTTGATGCATTTGATATCTTACTTAAGGGTGATTGGTTAAAGCATTATGATGTTGTTACTTCTTGCAAAGCCCGAAACGTTCTCTAGTAGACGAACAGAGTAATTCTCTTTTGATCTTGACTCCACCCCGATAGTCAAGGGTTATCCTGATGTTTTTGGTGAAGTCACTTCTCTTCCTCCTAAGCGGGAAATTGAATTCCGCATTGATCTTATTCATGGAGCTCGATCTTGCTACTGATTTTCACCAGCTTCGCGTAGCTGAGGAGAGCAGTTCCAAAACAGCTTTCCAAATGGAGAATGATTTTTATGAATGGTTAGTCCTGGCCTTTGGATTAACCAATGCCCCTACCTTCTTTGTCGATGTCATGAATCGCGTTTTCCACGATATTTTCAACAAGTTTGTCCTCGGTTTTTTTGATGATATTCTAGTCTTTTCTAAGTCAAAGAAGGAGCATGAATCTCATTTGGGCGATGTGCTGAAAACCTTTAGGAGTCATCAATTGAAAGTCAAATTTTCTAAATGCATTTCTAGAGGGATTAAGTCTGATTCCTTGGGCATATTGTTCTGAAATGGAGTCTGAGTTGACCCGGTTAAGGTCGATGCAATTAATATAAGTCTATCCATCTTTCCTCTTTTGCAATATAATTATCTTATCTTCCTTTTGAGCCTATCTTCTTAGTTAGAATTCTATTTGATTAGGATCCCTCTAAATTTGAATCTCTATCCCCATTCTATAAATCCATTATTGAATCATCCTACGAGATAATGTATTTGTACTTGATATAAATATGTTTTAAATAATGTTGTTTAAGTTATTAAGTTTTAATTTTTGGTTTCGATCGGTTCATTTGGCCAATGCTGTCGATAGGAATTCCAAAACACGTGAACATAACAAACTGACACAATACTGTTTTCGAAATTGGTAAATGATATAATTTTATGTACGATTATATTTTACATATACAAGAGTATAATTTTCTAAAATTAGATAGTTAAATGAATTGTTTGTTAAAAATGATAGTAATAGATTTTCATTTATTATTTTGTCAACATTCGTGTACTATTAACTATTGTTGTGTGTTATAAGAAGGTGAAATTTCAAAACATGGTTTATAAATTCTATTGCAAATGATATGAATGTAAATTAAGGATTTGAGAATTTAATTTCTGGTGCTTTTCTAAATTTGGTTTTTCAAAGTTTTGGAAAAAATATATTATTTGAAAGTATTTTGATCGGAAATTATTTCCAAATAATTTTAAAAAGTAGTAAATTTGTACTCTCCTCTTTGTTGCTAGAAAATAATTTCGATGATGACTGCAGCATCATCGACATTCATTTTGGAGTCTCAAAGTAGTGAGACCACTTAGTAGCTTTGCTGCACTTTTGTTTTGGAAAATATATTTATTTTGAATTTCTCGACTACGATTTGATGTATAATATATATATTTATATGTATGTATATATTTATTTCAAAATGGTTTGAAGTGAAACTGGAAATTTAATTTTTGAGTTTATGTTAAATGATGGTTTTCAATTATTGAAATAAAGCAATTTTTTTGAACAATTGGAGTGTTTAAAATGAGAAAATGGAATTGAAACAACTTGAAACAGTTGAACTAGATAAAATTAATTGGTATAATACTCAATTGCATTTTAAAAAACATATATAACTTACCTAAAATATTCAAAAAAGTTTGAGTATAATGTGAATATGTAATTAAAGGTTATATAAGAGAAAACTTAAGTAATAAAAAATGTTCAAACTAAATTTTGATTAATAGAAATGTTGTAAATAAAAGGTGAACTTGTATAGTTCTCAATTACATTCGGGAACATTGATAAACATACCTGGAAAAAGTTTGAACGTAATAAGAACATGTAATTGAATAATATACAATATAAAATGTAAGTAATAAGATGTCCAAAAAATTGAAATTTGTATGGTCTTGAATTAATTATTGTATCTGGTAATATGTATTTCGAATCTACTTTCCTTTCTGTTGCTTCTATTCTCCTATCTTGTTCCTTTACAGGGATGAAAAGTTTTAAGTGGGGGAGAGTGAAATGACTCGGAAATTTTAACTATTTAAATAGAGTAATTAACTAAACTTTTCATGAAATTTTTACAATGAAAATTTGATATTTGGAATACGTCTATTTAAAAGTAGCAAATGTCAGATTTTCATTAGAAAATATGTAGGTTTGTTTGGTTTGAAATTTCAATTTATAATTTAAAATCAGTAAAATTTGATGGAAATAATTTATTTTTTGAAATTTAAATATTTGTATATAATAAAATGTAAAACATTTTCTAAGTCAGACGTCATATTTCGTTTCGCCAAATTCGGACTGCTATAGCTCTGTTTATTTTATTTTCGGCGTTTTAGCAGCATTTTCGACAGCGAATATCCAGTTTTAATAGGATGGTCATATCACTCATATTTGTATTCCTTTCTATTTGTCTCGTTATTCTAATTTCCTTAGTATATTCATTTGTGCATTTTGATGTCGGTACGAGGCAAAATCTGCGAAACGGTTAACCATATCGGTTCCGCATTTGGGCCTTTTGGGCTTTCCGTGTCCTTTCTTCTGTCTCTGGTAAAGCTAATAGTCACCAGCCTTTATTATTTTAAGAATTTAAGGTGTGACTTTTGCTTTTCCTTGGTTGCAGTATATTATTTTCTGGTTCGTGCCATTTCAATTTCTCTGCCTTTTCACTTCTGATATGCTCTTTCTTGGAGAAAAAAATAATACAATAAGCTTTCTTATATAATTGTTGAGAGCCTGCTCATTCTCCTTTTGCCAAACTCAAATCCATGCCTCTCTCCGCCTTCTTCAAACCTCAGCCATCCACCTCACCTTCACCCGCTATTGCTCTGCCACCCTCCAACAACGTCCAACAACCCTATCACCAAAGCTGCAGCAGACTGCCACCGAGTCCATCCTCTCCCTCAACTCAACCGGCCCTTTCCTACACCTCTCACCGAACCTCGCCTTCTCTCCAACCTCTGGCTATAACCTTCGACCGCCTCCCTTCTTCCCACTTCTCCGCCTTACTACACCCACATCTAGCCATCTAAAGGTGTAACAAAGCCCACAGCCAAATGACCATCCCACAACACCCTAAGCTACTGCCGCAACATCCAACAGCCGAGAACCCCCGGTCAGTGCTTGAATCCTGTCGACCCGCCTTGCCCACACTTCCAGTCAACCAAGCCTTCCATTACCTTTCACTCCACGTGCCAACCCCTCAGCCTCTGCCTTCCCACCCCTTATCGGAACCCATATACCCACTGTAGTAGACCCGAACTCCATGCTTCTCCACCTAACCACACAAATAAACCAAATATCTAACCCTCCGTCCTATGCTGCGACGTGCAACGCCAGCAACCCACCGAGCATCCCAACTTCCACCTAAGCCGCATCACCTGGCGGAGTAACATCCTTTCTCGCAACATCCTCTTCTATAGCTCTTCTCTATTATTATATGTGTTTTGATTTTCAATTATAATATAAAGATTTTATTTTAATTTTAGTACGTGTTTTAAGAAATAATGATTTTGAAATATATATATATATATATAGATTTTATTTTAATATGTGTTTTAAATTAAATATTGGTTTTAAAATATAATATATAAAAATTTATTTTAAATATGTTAGTAAATTTTAGATTTTTAAAAATTTACATATTTTGTTTTCATCGAACTCGAGTCCACCCTTGTTTTCATCGAACTCGAGTCTAATTACCTTGATTTGCTTTGGATTGTTTGTTTGGATCGGTAGTGCTTGTAGAAGCTTAAGATTTCGATTTCGATTCATAGCTTGTTGTGTTGTCTATTTTCTATTGCCTCGAAAGGTGAGCGATCACTCACGATTAACGTTCTTATGTTTAGTAAATTTATTTCACATGAAATGATGATTGAATATTTGAACTGTTTAGTAATTAAATTGTTAATTGATATGTTACTATTTAAATTGTTAACCTATGTTAATTGAAATATGGCACCATCACATGTTGAACATATATTATATTTACATTGTTAATTCTAGTCCACGTTGTATATGTTATGCTATTTTATATTTTTTTTTTTTTATTCTCGGTCTACAAGTTCCCTATTAGTTAGGAATTCCTTATAGGTTGAAATAATACATACCCGAATGATTTTATAGATTACGGAAAATCGTTATGGGTTAAAATTGATAAACCCAAGTGATTTTATTGATTTTGAATTTTGGGATTGCATGTTGAAATGATATATCTGTAAATATTACATTATTGGGGGTTGAAATAATAAATATCTGTATTACTTGACTGTAGGATAGAAAATTATATACGGACACCGTTGGTCTATTTTTAAATGATTTCCAATTTTTTGAATAGGAGAAATATATGTGTGTTGATTTTTTGAATATAATATAAAGATGTTTTAATTTTAATATATGTGTAAATTTTAGATTTTTAAATCATATGTTTTGGAAGTTTTTAAAATTATAAGTTGAGTTTTAAAATGTAAATTATAAACTTTAACTTATAACTTTATTATTTTAGAATATATAAAATAAGATTTAAAATAGATTAATAATAAGATTTAATTTATGAATTTAATTTAATTTAATTTAATTAGTATATGTAATATGTTTAAAATATTTATTTACAATTTATATTAATGTTTTGAAAATAGATTTTGTAATAACTTTAATAAATAGAGGTTGGGAAGGTAAATTAAAGATGATTTGTAATTTAATTTGTTTAAGAATTATATCTAAATAAAAATTAATTTGAAACTTAGAAATTTTGAGATTTTAAAGATATGATTTTTATAACTTAATAACTGGATATTTTATTAAAGGTGATCAAACTAATATTTACAAATTTAAATAAAAGTGAAATTAAATATTTAATATTGATTTAAATTTGTAATTTGAGATTTTATTTAAAGGTTATTAAAAATGATCAAGTGAATATTATGTAAATTTATCAAATTGTAATATAATTGAAGTTGAATTTGAAATTAAAAGAAATTTATCAAATTGAGTTACTGTAAGTGTTAAATATTTAAAATGTGAAATCTATTGAAGTGGTTTAAATTTGTAGTTCAAACCTAGATTTGAAATTGATATAAATTAAAAATGGTTTGAGAATTTGAATTGAACCTTTAACCTTTTTACTTGAAATCGTTGAACTGATATCGATTTAAATCGAATTTTGAAACTAAAGTTGATTTGTATTGATGAAATTGGAGGAAACAATTCTATTTTGAAACTATTTTTGATGTAAACTCTTTTTAATTTATAAACTATTTTTATCTATAACCTATTTTTAAATATAACCTATTTTAATTATGTAATTTTTCCCATATATAAACTACTTTCAAACTGTTTAAGTTGGAACTGCTATGATTTAGATTTAATGGATTTAAAATGCGAATACTTTGATATAATGATTTCGAAAATGAATATGATTTAAAGTGATATGATTTCGAAAATGAATATGATTTAAAGTGATATGATTTCGAAAGTGAATATGATTTCTAAAGTGATATGGTTTTGAAATGAATTTGATATTTTGATATGAAGTATGAACTGTTTGAAATGAAAACAACCACGGTGTGAAGTAAGCATTTTGTTTTTAAAGTGACCGTGATCGGATATTGTCATACTCGCTGCCAATATCGAAAACCACTTTAACAGCTGTGCACGTGGTGGAGATTTCAAAACGAAGTAGGATGGTTTGGCGAACGTTTGTATGAGGTATGAACGCAGCCTTGACTACCCAGAGTCAGCTTGATGTGGCTAAAACAGGAGCTATACCGGGACAAGTGGGGTCGCTCCCCCTGTCAGGAACATTTCTTCGATATCATATCTATTACTTTGTGATTTGATTAATTGCACCTTTGATTTGGGAGTGTGTCTCGAGATGGGCGATAGTAGCAGCTATGCGCTACCACTAGTCTGAGACTGCAAAATGGTAGTATCTTACCCTAGGCATTGCCTCCTGTGCCTCGTCACATGCCTTATCGCGACCTCTACGAGTTTGGTTTGTGTCGTACCTACGGAGTGCTCCTGATAGCCCACCGATTCGGTAGAGTTTACAATACTATATAGACTATGGCATTTATATAAAATTGTGTTAAGGGGGATATGGGTAACGTCTTAACGCTATTTTAATATTTTACTTTATTATAGACATTATGCATGGAGCGTATTGTACTGTGTATGTAGATAGTTCCACGGATCCTTAAAGGATGGGAATCCCAAACATCCTTTAAGTTATATTGCATTTTACTTGGACATTTCACTTGAGTTGATTTACTTACATAAGAATGTCAATCCTGACTTGAGTGTTGTGTTTTGCTTTATGCTCGGGTCAGACCAAGTGTGACAACATTTAAGAGTCACCTTTGGAGCTCGAGGCTTTGCTTGGAGATCTATCTTATCTATTCAGCTTCCAGTTTCAGTTATTCCTAGTTATTTATGTTCATACTTGTCATATGCTTATGTTTTGGAGACATCTTTGTTTGGATTTATGTTGTATTTTTTTTGACTCCGATATTCTGTAGTAGCTTTATGAACTACTATTTATCTATTCTGCTGCTTATTGTTATATTATCTGTGTTTTTGATTCTATGATTGATTTATTTACCGTATCTGATAGTTTTTACAAATAAAGATTTACAATCTATTGTTTTGAGCGATTCAAGTCTGACATGTGTGGATTATTGTCAATTTTAATGATTTGAAATAGTGGGTCATTACAAATATTTACTAACAAATTGAGAAAATAGTGAAAAGACATCCATACATAAACCATGTTTGACATTACAGCTCTCTACAGAAAACGTGAGATAAGTCTGATCGAAATATTTACATGGTTCTTTATTAGATGGATGTATCAAAGTTCTCTCTTTCAGTGTTCTCACATTATGCCATTTTATATGAGATGCGGTAGCAGAAGATGCATATAATCATTGAAGTCTAGAAGTGATGGGTAAATAATGCATTCTCTTGTATGAAACGTTTCACTCATTACATATTCTGCATTTTGTAAGGTAGTTTCATCTTTCCAATACAACATGCAACCTTTTATACATGTATCTACATTTTGGTATGGCATACCGAAAGTAGACCAGATAAATTTCACTTCTAATGACTATCGCACATCGAATTATTAGGTGGCATATGTTGTTTTGTAGCTTATACAGGTGCCGTAAATCTAGCTTCTGCAAAGTTAAATTTTGATTTCATTGTATTGTATTCGACAGTTATTGATAATTCAGTTTTGCTTTAACAACCATCCCATTATGGCCTCTTAGCAGCATTCAATAAATAATAGGTTGTTTTCGCTCCCACATTTGGTTCTTCTTCAATATTTACGTCTTCATCATCAACTTGAATGATAGGAAACATTGATCGTGCCGCATCTTCCACCATATCTTCTATTTGATTCGCCATAACATATCGTTATTTACTTCGTCCTCTTACACTATAAAGTTAGGTGCAATTTCTCCATGACGATCCTATAAATAATAGTTTGAAGAAAAACCAATTTGACACGAATGTACTATAACCACATCTTATTCTTAATGCTCCTAATGTTTATAATTGTGATATGAGCAACAAATTTCTACGTCATTTCCATTATTTATTTTAGAAAATTTAATAAATTCGTGCACACCATTGTAAAAATGTTCCTTCACTAAACATTTCTTACCAATTCGGCCTTCATACATCCGAACACAGTTAAGAATATAATTAAACATCTTCCTAATTTAAAAAATTTATTAGAAATACGATAATACTTCACTTTTTTGTATAATACGTATAACCACTACAAGAAAAACTATTTTTAGTGGCATATCTTAGTAGCATTCAACAGCAAGTGCTACCACTAATCATATATAAATAGGTAAAAGTAAATGACTAAACGCAACCAATTTATCCCACCAACAATTCGTCCTGAAAGTGTTCATGGCCGCTCAAATATCTTTTTCTTACACTTAGCGAAATACCTTAACAATATTTTTATTTCCCATCTCATTTTGAAGAAGGAAGATTACCATAAACAATTCTCTTCAATCAGTTCCGTCCCTTCCATATTCACTCTACCAAATCCTTAAATTTATTTTGTAGATGTAACAATCACGCTGATAACGCCAAAGAAGAGCATGTCCTCGTTCGTTAAAGACGGTGAGATTGGATCACTCGAAGAGATCTATCTCTATTGACTCGCCATCAAGGAGTAAAAAAACCATCAATCTGCTCTATCTTGGCCTAAAGGATGAGGTCATGAAAATCAAGTCGGCACAAAAGTAGACACGCGCTGGTTAGAGAATCATGTCAAGGCGTTCGTGGTCGTCGATGATGGTAATGGTCAGGAAGGTCATCGACGAAGTTGAGGTCCTATTTGGTAAAACACAATCAGATATTCTTGCCGGCCGAAATGAATCTGAACCTAGTACGCCTGGTTAAAATTCTAAATGGTATGATTTGTTGACATTGTTTCTTGAGTTTTGATTGCTTTATTAAACTTAATCCACTATAAAGGGTTGTTTCAAGATTCACAGTTTCAAAGTTGCACCTTTCCAGTTTGTGTAGTTGGAGTGGGCATTGTAGCATAAATTAAGTTATTTCTTTGATTGTAGAAGTCCGAAATTTTTTGAAATCTAAATATTTAGAAACAAACAATCTAGTTTAAATAGTCTTAATACTGGACATAAAATTAGTTTACAAATACCACCCTTTACTTTTGTAAATGGACTTGATCTCTATTACCAAATTAAGTAAATTGCATAGGACATTTAGGTTGTGAGTGAAACTCAGTATTATGATAAAGAAATATTGACCACCAGCTTTTGGTTCGTATTTAATACAAAAATATTTATGTAGAAATTATTGAGAAAACCATGATAGTTACTGCATCAGAACTTGATCCAAATGTGAACTATATGTCAAAGTTGATGTATGAAATTAATGCTTACAAGTATACCTATCAAGTTATGGAATACTGTTTGGATAGATTAAAATCTAGATCCGAGACGATGTACTAAAATCATAACTTGAGTTTGGTTCGAGCCTGGGTATTTTAAATTCTTTACCCAATTAAATCTGCTTGGTAGAAACTGAATACACATCTGAAAATTTAATAACACATCACTTTAAGTCATAGAACTTAAAAATTATGCATAAACATGGTAACAAACAAATTTGATACTGATAAAACAAACAAGTTACCTCCAACACAAATGTCTTTGTTTTCAACTGAATAAGGTAATCAGTAGCCTTCCTATCCAACTTTTTTTGGTTTTCCTACATCCCATCATCCATAAGTTATCCTCGTACTACCTATTAATTTAGCTCAAGTTTAAAAACTATTCTTCTTTGGATGAATTTTTAAGTATAATTTGGAGGCGCCTTGTCAGGTGGACAAGAAATGAGGCACTTGTGATGCATAAACACGATGATAGAGCAATATTTTGATGGTTATATACACTTGGCATATTTATGTTTCATGTACTCATTATCTTTATGCTACTGTGATTTGCAGAACACATCAGATCCTTATTCATGACATGTAGCTTTGTTGTACAAGCTTGACATGAATATAATAAACAAATGATAAATTTGAGTGCGTCTGCAAGCTATGCTCTCTAGTTGTTCATAGGGAAATATACCAGTAACATGTACAATGTATATTATAATGTTGTGAAATTAATTACTTCCTTTCTAGTTAGTGTGTATTTTTCACCTTTTTCATCTTATCCATTTCATCGATTTATTTTTGTCTTTTTTATTCCACTAGTTTGTGGGAGCATAATATTATTTATGCCAGATAATATATAATATGGAAAACATGCGAAGTAGGTAAAACAAAAATGTTATAAAGAGAATTTTCTTTTAATCATAATGCTTAATGCAAGGAATATTGAATTATTGATATTTTTACTCTCAAAAAGAGTTGATGTGGAGTCTCAAGGTTAATTGAATAATTTACAATATAAAATGATGTTAATGGAACTAACAATAAATTAAAGATGTTATAATAAGAGTAAGTATAATGGGAATTGATGATAAAATATGTTGAGAGGAATAAATTTAACTTTAAATAGGAATAAAGAAGAATTAAATTTAAGTACATTATGAGTATAATGAATGATTATTTTTCAAATCCATGATCTTAGAAATTGTTAATTTAAGATGAATAAAAGATAAGATAATAAAATTTGAGATAGTTAAGATTTATTTAACTTGTGTAAAAAAATTAATTATCTATTTAAGTTGAAATTTCCATGGTTTCTAACTTATTATCTTATTTGGTTTTTCAAACTATCTTTTGGTTGTCCTTATTTTCCTTATCTTGCTTTAGGCTGGTGTAGGCATTTTTCTATAATTTTTCTGTTTAGAAATCTTTCTATAATCTTTGATAATCTCCGTCCTGTTAAACTTACCTATAATAATAGTTATCAGGTATAATTTCAATCTCCTGGTCATCTTGTCTTAATCTTATTTCACTTTATCTTTTTTCTATCCTTTCCCGTACACCATTCCTTTTCAGGGACGAAAATTTTTGAGTGGAGGAGAGTGTAACAACCCTATATTTTTTGCATATAATTTAAATTTGACTTTATTTTATTTTGAAATTATTTTGAACTTGTTTTATTTCAAACATTTCATTTTTAAACATAAATTTTGATTATTATATGAATTATAATTTCAAACTGGTATAAATTGAATATTTTCCTGAAAATGGATTTGTGGTCAAAACTGCTCAAACTTTGACTTTTAAATTTTAAATTTAAATATTTAAATTCTTGACTTTTATCTTTTATTATGAAAATAGGTTTAATATCATGAATATTGCTTTTCGTTTCGTTGAAATTGGATTTAAATAGTGAAAGTTATACCCTTTACAATATTGTGTGTATATAGGTTTATTTAACAATATTCTTTGTTTTAATTTATATAAATGATATTTTTACTTGATATATCTTATTATAATTTGTATAATTTTTTTATATTATGCATATTTGACTTTTAATATTTTTAAATTGATGTTTGAATTTTTCCAAAGCTTATTGAATTTATTTCCAAATTTTAAAGCCTAGTTTCCATTTTTCTGCTATTTTCTTTATCTAAATTATATTTAAATTAAAATTTCTATATTTATTTCTGAATGAATTTTTATTTTTATGTTATTATATTTTTTATCAATATTTTTACAAGTCCATATAAATTTTCCAAAGTTAATTCTGTTTATTTTCCATTTTTCTAGGCCAGTTTGCAATTTTGTGCTATTTTCTTATTTTAACCTTATATAGTTAATAAATATTTATATATATTTTATATTTTGTTATATTTTCGAATTTGTGACTGAAATTATTATTATGTTCAGTAATATAAACTTATATAAATAAATTAAAGGTAATTTGAAAAGGTTTTGACTTTTGACTTTCCTTTGGCTCTTTATCTTCCACCTTTTCACATTTAACCTAAATTTTCATTAATTTTGGCAATAACTATCCACATATTCAGCCGACCACATCTCCCTACCATTTTTCACGTGAATAAACTTCTCATCTCTGAAAAAAATTCGGCCTTCATCATCTCCAAGAGTTTGGTAAATTCTTTTACTTCTTTTCCCTTGTTTCCTACTTGTTTATGCTGATTTTTACTTGCCTTCTCTTCTACTTCAGGTTTGACCCCACCACTCCAGCCACCTTGCCGCCTCCACCACCACCTGAACTAGCCTCCACCACCTCCTCTCCAACCCCATAGCCAAGCCGAGCCATCCTATGGTGAAGCTCCACCTAAATCTACACAAACTTCACCTATATGCACCATAGCCAACACCTATGTCTTCATCATCTTCAACCTTCCTTTGGCCGCCACCAAATCCACCTCCACCACCCATGGATGACCTGAAACCCTCTGCCACACCATCCTCCAGCCCACTACAATGATGGCCACACCATGCTAGCTTGTGGCCAAACCCATATGTTGCATAGAATCCATGGTAGTTTCCTTGTAGTGTTAGTTCCATGCACCTAGCTCTTTGTACCAATTTTGCACCATCTTTTCCTATGTTTGGCCGACCTCTTAGGAACCCAACTAGATCCAAACCATGCCTTTAGCCATGCCATTTCAGATCTGGAGATGAAGAATAGGTGGTAGAAAGCAAGTGCAATAGTTTTGGTTTTTTTTTATTCAATCCATTTCTAACATTGTTTAAGTATATCTTGTTTTGAAACTTATATTTTATATATTTGTTTGTCTTATGTATCCAAGGAGATTTATATTTGGCTCTCCCACTCAAATCATATTCATGTTGTCATACCTTCAAAGATTCTGTGTTGTAATGTCTTGGTTGTCATCTCCAGCTTAAACAAGTGAGTTATTCTCACTTGACAATGTGTACATATATAACTAGTAAATTGACCCCTTTTGAATCTGTAAAAATGCTAACCTTATCACATCTGCTATGTTATGATTATATGATGTTCACCCATGCTTAAACACCTGTTATATCATATGTTACTGTTATATTATGCTGTTCTGTTATTTTTATCAGTTTATCACACTGCAAGTTCCCTTTAGATTAGAATCACTATGGGTTGAAATGATACATACCCGAACGGACTTTAGAATAAGGGAAAATCATTACGGGCTGAAATATAAGGCCTGAATTATTTTCAATTATTTTCATTTACTTGAGACTACAGGTTTGAAATGATAAAACCCGGATTTTCTTTGTAAATTACAGGTTGAAATGATATATTACCTGTATCACTTTACCTAGGCTAGAAAATTATATACAGACCCGTTTTAAAATATATTATTCTAAAATTTTTAAAAATATGTTTGAAATATAAATATTATAATATTTTGATTTAAAATAAATTAAAAATGATTTTTGTAAAGTATTGTTGATTTTCTGGAAATTATAAGTTAAATAAATTATGGAAAGGTTAGAAAATTTGAATATAAGTTATTTTGAAAATTTTGATTTAATTATAATTGGAAATTAAAATAAATATAAAATTATGTTAAATTTATGATAATTCAAATTTAAAATTAATTTAAAGTGATTTTATAATATATTAATTGAATAAAGTTAAAATGTGTAGAGTGATTATTTAAGTTGAAATTTTGAAATATAACCAAAATGGAAATTTGTGAATTTGGCTTGAAAGTGAATTTTTAAGTTAAGTAAATAAAATTGAAATTAAGTCATATTTTGAAATTTTAAAATTAAGTGTTAAGTTGAAATTTAATTCAATGAATTTAAAATTGAATGTTGAAATTTAATAAGTGAATTACTATTAAATCTTTATTTTTGAATGGAAATTTAACTTTATAAAATCATGAACTTAAGGAAAATTAAATGATGTTTATAAATGTGAAAATGTATGGTTTTATAAGTTAAAATTGTTTTAAATAAAATATGATTGGTTGTGATATTATATTGAATATTTGAAGTTAATTAACTGCATTTTTGAAATGCTATTAATTGTAATGAAAATGATATTATAGCATTTGTAAATGCTGTAGTTGATGATAATGAACTAAAAAGCTAGATTGAATTAAAGGCTATTACAACGTTTTTGTAAATGCTATAATTGTTTAATTTAACTAAGTTTATTTGAAACTTAAGTAAACCCTATTACAACATTTTTAAAATGCCGTCTTTTGTTAAATTGAACTGTTTTGAATGTAACTTTCCGTAGCGTTTTCTAAATGTTGAGAAAAGTAAATTTTCACTGTTTTGATAAACTTGAGTGAATAAATGAACTTTCAAAGTTGAAAATTTTGGAAATTTAATAATTTAATTATAAAATGTAATAACTTCATTCTTGATCTAAATGAAGTAATTTGATTTGCAATATAAACTATTTTGAAATGTGAATAGGAATGTATTTTAAATTGGATAAAATGAATAATGATTTGAAATGAATGTGTTTTTGAAAAGATAAGATATTTTGATATAGTAAATGATTTGAAATGAATGTGGTTTTGAAAAGATATGATATTTTGATATAGTAAAATGATTTGAAATGAAGTTTTGAAAAGATATGATATTTTGATATTTAAAATGATTTGAAAAGAAGTTTTGAAAAGATACGATATTTTGATATATTAAAATGATTGGAAGTGAAGTTTTGTAAAGATATGATATTTCTGATATATTAAAATGATTTGAAATGAATGAAGTTTTGTAAAGATATGATATTTATATTAAAATGATTTGAAATGAAGTTTCGAAAAGATATGATATTTTGATATATTAAAATGATTTGAAATGAAGTTTTGAAAAGATATGATATTTTGATATATTAAAATGATTTGAAATGAAGTTATGTAAAGATATGATATTTTGATATATTAAAATGATTGGAAATGAAGTTTTGTAAAGATGTGATATTTTTGATATGTTAAAATGATTTGAAATGTGGTTTCGTAAAGATATGATATTTTGATATATTAAAATGATTTGAAATGAATGAAGTTTTGTGAAGATATGATATTTTGATATATTAAAATGATTTGAAATGTAGTTTTGGAAAGATATGATATTTTGATATATTAAAATGATTAGAAATGAAGTTTTGAAAAGATATGATATTTTGATATATTGGGATGATTAGAAGGGAAGTTTTGTAAAGATATGATACTTTGATATATTAAAATGATTTGAAATGAAGTTTTGAAAAGATACGATATTTTGATATATTGAAATGATTTGACAGGAAGTTTTGGAAAGATATGATGTTTTCGAAATGGTTTGTAAATGATTAGATCTTTATTTTGATAAAGATTTGAATTTGAAATGATACTTTATTTTGAATTATAAACTATGACTTTTAAATTATAACTACGGGTTATAATAACGATTGGTTGTTGAAGAGACCGGGATTGGATATGGGCATACTCTCTATCGATACCGAAAACCACTTTAACAACTGTATATGCGGTGGAGTTTCCAGAATAAAGTAGGATGGTGGCGACGTTCTTGAGGTAAATTACGTGGACCCAACTCCCGTGAGTTGGCATAAGGTGGTTAAAACAGGAGCGATCTCGGGCCAAAAGAGGTAGCTCCTCTGGTCGGACACATTCCTTCGATACTATACTCTTACTTCTGATTGATTAGATGGCCATCCTATGATTTTGATATGGGAGTTTGTTCTGAGGTGGGCGTATGTGGCTGTTGCGTTACCACCTACCCGTGTGCGTAATTGGTATATCTACCCTGGCATTGCCTTGTGTGCCGTGACACCTACCATATCGAGCCTTTATTACGAGTTTTTTTTTTCTCCGGTAGCCCGTGTGGTATCCTCTGATAGTTTCTCGATTTGGAGATATCATGATATTGGATGGACTACTGGGACTATTATGCGTGAAGGGTGATATGGTGTAACGACCCATAATTTTTATTTATTAAAATTTGAATATTTAATTAATTTTAAATATTAATAAGTGAAATTTATAAGTCGAATAAATTTTATTTTGAATAATTGGATTTAATTGAATAATTAAATCGATAATTAAATATTGAAAATTATGGAAATAATTGAAAATTGGGTTAAATATGATTGAAAATGATTTGTAAAATTTTATTATATCATATTGGAGTTAGAATGATATTTTAGAACTTTTAAAATCAAATTAAAAGTTAATTTGTGAAAACTGAATATTTTAATATTTAATCGACTAGTGAAATTAGCCAATTTTCGAACAGTCCCAGAATTGGACGAAACTAGTTCCATTGGAACCGTAATAGTTAGTTATTACCGGATTTCAATTTTCGTAGCAATCGGAGTTATCGTTTGATCGTGGCAGCTCGAAACGCATCGAAATCGTTTTAATATTAATTTGGCGAGTTAAATTAGCCATTTTTCAAAAAGTCTCGGATTTTGAGGAAACCAGTTTCATCGGATCCGCAATGTGATATTATTGTATGGTTTAAAATTTCGTGTCAATCGGATTTACCGTTTGTCCGGTGCAAGCTAAAACGCCTAGATAATCGTTTAAATCGGTTTAATTTTAATCAATCGTTTGTTGCCATAACTCGCACAGATGACCGAATTAGCTTCCGAAACCTGTTCCATTGTGTCCGGAACGCGGGGTAAACCCTAGAAATGCTAGTTACGGCGCGTAAATCGGAGTTTGGAATTTCCGGAATGAATAGTGTCGTTCGTTTTCCTATAAACAGCCCACCTTCACAAATAAAAAAAAAAAAAATATAACCTAACCCTAATTTGCAATGCACAGCCGCCACCCCCTCATCAATGGCCGAAATTTTCTCAACTTCTCTCCCCCAAATCTTTCAATCCACAAACCCATTCAAGAAATCTCCAACTACAAATTTGTAGAGCTACGTGAGATCCTTATATTCAAGGGTGGAGATCGAGATTTGAGCTATGAATCAACGGCAAAATGTCCGAGAAGGCCTCGCGTTCGCACGCGTTTCTAGGGCAAATGCCGCAGCCGAGTTCTTCATGCTTGCTGCCGAAAGTAGCTCGTGTTATGGACTACGAGATGGAGTTCCCCGATCGACGTAAAGTTGTGTATCTTGCTCGCGATATTTAACCCTAAAAATGTATGTGGGTTCGGCCTTGCTCAGGCGTTCACGCGCGTGAACGAAGAGAAGGGGGAAGACAACAGTAGGCGGCCACGATTTGGCATGAAGAAATCAACGACCCTGATCTGGCTTAGGTTTAAAAAATTTAAATAATGTTGTAAATTGTTTATATAAATTCGTGTAACTTCATAAAATCATATACGAGGTCGAAAACGCGCGAAACCAGTTGCGTTGGAATTGTATGGACGAGCACTACGCTTTGGAATTGGATTGGAGTCGTTTGGAGTTAGTGAGAATTTCGGGTAAAATTAAATGTCCGTTTAATTTTATTCGAAATAAATCGCTAAAACGAAATTGAAATCAAGGTGAGAACTTCTCACTCAATCGAATCGGTTTCGATTTTATTTTAAATAGTTAGATTTAAAATATTTGAATGCATGTTTGAATGATGATTGATATCTATTGATTGTTAAAATAGACATTATGCGCCGTTAGTAAGCGGATGTTATTTATTAAAAACATATATCGCGAATATTTCATAAACAGTGAAATTGGTATTATATATAATAGTTATATATATATATATATTGGCATATGTATATATTGCAGTTGTTGATTTCCCACATTTTTTAGCGGATGAGACCCTATTGCACCGTCTATTAAGCGGATAATATTTTAAATCCATATACCGCGATAATTTCGTACTGGAGCGAAATTGGTATTGTGCTAATGTTTGTGGATGCAGGAAAACAGGTTGGGGGGATCCAACTGGATTCCTCAACAGTATTTATTTGATTATGGATATTTTGATATTTGTTGATTATCATATACGATATATGATGTCGTTGTAGTCGTGATTGACTATTTGGTGTGTAGCATCATTGGATCAAATTTTGGAATTTTAAAATGATTTTAAAGTGATTTTTGAAAATATGCTATATTTTTGGAATTGATTCATTTTAAATAAATAAACGATATAATTTTAATGTTATAAAAATTATGATTTTTGAGAAATATAGTTAAAAGTTGATTTTGAAAATATGGGTTAATAATTTTATAAAATAGTTTAAATTGGGATTTTTGAATTTATTATAAAAAGTTTAAAAAATAGGATTTATAAAAACTGATTATTTTATAAATCAAGAGAATGGTGAAATTATAATGGAGATTAAAGATGTTTTAAAATAATAGTATAAATTGATTTTATAAAGGATTTATAAATTGATATTTATAAATTAAAACATTTGAATTATAAAACGAGTTTTTATAAGTGTTAGAATGAATTGTAAATGAATTTCATAAATGAATGAAATTTATAGAATTATAAACGGTGAAGTCATAAATGGAATTTTATAAGCAGTAGGTTTATTAAATTTATAAAGTTATTAAAAGAATGGTTTTGGATAAATAATTGAATCTTATAAGTTATAAGATTTATAATTATGAAGTTCAAAGGAACGATTTTGCAAACAAATAAATTATAAGTATTTAACTTATAATACGAACTTTTAGTATATAATTGAGTTATGAATTGAATAGGTTAATAAAGGAATTTATAAATGTTGTTTTATAAATTCGCAAACGACTTATTTTGATAAGTAAATTGTTGAAACTTATTAATGGAGTTATATTCACGTTTTTGACTGTGAATAATCCTTTGAAATAAAATGAATAAAAGGATGAAATTTGTTAACGTAGTATATTCACGTTTTTGAATAGTGAATATTATGTTAAAGAAAATGTTTTGAATGTGATGTTTTAAATAGAATTAAAACAAGTTAACGATGTTTTTAAATGTGTTAAGAATTCGAAACCATTGATTTCAACATTCATTGTTGAAATAGACGTTTTCGAGAAATAGAAGGAAATGGTGGACTATAACACTGTTGTTATAG
The DNA here is from genome assembly GCA_030765085.1 of Allium cepa. Classification (NCBI taxonomy): domain Eukaryota; kingdom Viridiplantae; phylum Streptophyta; class Magnoliopsida; order Asparagales; family Amaryllidaceae; genus Allium; species Allium cepa. Next base: position 154,204,658 of record CM060945.1, read on the forward strand.
TAAATGATTTCCGAAAGGAAATTTTTTGTATAGTATTGGGATTTATATATCTATTTTAATTTCGAATCCCTATACTAGTGATTTTGGGTTGTCGTAACGATGTTTTACGTAACATTCATTTTGTCCTAAATAAATATGTTTAAGAGAATGATTTCCTTAAAAGAATGAAATATATACTTAATCTCGATTTAAGTATATTGAATATTTTCCAAGTGTTGAAAATAAATAAAATGTGTGAATTACTTATGAATAAATAAGTATGGAAATGTTTTTCCAATGTGAAATGAAACGTTTAGAGAATTTATCTTTTTGAAGATAAACTGAAAATGAATAATTGAAATCGGATATCAGTAGATATGGTGAAATATAAATTTACTATGGAATTTATAAAAGAAAGTGGAATCTGTTTAAAAATAAACGTTGATTTATTTTTGAGGTATTGAAATTATATATCTTGTAAAGATATTTTTGGGAAATAAATAATTTGGAAAATTATTTGGAATCTGGTGATGTATGGATATCCATTGATAGTTCAATAACCGACTATCAATATTTACCTTTGAAAGGTATTTGTTGGGATTTTTTGAATTTGAATGCTACACTTGTTTTTAAATTATTGCGCTCGTTACTCGGATTACCCATTTCGAATAGTGATACGACGTAATGGATAGCATTGATGACCGGTGTTGAAGATCAGATATTTTTGAAAGCGAAAGGATAACTCGTCGAATGTCTTTGCATCGAATGGTCCCCGGTATAGAGACTCCATATGTGATGGGAAGTCCTGACGTGATTAGTGAATATCCGGATTGCAAGGACTTCTTTGTAAGTGCCTTCGGTTCTGTTCGATCCCGGAACAGACTTGTATGGATTGTATGTCTGACGTTACAGATTGAGATATAAAGCAGATTTCTTTCAAATATATTTCTGTTGGTGGCGGAGAATTTATTCTTTTAGCTTAACACCCTTCTCTGAGACGTACGAGCTCAGAGGTTATGTAGTTGAAGGTTATCAGCGATATATTCCCAATTTGGTAATGTGACATGCTGAGTGTTGCTGTGAAATGATCATTGTGTTGATCATTTGAGATAGGATCATTTGTTTGATCATTTATCTTTGTGATCATTTCTATGATCATTTGTTGACCCAAAGCACGGATTTTGTATAAAGTGTGTTTTTGTGGACGAGACTTCGTCGAGCCTCACACCCCGGAAATGGTCAAAACAGGAAAGATGCGGCAAGGTTATGAGGGGTAGCGCCCTTTAGGGTATGTGCATTTCCTTCTGGAAAAGGGTGGTATCATTGTATGGAGCCCAGATACTTACTCATGTTGAAAACACTTTATGATTGTGTGAATTGATTGCGAGCGCTCGGTAAAAGGTCCCAAAGGACCGGGGGATGGCATACTCGGTCAGTTGTTACTCAGTTAGGGGTAACCCGACCTTGTGTTGGAAGAGATCCGGTTTGGTTCTCGGGGATGTCCTTCCAGAGGCATTATCATGTGGCAATGGGAAGTTCCTTGGCCTGACCATTTGTTGGAAATCCAATTCCCAATACGAAACCCTATACGGTTTTAGTTGTAGAACCTGCCATCTAATATGGTAGCTATAGTAAGCATACAATAATGGTACCTATGCTGGCTAAGATTTATATTCTACTTTTGAAATGATTTTTTCCTACACTATGCACTAATAATAATATCAAATGTTTCTTTTTAATGCGTATCAAGCATCTTTGACTATCATAAGGAGAAATCTCCTCCAAGTCTTCTCTTGCATTGTGTGTGTGGTGGGAGGTCTTATGGTAGTCTCATTTTTTAAAAGCATTGCGAATTGACTTTAAAAATATTCCTCTATTTTGATTTTAAAGATAAATAAACTGTTTTGAGTTCTCACACCAGTCACATGACTGACTCGGAGTTTATTGTTTTCCTTCCTAAACTCTGGGTGCCCACCAATTTCCACACGGGCAGTTAAGAGTTAGGTTTATCAGGATATTCTGGATATTCAGGAGTTGCAGGAGGCAAGCTGGATGGCATGGCGTATTACTAGTTTATATAGTATTTCTTTTCCGCTGTTTGTTGTTGTTGTTGTACACTCTGATGATATGATGAAATGAAATGTAAAGTAATGTAATAACTGATATAGTTCTTTATTTAGAGATTATTCATTTATCTATTATATGTTGTTCCGCTGCGATTGTGAGATTCTAATGTTGTTCAGTTGTTGTTTTCTTTCTGTCCCGTTCTATTCTCTTATTTTCTTTCCTTTCTATTTTCTACTATCTTCTCTCTTCTTCTCTCATTTTCTTCTTCTTAAACCCTAAAATTTCGGTTTTTCGGCAACGAAAAATCGAAGTCGTTACAATTTGGTATCAGAGCATATGGTTAAGCGACAACCATGGCTCTGTTGGGTATTACTCATTAGAGATAGAGTCAGTAGTACTCTAGAATGAGTTTGAGTGTAATAATAGATATGAGAGCGTATTTGTTAGTGAATATAAAATTGTTTTATATTGTGATGATTGGTTTGTTGAGTGGCATATGAACCTTCGTCAGCACGGTCTCGACAACTATGCCGAAGGGGTTTCTAAACACTTGAATAGAACAATTCGACACTATATTGTTTTAAAATTGGGTAAATGAAATAATTTTACCTTGATTTTATTTTTATATATAAAAGAATAATTTTTCAGAATTATTAAAGTGTATATAAGTTGATTGTTTGGTTGTTGAGTAAGTTGTTTGAATAATCTAAATTGAAGAATAATTGTATAAGTGAAAAGAATTATAAGAATTAAATTATAATTAAGGTGATTTACAATTGTGAAATAAACTTATATATATAAGAAGTGAAACTATATGAATATATTTATGAATGTAAGTTGTAAATAAAAATGAATTTAAAGTTAAATGAAGTATAACTTAAAAGATGTTGAATGAAGTTGATATTGGTATCAAAGTAAATTAATAGAGTTAAGTGATAGATATGAACTTAAGTTATACAAATGAAATTCAACTTTTATAATTGAATTGAATGAATCAATTGAATATAAATAAAATTGGTATGAAATAATGGATATAAGTGTTAATTCATTAAAATATAATGTTATTAGAAGTTGAAAAATTGAATGAAGATCAATTTAATTTAACCAATTGAAAGTAAAGGTGTTAAACCAAATTGAATAAATATAAGCAAAGGAATTTGGTTGTAATTAATATACATTGGTTGTTATATGATTGTTAGTTGATTGTATATAATTCATTAAGAGTTAATGAAATTGAAAGCTAAAGTAATTGAAATTCAATTGGAAGTTAAGTGAATCTTAAATAGAATTGAATTTGATTTGGAAGTGAACCAACTTGAATATGAATTAGTGAATATAAACTAATTGAGAATGAATGTTAGTAAGAGCATCCACTGTTAATGAATCAAATGTGATTAAATTGAAAACCTAATTCATTGAATATTAATGAGAATATGAATGAGTATTTATTGGTTATGAATGCTAGTTGGTTGATGGTTGAATATATTGCTTTTGTTTCAATTGCTATGTTGACATATATAGTTATTATGTTGCTATATGTTGTATATCGATACTATTTTCATACATGCATGTTTGTTGAGTGTTTAGTAGGTGCGGATCGCGTTTGCTTCACATTTGGAGCTCGCTTTCGCGCTATATTAGCCGTATATGCTCGCTAATAAAATATAAGGTACATATCTCGGATTACATACCGTACTTTTATACTTTTTCCCTGCGGGATGCCTCATTACTTGATGAGATGTATATTTGTGATATATATATTGTCACTTTTTTTTTTGAATCGAGCCGCGCAAAGGAGACTATGGCGAATTTTTCCGAAAATTTAAGGCGTTAGAAAATTTTTGAGAAAATTGGGAAAATTTTGAATACTATAATTTTGATTTGGAATTGAAAGTTAAATGATATAGTTTGTTTTTGAAAAGATAACTAAGTATGATTTGAAAAACTTAGTAAAGATTTTGTAAGAAATTTAACTATGGATTTTGGAAGGTTAATAGATTCTGTAACTTTTCTTACTTGATAATTTCGAGGACGAAATTCTTTTAAGGGGGGAAGATTGTAACGACCCAGAATTTTTATTGATTAAAATTTGAATATTTAATCAATTTTAAATATTAATAAGTGAAATTTATAAGTCGAATAAATTTTATTTTGAATAATTGGATTTAATTGAATAATTAAATCGATAATTAAATATTGAAAATTATGGAAATAATTGAAAATTGGGTTAAATATGATTGAAAATGATTTGTAAAATTTTATTATATCATATTGGAGTTAGAATGATATTTTAGAACTTTTAAAATCAAATTAAAAGTTAATTTGTGAAAACTGAATATTTTAATATTTAATCGACTAGTGAAATTAGCCAATTTTCGAACAGTCTCAAATTGGACGAAACTAGTTCCATTGGATCCGTAATAGTTAGTTATTACCGGATTTCAATTTTTGTAGCAATAGGAGTTATCGTTTGATCGTGGCAGCTCGAAACGCATCGAAATCGTTTTAATATTAATTTGGCAAGTTAAAATAGCCATTTTTAAAAAAGTCTCGGATTTCGACGAAACTAGTTTCATCGGATCCGTAATGTGATATTATTGTATGGTTTAAAATTTCGTGTCAATCGGATTTACCGTTTGTCCGGTGCAAGCTAAAACGCCTAGATAATCGTTTAAATCGGTTTAATTTAAATCGATCGTTTGTTGCCATAACTCGCACAGATGACCGAAGTAGCTTCCGAAACCTGTTCCATTGTGTCCGGAACGCGGGGTAAACCATAGAAACGCTGGTTACGGCGCGTAAATCGGAGTTTGGAATTTCCGGAATGAATAGTGTCGTTCGTTTTCCTATAAATAACCCACCTTCACAAATAAAAAAAAATATAACCTAACCCTAATTTGCAATGCACAGCCGCCACCCCCTCATCAATGGCCGAAATTTTCTCAACTTCTCTCCCCCAAATCTTTCAATCCACAAACCCATTCAAGAAATCTCCAACTACAAAGTTGTAGAGCTACGTGAGATCCTTATATTCAAGGGTGGAGATCGAGATTTGAGCTATGAATCAACGGCAAAATGCCCGAGAAGGCCTCGCGTTCGCGCGTGTTTCTAGGGCAAATGGCGCAGCCGAGTTCTTCATGCTTGCTGCCGAAATTAGCTCGTGTTATGGACTACGAGATGGAGTTCCCTGATCGACGTAAAGTTGTGTATCTTGCTCGCGATATTTAACCCTAAAAATGTATATGGGTTCGGCCTTGCTCAGGCGTTCACGCCCGTGAACGAAGAGAAGGGGGAAGACAACAGTGGGCGGCCACGATTTGGCATGAAGAAATCAACGGCCCTGATCTGGCTTAGGTTTAAAAAATTTAAATAATGTTGTAAATTGTTTATATAAATTCGTGTAACTTCATAAAATCATAACTTTTTCATACGAGGTCGAAAACGCACGAAACCAGTTGCGTTGGAATCGTATGGACGAGCACTACGCTTTGGAAATGGATTGGAGCCATTTGGAGTTAGTGAGAATTTCGGGTAAAATTAAACGTCCGTTTAATTTTATTCGAAATAAATCGCTAAAACGAAATTGAAATCAAGGTGAGAACTTCTCACTCAATCGAATCGGTTTCGAGTTTATTTTAAATAGTTAGATTTAAAATATTTGAATGCATGTTTGAATGATGATTGATATCTATTGATTGTTAAAATAGACATTATGCGCCGTTAGTAAGCGGATGTTATTTATTAAAAACATATACCGCGAATATTTCATAAACAGTGAAATTGGTATTATATATAATAGCTATATATATATATTGGCATATGTATATATTGCAGTTGTTGATTTCCCGCATTTTTTAGCGGATGAGACCCTATTGCGCCGTCTATTAAGCGGATAATATTTTAAATCCCATATACCGCGATAATTTCGTACTGGAGCGAAATTGGTATTGTGCTAATGTTTGTGGATGCAGGAAAACAGGTTGGGGGGATCCAACTGGATTCCTCAACAGTATTTATTTGATTATGGATATTTTGATATTCGTTGATTATCATATACGATATATGATGTCGTTGTAGTCGTGATTGACTATTTGGTGTGTAGCATCATTGGATCAAATTTCGGAATTTTAAAATGATTTTAAAGTGATTTTTTGAAAATATGCTATATTTTTGGAATTGATTCATTTTAAATAAATAAACGATATAATTTTAATGTTATAAAAATTATGATTTTTGAGAAATATATTTAAAAGTTGATTTTGAAAATATGGGTTAATAATTTTATAAAATAGTTTAAATTGGGATTTTTGAATTTATTATAAAAAGTTTAAAAAATAGGATTTATAAAAATTGATTATTTTATAAATCAAGAGAATGGTGAAATTATAAAGGAGATTAAAGATGTTTTAAAATAATAGTATAAATTGATTTTATAAAGGATTTATAAATTGATATTTATAAATTAAAACATTTGAATTATAAAACGAGTTTTTATAAGTGTTAGAATGAATTGTAAACGAATTCCATAAATGAATGAAATTTATAGAATTATAAACGGTGAAGTTATAAATGGAATTTATAAGCAGTAGGTTTATTAAATTTATAAAGTTATTAAAAGAATGGTTTTGGATAAATAATTGAATCTTATAAGTTATAAGATTTATAATTATGAAGTTCAAAGGAACGATTTTGCAAACAAATAAATTATAAGTATTTAACTTATAATACGAACTTTTAGTATATAATTGAGTTATGAATTGAATAGGTTAATAAAGGAATTTATAAACGTTGTTTTATAAATTCGCAAACGACTTATTTTGATAAGTAAATTGTTGAAACTTATTAATGGAGTTATATTCACGTTTTTGACTGTGAATAATCCTTTGAAATAAAATGAATAAAAGGATGAAATTTGTTAACGTAGTATATTCACGTTTTTGAATAGTGAATATTATGTTAAAGAAAATGTTTTGAATGTGATGTTTTAAATAGAATTAAAACAAGTTAACGATGTTTTTAAATGTGTTAAGAATTCGAAACCATAGATTTCAACATTCATTGTTGAAATAGACGTTTTCGAGAAATAGAAGGAAATGGTGGACTATAACACTGTTGTTAGAGTAAATGATTTCCGAAAGGAAATGTTTTGTATAGTATTGGGATTTATATATCTATTTTAATTTCGAATCCCTATACTAGTGATTTTGGGTTGTCGTAACGATGTTTTACGTAACATTCGTTTTGGCCCAAATAAATATGTTTAAGAGAATGATTTTCTTAAAAGAATGAAATATATACTTAATCTCGATTTAAGTATATTGAATATTTTCCAAGTGTTGAAAATAAATAAAATGTGTGAATTACTTATGAATAAATAAGTACGGAAATGTTTTTCCAATGTGAAATGAAACGTTTAGAGAATTTATCCTTTTGAAGATAAATTGAAAATGAATAATTGAAATCGGATATCAGTAGAAATTGTGAAATATAAATTTACTATGGAATTTATAAAAGAAAGTGGAATCTGTTTAAAAATAAACGTTGATTTATTTTTGAGGTATTGAAATTATATATCTTGTAAAGATATTTTTGGGAAATAAATAATTTGGAAAATTATTTGGAATCTGGTGATGTGTGCATATCCATTGATAGTTCAATAACCGGCTATCAATATTTACCTTTGAAAGGTATTTGTTGGGATTTGTTGAATTTGAATGCTACACTTGTTTTTAAATTATTGCGCTCGTTATTCGGATTACCCATTCCGAATAGTGATACGACGTAATGGATAGCATTGATGACCGGTGTTGAAGACCAGATATTTTTGAAAGCGAAAGGACAACTCGTCGAATGTCTTTGCATCGAATGGTCCCCGGTATAGAAACTCCATATGTGATGGGAAGTCCTGACGTGATTAGTGAATATCCGGATTGCAAGGACTTCTTTGTAAGTGCCTTCGGTTCTGTTCGATCCCGGAATAAACTTGTATGGATTGTATGTCTGACGTTACAGATTGAGATATAAAGCAGATTTCTTTCAAATATATTTCTGTTGGTGGCGGAGAATTTATTCTTTTAGCTTAACACCCTTCTCTGAGACGTACGAGCTCAGAGGTTATGTAGTTGAAGGTTATCAGCGATATATTCCCAATTTGGTAATGTGACATGCTGAGTGTTGCTGTGAAATGATCATTGTGTTGATCATTTGTGATAGGATCATTTGTTTGATCGTTTATCTTTGTGATCATTTCTATGATCATTTGTTGACCTAAAGCACGGATTTTGTATAATGTGTGTTTTTGTGGACGAGACTCCGTCGAGCCTCACACCCCGGAAATGTTCAAAACAGGAAAGATGCGGCAAGGTTATGAGGGGTAGCACCCTTTAGGGTATGTGCATTTCCTTCTGGAAAAGGGTGGTATCATGGTATGGAGCCCAGATACTTACTCATGTTGAAAACACTTTATGGTTGTGTGAATTGATTGCGAGCGCTCGGTAAAAGGTCCCAAAGGACCGGGGGATGGCATACTCGGTCAGTTGTTACTCAGTTAGGGGTAACCCGGCCTTGTGTTGGCAGAGATCCGGTTTGGTTCTCGGGGATGTCCATCCAGAGGCATTCTCATGTGGCAATGGGAAGTTCCTTGGCCTGACCATTTGTTGGAAATCCAATTCCCAATACGAAACCCTGTACGGTTTTAGTTGTTGAACCTGCCATCTAATATGGTAGCTATAGTAAGCATACTATAATGGTACCTATACTGGCTAAGATTTATATTCTACTTTCGAAATGATTTTTTCCTACACTATGCACTAATAATAATATCAAATGTTTCTTTTTAATGCGTATCAAGCATCTTTGACTATCATAAGGAGAAATCTCCTCCAAGTCTGCGTTTGCATTGTGTGTGTGGTGGAAGGTCTTATGGTAGTCTCATTTTTTAAAAGCATTGCGAATTGACTTTAAAAATATTCCTCTATTTTGATTTTAAAGATAAATAAACTGTTTTGAGTTCTCACACCAGTCACATGACTGACTCGGAGTTTATTGTTTTCCTTCCTAAACTCTGGGTGCCCACCAATTTCCACACGGGCAGTTAAGAGTTAGGTTTATCAGGATATTCTGGATATTCAGGAGTTGCAGGAGGCAACCTGGATGGCATGGCGTATTACTAGTTTATATAGTATTTCTTTTCCGCTGTTTGTTGTTGTTGTTGTACACTCTGATGATATGATGAAATGAAATGTAAAGTAATGTAATAACTGATATAGTTCTTTATTTAAAGATTATTCATTTATCTATTATATGTTGTTCCACTGCGATTGTGAGATTCTGATGTTGTTCAGTTGTTGTTTTCTTTCTGTCCCGTTCTATTCTCTTATTTTCTTTCCTCTCTATTTTCTACTATCTTCTCTCTTCTTCTCTCATTTTCTTCTTCTTAAACCCTAAAATTTCGGTTTTTCGGCAACGAAAAATCGAAGTCGTTACATATGGGTAGCCTGGAATGCTATTTAAAAGTAAGTTTATTTTATTGTAGACATTATTATAATAGCGCAATATTACTACATAGTAAATAGTTTAACGGATCCTTAGAGGATGGGCGGTCGCAGGCATCCTTTAAGTTACTTGTACCTTATTACAGTTCACTTGATTTGGTTTACATTATATAAGTATATATTGTCCTGACTCAGTTGTTTGTATTTTTATTTACGCTCGGGTCAGCCTGAGTTATTCACAGATTTAGATTCCACTTTCTGGAGATTGGAATCGCTGGAGATTATCTGCTTTTCTAGTTTTATCTATTCCAGTTCCGTTGTTCTATTCAGCTTATACTTGGTTATCATCTTGAGACTTTTGTTGTACTTTATTTATTCTGTTGTATTTTATTTAACTCTGATATATTTACATAGTAGCTTCATGAACTACTATCTCTTTTACTTCCGCTGCATTTCTTACTCTATGTCGGTGTTCTATGATTATTATTTACTGTATGTTCTGAGATTTGCCAAATTTTATTTACAACGTGGTATTTTGAGCAATTCAAGTCCGACATGTGCGGATGCGAAGGGTTGAAAATATCGGGCTGTTACAGGTGGTATCAGAGCTTTGGTAGCTCTAGGAAAAACTCAGCATATATGGTAAATGTATTTACAGAATCACTTTCATTCGAGTTTAAATCTCTTCCTTTTTGACTCGATCCCTTTGTATTTATGAACGTTCCCTGCGGTTCCAAAATCCATTCGTGTCCCTCACTATTCGTCTTCCTTTGATTCTGGAGTATCCCATAACTCTACTTCGAATGAGCTTTATATTGAATCGGCGGTCCCACCAATCTCAAAAATTCATATGTAAAGGGGGAACTCCTTTACAATTAGCATTGATTCACCAGAGATTTATATCTATCCTTGGTTTAGATGCTAATATCTTTTGTTATTCCAAACTCTCTCCATTCAGATCGAATGTAGATTTACCCTAGAAAATCCACATCGATCTTATTCTTTAAGTCACGGTTGACCCGGTTAAGATTGCCCGCGATTTATTTAAGCTTATCCACCTCCTATTTTATTATTCAATCATCTTGTCTTTTGTTTCCAATCTATCTTCCAAACATTTTGAACTATACTTGTATATCAATATTAATGCTTTGTTTTATATTATGTTGTTTGAGTTGTTGATGTTGATTTGGGTTTCTGATCGATTCGTCTGATCAACGCTATCGATAGGATTTCTAAAACACTTTGACAGAACAAACTGACATAATATTATTTTAAAATTTGGTTAAGGAAATAAATTTTGATATAAGTAAATTTATGGAGCTTAATAAATTGAATTAAATTAATCATTTGAAACGATAATACTTGATTTATCATTTATTTTTCTATAAATGAATTTATAAATAGCTGTTTATAAATTTATTTGGGAACTGAAACGAGTTTAAAACAAGAAATTTGAGAATTTAATTTCCGATGGTTTCAAACCTTGTGTTCAAAGTTTTAAAATAGGTATATTAATTAATGTATTTTCTAATCGAAATTTGTTTCCAAGAAATTTTAAGGTTTAAAATTAGTGCTTTTTTCTTTGTCGCTGGAAAATAACTTCGGTTATGACCGCGGCATCATCGATGTTCATTTTCGAGTTTCGAAGTGAAGAGACCGTTCTGTAGTCTTGCTACAGCTTTGTTTTGAGAAATTTAATTGATATGAATTTCTAAAATAACATTGAATTTATAATATATAGATATATGATTTAAATTTGATTTGACATATTATGCATATATATTTATTTATCTCTAAATGGTTTGAAGGAATCGGAAATTTTATTCTTAAACTTTATCTTAAAGAATCATTTCAATTATAAAAAGAAAATCAAAATTTTAGATAAATGATTCGAACTTGAGATGAGGGAATTATAATTTTTTTTTGTATAATACTCAATTGCATTTAAATATAACTTGCCCAAGTCATACAAAAGTTAACAATGTAATTAGATAATATGCAATATAAAAAAAAAAGATTTTAGAAATAAAATTTGAATGGTTAAAATAAATTTTATACACTTAATTTTTTTTATAAAATTATTAATAGGAGTAAATAGAATAAAAGGTTAATTGAATAATTTACAATATAAAATGATGTTAATGGTACTAACAATAAATTAAAGCAGTTATAATAAGAGTAAGCATAATGGGCATTGATGATAAAATATGTTGAGAGGAATAAATTTAACTTTAAGTAGGAATAAAGAAGAATTAAATTTAAGTACATTATGAGTATAATGAATGATTATTTTTCAAATCCATGATCTTAGAAATTGTTAATTTAAGATGATTAGAAGATAAGATAATAAAATTTGAGATAGTTAAGATTTATTTAACTTGTGTAAAAAAAATTAATTATCTATTTAAGTTGAAATTTCCATGGTTTCTAACTTATTATCTAATTTGGTTTTTCAAACTATCTTTTGGTTGTCCTTATTTTCCTTATATTGCTTCAGGCTGGTGTAGGCATTTTTCTATAATTTTTCTGTTTAAAAATCTTTCTATAATCTTTGATAATCTCCATCCTGTTAAACTTACCTATAAAAATAGTTATCAGGTATAATTTCATTCTCTTGGTCATCTTGTCTTAACCTTATTTCACTTTATCTTTTTTTTGTGCTTTCCCTTACCTCATTCCTTTTCGGGGACGAAATTTTTTGAGTGGGGGAGAGTGTAACAACCCTATATTTTTTGCATATAATTTAAATTTGACTTTATTTTATTTTGAAATTATTTTGAACTTATTTTATTTCAAACATTTCATTTTTAAATATAAATTTTTATTATTATATGAATTATAATTTCAAACTGGTATAAATTGAATATTTTCCTGAAAATGGATTTGTGGTCAAAATTGGTCATACTTTGACTTTTAAATCTTAAATTTAAATATTTGAATTCTTGTATTTCATCTCTTATTATGAAAATAGATTTAATATCATGAATACTGCTTTTCGTTTCGTTGAAATTGGATTTAAATTGTGAAAGTTATACCCTTTACAATATTGTGCGTATATAGGGTTATTTAACAATATTCTTTGTTTTAATTTATATAAATGATATTATTACTTGATATATCTTATTATAATTGTATAATTTTTTTATATTATGTATATTTTGACTTTTAAATATTTTTAAAGTGATGTTTGAATTTTTCTAAAGCTTATTGAATTTATTTCCAAATTTTAAAGCCTAGTTTCCATTTTTCAGCTATTTTCTTTATCTAAATTATATTTAAATTAAAATTTCTATATTTATTTGTGAATTAATTTTTATTTTTATGTTATTATCTTTTTTATAAATATTTTTACAAGCCCATATAAAATTTTCAAAGTTCATTCTGTTTATTTTCCATTTTTCTATACCAGTTTGCAATTTTGTGCTATTTTCTTATTTAACCTTATATAATTAATAAATATTTATATATATTTTATATTTTGTTATATTTTCAAATTTCTTACTGAAATTATTATTATTTTCAGTAATATGAACTTATATAAATAAATTAAAGGTAATTTGAAAAGGTTTTGACTTTTGACTTTCCTTTGGCTCTATCTTCCACATTTTCACATTTAACCTAACTTTTCATTTATTTTGGCAATAACTATCCACAAATTCAGCGGACCTCTTCTCCCTACCATTTTTCACGTGAATAAACTTCTCATCTCTAAAAAAAATTCGGCCTTCATCATCTCCAAGAGTTTGGTAAATTCTTTTACTTCTTTTCCCTTGTTTTCCACTTGTTTATGCTGATTTTTACTTGCCTTCTCTTCTACTTCAGGTTTGGCCCCACCACTCCAGCCACCTTTCCGCCTCCACCACCACCTGAGCCAGCCTCCACCACCTCCTCTCCAACCCCATAGCCAAGCCGAGCCATCCTATGGTGAAGCTCCACCTAAATCTACACAAACTTCACCTATATGCACCATAGCCAACACCTATGTCTTCATCACCTTCAACCTTCCTTTGGCCGCCACCAACTCCACCTACACCACCCATGGATGACTTGAAACCCTCTGCCACACCATTTTCCAGCCCACTACAGTGATGGCCACACCATGCTAGCTTGTGGCCAAACCCATATGTTGCATAGAATCCATGGTAGTTGCCTTGTAGTGTTAGTTCCATGCACCTAGCTCTTTGTACCAACTTTGCACCATCTTTTCCTATGTTTGACTGACCTCTTAGGAACCCAAACCATGCCATTAGCCATGCCATTTCAGATATGGAGCTGAAGCATAGGTGGTAGAAAGCAAGTGCAATAGTTTTGGTTTTGTTTTATTCAATCCATTTCTAACATTGTTTAAGTATATCTTGTTTTGAAACTTATGTTCTATATATTTGTTTGTCTTATGTATCCAAGGAGATTTATCTTTGGCTCTCCCACTCAAATCATATTCGTGTTGTCATACCTTCAAAGATTCTGTGTTGTGTGTCTTGGTTGTCATCTCCAGCTTAAACAAGTGAGTTATTCTCACTTGACAATATGTACATATATAACTAGTAAATTGACCCTTTTGAATCTGTAAAAATGCATAACCTTATCACATCTGCTATGTTATGATTATATGATGTTTACCCATGCTTAAACACCTATTATATCATATGTTACTGTTATATTATGTTGTTCCGTTATTTTTATCAGTTTATCACACTGCAAGTTCCCTTTAAATTAGAATCACTATGGGTTGAAATGATACATACCCGAACAGACTTTAGAATAAGGGAAAATCGTTATAGGCTGAAATGATAGGCCTGAATGATTTTCAATTATTTTCATTTACTTGGGACTGCAGATTTGAAATGATAAAACCTAGATTTTCTGTGTAAATTATGGGTTGAAATGATATATTACCCGTATCACTTTACCTAAGATAGAAAATTATATACGGACCCGTTGTTAAAATATATTTTTCTAAAATTTCTAAAAATATGTTTGAAATGTAAATATTATAATATTTTGATTTAAAACTTAATTAAAAATGATTTTTGTAAAGTATTGTTGATTTTCTGGAAATTTATAAGTTAAATAAATTATGGAAAGGTTAGAAATTTTGAATGTAAGTTATTTTGGAAATTTTAATTTAATTATAATTGGAAATTAAATTAAATATGAAATTATGATAAATTTATGATAATTTGAATTTAAAATGAAACGTGATTGTATAATATATTAATTATTTTTGAATAAAGTTAAAATGTGTATGAATGATTATTTAAGTTGAAATTTTGAAATATAACCAAAATGGGAATTTGTGAATTTGGCTTAAAAGTGAATTTTTAAGTTAAGTAAATAAAATTGAAATTAAGTCATATTTTTAAATTTTAAACTTAAGTGTTAAGTTGAAATTTAATTCAATGAATTTAAAATTGAATGTTGAAATTTAATAAGTGAATTATTATTAAATCTTGATTTTTGAATGGAAATTTAACTTTATAAAATCATGAACTTAAGGAAAATTAAATGATGTTTATGTGAAAATATATGATTTTATAAGTTAAAAATGTTTTAAATAATATAAGATTGGTTGTGAAATTATATTGAATATTTGAAGTTAATTAACTGCATTTTTGAAATGCTATTAATTGTAATGAAAATGATATTATAGCATTTGCAAATGCTGTAGTTGATGATAATGAACTAAAAAGCTAGATTTAATTAAAGCTATTAGAACATTTTCGTAAATGCTATAATTGTTGAATTTAACTAAGTTTATTTTAAATTTGAGTAAACCCTATTACAATATTTTTAAAATGTCGTCTTTTGTTAAATTGAACTGTTTTGAATGTAACTTTCTGTAGCGTTTTCTAAATGTTGCGAAAAGTAAATTTTCACTGTTTTGATAAACTTAAGTGAATAAATGAACTTTCAAAGTTGAAAATTTTGGAAATTTAATAATTTAATTATTAAATGTAATAACTTCATTTTTGATTTAAATGAAGTAATTTGATTTTCGATATAAACTGTTTTGAAATATGAATTGAAATGGTATTTTAAATTGGATAAAATGAATAATTATTTGAAATGAATGTGGTTTTGAAAAGATATGATATTTTGATATAGTAAAATGATTAGAAATGAATGTGGTTTTGAGAAGATATGATATTTTGATATAGTAAAATGTTTTGAAATGAAGTTTTGAAAAGATATGATATTATAATATTTTAAAGTGATTTGAAATGAAGTTTTGAAAAGATATGATAATTGATATATTAAAATGAATGGAAATGAAGTTTTGTAAAGATATGATATTTTTGATATATTAAAATGATTTGAAATGAATGAAGTTTTTTAAAGATATGATATTTTGATATATTAAAATGATTTGAAATGAAGTTTCGAAAAGATATGATATTTGATATATTAAAATGATTTGAAATGAAGTTTTGAAAAGATATGATATTTTGATATATTAAAATGATTGGAAATGAAGTTTTGTAAAGATATGGTATTTTGATATATTAAAATGGTTGGAAATGAAGTTTTGTACAGATGTGACCTTTTTGATATATTAAAAATTTGAAATGTAGTTTTGAAGAGATACGATATTTTGATATATTAAAATGATTTGAAATGGATGAAGTTTTTTAAAGATATGATATTTTGATATATTAAAATGATTTGAAATGTAGTTTTGGAAAGATATGATATTTTGATATATTAAAATGATTGGAAATGAAGTTTTGAAAAGATATGATATTTTGATATATTGAGATGATTAGAAAGGAAGTTTTGTAAAGATATGATATTTTGATATATTAAAATGATTTGAAATGAAGTTTTGGAAAGATATGATATTTTTATATATTGAAATGATTTGACAAGAAGTTTTGGAATGATATGATGTTTTCGAAATGGTTCGGAAATGATTAGATCTTTATTTTGATAAAGATTTGAATTTGAAATGATACTTTATTTTGAAGTATAAACTATGACTTTTAAATTATAACTACGGGTTATAATAACAATTGGTTGTTGAAGAGACCAGAATCGGATATGGGCATACTCTCTGTCGATACCGAAAACCACTTTAACAACTGTGTACACGGTGGAGTTTCCAGAATGAAGTAGGATGGTGGGGACGTTCTTCTGGCATATTACATGGACCCAACTCCCGTGAGTTGGCATAAGGTGGCTAAAACAGGAGCGATCTCGGGCCAAAATGGGTAGCTCCTCTGGTCAGACACATTCCTTCGATACTATACTCTTACTTGTGATTGATTAGATGGCCATCCTCCGATTTTGATATGGGAGTGTGTTCCGAGATGGGCAAATGTGGCTGCTGCGTTACCACCAGCCATTGTGCGTAATTGGTATATCTACCCTGGCATTGCCTTGTGTGCCGTGTCACCTGCCATACCGAGCCTTTACTACGAGTTTAATTTTCTCCCGTAGCCCGTGTGGTATCCTCTGATAGTTTCCCGATCTGGAGATATCATGATATTGGATGGACTACTGGGACTATTATTTGTGAAGGGTGATATGGGTAGCTCGGAATACTATTTAAAGTAAGTTTATTTTACTGTAGACATTATTATAATAGCGCAATATTACTACATAGTAAATAGTTTAACGGATCCTTAGAGGATGGGCGGTCCCATGCATCCTTTAAGTTACTTGTACCTTATTACAGTTCACTTGAGTTGGTTTGCATTATATAGGTATATATTTTCCTGACTCGGGTGTTTGTACTTTTATTTACGCTCGGGTCAGCCTGAGTTATTCACAGATTTGGATTCCACTTTCTGGAGATTGGAATCGCTGGAGATTATCTGCTTATCTAGTTTTATCTATTCCAGTTCCGTTGTTCTATTTAGCTTGTACTTGGTTATCATCTTGAGACTTCTGTTGTACTTTATTTATTCTGTTGTATTTTATTTAACTCTGATATATTTACATAGTAGCTTCATAACTACTATCTCTTTTACTTCCGCTGCATTTCTTACTCTGTGTCTGTGTTCTGTGATTATTACTTATTGTATGTTCTGAGATTCGCCAAATTTTATTTACAACGTGGTATTTTGAGCAATTCAAGTCCGACATGTGTGGATACGAAGGGTTGAAAATATCGGGCTGTTACATAAAATATCATAGACATAAATAGTGATTTCTAGTCATCTCCCTTTCAATTAAGATGATGAAAAATTGTACACATATGATTTTAATGGAGACACTAATTGCCACATTTTGCACAATCAAGAAAGTATCGGGATACATTGAATCAAAGTTAGATGTTACATCTGACCCTACAAAATACATAATTATTTTACATAAGTTCACATGAACAACATATGATAGAGTTAAGGGTATGCCCTAGGGAAATTATATACTTTGTTACATATGTCTAGCTCATTGACCAATCTTGTTCGAAATAAAGGTATTTTCTTTTTATTACATACTTATATAATGTGGTTATATTAATTAATCAATTTAATTAAAAGTATATTTAATAAAAAAATCCATAAATGGTATGTTTTATGATACTAGTTACAAAGTGTTGTAATCGTGAGTAATTTATCACAATGAAACAAATATACCATTTTTACTGTTCCTAGCCATGATGCATCGAGACTGGATATTGATGTATCCATTAGGACTAGAGCACATAACACTCTCCAAATGTCGGACAGTTATTACTCAAGACTGCTGGGAGAACCAAGGGGTTACATACTGATAGTTATTGGATAACTATGGAATACCTCACTTGATAGTTTTCTTTTGGTTAATATAACTAAGGTCAAGTAGAGAATATCAATGTAACTAATTTACATAGTTTTCTCGACTTGAGAATACTGTTGATCTTCAGTGTGGAAGATCAACATCTATTATAGTTAAACCGTGGCACATCGTTCATCGAACGACAATAGTTGGGTCGAGTGGAAGCATTGAAAGTGGAACACTATTCAAGAGAGGATTTATCTTCTTAGTTATATGAGGTTAGTATCACGGTCAATGGAAGTCAACTCAAAGTCAAAGTCTATGGCCAGAGCATTTCGGTTAGTAATAATAGTTATTATTGAATCGAGGACTTTGTGTTTGGACTATTAAGTTGAATGTGGATGATATTGTAATTTTGACCATTACCAAATTCAATAAATCCAAAGTGATATAGTTTTGACGAAGAGAATTGGTATAAAAAATTGTCATTATTAGTTACCGCTTATAACAAGTAAAATTGGATTTTACCAAAAGATGTGTAAGCAATAAGTTTGGCCAAAATGTCACACCACCTACTAAGTCACATGTGAACGTTAATATTCAAATAGTTCGGTATTAATCACTAATTGAATTTACACCTTCGAGTCATACAACCACAATGATGAATTCTTTGAAAAACAATATGATTTAATTAATTTATAAAATGTTATAAATTGATTAAATTAACTGATATTTGAGAAATATTAATTATTAATTATTCGATGTTTGAAAGTTTTTATAATTATTTTAGTGCATTTATAAAAGTTATATTTGCGTGCATTGATATATGATATCTATTGTAACAACCCGTAAATTACGATAATTAAATTAGTTAATTTAATAAAATTTTGTAATTAAGTTTAGAAATAAATAAAAACTTTACGATTTATAATGAAGGAAATGTTAAAAATGAAATGTAGCAATGGTAATTAAAACTAATTATTGTCAATTGAAGTGAAATCCCAATAATGAAATAGTGTAAATTGTTGCACTTGGTTATAAATTGAATATAAGTAAATAAGGGTAAGTGTTGTACAAGTAAATGAATTAGTTTAATTAATGGTAATTGGATGAATTCAGTATTATGTAAGTAATTATAATAATTAGTTGAACATATAATAAACTTAAGTGTAAATTAAAGATTATGATAGCAATCATTATAAATTACCTATTTAATTTGTCAATGAAATTAATTGGAAATCAATTAAATTTAAATGTAAGTAAATGTTCATTAATGTGAGTTAGGACAGTACTTGTAAAGTGTTAATGTAATAAGTAATGGAAATGTATGTTTTATTCATAAGATAATATTAGGGAACGAAACCAAGTTGAATAAATTGATTGAGGTTTAATTATAATTATTGTATATTTGACAAATTCAATATAATTGAAACAACAGCCAATACAATGGAAGGTGGAAATTTAAAAATATTAATGCAATGAAAGACAAACAAATATTAACTAGGTTTATAGAGCAATAAAAGACTTAATAAAAAGGATTAGAATTGAATCAAATCGGTTTATTTAGAATTAATTAATTGGAGTTCAATTTATAATAAGTGGATTTATTGTATGAAAATGAAATTAAATACTATATAAATTGAAATTAGGATGAAATTGGAAATTATTAATGCACTAAGATATTATTTCGATAATTATACCATAAAATGAAATTGATTGAATAATAAACGGAAAAAAATTTAATTGAACTATTGGCAATTTAATTTACAATTGCTAATTATATCGAAACTGAAATTTAAAATTTTGGAATCGATGAAATAAGCAACATTAAATTTATATGGAATTTTTTTATAAAGAGTCATAAATTTCTAAGTAAATCCCAAGTGATAGAAATGGAAAAAATTATTACATTTGAATTAAGAAGGACTTAACTAATTTAATATTAATTTATTTAATTAACTGAAATATGACCATTTTGGCCACTGCCTCGGATTTTTACGAAACCAGTTTCATCGGATCTGTAATGGTGAATTATTGTAGGATTTCAAGTTTCGTAACGATCGGACTTGTCGTTTGATCGTATGGGTTCGAACGCATAGAAATCAATTTAATTGAAATCAATTTGAAATAAGTTGATTCTAGCATAACTTCTTCATACGATGGAATTTGGATTTGAAACTTGTTCCATGGAGTTTAAAATATTTTAAAACATATAATTTGATATATTGGTTGATGCATTTTCGTTCTGGAGTCGAAATGGTTTTCGGGTCAATTATCGTTCAATCAAATCGTGTCCATTCATCTTTATTTCCGACCTACCTATGTATACCTCGTTATAAACCTTAGCCACTCCTTATTCTCTTTTTTTTGTACGCACATCTCCTTCTTAACTACTCACTCCAATGGCAGACAAAACCAATTCCCAAATTGCAAATCCAAATCAAATCACAAATCACAAATTCAAACTCTTCAATATATATCGAATTATATATGGATTTGAAGCTCTCGATGAGCGCAAGTCAAATATGTGATTCCTTTTTCAATTTGGATTTCAATGTGGCCGAAATGGGTGATGAAGCCTCGGATGTTCATCACGCATCGATGAACGTTGTCTGATCGACAAATTGACTTATGCGTTTTGTAGAGATCGTCAAGCGGAGTTCATCGGTGGTATTCGCAAGGTGTCAATGGTTTGATTGAGCGATTTAATTCATTACGTTTCACTAAAAATCGGCGGTGGCATGCTTTTGGCGAGCGAGAGTTGCGAGTAGGGTCGCTAGGTGGGGAGACGCGTGGGCGGAGGCGTGCTTTTTGATTTGGGCGATCGACGAGTGAGTGGCGGCGGGTGGCTTCCAGGCCATATTAGGGTTTAGATCTTCAAACGCGTGCTAGCTGGGCGGGATGTAGGGAGATGCTGTAGTGGCCACGTGGCTTGTGAGGCGAGCTCATTTCTGTTTTTTATTTAATTTAAAACTTAAAAATAACTCGTTTGAACGATCATAACTTTTGCGTACGAGGTCTTTCTTGCGCATGGTTTCTTACATTAGGATCGTATTGAAATCCCAGACATTTTGAAGCTGGTTTGGATGAATTCTGAGACCGTTCAAATTTTGGGTTTAAATTGAATTTAAATTCAATTTAAATCCAAAAGGTGAGTGTTTAACCCAATCACAACTTCTAAAATTTCTTATGTTTGTTAAAGTGACTTATGATGTGATAGAAATTTATTTATGACTGTTTGGCATATTTTGAATCATCATCTTAGTTAATTCGAATTTATTTGGATAAAATAGTTATTTAATTTATTATTGAATATAAACTGCCAGTTAAATACCTGTTATTTATTATCAGTTTTTATATTGATGGATTATTTTGGATGATGATTTTGATGGATGTTGATTGTTGATATTGGTTAAATGGATGTTTAGTTTATATCGTTATAAACTGCATGTTCGTTATGGATTATTATTAATTACGGATTGCGGTTTGAAATGATATACAATCGTAAAATATTAAATTACGGATAAAAATGATAAATATCCGTATCGCTTGACCATACAATAGAAAATTATATACATACACCGTGGGCTATATATAAAGATATTTTGAAATGATTTCTATGGTTTTGTAAAAAGTATACAGTTTTATATAAATATTGATTTTAGATATTATATAAATGTTATTTTATTCTTGTGACGACCGCCCATGACTCCCGCACCAAAACAAGGAAATAATGCGCTGAAAGGCGTGTCAGGCAGCCATGGACGATAGTCAGGGTAAAACAAAACAAAAGAATCTCTATCGTACAACTCACAGCGCATGGATAAAATACAATAGAGAAATATAATATAGTGAAGCTCCATAGAACAGAACATCATCATATAAGCATCACAGTAGTTTTATACAATCATCTACTCAAATCCATACATGAAAGCCTCACTACAAATCACTCAACCAAATACAGCAGCGGATACCCAGTACATATAGTAAGAAAACTAATATGCAAAGCCTCCTGCTCGTCTTCGTCATCTTCAGCGTAGAACTCCTAGCACAGCACCTGTCACCTGCTACCTAGTCTGCCCATCCCAAACATGGATGAACAGCCCAAGGTAATAAGAGGAGACATAAAACCTTGAGTCAGACAAAGTCTTAGTGAGCAGTAAATTAACTATCAAACATACCAAAAGAGCATAAAGGATAAAAGGAATAGGAACCAAACCATCCCACTCCACCTCTTTCTACAGTGATAGCCCCAGACATACACTAAGGAGAAGCAGGCATAACAACATAGACAATTAAGGTAAAGCGAATACCACTCGAGTCAAGGACGATGTTTTCCAAATACAAACCCCCAAGGCCTAAACCAAGATCAGATAAGCACCCAGAAAACACCGCTCTTGAAGCCGAATGATAATACAACCAAACATCCATGACTCTGGCTATCACTGTCATCCTTGCCTCGATTTCACCGTTAGTTGAATGACCATCTGTCAAGGGCTAATGGTAACCCCGGTTCTAACCATAACTCCGCACACTGCCTTGTGCCTAGGACTTATCTACTTTGCCCAGAGTACTCAACTACCTACCTGTAGTCTTTTGGGTGTCCCGACTACCTACCTGTAGTCGTTATGGGCGCCCCATGTACTCTTGCTTTTGAGCATGCTAGAACCTTCAACAACGACGAGATCCAAGCCTCCTAGCCATCCTTCTTGACGACTATCCTCATACAAGCTCAAGCTACCTCTTGAACAATCCATTATCAACCAACTTGAACTACTCTTCAAGTTATCAACATGCTTGGAATGATCCCTGCTTGGATTAAGCCAAGACTCACATCATACTTCGCTTCATCGCATCAAAGCAAAGTCTCAACTCAACAACATGGCTTGCCTCATCAAATCATGGCAAAGTCCCATCTCAACATCATCCAATCTATACATATGAGCTTCAACATCCGCTACATATGCCTTAAGCAGCTTTCACCATTCAAGAGCCTTCTTCCATAGCTTTTGAATCCTCTTTCATCATCTTGTTCCAAATCAACTACTAGCTAACTTGGAAACAATCAAATCAATCATACATTCAAATAATCAATCATTCAAACAAGATCTATTAAGCAATTTAAGCAATATCAACTATAATGGGAATTTCGTAAATAAACGAGCAAAAGTCCAACATATGTGAAATCATGGTTTTTAGCATAGATCTATCAAATATAAAACATGGGTTTTGTCTCTAATGCTTATTAAACAAACTTGCATAAGTAAACATCTTCAAAAACCATGGATCTAGACTTCGATCTAAGAAAAATGCATGAAATCTCTAACTTTAACACCCAAACATGCCACCAATCCAATATACTCCTTTGGATCCGCGTGAGAGATAACTACCACTCACCAAATCACCAAAACAACCTAAAATCAAACAACTTCAGATCTGGACAGCAAGGACTTGAGCTTGATCCGGAGAAATTTCACTTGAAATGGTGAAATCTAGCCTCTTCGGATGAAAATCTTCAACTTTGGCTCTTGATCTTTGATCTTGATCTTCAATCTTCAATGGATGTTAGAACTAGATTGGAATGGAGAAAAGAAGATGAAGAAATGTTGTAGTCGAGTTCCCAAAATGGCAGCACTTCGTCGCTTCAAAAACCGGTGCCAAAAAGTGAGCCAAACCCCTCTATTTATAGGCTGAACAACCCTTAGGTCGTCGCCCTTTAGGTCGTCCCCGACCTAACACTCCAACGACCTACGACCTAAAACCAGCCCGCCCTAGCGACCTACGGCTTATCCAAACACACAGGGTCTCACGACCTAAACCCCCTGCGACCTAACAAACAAGGCCGACTTAAGCCCAAGGCCGACCTAACGACTTATAACATTAACGACCTACGACACAACCCAGACATAACCTAAAACACAGGCCGCATATCCCAAGTCCTAAGTCGTATGACGACTTAACCACCATGCCGACTTACGACTTAATACCAGTGCCGACTCAAACCCCTGCCGACCTATGTCCCCAACGACCTAACAAACACACAATACAAAAGCCTCCGACCTAACTTAGGTCGTTGCCGACCTATCATGCTACGACCTAACAACATAGCCGACTCACGACTCAACCTATTTCCTTTAGGTCGCTACCCCCTCTTAGGTCGCTCTCCACTAGGTCGGTCACTTTCTTAGGTCGTTCCTCTATCCTAGGTCGCTCAACCGACCTAACTCTCAACACATTAACATCCTAACCCGTTAGCTCCTTAGGTCGCTCACCCCTACCTACGACCTATCCTTCAAACGACCTAACTCCCAAGCCTTCCATCCTATGAGTCGTAACTTGTACACGACCTATCCTATGAGTCGGTCACGACTCAACCCTTAACTCGGCAATGCCTATGAGTCGGCCCTCTATGAGTCGGCCACGACTCATCACTTGACCCCTATTTCGCCTCTCTTCTTAAGTCGGCAACTACTATGCCGTTCTATCCCTTAACTCGGTCCATCCCCTTAAGTCGTCTACGACTTATCTATGAGTCGGTCACGACTCATCACTTGCACTCGGGTCAACTCCTAAACGACTCAAGCTAGAGGCCACACAAACAACACTATCGACCTGCAAATTCTACGTTTTATCGACACGTAAAATGCGGGTCGTTACATTCTCTCCCCCTTAGGAATTTCGCCCCCGAAATTCCAAGCAAACAACAGCAATCAAAATTACTCCGCATGCCTACCATCCTTGGCAATCAACAATCCATGCAACCAATTCTAACCTAGCATGCAGAATTCTAAGACTTAGAACAAGCTACAAATTCATGAGATGTCACGACACTTTAGGGCCATACCTCGAAGAGTTCGGGATGAGCTGCCTTCATCCTCTCTTCCTCCTCCCACGTACAATCGTTAACATCATCACTCCATTGTACCTTGAGCAACGTAATCGTCTTCCTCCTAAGCTGTTTCGTATCGGTTTCAACAATACGAAGCGGCTTACGAGGTCTCGAAACAACTGGATCAACCTCCAAGTCTTCACAGCTATCAGCAGAAACCACCGTAGTTGGGTCGTGCATATACTTCCGTAGATAAGATACATGAAAAACACTGTGCACACCCGCCATCTTTTCCGGTAACTCCAATCTATAAGCGAGCTTTCCAATACGCTCGATAATCGGGAATGGTCCAACAAATCTCGGAGTTAACTTTCCTTTCTTCCCGAATCTAATGACACTCTTCAGAGGAGAAATCTTCACAAAAACCATATCACCTACGTCGAATTCCAAATCCTTACGACGATTATCGGCATAACTTTTCTGACGATCTTGGGCTGCCTTCATTCGTTGCCGAATGATCTCTATACAATCTGAAGTCTGTCGAATCATCTCTGGCCCAAGTATCAGCTTTTCTCCAGTTTCCAACCAACATGTCGGAGAGTTACACGGTCTTCCATATAATGCCTCATATGGTGCCATACCAATACTCGACTGATAACTGTTATTATAAGCAAACTCCACCAAATGAAGGTGATCTTCCCATGATCCTCCGAAGTCCAAAACACATGCTCTAAGAAGATCTTCCAAAGCTCGGTTGACTCTCTCAGTCTGACCATCTGTTTGAGGGTGATAAGCTGTACTCAAACACAACTCAGTTCCCAAAACTTCCTGGAAGCTCTTCCAAAATCTACTAGTGAACAATGGATCTCGATCGCTCACTATACTCTTCGGAACACCATGGAAACGAACTATCCACTTCACATATAATTCAGCCAACTTCGATGCAGTCCTAGTCGATCGAACAGGAATGAACCTTGCACTCTTGGTCAAACGATCTACTATGACCCAAATCCCTTCATTCCCTGCTCTTGTCCTAGGTAGACCATCGATAAAGTCCATCGACACTTGCTCCCACTTCCATGTAGGAACCTCTAATGGCTGAAGCAATCCACTGGGCTTCTTCTGCTCAGCTTTCACCAACTGGCAATTCATACACTTGGAAATAAAATTTCCAACATCCTTCTTCATACCTTTCCAGTAGTAGGTTCTCTTCATGTCCCGATACATCTTATTTCCACCTGGATGAATTGTCAACTTCGAGTGATGACTCTCCCTCAGAACTTCATCTCTCAATCCATCTACATCGGGAACAACTAGTCGCCCTTGCTTTCGAAGCCAACCCTCTCGATCGACTTCAAATCCTTTATCCTTTTCTGGATCCAATCCGGATTCCAAATCACGGATAATCTTGATAAGCTTATCATCTCTCCTTTGCCTCTCGCCAATTCTTTCCACAAGAGTAGGCCTTATCGATAAGTTTGCCAACATCTCAGGTTCCAATTCACATCTAGGCCTGAAATCAAACTCAGCCAAATACTCAAGACTCTTCCATTCCGAAAACATGGCTCCCAATCCTGCATGTCTTCGACTTAACGCATCAGCCACTGCGTTACCTTTCCCCGGAGTATAGGCTATACCAAAATCATAAGATGCTAGGAACTCTAGCCACCGTTGCTGTCGAAGATTTAAATCCTTTTGGGAGAACAGATACTTCAACGACTTATGATCTGTAAACAACTCGAATCTAACTCCCAATAGATAATGTCTCCACATCTTCAAAGCAAACACAATCGCCGCTAACTCCAAATCATGAGTCGGATAGTTCCTTTCATGCGGCTTCAGTTGTCGACTTGCATATGCAACAACTTTATCCTTCTGCATTAGCACTGCTCCAAGTCCAGTACCACATGCATCGGTGTAAACCACCATCTCATCATTCCCACTTGGAATAGTCAAAACAGGAGCACTCGTCAGTCGCTCTTTCAAGATCACGAAAGCTTGCTCACACTTATCATCCCATTTGAACAACTGGTTCTTCTTCGTCAATCCTGTCAACGGTGCAGCTATCTTGGAAAAGTCTTTGATAAACCGACGATAATATCCTGCTAATCCAAGAAAACTCCTCACATCAGATGCATTCTTAGGCCTAACCCAATCCTGGATCGCTGCCACCTTAGCGGGATCAACCGTTATTCCATTTCCAGAAATAACATGACCTAAGAACCTCACTTCATTCTTCCAGAAGTGACACTTCGAAAACTTAGCCTTCAGCTGATGTTTCCGCAAAATTTCCAAAACAATCCTCAAGTGCGTCTTGTGCTCTCCCTCAGTTCTGGAATAAATCAGAATATCATCCACGAACACAAGCACGAACTTATTCAACTGATCTCTGAACACTCTATTCATAAGATCCACAAAATATGCTGGCGCGTTAGTCAATCCAAACGGCATTACCAGCCACTCATAAAACCCGGATGGTGTCCTGAAAGCAGTCTTCGGCACACTATCCTTCGCCACTCTCAACTGGTGAAATCCCGTTGCCAAATCCATCTGAGAAAACACCTTAGCCTCGTGAAGCTGGTCAAACAAGTCATCTATTCTCGGCAATGGATACTTGTTTTTCCTAGTCAACTTATTCAGCTCACGATAATCCACGCACAACCTCAACGATCCATCCGTTTTGGTTGCGAACACAACGGGCGCACCCCATTCGGACACACTTCTCCGAATGAATCCTTTCCGCAAAAGGTCATCAACTTGCACCTTCAGCTCTTGCTGCTCCCTCGGTGCCATCCGCCTAAGAGGCATCACAACAGGTCTGGCTCCCTCAACTAGATCGATACGAAACTCGATCTCCCTATGCGGCGGCAACCCTTTGACTTCCTCAAAGACATTCTCAAACTCATTCACAATAGGCACCGATGACAGTCCATCCCGTGGAACAACTAGCGAATACATGAAGCTCATGAAGACGCCTTCTTCATGCTTACATCGTATCACAACCTTTCGCCCTTCCACATTCCCGACTGTCACCTCAAGCCTCTCACAATCAATCCTAGCCGCATACTTCCTAAGCCAGTCCATACCCAAAATAATTCCGAACCCCGCAAAGTTCAGAACAAAGCAATCACAAACAAACGAGCAATCATGACTCGACACAACTAGACCACGGCATATCATACACAAACATGACGAACCCCCCACTGGATTAGTCACAACCAATGGCCTATCAACAATATCCGGTTTCATACCTAACCGGCTTACCAAATCATCACAAACAAAAGAATGCGACGCTCCAGTATCAAACAACACTCTAACTGGAACACCACAAATAGAAAGAGTACCTTGAACAACCACACTCTTCCCCTTCTCTTCAGCAGTAGGAGCTTTCGAAGACGATGGAACAGCCCCCAAAGCATAGGCTTGCACAACCTGCCTATCTTTCCTCGGTTCTGGACAGTCCTTCTTGATATGTCCCAGCTTATCACAGTTGTAACACTTTCCCGGCACCTTGGGATTCTTACAATCTTTGTAAAGATGGCCCTTCTGCTGGCAGTTATAGCAAGTCATTTCGCTCTTCGGCTTCTTCTGGCCATCCTTACCCTTCTGTTGCTGCTGCTTCCTCCTCTTATTGCCATTCTGGTGTGGTTTAGATCCTTCCCTGGTTACAGCAACAACAGAACTTTCCCTAGGAAACAAACTCTCATGCCTAAGAGCTTTTTCCACAAGCTTCTCAAATGGATCGTCCAGATGATCCACTAACTGCCTCCCAAGATAAGCATCCAGACCAGTCACAAACTTTTCATTCTTCTGGTAGGGAGAATCAATATATGATCTGGCATACTTAGACAAAGCTTCAAACTCCGAAATATACTCAAGAACAGGCCTTCCCCCTTGCTTGAGCTCCACAAACCTCTTAAACAAGACAGATTTCTGGGAAGTAGAGATGAACTTAGCTTCAAATCTAACTTGGAATTGCTCCCAAGTAATCTCTTCTTCTGGTGTATCTATGGTGATAGAATTCCACCAATCAGCAGCTCTTCCCTGAAGCTGTCTCGATGCAAGCTTCCTCTTAGTTGCATCCTCAATCCCTAAGTCACCAAAGATCCTTTTGCAAGCATCAATCCATCTCTGCACCTCAATAGTCGACTCCGTCCCCAAGAAAACTTTCCCTCCAAGAGCAGTATAATCCTTACAGAGCTTGGCAAAATCCACTGGTCTTGGAGCTTGGACTTGAACTCCCACATCCACAGATGATCCTGAAGCTGGTATTCTCCTCATGATTGAAGTCATCATGGCCTCAAACATAGGAGCATAATCAACAGCTTCCCTAGCATCACGGCTACCCCTCGCAGCTTGTCTCTCACTTCGACTCATCCTTAATATCTGTAAATAAGAATGATTAGAACACCTTAAGAAACAACTGCATAAGGAGTTCAAACCCTTCTAACTTACTATATTATATATAGTAATCATCCATCAAATTACAATTACGTCTCTCTTACGTAGTTACATCAGCGAGCGTTGGCTAAAATCGATTAACCTCGCTCTGATACCAAATGTGACGACCGCCCATGACTCCCGCACCAAAACAAGGAAATAATGCGCTGAAAGGCGTGTCAGGCAGCCATGGACGATAGTCAGGGTAAAACAAAACAAAAGAATCTCTATCGTACAACTCACAGCGCATGGATAAAATACAATAGAGAAATATAATATAGTGAAGCTCCATAGAACAGAACATCATCATATAAGCATCACAGTAGTTTTATACAATCATCTACTCAAATCCATACATGAAAGCCTCACTACAAATCACTCAACCAAATACAGCAGCGGATACCCAGTACATATAGTAAGAAAACTAATATGCAAAGCCTCCTGCTCGTCTTCGTCATCTTCAGCGTAG
The DNA here is from genome assembly GCA_030765085.1 of Allium cepa. Classification (NCBI taxonomy): domain Eukaryota; kingdom Viridiplantae; phylum Streptophyta; class Magnoliopsida; order Asparagales; family Amaryllidaceae; genus Allium; species Allium cepa. Next base: position 154,234,635 of record CM060945.1, read on the forward strand.
AACTCCTAGCACAGCACCTGTCACCTGCTACCTAGTCTGCCCATCCCAAACATGGATGAACAGCCCAAGGTAATAAGAGGAGACATAAAACCTTGAGTCAGACAAAGTCTTAGTGAGCAGTAAATTAACTATCAAACATACCAAAAGAGCATAAAGGATAAAAGGAATAGGAACCAAACCATCCCACTCCACCTCTTTCTACAGTGATAGCCCCAGACATACACTAAGGAGAAGCAGGCATAACAACATAGACAATTAAGGTAAAGCGAATACCACTCGAGTCAAGGACGATGTTTTCCAAATACAAACCCCCAAGGCCTAAACCAAGATCAGATAAGCACCCAGAAAACACCGCTCTTGAAGCCGAATGATAATACAACCAAACATCCATGACTCTGGCTATCACTGTCATCCTTGCCTCGATTTCACCGTTAGTTGAATGACCATCTGTCAAGGGCTAATGGTAACCCCGGTTCTAACCATAACTCCGCACACTGCCTTGTGCCTAGGACTTATCTACTTTGCCCAGAGTACTCAACTACCTACCTGTAGTCTTTTGGGTGTCCCGACTACCTACCTGTAGTCGTTATGGGCGCCCCATGTACTCTTGCTTTTGAGCATGCTAGAACCTTCAACAACGACGAGATCCAAGCCTCCTAGCCATCCTTCTTGACGACTATCCTCATACAAGCTCAAGCTACCTCTTGAACAATCCATTATCAACCAACTTGAACTACTCTTCAAGTTATCAACATGCTTGGAATGATCCCTGCTTGGATTAAGCCAAGACTCACATCATACTTCGCTTCATCGCATCAAAGCAAAGTCTCAACTCAACAACATGGCTTGCCTCATCAAATCATGGCAAAGTCCCATCTCAACATCATCCAATCTATACATATGAGCTTCAACATCCGCTACATATGCCTTAAGCAGCTTTCACCATTCAAGAGCCTTCTTCCATAGCTTTTGAATCCTCTTTCATCATCTTGTTCCAAATCAACTACTAGCTAACTTGGAAACAATCAAATCAATCATACATTCAAATAATCAATCATTCAAACAAGATCTATTAAGCAATTTAAGCAATATCAACTATAATGGGAATTTCGTAAATAAACGAGCAAAAGTCCAACATATGTGAAATCATGGTTTTTAGCATAGATCTATCAAATATAAAACATGGGTTTTGTCTCTAATGCTTATTAAACAAACTTGCATAAGTAAACATCTTCAAAAACCATGGATCTAGACTTCGATCTAAGAAAAATGCATGAAATCTCTAACTTTAACACCCAAACATGCCACCAATCCAATATACTCCTTTGGATCCGCGTGAGAGATAACTACCACTCACCAAATCACCAAAACAACCTAAAATCAAACAACTTCAGATCTGGACAGCAAGGACTTGAGCTTGATCCGGAGAAATTTCACTTGAAATGGTGAAATCTAGCCTCTTCGGATGAAAATCTTCAACTTTGGCTCTTGATCTTTGATCTTGATCTTCAATCTTCAATGGATGTTAGAACTAGATTGGAATGGAGAAAAGAAGATGAAGAAATGTTGTAGTCGAGTTCCCAAAATGGCAGCACTTCGTCGCTTCAAAAACCGGTGCCAAAAAGTGAGCCAAACCCCTCTATTTATAGGCTGAACAACCCTTAGGTCGTCGCCCTTTAGGTCGTCCCCGACCTAACACTCCAACGACCTACGACCTAAAACCAGCCCGCCCTAGCGACCTATGGCTTATCCAAACACACAGGGTCTCACGACCTAAACCCCCTGCGACCTAACAAACAAGGCCGACTTAAGCCCAAGGCCGACCTAACGACTTATAACATTAACGACCTACGACACAACCCAGACATAACCTAAAACACAGGCCGCATATCCCAAGTCCTAAGTCGTATGACGACTTAACCACCATGCCGACTTACGACTTAATACCAGTGCCGACTCAAACCCCTGCCGACCTATGTCCCCAACGACCTAACAAACACACAATACAAAAGCCTCCGACCTAACTTAGGTCGTTGCCGACCTATCATGCTACGACCTAACAACATAGCCGACTCACGACTCAACCTATTTCCTTTAGGTCGCTACCCCCTCTTAGGTCGCTCTCCACTAGGTCGGTCACTTTCTTAGGTCGTTCCTCTATCCTAGGTCGCTCAACCGACCTAACTCTCAACACATTAACATCCTAACCCGTTAGCTCCTTAGGTCGCTCACCCCTACCTACGACCTATCCTTCAAACGACCTAACTCCCAAGCCTTCCATCCTATGAGTCGTAACTTGTACACGACCTATCCTATGAGTCGGTCACGACTCAACCCTTAACTCGGCAATGCCTATGAGTCGGCCCTCTATGAGTCGGCCACGACTCATCACTTGACCCCTATTTCGCCTCTCTTCTTAAGTCGGCAACTACTATGCCGTTCTATCCCTTAACTCGGTCCATCCCCTTAAGTCGTCTACGACTTATCTATGAGTCGGTCACGACTCATCACTTGCACTCGGGTCAACTCCTAAACGACTCAAGCTAGAGGCCACACAAACAACACTATCGACCTGCAAATTCTACGTTTTATCGACACGTAAAATGCGGGTCGTTACAATTCTCGACTTTTATGCTATGTATAAATTTGTTTTAATATAGAATAAACTTAATAATAAGTTTGATTTTTATTGAAGATAATATGGTTAAGTATTTAAATTATATTTTAATAGAGAGCTCATAATGATTTAAATAAAGTAAGGTTGGAAGATAAATTTGAAATTATTTAAAACTGAATCTATTTAAGAACTAAACTCAAATAAGTTGATGTGAAATTTATTAAATTTGACGTTTTAAAAGGTGTGATTTTTATAACTTGATTTTGGATTAAGGCGAGTTAAATGAATATTTCAAGTATAAATACATTGAAGGACATATTTGGTTATTTGAAATTTGTGTTTTATTTAAATGATAATGGACTTATTAAGTAAAATATTTCAAACTAAATAATAAAAAATGAATTTGACACACACACACACACACACACATATATATAATTACCAAACTTAGTTTTGAAATTGTTGAATACTTAAAGTTTTAAATATATTGAATTTGGAATTGTTTATTCTATGGATCAAATCTGTTTTGAAATCGATATAATTTGGAATAGTTTATTTGGAAACTGAATTGAATTGAAATTTATGATTTGGGATTTGGTTAAATCTAAAATTTTGGAATTCGAGTTGTTTGGAATTGATTTGCGAAATTGAAGAAGCTATTTATTATATAAAGTATTTTAATATTTAAACCATTTAAGTGGTGGAAGTTATGTTTAAAAGTTACAAGTTTCAAGATATTATGATTTGAAAGTGTTATAATTTCAAGTGTTTTGGTTTCGAAGTGTATAACTTTGAAAGTGCTATGATTTTTGGAAAAGGATATATTTGAAATAAAAATGATATCGCATTGATTTAGTTTTGAAATGGAAATGATATTATATTTATACGGTTTTGAAATGGAAATGATATTTCGGTTTAAAGTGTAAATTATTTTGAAATGACCACGGTGTAATAACAACCTTTAGTTGTTAAAGAGATCGGGATCAGAAGTTGTCATACTCTCTGCCAACTCCGAAAACCACTTTAACAACCGTGTACGCGGTGGAGATTCTAGAATGAAGTAGGATGGCGGCGGCGTTCCTTTGAGGTATATACGTGGACCCAACTCCCATGAGTTGGCATAAGGTGGCTAAAACAGGAGCGATTCCGGGCCAGTGAGATAGCTCCTCTTATCGGACACACTCCATCGATACCATTCTATTACTTTGTGATTGATTGGGGCCCTTTGATTTTGGGATTATGGCTCGAGGTGGGCGGTAGTGGCTGCTACGCATCACCACCAGTCCGGATAGTAATTGGTATATCTACCCTGGCATTGCCTAGTTGTGCCGTGTCGCCTACCCTATCGCATGTTGTAAAAGTTTGGATTTCTCCCGTAACCCGTGGAGTATTTAGGGCAGTCTCCCGATCTGCAGATGCGCTGATACTGGATGGACTGCTGGGACTATTACGTGTTAAGGTGGAAAATGTAAAGCCTTAACGCTATTTAGAAGTAAGTTTATTTTACAATAGACATTATTATAATAGCGTATATTACTACATAGTAAATAGTTTAATGGATCCTTAGGAGATGTGAATCCCGAGCATCTCTTAAGTTACTGCACTCACGTTAGACACTGGATAGGAGATGTCGAATTCCGTAAACATCTCTAACGCCATTCCACTCATACTATTTACTGTTTATTTAACTTATATAAGATCTTTTAGTTCTAACTCGAGTGTTTTGTCTTTTCAATTCGCTCGGGTCAGCCTGAGCATTTCAGAGTCTGAAGACCTTACTTCTGGAATATGAAGACAAAGATTGTATTACTATTATTTACTATAGTGTTCCACTGCATCACATTGTTCCGCTGTATTGTTATTTATTATTCTTTGGTATGTGTAACTCTGATTCTGTGTCGTATAAGTAAAATCAAATGTTTTGTAAAACAGCTCCATGAACTGTTAATTGATTATTATATTTTGTCTTTCCTCTGCGAGATTCTGTTTTGTTTTCTTTCTTTCTTCCTTTTTCTTATTCACTCCAATAACAATTTGCCCTTTTGTATGGTTTGAGTCCGACGTGTGTGGTTTATCATCTATTTAAAACATACAAAAACGCAGGCCATTATATCCATGTAGCATAAAGATAATTGCATGAAATGATTTATGGAAATTTTACGTCATTTGATGAAATGATTGTGGTGTAAAGAAAGGATTAGAGAGAGAGACAATCAAGGGAGTTAATTAGGGAAGTTTTAACTAAAGAATGACAAAAGTTTCATTTTTCAAATAAAACATATTCTCTATTTCATTCTGCATGTACAGTATATTTTTATAATTTGTTCTTTCTCATTCATTTTTTTCTCTCTCTCTCCTAACATTTCATAGAAGAAATAGAAAAAAAGGAGAATGAATTTTCAAAACCTTTCAACTTCAAATAAAAAGATCAAATAAAGTAAAAAAAAGTGGTTCATCCATCTCTTGCAAGGATAGGATGTGGATCTTGAAGATCTGAGGAGATATCATCATTCAAGGTGTGATTTCTAGGCAACATCCTAAGGCGATTCAATCAGATCTAGAAGCATTCTTCATTCAAGGTGCAAACCGAAGGAAACATCAACAAGATGTGTCTTAAGGATTGGGTAGCAAGGTATATCATTTTCTATATATGATAGTAATTTTGCAATGTTTGATGGTAATCTAATTTGACTTTTATAATTTGTATGATGTCTTGCTGTTTTGCTTAACTAAAAAATTATTTATGAATATTGAATTATTTGTTGAATGATATGGTTAATTTTTTGTTTGATAGATCAAAATTAAATTTGTTTACATTTTAAGACAATAATTAAGTGTAGATCTACGTTTTTAAGCTTTCTAAAGTGTAATTCTTCAGATCTAAATGTTTACATATTCGAATTGTTTAGCTGCATTTCCTTACTTTGTTAATTTGAAACAAAATTTATATATTTTAAAATACAATGTTTTATTTTAATTCTATGTTAACATTTAATTTAAATTCCATTTCTTTAAATCTGAAATTTTACAATTTCATGTTGATTGATTGAATTATACTTAAAGTTAAAAATAAAATTTACATGGAATCAATAAAATATTTCAATTGTAGATCTTTGTTTTGATCTTTCATAACAAATTGTAATTTTATTTTTGAATGTTAATATGTGTATGTATGTATGCATATATTACTTGCACCTTTTGTTGCATTAGATATTTACATAACAATAAAAGTAATTTTAACAGCGAATCAAAGTTTTGAAATTGACTGTAATAACTATCTAATTTATATATTAGAAAGTTTTAATTGAACTCCATATATACATATTTGGATCTACTTGTAAGTGTTCATATACAATTTATTCTTCTATACAAATATTGTCATAGTATGAAATCATTTCTCTTTTTTAATTAAGATAATAATGTGTACATACAATCTATTGTTTACCATCGACATTCTCATGATTTTGTACCTATTGGTTGTCATTAATATGTTGCATTAATAAATTTTACTAAAAGGGAAACTGTATCAATCACTCTTGTCATCCCTTACTTATTTTCATTTCAATTCCTATGTAATAACCATTCAAAATGTTTTTGTTTATTTTATGTATACACATCAATTACCACTGACTATGCACACTCCCCATATGTTGCACTTGCATAATATTTACTGTGAATACATTTACAATTCATGTCATATTTAGATTAGTCATTGATGTTACTTTGTTAATTGATTATTTCATTTTATTAAGAGAAGGAAATGAAACATTTCATTCTCTAACTAAATTTATGATCCCTCATTAATTGAATAATTTAAGAGAAAGGAAATGAAAATTTTCATTCTCTAAATAAATTTATGCCACTCATTAATTGATTAAGTTAAGAGAAAGGAAATGAAATATTTCCTTCTCTGAATAAATTTGAAAAGCAAACGCTACACACAAATTTGTATATATGAGCATATTTGATATACTCTAACTTACATACACATTAAATTAAAGTGAAACTTTATTTATGAAGTTAAATAAAATATTGATTTTATTTAAAAGAAACTTGGAAAAGTTCTAAATGAATTTAGACTTTGTAGGCCCATTAATGAAATATTGAAGGCTTGGTCCATTAATGAAATATTGAAGGTTGGCCCCGTTCCTTCAACAAAAACCCAAAATAAATGAACTATCAGATGTAGCGAAACCCAAAGCTCTTTTGGGTTGAAAAGTCATCTTTACATCAATGGCCATCCTCTGCATGATTTGAAATTTCAAGTGAATACACTATTTAATGATCCGGGCTAAGACTAGTGGTGGCTAGGGCCTCCACAATTGGGCATGGTACGACTATTTTACATTGTAGTGCTTAGCACTACATTGTAAATAGTAGCATTGCAATGCTGTGCCATATAGAAGTGCGTAGCACTGCTGTTTACTCAACAGTGTACACTGGGCATTTGTCGAACCTTGCTGCGTGGCAAGTGTAAGGTGTTATGCATATGGTGACAGAGCTTGTGTGAGTTATGGGTGTGTATATTATGAGTGTTTTTGTGTTGAGGGCTGCTGCTCTGAGTGCGTGGCTGTGTAAGTTTGTGGTGTAAGTATATATGTATAGTTTAGCTATATAATTTGGTTTGTGCTAGGCTTGCATATTTGTGATCCCGAGGCTGAAAATGTTTTTATAGCTCTGAGAAAATCTGGTGCGAAAATAGCTTTTTGTCTCCAATTTGATACAAGACTAAGGCCTCCTATGCGTGCTTTCGGGTATGATAGCTGGCGCCTCTGATTCTGGTGTAGTTTCTAAAGTCATTGTAAAAGAGTCATTGATTAGTTTGAAGGTGTCAAGTCTTTGGTCGAGGTGGCTGGGGTTAATGGCAATATTTCAAATGCCAAACATGTATTTATCTTCTAGTGTGTGCGCGAACGAGATTATCGTGAGAAGATATTTGTTGAAGTCCAAGGAATTATTAAGTGGTGAATACAGATGTCAGTTCTTTCAAGTAGGTAACCCTTTCATGTGAGACCATATCCTACCGATCATATTCTTTCATTAGAAATAAGGTCTGGCATATAAATTCTATGATGTCATCCATTCATTTTAATGCTTTAGTTCTTAGCATTATGCATCTATTGACTATTGTTGATTATAACTTTTATTTTAATATTCATGAGAGATCTACATTTTCATTAATATCTTCATTAGTTGCTTATAACTTTTATTTTTATTGACATGTTTGTTGATATAGGTGACATCAATATTAGATGGACCGTAAATTTACAAATGGGGAGACCCTTATGGTGCTGAAGATATAATACTTAGGTGGCCTTTTTATTTTTCAACTATATTCTAAAATGATTATTACTATATTATTGTGCTTTAATTCATTGTTTATATACCATGTCTATTTTTATATAAGTTGGATGTGAACACGATAGATCGTAAATAGTCAAACATTTGAAAGTTTAACCATTTCTTTTTTACTTTACTTTAAATAAATAATTATTCAAAAATATTATATATCGAGTAAGTATGTACTCTTACAACAAATGTTTACTAAAATTTACATGATCCCTATAATATATGCTTTTGAAAAGGTGTGAATATGTGCTTTGGAATGGATAACATTTTATGTTAAAGTTGTTGCTGCTTATTTATTCAACCTCGAGGCTGCCTTTTGCACTCTTCTAAAAAGGATGGCATGAGCGGAAACTCTTGCCCTAGATTTGTCCGTTTACCAACATATGCACCTTTGTGTACTTTAATTTTTTAGCCGATTTTCATAAATTTCATTACAGTTCATTTATTTAGGCTTTACTATGTTATGACATAATTATATTTTGCCTGACTTTCACTTGACAGCTACAGTTTCACCTAACAGTAGATTTTCATTCAAGGAAGGAAAGAGATATGTCGAGTTAGGTTCTCATTTCACAAATTTTTGGCACATCGGGATTATTTAATTCATTTATCTGTAACTTTTGAAATTGGACTTCATTTATCGCATCTTATTATTTGTTTGTAACATACTAGCAGTTGGAGCATGCTGATATTGTTCAATATATTAGTTGGTGTGCATCATTTCATGCTTTTTCTAGTTACGCTTGCAATCATGTAGTTCAATTTTTGGAGAGTGGTCTTTTGAAATGTCCTAGCACATGCACTTTGGGAGCCAAAAAAATGTACCGAAACACTAGAAACATGGACCACACGATTTATTGGTAGAGCTAAGAACAGTTTCCAGGCAGGACGGAATATGAACCAAACTTTTTAGGTACATATTGAATTGATTTGATATAGGGTATGAAAATTAGTAAATTTCCTCCATAGCAATTTTTTCACATGATACTTGGACATTGTACAAGCATATTAGATATAGACTATATTATTAATTTTCTTATTAGATCATTATATAGGTCGTATCTCTTGTGAATGTCGATGTAGTTACTTGCTATTTAACTGATCACTGTTGTTTTTTTTTTGCTTGGATCAGATAGAATGCCAATTATCTTAAAGGATGCATATTTTATAAATCTATGGTTTAATGATTCCTCAGTTAACATACTCGGTATTAAACCAAAAGGTCAAAACTGTAGATGAATTTAATGAGACGACCCGACTTTCTCTCCACAGAAAGACGCATCATTTTTTAGAAAGAAAGGGATAGAAAAGAGAAAAGACAGAGAAGAAAGAAAGAAACAACATCAGAATCTAAACAGCGGAACGAATAAATTATATTAATCACATAATATATTACATAGTATCATATACATCAGAGATACATAGCTAAACAACACATACTAGACAGTTATAAACATTTGTCTAGTTATACAACTCAATATACAACACACGCAATCGACTTAGAGAACACACAGCGGAATACTATATATCTGTACGCAGAAGCCTCCTGCTCCATTGCTCCTCCAAAATTCGTCAAGCCAACCTAAATCCCCTGGCTACTCGTAAAATTTGACTACCCAAGAGTTTAAGAAAAACAGAATAAACTCCGGGTCAGACATGGGTCTGGTATGAGTAAATGGTTAAAGTTGCTTAACTTTTAAAAACCTTTTGAAAGAAAAGGTATCATGTAAGACTTCCCACACATAAGCATGGAAAAGTTTTTACCTTACGCTAACCAAACATTTGATAGGAAACCTAGTGATATTATAATAGGTCTAGGTTTTCAAATAAATATGAAATAGCCGAAATTGTTACATTTATTAAACTCCAGCTACTAGCCACAAAAGTAGATAACACTATCAAATCCGAGGGCGCTTATTGGATTTTGAATTCCATACAATGGCAGGGCTACTAGGTACCGCCCGTCATAGTACGTGGCCTAGATCACCGTAACGAGGATCACTCCCAATCCTCTGCAGCACAAGGCCGGAACCATTCCTTACTGAACAGTTACGAACAAGACAACCCCATAGTTGTAGCTAGCAACCGCCCACAAAGCCGAATAAAAAGGGACCTCTAGACAGGGGAAAATCCCGTCCTACTTGGGCATGACCCACTTAACCTTGCTGCATCTCTCCTGTTTTAGCCATTCCCGGTTGATGAGGCTTGAGGCTATGATTACCTTTAGTGAACACATCACTTAGAATGCTCATCGTCCACCTGACGATGTTCTGAAAGCATTCAATCCATACAAGTTCGTTCCAGGTTCGAACGAAACCGAAGGCATTATCTCGTTACACTCATTTTGGAATCACCCTCAGAGTTAACGACAATAACCCTTGCACTTTGAATCATCATCTTCACTTGAGATTCACGACCTATCGTTAATTTGGATCGATGTGGTTTTCGGATATCCAAATATTGAAACCCGATCCCAGCCTCATCGAAATCCAAAACATATCTTTTAGGTCCAAGCTTTTTAAGGTTAAACAATTCAATTCAATTATCTATATACACACAGATAGATAATTCACAATATCACAATAGATTATCATCACAACAGATAATTCATGTTATCATCACAAATAGATAACTTATGCTATCATCTCCATGCAACCAAAGCATCCATATCATATATCATACATATCTCATCAGAGATATAAAGCAACTAAGCCATTCAATATAAATCATCCTTCCATAAGCAATGATCTATAAATTACACCATTTATAATTAATTTAAAATGAATTAAATCAATTACTACATCTCTTAATTAAATTAAAATTAATTAATTTAATTACCTTCATCACAATAAATTTTGCTTACTTATTCATTAATTAAACCAATTAATTAATTATCATCTTAATTAATCAACCTTGATTAGTTATCTCTTAATCAAGTAATTAATCCTTAATTATTCTCATTAAGCGTATTGATTAATGAACCTTAATTAATTACTTCCATTAATTAATTAACTATAATTAATTACATTATTGCTTAATTAATTACATTAATAAATCATGCTTAAATTAATTAAATTAACTTTAATAATCATAAACAGTAATAAATTACTCTTAATTACTTTTAATTACATTTATAAATCCTTTGATTTATTACACCAAGTAATAAATCCTTAATAATTTTACCAAGTAATTATCCATTTAAAATTACTTCCCAATAAGTAATTTCCCTTATCTCAATTACCTCCTGTAATTTATTCATCAATTACTTATCTTAAGTAATTTCTCTTATCAAAACTCATTATGTAAGCATAATTAATCATTTATCATGAGACTATCTTTAATTAATTAACAAATTAATTAGCTTAACTTGCTCACAATCACCTCATAAATCACAATCGAGTAATTCATCCCTTAATTACTCTTTAACCAAATTAATCATTAATTACAGATTAATTATCCTTCAATTATTAATTAATAAATCTTAATTATTAATCAATCCTTTAATACAAAGTAATCAATCCCTAATTACTTTATAATTAATTAATTAACCTTAATTTACTAATTAATTATCCTTAATCATTAATTAATAAAACTTAATTATTAATTAACAATCTTAATTACAAATTAATTAATCCATAATTATAATTAATCAATCCTTAATTACAATTAATTAACCTTTATAATGGTTAATTAATTCTTAATTAACTTGCATTATAGATTAATAACCTCTTAATTATAAATCAAGAAAACCCAATTATCACTTAATTACTAGTTTAATTAACCTTTAATAACTTAATTAATAAATAAATAATTACAAAACAATTAATCTCTAATCATTAATTAATCCATCATAATTATTAGTTAATTAAAATAATAAATATCCTTAATTATTTACTTAATTAACCCATTTAATAATTAATTAAATTAATTAAGCCTAAAATTTCTTCATTAACTTAATTAATTACAATTCATTGAAACTTAATTATCCTTAAGATAAAACATTATCTTTAATTAACCTTGAAAACTTTATGTAACGACCCAACTTCCTATCTCCAGGAAGTCGTATCGCTAGTAAGAAAGAAAGGGATAGAGAGTAGAAAGAAAGAGAAGAAGAAGAAAACAACACATCAGAATCTAAACAGCGGAACGAGTAAATTATATTAATAACATAAAATATTTACATAGTTTACAACCACTATCAGAGTACACAGATAATACAACACATACTAGACAGTTATAAACACCTGTCTAGTATTTACAACATAATACAATCTCAGAGTCAATCACAGAACACACAGCGGAATACTAATATCTAACGCAGAAGCCTCCTGCTCCATTGCTCCTCCAATATTCGTCAAAGCTAACCTGAATCCTTTGGCTACTCGTAAAAAATTGAGTACCCAAGAGTTTATGGAAAACAAAAATAAACTCCGGGTCAGACATGGGTCTGGTGTGAGTAACAGGTTAAAGTTGCTTAACTTTCAAAAACCTTTTGAAAATAAAGGTATCACGTAAGACTTCCCACACATAAACATGGAAAAGTTTTTACCTTACGCTAACCAAAACATTTGATAGGAAATCCAATGATATTATAATAGGGTCTAGGGTTTTCAAGTAAATATGAAATAGCCGAAATTGTTACATCATTAAATTCCAGCTACTAGACACAAAAGTGGGCAATACAATCAAAACCTTTGGCACTTATTGGATTTTGGATTCCATACAATGGCAGGGCTACCGGGGTACCGCCCGTCACAGTACGTGGCCTACATCAACATACCGAGGAGTACTCCCACTCCCCTGCAACACAAGGCCGGACCCATTCCTTACTGAATAGTTCCGAACAAGACAACCCCACAGTTGGCGCGCGATTCCAACTGCCCACGAAGTCGAATAAAAAGGGACCTCTTGACAGGGATCAATCTTGCTCTCCAGTGGGCCCTACCCACGAAGCCTTGCTGCACCTCCCGTGTTTTAGCCATTCCCGGTTGATGAGGCTTGAGGCTACGATTACCTTTAGAGGACACATCACTTAGAATGCTCATCGTCCACCCGACGATGTTCTGAAAGCATTCAATCCCTACAAGTTCATTCCGGGTTCGAACGAAACCGAAGGCATTGTCTCGTTACACTCGTTTTGGAATCACCCTCAGAGTTAACGACGATAACCCTTGCACTCTGAATCTCCATCTCGAATCTATAAGTACTATTCCGTCAAACTCATTATGGAATCACCCACAGAGTTATACTGACGTATAGCCCTTACACCTCGAGTCTTAACTCGCTCCACTTGGATTAACGACCTAACGTTTAATTGGAATCGATGTGGTTTTCGGATTCCAAATATGGAAACCCGATCCCGGTCTCATCGAAATCCAAAGCGTGTCTTTTAGGTCCAAGTTGTTTAAAGTTTAAAACAGTTCAATCTAATTATCTATATACACAAAGATAGATAACTCATAGATTCACAACAGATAATTATCATTATCATAACCATAGATAATCCACAATTATCACTATCAAAGATAACCCAAATCGCCATCACAAAGCAACCAATACATCCATATCACTCAACATTATTAATCCCATAGCTGAGATTCAAAACCATTCAAAGCAACCAATAACAACCATCCATAAGCAATGAACTATAATCATACTATCTATAATTAATTTAAAATGAATTAAATTAATTACATCATCTTTAATTAATTTAAAATGAATTAAAATAAATTATTCACACCATGTAAAACTTGCTTATCATCATTAATTAATTACAAATTAATTAATTAATTAACCTCAAATTTATCATCTTAATTAATCAATCCTGATTAATTATACTTTAATTAATTCCACAAAATTAATTACCCTAAACCAAATACATCAATTAACCTTTAATTACTTCATTAATTAATTAACTATAATTAATTACATTTAACCTTAATTAATTACAATTAATTAATTATCCTTAATTACTTATTGTTGATTAATTAATATTAATTAATCAATCTTAATTACATCATTAATTATATTAATTAATGATTCTTAATTAATTACTTCATTAAATTAATTACTTTCAGAAATTAATCTCACTTAATCCATAATTATTAATCACCTTTGATTAATCTCTTTCTGTAATTAACAACTTTAATTACTTCATTCAACTAATCTTTATTTAATCCTTTGATTAATTATACAAAATAATTCAATCTAAATTATTTTCAAAATCCAAACCTCATTCATCAATTACATCCAGTAAATATCTTTAATTACTCCATTAAGTAATTTTAGTTCATTAATTACATCAAGTAATTATTACCAAATCCAATGTTTAAAATTAATTAAACTTAATTAATTAATTTAAACATATCTCAATAACTCCATTAATTACATTAATTCTTCTATTAAGTAATTAACTTGCATAAACTTCATAATTGATTATCATTTAATAAATAAATCAAATTAATTATTTAAAATTGATCATATTAATTAATTGTTAAATAATCCTTAGTTAATGACCTTCATTAACTATTACTCAAACTTTAATTATTTCTCTTAAATATAAACTTCCATTAATCATTATTAATTTATTTAAAATTAATCTTAAATACCCAATTAATTAATCTTTAATTATTAAGTTAATTAAGTGTTATCTGTAACTTAATTAGTCATAATTAATTGATTAATTAATTCTTAATTATTAATTAAAATCTAATTAATAATCCTTAATTACAAAATTAATTATTCCTAATTAATTAACCTTAACCATTAATTAATTAGTTTAAACCTTTAATTACTTATTTAATTAATCCAAATGATTAATTAATAAAATAAATTAATTATCCCTTAAATTCCTTAAAGATTTAATGAATACAAATCTTTAAATTCTGATTTACTTAAAAATCAACTTTGTTACTAATCAAGTTACCATTTACAAAATACTAAACAATTATTTTAAATTTTCTTTCAAATTTCATTTTTAAATTTAAGATTTAAAATTGGGTTCAAATTATCTTTAACAAAGTTTTAAAACACATTTTTAAACCTTTCATTTCACAAGTTTAAGAATTTCTCACTTAATACAGAAGTTTAGAAAGTTTTAAAAACTAAATTCATATTTAAATTCAAATCAAACTAAATTACTTTTTAGATATTCAAAATAGTTTAAATCATTTGAAATTCTAAAACTTTCCTACATTCCAAAATGAAATACATATTTAAATTTTAATTCAGGTAAACCTCCAGATTTTTTTAAACCTCTACTTATATTTTAAAAACTTATTTTAATGATTTTAACTACTTAAACATTTCTAAAGTAATTAACCAAATCAAATTTTAAAACTTCATCTTACCTAAATGTTAAGATTCAACTTAAACTTGAAAATTCGAGTTTAATAATCTAGGCTTAAACTTATTTAAATCTTGCTTACATTTAAATTTTCAGTTTTTAAAAATTTACAGAACAAAATTGGTACAGGTTTCAGTTAAAACCTGTTTCAGTAATTAAACCCGAGCCAACTACATTCCTCTTCGAGTCGACCTATCCACTGCTTCGAGTAAGTCCCCCACATGCTTCGAGTCACTCCCGAGTCACAACTCCACAACTCCAACAATTCTTTCCTCACCAGAAAACCAAGTGCACCGTGCATATGCACGGTGACTTCGATCACCTCTAACCATCTCTTGTGGTCGTCCCACATCGGCAACCTTCTCCCCATCCAAACCAGATCATCTGATCATCACTTCAAACTCGAAATTTGAATTCGAGTTCTCAACTTCCAACCTGGAACAGCAAGAACCCCCACCTCCCAAAACCTGTCAACACATCAACTACGGTGTTCCGACCCCTTGAGGACCTCCACCTCCGGCCACAACATCGTTTATGTCCAAACTATCAACGCTTAAAGCCGAGTTGAACTCGATCATCCCTATAATCCATACCGTCCCAATCATTATGCACAGTTAAAACTAAGGCTACAGGGACAAAATCACTACCGCCGCTTTCCTGTTGATTTTCATCAACATTAAAAAAAATTCCCTGAATCCATGCTCAATTCCAAATCAATGCTAAAGATTACAACATCCAAAGATTTATAGATTACCAGAAATCTCTATTTTTTTTCTTTTCTGTTCATTACAGAAACCTACGTAACCCTTATTCCTTAAAGTCTAGATTTTAGTGCTAAAAATCATCATTTGATCTATAGATTCATTCCTTAATACTGAATCTTTAAATTCATAGTTTGAAAATTTGTGTTTTAAAACATGTACTGGTATTAAAAGATATACAGAGATACTATACTTCTAAATTTAATTAAATTAAATTATAAACCTTATTCTATGCTAATACAACATCTAGTTTGTAAAATAGATCCTAATAAAAATTGTTTACAGGAAGAATTGAACCCAATTCAAAAACATGGATCAACAAATATTGAACAGAGTTAATTCTGTTGAACAGAATCATATGTCTCACATTCATATAAATAGCAGGTTCACACATCACATTTATCTAACCATCATAAACATGCAACCAAAAATTTTCATACTAAATGTTTATTTCAAAAAATAAAGTTACTCACCAAAATAAGGAAGAAGACAGAGCCCAGATTAAAGCTTGTAAAACTGGAAATATGCAGTTCCCCCTTTTTTTTCCAAACATGAATTACTCCTTATTTAAACTATTTGCATGCTGCTTTTGAATTCCAGATTTGGTGTAATGCAAATTTAAAACAAACTTGCTTTGAAACTTACTTGCTTCAGAACTTTTGCAGGTTTGATTCAAATTTTGAAAATGTGCAGACTGTTTTTGATGCAAGTTTTAAAATAATTTGACTTGCATGTTAGAAAATATGCAGGTGGATATTGATTTGAATGCTACAGATTTCATGATTTGGTTTTTAGAGGAAGCGTGTTTCAGATTTTCATGGCTTTAGATCTTGAAAAAGAAAAGGAAAAAAAATGTGAAAAGAAGATCTTCATAAGCTGAAATTATTTGAATAATAAAAACAAAAACAAAACTAAATTAAATTTTTACACTTGTCTTACAATTTAAACACTTGTCACTTTGTCATGTTCACGTATTAACACTTGTTCTGTTAATTAGTAAAATGTTTACATTTGTCTTAAATTTTAATTTGTTATAATTATGTAATTTAGTTATAGTTAAATGCTAATTAGTTATTTAGTTATCATGTTAATATAAGATAAAAGTGAATCTTTGTTTAGTTCATTAGTTAACATGTATTTATTTACACTTGTATTAATTGTTAATAAGCTAAATATTTAGTTAACTTATATTTAAAGTTAGATGTTTACTATAAGATAGTTTAGTTAATGAGTTAACATGCATTTATCTACATGTATATAGATTTTAAAATAAAATAAATCAAACTATATTTATAAAATTAAACTTATGAAAATATTTCAAAATCAAGATAAATTAAAAACAATTATACTTTAGATTTAAAACTTTGAATTCATGTTTCAAAATAAATTTTGAAATCCAGTTTATTTACAAATACAACTACAAATTTGAATTTTGGAAAACAATTATTTTTATTAAAAATTTATTTGTTGAAACAAATGTTTTATTATATATTTAAAAATGACCATAAACAACTTATAAAAGAAATTATCTTCTTTATTAATAAATTATTTATTTTATCACATTATATTTAAAAGAAACTCAAAATAATCTCATTGTTATTTATTTAAATTTTAAACTTGAGTTACACATATTTTAGATCATTTAATATTTATCTTAAGTATTTAAAACCATATTTATTTATTAAATAACCCTTTAAGAGTTTAACTATTAAATAAAATCATAATTTCTAAATTACTAAAGATACATATTTTATAGAAAACAGGATTTATTTATTAACCAGATTAAAACAATACTTATTTACAATATATACAATATTCTATATATATTATAAATAAACAAAATAAAATCTATCATTTAACTATGTATTTTATTGAATTATTAAATTAATTCAAATCTTATTACAAAGATTATTAAATCAATTTAATTTTTTATTCCAGATTATTAAATTGATATTGCTTTAAAATTCCGGGTCATCACATTCCTTCCGCCTTAAAAGAATTTCGTCCCCGAAATTTAAAACAAAGGTAATTTAGTAATCTATTTAAAGATTTAATTTTTAAACAAAAGCATATACCAATGATATGCTAACAACCATAGCAATCAATTCACCCAATCAAACAAATCTAATTATCCATAAAAATTCCGGATAAAACTTTCACGAGTTTCCCTGGTATAAAAATATCAGGATACTCGCTCTATGAATTCCAAACAATCAATACAATTAAACTACAGAGCTCCTATTCATCTATAGCTACAGAACTAGACAGCATATCAGACTTCACGCGATTCTGATTCAACAACCTAACTCCATAACTGTTGTTTCTAGAACCAGAGTAAACCATACACGTACTCCTCAGAGATACGTGAAACTCATCGAATTCCAGTTATCCAAACACCAATCCAACCAAAACATAAAGAAGAGATCCAAACATCACTGAGCTAGCTTCTCCTATCTTACCAAAACTTATAGCTTCTGAATCAAAGAAAACTCCAAAAATAATGAAGTCTCCAACTTCGAATTCCAAATTTCTCCGTCCCTTATCCACAAAAGTCTTCAGACAAATCCTAGGCCGCCAACATCCAAACAGATCAGCTCAACCCTTGCTGATTCCTCTAGAACAAACAGAACCAGAAATAACCCATCACAATGATCACCTCAAGATCAATCTAAAACCAAAACACAATTCTACTCCATAACCAGCAGAAAACTACAAACTTCTCTCAATCCGGAAAAGAAAATCAGAAACACTATCAAACTGTTTCCGCTGCACAACTCTGATCCATAGTAGAAAAGACAATACTGACAAACACTAATTTGACATCATCTCCAGAAATATAGTTCTACGGATCCATAAAGAGAAACTCAGAAATTCCATCAAAACTGAGTTGCTACATCAAACTCCATCTCTAGGAATCATTCTTCAACTAAACAGAACCACCGGTTCCACTCCTGGAATACTAGTCGATAAGAGAACTCAATTTCCAGATGCAGACAAATCTCTGTCTTCTTAGAAGACATCCAGAACAATCTTCGACAATCCAAGAGAACACTCAAACAATCGCAAGTTACTTTTGCGATCAACCCAAATAAATTTTCAAATAAAACTGTTCTCTCTTTACCAAACAGAACAGCTTACACTGGTCTAGTCAATCCATTAAAGAAATGGATTCACTTAGCAGCTTCTGAACTCCATTTACAGAAAAACTACTCTGCTAAGACCTCCCTGTCGGCTCACAGAACATTCCAGCTGCACTGCTGACACCAATGCCAAACTTCTTAATCCAAAGTTCTTCAAGGAACTCAGACTTCAAAGCAAACAGAAACATCACAACATCCTGCTGACTCCAGCCACAACTTCGGGACAGTCACACTTCACAAACTTGTTCCAAAGAAATATCTTCGGACACATCCAAAGTCACTGCATCTCATCACGCAGTTACAACTTCCTGATGTATAAAAATACCATCACTTACTCCAGCTCAATCTGAACAAATCAAACTCTACTAACCAAACTTTGTACTTCAAAGATGTCTCCGAACCTTAACAGGTTTCCTTCAGAGATCGATGAAATACTTCAACACAACAAATCTTACTCGAGACGGTATTAGGTCTACAGTCTCGATAGATACACTTCCAGCCTTAAACATCAGACTCCAATCAATGGTAGTAATCGTGTTACAAACACTACTACCTTATCTACCTTTATAACCTATATTGGAAAACCTGAACAGGTAACCCAACAGATAGGTAGAAATAGATAAATATATATAAATATATATAAAATTACAAATACGCTCTCTCAAGATAGACACCACTCCAGATCCTAGGTATTCACTCAACCTAATGCTCTGATACCACCTATAACGACCCAACTTCCTATCTCCAGGAAGTCGTATCGCTAGTAAGAAAGAAAGGGATAGAGAATAGAAAGAAAGAGAAGAAGAAGAAAACAACACATCAGAATCTAAACAGTGGAACGAATAAATTATATTAATAACATAAAATATTTACATAGTTTACAACCACTATCAGAGTACACAGATAATACAACACATACTAGACAGTTATAAACACCTGTCTAGTATTTACAACATAATACAATCTCAGAGTCAATCACAGAACACACAACGGAATACTAATATCTAACGCGGAAGCCTCCTGCTCCATTGCTCCTCCAATATTCGTCAAAGCTAACCTGAATCCCTTGGCTACTCATAAAAATTTGAGTACCCAAGAGTTTATGGAAAACAAAAATAAACTCCGGGTCAGACATGGGTCTGGTGTGAGTAACAGGTTAAAGTTTCTTAACTTTCAAAAACCTTTTGAAAATAAAGGTATCACGTAAGACTTCCCACACATAAACATGGAAAAGTTTTTACCTTACGCTAACCAAAACATTTGATAGGAAAACCAATGATATTATAATAGGGTCTAGGGTTTTCAAGTAAATATGAAATAGCCGAAATTGTTACATGATTAAATTCCAGCTACTAGCCACAAAAGTGGGCAATACAATCAAAACCGTTGGCACTTATTGGATTTTGGATTCCATACAATGGCAGGGCTATCGGGGTACCGCCCGTCACAGTACGTGGCCTAGATCAACATACCGAGGAGTACTCCCACTCCCCTGCAACACAAGGCCGGACCCATTCCTTACTGAATAGTTCCGAACAAGACAACCCCACAGTTGGCGCGCAATTCCAACTGCCCACAAAGCCGAATAAAAAGGGACCTCTTGACAGGGATCAATCTTGCTCTCCAGTGGGCCCTACCCACGAAGCCTTGCTGCACCTCCCGTGTTTTAGCCATTCCCGGTTGATGAGGCTTGAGGCTACGATTACCTTTAGAGGACACATCACTTAGAATGCTCATCGTCCACCCGACGATGTTCTGAAAGCATTCAATCCCTACAAGTTCATTCCGGGTTCGAACGAAACCGAAGGCATTATCTCGTTACACTCGTTTTGGAATCACCCTCAGAGTTAACGACGATAACCCTTGCACTCTGAATCTCCATCTCGAATCTATAAGTACTATTCCGTCAAACTCATTACGGAATCACCTACAGAGTTATACTGACGTATAGCCCTTACACCTCGAGTCTTCACTCGCTCCACTTGGATTAACGACCTAACGTTTAATTGGAATCGATGTGGTTTTCGGATTCCAAATATGGAAACCCGATCCCGGTCTCATCGAAATCCAAAGCGTGTCTTTTAGGTTCAAGTTGTTTAAAGTTTAAAATAGTTCAATCTAATTATCTATATACACAAAGATAGATAACTCATAGATTCACAACAGATAATTATCATTATCATAACCATAGATAATCCACAATTATCACTATCAGAGATAACCCAAATCACCATCACAAAGCAACCAATACATCCATATCACTCAACATTATTAATCCCATAACTGAGATTCAAAACCATTCAAAGCAACCAATAACAACCATCCATAAGCAATGAACTATAATCATACTATCTATAATTAATTTAAAATGAATTAAATTAATTACATCATCTTTAATTAATTTAAAATGAATTAAAATAAATTATTCACACCATGTAAAACTTGCTTATCATCATTAATTAATTACAAATTAATTAATTAATTAACCTCAAATTTATCATCTTAATTAATCAATCCTGATTAATTATACTTTAATTAATTCCACAAAATTAATTACCCTAAACCAAATACATCAATTAACCTTTAATTACTTCATTAATTAATTAACTATAATTAATTACATTTAACCTTAATTAATTACAATTAATTAATTATCCTTAATTACTTATTATTGATTAATTAATATTAATTAATCAATCTTAATTACATCATTAATTATATTAATTAATGATTCTTAATTAATTACTTCATTAAATTAATTACTTTCAGAAATTAATCTGACTTAATCCATAATTATTAATCACCTTTGATTAATCTCTTTCTGTAATTAACAACTTTAATTACTTCATTCAACTAATCTTCATTTAATCCTTTGATTAATTATACAAAATAATTGAATCTAAATTATTTTCAAAATCCAAACCTCATTCATCAATTACATCCAGTAAATATCTTTAATTACTCCATTAAGTAATTTTAGTTCATTAATTACATCAAGTAATTATTACCAAATCCAATGTTTAAAATTAATTAAACTTAATTAATTAATTTAAACATATCTCAATAACTCCATTAATTACATTAATTCTTCTATTAAGTAATTAACTTGCATAAACTTCATAATTGATTATCATTTAATAAATAAATCAAATTAATTATTTAAAATTAATCATATTAATTAATTGTTAAATAATACTTAGTTAATGACCTTCATTAACTATTACTCAAACTTTAATTATTTCTCTTAAATATAAACTTCCATTAATCATTATTAATTTATTTAAAATTAATCTTAAATACCCAATTAATTAATCTTTAATTATTAAGTTAATTAAGTGTTATCTGTAACTTAATTAGTCATAATTAATTGATTAATTAATTCTTAATTATTAATTAAAATCTAATTAATAATCCTTAATTACAAAATTAATTATTCATAATTAATTAACCTTAACCATTAATCAATTAGTTTAAACCTTTAATTACTTATTTAATTAATCCAAATGATTAATTAAAAAATAAATTAATTATCCCTTAAATTCCTTAAGGATTTAATGAATACAAATCTTTAAATTTTGATTTACTTAAAAATCAACTTTGTTACTAATCAAGTTACCATTTACAAAATACTAAAACAATTATTTTAAATTTTCTTTCAAATTTCATTTTTAAATTTAAGATTTAAAATTGGTTTCAAATTATCTTTAACAAAGTTTTAAAACAAATTTTTAAATCTTTCATTTCACAAGTTTAAGAATTTCTCACTTAATACAGATGTTTAGAAAGTTTTAAAAACTAAATTCATATTTAAATTCAAATCAAACTAAATTACTTTTTAAATATTCAAAATAGTTTAAATCATTTGAAATTCTAAAACTTTCCTACATTCCAAAATGAAATACATATTTAAATTTTAATTCAGGTAAACCTCCAGATTTTTTTAAACCTCTACTTATATTTTAAAAACTTATTTTAAAGATTTTAACTACTTAAACATTTCTAAAGTAATTAACCAAATAAAATTTTAAAACTTCATCTTACCTAAATTTTAAGATTCAACTTAAACTTGAAAATTCGAGTTTAATAATCTAGGCTTAAACTTATTTAAATCTTGCTTACATTTAAATTTTCAGTTTTTAAAAATTTACAGAACAAAATTGGTACAGGTTTCAGTTAAAACCTGTTTCAGTAATTAAACCCGAGCCAACTACATTCCTCTTCGAGTCGACCTATCCACTGCTTCGAGTAAGTCCCCCACATGCTTCGAGTCACTCCCGAGTCACAACTCCACAACTCCAACAATTCTTTCCTCACCAGAAAACCAAGTGCACCGTGCATATGCACGGTGACTTCGATCACCTCTAACCATCTCTTGTGGTCGTCCCACATCGGCAACCTTCTCCCCATCCAAACCAGATCATCTGATCATCACTTCAAACTCGAAATTTGAATTCGAGTTCTCAACTTCCAACCTGGAACAGCAAGAACCCCCACCTCCCAAAACCTGTCAACACATCAACTACGGTGTTCCGACCCCTTGAGGACCTCCACCTCCGGCCACAACTTCGTTTATGTCCAAACTATCAACGCTTAAAGCCGAGTTGAACTCGATCATCCCTATAATCCATACCGTCCCAATCATTATGCACAGTTAAAACTAGGGCTACAGGGACAAAATCACTACCGCCGCTTTCCTATTGATTTTCATCAACATTAAAAAAAATTCCCTGAATCCATGCTCAATTCCAAATCAATGCTAAAGATTACAACATCCAAAGATTTATAGATTACCAGAAATCTCTATTTTTTTTCTTTTCTGTTCATTACAGAAATCTACCTAACCCTTATTCCTTAAAGTCTAGATTTTAGTGCTAAAAATCATCATTTGATCTATAGATTCATTCCTTAATACTGAATCTTTAAAATCATAGTTTGAAAATTTGTGTTTTAAAACATGTACTGGTATTAAAAGATATACAGAGATACTATAATTCTAAATTTAATTAAATTTTAAACCTTATTCTATGCTAATACAACATCTAGTTTGTAAAATAGATCCTAATAAAAATTGTTTACAGGAAGAATTGAACCCAATTCAAAAACATGGATCAGCAACTATTGAACAGAGTTAATTCTGTTGAACAGAATCATATGTCTCACATTCATATAAATAGCAGGTTCACACATCACATTTATCTAACCATCATAAACATGCAACCAGAAATTTTCAAACTAAATGTTTATTTCAAAAAATAAAGTTACTCACTAAAATAAAGAAGACGACAGAGCCCAGATTAAAGCTTTTAAAACTGGAAATATGCAGTTCCCCCGTTTTTTTTCCAAACTTGAATTGCTCCTTATTTAAACTGTATGCATGCTGCTTTTGAATTCCAGATTTGGAGTAATGCAAATTTAAAACAAATTTGCTTTGAAACTGAATTGCTTCAGAACTTTTGCAGGTTTGATTCAAATTTTGAAAATGTGCAGACTGTTTTTGATGCAAGTTTTAAAATAAATTGACTTGCATGTTAGAAAATGTGCAGGTGGATATTGATTTGAATGCTACAGATTTCATGATTTGGTTTTTAGAGGAAGTGTGTTTAAGATTTTCATGGCTTTAGATCTTGAAAAAGAAAAGGAAAAAAAATGTGAAAAGAAGATCTTCATAAGCTGAAATTATTTGAATAATAAAAACAAAAACAAAACTAAATTAAATTTTTACACTTGTCTTACAATTTAAACACTTGTCACTTTGTCATGTTCATGTATTAACACTTGTTCTGTTAATTAGTAAAATGTTTACATTTGTCTTAAATTTTAATTTGTTATAATTATGTAATTTAGTTATAGTTAAATGCTAATTAGTTATTTAGTTATCATGTTAATATAAGATAAAAGTGAATCTTTGTTTAGTTCATTAGTTAACATGTATTTATTTACACTTGTATTAATTGTTAATAAGCTAAATATTTAGTTAACTTATATTTAAAGTTAGATGTTTACTATAAGATAGTTTAGTTAATGAGTTAACATGCATTTATCTACATGTATATAGATTTTAAAATAAAATAAATCAAACTATATTTATAAAATTAAACTTATGAAAATATTTCAAAATCAAGATAAATTAATAACAATCATACTTTAGATTTAAAACTTTGAATTCATGTTTCAAAATAAATTTTGAAATCCAGTTTATTTACAAATACAACTACAAATTTGAATTTTGGAAAAGAATTATTTTTATTAAAAATTTATTTGTTGAAACAAATGTTTTATTATATATTTAAAAATAACCATAAACAACTTATAAAAGAAATTATCTTCTTTATTAATAAATTATTTATTTTATCACATTATATTTAAAAAAAACTCAAAATAATCTCATTGTTATTTATTTAAATTTCAAACTTGAGTTACACATATTTTAGATCATTTAATATTTATCTTAAGTATTTAAAACCATATTTATTTATTAAATAACCCTTTAAAAGTTTAACTATTAAATAAAATCATAATTTCCAAATTACTAAAGATACATATTTTTATAGAAAATCGGATTTATTTATTAACCAGATTAAAACAATACTTATTTACAATATATACAATATTCTATATATATTATAAATAAACAAAATAAAATCTATCAATTAACTATGTATTTTATTGAATTATTAAATTAATTCAAATCTTATTACAAAGATTATTAAATCAATTTAATTTTTTATTCCAGATTATTAAATTGATATTGCTTTAAAATTCCGGGTCATCACACTTTACTTAACTGAAGTCATTAATTAGTTTAAATATAAAGTAATCATCAATTACTTACCTTTATTTATTAATTAACAATCCTTATTTTCAAGTTAATAAATCACTTGAAAAATTTATAAATCATTATTCATTAACTAATTCAAAAAAACATTTTCTTATAAATTTCCTTTTATATTTCAAAATAAGTTTGAAAATAACATTAAGGTTTTACTTAAAATATTTAAAACCATTCATACAAAATCATTGATATAAACAATTCAATTCAAAGAAATGAATTTCAAGAAATTAATTTAGCTTAGCTATTTAAAATTTAAAACTTACTTTATTTTAAATTAAAAATCTGGTTAAACATTTCACTTTAGGTTCAACCCATGTGTACTTAAACCAAGAACATCATCTTTCTTTTTAAAAACAATTTGACTTAAATTTTAAAAACTGTTTTGGTTAAATATTTAAACTATTAAACTTAATAGTTTAACCAGGCTTGCAAAAACCCCAGAAACAACCCGAGACACAAAAAAAATTTACGCGAGTTTTCCCCGAGTCTACTACCCTATACCCCGAGACCCTACTCGAGAAAAACAAACAACCCCAAAGCAAATAATGGTGCACCGATCACCATGTGCACCTGCACCTAACACCGGCGAACTTCCGACATCAACGACCATCGTTGACAAGATCCATTCGACCTCCTCCCACCATTCGACCATTAAGATAACCACAACAATCCCTGAAACAAGATCGAGCCACCTAGATTGAACTGTCCAGTTGAAACTGGAATTAACCACTGCCAGAAAACTCATCGCCCACACGCCTCTGACCACCGGAGGATGAACACCTTCGTCCACACCTTACCGAACACCTACGCAACCACATCCTACAACCACGACCTACTCGATCGATCATAGGTGATGCTCTCCTCCCAATTCTGACCACAACCCAAAATTATGTTTAAAAACAAAATTGAGCAATTCCAAACTCCACTCGATGGATAAACTAACCTTCAGCCATTTTTGCCACACTTCCCGATCCTACTTCTAGCTCCATCAAGAACCCCGAACACCCCAGATACAAAGATCATTAGATATTGACCAAAAACCAAATTCTAGTTGATACCCAAATTCTCACTCAATTCAATTTTAAAAAATTGTGATTTTTGTCTTAAAAAACCTAACTTTCCAAGATGATCTAAGATATATGCTTGAATCAATATAAATTAACATTTGATTTTATTAAATTTGAAGATTCCAACTGTGTTTCCTTGTTTCCAGAAATTTTCTAAACCTAAAATACTAGAACTTGTTTTTTTTTTAAAAATTAGATGATGTTTAAACTAAACTAGCTTGATTTAAACACCATAGTTTCAAAGTGATTAAACTGAGAATTTAAAATTTTTGTTCGTTTAAAATCTCTGTAATCAGAAACAGAGAGGTGCAACAACTAGACAAGAATTTCAAATACATTCCTATACACAGATTTATACTTCTATCTTCACATGCAAGACATCATTATCACATAAATTTTCCAGCAACAGATAATCAACCACTTAAGTTTTTAGTAAAAATGTTTACTCACATATCAAGGAGATACAGAGATTTGAAAAAAACTGGAAGCCTTTAAACAGAATTTGCTTTCAAGATTTGTTTTTTTCTGGAAATTGAAATACAAGTTGCTGCCTCTGGAAAGTTTGAAAATGTCCCAGGCTTTTGATCATGAGAATTACTAGTTTGAGCTTTGATCTGAGAAGAATGTTTCAGGCTTGATAATAGAAGGTTTGTAAAATAAGTTACAGGGCTTCAAATCCAAGTCTGCATTGTGTTTGAATTTAAGGAATAGATGACAGGTTTGGGAAAAAAGTTTGCAGGGAATTTTTTTTGCAGATTTGATTTGCACATGATTTCAGGTTTTGGTATTTTGGTTTGGAAGATGGGTTACAAGGCTCTTAATTCATTTATGGATTGTATTGAATTTGAGGAATTTCAGATTTGCATTTGAACTTGGGGAGAATTTACATGATATTGATTTGAGCATTGGTTTTAGATTTGAACTTGAGGAAATTTTCAGGTTTTCGTTCGAGGATTTTCTGGTTTTTGAAGAGTGAAGATTACATGGATAATTCTAGTTTTCTTTTAGAAATGAACACAGATTTTTGAGGAACTTTCCAGCTTTTGTAATGAATTACAGGTTTTTTAAACTGAGCATGGGTTTCAGATTTTGTTTGAGGAAAATTTCAGATTTGATCTACCATTGTTTACTTAGCTTTTGAGAAGAAGATAATAAAAAGAAAAATGAGAAAGAAGATTAGGAATGTATATAAGTAAATTTAGATTTTATTAAAATTAAAAGAAAATTCAAATAAAGTGACACATGTCTTTAACTTACATTAATTTGTTAACACTTGTTACATAAAAGGTTATAACTTTAACACTTGTTAATATTTATTTATTTTTATCCTAAAAGAATTTTAAAAGCTTTTTAAATATAATTTTCTAATTAACTAATATGTTTTTTCTTAATTTATAAGTACTTTTCTAATTAAATTCCTAATTAACAAATACATTTATAAATTTGGAAATGTTTTCTAAATTTATATAAATACAATCTTTAAAAGAAAATAAAATAAAACCAATTATAATTTAAATAAAATTATATATAATATTGCAAGCTCATTTTAAAATGCTATTTCAAAAAGCCTTTGTATTTATCTTATTAAATAAATACATATCCAAATTTCTATAGATAAATTTCTATAAAAAGAATAATATAAAACAAATTTTATTTTTAACTAAAAACATTATATATATTTTAAATCCAAACTATATTTTTATTTTTATTTTTATTTTAATATGTATGTATATTCCCTTGAATTCAAATTTATATTCAAATTCAAAGTCAATTTAGAAATCCAAATCTAAAATCAATTTAAATAAATATAAATATCAATTTTAAAATAAGCTCTATATTATTTATAAATAATTTATCCTATTTTAAAATCAATTTAAATACACAGATATATATATATATATTTAAACACACTTATTAACTTTGAAACAATAAGTCAATTTAGAATTTATTTACACAAACAAAATAATTATTCTTATTTTAAAACCAATCTATAACCATAATTAAGACATTATATTATTATTACTTGGTTATTTGTTTTTGAAAATAACAAATTTATCAATTTCAAATAATTAAATTAAGATATTATCAACATTTTAAATTTTTGGCAATTCCGGGATATTACATTCCTCCCCCTTAAAAGAATTTCGTCCTCGAAATTTAAAACAAAAATAATCCAAAGTTTTATTTTATTTCAATCGATCCAAATATACATAACAGCCATACACTATCAATCAAACAAACAATTTTATCCAAACAACCAATTCAATTAAATAAATAACACTAGCTATCCGGACACAGATCCGGATAAGCTTCCTAAAATTATCTTGAGTTTCCCAAGTACAGACACTGGGATACTTGCTCTAATAAATCCAAACTAGCGATACTGCTAAACTACTGAGTTCCTACTCATTTAGATCTGAAATCTGCACAATATACCAGACCACAGACAAGTCTGATCAACAACTAAATCCTTCACAGAACTGCTGGTCTCAAAACCCGTGATGGACCAAACACGTACTCCCTCGGAGACACGTGAAATATTTTGAATTCCAGTCTTCCAAATTGGAAATTCAGCTCTTCAAACCAAAGCACTTATCCTTACAAAAACTTAGAAGAATCCAATATACCTCGGAGCTCACCTCATAATCTCACAAAATCTTATTGCTTCCTTTACCAGAGAAAACCTCAACAACATCGAAGCCTACAACTTTAAATTCCAATTTCTTCCGTTTCTTAACCTCAAAACTTTCCGGATGATTCAGGCTGCCTACAGATCCTTCCTGATCAGCTCAACCTTGGCTGATGCTTCTACAAACAAACTGGATTAACTCAACAAATTGATCCTCACAAGATCTACCCAATATCAAAATCAAACTATCAACAATAGAAAACAAATTCTCCCATCCGGAAAAGACAAAATAGAATCACTCGCTAACTTGCCTCAGATCCTAAAAAAGAAAAATTCAGTAGAAACTCTCTAATCCAAAACACTGCAACTTCCAATTGCTTCTCTCAAGAACAGCAGCCACCTTGCTTCCGCTGTGCAACCCTGATCTGGAGCAGATGAGAATGCCATCGATGAACACAAGCACAGACTAGACAACACATCTCGGGAATAAGGTTCAACAGAAGTTCCAAGAAATACAGAGCTGCTTCACCAAACAATCAACCTAGGAGACATCTTTCTACCCAAGTGAATCATCGGTATCACTCCTGTCATCAAGTCGATTCAGAACTCAATCTCTAATGTGGGCAAATCTATTACTTTCCTGAAGATATATCTAGAAAATCTTCGACAATTCCATCACTCCTACATCCTTTATAAATGCCACAAATCCAAGCAAAAGACTATCTAAGATAATCGCCAAACTATCGCAAGTCACTTTTGCGATCCACCAAGCCTAAATTCCAAAAATACTGCTCTCTCTTCACAAATCAAAATAGTTTATCCTCGACTAACTAATCCATCGAAGAAACGGGTCCTCTCTGTTACTTCTGAATTCCACCTCTAGGAACTGCTAAGCCAAAAAGAACTTCCTGCTGGAATACAGAACATTCCCGAGCTGCACCGCTAACACAGATGCCAAATGACTTCTTATCCAAAGCTCATTGAGAAACTCGGACCTCCAACTAAACACATAAATCCTGCTGAACTCAGCTACAACCCCGAAGCAGACACACTTCCTTAAACTTGTTCCAAAAGAAAACATCTTTGGAGACATCCATAGTCACCGCGTCTCATCCCGCAGCTACTACTTCCTGAGGTTGCCAAGATACCATCGCTTGCTTCTGCCTAACGATAGTTCCAAATTGTCAAAAATCCGCTCACACGAGCGCGATCAAACTTACGCTTCAAAGATGAACTCCTAACCTTAACAGGTTTCCTTTAGAGATCAATGAAATCCTTCATCACTACAAAGCTTACTCGAGACGGTATTGGAACTACAGTCTCGACAAATACACTTCCAATCTCAAACATTCAAACTCCAACCATTGGTAGTCGTGTTACACACACCACTACTCTATCTACCTTTATAACTTATGTTGGAAAACCCGAAAAGGTAACCCAACGGATAGGTAGAAATATATATATAAATTACAAGTAAGCTCTCTCAAGAAAGACACCATTACGGAGGCTAGGTATTCGCTCAACCTATGCTCTGTTACCAAATGAGACGACGCGACTTTCTCTCCACAGAAAGACGCATCATTTTTAAGAAAGAAAGGGATAGAAAAGAGAAAAGACAGAGAAGAAAGAAAGAAACAACATCAGAATCTAAATGAATAAATTATGTTAATCACATAATATATTACATAGTATCATATACATCAGAGATACACAGCTAAACAACACATACTAGACAGTTATAAACACCTGTCTAGTTATACAACTCAATATACAACACAGAAAAATGACTCAATGAACACACATCAGAATACTATATATCTATATGCAGAAGCCACCTGCTCCATTGCTCCTCCAGAATTTGCCAAGCCAAACTGAATCCCCTGTCTGCTCGTAAAAATTTAACTACCCAAGAATTTAAGAAAAACAGAATAAACTCCGGGTCAGACATGGGTCTGGTATGAGTAAATGGTTAAAGTTGCTTAACTTTTAAAAACCTTTTGAAAGAAAAGGTATCATGTAAGACTTCCCACACATAAGCATGGAAAAGTTTTTACCTTACGCTAACCAAACATTTGATAGGAAACCCAGTGATATTATAATAGGTCTAGGTTTTCAAATAAATATGAAATAGCCGAAATTGTTACATTTATTAAACTCCAGCTACTAGCCACAAAAGTAGATAACACTATCAAATCCGAGGGCGCTTATTGGATTTTGGATTCCATACAATGGCAGGGCTACTAAGGTACCGCCCGTCACAGTACGTGGCCTAGATCACCGTAACGAGGATAACTCCCAATCCCCTGCAACACAAGGCCGGAACCATTCCTTACTGAACAGTTCCGAACAAGACAACCCCGCGGTTGTAGCTAGCAACCGCCCACAAAGCCGAATAAAAAAGGACCTCTAGACAGGGGAAAATCTCGTCCTACTTGGGCATGACCCACTTAACCTTGCTGCACCTCCCCTTTTTAGCCATTCCCAGTTGATGAGGTTTGAGGCTACAATTATCTTTAGTGAACACATCACTTAGAATGCTCATCATCCAACTGACGATGTTCTGAAAGCATTCAATCCATACAAGTTCGTTCCGGGTTCGAACGAAACCGAAGGCATTATCTCGTTACACTCATTTTAGAATCACCCTCAAAGTTAATGACAATAACCCTTGCACTCTGAATCTTCATCTTCACTTGAGATTCACGACCTATCATTAATTTGGATCGATGTTGTTTTTGGATATCCAAATATGGAAACCCGATCCCGTTCTCATCGAAATCCAAAACGTATCTTTTAGTTCCAAGTTGTTTAAGGTTAAACAATTCAATTCAATTATCTATATACACACAGATAGATAATTCACAATATCAAAATAGGTTATCATCACAAAAAATAATTCATGTTATCATCACAAATAGATAACTTATACTATCATCTCAATGCAACCAAAGCATCCATATCATATATCATACATATCTCATTAGAGATATCAAGCAACTAAGCCATTCAATATAAATCAGCCTTCCATAAGCAATGATCAATAAATCACACCATTTATAATTAATTTAAAATGTATTAAATTTATTACTACATCTCTTAATTAATTTAAAATTAATTAAATTAATTACTTTCATCACAATAAATCTTGCTTACTTATTCATTAATTAAACCAATTAATTAGTCATCATCTTAATTAATCAACCTTGATTAATTATCTCTTATTCAAGTAATTAATCCTTAATTATTCTCATTAATCATATTAAATAATGAACCTTAATTAATTACTTCCATTAATTAATTAACTATAATTAATTACATTATTGCTTAATTAATTACAGTAATAAATCATGCTTAAATTAATTAAATAAACTTTAATAATTATAAACAGTAATAAATTACTCTTAGTTACTTTTAATTACATTTATAAATCCTTAATTACTTTACCAAGTAATTATCCATTTAAAATTACTCCCCAATAAATAATTTCCCTTATCTCAATTATCTCTTGTAATTTATTCATCAATTACTTATCTTAAGTAATTTCTCTTATCGAAACTCATTATTAAGCATACTTAATCATTTATCATGAGACTATCTTTAATTAGTTAACAAATTAATTAGATTAACTTGCTCACAATCACCTCATAAATCATAATCGAGTAATTCATCTCATAATTACTCTTTAACCAAATAATCATTAATTATAGATTAATTATCCTTCAACTATTAATTAATAAATCTTAATTATTAATCGATCCTTTAATACAAAGTAATCAATCCCTAATTACTTCTATAATTAATTAATTAACGTTAATTAACTAATTAATTATCCTTAATCATTAATTAATAAAATTTAATTATTAATTAACAACCTTAATTACAAATTAATTAATCCATAATTATAATTAATCAATCCTTAATTACAATTAATTAACCTTTAACAATGGTTAATTAATTCTTAATTAACTTGCATTATAGATTAATAACCTCTTAATTATAAATCAAGAAAACCCAATTATCACTTAATTACTAGTTTAATTAACCCTTAATTACTTAATTAATAAATAATTACCAAATAATTAATCTCTAATCATTAATTAATCCATCATGATTATTAGTTAATTAAAATAATAATTATCCTTAATTAATTACTTAATTAATCCTTTTAAATAATTAATTAAATTAATTAATTAAGCTTAAAATTTATTAATTAACTTAATTAATTACAATTCATTGAAACTTAATTATCCTTAAGATAAAACATTATCTTTAATTAACCTTGAAAACTTTACTTAACTTAAGTCATTAATTAGTTTAAATATAAAGTAATCATCAATTACTTACCTTTAATTATTAATTAACAATCCTTATTTTCAAGTTAATAAATTACTTGAAAAATTTATAAATCATTATTCATTAACTAATTCAAAAAAAAACATTTTCTTATAAAATTCCTTTTATATTTCAAACTAAGTTTGAAAATAACATTAACGTTTTAACTTAAAACATTTAAAACCATTCATACAAATTCATTTATATAAATAATTCAATTCAAAGAAATGAATTTCAAGAAATTAATTTAGCTTAATTATTTAAAATTTAAAACTTACTTTATTTTAAATTAAAAATCTGGTTAAACATTTCACTTTAGGTTCAACTCATGTGTACTTAAACCAAGCACATCATCTTTCTTCTTAAAAACAATTTGACTTAAATTTTAAAAAATGTTTTGGTTAAATATTTAAAACTGTTAAACTTAACAGTTTAACCAGGCCTGCAAAAACTCCAGAAACAACCCGAGACACAACAAAAATTTACGCGAGTTTTCCCCGAGTCAACTACCCTATACCCCGAGACCCTACTCGAGAAAAACAAACAACCCCAAAGCAAACAATGGTGCACCGATCACCATGTGCACCTGCACCTAACATTGGCAAACTTCCGGCATCAACGACCATCGTTTACAAGATCCATTCGACCTCCTCCCACCATTCAAGCATTCATATAACCACAACAATCCCTGAAACAAGATCGAGCCACCTTGATTGAACTGTCCAGTTGAAACTGGAATTAACCACTGCCAGAAAACTCATCGCCCACACACTTCTGACCATCAGAGGATGAACCCCTTCGTCCACACCTTGCCAAACACCTACGCAACCACATCCTACAACCACGACCTACTCGATCGATCATAGATGACACACTCCTCCCAATTCTGACCACAACCCAAAATTAGGTTTAAAAACAAAATTGAGAAATTCCAAACTCCATGCTGGATTAACTACCCTTCAACCATTTTTGCCACACTTCCCGATCTTACTTCTAGCTCCATCAAGAACCCCGAACACCCTAGAACATAGATCATCAGATATTGACCAAAAACCAAATTCCAGTTGATACCCAAATTCTCACTCAATTCAATTTTAAAAATTGTGATTTTTGTCTTATAAATCCTAACTTTCCAAGATGATCTAAGATATATGCTTGAATCAATATAAATTAACATTTGATTTTATTACATTTGAAGATTCCAACTGTGTTTCCTTGTTTCCAGAAATTTTCTAAACCTAAAATACTAGAACTTGTTTTTTTTTAAAATTAGATGATGTTTAAACTAAACTAGCTTGATTTAAACACCATAGTTTCACAGTGATTAAACTAAGAATTTAAATTTTTTGTTTGTTTAAAATCTTTGTAATCAGAAACAGAGAGGTTCAAACAACCAGACAAGAATTTCAAATACATTCCTATACACAGATTTATACTTCTATCTTCACATGCAAGACATCATTATCACAGAAATTTTTCAAGCAACACATAATTAACCACTTAAGTTTTTAGTAAAAATGTTTACTCACATATCAAGGAGATGCAGAGCTTTGACAAAAATGGAAGCCTTTAAACTGAATTTGCTTTCAGATTTGTTTTTTCTGGAAATTAAAATATAGGTTGCCGCCTTTGGAAATTTTGAAAATGTCCCAGGTTTATGATCATGAGAATTACTGGTTTGAGCTTTGATCTGAGAAGAATGTTTCAGGCTTGATAATAGAAGGTTTGTAAAATAAGTTATAGGGCTTCAAATTCATGTCCGGATTGTGTTTGAATTTAAGGAATAGATCACAGGTTTGGGAAAAACGTTTACAGGGAAACAAATTTTGCAGATTTGATTTGCACATGATTTCAGATTTTGGTATTTTGGTTTGGAAAATGGGTTACAGGGCTCTTAATTCATTTCTGGATTGTATTGAATTTGAGGAATTTCAGATTTGCATTTGAACTTGAGGAGAATTTACATGATATTGATTTGAGCATTGGTTTTAAATTTGAACTTGAGGAAAATTTCAGGTTTTGGTTTGAGGATTTTCTGGTTTTTGAAGAGTGAATATTGCATGGATAATTCTAGTTTTCTTTTAGAAATGAACAAAGATTTTTGAGGAACTCTTCAGGTTTTGGAATGAATTACAGGTTTTCTTAAACTGAGCATGGGTTTCAGATTTTGTTTGATTTCAGATTTGATCAGCCATTGTTTTCTTAGCTTTTGAGAAGAATATAATAAAAATAAAAATAAGAAAGAAGATTAGGAATGTATATAAGTAAATTTAGATTTTATTAAAATTAAAAGAAAATTCAAATAAAAGTGACACATGTCTTTAACTTACATTAATTTGTTAACACTTGTTACATAAAAGGTTATAACTTTAACACTTGTCAATGTTTATTGATTTTTATCCTCAAAGAATTTTAAAAGCTTTTAAATATGATTTTCTAATTAACTAATATGTTTTTTTCTTTATTTATAAATACTTTTCTAATTAAATTCCTAATTAACAAATACATTTATAAATTTGGAAATGTTTTCTAAATTTATATAAATACAATCTTTAAAAGGAAATAAAATAAAACCAATTATAATTTAAATAAAATTATATATAATATTGCAAGCTCATTTTAAAATGCTATTTCAAAAAGCCTTTGTATTTATTCTTATTAAATAAATACATATCCAAATTCTATAGATAAATTTCTATAAAAAGAATAATATAAAATAAATCTTATTTTTAACTAAAAACATTACCTATATATTTTAAATCCAAACTATATTATTATTTTTATTTTAAGATGTATGTATATTCTCTTGAATTCAAATTTATATTCAAATTCAAAGTCAATTTAAAAATCCAAATATAAAATCAATTTAAATAAATATAAATATCAATTTTAAATAAGCTCATTATTATTTATAAATAATTTATCCTATTTTAAAATCAATTTAAATACACAGATATATGTACTTAAACACACTTATTAACTTTGAAAACAATAAGTCAATTTAGAATTTATTTACACAAACAAAATAATTATTCTTATTTTAAAACCAATCTATAACCATAATTAAGACATTATATTATTATTACTTGGTTATTTGTTTTTGAAAATAAATTTTTTATCAATTTCAAATAATTTAAATTAGGAGATTATCAGCATTTCAAACTTGTGGAAATCCCGGGATATTACATTTAAGGTTCAATTCATGGTTATGTGTAAATTTATTTTGTTTAACATAGCTGAATTTAAACTAAAGTTCCAAATGAATAATGTTTAGCTTACACACCTTTTAACAAAATTGTATAAATAATAATGATGATGATTGTAATGACCCACTATTTTGGACCATTTAAATCGACGATAAAACCACACATGTCAGACTTGAATAATTCAAAACAACAGATTGTTAATACAATTTGGAGAAAATAAAACCAATCATAGATCACAGACACAGAATATCAGAATAACTTGCAGTGGAAATAAAATAACCATAGTAGTTCATGAAGCTACTACATACATAGTCTTACAAAACAAATACAAGATACTAGAGTCTGAAAGCAAATACAATAGAAAGCCACTAATACATAAGATGAGTAGAAATAACTGAAGTATAAATAGATAAACAACTAGATAGATAAAAAAACTCCAGCAATTCTCTAGCCCCAGAAGATGAAATCCAAAGCTATGATACCCAGGCTGACCCGAGCATAAAGCAAAACACAAAACACTCGATTCATGACATACATACTTATAAAATGTAAATCAACTCAAGTGAACTGTAATAGAAATGCACAAGTAACTTAAAGGATGCTTGGCATCGCCCATCCTTTAAGGGTCCGTTAAACTATCTACTATGTAGTAATGTACACTATTATAACAATGTATAATGTAAATTATTTAAAAACAGCACTAAGGCGTTACCCATATCCCCTTAACACATTTTATAGTGTCAATAGTCTATACAGTACCGTAGTACCTCCAGATCGGGAGGCTACCAGAGGATACTCTATGGGTACGACACAAATCAAACTCGTATAAAACATGTTAGGGTAGGTGACACGACACAACTAGGCAATGCTATGGTAGATATACCAATTGCAATTCCGGACTGGTGGTAATGCATAGCAGCCACTACCGCCCACCTCGATCCACACTCCCAGAAAATCAAAGGGTGCATCCAATCAATCACAAAGTAATAGAATGGTATCAAAGGAGTGTGCCCGATTAGAGGAGCTAC
The DNA here is from genome assembly GCA_030765085.1 of Allium cepa. Lineage (NCBI taxonomy): Eukaryota > Viridiplantae > Streptophyta > Magnoliopsida > Asparagales > Amaryllidaceae > Allium > Allium cepa. Next base: position 154,272,941 of record CM060945.1, read on the forward strand.
CTCGTTGGCCCGTCGATTGCTCCTGTTTTAGCCACCTTATGCCAACTCACGGGAGTCGGGTTCACGTACATACCTCATATGGGATCCTTGCCACCATCCTACTTCATTTTGGAATCTCCACCGCGTACACAGTTGTAAAAGTGGTTTTTTAAGTTGGCAGAGAGTATGACAACTTTCGATCCCGATCTCTTTAACGACCAATCATTATTCTAACCCATGGTTATTTATTTCAATGGTTTCTCCTTTCAAATCAGGCATATTCATTTCAAAACCATTTAAATTCAATACCATTATACCTTTAAAATAATACCCATTTTCTAAAGTTGTAACACTTTCAAAACTATACACTTAGTTATAACACTTTAAAAATGTAATAAGTAGAAATCATAACACCTTGAAAATGTGAACCCTTATATAATAGCACTTCAAAAGTGTTACATTTTTAGAAATAGCAGCACTTTAAAACATAACCTAAAGTAGCATAGCATTTTAAAAGCATAACCTAAAATAGCATAGCATTTTGTAAATGCTACAAATTTTACCAAGACACGTTTAAAACATAATATCTTCAATTTAGTCATATTTTTTATAAAATCTATTTTATTATACAAAACATCTCCATTTCATAAATAAAATCTATTATTACTAGGTTAGATTTAAAATTCCATATGAAATCCAATTATATTAATAAGCTATATTTAAAATTTATATCATAGATTAAATCTTTAAATTTAGTTTTAAACCATTTACTTACTTATAAATTTCAACTTATTAGAAAACCAATATATATATATATATATATATATATATATATCATATTACATCATTTGAATCGAAATTTAAGTTAAACTTCATATACTAAAAATTGAAATAGTTAATAATTTTTAGAAAACTATTATTTTAAAAATTAACCATGGGTCTGTATAATATTTTCTAACCTAAGTCAAGTGGTACGGATATCTATCGTTTCAGTCCATAATATATAAAATCCTGGGTTTTATCATTTCAAACCCACAATCCCAAGTCAAATAAAAATAAAAACCGCTTGAGCCTATCATTTTAGCTCGTAATGATTTTCCCTTTTCTAAAGTCCGTTCAGGTATGTATCAGACTTGAATGGAAGTAAAGCCAAGATCCAATTCTTGTAAACAAACAAATACAACATATATAAGCAATTATCTTTACATAAAATATAGATCAAAACAAAGTAAAATGGTTAGACAGGACCATGTGGGCTCGGCTATTTTGCAAGTAGGCTTGACCAACTTGAAACATGGTTCGGCCATGACGTTTTAAAGCATGCTAGGCTCGGCTAGAATGGCATAGGGCACGACCATAGGTAGATGAAAAGATGGCAAGGTAAAACGGGAAATGAAAGGCAAAAAGACATGACACAATTGCCTTTTGGGTTCGGCCTAGGCTCAATGGTTCGACCCTATGTGCTAAGGATTGGGTTAAGTGGTGCAATGGGTCAAGGCACTTGAATTGTCATGGCTAAAAGAGGAGGTAATGGTCATGGCTAAACAAAAGGAGGTGGTGGCCAAGCATAGAGAAGAGGAGAGATGAAGGTATAGGATCGACTAGGGTTTAGGCAATAGGATTGGTAATTTTGGTCATGGCAAATCACAGCCATGGGATGGTGATGGTGGTGGCCGATCATCATGGTGGTGGTTTGGATGGAGGTGAGGTTGGCTATAGGAAGGGTGAGGTCGAACTTGATGAGGAGAAAAAAAGAAAAAGAAATAAAAGAAGATGAAGAAGATAGGAAAACTTACTGTGATCTTTCTGTTCGGGAAAGTGAAAATGAGAAAGAGAGCAGGAGAGGAAAGTTTTATACATGAATGGAAAATGGAAAGACAACACTTCAATTTGAAAAAGGCAAATTCGTGTCTTTTAGGAAATCCTAAGCCTAATAGCAAAGCCCACTTCCAAAACAAGCCAAAAATTCAAGCAAAATCAAGCCTAAACCAAAATTGAAAATAGAAAATAAAAATACTAAAAAATATTTGCGTTTAAAATGCTGAAATTTTGTAGATTTAAAAAGTACAAATCAGAATTTGACGAAAAGAAAAGCATAGAGAATGTTAGAATCAAGTCCAGTTTCAAAGAAAAAGAATAGAAATCTAAAATTCAAATTAATTTTTTTTAACTAAAAGTCAAACTTTAACCAAAATTGACCAAAATTTAAATTTCAAGTAAAATCTTTATTTTATTATATTTGGAAAAACAATTCTCAACAAATCCCAAAATTTCATTGTAAAATTCCAAATTTTCAAATTTTAAATGATTTAAAATCAAAGTTTCAAATAAATTATATTTAAAAATATTTACAAAAATTATGGGTTGTTACAATCTCCCCCACTCAAAACTTTTCGTCCTCGAAAAGGAACAAGACACGGAAAACAAAGAAAGATAAGATAGAATAACAAACAGTACCTAAAAAAACAATTTCTGATTCAAAGCATGCATGCTTTCCCCCATCTCCCAGGTACAATCCCGATCATCAGTACTCCACTACACTTTGACCAGGTTGACTGATTTCCTTCTTAGCTGCTTCGTACTTCTATCGATAATACAAAGTGGCTTCCTCTCGATAGTAAGGTTTGGCTCAATATCCAAACTATCAAGAGTAGAAGGCCGAACAAATAAAGGCAGATCATGAAGATACCGACGAAGATGAGAAACATGGAATACATTATGCACTCGCGACAGCTTCTCAGGCAAATTCAGGCGATTAGCAAAAGAACCAACCCACTCTAAAATTCGAATAGGACCAATGAACTTACTGGAAAGCTTCCCTCTCCTACCAAACTGAATCACATTCCTTAAGGGAGAGGCCTTAAGGAAAACCTGACCACCAACATAAAACTCCAAACTCCTCCTACGCCGATCATCATACTTCTTCTGCCTATCCTGAGCACTCCTCATCTTCCTCTTAATCCCCTCAACTCTCTCATAAGCTTCCAGAATTATATTAGGACCAAGGACCAAACGATTACCATATTCAATCCAGCAAGATGGAGATCTACAAGGTCTTCCATAAAGGGCGGCAAACGGAGACACTGCAATACTAGCCTGGATTTAAAGATGAAATGAGATAGATAAAGGATTAAGACAAGATTAAAATATAATATTGAGATTATACCTGATAACAATTTTTATAGGTGAATTCAACAAGATGGAGAAGATCTTCCCAAGATCCTCCATAATCAAGAACACAAGCTTGAAGAAGATCCTCTAAAATCTGATTCACTTTTTCCGTTCGACCGTCAGTCTATGGATGGTAAGCAGTGCTCAGATTCAGGTGTGTACCCAAAGGTTCCTGAAAAGCTCTCCAAAACTGACTGGTAAAGATGGGATTTATATCACAAACAATACTAATAGGAACTCCATGAAGGTGGACAATCTCCCTCATATAAATCTCAGCCAAACAAGAAGCAGAACAGGGAGACTTGATCGGAACGAAATGAGCTGACTTGGTCAATCTATCCACAATAACCCAAATACTCTCATGTCCCTTCAGAGGCCTCGGTAACCCATCAATAAAATCCATAGACCTGTTCCCATTTCCAATGGGAAACCTCAAGCGGCTGCAATAAACCAGGGGTCATCTGATGATCGGCCTTGACTTGCTGACAAGTCACACACCTAATAATAAAGATAGAGATATCACGCTTCATACCCTTCCACTAATAAAGCTTCTTCATATCCTAATACATATTCGTCACACCTGGATGAATAAAAAGTCTGGATCAATGATTTTCCCAAAGTAACTTTTGCCTCGATCCATCGACATTCGAGACACAAATCCGATTATTAATCCTCAAAATGGCTCTATCATCGATCTGAGCTCCACTACTAGCCTGGCTACTACCACCAACCCTGTTACGAACATTCTCCTTAATAAGCCCAAGAATCTCATCCTTATCTTGCTTAGCCTTGATACGATCCATAAGTGGGGAAGAAGAAACAACAAGCTGACACAACATCGCCTTCTTCCAACTCAAAGCATCGGCCACAACATTAGCTTTCTTAGGGGTATAGCTGATGTCGAGGTCATAAGAAGCAAGGAACTCAAGCCACCTAACCTACCGCTGATTCAAATCCTTATGGGTGAAGATACATCTCAAAGACCGATGATCCGTAAAGAGATCAAACATAGTTCCTAGAAGATGATGCCTCTAAAGCTTCAAAGCAAAATCCACGGCAAGCAATTCCAAATCATGGGCTGCATAATTTGCTTCATGGCTCTTCAACTTTCGACTGGCATAAGCAACGACCTTCTCATCTTGCATCAAAACAACTCCCAAACCTTCAGGACTAGCATCAGTGCATACCATTAATCCTCATTTCCATTTGAAACGGTAAGAACTGGTGCGGAAGTAAGCTTTCTTTTTAACTCATTTAATGCAGCTTCACACTTATCATTTCATATAAACTTAGCATTCTTACGAGTCAAAGCAGTGAGAGGTGCAGCAATCCAAGCAAAATTCTCAATGAATCTCCGATAATAACCGGCAAGGCCTAGAAAACTACGAATATCAGATGGAGTCCTAGGAGTTTCCCAATCTTGTAATAGAATAGGGAGAAATAAGGACCATAGAAAAGATAGAGTGATTTATTACAAAGAGAAAAGAGAAGAAGGACTTACATTGATCGCAGCGATCTTAACTATAGAAACTCCATTACTAGGAACAATATGTCTGACAAATCGGATTTCATCCTTCCAGAAGTGGCATTTCGAGAATTTAGCCTTCAATTGATGATTCCTAAGAGTCTCTAGAACAAAATTCAAATGTGACTCATGCTCTTCCCTTGACTTAGAGAAGACAAGAATGTTAACAAATTTTTTAAGAACATCATGAAAAACACGATTCATCAAATCAATAAAGAAAGCTGGGGCATTAGTCAAACCAAAAGGCATAATTAACCATTCATAGAAACCATTCTCAGTGTGAAAAGAAGTCTTGGAAATACTTTCCTCAGCAACTCTGAGCTGGTGGAAACCTGTGGCAAGGTCAAGATGAGAGAACACAGTAGCTCCATAGAGCCGATCAAACATATCATTGATACGAGGCATAGGATACCTGTTTCTCATAGTGAGCTTGTTCAGCTCCCTATAATCAACACACATCCTCAAAGAACCATCAGACTTAGTGACGAAAACCACCACTGCTCCCCATTCAGAATGGCTAGGTCTGATCAGACCTTTGGAGAATAAGTCCTCAATTTTCTTCCTTAACTCAACCTTCTCACGTGGTGCCACTATTCTGGGAGGAAGAACTACAGGTCGAGCTCCAGGAATAAGATCAATTCAGAAATCGATTTCCAACTTGGGACGTAAAGCAGTGACTTCACCAAATACATCGGGATATAGTTTGACCACATGAGTCGAGTTAAGATCATCAGGAGAAGAATCAAGAGAATAAATAAAACTGCCAGCAAAATCCTGAGGCAAACGGCATTGAATTACAAAAGAATCACCCTTATCACCAACAAGCAAAACAGTTCGAGTTTTACAAGAGATATCGGCTTCATGCCTCTTTATCCAATCACCTACAAGCAATATATCAAAAGCATCAAAACCCAGAACATAGAAATCACCAGAAAAACGATAACCAGCATAGAAGAGTTTCGCCCTTCTACAAATCCTACTAAGGTTCGTAGGAACACCAATAGGATTTTTAACACACAAACGTTTAGGAGCATACTCGGGGGAAAGGAGATGCTTTGGCTAATTTAACAAGATACTCAGGACCACCTATAAGATTAACTAAGTTTAAGTTAACTAGATTTTATAAATAATAATAATATAACTAATTTAACAAAGTTTTATAAAAAAACGGTGATGATGAATTAACTAAGTTTATAAAAATAACTAAATTTATAATAATAATAATATAATTAAGTTAATTGAGTTTTAATAATAATAATATTTTTTTTACTAAGTTAACTATTGCATAAAAAATGGTCGCAAACGCCCAAGAATAGTTTTTTGTAGAGAAGTAAGTGAAGAAAAGTAAAACTAAGCCGAGTTAATGAATAAGTAAGCAACATAAGCAGTAATCAAAGACACAAAAATTTATAGTGGTTCAACATTATATGTCTGCATCCACTTTGAAGATTATCCTTTATTAATCACTTTTGAATCTAATTACAATGGTAGAAAACAAGAAGTACTTGATTACAATGGAGTCTAGAGTAACAAGCAGCGCAAAGGATCCTTAGAATGACCTATCAACCTAGTATTTATAGATGAAAATAGCCAAATATCTCTTTGAAGTCTCAGCTAAAGGACCTTCAAAACCATATGGGCCCACTAGAGGGATCGCTAAGCCCAATTCCCAAAGAGGCGGGATCGGTACCATCCCCTCTTTGGTTGAATTTTAGGGAGTGATATATGGTGGCTTCCTCATGTAAAAAATGTTTAGCCTCCAAACTTCAAGTCATTTTGATGATCGGAGCTCGAGTTATTGCTTGATCCTTGATTCAACATGGCTTGTAAGGAACTTTTTGCAGATCCCTTCCAAGGGATATATATCGATCCCTCCAACCTTGTCGTTTTGATGTGCGATCCCTAGGATAGGTTCCCTAGGGTCCTTATGTCTTACTGTCCTTATATCTTGCTCTTCAAATTTCATAGGCATTGGACTTATAGATCTTGAGATGCCGATTGTTTTCCATAAGAATTCTATCATACTTTGAAACACGCCGATCCCTCTTGTTGGAGCCAATGTACATTGATCCCTCCTGTGTGTTGGTCCATATTTCATACATCGAACATTCTACATTGCCTCTTTATCAATCCCATTCAATCATGACTTCATATGATCATCTTTACTTGACTTTTGGGCCCCATAATTATCACTCTGGAGCCATTGGTCTTCATGGCAGTCGAATCTAACTCAAGCAATCGGTTCAATATAGCCGTAATAGAATGTCGGATAACACCTGCCCTTCAAAGTACGTTTTGTGGTGAACATGACGTGCTTTGAATCAAAGTAGGTTAGAGTCATCGGAAAGAAGTCCATCCACCTTCCTGAATAGTTGCTATCCCTTTGTTGAATTATTTTTCCAAGGTATTGAATTTCTCATTGATCGTCATAATGCTTGGTATCAATCCAGGCCAACACTCCATCGGCTGATACATGTAAGTCTAGCCCTGCAGGACTAACAAACTTTTGTTATCTAGTTCAACCTTGCACTCGAAGGCTTTAGGCTTGTTTTCAATTTCTATCGATTCCAAAAAGTGAAATTTTTAGGTCATACATGTGCATGTATCGATACACGTTCTTATCGTTGGCTCCCAAACGAGCTCGTAGTTCATAGGCCGTCGCCATCTTTCTTCGCATTTTGCAATGTTCGTGCTTTTTATAATTTTCATGCTTATATTCATTTACCATGGCCAATATCCTAACTCTTAATTCTACCCTTCTTTTTTGATATTTATTTATTAATTTTTTTTAATGATCGATATAGGCCTAGCCGACTCCTTTATGCCTTTTCTTCAAGCTCGCAAGGGTTAACGCGTTCTATGCCGAGCCCTAAACCTTCATCGCAAATAGAGGATTTGGACAAAAACCCCTTTCCACATATTCCATGTTGAACCGTCTACATTGCTAGCTGAACCTTCCTCCTCTCTCTTCGCTTCATGGCTCAGCATGTTTTAGTTCGAACCCTCCTCCTCGTTTGGCGTGCCGAATGCCCTATTCTTATATAAACTATTATTTTGTGTTTCTATCTTCACTTACCTTATCTTTTCAACCTCCCCCTTGCACTGGACCTTCATATTCCATCCTCAAATCCGAACCCTCCTATCTTTGGCTTGAAACTCTCTTACAATCCAACCTGTCCCACGTACTTGCTTTCTTCTACCTTCCACTTTGAATAGCACCAAATACTTTCCCGCGTTGTAACCCATATACTCACATAGATAAGTGTTTAGTTTGTACTTTTCGATTTTATGATGGGATAACATAGTCTATGTCTTTGGCGATCGTGACGACGTTGATGGAATTATGAAATGGTGCCCAAAGTGGCCTGGAGGAGGTGTGTTGCGAGGTGTGATAGGGTTTGATGGAATAAGCAAGGAGGAAGAAGAAGGGAGAGTAAAGGAGGGATCGATAGAGTGGATCTTTATGGGAGGATCGACGTTGAAGGTTTGGACATGTACAAATCCCTCGTTTGATGAATTTAGAAGAATGATCGGCATGAATGCTTGATGAGTGGATTTTTAAAATAGTAGAGTTGGAAGGATTTGTAGGATTAAGGTTCAACAAGCTTTTAAGCAAAGGGATCGGTGTGTTGGAATTGGAAAATTTGTAGAGGATGAAAGGATTGGTGCTCTTTGCTTGGAGAGATGGATCAGTCGTAAAGCTTTAGGGTAGGAATCGACATATAGGGACCAGCATACATTTTTTTTTTTGAATTTAACTTGAAACCTAATCCAAACTTACTTGTTTGAGCAAGCACTACCAATCCACCTTAACGAACTTGAACATATGATGACGATGAACAACATAACTAGCACATTTACTATGAACTTGAGATTGAACAATCAAAGCCTTGGAACTTTCAACATGAACTAAAATTTAGCATAAGCACATGAATGATAGATTTCACACTTTGATATGCCGATAGTCAGATCCCAATGCTTTCACAACTAGTCAATTTCTTCGCATGTTAAGATGGTCAACGACGACGGTTGCTCTAGGCAGAACCCAAAATCTCAACATTTCACTTCTTTTTCTTATTTAAAGCTGTTTATTTCTATTATACACTACACTACACCGCACTAGCTCACACTTAACATGAGGTAACAAGTAATTTTTCTAATCTCAATTGTCTACTGAGTATAGTTAACATGGATTTCATACGCTCAAAGCATTTATCTGCAATGTCTTCTTGACCAGCTTCCTAGCATAGCAATCCTGAAGCGAAGTCGAGCTCCGCAACTACATCTAGTAGGCTTTCTCCTTGTCATCATACTAAACAAATGGAAATTTCTAGCTCGTCAGTCAACCTTTTTCTGTTGTCTCCATATTCTCGTAGAGAATTGCACGAGACGCAGTAGAAGGCGCCATTCTCTTATATAACTTGATAGATTCTCAAAGCTCCCGAATTGGTGAGGCTGCCTTTCGCAGGTTATGATCCATACATGGAATTTCCTTCGAAGACGTCTCGGTTCCTTTAATAAATGATATGGCTCACTTGCCCCTGGATGGGTATATAACATGCAAAAAATTCATGTGGTGTGCTGGATGTGTGCCACCTTTCAATTATTTTATTCGGGACATATTAAGATATTTTCGAATAGCTCCCACTCAACTTCACCCAAACAGTTTCACCTTCCTCCATGGAACTTTTCTACTATTCATGAGTTTTCTGTTTCGCCCATCAGCTCCTTAGGACATAAGGTTCATTTATAACTTTAAACGACGTTTAGGAAGTCCTTTCTATATTTTCTTGAGCCTTCACCCAACTGCCAATTCTTAATGGGTGCTTGGAATAAATTTTCTCTATTCAAACACGAGTGGTTCTACGTTCGGGTTGCTGGAAGAGAGTCATGGCATTGGGGTCCCTAGAAGTGCTGCATTACTTAGAAATATTGTAAAGCAAGTAGGGGATGTCAACTAACCTATCGTGCTCCCAGTTGAAGGGACTCAGGATATGTTGAAGAAGGCAAAATTGGGGGTACCCAAACTAACGAGACTAGATGCTAACACAGGCCCAGGCAACGTGCCTATGGTCGAACCATCATAAGGCCCATAATTCCAACACCAACTAAGAGAAGGAAGAAACTAGAATATAAACTTCATAGAAGAAAAACTGCTAATGATCTAGAATTTGTTGTCACTTCTATTGACAAAGAGTCATCTTACCAACACTTAGAAAGTTCAATGAAATAATTTTCAAATCTCCGGATCCCCGATGAAATGATGACTCATGACTTCCCAAAGATCAACATCATGGGGCTCAATTCTCCTTCCAGGCGTGGTGATGGCATTCTTCCTATTGACAAAGGAGAGAAAATGCCTATAAGCAAGGCTACAACTAATGGTTTGTCAGGTGGGCACTGGGACGCTTACAATCACGTGCACTTCACTATGTGCTCTTCATTTATCTTTTGTATGATGGTTACCTATACATATTCGTTTGGAATTTGCAGGTGAAATGACTCAATCTTGAGATTTTGATCACCTAAGGGGCTCTTCGATGCATTATGGATCTAGCCGCGTCCCAAAATCAGGCAAGCACAGGGAAAGAGAGGACGACCGAGGAAAAGTTATCGTTTAAGGGAATCTTCTTCTTCCAAACATAAGTCACGGCCTTAGTCATTCCCCTAGAAAGATAAGGCCAATCTTTTTTTATAGTGGAGATCAAACTTCCTTTCAGGGACCTCAAATTATCATATTACACGAGTAGTACTTTGGTCCTTCTAGTTCCAGGAAATCTCACAACCGCAGATCAAGCAAGCATCCAATTTCCACTTCGGATCCATCTTTGCTGAATGCTGCTCCTGATACTTCCACAGCATAAAGGTTCAAGAAAGAGAACTCCCTCCAAGTTTCGAACGCTCTCCTACCAATGGCGGTAAATGATCAAGGAAGAGAATAAGTGGAAGTTCAGATAGCACCACTTTCAAGAAATCCAAAAAGAAGAGAAGAAAAAAGAAATAGCTGTCGCTTCAGCTCGGTGTGCACATAGTTTATACAACTTTGTTAGTCGTGGTTGTACGGGTATGACCCGTGGTTTTTTGAGTAAACTTGTACCATAATTTTGAATCTTATCATGTGAATAAATTTTTTTGTCTTTTGTTGAGCTCTTGTGTAAACTAAGTAGTTGAACTATTACTATCCATTCAATGTACTTGTAATTCGTTGTTCGTTAATTCTGGTAACAATCCACTAACTCTATCCCAAGGCCTCCATGTGGTCGTGGCCTTGAGTCGCATCAAACACTAGGCTTGATCCTTAGTGTTACGCCATCGAATCCATCGGTATAAGTAATTATACTCCTACCCCTAGCTTCGGTTAGGGAGTTTGATAGTGGATGGTTGAACTCCATCCTTACCGAGTTTATACACCTCCTGTTAGTTTCAGGCAGGATTTTATGGAATAGAGAGTGGTCGAACCACACTCACCTATTTATCTATATTCATATCCACTCTTTGGAGATAAGAGTTGGTTAAAGGGTGGTCAATTCATACCCAATTTATGTTTATGCTCTAATTCGCACTCTGGGGACTTGGAGTTAATTTGCGGGTGGTCGATTCATACCCGATTTATGTTTATATTCTAGTCCACATTCTGGGGACTTAGAGTTAGTTCATAAGTGGTTGATTCACACCCCATTTATGTTTATACTCTAGTCTACATTCTAGGGACTTAGAGTTATTTCAGCGAGCAGTCGAATCGTACTTTCCTTAATTGATTGATTTACCCCTAAGGTTCGGGGGTTTGATTTAGTGAGCGATCGGTCGTGTCACGACCGCTCTTGTTTTATTTCAAGCTTATCTTTCGTTAGGATTTATTTGATCATTAGATGGTCGAGTCACATCCATTCGTCATTATGTATCCCATCCATTAGGTTATGGATCAGAGTTATCAAATTAACAGTTGGACCAAGCTCATCTTGTTTAGTTCCATTGGGAACTACGACAAATGATTAGCTCCAAAACTCTAGGAACCTGTTCAGACATATCGACATCTATCAATTTCATAATGTAATTAATACATAATTCTACAACAAACATAAATATAAAGGAACTTCAACTTTATTTGCTAAATGGAAAGGAATGACATAATTTATCTTATTACATATCTAGAAAACCAAAAACGCTAAAGCAAATTCTGGAAGCAAATACAACTAAATGGAAAAGAAGTAAACTAAGTGAAACATCATCGTAAGTGCTTGCTATTTCCATGCCCTTTGGAGTGGGATGCCATCAACAGTTGCTAGCTTGAAAGTTCCCTCTCCAAGCCTCTGCTCAATGACATAAGGTCCTTCCCAGGTTGGATTCATGTGTGACGGGGCAAGAAAAACCCATTTCAAGAGAATATTGACGATTTCAAAGGTTTTAGGTCGGACTTTAATGTTGTAGTATCGGCGACTCGGTGTTGGCACCCAACTGCCCTCAAATTATCTTCGTCGTGCTTCTTATCTACAAAGTCTAGAGGTTCCAAAAGAAGATCTTTATTCATTTTGGGATCATAATAGGTAACTCAATGAGAAGGAACTTCAAGCTCAATAGGAATAACGGCTTTGGAACCATAAGCAAGGGCGAATAAAATATGGCCAGTTGTGAACTTAAGGGTAGTCCTGTAAGCCCATAGTACCATTGGGAATTCATCCATTCTATGGCCTCTAGCCTTTTCCAAACGCTTCTTCAAAATGAACTTTATAATTTTGTTTATAGCTCCAACTTGCCTATTTGCTTGAGATGAGCAACTATTACAAATCTCTTTTCAATATGATATCACTGACAAAATTCTTTGAATTCAAAACACTTGAATTGAGTCCCATTATCCATCACAATAGTTCATGGGAGAACAAAACGACAATTGACGTTTCAGACAATGAAGTTAGTTGCTTTCTTGGTTGTAATCGTGGCTAAAGGTTCTGCATCGGCTTATTTGGTGAAGTAATCAACTACGATATTAGCGTACTTTGCACCACCTTTGGAGATTGGTAAGGAACCGATAATATCTATTCCCCATATGGAAAATGGCCATAAATTGACCATTTCATGATTTCCATCAGCATAGCTCTTGGAACTTTTGCATATATCTGGCACTTCTCGCATTTCCTTACATAGTCAGCAACATCTTGATTGATAGTTGGCCAATAGAACCCATAACAGAGTATTTTCTTTGCTAGAGTTTGCCTCCTATTGTGATCGCCATATTCCTCTCCATGAATTTCGCTTAGGACCAGTTTTATCTCATCACGAGCGGTACACCGGCATAGTGGAATAGAAAAAACCTTTTCGTACATAACTCCTTCCTATATGATATATTGTGAAGCTTAATGAAGGACTTATCGCTTTTCATTCCTTTGTTTAGGTAGAACTCCCAATAGCAAATAGTTTTTAATTGGAGTCATCCATGATTCCTTCTCCGGCTCCCTCTCTAGTACTCGATTGATCTTTATGAGGTTTATACTCAGGGCATTTAATATTTGACCTGAACCAAGCCCGTCTGTTGTGTGTTTGCGGTGCTAGCAAACTTTGCCAATGAATCTGCCTCTCTGTTTTAATCCGATGGAATATGCGTAATGACATAGTACTCAAATTCAGTCGATAGTTCTTGGACTTGGGTAAGATATAAAGCGAGCCGTAGTCCCTTAGCTTGGAAATCTCTCCTAACTTGGTATATTACCAATTATGAATCGCAAAAGATTTCAAGAGACTTTATTCCCTGTTCTCTGGCGAGTTTAAGTCTACCAATAAGAGCCTCATACTCGGCTTTATTGTTTTTCATCGAAAATCAAGCTTTAAAGCATGGTAGATCGACCGATCTTTAGGAGTTACGAACATAATTCTAGCTTAGAACAATGATCATTGGATGCTCGATTAGTATACAATTTCCACCATATGGTAGGGATTTCACTGCTTTCTGGGGAATCATCCTGCATAGTAAATTCTGCTTTAAAATCTTCCAGTGCCTGACCGTGGATAGTCCTCCAAGGGTGATAAGTGATATCAAATTGACTAAGCTCGATATTCCACTTGAGTAACCTTCTAGACATCTCAAATTCCTACAGAACCTATCGTTACAGTTGGTCGGTGTAAACATTAATCGATTGTGCCTGGAAGTATGGGTGGAGCTTTAGTGATGTAATCAGCAAGTAATATGCTAGTTTCTTTATTTTCGGATAGTTCCATTCAGTTCCCTAAATCGCTTGATTGCACAATAAACCGGCCTCTGGATTCGATTCTCCTCACGAAGCAATGTGAGACTTACAGAACGCATTGACACAGCCAAATAAATGTATAAATCTTCACAATCCACTAGCTTCGACAAGAAACGAGGCTGCTCTAAGTGGTCCACGAAAGCTCAAAATGCGTCTTTATATTCTTGTGTCCATTCGAAGTTCCTTTTTCCTTTCCTCATCAAGTCAATGAAAGGAATGGTTTTATCGGTAGCTCTGGAAATGAATCGGGTTAAGGTAGCAACCTTCCCATTTAGACTATGTACTTGTTTGATAGATTTTGGCGTATGAATATCGCGGATAGCTTGAATCATCTTGGGATTAGCTTTGATTCCGCAGGCGTTAAAGGTAAAACCCAAGAACTTCCCTAATGCTATGCCAAAAGAACACTTCAAAGGATTAATTTTCATCTTTTAATGTCGAAGGATGCCGAATGTTTCTACCAGGTCTCTAATGTGGTCGCTTGATCGTCATGACTTCATTGCATATCATCCACATATACTTCCATCGTTTTTCCAATCTGATCTATTGACTAAGCAGTGTTAAGTCACTCCTGCATTCTCTTATCCAAACGGCATCACCACATAGCAATATAATCCAACATCGATAATGAAACTAGTGTGTTCTTGATCGTGAATGTGCGTCAGGATTTGGTTATATCCTGAGTATGCATCCATGAAAGATAGAAACTTGTGTCTCATGGTTTAGTCCACCATCTGGTCGACCCTTGGAAGGGGAAAACTATCTTTTGGACACGCCTTGTTCAAGTCTCTGTAATCAATGCACATTCTCCATTTCCAGTTTACCCTTTTCATAAGCACAAGATTAGATATCCACTTAGGTTAGAGGGCATCATGAATAAACTTTTTGTCTTTGAGTCCATCCACCTCTACTTTGAGAGCGGTAGGTCTCTACGGATCCATGTCGCGCCTTTTTTGTTTCACCGACATGCCTCGGATTGATATTTAATGCATGGCTCGCAATGGCAAGCGAGATTCCACACATGTCAGAGTGATTCCAAGCGAACACGTCTATATTTGCTCGGCGAAATCCAGCAAGTTCTTTCATCATAGGGTGGCTGAGTTGTGGTCCGATTTTTAGGACCCGTGACAGGTTGTCATGGATAATTGTGATGTTAATCGTTAGCTCAACTAGTGCAGCCTAGGTCTCATTGGGCTCCTCATCATCTCTCGGATCTATATCTCTATAGAATAGACGGTGGTTCCCGAGCTAAGGCTCAGGCGCTAGTTACCAATCTTCGATAGCTTGTATGGGACAGTCATGTCAACACCCTTACCATTCTCTTTGCGTTGAGCATCCCTCAACTCAGCTACATAACACGCATGTCCAGTCGTCTGATCACCGTGAACAACATCAACACCACTATCTATCAAAAAATTTAAATTCAAACACCATGGGGCAAGGGCTGTCCGAAATTAGGCTGGGGCCAGTCGGCCCAAAAAACATTGTAAGTAGAGTCAACATCCAAAATAACAAACAGCATGATTCGCACTCTCCTATTGTCACCTTCTCCCAACTCTACAGGTAACTTAACATAACCAACGGCTTCAATTGCGCCATCGTTAAAACAGTGTATGCAGGCTTAAAAGGCTTCATGTCCTTGGCTTCTATCCTCATATGATCATAGGCTTCTTTGAAATTTATTTTTACTGAGCTTCCCTAAACAATCAATATTCTTCAGACTAAAGAATGGCCAATGATGGCCGAAATGAACATTGGGTCGATCGTCGGACCCTCCGCCTTGTCTACATCTCTGTTTCTAAACACGATATCATCTGCCATTGTACGCTGCTGTTTTGTTGGTGCTCCATCTCATGCCAACTCTTATCTGTCGAGTGTGATCCTTTGACTATTGTATTTATTACCAATCTTCCACTAACTCTTATCTATTGGGTGCGATCCACGACTATTGTATTTATTACCAATCTTCCACTAGTTCTTCCGATCTCCTCAGCCGTGCATGTCTCTTATCCTCAGTTGGGGTCATATGCCCTCTGTCCCTCGTCTTATGGGGTTTTTACAAATTACCACAACTTCCTTTCTTGGATCATCTTTTCGATAATATCCTAGAGATGTTTGCATTCATTCGTGCCATGTCCATAGCATTCTTGGAACCGATAATATTTTTCGGTTTGTTCTGCTTCTTTGTTGATTCATTTAGAGGTGGCTTCCTTTATTGCATGGTATTGAAGGTAGACAAATTGATATTTTCCAAGGACATATTCAATGGTGTGTAAGTATTGTACATCAAAATCCTAGGCTTCCCTCTTTCAAAATCCGTCTTTCATTCTCGGCCCATATCTCTGCTCTTCTTTTGCCAATTCGGCTTATTTTGGAAATTCACTTGATCTTTTCCAGAGCTATCATTATACTGCTTTACTGCAGTATTACTCTGTACTTCCTCTCTACTCTATCCCGCAACATTCTTCTTCCTGGAGGACTTGGCTTCCTCCTTTCTCAAATACTAAGCCGCCTTTGCATAAAAGCATTCCAACATTGTACGTGGCTTGCTAGCTAATCAATCATTGAAACAAGATTCTGGATCTATCCCTCTCATCACGGCCATCATTATTGCATGGTCATTTGGATTACTAATTTCTGTAAAAGCTGTATGAAATCTGTCCAAATAATCTTTCAACGATTCTCCTAGAGCCTGGATCACACTGGACAGGGACATTACATCCTTCGGGGGAGTTGCGTACATTTGGAAATGCTCTACAAACCATGTTTCCAAATCATCGAATCTAGAAATTGATCATGGGTGTAACCTTGTGAATCACATCATTGTTATTCTTAAGACGGTTATGGGAAAGCATTTACACTTGGTTGCATCATCCGTTCACACTAAATCCATCAGCCATTTATATCTCATGATGTGCTACTTGGGGTTGGTTTTTCCATCATAGGCGGGCATCGATGGCATGTTGAACCTCCTTGGATAATCTACATGTAGAACATTATCAACGAATGGGATATGGCTTCTCAAGGTTCCTCAATCATCGTTGGTCAAGACTTGGCTCTCTCACTAACTATATGACAATATCTGATAAATTCGACGTTCAGATAGTTGAAGTGGTGGTCGTGCTCCACCTCACGTGAATGGTCCAGTCGATGTCCACAGCCCATTCCACACCTTCTCGGATCACCATCTTCCTGATGTATATCTTGTAAATTCACTTCATCATCATTCCAGGGAAGCGTATGGTCAACATTTAATTGAACTCCATCATCCAAACTAACTGAAGTAGCTCCAGCTTGTGTCCCATGATGCATGGTGTTATCCCAAATTTTGGCAAAGCTGAGATACCCAAAATTAATTGAAAATCAGTTATAATTAGTCATGAATATCAACTGTGCATTGCAGGATAACCATGGATATCGATGGATTTTGTCCGGGCCCAGATCAGGCTACAATTGATAGAACGCGACAAGCAAAGTCATGGGAACCAGCATTCCAAATTTTAGGTTAATCGGACTTCGTATGAATGAGATATGATCGATACAAGTTAGAAAGAGCATGTTGTTCGTATCCATGAAGAGGTCGAGGTGAAGGTCCCTTCGAATCCATCAGGTTCGAATCGATCGTCTTTGAATCGATCTATTTCGAAACGATCAGATAGGCATCACCTCAACTCTGTTCAAACTGGTCAAGAATCTCTGCACCTAGTCCGAATCCATCGAAGTTCGTATCAATCAGTGTGGAACTATTCACATCCATCGTGCTTCGAATCGATCATACTTGGCAATTGGTTCGTATCCATCCGGAGTCATGTTATTCATATCGATCTCGGGGGACCCCGCTTCGTATCGATTCATCAGTGGCGCAACTCGTATCGATGGTGAAGGCTTTGTTCGCTTCCAATAAATAATTAATGTGAATGGAGCCGTTACTATCGATGCAAGCGGTACGAAAGGGTCAACACGAACTCAACTCCGATAATGGATGCGAATAATACTCTTTCAACTCGGCATAACAGGTGGAGCGATCCGAGAATCTCGCTCCATGTCGCTCCACATCACCATGCGCACCTGCTTCGGATGGATTCGAAGACAATGGATACGATACCATGGATTCGAACAGGGCAGTGCACACGAAACTTTAACCTCCTATCGATCATATCTCACAAATTCCTGGTCCAAATGCTATGAAATTTTCACAGAAGCTTCTATACAAGGTAAAGATTGTTCCTGCCAAGTTTCAGCTCGATTGGGTCATTTTTTGATGGATACGAAATCACTTCGTATCGATCTCAGATCGAGTCAAAACTTGGTGGGGTCGGTCGCGTGGGCCTACTCACGTTCCAAAAAGAGTCTCCCAAAGTTTGACCGAGATCTGAGCCTCCTACGCCTATAAATAGCACCCAGAAGTCTACAAAAAAGGGATCTTTTTGGACATTGGACGTCCAGACTCTGTCGGATTCATTTCCACACTTCAATACAACTATTGTACTCGAAATTCTTCATTACAATTGCTGTAATCATCTATAACCAGCAATGATCATTAATAAAAGGATAAAACTTTGAAGCGGACGTAGGCCGGAGATAGCCAAACCACTATAATTCTTGTGTCTCTGTCATTACTTTTGGATTATTACTTGTAATTTCTGTGATTTGTGACTTGTGCTTGGGATATTGCTGATTTATATTCATACTTTGGTGCTTTTACGGTATTTGGGATTTGTGACTATTTTTGGCGCAAATACTTTGGTGCTTTCATTGAGAGAACCAGCACCCGCTACATCAGATCAAGGTTAGAATTTGAAAAGCTTGAAGATTTTAGACTTAGATAAAATGACTAGGCAAAACAGTAGAAGGCAGAGGGCTGAAAGGAGCCAACAAGGAGGAAGCCAAGAAGCATCCTCTGGAGCTGGAGAAGGGCAGGCTTCAATGTACATCACTAGAGATGAGATGGAGGCTATGGCTAATTCGATACGCGAAAGCATGATGAAGACTCACCAAGAGATGATGCAGAATTTCCTTGAACAAATAAGAGCAGCGAACGTACAAAACCTTGGGCCAACTAAAGCAGCTGCAAGTACAGGACAACGAGTCAGGATTGGGGAGGCCAATGAAGGTCAGGTTCAAGACCGTAGTGCAGGACCTGAAGGCAATCAACAAGGACTTGGGGGCATACCCTTAGGATCAGATACTGGAAAACATATAGATGAAGCTCATCAAGCTGGAGTCCATGCTACTATTACTGAGCCACATGAAGAGTATGTGGTGGAGTTCCCTTCAAGACTTAGAGGGAAGGATAGAAACATGACAATGGTGCAACCCTCGGATGGAGATGAAAGAATGATTGGTCTAGTGCGACGAATCATGAGAGGAGGATTGACGAGTGGAAGATTACAAGAAGTCAGCCGGAGCCCGTTCACTCCGAATATCAGGAATGCAAGGAATCCTCCAAAGTTCAAATTGCCTACGCTAGATCCTTATGACGGAAGGTCAGACCCAACGATGCATATTACCAGATACATCAAAAACATGGAGGTGCTGGGGGCATCCGAGGAAGTGATGGCTCAATGATTCCCTCTATACTTGTCAGATTTAGCTGCACTTTGGTTTAGGCAGCGAGAGAATGGATCAATCATAACATGGGGAGAGCTTGTAGAATGCTTCATGAGATTGTTTAGGGTCTACGTGACGCGACCCAAGAGCGTGATGACTTTAGCCTCAATGAAGCAAAAGACCGGAGAGTCCATAAAAGATTTCTTATTGCGATTCAATGCAACGGTGGCTTCTGTAGATCGCCCGGATCCATCGATGATTTTGATGGTGGCGGTAGTAGGAGTCGGGGAAGGCACCGAATTCAATGATTCTTTAGCGAGAGATCCCCCACAAGATCTTGGAGAATTTTATCATGAAGCTGAAAGATTTATTCGGATGGAAGAGCCATGGGCCGAGAGGAGAGAAATAAATGCTGTACAGGGCGAAGGAACCGCCAGGGAACAGTCTAGAGTGGACAAAGGAAAGAGAAAGCTGGACGATGGACGTGATGGTCCTTATAAACTGAAGAAATTCCGAGAGCCTAGATTCAGACAGTACACGGATCCGACGGCAAGTCTAGAAAGGATTTAAACAGAAACTCGGGGGCAACTCCCCTATCGAAAACCACCCAGGAGAGATCCCACTGAGTGGGAGCGCAGAACTGGAAAATATTGCCTATTCCATGAGCTGGATAGGCCTGCTATAGATGAATGCCGTCACCTAAAGGATGAGGTGGAAGAACAGGCCAGGAGTGGTAGATTGCCACAATATGTCAGAGAATGGACAACAATGATAAGGCCTAAACAACTACCGCCTCCACCTAACAGGAACGATCCTGGATCGGGATCACGACTCGTCATCCACTGATTAAAGATAGCAGGGGGCAAGTCCAGGATTTGGACTTCGGTCAAATAATTTCACTAGATTTTTTTTCAGAATAAAACGGCTACTCCAATTACTCATGTACGGGAACCAGAGAGATCCCTAGGCATTCTCTAAGATGGAGATAGACCAATATGCCCGGAGAGGCAATGTTTAGCTTTTTCCTGATGTTTGAGATTGAACATCTAGGACCTTAATTTAATAAATAAATTAGAATTTCTTGAAATATACCTTTGACCGCAGAGTTAAAGGATGAATATTGAATACCAATATAAAAATGATCGCTTTATGACCCTACCCGGAGAGGCGGGGTCCGGAGTGCAAGAAGTGAGTTGCTTCGCCGAATAGCGACAGGAGCTACTCATTTAACGTTGTTTCCCATTCACCGGAGAGTGATTAGATCGGGATTCGATAAGAGCCCGGAGAGGCTGCAATCGGCCCACGATGTAGGCCATGACATCGCTTAATGTTCAGATACACTGAACCGGAGTGCAAGAAGTGAGTTGCTTCGCCAGAGAGCGATAGAATTTACTCACTTAACGCTGCCTCCCCTTCATCGGAGAGTGACAGGATGGGATCCAGCAAGAGCCCGAAGAAGCTATGATCGGTTTAGAACAACCAAGACATCGCTATATGCCCTATCTGGGGCCGGAGTTCAAGGGATATAAGGCAACGCCGGAGTGCAATGGGATCTTTTTATTCAATCGTCAAGTCTAGAATGGGCTTGGCAAGGGTCCGAAGTGACCAACGATAGTCCGGAGAGACTAAAAAACTTCATTCTTAACTTCCATTGAAAGAAATTGATAACGATTTGGCTTCGACCAGCCATGGACTTGATTGAAAATGCTATAAGATTTGAATAAAATGTGAACTTGCTATATTCGAACTGAGACTGATCAAAACACACCTTTTACCAAAAGGCGTGTTTTGGGGGGAAAAATGTTATCCCAACTTTTGGCAAAGCTGAGATACCCAAAATTGATTAAAAATCAGTTATAATTAGTCATGAATATCAACTATGCATTGCATGATAACCATGGATATCGATGGATTTTGTCCGGGCCCAGATCAGGCTACAATTGATAGAACGCGGCAAGCAAAGTCATGGGAACCAGCGTTCTAAATTTCAGGTTAATCGGAGTTCGTATGAATGAGATATGATCGATACAAGTTAGAAAGAGCACGCTATTCGTATCCATGAAGTGGTCGAGGTGAAGGTCCCTTCGAATCCATCAGGTTCGAATCCATCAGGAGTTAGTCACTTCGAATCGATCATCTTCGAATCGATCGTCTTCGAATCGATCTATTTCGAAACGATCAGATAGGCATCACCTCAACTCTGTTCGAACCGATCAAGAATCTCCGCACCTAGTCTGAATCCATCGATGTTCGTATCAATCAGTGTGGAACTATTCGTATCCATTGTGCATCGAATCGATCATACTTGGCAATTGGTTCGTATCCATCCGGAGTCATGTTATTTGTATTGATCTCGGGGGACCCCGCTTCGTATCGATCCATCAGTGGCGCAACTCGTATCGATGGTGAAGGCTTTGTTCGCATCCAATATATAATCAATGCGAATGGCGCCGTTACAATCGATGCAAGCGGTACGAAAGAGTCAACACGAACTCAACTCCAACGATGGATGCGAATAGTACTCTTTCAACTTGGCATAAAAGGTGGAGCGATCCGAGAATCTCGCTCCACGTCACTCCACATCACCATGTGCACCTGCTTCGGATGGATTCGAAGACATTGGATACGATACCATGGATTCGAACAGGGTAGTGCACACGAAACTTTAACTTCCTATCGATCATATCTCACGAATCCCTGGTCCAAATGCTATGAAATTTTCACAAAAGCTTCTATACAAAGTATAGATTGTTCCTGCCAAGTTTCAGCTCGATTGGGTCATTTTTTGATGGATACGAAATCACTTCGTATCGATCTCAGATCGAGTCGAAACTTGGTGGGGTTTGTAGCGTAGGCCCACTCACGTGCCAGAAAGAGTCTCCCGAAGTTTGAGCGAGATCTGAGCCTCCTACGCCTATAAATAGCACCCAGAAGTCTACAGAAAAGGGATCTTTTTGGCCATTGGACGTCCAGACTCTGCCGGATTCATTTCTACACTTCAATACAACTATTGTACTCGAAATTCTTCATTACAACTGCTGTAATCATCTGTAACCAGCAAGGATCATTATTAAAACGATAAAACATTGAAGTGGACGTAGGCCGGAGATAGCCGAACCACTATAATTCTTGTGTCTCTGTCATTACTTTTGGATTATTACTTGTAATTTGCTGTGATCTGTGACTTGTGCTTGGGATATCGCTGATTTATGTTCATACTTTGGTGCTTTCACGGTATTTGGGGTTTGTGACCATTTTTGGCGCAAACACATGGGTAGGTTCCCTCTTCTAGGGGAGGGATCAGTATAGATCCCTAAAAGGGATGAGCACATGTTGATCCTTCCAGATCACGATGTTTTGCCAGTTGAAGCCTTGAAATTTTTGCATAATATTTGTCTATCCTACGATGCCTATGCTTAGGATACTCGTTTGATCAGCTAGTACTCTTCAATGTCGAATAAGGAGTGGGGTCCCTCCTAGTTTTCCCCTGCTTCCGTTGATTGAGTTGGTTCATTAAGTTGATATTGGTCTAAATCTGTTGATTTAACTATCGACGGCTCTCCATTAGCTCTCTTATTAGATTCTGAAATTCAGCTCTCGTAATAGAATCAGTGGGATTCTGAACTTTAACTGCTTCATCTTTCATATCCATTAGTTGACTGCTTAGGCCTTCTTGCTGGATGTTAGCGTTCTCATTTCCATCCGCAATTTGAGAAGTAAATCTAGTATTCCTCACCATTATCGTTAGCTTCAGTTAGATTTTTGCAAATTTGAGCAGAATGAGCAAAAATTTTAAAGATAACTACGGATCTCCTTCGAGGAATTTATGTAATCCAGTAGCAACAAAAGGATCCTAATAGGCTGAGAATCAAGGTTCTCAGTGAAAGCACCAAAATGTTTGTAGAAAAAATGATCACAAATATCCAAGCATAGTTTTTGGAGAGAAGAAATTGAAGAAAAGTAAAATTAAACCAGGTTAATGAATGAGTAAGCAACAGAGAATAAGCAGTAATCAAAGACACATAAATTTATAATGGTTCGGCGTTGTATGCCCATGTCCACTTTGAAGATTATCCTTTATTAGTCTCTTTTGAATATGGTTACAATGGTAGAAAATAGCCAGCACTTGATTACGATAGGGTCTAGAGTAACAAGTAGCGTAAAAGATCCTTCGAATGAACCATCAACCTAGTATTTATAGATGAATGTGGCCAAATATCTCTTTGAAATCTTGGAAGAAGGTCCTTCAAAACCATATGGGCCAGGGATCGCTAGGCCCAATTCCCAACGAGGAGGATCAGTACCGATCCCTTCTTTAGTTGAATTGTAATTCCCTTTAATTTTAGTTAACATCATTCTGGATTTTTAATTGGATAAATTAAATAGAATAATGTGAATAGTAAGAAGATGTGACTAATAAATCCAATGGCCATGTCTAAAAGAATGAATAAAAATAAAATGACCTAACTAAATTTAGATGGAGGAATATTCCTAAGGGGTAAACTTGGAATTAGGGCTACATTTCTTTGAAGATATCTCTTCCTCCACCTGAATAAATTTTCATTTTCTCATTCTTAACTCCTCATCACTTTGGCCGACCATTAAAAAGCTCTAGGAAGAGTTTAAATGGAAGAATAAGCTAAGGAATTAAAGCTAGGAAAGTATCTCATTCTCCAATCAACTAATCAAGGTGAATAATCATGTTTATCATCTTGTTTTTTATGTTTGGATCGGTTATGGGTTATACCACATTCATGTTTGTGATTTTGTTTAGGATATAACAATTTAAACCCTTTTTTGGATAAGAAGTAGGTGTTTTAAATGTTAGTGGGTTAATTATCACGTTTTTGTTCGATTTTGGTTAAATTCCAAAAAATTTTGATCTTCATATGCTTTGAAAATTTAGCATGTTGAAGTGTATGGTTTATTTGATTTTTGATGATTTCTATGAATTTTTCCATAGAGTTTTACTAAGGTAATAAAAAAATTTAAGCCCAAGGGCTAAACTAAAAAAACGGCTTCAGTGTTATTTAAAACCGGAGGGAAATTACTTTTGATAAATGTTTGGGGAATAAGAACGGTGTTTTAATAAAAAGGTTGAATTTTGTATATTTTAACTATTTGGAAGTAAAGGAGAAGGTTCCTCAGCCAATCAAAACTAGATAAACAAGACAAAAACATCACTTTAGTGGGCCCATTTCTACATTCGACTCCAACAAGCCCGCTTTTACCCTTTTGATGAAGTCGAAAGGTACCTTTCGTCTAAAATGGACGGTAAACTGTTACCTTCCATCCAAAGTCGAAAGGTAGGCATGGGGTCGAAGGGAAGAATATGGCGAAGGGATAGGGAGGGTACTTCTTTTGCTTTCGAATAAGTTGTAGGGGGATCCTTCGACTCTATCATTTTATAAAAGACTAAAATTTTATATTCAAGAAGGGTTTTTGAAGGGCCTATCTTCAATGATTTTGAAAGGTTTTAATTTAGAGAGATTTTGATTTGAAAGGTTTAATTTCGAAAGGTTTGATTTTAAAAGCTTTGGTTTCAAAAGGTTTTAAAGGGATTGTCTTCAATAATTATGAAAGATTTTGAGTTTCAATGATTTCAAAAGATTTTAATTTCGAAATGTTTGATTTTGAAAGGTTTATTTCGAAGGGTTTTTGAAGGGGTTGTCTTCAATGATTTCGAAATGTTTTAATTTTGAAAGGTTTATTTCGAAAAGTTTAATTTCGAAAGGTTTATTTCGAAGGGTTTTGAAGGGGCTATCTTGTTTCGAAAGGTTTAAATTTTGAAAGGTTTTGATTTTGAAAGTTTTATTTCGAAAGGTTTAATTTCGAAAGGTTTAATTTCGAAAGGTTTTGAAGGGTTATCTTCAATAATTGAGAAAGGTTTTGAGTTTCAATGATATCGAAAGGTTTCGAACGGGTTACCTTCAATGATTGCAAAAGGTATGATTATGTAATGCTTTCAAAAGGAAGGTTTTCGAAGGGGCTAACTTCGGAAGGTTATTTGCCTTCGAATTGGATTTCATTGGAAGGGTTTTAAAGGGCTGTTTTTAGCCATTTTCCTTAAGTAAATTTTTTCTAATTTGAAGGGGTTACTTCGAAGGGTAATAGCACAAAATACTTAATTTGTTTGAACATGTAAGGAGGAGCCTTATGTAAATTTAATCTTATTAAACTTGGGGACAACGAGGTGGGATTACTGATTTTGAAACATAATTCGGAGTTACAAATAGAAATATGCTTTTAAATTTATACATTAGGGCTATCGATGTGTTTTTATTTAATTTGACCTAATTGGGGCAACCAATGGGAATATGTTAAACATGTGGAATACCTGGGGAAAAATATATAATCATGAGGATCATGAGTTTTTATATATAATCATGGGGATCATGATATTTTTGGCCAAGTGATGGGTTCTTGTTTAACCTAGGAAAACCATGAAATGTGTGGTGGATAGAACACATCAAATTGCTAAAGTAAAGAATGTTTTTCCACGGTTAGCCTCAGGGTTTAGCACCCAAAGGTTCATAGCTATCCTAGGAAAACTATGGAGTGTGCGATGGATAACCCACACCAACTTTTATAAAACAATGCATGATGGATAATATGCATTTATTTTGAATGGATTTGGGATGGATATTCCGATTAAATTAAGATAAATAGTCATTTTAAAGATTTTAGAGGTGTACCCTGATAAATTAATTTTTAGATGGGAAATGCAATAAATTGCTTTTAGATGGGATATCTAATAAATGGGTGGATGGGATGTACAATGAATATGATTTATGGCTTTATCTCATATTATGTTAAGACTAATCATTTGGGTGTAGGGGGCAGAGTAAACGATTTGCATGTTTATTTAGGACACTAGTGAGGGGAAAACCCATTCCCCTAAATGGCGTGGTCTCACTAGGTATCTATTCATGATAAGAGATGATAAGGGATTATTCATACCAGACTTATTGTCTGATTCGAAGTTTGTGTTTCTCTACAAACTCTTGGGTACTCAAAATTAATTTGAGTAGTTTGAGAGTGGGAGACTTTCAGGTTTTTGGATGAAAAATCTTTTGAAGATGTGCAGGAGGCAGTATTAGCTATATAGGAGCTATTTTGTGTATTCCGTTGTGATATACTAAGAACTATAAAGTTCATATTTATTAGTTTTCTGATCATCATAAGTGGACAACTTCATATGTATCGTATTTTGTACATGTATATGTGATCTGAATGTGGTTAACCTATAGGATTATGTAATTAAATCTTAAATTGAAATTCATAAGAAATGAGAAATTATGTTTTGTTGAATTTAAATTTTTCATATACTTGTGTTTCTGCGTTGTCGATAGTTTCAAGATTCCGATTTCGGACACTCCAAAATAACATCTATGGATGACTACAGCATTCGTAGCTGTTAGTTTTGAGCCTTCGAAAGCAGGATGTTACATGAATTTTGGGGAGTGATCCCTACAGTGGTTTCCACATGCAAAAATATGTTTAGCCTACAAATTTCATGTCATTTGGATCATCGAAGCTTGAGTTATAGTCTGATCTTTGATTCAACATGGCTTGTAAGGAGCTTTCTGCCGATCCCTTCCAAGGGATATATACCTATCCTCCTAACCTTGTCCTTTTGATGTGCAATCCAAAGGGTAGGTTCCCTAGGGTCCTTATATCTTGCTCTATAAATTTTGTAGTCACCGGACTTGTAGATCTTGAGATTTTGATTGTTTTCCACAAGAATGCTCTTGTACTTTGAAACATGCCAATCCCTCTTGTTGGAGCTAATATACGTCGATCACTCCTATGTGCTGATCCATATTTCATACTTTGGACATTCTACATTGCCCCTCTATTAATCCCATTCAATTCTGACTTCATATGATCATCTGTACTTGACTTCTGGGCCTCTCAATTATCACTCTAGATTTATCGACGTTGATGGAGTCGAATCTAACTCAAGCAGCTGGGCTAGAATGCCAAATAATATTAGCCAAAGTTAATTAAATTACCTAATTTTTGCTAAAATTAAACAATTTTTATAAAATTAACTAAGTTTAAGCTAATTAAATTTAATAAATAATAATAAGATAACTAATTTAACAAAGTTTTATACATAATTGTAAGGTTAGACTTTATTTATTTCATTTCATTTAATTTTGCTTATTATAGTATGATATACTTGTATAATGTTATAGATGTTTCATACCAGATTTGAAGTCCTACGAATTTATGTAATTATCGGACTGTATATTATGCTTTCACTTGTGCAGGCACTAAACTTTTGAAGAGAGCAAGGTTGGACTTTTGTGGTGCTAACTTACATTTGTGCATGCAATAAAGAATTATTGATAATCAAGCATTTTGTTCGCACTAGTTAGGTATAACATTTTATTAGTAGTAGGTGTGTAAACTTGTATATGAATGGTTATTGTATGTGCATTCAGTCATTTTGTCCAAAAATTATTATATCAAAATGGTTACGGATATCTTATTTGATTATATGGTTAATATCATTTTTTACTTATATGAATAAGATAATTATGTAAATGATTGTTGATTGATATAATAGAAACAAAATAGACAATCAACAAGGAATAATTGCGTGAAAAAATTCTGCAAAATATCAACAACTTTTAGCATTTCAAAAACGCTGTAGAAACACAGATAGCGGCATTGGGTAAACGCAACCGTAAAGTAAGGGTAAAGGTGGAAACTCTATTAGTAGCGCAAAAAGTCTTTTGATGGAATTTTAAAATGCTACAAAATGTTTTAGGGTTGCGTTTGAGAAATGCTGCAATACAAGAATTTATAGTGGCATTGAAATACATGCAACTAAAAATCATTGATTTTTAGTTGTTGGTTTTATCGCTGCGTTCATTAAAACGCTACCATAAGTTTTGTTAGCGTTTTTGGTACGCTACCAAAAATACTTTATCTTGTATTAAAGTTTGCATTCAAGGGGTGCGTTGTGCTGTTGTTATACTTAGAGAAATTAAATTAAAGTCTTTTTGGACTAAAGGATTTAATTTTTTGTCATTGTATTGATTAAATAATATTTACCCCTTATTTTCAAATAAACATTATACTTATTTCTTAATTTTCAAAAATCAATTTTAGTAGAATATTTGTTTCGAAAACAATTTATTATTTAAAACTTCTTTTAAAGAGACATACATAACGAAGTAGTTAAGGTGGTATGGCACAAGCCTTGAGCCTTGGACCTTTTTACGTGCCATTTATACAAGTTTGATATACTATTTTACTAACTATAAATTAAATTTTAAACCATATTATATAATTCATTCAACTGTTTAAATATTTTGCTAATTAAATTTTAAACCAATTTTTCTAATTTATTTAACTATATAAATTTTTTATTTAACTATTTATAAACTAAAATTTGAATTTTATAAAAAGGCGCACTCAAACTGCAAAAAGGCGCATAACTGCACGTGAGAATTTTTTGAGTGTAGGCGCACCTTAATAACACAAGATACATATGTATGAACAAAAATTTATTAATCACTAAAATTGAATTTATTTTATAATAACCACTAAAAAGTACAATTAACACACACTAATTAATTAATATAAAATTATGTTCAAATTTAACATTTTCACTATTCAACCATACATATTAGTCCTAAAATTATTCTAAACTATAATAAACAATCACTACGCTAATCAACACACACACACATATTGATCAATAATTATATACTAATTTTCAAATTTTAAAATCACTATAATTTATAATTACAAATTAAATAATTACAACACAAATTAATATCCCCAGATCAAGTAATACACTATTATCACCGACTAATACGCAATAATTACCATATTTGTATGCATAATCATTCAAAATTAGCCCCAAACCAGAAATTAGTGTTAAGAATTTACCAAATTTGAGATGAAAATAAGGAGGAAGGAGATTCTGGCAAGTTATGGCGGTCTACGACAACGGCGAGTGGCCCCTGCATTCGAGGAGTAGCGGCAGCTAGTGGTTTTTTTTGTTTTATTACAAAAATAAAATCGAGGGAGAATGAAAAGGAGGGCATGCGCACCTACTGTGTATACCTGACACGCCAACGGCTACCAATAGCTACCGATGACATGTCAATTTTTTTATTTTATTTTTTGTTATTCATATCACATTTTAAAAATTGTTTAAAAATACTAATTTGACTCCTAAAAAAATGATATATTATCACAACCATCAACTTAACAATAACTTATGATCAATTAAACTAGTATTTTCAATAATCTACCATCATGTAATTCGAATATTTATTGTTACTGAAAATCTAACTCGCATGATCAATCTGTGCGACCTTTAGTCGAACTATTATCCAACTTCAGTAAAGTTGACGATGTGTTACATTTTTATGAATTACAATATATTTAAATAGTTATGCAATGAATTATGAATTTTTAAAAGTATTTAGTACAATAAAATTATATAAAATAAACTATTTGGTAGAAAAATAAATTTATTGGATGTTATGTTGATGTAAATTATTTTGGACCTATTTCCAAAAGATGATTAAAAAATAAAAAATTGTAGGGTGTTGATCTTGAATTTTAAATCTATTGTTGTTTGTCGACGTTCAATCAAGTATCCAAGCCAAACGACCTTCAGAAGAGACCAAATCCGAACCACCAATACTTTGTAATGTGTTTATCCAATCCATATGGTTGGATTTGTAAAAAATTTGTCAAAAAAGTCAAGCTCAAACATGCAGTTGAAAGGCCATGCTAAAATATCATTTTTATTTCTTAGGAATTAAATTAGAACTTTTAAACATTTTTTAAAACATAATAAGAATAAATCAATTAATTATTAAATTAGGTAATTAATATACTGGCTATCCGTTGGAGCAAGATGATGATGCTATCGACGACCGTCGCTCCTCCCCGCTACAATTTCCAGTGTGTCTTATAGTAAAGTGTTCTTCTTAATATCCTCATTCTCAGCCTTATCTACCCTAGTCAATTCTCCTTTAAACTGTCCTCCTCCTCCGCTAAAACCCTAACACTCTCTTTTTCATCGATACCTTTTAGGGCTTTATCCAGTTTAGTCTTGTGGGTCGCCTCCCCATCATCCTTGATGACAAGTCAAAAGCAAGCTTAGCCGCCGCTTTCTTACAACGAATGATGTCGGCTTCGGGCGTGCTCAACGCAGCCTTGTAGGTCTCTAGCTCTGTTTTCTTAGCTTCAAGGCATTGATACATCTCAAAACTAAGGCACCGCCTTTTAAAAAAAAGAAATTATGGCTATGTGGAAATAAAATATAAATAGCGGGTTAAAACAATTATCATGTAATTTACCTGGAAGAAGCTTCTATAAAACCTTTGAAAGCTCTTGCGTCAGGAAATAGAGAATCAAGGAGGGCTAAAGAATGAAGGCGGGTTGTTGCAGTAATGTTGGAAATGATAATGCACTCTATCTTGTTAATAGGTCAAAAATTACGCCACCTCGTGAAGAGGCAAGGAGTACAATAGACGTGCAAGTGTTGAAATGGGAAATGTGGAAAGCGCAGCCTTGAGAGGCACATCTTGCTTTTTTTTACTTAACCTGGTCCCCTTTGACAGCAGGAACAACCCAAGCAGTTTGTGCCCTTTAGTTTAATCCTTTCCCAATGGAGGATGAGCCTTAAAGAGTTGGCTCAGTACTGGGCTAGATTTTGGAAACGTGGTGCCTAGACATAGATGAGAGAAATGATAGTAGCCATGTAAAAAATAACGTCGACGCAGTATTAACTCGGTAATAGTCTTAGAGCCTATACACCAATTCTTATTTAGAATACATGCAGTTTCCTTACATATTGAAAATCTCACTCTCCAATAGAAACAGAATGATCGACTAAAGAAAACAAAAGAGAATTAAGTTGGCACAGAATGAGAAGATTAAAGAAAAGAAGTATAAATGAGAGAGGCAGTACCCCCTTCTTGGAAGGAATAAATAATTTTTTGTTGATTCTAGACAAAGAAATATTGATCAACCCATTCTTGGGTCTTACTAGGATAAGTGGAGATGAGGGACTTAATGGCCTCGATGTGAAAGAATCTATCATAGCTAGGACCAAGGTTCATACAAACATAATACAAAAAATTAACTCCTGATAAGAAGGTGGGGAGTCGGGATTATTGAAACTGTTTCAGCTTGTAGTAAATTTAAAAAATTCCCTTTATTGGATCGACTGGGACTATGAAATCTAAAGAGATTTTAGATCCAATCTAATGAAGCTTTAATCAACATCATATTTTATTTAATTTGGTCAAAGGGAAGTTTAAATTTTATTTTCAATTTGTATGTATTTCAATGAATGAATGAAATAAATTCATATGTTTGAAGTAAAATTACAGCATATAACCAGTATATATGTGTATATAAAGATGTAAAATTTTAGAGATGGAAATCTTTTGCTTCCTTCTCTTAATGTGTATAATTGTTTAAGAGAAGATAATAATATAATTGTGAATGGAGAAAGCTTTCACCTTTTCTCTCTTTCGTTATATTAATTGACATATTAAATGGCATTTATGCCTAAATTGCACTTGACATATATTGTAATTTATCCAAATATACTCCAATAAAAATGAATGCATCATATAATAAGGAAATAAAATTTCTAATTACCAATATGAAAGTTAAACTTCATATTCTAATTTAATTTTAATTCCAAACTCCAAAATCAAGATATTCATGTAATGTAACATAATTGGCAAATAATAAATATATGCACATGCACGTTTGTGTCTAAGCAGTTATAGAATGATTTTTAATTGCCGTATACATATATGCATACTTTGTATTCATCAAATACAGAAACATATGATCATGAATTTAGATTCAAGATACATATTATACAATTAATTATGTTTGCTAATACATATGTACATACATACATACATACACACATATATATAAACATTTTTTTAAAATTTGACACCTACATATAAACATGAAACTTCAATTTTCTTTGTTATAAAATAAACTACACATATATACTATTATATACATAGAAATTAATTTATTGAAATTCATCTTCAAACATTGTCGAATATGGACTTAAAAAAATATCAATTTTGATTTCATGATCAAGATTACATATTAGGAAATTATTTATATTTACTAATAGTCTAATACATATAAATATGTGTTGGAAACATGAAATTATGATATCCTATGTAATAAAATAACACTTAAGAACGAAATTACCGAATTAATGGACCAACACATATTCCATTATATACATAAATATAATATAAATAAATTTTTTAAAATTTATCTTTAAATATTGTCAAATATAAAACTAAAAGAAAAAAAATCAATTTTGATTTCATGACCAAAATAAGAGAAGCAGGGAGAGAGCGGTTCAAAAGAATTTTACTTAAAATCACTAGTACATATGGCAAGTCCATTGGACACATGCAAAGAAAAACGTCCATTGACTCCTTTTTAGCTGTAAAGATATATATATATATATACGGTCTAACATTTCTCCATTGGAAAATTATAACAACACATTAGAAGTTATTTTATGTTTTGGTGTATCAACCAAGGACATAAGAACTCATGATTTGTAACAACCCGACATTTTCTGCCATTCGCATCCACACATGCCGGACTTGAATTGCTCAAAATATTGCATTGTAAATAAATTTGGAGCAAATGAAATACAATCACAGAATCATAAATACAGAAATATCAGAATTACTCGCAGTGGAAATTAAAATACCATAGTAGTTCATGAAGCTACTATAACAAACTCTCAAAACATAATACATAATATCAGTCTGAAAAACATATACAAAAGAAATCTCAAATAAATAGAAGTTTATGAATACCAGAACTGAAAGGAATAGATAACTAGACAAGCAGAATCTCCAGCGATTCCTAGCTTCAGAAAAGAAATCCAAAGCTAATCTGTAAATACTCAAGCTGACCCGAGCGCAAAGTAAAACACAAAACACTCGAGTCAAGACAATATATACTTATATAATGTAGACCAACTCAAGTGAACTATAGTAGAAATGCACCATAACTTAAAGGATGCTTGGGATTGCCCATCCTTTAAGGATCAGTAAATTATAAGGTAAATACATCCCGTGGTTAAAATTTGAAAATAGTAATTTATACTTCGAAATCAAATATCATTAAAAAATTCAAAATCATTCAAAAATCCATTCAAAATATCCAAGTATCATATCCTTTCAAAACCACATTCATTTTATTTAAAATACCATTTCAACACAGATTTCACAATAGTTTATATTTCCAAAACAAATTACTTCATTTATACCATTAAATTGAAGTTATTATACTTAATAATTAAATTATTAAATTTCCAAAATTTAAATCTTTCAAAGTTCATTTATTCACTTAAATTTACTAAAACGATGAAAATTCAACTTTCACAGCATTTAGAAAATGCTACGGCAAGTTACTTTTAAAACAATTCAATTTAACAAAAGACAACATTTAAAAATGCTGTAATAGGGTTACTTTAGTTCAAATAAAACCTTGATTAATTTCAGTAACTACAACACTTACAAAGTGCTATAATAGCTCTTAATTCAATTTAGCCATTTAGTTCATTTCTATCAACTACATCATTTACAAATGTTGTAATATCCTTTACAATAGAAATAATAACATTTCAAAAATGCTGTTAGTTAAATTCCAAATATTCCATATAATTTTACAAACAATTTAAATTTTTATTCAAGTCATTTTAAACTTATAAAATCATATATTTTCACCTTTAAGACAATCATTTAAAATACCCTTATATTCATGATTTTATAAAGTTAAATTTTCATTCAAAAATCAATTTGATAATAAGTTACTTATAAAACTCAACATTCAATTTTAATTCTTTATAATAAATTTTTTACTTCACACTTATGCTTAAATTTCCAAATATAACTTATATTTCATTTTATTTACTTAACTTAAAATTCATTGTTAAACAAAATTCGCAAATTTCCAATCAAAGTTATATTTCAAATATTCAACTTAAATATTCGTTTATTTAACCTTTTAACCTATTAAAAATTCATTAACACTTTATAAAATCATTTTTAAAATCATTTTAATTCAATTTTTATCATATTTCCTACTTAATTTAAATTCCATTTAGAACCAAATCATAGTTTCCAAAATAACTTTATTTCAAATTTCTAACCTTACTATTAATTTATTCCACTTATAAATTTTTAGAAAATCAATAATACCTAAAAAAATCATTTTTATTAAGTTTAAATCAAAATATTATAATATTTACATTTCTAAATTACTCTAAATTTTTTAGAAAGATATATAGTAACCACGGGTCTGTATATCATTTTCTAGCCTAGGTAAAGTGATACGGATAATATATCATTTCAATCAGTAATTTATAATGGAAAATCCGGGTTTGATCATTTCAATCCCGCAATCCCAAGTAAGAATGAAATAAATAAAAATCGTTTAGGCATATCATTTCAGCCCATAATGATTTTTCCTTATTATAAAGTCCGTTCGTGTATGATCATTTCAACCCATAGTGATTCTAATCTACAGGGAACTGGCAATGGTGATAACTAATATAAATAACAGAATAGCATGATATAACAGTAACATGTGATATAACAGGTGTACTAATAGGCATGAATATCATATGAGTATAATATAAGCAGATATAACATGATGATATACATTTACAGATTCAAATGATGTTGATTTATCAGTTATATAAGTACATATTAGTCTGGTGGGATTTACTCACTTGTCAAAAGCTGGAGATGGCCACTAAAGCACACACACTGAAACTACAAAGGCACGATAACACGGAAACGACTTGAGAGTGGAGAGCCAATGCTCATTTCCTTGATAACATTTAAACAAAACAATGCAATATATTTAAAAGTTTCAAAACCAAATAAACAATAAACAATGCTAGAAATCAATGCCCAAAACCAAATCAAATGCATTGCACTTTTTCTCAACTTCACATGGATCAGCAAGGGATGGATTTAGCATGGCCATGGCATGCACTAAGGGTTGGGTTTGGTTAAAATAGGGCCAGCCTACTTGGTTTGAATGGCGATGAAGTATATATGTGCAACAATTGACATAAAAAAGGCAAATATCAACATTTCTATGCTATAACTTGGTTCGGCCAGAGGCTATATGGTCATGTCCAGGTGGTGGTGGATGATGTGGCAGAGGATGGTGGTGGTGGAGGAAGTGGCAGAAAAAGGTAGTTGAAGGTGGTGGTACCAAGTTTGGCTCAGTTTATATATGTAGTCATGGTTTATGTGGATTTTGGTGGCGTCTCTTGCTTTGGTGGGCTCGGCCTGGTCATGGTGGTGATCTAAGGAGATTCCTGATCAGGTCATAGAGTGGTGGAGGTCGGCCAAGGACTGGAGGAGGGAGGAGCCGATCTACAAAGTTGAGAAACAAAGTGCAAAATCATGTAGAAAATAGAATAAAAACAAGAAAAAGAAGGAGAATTTTACCTCAACTCTTTCAAGAAATGGCCGTACATTTTTTTTAGATGAGAAATATATTTGAGATTCATGTGAAAATGAAAAATTGGCTGAAAATAAAAAAGAAACATACGGCCAAAAATAAATGGTGTAGGTTAAGAAATGAAAAGGTAGAAGGTAAAGAGGCTTAGGAAGATAAAGAGTTTAAAACCTTTCAAATTTCTAACCATTTTCTTTTAATTTTTAAATATATAAAAATGATGATAATATAGATAAATAATCTCAGAAATAAAGCAAATAAATAAAAAAATGAATAAATTATAAATAAAATCGATTAAATAAAGAAAATAGCAATATACATAACTAGGCTTTGTAATTTTGAAATAAATTCAAATAAACTTTAGAAAAATTATAATATCACTTTAAAAATAGTAAAAGACAAAAATACACACAAAATAACATATTAACACATATTAAAATAAAATATGACAATAAAAATATAATTTATATAATTTAAAATAAACAAAATTGCTAAATAAATCAAATTACACTCAATATTGAAAGATACATAACTTTCACAGTTTATCCCCGTTTCCAACGAAATGAAAAGGCAGTATTCAAGTTATTAAATCTATTTTCGCAATAAAAGATAAAATTTAAGAATTTAAATATTTAAATTTGAAATTTAAAAATCAAAGTTTGACCCAAATTGGCCAAAATCAACATTT
Organism: Allium cepa; assembly: GCA_030765085.1. NCBI lineage: Eukaryota > Viridiplantae > Streptophyta > Magnoliopsida > Asparagales > Amaryllidaceae > Allium > Allium cepa. The sequence goes on from CM060945.1 coordinate 154,309,617, forward strand.
CAGGAAAATATTCAATTTATACCAGTTTGGAATTATAATTCACATAATAATCAAAGTTTATATTTAAAATGAAATATTTGAAATGAAACAAGTTTAAAATAATTTCAAAATGAAATAAAGTCGAAATTAAAAATATACATGAAAATCTAGGGTTGTTACACTCTTCCCCACTCGAATCTTTTCATCCTCGAAAAGGAAGGAAGCAGAGAAACAACTAGAAAGAACAATAGTTTGGAAGACATCCTGAAAGAAGGTAGGGAAAAAGTAGCTTGGAGGGAAAGCAGGTTGAAAGACAAGGTTGAACCGTTATTTTAATTTTTTTTATATTTAACATGTTAAACATTTATTATGATAAATAGTTATTTAATTCAAATTTGATGTTTCGAAGTAAACAATATTTAAAACAATTTAAATCATGATTAAAATATCCTTTATATAATACTTTACCAAAATACTTTTATAACTCGATGTCTTAACAAGTTTACTTCCGTTCCTGCAGACTCTGGCCATACGTTGATCAGGCGCAAAGCTAGAATTCTCCAGGTACTTGGTAGACTTGTTTCGACACCCCGTGAAAATACTGGAAAACTCATTTAAAAACAGATATGGAAAGTACAATCCAAACAAATCAACCAAACCGAAACAGTTGTCTAACCATGGATCGCAGATACACAATGGTTACGCCTGGATCCCCCAGGACACAATCAGTATCTGTAAGCTTTCTCAGCCCTGCGAGTTATGCCCTGATGACTAGTAGAGTGCAGGATACACAATGGTTACGCCTGGATCCCCCAGGAAACAGTCCGTACCCCTAGGCCGTCTCAACCAGGCAGTTTCGCTACCAATGCGACCTATATAGAGTGCAGGATACACAATGGTTACGCCTGGATCCCCTAGGAAACAATCCGTACCCCTAGGCTAGCTCAGCCAGGCAGTTGCGCTATGCAGTCGCGCTCGTAAGACCACGTAGATCGGCGTGGAATTCGATGCAAACTCGAGTATCATATCCAGAAAATCCAAATCAGAGAGAATAATATCGATAGAATGAATCCACAGTGTGGCTACAAAGCGGATATCAAGCAGAAGGCACTTTCCATATCTTTACTTCGAAAATATGTATCATATAGTACCTTTCAAAATCACTTTCAAATATCATACTTATATAAAGTCCATTATATATAAGATTCCATTTCAAATCGAATATTTTCCAAATCCATAGTATATCAAATCATACTTATATAGACTTCGATTATATAAGATTTCAATTTACAAGTTGAGTACCTTTTCAATTCAACATTTTCAAATCAACTTCATACTTATACGAATCAATTTATATACGTTCGCTCCCAAATCAAGTATTTAGTAAATCAAGGTTCTCAATTTCAAACTATTCAATATCAATTCAGTTTCAAAATCATATATGATTTCACCAATCATTTCTTCCAAGTTACATATATTCAGTTTCAAAGTTTCTTAAAATAACAGATTTAGAAAATAATCCAAATTTCCAGATCAACAAAATTTAGGTCAAACAAATTCATTTCCATTTCAAACATATATTCACCTTCAAAAATCATAATACTTTGAAAGTTATAAATCTTTTGAAACCAAAATACTTGAAATCATTACACTTTGAAAAATCATAACATTTCGAAATCATACATTTTAAATCATAAAACATTCCTTTAGTTCTTTACATTTCACAAATTAATTCAATTAAACCCAAATCTAAAATTTCCAATTTTAATTAAATTCAAACCATCAGTTTCAATTCAATTTAGTTTTCCAACAAAGCCATTTCAAATATTATAAAATTTCAAATAAAGATTTGATCCACAAAACAAACTATTCAATCTTTAATATATTTCAAAGCTTAAATATACCATATTTCAAAACTAAATTTTATAATTTCATACATCTCAAATTTTCTTCATTATTAACTAGTTTTGAAATATTCATTTCATAAATCTATTATTTTTAAACAAACACAAATTACCGGTAAAACAAATATCCTTTCATACCAATATAAGCTTTAATTATTCATTTATCAAAGTCAATGGTTTTCAAAATCATCTTATACTTACATAAAGTTTATCTTACATAAGGATCAAAATTTTCAAAAAATAAATTTCGCTGCATGAAAAGCCATATGGGATTGAACATCTTTGCTTACTAAAAGATTTTTAATTAAGAATAGTTTTGCATATAAAATAGTTTGTATGAAAAATAGAATAAAACTGTTAGTTTAAGAAGAATAAAATAAAAATGGTTTTGAAAAATGGTTTTAAATTCGATAGTAAATTTTCATAAAAGAAAAATTCTAATTAAATTACAAAGATATCCAACCAACAACTTTCAATTTCAGCGCCAAGTATACCAATGATATTAGGATATAAGACGTACATATGTCATCATTTCGCAACATTACATTCGATCGCTCGCTCGATCACACAAGTTCGCTTTCGAACTAGTCTTGTCCATTCGACTTCCTAATGCAGACTTCGATATGGTTTCTCGACTAGAAGCCATCAGTCTCATTGCATAGCCATATACTATGATAGAGAATTTTAGAATCAAGCCCAAAATCCATATCAAATATTCGCCATCAAGAATCAAATGAAAAATCCTAACACGAAATGGTGTAATTCACCTCGAACTTGTGTACTCAAACTTGGATCAAATTAATTATGCGAATAAAACAACATACGTACAACTTATGTACCTATTCCAACTTGTTAAATAAATAGTTTCATAAAGATGTTACTAAGTTAAAACATTTAAAACCAAATTTTTCTCAAACATTTGAAGACTAATTTTTTGTCCAAAACATTTCAAAACTAAATTTCATATTAGTATAATTCAAAATTGTCTTATTTATTTACTTAACAAAACAGTTTCAACTTATACAAATCATATCATTTCATACTTGAAACATACAAACTAAACTTATATTCTTTATCAAATACCTTATACCTTTCAAAATTTCTTAGCTTTGAAAAGTTAACTTTGATTTGGAAATGCCTGAACCTTCAAAGTAGTCGAAGAAATCATATTTTCAATCCAAGAGTTGGAAATCACCAACAAATCGGTAAATCAATTCCAATAGATAAGGTTATACCATAACAAATTTGAATCTCGGGGATTGAACACCGGCTTACTTTAAATCATTTCATATATATATATATATATATATATATATATATCTGTGTGCGTATGTATATGTATGTACGTATGTATCTTTCGAATACCAAAACATACTTCAAAATCTAAAATCAAATTTTGGTTTCACAAAATCACTCGCATAGCAAAGCTACTAGAGTGGCCTATCCCCCACTTAGAAACTCGAAAATCAATGTCGACGATGCATGCATTCATCATCGAAATTATTTTCCAACGACATAAGTGGGTTCTGGACTTTTATTTTCTTGAAACTTCTTTGAAATCTCTTCAAAATCTATGGAATTCATTCGAATACATTTGAAACATTTTTATTCGGAGAAATATCTTTAAATCATATTATTATTATATATTTTCCAAAATCTTAAAACCATTTCAAAACACCAGAGTTCGATTCATCGAAATTCAAATTCAAAACCCTTCAGTTATAAATCATTTTATATAAGTCAAATTCTTATAAATTTTTCAAAATTTCAAATCTTTTCATACTTTCATTTTCAAAGGTATATAATCCTTGTCGAAAACATTTCACTTTTATATATAAAATATGGCCATCCTTATCAAAATAATAATTCGATGTATGCATAAATTTCAAAATACAATCAAACAAAAATATCCGAAGGATAATGAAAGGATGGATTTCAAAGTAAACAAAATTTTGAATTTACAGTAACTCTAATCAAATAGAATCCTGATTCGAAGATAAGCTCGAACGAAGACAAGATAATTTTGTTACCAAATAGAAGGTGGACAAACCTATATAAATCGCGGGAGACCATAACCGGTCAACTGTGACTTCATGAAAATAATAAATTTGGAAATCTAAGGCAAATTAACATTCGATCGCCAGAGATAGCATACAGCTAGAGCAGGAGATAGATAGCATCGTAAATCGAGAATATAGAAATCTCCGGTGAATCAATGCCAAATTGTAAGAGAGTTTCACCCCTTTACAAATTATTCAAAGACTGGCGAAATCACCAATCTTCATAGAGGTCATTCCAAAGTGGAATTATGAATGCTCCAAAAATCAAAGGAATACAAATAGGGAAGACAAAACTGGATTTCAGAACAATTGGAAGCGTTCCTGTAACAACCCTAGATTTTTATGTATATTTTAATTTCAAATTTATTTCATTTTGAAATTATTTTAAACTTGTTTTATTTCAAATATTTCATTTTTAAATATAAATGTTGATTATTATGGGAATTATAATTTCAAACTAGTATTAATTGGATATTTTACTGAAAAGTGTATTTCTGTTCAAACTGGTCAAACATTGACTTTTAAATTTCAAAATTTAAATATTTAAACTCTTAAATTTTATATTTTATTATGAAAATAGATTTAATAACTTGGATACTGCTTTTCGTTTCGTTGAAAACGGACTTAAATTGTGAAAGTTATGTATATTTCAATATTGAATGCAATTTGTTTTATTTAGCAATTTTGTTTATTTTAAATTATATAAATTATATTTTCTTTGTCATAATTTATTTTAATATGTGTTAATATGTTATATTGTATATATTTTGTCTTTTAAATATTTTTAAAGTGTTGATAGAATTTTTCCAAAGCTTATTGAATATTTTCTAATTTTCAAGCCAAGTTTCCATTTTTCCTTGCTATTTGCTTAATTTAATTATATATAATTAAAATTTATTTATTTATTTTATGCATTCACTCTTATTTTCTGTGTTTTACTTTATTTTATTCATTTTACATGTATGTAAATTTAAATAAAAATTTTCGAAGTCTATTGAAGTTATTTCTAATGTTTAAAGCCTAGTTTGCAATTTTTAGCCATTTTCTTAATTTAAATTCTATTTAATTAGAATTTAATTTTTTTTATTTTTTTTCATATCTGAGTTTTATCTTTATTTATCTGTTTTATATGTATTTATAAATTACAAATTTATACAAAAGAAATTCGAAGAGTTTTGTGACTCTTTGGCTGCTTGAGACCTTTTGTTTTCCACCTCTTCGTTTTCCAACCTCTTGCATTCAATTGCTTTGGCGGACCTGATTCTTTCTCTCAGCCACTTATTTTTCTCATAATTCACGAATACAAACCTTTCTCATCTCCAAAATAGCCAGCCATCTCCATTGCTTGCAAAATTTTTGGTAAAAACTTCTTTTCTTTTCATGTTTTCTTTGTTTTCTTTTGTGATTGCACTTGCCTTCTTCATCTTTATTGGATCGGCCTGCCCTCCTCCACCACCTTGGCCGCCTCCACCACAACCCCCTCTGGTCAACACTTCCTCCAGCCCATCCCCTTGCCATAGCCGTGCACCATGATGAAGTAGATCCACACAAAAATGAGGAAACTCCACATATATGTCCATAACCGAACTCACCTTGCTTCCATCACCTCCTCCATCACTTTGGCCGACCATACACCACCACCACAAGCAAATTCCTGATCTGAGCCCACTGACACATCATCCTACAGCCTACTACAGACCTGGTCGTGCCCTCCTTGGCCTTGGCCGAGCCCTCTACTGCATAGGAATCCATGATATTTGCCTTGTAGTGTTAGTTCATGCTCATATATCTTTGCTCCATCATTTTGCCATGCTAGGCCAACCTTTAAGAACCCAAACCAGATCCAAACCATGCCTTTAGCCGTGCCATTTCTGATCTGGAGTTGAAGCATAGGTGGTAGAAAGCAAGTGCAAACACTTCGGTGATGTTTTGTGTATTCATTTCTAGCTTTGTTTAATTGAATTTGGTTTGAAAACTTATGTTATATTTATTTGTTTTGTCTCATGTATCCAAGGAGAATCAATCTTTGGCTCTTCCACTCATCTTTGTTTCGTGTTATCGTGCTTGTTTGGATCCCATTCGTGCATTCATCGTTGTGTCTCCAGCTCAAAACAGTGAGTTATTTTCACCAGACAATATGTACATATATAACTAGTAAATTGACCCCTTTTGAATCTGTAAAATGCATTATCATGTTACACCTGCTATATTATGATTATATGATATTCACCCATGCTTATACACCTATTATAACATCTGTTACTATTATATTATGTTGTTCTGTTATTTTTATCAGTTTATCACACTGCAAGTTCCCTGTAGACTAGAATCACTATGGGTTGAAATGATACATACCCGAACGGACTTTAGAATAGGAGAAAATCGTTATGGACTGAAATGGTAGGCCTGAATGATTTTCAATTATTTTCTTTTACTTGGGATTGCGGGTTTGAAATGATCAAACCCGGGTTTTGTTTGTAGATTACGGGTTGAAATGATATATACCCGTATCACTTTACCTAGGCTATAATATGAAATACAAACCCGTTGTTAAAATATGTTTTTATAAAAAAATTTAATTTATTTAGAAATGTAAATATTATAATATTTTGATTTAAAATTTATTAAAAATGATTTTTGTAAAGCATTATTCATTTTCTGAAAATTTATAAGTGAAATAAATAAATGGTAAAGTTAGAAATCTGAAATGTAAGTTATTTTGGAAATTATAATTTGGTGATAAATGGAATTTAAATTAAATATGAAAATATGATAAATTTATGATATTTTGAATCAAATGAATTTAAAATGATTTTGTAATACATTAATGATTTTTGAATAAAGTTAAATGTGAAATGAATGAATATTTATGTTGAAATTTTGAAATATGAATAAAATTGGAAATTTGTGAATTTGGCTTAAAAGTGAATTTTAAGTTAAGTAAATAAAAATGAAATTAAGTTATATTTGAAAATTTTAAACTTAAGTGTTAAGTTAAATTTAATTTAATGAATTTGAAATTTTATGTTGGAATTTAATAAGTGAATTATTATTAAATTTTGATTTTTGAATGGAGATTTAACTTTATAAAATCATGAATATAAGGGTATTTGAATGAGTGTTTTAAAAGTGAAATTATATGATTTTATAAGATAAAAATGATTTAAATAAAAATATAATTGTTTGTGAAATTATATTGAATACTTGAAGTTAATTAACTGCATTTCTGAAATGCTATTAATTCTAATGTAAATGATAATACAACATTTGTAAATGCTGTAGTTGATAATAATGAACCAAATGGCTAAGTCTAATTAAAGGTTATTATAGCATTTTCGTAAATGTTATAATTGTTGAGTTTAACTAAGTTTTATTTGAAACTAATGTAACCCTATCACAGCATTTTTTTTATGCTATCTTTCGTTAAATTGAACTGTTTTGAATGTAACTTTCTGTAGCAATTTCTAAATGCTGCGAAAGTTGAATTTTCATCTGTTTTAATAAATTAAGTGGATAAATGAATTTTTAAAGACTAAAATTTTGTAAATTTAATAATTTAATTATTAAATATAATAACTTCGTTTTATGATTTAAAATGAAGTAATTTGTTTTGAAATATAAACTATTTTGAAATGTGTTTTGTAATGGTATTTAAATTAAATAAAAATGAATGTGGTTTGGAAGATATTATATTTTTGATATTTTCAAACGGATTTTTGAATGATATTGAATTTTTAAATGATATTTGATTTTGAAGTATAAAATACCATTTTGAAATTTTAACCACGAGATGTATTTAATTTATAGTTTAACCGATTCTTAAAGGATGGGCGATCCCAAGCATCCTTTAAGTTATTGTGAATTTCTACTACAGTTCACTTAAGTTGGTTTACATTATATAAGTATATATTGTCCTGACTCGAGTGTTTTGTGTTTTACTTTACGCTCGGGTCAGCCTGAGTATTCACAGCTTTGGATTCTCTTCCTGGATCTGGTCTTTGCTGGAGTTTCTGCTTATCTACATTTATATGTACTCTCTGTTTCAGCTGTTCTAGTTTATCTCATGTATTAGTGAACTTCTATGTATTTGGAATTTCTATTATGTTGTTTTCAGACTGTATTATGTATTTGGTTTGAGACTCTGCCGTAGTAGCTTCATGTACTACTATGTATTTTATTTCCGCTGCGAGTTATTCTGATATTTCTGTGTCTGTGATTCTGTGATAGTATTTCATTTGCTCCAAATTTATTTACAACGCGTTATTTTGAGCAATTCAAGTCCAACATGTGCGGATGCGAATGGATGAAAATATCGGGTTGTTACAGTTGGTATCAGAGCTTTGATTTTAGGCAAAGCTTAGCCTGCGGAGCAAAAACTCATTAGAGATAGGGTAGAAATACCCTAGAATGAGTGAAATCAATCTCAGAATCCTTTCTTTGTGAGAGAACGTATTTTCGAAGTATAAAATGATTTCCAAATGATTTTAAAGTATTTTCAATGATTATTTTTGGTATAAAATTGTTCTTATTTTGGAACCAAGATTTTCTAAACTTCATCCCTTTTGAATCCACCTTGTTAGAAATCTCTTGGTTAGGATTCTTATCGATTAGGATTCCTTAAAATGTGGAATGCTCCCACTTGTTCTGAAATCCAGTCTTGTCTTCCCTATTTTTACCCTTTTGATTTTGGGAATTCCGTAACTCTACTTTGTAATGACCTCTCTAAGGAGCAGTGATTCCGTAAATCTTTGAATGATTTGTAAAGGGGTGAAACTCCTTTACAATTGGCATTGATTCACTGAAGATTTTTCTATCCTCGGATGTCGATGCTATCTATCTCCTGCTCTACCCGGATTCTATCTCTGGCGATCGAAGGTCGATTTGCCTTAGATTTCCGTATTGATTATATTCCTAAGGTCTCGGTTGACCGGTTAAGGTCTTCCGCGATTTATATAGGCTTATCTATCTTCTATTTGGTATTAAATTATCTCATCTTCGTTTGAGTTTATCTTTGAACTAAAATTCTATTTGATTAGAGTTCCTCTAATTTTGAATCTTTGTTTGTTTGATATCCTTCCTTGAAACATCCTTCGGAAATTTGTGTTTGGTTGTATTTTGAATTGTGCATACATCGAAATTATTAAGGATGACCATATTTTGTATATAAAAAGTGAAATGTTTCCAATAAGGATTATATACCATTTAAAATGAAAATTGGAAGCTTCGAAAGAATTTGAAATTTTGAAAATTTTATAAAAAATTGATCTATACAAAAATGATTTATAACTGAAGGGTTTTGAATTTGAATTTCGAGGAATCGAACTCCGGTGTTTTGAAATCGGTTTTAAGATTTTGGAAAATATATAATAATAATATGATTTAGATATATATATATATATATATATATATATATATATTTCAAATAAGAAATGTTTCAAATGTATTCGAATGAATTTCAATGATTTCGAAGGAATTTCAAAGAAGTTTTTCAAAGTTAATTGAAGACCAGAACTCACTTATGTTGCTGGAAAATAATTTCGGTGACGAATGCATGCATCATCGACATTGATTTTCGAGTTTCTGAGTGAGAGAGAGGCCACTCTAGTTGCTTTGTTATGCGAGTGATTTTGTGAAACCAATTTTGATTTCAGATTTCGAAGTACGGTTTGATATTCGAAAGATAGATCTTTATATATATATATATTTGAAAGATTTAAAGTAAGTCGGTGTTTAGTCCTCGAGTTTCAAATTTTGAAACCTAACTTTTGAAATTGATTTACTGATTTAGTGTTGATTTCCAACTCTTGGATTGAAAATATGATTTCTTCGACTATTTTAAGATCCGAGCACTTCCAAATCAAGATTAACATTTCAAAGCTAATTTTTTTTGAAAGGTATAGGTATTTGATAAAGAATATAAGTTTAATTTGTATGTTTCAAGTATGAAATAATATGATTTGTATAAGTTGAAACTGTTTTGTTAAGTAAATAAATAAGACTATTTTGAATTATACTAATATGAAATTTAGTTTTGAAATGTTTTGGATAAAAATTAGTCTTCAAATGTTTGAGAAAAATTTGGTTTTAAATGTTTTAACTTAGTAACATCTTTATGAAACTATTTATTTAACAAGTTGGAATAGGTACATAAGTTGTACGTATGCTGTTTTATTCGCATAATTAATCTGATCCAAGTTGAGTACACAAGTTCGAGGTGAATTACACCATTTCGTGTTAGGATTTTTCATTTGATTCTTGATGGAGAATATTTGATATGGATTTTGGGCTTGATTCTATTATTCTCTATCATAGTATATAGCAATGCAAGGAGACTGATGGCTTCTAGTCAAGAAACCATATCGAAGTCTGCATTAGGGAAGTCGAATGGACAATACTAGTTCGAAAGCGAACTTGTGTGATCGAGCGAGCGATCGAAAGTAATGTTACGAAATGATGACATATGTACGTCTTATATCCTAATATCATTGGTATACTTGACGCTGAAAATGAAAGTTGTTGGGTTGTATATCTTTTAATTTAATTGGAATTTTTCTTTTATGAAAAACCACTATCAAATTTAAAACCATTTTTCAAAAGTATTTTTCTTTTTCTTAAACTAACTGTTTTATTCTATTTTTCACAAAAACTATTTTATATACAAAACTATTCTGAATTAAAAATCTTTTAGTAAGCAAAGATGTTCAATCCCATATGGCTTTTCATGCAGCGAAATTATTTTTTTGAAAATTTTGATCCATATATAAGATAAACTTTACGTAAGTATAAAATGATTTTGAAAACCATTGATTTTGGTAAATCAATAATTGAAGCTTGTATTAGTATGAAAGGATATTTGGTTTACCTGTAATTTGAGTTTATTTAAAAATAATGGATTTATGAAATAAATATTTCAACAATAAGTAATAATGAAGTAAAATTTGAGATATATGAAATTATGAAATTCAGTTTTGAAATATGGTATATTTAAGCCTTGAAACATATTTAAGATTTAATAGTTTATTTTGTAAATCAAATCTATATTTGAAATTTGATAATATTTGAAATGGTTTCGTTGGAAAACTAAATTGAATTGAAACTGATGGTTTGAATTGAATTAAAATTGGAAATTTTAGATTTGGGTTTAATTGAATAAATTTGTGAAATGTAAAGAATTAAAGGAATGTTTTATGATTTCAAAGGGTTATGATTTTCAAATTGTAAAGATTTCAAGTATTTTGGTTTCGAAAGATTTACAACTTTGAAAGTATTATGATTTTTTGATAATGAATATATGTTTGAAATAGAAATGAATTTGTTTGGCATAAATGTTGTTGATTCAGAACTTTGGATTATCTTCTAAATCTTTGGCTTTTTAGAAAATTTAAAACTGAATATATGTAATTTGGAAGAAATGATTTGGTGAAATCATATATGATTTTTAAACTGAAATACTATTGAAATTAATTAAAATTGAGAACCTGTTTTATTTAATACTTAATTTGGGAGCTATCGAACTTATATAAAAATGATTTGTATAAGTAAACTATTGATTTGAGAACTGTTGATTTGAAAAGGTACTCAATTTTGAAAAATGAAATCTTGTATAATCGAAATTTATATAAGTGTGATTTGATATACTATTATTTTGAAAAGTATTTGATTTGAAATGAAATCTTATATAAAATGGACTTTATATAAGTATGATATTTGAAAGTGATTTTGAAAGGTACTATATGATACATATTTTCGAAGTAAAGATATGGAAAGTGCCTTCTGCTTGATATCCGCTTTGTGGCCATACTGTGGATTCATTCTATCGATACTATTCTCTCTCTTTGATTTGGGTTTTATGGATATGATACTCGAGTGTCCACCGAATTCCATGGCGATCTCCATGGTCTTATGACCGCGACTGCATAGCGCAAATGCATGGCTGAGCTGGCCTGGGGGTACGGATCGTTTCTTGGGGGATCCAGGCGTAACCATTGTGTATCCTGCACTCTATGTAGGTCGCATTAGTAGCGCAAATGCTTGGCTGAGCTGGCCTGGGGGTACGGATTGTTTCCTGGGTGATCCAGGCATAACCATTGTGTATCCTGCATTCTACTCGTCATCATGGCGTAACTCGCAGGGCTGAGAAAGCTTGCGGATACGGATTGTTTCCTGGGGGATCCAGGCGTAACCACTGTGTATCTGCGATCCATGGTTAGACAACTGTTTCGGTTTGGTTGATTTGTTTCGATTGTACTTTCCATATCTGTTTTTAAAAGTGTTTTCATTATTTTCACTGGGTGTTGAAACAAGTCTACTAAGTACTTGGAGAATTCTAGCTTTGCGCCTGATCAACGCATAGCCAGAGTCTGCAGGAACGAAAGTAAACTTGTTAAGACATCGAGTTATAAAAGTATTTTGATAAAGTATTATATAAAGAATATTTTGATCGGTTATTTTCCCTTCTAAAAATTTAATTTTTTTTTAAATACTGTTTACTTTGAACCATCAGATTTGAATCAAATGACTATTCACCATACTAAAAAAAAAAATTAAATTGAAATGTATAATGGTTCAAATAATGGTTCATCCTTGTCTTTCAACCTGCTTTACCTCCTACCTATATTTTTTTCCCTACCTTCTTTCGGGGATGTATCCCAACCTATTGCTCTTTCTTGTGGTTTCTCCGCTTCCTTCCTTTTCGAGGATGAAAAGATTTGAGTGGGGGAGAGTGTAACAACCCTAGATTTTTATGTATATTTTAATTTCAAATTTATTTCATTTTGAAATTATTTTAAACTTGTTTTATTTCAAATATTTCATTTTTAAGTATAAATGTTGATTATTATGGGAATTATAATCTCAAACTAGTATAAATTGGATATTTTACTGAAAAGTGTATATCTGTTCAAACTGTTCAAACATTGACTTTTAAATTTCAAAATTGAAATATTTAAACTCTTAAATTTTATATCTTATTATGAAAATAGATTTAATAACTTGGATACTGTTTTTTGTTTCGTTGAAAACGGACTTAAATTGTGAAAGTTACGTATATTTCAATATTGAATGCAATTTGTTTTATTTAGCAATTTTTTTAATTTTAAATTATATAAATTATATTTTCTTTGTCATACTTTATTTTAATATGTGTTAATATGTTATATTATATATATTTTGTCTTTTAAATATTTTTAAAGTGTTGATAGAATTTTTCCAAAGCTTATTGAATATTTTCTAATTTTCAAGCCAAGTTTCCATTTTTCCTTGCTATTTGCTTAATTTAATTATATATAATTAAAATTTATTTATTTATTTTATGCATTCACTCTTATTTGCTGTGTTTTACTTTATTTTATTCATTTTACATGTATGTAAATTCAAATAAAATTTTCCAAAGTCTATTGAAGATATTTCTAATGTTTAAAGCCTAGTTTGCAATTCTTAGCCATTTTTTAATTTAAATTCTATTTAATTAGAATTTATTTTTTTTTATTTTTTTTTCATATCTGAGTTTTATCTTTATTTATCAGTTTTATATGTATTTATAAATTACAAATTTATACAAAAGAAATTCGAAGAGTTTTGTGACTCTTTAGCTGCTTGAGACCTTTTGTTTTCCACCTCTTCGTTTTCCAACCTCTTGCATTCAATTGCTTTGGCCGAACTGATTCTTTCTCTCAGCCACTTATTTTTCTCATAATTCACGAATACAAACCTTTCTCATCTCCAAAATAGCCAGCCATCTCCATTGCTTGCAAAATTTTTGGTAAAAACTTCTTTTCTTTTCATGTTTTCTTTGTTTTCTTTTGTGATTGCACTTGCCTTCTTCATCTTTATTGGATCGGCCTGCCCTCCTCCACCACCTTGGCCGCCTCCACCACAACCCCCTCTGGTCAACACTTCCTCCAGCCCATCCCCTTGCCATAGCCGTGCACAATGATGAAGTAGATCTACACAAAAATGAGGAAACTCCACATATATGTCCATAACCGAACTCACCTTGCTTCCATCACCTCCTCCATCACTTTGGCCGACCATACACCACCACCACCAGCAAATTCCTGATCTGAGCCCACTGACACATCATCCTCCAGCCTACTACAGACCTGGTCGTGCCCTCCTTGGCCTTGGCCGAGCCCTCTACTGCATAGGAATCCACGATATTTGCCTTGTAGTGTTAGTTCATGCTCATATATCTTTGCTCCATCATTTTGCCATGCTAGGTCGACCTTTAAGAACCCAAACCAGATCCAAAACATGCCTTTAGCCGTGCCATTTCAGATCTGGAGTTGAAGCATAGGTGGTAGAAAGCAAGTGCAAACACTTCGGTGATGTTTTGTGTATTCATTTCTAGCTTTGTTTAATTGAATTTGGGTTGAAAACTTATGTTATATTTATTTGTTTTGTCTCATGTATCCAAGGAGAATTAATCTTTGGCTCTTCCACTCATCTTCGTGTCATGTTATCGTGCTTGTCTGGATCTCATTCGTGCATTCGTCGTTGTGTCTCCAGCTCAAAACAGTGAGTTATTCTCACCAGACAATATGTACATATATAACTAGTAAATTGACCCCTTTTGAATCTGTAAAATGCATTATCATGTTACATGTAACAACCCGCATATTTAACGATTTTATATTTAAATGTTTGATTTAAAAAAAGCGTCGTTATTCGGATTTTGGGGTCTGAAATGTTACTTTCTGCAAATGGCCGAATTGGAGCTCGAAACCATTTCCATTGAGTCCAAAATGGCGTTTGCGATCTTTTTGAGTATAATCTTTGATATGTTTGGAGTTTGTGAAATTTTGGCTACTTTTCCTATTGGGTTTGGGGTTGGGTTCAGCCCACTAGCTCACTTAATCCCCTAGCTCAACCCTTCTCTTCATTTCATCTTCATTTCATTTTATTTCTTAAACTAAAAACTGAAATGGGGGAAAGGAAAGAGAAATAGAAATTAGCAAGCCCTAGTTTCTCCTTTGTAACTTGATTCTCGCTCCAAAATCAAAGAGAATCCATTGGTAAGCTCATCTCCACCTTCTCCATCTTTTCTCCTCTTCAATTTCAGTAATTTCCTAACCCTAACTTAGGAAATACTTGCTTTTGATTCTAGATTGAAGCTTGTAGTGTTGAAGTGGAGTGTAGTTGGTTGATCCCTTGCAATTGTGCTTCTTCATCTTCTTTGTTTTGTGTAAAAAGGTGAGTTTCGAACTCACATCTACTTTTCTTGATTTCATTAATGTTAGGTATGAATTGCTAACACCTTGTTCATATGCACTTGCAATTGGTTTGGGTTGAATTGGGGAATATTCCAATTTTTAGTGTTTTGGGTTCAAATCTTTGAAATCCTAACTTTGATGTTTTAATCATGTTTTGGTGATGCATCGAGGAACATATAGGGCCGGGTTGTCGATTGGCACAAGCCCTTAGAGCCAATGTTCGTCCGATTGCATTTTGGGAGAGTTTGCTCTTCATTTGAATAAGGCTGAAAAACAGCCCAGGCATGATTCAGTCGACTGAAAACTCTGCACAGTCGACTGAACCTGAAACCCGAGAGTTTCCAGGCATGATTCAGTCGACTGAAAAACTCTGCACAGTCGACTGAACCTGGAAACAGAAAGTTTCCTGAACCTGGAAAATTTTCCAGGTATAGGGTCAGTCGACTGAAAACTCTGTTCAGTCGACTGAAACTGCTGTTTCAGCCCACTTTGCCTTTTGGGATTGAATTTTCAATTTGAATTGATTCATGATGATCCTATGTATGATTATCAATTGTTTTGACTTTGATGGTTCCTTTTAATTTTAATCCACGGGTTTTTATAAAATAATCTCTCGAATCGCATTTAAAAGTTCGTTTCTCTAATTTATAAATTCTATTTAAAACACACACACTTTTGCACTTCGAACGAAGTGGAAGGGTGATTAAATGGTTGGGCAAAACACGGACCATGAATCTGTGCGTTTATCTTTCCGATTAATCCTCGACCTATTCGATTGATTGTTTTGACCTTCGGGTTTGGTTTATCGATGATATGAGGTAAACTTTGTACTGCTTTGAGTGTGAAAGGGACTGACGGATAGTAAACCGTTTAGTGCGAACGAGTGGTTATGGGACATACGTTAACACTTTTCGGATTCCTTTTCGAGAGTTGTGACACATTCCGCCAGTTAGTGGTGTCCAGTACTGGGTCTTCGACCTTCACCACTATGGTTTGTTGCCTCTGGGATAGTGTCTTCGGACTGTCTCCCTAGGTTTGTTGCCTTCGGGTATGTTGCCTTCGGGTGTGTGCCTTCGGGTTTGTTACCCTATATAGTTTCGCTCTGATGTTGGCCTTATGTGCCGCATGGGTGATACTTGGGTTTGGAGTCTTCGGGCTCATGGATCCTTATTTGTACAGTACTGAGCTCGAGCAAATTTTATGATGTTTCCTTGATATGTATATTCCCTTGGTATCGCCCTTCGATATCGGTCTTTTTGAGCCGCATGGAGTATAGCGTTTACCTTGTGGAACTTGTATACCTTATTGGTATTTGTTGTTTGCCTATTGGCTTGTTTTGGGATATTTGTATCCTTTGTTTCTATATGTTGCCGATGATATGAGGCTTGTTCTATATGATTCATCTCTTATTGATGATTGTGTTATCTCCCCTAGAGATATTTATTATACTGTATGACCTTGCAGGTTTATTAGTGTTCAGTTTATCTAACTGATTTGTTATCTAGACTGACCCGTGTATTTTATACTCGGGTCAGACCGAGATGTTTCAGGTTAGTTGCTTTTGGGGACTTAGCCTATTTTGCTTCCGCATGGACTATTCGCTAGCTTCATTTTGTTATAGCATCTTTTGTAGTCCTTATCTGTTATAACTCTGATTTGTACTCTTTCGTCTCGTCTGTATATGGTGGTCTCCTGTACCACTTGACATGTATTATTTTGTATATTGTGGTGTATCTGTGTATGTGTATATTATGATCGACTGTTCTGTGATGTATATTACATTTGAGTTGTTATATTTTCTTCTGATAGATCCTATAGCCATTATAGTTTTGCTTTAAATATTTATTGAATAGGTCGAATTTTAATGTGTTTCTACTTTTCGAACATATTTAGTGAATAGTTAAGGTAAGATTGCACATGGTCGCTTCCATTATACTCTATTGTCCGCGTTAGCTGACAGTATTATCTATGTAATACTCTTTGTTAACGAGGCTCTCGGAGTGGGGCGTCACAGCATGGTATCAGAGCGAGATTCAGAACAAAATATGATAAACACAGAATAGATGCACATATTATGGTACATCAAAGCGTACAAGTGATACAGATCCTTGAATCATCGTGTCTCTTTATTCCATCAAGGTTAGATAGATATTGGAAATACGTCTAGGAATGCATTTTATTCCGTAGTATCCCATATTGTAATATCTACCTTGTGAATAATCTTGTTCTTATCTTACTTTCAGCTTATGTCTGGAAGAGGCAGGGGTCGACGTTCGGATGCTGGGCAATCTAGTGGCTCGCATCCAGATGGCGTATATATGTCTGCCGATCAATTTTTGGAATTGTCTAGGAGCATTCAACCTCCCGTTCCTCCTCGAGTGTCTCCACCTCGCAAGTCTGCTTTTGCACGTCAGTGTAGTGATTTTTCTCATCTTGGAGGAAAGCCGTTTAAGGGCTCCGAGTCTGTTCTTGAAGTCCAAGCTTGGCTTCGCACGTGCGAGCGTATTTTCTCTCGCATGGATCTTTCTGACCATGATAGAGTTCTTGTAACTTCTAGCTTATTACAAGAGCGTGCTCTTCATTGGTATGAGCTTCTTGTAGCTGAAATTGATGAGTCTACTCTTTCTTAGACTCAGTTTCGGGGACGATTTGAGCTCAAGTTCGTTCCTGAATCTGAAAAAGTTTTATTGACCCGTCGCTTCCTTGAGTTTAAGCAAGGGAAATCTTCTGTTTCTGAGTATGTCGCATCGTTCGAGGCTTTATCTCAGTATGGTCTTGAATTCATCAGCACTTCTTATAAGAAGAATTTGAAGTTTGTTTCTGGCCTTAAGAAATATCTTAAGAAGTCCTTGTTGCTCCAGCTTAAACTTTCTTTTGAGGAATTGGTTGATTCGGCGCTTCATCTCGAGACCGTCGAGAAGGAGTGTGATAGTGATGTTGATGTTGAGGTTTCTAGAAACCCCAACAAGAAGCAGTTTCCAATTCAGAAGAAGCCTTTTCCTTATAAGAAGAAGAAGACCGGTGGTCCTAGCTCTCAGCCTCAGTCTTCCGAAACACCTTTCGTTCGAAAGTGTTTTAATTGTGGTTCTCCGGATCATATTATTCAAGCTTGTTCAAAGCCTCTCTTCTGCCGTAATTGCAAGAAGGAAGGTCATCATGTTTCTGCTTGTCCTACTGCTCCTGCTAATGCATAATCTGGCAAGCTCAATGTGGCTAATGCTTCTGGAGGTCCTTCTCAATCCAAAGGTATGACTCCATCTATTTTGGAGGGTTCAATTCTATTTCATGATCATAGTATACGAGTTCTTTTCGATACGGGTGCTTCACATTCTTTCGTATCGAAGAAGCTTGTAGATGATTTATCTTTGGATGTTTCTTGTATGGTTACTTCTTTAAGGATTGCGAATCCTATTAGGGGATCAGCGACCCTTAGTTTGCTTTGTAATGATATTGAGACTGTTTTATGTGGCTTTGCTTTCCGTGCAAATCTGCACGTTGTTTCTCATTTGGGTTTTGATATGATTTTTGGTATGGACTGGCTAGTGAGGTACGATGCCAGGATTATTTGTTCCGAGAGAATTTTATATCTTTGTCATCCTGATTCACCTTCTCAGTTATCTTTTATTCTTCGGGATGTGGATAATTTCGAGATGGCTTTGTATTCTCTTGATTCGCGAGATGGTGATGATGTATCTCGTATTCCTATTGCTTGTGACTTTTCTGATGTTTTTGAACCTGTTTCGGGTTTGCCACCCAAACGCGCAATTGAGTTCCGCATTGATCTCATTCCAGGCGCGCAGCCAGTTAGTCGTCCTCCCACGAGGATGTCTACAAAGGGAAATGAGGAACTCAAGAAGCAGCTTTTAGAGCTCGAGTCCAAGCAGTTGATTCAGTCCAGTTTTTCTCCGTGGGGATCCGCGGTCGTTTTGTGAAGAAGTCTGATGGAACTCTTAGGCTTTGCATTGACTATCGCAAGCTTAACGAGTTGACCATTAGAAATAGGTATCCATTGCCTAGGATCGATGATATGTTCGATCTATTGAGTGGTGCCAAGGTCTTTTCTCAGCTTGACCTTGCCACAGGTTTTCATCATTTATGAGTCGTGGAGGATAGCATGCCTCTTACCGCTTTCCGCCCTCGTTATGGTTCTTTTGAGTGGCTCGTTATGCCGTTCGGTTTGGCGAACGCTCCTGCTTTCTTTGTTGACCTGATGAATCGGGTATTTCGGGAATATCTCGATAAGTTTGTTCTTGTCTTCATTGATGATATCCTTATTTATTCTAAGTCTGAAGCTGAGTATGCTAATCACTTGAGAATTGTCTTGAGTACTCTTCGTCGTCATCTGCTTAAAGCCAAATTCTCCAAGTGCTACTTTTGGGAGAATAAGGTTAAGTTCTTAGGCCATGTTGTATCTTCCGATGGCATTTCTGTCGATCCCTCAAAGATCGAAGCCATCCAGTATTGGAAGAGGCCTGAGAATGTGCATGAGATTCGTAGTTTCCTTGGATTGGCGGGTTATTACCGGTGGTTCATTAAGAACTTTTCCCGTGTTGTGCTTCCTCTCACAAGCCTTACTCGAAAAGGCATTCATTTTATTTGGTCCGACAAGTGTGAAGCTTCCTTTCAGACATTGAAATAACTTCTCACTAATGCTCCTATTCTTGTGGTTCCCGAAGGGAATCATGATCTTGTTGTCTACACCGATGCGTGTGGTAGTGGTCTCGGTGCTGTGCTTATGCAGAGAGATCGGGTAGTTGCTTATGCTTCTAGGCAACTGCGTCCGAATGAAGTTCGCTATGCCACTCATGATCTTGAGTTAGCCGCCATTGTCTTTGCCTTGAAGATTTGGCGACATTATTTATTGGGCGAGCGCTTCATTCTCTATACCGATCATAAATCTTTGAAGTATTTGTTTACTCAGAAGGAACTCAATATGAGACAACAGCGTTGGCTCGAGTTTCTTGCTTCCTATGACTTTGATATCCAGTTTACCCCTGGTAAGGGTAATCGTGTTGCAGATGCGCTTAGTCGTAAACTTTCGGCTGTTATTTCTATGATGCTTGCCGAATGGAATATTCTTGAGACTCTATCTTTTTGTGAAATTCGTGATCGAGGTTCATCTTCTGATTCTCCTATTCTATTATTTAGTTTGGGAGCTCGACCTATTTTATTGGATCGTATTGCCGATGCTCAGCGGCGTGATCCTGATTTGTTGCATTTTATTCAGCTTTGTGAGTCTGGATCTTGTGATGAGGCGTTGCAAGATTTTAGCATTGATTCTCATAGGTGTCTTCGTAAGACGAACCGTCTTTTTGTGCCTTCTGATTTTGCACTTAGGCATGACATTCTTGATGATTGCCATCGTTCTAAGTATACCATTCATCCCGGTAGTAGTAAGATGTATGCCGATATGCGTCGTCTTTATTATTGGGAAGGCATGAAGCGCGATGTGGAGAGTTATGTGAGCAACTGCATGACATGTCAACGTGTGAAGGCCGAACATCAGCGTCCTTCTGGACTTCTTCAACCTCTTGAGATTCCATTGTGGAAGTGGGATCAAATTTCTATGGATTTTATTGACGGCCTACCTCGTTCGAGATCAGGTCATTCTAGTATTTGGGTTATTGTTGATCGCCTCACCAAGTCTGCTCATTTTGTCCCTATTAAGTCTAATAGGACAGCTTCGCATTTGGCCAAGTTGTATGTCAAGGAAATCGTGAGACTTCACGGTGTTCCTAGTTCTATTGTGAGTGATCGTGATCCTTTATTCACGAGTCATTTTTGGAAGAGTCTTCAGCAAGCTTTGGGAACAAAGCTTAATTTTTCTACAGCTTATCATCCGCAGTCTGACGGACAGACTGAACGGGTGAATCGTATTTTGGAAGATCTTCTCCGTATTTGTATTTTTGATTTCGATGGTTGTTGGGAGGATCACCTACCTCTTGTAGAGTTCTCCTACAACAATAGTTTTCAGTCTAGTATCGGTATGGCTCCTTTCGAAGCCTTATACGGAAGGCCATGTCGATCACCTTCTCGTTGGTTGGAATCTGGGGAGAAGCTTATTCTTGGCCCGGACTTTGTTCTTCATTCCTCTGAGAAGATTGATCTTATTCGATTGAGGATGAAAGAGGCACAAAGTCGCTAGAAATCCTACGCGGACAACCGTAGGAAGCCTCTCGAGTTCTCGATCGGCGATCTTGTTTTTATTCGTGTTTCTCCTTTGAAAGGGGTTATGCGTTTCAGTGCGACTGGAAAATTGGCTCCTCGTTATATAGGACCGTTTTCTATTACTGAACGTATTGGCCCTGTGGCTTATAGAGTTTCACTTCCAGCTCATTTATCTGGCATTCATAACGTGTTTCACGCGCAACTTCGGAAGTGTCTTCGAGAATCGAATTCTGTAATTGATTCTCCTGATTTACAAGAGCTTGAGATCTCACCGGACTTATCTATGGTACAGCAACCTATTCGCGTGCTTGACACGGAGGTGCGACACCTTCGGAACAAGGCCGTGCCGCTCGTTAAAGTTCAATGGTCCGCTAATCCCAATGACTGTACTTGGGAAACCAGAGAGTATATCGAGCGATCTTATCCAGGTTTTCTATCCTTGCTTCGTAATGGTAAGTCTATTTCTGTGTCTAAAGTTTATTCTTTCTTTTGTATGTTGTATGTATGTAGTTGTTACAAATATCGTCTCTAGGAATTGCGGGGACGCAATTTTGTAAGGAGGGGAGATCTGTAACAACCCGCATATTTAACGATTTTATATTTAAATGTTTGATTTAAATATAGCGTCGTTATTCGGATTTTGGGGTCTGAAATGTTACTTTCTGCAAATGGCCGAATTGGAGCTCGAAACCATTTTCATTGAGTCCAAAATGGCGTTTGCGATCTTTTTGAGTATAATCTTTGATATGTTTGGAGTTTGTGAAATTTTGGCTACTTTTCCTATTGGGTTTGGGGTTGGGTTCAGCCCACTAGCTCACTTAATCCCCTAGCTCAACCCTTCTCTTCATTTCATCTTCATTTCATTTTATTTCTTAAACTAAAAACTGAAATGGGGGAAAGGAAAGAGAAATAGAAATTAGCAAGCCCTAGTTTCTCCTTTGTAACTTGATTCTCGCTCCAAAATCAAAGAGAATCCATTGGTAAGTTCATCTCCACCTTCTCCATCTTTTCTCCTCTTCAATTTCAGTAATTTCCTAACCCTAACTTAGGAAATACTTGCTTTTGATTCTAGATTGAAGCTTGTAGTGTTGAAGTGGAGTGTAGTTGGTTGATCCCTTGCAATTGTGCTTCTTCATCTTCTTTGTTTTGTGTAAAAAGGTGAGTTTTGAACTCACATCTACTTTTCTTGATTTCATTGATGTTAGGTATGAATTCCTAACACCTTGTTCATATGCACTTGCAATTGGTTTGGGTTGAATTGGGGAATATTCCAATTTTTAGTGTTTTGGGTTCAAATCTTTGAAATCCTAACTTTGATGTTTTAATCATGTTTTGGTGATGCATCGAGGAACATATAGGGCCAGGTTGTCGATTGGCATAAGCCCTTAGAGACAATGTTCGTTCGATTGCATTTTGGGAGAGTTTGCTCTTCATTTGAAAAAGGCTGAAAAACAGCCCAGGCATGATTCAGTCGACTGAAAACTCTGCACAGTCGACTGAACCTGAAACCCGAGAGTTTTCAGGCATGATTCAGTCGACTGAAAAACTCTGCACAGTCGACTGAACCTGGAAACAGAAAGTTTCCTGAACCTGGAAAATTTTCCAGGTATAGGGTCAGTCGACTGAAAACTTTGTTCAGTCGACTGAACCTGCTGTTTCAGCCCACTTTGCCTTTTGGGATTGAATTTTCAATTTGAATCGATTCATGATGATCCTATGTATGATTATCAATTGTTTTGACTTTGATGGTTCCTTTTAATTTTAATCCACGGGTTTTTATAAAATAATCTCTCGAATCGCATTTAAAAGTTCGTTTCTCTAATTTATAAATTCTATTTAAAACACACACACTTTTGCACTTCGAACGAAGTGGAAGGGTGATTAAATGGTTGGGCAAAACACGGACCATGAATCTGTGCGTTTATCTTTCCGATTAATCCTCGACCTATTCGATTGATTGTTTTGACCTTCGGGTTTGGTTTATCGATGATATGAGGTAAACTTTGTACTGCTTTGAGTGTGAAAGGGACTGACGGATAATAAACCGTTTAGTGCGAACGAGTGGTTATGGGACATACGTTAACACTTTTCGGATTCCTTTTCGAGAGTTGTGACACATTCCGCCAGTTAGTGGTGTCCAGTACTGGGTCTTCGACCTTTACCACTACGGTTTGTTGCCTCTGGGATAGTGTCTTCGGACTGTCTCCCTAGGTTTGTTTCCTTCGGGTATGTTGCCTTCGGGTGTGTGCCTTCGGGTTTGTTGCCCTATATAGTTTCGTTCTGATGTTGGCCTTATGTGCCGCATGGGTGATACTTGGGTTTGGAGTCTTCGGGCTCATGGATCCTTGTTTGTACAGTACTGAGCTCGAGCAAATTTTATGATGTTTCCTTGATATGTATATTCCCTTGGTATCGCCCTTCGGGTATTGGTCTTTTTGAGCCGCATGGAGTATAACGTTTACCTTGTGGAACTTGTATACCTTATTGGTATTTGTTGTTTGCCTATTGGCTTGTTTTGGGATATTTGTATCCTTTGTTTCTATATGTTGCCGATGATATGAGGCTTGTTCTATATGATTCATCTCTTGTTGATGATTGTGTTATCTCCCCTAGAGATATTTATTATACTGTATGACCTTGCAGGTTTATTAGTGTTCAGTTTATCTAACTGATTTGTTATCTAGACTGACCCGTGTATTTTATACTCGGGTCAGACCGAGATGTTTCAGGTTAGGTGCTTTTGGGGACTTAGCCTATTTTGCTTCCGCATGGACTATTCGCTAGCTTCATTTTGTTATAGCATCTTTTGTAGTCCTTATCTGTTATAACTCTGATTTATACTCTTTCGTCTCGTCTGTATATGGTGGTCTCCTGTACCACTTGACATGTATTATTTTGTATACTCTGTGGTGTATCTGTGTATGTGTATATTATGATCGACTGTTCTGTGATGTATATTACATTTGAGTTGTCATATTTTCTTCTGATAGATCCTATAGCCATTGTAGTTTTGCTTTAATATTTATCGAATAGGTCGAATTTTAATGTGTTTCTACTTTTCGACATATTTAGTGAATAGTTAAGGTAAGATTGCACATGGTCGCTTCCATTATACTCTATTGTCCGCGTTAGCCGACAGCATTATCTATGTAATACTCTTTGTTAACGAGGCTCTCGGAGTGGGGCGTCAGATTACACCTGCTATATTATGATTATATGATATTCATCCATGTTTATACACCTGTTATAACATCTGTTACTGTTATATTATGTTGTTCTGTTATTTTTATCAGTTTATCACACTGCAAGTTCCCTGTAGACTAGAATCACTATGGGTTGAAATGATACATACCCGAACGGACTTTAGAATAGGAGAAAATCGTTATGGACGGAAATGGTAGGCCTGAATGATTTTCAATTATTTTCTTTTACTTGGGATTGCGGGTTTGAAATGATCAAACCCGGGTTTTCTTTGTTGATTACGGGTTGAAATGATATATACCCGTATCACTTTACCTAGGTTGGAAAATGAAATACAAACCCGTTGTTAAAATATGTTTTTATAAAAAAATTAAATTATTTAGAAATGTAAATATTATAATATTTTGATTTAAAATTGATTAAAAATTATTTTTGTAAAGCATTATTGATTTTCTGAAAATTTATAAGTGAAATAAATAAATGGTAAAGTTAGAAATCTGAAATGTAAGTTATTTTGGAAATTATAATTTGGTGATAAATGGAATTTAAATTAAATATGAAAATACGATAAATTTATGATATTTTGAATTAAATGAATTTAAAATGATTTTGTAATACATTAATGATTTTTGAATAAAGTTAAATGTGAAATGAATGAATATTTATGTTGAAATTTTGAAATATAACTAAAATTGGAAATTTGTGAATTTGGCTTAAAAGTGAATTTTAAGTTAAGTAAATAAAAATGAAATTAAGTTATATTTGAAAATTTTAAAATTAAGTGTTAAGTTAAATTTAATTTAATGAATTTGAAATTTTATGTTGGAATTTAATAAGTGAATTATTATTAAATTTTGATTTTTGAATGGAGATTTAACTTTATAAAATCATGAATATAAGGGTATTTGAATAAGTGTTTTAAAAGTGAAATTATATGATTTTATAAGATATAAATGATTTAAATAAAAATATAATTGTTTGTGAAATTATATTGAATACTTGAAGTTAATTAACTGCAGTTCTGAAATGCTATTAATTCTAATGTAAATGATAATACAACATTTGTAAATGCTGTAGTTGATAATAATGAACCAAATGGCTAAGTCTAATTAAAGGTTATTATAGCATTTTTGTAAATGTTATAATTGTTGAATTTAACTAAGTTTTATTTGAAACTAATGTAACCCTATCACAGCATTTTTTTATGCCATCTTTCGTTAAATTGAACTGTTTTGAATGTAACTTTCTGTAGCAATTTCTAAATGCTGCGAAAGTTGAATTTTCATCTGTTTTAATAAATTAAGTGGATAAATGAATTTTTAAAGACTAAAATTTTGTAAATTTAATAATTTAATTATTAAATATAATAACTTCGTTTTATGATTTAAAATGAAGTAATTTGTTTTGAAATATAAACTATTTTGAAATGTGTTTTGTAATGGTATTTAAATTAAATAAAAATGAATGTGGTTTGGAAGATATTATATTTTTGATATTTTCAAATGGATTTTTGAATGATATTGAATTTTGAAATGATATTTGATTTTGAAGTATAAAATACCATTTTGAAATTTTAACCACGGGACGTATTTAATTAATAGTTTAACCGATTCTTAAAGGATGGGCGATCCCAAGCATCCTTTAAGTTATTGTGCATTTCTACTACAGTTCACTTAAGTTGGTTTACATTATATAAGTATATATTGTCCTGACTCAAGTGTTTTGTGTTTTACTTTACGCTCGGGTCAGCCTGAGTATTCACAGCTTTGGATTCTCTTTCTGGAGCTGGTCTTTGCTGGAGTTTCTACTTATCTACATTTATATCTACTCTCTGTTTCAGCTGTTCTAGTTTATCTCATGTATTAGTGAAATTCTATGTATTTTGGATTTCTATTATGTTGTTTTAAGACTGTATTATGTATTTGGTTTGAGACTCTGCCGTAGCAGCTTCATGAACTACTATGTATTTTATTTCCGCTGCGAGTTATTCTGATATTTCTGTGTCTGTGATTCTGTGACTGTATTTCATTTGCTCCAAATTTATTTACAATGCGGTATTTTGAGAAATTCAAGTCCGACATGTGCAGATGCGAATGGATGAAAATATCGGGTTGTTACAGTTCCAAAGTTCAAGGAATCCAAACCGATAAGAATCCTAACCAAAAGATTTCTAACACGGTGGATACAGAAGGAATAAAGTTTAGAAAAACTTGATTTCAAAGTAAGAAGATTTTTATACCAAAATAAGCATTGAAAATACTTTAAAAATCATTTGGAAATCGTTTTATACTTCGAAAATACGTTTTCTCACAAAGAAAGGATTATGAGATTGATTTCATTCATTCTAGGGTATTTCTACCCTATCTCTAATGAGTTTTTGCTTCGCAGGCTATGGTTTTCCTAAAACCAAAGCTTTGATACAACTGTAACAGCCCGATATTTTCTGCCATTCGCATCCACATATGCCGGACTTGAATTGCTTAAAATACCGTGTTGTAAATAAATTTAGAGCAAATGAAATATAATCACAGAATCACAGACACAGAAATATCAGAATAACTCGCAGCAGAAATTAAAATACCACAGTAGTTCATGAAGCTACTATAACAAACTCTCAAAACATAATACATAATATCAGTTTGACAAACATATACAATAGAAATCTCAAATGAATAGAAGTTTATGAATACCAGAACTGAAATAAAGCAACTGAACTGAAAGGAATAGATAACTAGACAAGCAGAATCTCCAGCGATTCCTAGCTCCAGAAAAGAAATCAAAAGCTAAGTGTAAATACTTAGGCTCACCCGAGCATAAAGTAAAACACAAAACACTCGAGTCAGGACAATATAATAATGTAGACCAACTCAAGTGAACTGTAGTAGAAATGCACCATAACTTAAAGGATGCTTGGGATCGCCCATCCTTTAAGGATCAGTTAAACTATAAATTAAATACATCCCGTGGTTAAAATTTCAAAATAGTAATTTATATTTCGAAATCAAATATCATTTCAAAATTCAATATCATTCAAATATCCATTCAAAATGTCCAAATATCATATCCTTTCTAAACCACATTCATTTTATTTAAAATACAATTTCAACACACATTTCACAATAGTTTATATTTCCAAAACAAATTACTTCATTTATACCATTAAATTGAAGTTATTATACTTAATAATTAAGTTATTAAATTTTCGAAATTTAAATCTTTCAAAGTTCATTTATTCACTTAAATTTACTAAAACGATGAAAATTCAACTTTCACAGCATTTAGAAAATGCTACGGAAAGTTACTTTTAAAACAATTCAATTTAACAAAATACAACATTTAAAAATGCTGTAATAGGGTTACTTTAGTTCAAATAAAACCTTAATTAATTTCAGCAACTACAGCACTTACAAAGTGCTATAATAGCTCTTAATTCAATTTAGCCATTTAGTTCATTTCTATCAACTACAGCATTTACGAATGCTGTAATATCCTTTACGCTAGAAATAATAACATTTCAAAAATGGTATTAGTTAAATTCCAAATATTCCATATAATTTCACAAACAATTTAAATTTTTATTTAAGTCATTTTAAACTTATAAAATCGTATATTTTCACCTTTAAGACAATCATTTAAAATACCCTTATATTCATGATTTTATGAAGTTAAATTTTCATTCAAAAATCAATTTAATAATAATTTACTTATAAAATTCAACATTCAATTTTAATTCTTTATAATTAAATTTTTACTTCACACTTAAGTTTAAATTTCCAAATATAACTTATATTTCATTTTATTTACTTAACTTAAAATTCATTTTTAAACAAAATTCACAAATTTCCATTCAAAGTTATATTTCAAATATTCAACTTAAATATTCATTTATTTAACCTTTTAACCTATTCAAAAATTATTAACACTTTATAAAATCATTTTTAAAATCATTTTAATTCAATTTTTATAATATTTGCTACTTAATTTAAATTCCATTTATAACCAAATCATAATTTCAAAAATAACTTATATTTCAAATTTCTAACCTTATTATTAATTTATTCCACTTATAAATTTTTGGAAAATCAATAATACCTAAAAATTCATTTTTATTAAGTTTAAATCAAAATATTATAATATTTACATTTCTAAATTACTCTAAAAATTTTAGAAAGATATATATTAACCACGGGTCTGTATATCATTTTCTAGCCTAGGTAAAGTGATACAGATAATATATCATTTCAATCTGTAATTTATAATAAAAAATCCGGCTTTGATCATTTCAAACCCGCAATCCCAAGTAAGAATGAAAAAATAAAAATCGTTCAGGTATATCATTTCAGCCCATAACGACTTTTCCTTATTCTAAAGTCCGTTCGGGTATGTATCATTTCAACCTATGGTGATTCTAATCTTCAGGGAACTGGCAATGGTGATAACTAATATAAATAACAGAATAACATGATATAACAGTGACATGTGATATAACAGGTGTACTAACAGATGTGAACATCATATGAGTATAATATAAGCAGATATAGCATGATGATATACATTTACAGATTCAAATTATGTCGGTTTATCAGTTATATAAGTACATATTAATCTAGTGAGATCTACTCACTTGTCAAAAGCTGGAGATTGCCACTAAAGCACACACACTGGAACTAAGAAGGCACGATAACGCGGAAACGACTTGAGAGTGGAGAGCCAAAGCTAATTGCCTTGATAACATTTAAACAAAACAATACAATATATATATGTTTCAAAACCAAACAAACACTAAACAATGCTAGAAATCAATGCCCAAAACCAAATCAAATGCATTACACTTGTTCTCAACTTTACATGGATCAGCAAGGGATGGATTTAGCATGGCCATGGCATGCACTAAGGGTTGGGTTTGGTTCAAATAGGGTCGGCCTACTTGGTTTGAATGGTGATGAAGTATATGTGTGTAACAATTTACATAACAACGCAAATATCAACATTTCTATGCTATAACTTTGTTCGGCCAGAGGCATATGGTGAGGTCTAGATATCCAGGTGGTGGTGGATGATGTGACAGAGGGTGGTGGTCAGGTCTGAGGTGGTGGTGGTGGAGGAAGTGGCGGCAAAAAGTGGTCGAAGGTGGTGGTACCAAGTTTGGCTCGGTTTATATATGTAATGATGGTTTATGTGGATTTTGGTGGTATCTCTTGCTTTGGAGGGCTCGGCCTGGTCATGGTTGTTATCTAAGGAGGTTGTTGATCATGTCATAGAGTGGCGGAGGTCGGCCAAGGACTGGAGGAGGGAGAAGCCGATCTACAAAGTTGAGAAACAAAATTGCAAAATCATGTAGAAAATAGGAAAAAACAAGAAAAGGAAGGAAAATTTTACCTCAACTCTTTCAAGCAATGGCCGTATATTTTTTTTAGATGAGAAATATATTTGAGATTCATGTGAAAATGAGAAAGTGACTAAAAGGAAAAAAGAAACATACGGCCAAAAATAAATGGTGTAGGTTAAGAAATGAAAAGGTGGAAGGTAAAGAGGCTTAGGAAGATAAAGAGTTTAAAACCTTTCAAATTTCCAACCATTTTATTTAATTTTTAAATACATAAAAATGTTGATAATATAGATAAATAATCTCATAAATAAAGAAAATAAATAAACAAAATAAATGAATAAATTTTAAATAAAATCGGTTAAATAAGGAAAATAACAATATATATATATAACTAGGCTTTATAATTTTTAAATAAATTCAAATAAACTTTAGAAAAATTATAATATCACTTTAAAATAATAAAAGACAAAAATACACAAAAAATAACATATTAACACATATTAAAATAAAATATGACAATAAAAATATAATTTATATAATTTAAAATAAACTAAATTGCTAAATAAATCAAATTACACTCAATATTGAAATATACATAACTTTCACAGTTTATATCCATTTCCAACGAAACGAAAAGTAGTATTCAAGTTATTAAATCTATTTTCATAATAAAAGATAAAATTTAATAATTTAAATATTTTAATTTGATATTTAAAAATAAAAGTTTGACCCAAATTGACCGAAATCAACATTTCAGGAAAATATTCAATTTATACCAGTTTGAAATTATAATTCACATAATAATCAAAGTTTATATTTAAAATGAAATGTTTGAAATGAAACAAGTTTAAAATAATTTCAAAATAAATTAAAGTCGAAATTAAAAATATACATAAAAATCTAGGGTTGTTACATGATTATTTTGCCATATAAGTACAATTATCATACACACTAAAAATTGACATGCTTCGTTTTGAAAAAAAGCTATTCTTCGCATTTAGAAAATATCGAAAGTGGCATTACATTCAATCATTTATTATCTATGGTTTAGTAAAATATTTTATCTTAGTTTTATTATTTTAAAAGCTTCAAACTAATAACATTACAAATTGAAAACTATAAATATCATTAACAACAGCTTATATAAGTCGATTAAATACATCAAATTATAGAAGCCTTGCACGTATAATAATCACATATTTTAACACAAAACAACAAATGAAGTATTCTACTTACAACTTTGTTTAAACTAACTGTATGTATGGTCATCAATCATGAAGCAAATTCTGATTCTTTCTCTTCTTCTTAACAAATTTTAAAGCGAAGGCATCAATTGTTCCAAAGGCTGTAAAAAAGAAACAGACGATATTAGTAATTTAGGAATTGAAAGTAACATATTAGTGGATTGCAGCTTCTTGATCATAACTTGCTAAAATAAAAAATGCATTTATAAATTTTTAAGTATGTGTAAAATGAGAATGTTATTCAGTCTAGAATCATGTTACATACAATATAAGGAATACAAAGCAACTAAAAAGAATAAAGTAAGGTAACATGTGTTTAAACAATGAGGAGAGGTTCAGAAATGAAAATTATATATTCAACTGTCATTTTAATAGAAAACTTTCACTATAAATGGTAAGTTAGATTAATTAAAATTTAATCGATAAGAAAATTGAGTCAATGAAAAATAACTCATCTTTCGTCTGAACATGCATGCATCAATTTTGGTAAATTCGATTTTTTACTTGTTGCAATAAAATTTACAGCATACTGGAATTTCTTCGAAAAGCAATCTCGGTTCAATGATGCTTCATAGAGCTAAGTAAAATCAATAACTCTGTAATGACCCGCAAATTCATCACTTCAATTTTTTTGAAATATTCAAAAATAAGTTTTTTTTCAAAAAAAATAATATTGTATTAAATAATAAATAATATTGGTAATCTTATTTTGAATTGACATTAACAACAATATATACTTCGAAAGATATATAGATAAAATGAGCGAATCGTTTTATCAATAAACAACTCTTAGACATCTGATATCATGCATGGAGCTGGATACATACACTCATTTATGTATATGAGTGAGAACATGTAATAAAATTATTTATTTTATTATTTGAAAATAAAATCTCTTTACGATATCATCAACGGTATCACTATTTTGGAGTAAATGATTTTTGAATTTAAATGATTTAATAATTATTTTAATTATTAAATAAGCCGTTTAATTATTATATAATGGTAGAAATATTATTGTTGAAATTTGTTTACAAGTATATATATTAAATAAGAAGTAAAAATATGATCGGAAATGGAAATTGGAATGTATAACGATTCAACGTAGAAAAGTTGTGCAACGTTGTGAATGATTTGAGATATACATACGCGCACATAAATATACATATACATGAACATATTCACATGCATATAAAAACGTATATATATATATATACAAATATACTTATACATTTAAACACACACACGTATGTACTACAAAATATCAAGATATTTTCCTAAAAACTTAACACTTAAGCAAACCAAAGTCAAACTCTTACACACTAAGTACAATCACATAGGTACACTTACATGAGGGAAGGGGGGTTAGGCCAAGCATGATGACATGGGAGGGGAGTGTGGTGTAGACCAAATGGTGACGTATTTGGGTAGAAATATCATGATATTTTTTTCCTCACTTTCACCAATAAATAGCACCCATCTCTATTCACTTCATTTCTTCATAAAAATTCGTAAGACTCTTGACTTCATATACTCCACTTTAATGGCCTCTTTTCTAAGAAAAATTATGGCAAAATTATTGCAAAAAGAAGTTAAAATTATATAGTAAGTATATATAATCATAACTCATCATAACCAAAGCAAATCCACTCTTTCTCACCTCTACAACTCATGGCCACACCTTCCACCAACCAATGCCGAGCCCACCTCCATTAGCGATAATCAGTCCAGCCTTCCCAAAGGTCCAAGGCTCAATTCCATAGGCTCATGTACGATCGCAGAGGAGCTATAACCGATTTATTGTTAGTCTGATTGAAAATCAGGTGAGGAACACTAATATATATATATATATATATATATATGATGTGATATGATTCTGTTATTTTGTACTATGTTTGATCATCAAGTTTGGATGTTGAATATATGATTATTTTGATGTTAAAATGATTCATGTTTAATTTGTCGAATTTCACAAAGAAATCACTTTGCTTTAGTAAATGAAAGAGTGTATATGAGATTGTTAAAACTCTTAAAAATAGTTTAAAATAAATGTTTTATGAACACTAAAATCCAATTTGATGAAGTTTGGACAAGTTGGTAAAATTGAGTCAAAATAGGCTAGTCACATAACGGTAGTTCGCATTTTCGTGCCGTAGAAAGTTAAATCCATTTATACAATGGATTCGGAGTTGGAATTCTTGTAATAAGAATATTACAAACTCTTATAATCATCATTTTCAAACAAAATAAAAGGATGGAGATTTCGTTTAGTAGATTTTAAATTATAAGCAAAAACAAGTTTCAAAATAGTCGCGGTTTGGCATTTCGAAAACCAAAGTGACGAATTCTTTATAAATGATATTTTTTAGTTCCTTAAAAATATGAGATAGATATTGTAAATATGTTTTAAAAGAGATTTGAGTTATAAAAATGAATTTCTAAATGACGGAAAAGTTTTTTTGATCGAATAAACTTAAAAGCACTATCGGTAGCACTATTCACCGCACTTTTTGGACCACTTTACTAACTTTCATAATATGGCTTTAAACTTAATTATTCT
Source organism: Allium cepa (assembly GCA_030765085.1). Taxonomy (NCBI): domain Eukaryota; kingdom Viridiplantae; phylum Streptophyta; class Magnoliopsida; order Asparagales; family Amaryllidaceae; genus Allium; species Allium cepa. The sequence continues at coordinate 154,343,272 of CM060945.1, forward strand.
TTCCTTAATCTTTTATAAATGTTTTGAAATAAATAATTAAGTATTTTAAAGATGATTTAAAGGTTTTACAAGTTATTAATTTTTTTTAAATAAATGATTGAAGAAAAGTTGTTATAATTAATTAATTTAAATATTGGCTCTAAAAGCCGATTAGTAGACTGGATTTTTCTACGCGTGATATCCGAATGTGAAATGCTTAAACTAAGGAGATGTTCAGGAGCAACTAATGCCCTGGCTCACCTGGCCTTTTTCCTAGAGGCGGAAAATATGAGATTGAAATGTTGAAAACGAAACAATTAGAAAAGATTCAATTTTCCAAATTCGAACAACTTGGATTGTAAAGAAATAATCTTCTTACACTTGGTATTAAATTCCAAAGTGGGAACCCGTATATCCGTGCGAATTTATGTAACGACCCACTATTTTGGACCATTCAAATCGACAAAAATCCACACATGTCAGACTTGAATAGTTCAAAATAATAGATTGTAATAAAATTTGGAGCAAATAAAACCAATCACAGAATCACAGACACATAAATATTAGAATAGCACGCAGCGGAAATAAAAATACCATAGTAGTTCATGAAGCTACTATAACAAAGTCTCAAAACAAATGCATAATATCAGTTTGAAAACAACCACAATAGAAATCCCAAATACCTATACGTTCACTAATACAAGAGCTGAAATAGATGAACTGAAATAGAAATAGATGAATAACTAGATAAGCAGAATCTCCAGTGATTCCTAGCTCCAGAAAAGGAAATCCAAAGCTGTGAATACTCAGGCTGACCCGAACGTAAAGTAAAACACAAAATGCTCGAGTTAGGACATGCATACTTATATAATGTAAACCAACTCAAGTGAACTGTAGTAGTAATGCACGAAAACTTAAAGGATGCTTCGGATCGCCCATCCTCTAAGGATCCGTTAAACTATCAATTAAACAGTAATAAACGCTATTATATAATTGCCAATATTAAAGTAAACTATGCAAATAACAGTGCTAATGCGGCTAGGGTAGCGCAGAGCTGCAGCAATCGCTCACCTCTAGTCACCCTCTCAAATTAAAGGTGTACATCCAAAAATCATAAGGCATACAGCGAAGTGTACCCGTGGTTAAAATTCCAAAAAGGTTTATAATTTCGAATTAAAATCATTCATTTAAACCATAAAAAGGTGGAGTCATTGTACCTACAAATCAAATATTAAATTTTCAAAATTTAAGCCTTTTCAGAGTTCATTTATTTACTTAAATACATTAAAACAGTGAAATTTCAGCTTTCGCAGCACTTAGAAAATGCTACGGTAAGTTACATTTGAAAACAATTCAATTCAGCAAAGACACCATTTAAAAACTGCTGTAATAGTTCAATTTTAGTTGAAAAATAGTTCAATTCAGCAAAGACAGTATTTACAAAACCGCTGTAATAGTTCAGGTTTCAAATTAAAAGGTTTAATTTAATTCAGCAAAGACAGCGTTTACGAAACTGCCGTAATAGTTCAGTATTAGTTCAAAAATCTCATTTCAGCCAACTGCAGCACTTAACAAGTGCTACAATAGCTCTTTCACTAGTTTTATCCCTTTAGTTCACTTCTACGACCACAACACTTACCAAGTGCTATAGTAGCTCTTAGTTAATTTTAGTCCTTAGTTCATTTGTATCAACCACAACACTTACAAAGTGTTGTAATATCCTTTGCAACAGATTTTAAGTTATCTTCAGAAATGATAGCATTTCTGAGGTGCTGTTAACTCGATTTCCAGCTTTTCAATACAATTTCAGCAACGATCAAACTTCAATTCAAACCATTTAACTTATCAAAATCATATTTTTCACTTTAAAAATGGTCATTTAAATACCCTTTAATTTATGATTTTTATAAAGTAAATTTCATAAATAAATATCAAATTTCTTAGTACTTCACTTAGTAAAATCAATGTACAAATTATCATATTTTGCATTTACTTTACACTTAAATTTAATTTACCATTTCATAAATTAAATTAATTTCCATTTTTTTAAGTTAACTTTTATTTTCTAACCAAATTTCACTTTTCCAAGTTAAGTTATATTTTAAATTACACTTTTAAACATTCATTTATTTAACCAGTTTAATTCATAGAAAAATCAATAACACTTTATTAAGTCATTTTAAATTCAAATTTAAAACCAATTATCTTAACTTAAACTCCATTTTTTAAACAAAATCACAAATTTCAAAATTAATTTATATTTCAATTTACAACTTAACCTTTCATTTATTAACATATTTAACTTATAGAAAAATCATTAATACTTTATAAAAATAATTTTTAAATTCAATTTAAATCAAAATATCATAATATACATTTTTAAAATACTTAGAAATTTTAGAAAAATATATCTATAATAACCACGGGTCTGTATAATATTTTCTAACCAAGGTCAAGTGATACATATAATATATTATTTCAATCCGTAATTTACAAAGCAAAATCCGAGTTCTATCATTTCAAACCCGCAATCCCAAGTTAAATAAAAATCGCTCAGTCCTATCATTTCAGCCCATAACGATTTTTCCTTGTTCTAAAGTCTGTTCGGGTATGTATCATTTCAACCACAGTGATTATATTCTATAGGGAACTTGTAGTGTGAGAACAGAAATGAATAAACAGTATAGCAACATATGGCAGTAATAGATGATGTGATAGGGTTATAAACAAGGGTAACATCATACAATTCATATCACATGATATAACAATTTCTACACATTCACTTGCGATCAATTCATAGATTATATAAGTATAAATGTCATGAGTGAATGCTCACCTCTTTGCGCTGGAGGTAGCAAATCAAACTACATAGAATAGATTCCAGAAAGCATGATATGGCACGACTATTAATTCAAGTGGGAAGAGAGAGCCAAGATATAACCAAAACAAGGCAAAACAATATTCACATAAATATATTTTTATTCAACACCAAATAACACAGAAACAAATGAAAATAAAAAGCAACAAAGAGCTAAATAACTTGACCTTGCCTTTAACCATCCAAATGCTTGACTTAGGTGGAACATATGCTTAGCCATCATGTGTGTTTGGGTCGGGTATGGGCATTATGTAGGTACAACAACATGACGTGAAGGGTAGGAGAGTTACAACATAGGGTAAACAAAGGGGCAAGGCAAAATAGGTAGGTTTGGTCACATTTTTGGCTCGGCCAAAGGCAAGTGGTGACTCGGCCTTGCAAGGCTCAGGTCTGGTGATGGTGTAGTAGCTGCCAAAGGTGATGCAGCAGTTGAGGGTGGTGGTTCTAGATTGTGGCCGAAGTGGAATAGGAAGGGGAAGTGGAATATAGGCTCGGCAGCATAGTTTTGGAGTGGAGTTTTGCAAATTTTTGGTGCTAGCTTCATGTGGAGGGTCATGGCCTGGTCTTGGTCAGAGGAAAGGGGGTGGTGCTACTGTAGATGATGGTGGTGGTTCATGGACCTGATGGAGTAGGGTCAAGCCAAGCAAAGCTTGAAAAGGGGAAAGCAAATCAATGAAAAATGAAAGGAAAATGAGATAAAATGGAAAAAGCCATTAACAAAACTTAAAAAATATTTTCAGAAATATGGAGTGGCCATGACTTTTTTAGAAGAGAAAAGCTTCTCATGTGAATTCTAAATGAAAATGCACGACAATGCATAAGAGAATGGATGGCTCCAAGATGAAATGAAAAGGCAAAAGGGAATTGAAAAGACAAGGTACATGAAAAGCCACTAGAAAATGAAAGGTCTTTGTCTCTTTGTATTTCTAGTTTCTTTTATATCAAAATAAACTAAAAAAATTCAGTAAATAAAAATAAAAGAAAAACAAAATAAATTGAAAAAGAAAATAGATAAATAATTTATGGAAAAATAGAAAGTAAATAAGAAAATAGTTATTAAATTGAAACTAGAATTAAAAATTGTATACAATATACAATCAACATTTGAAAATTATAACTACACTTGTAAAATGTTTTTAAAATAAAACTATATATATAATATGTCATGTTACACATATATACACAAATTAGAACATGATATGAAAAACAAAAATATTATTTATATAAATGAAAATAAACAATTTTGTTAAATAAAACAATTTACACACAATAGTGTAAAAACATTACTTTTACAATATTAATCAGATTTCAACAAAATAAAAAGCAATATACTTGAAGTTTAATTTAATTTCGTAATAAAATAAAAAATTCAAAAATTCAAAATTTTAAATTTTAAATTTAAAAGTCAAAGTTTGACCATATTGGCCAAAATCCACATTTTTGGAAAATATTCTTTTTATTCATGTTTGAAATTATAATTCACATAAAAATCAAAATTTATATTTAAAATAACAAAATTTGTTCATTTTAATAAATAAAATAAAGTATTTTAAATCGAGAATTCCAATTAAAATAATTAAAATATAAAATTAAAATAATCACAAAATACAAGGTTATTACACTCTCCCCTACTCAAATCTTTTTGTCCTCGAAAAGAACAAACAAGGAAATTAAGGAAAAGCAAGATAGACAAAGCAAATAGTACCTGAGAAAAAACAATTTCGGTTTCGAAGCATGAATGCTCTCCTCTGTCCCTAGGTACAATCTTGATCATCAGTACTCCACTGCCATTTGACATGAATGCTCTCCTCCTTCTTAGCTGCTTCATACCTCTGTCGACAATACAAAGTGGCTTCCTCTCGACAGTCAGATTAGGCTCAATATCCAAACTATCAAGAGCAGAAGGCTGAACAAAAAGAGATGGGTCATGAAGATACCAGCGAAGATGTGAGACATGGAATACATCATGCACTCCAGAAAGCTTCTCGGGCAAATCCTACGATAAGCCAAACAGCCAACTCTTTTCACAATGCGAAAAGGACCCTCGAAGAGGAAGAAGGTAGGAATAGCTAGAAGGGAAAATAGGTTGAAAGAGAAGGACGAACCATTATTTTAAAACTATATAAATTTCAATTAAAATTTTTATTTATATCATTTTAAGCATTTTATAATACGATGAATAGTCATTTGATTCAAATTTGTTAGTTCGAAGTAAACAATATTTAAAACATTTTAAATTATTTAGAAAGGTAAAATAAATGATTAAAATATCCTTTATATAATACTTTATGAAAATACTTTTATAACTCGATGTCTTAACAAGTTTATTCTCGTTCCTACAGACTCTGGTCATTCGTTGATCAGGCGCAAAGCTAGAATTCTCCAAGTACTTAGTAGACTTGTTTCAACACCCAGTGAAAATACTAGAAAACCTTTAAAACAGATATGGAAAGTACAATCCAAAAAAACAACCAAACCAAAACGTTGTCTAACCATGGATCACAGATACACAATGGTTACGCTTGGATCCCCCAGGAAATATCCGTATCCGTAAGCTATCTCAGTCCTGGGAATTACGCCGCGATGACTAGTAGACCGCAGATACACAATGGTTACGCCTAGATCCCACAGGAAACATCCGTACCTGTAAGCTATCTCAGCCTGCGGATTTTGCCACCAAAAACGACCTACATAGATCGCAGATACGCAATGGTTACGCCTGGACCCCCCAGGGAACATCCGTACCCGTAAGCTATCTCAGCCAGGCGAATTACGATATGCACTCGCGCTCGTAAGACCATGGAGATCGCCATGGAATTCGATGCACACTCGAGTATCTTATCCAGAAAACAAAAATTAGAGAGAATAATATCGATAGAATGAATCCGCAATATGGCCACAAAGCGGATATCAAGCAGAAGGCACTTTCCATATCTTTACTTCGAAAATATGTATCATATAATACCTTTCAAATCACTTTCAATTATCATACTTATATAAAGTCCATCATATATAAGTTTGCATTTTCAAATCAAATACTTTCCAAATCAATAGTATATCAAATCACACTTATATAGACTTCGATTATATAAGATTTAAATTTTCTAATTGAGTACCTTTCCAAATCAACAGTTTCGAATCAACATCATACTTATACAAATCTATTTTACATAATTTCGACAACTCCCAAATCAAGTATTTAATAAAACAATGTTCTCAATTTCGATTCCTTTTAATAACATTTCAGTTTCAAAATCATATATGATTTCGCCAAATAATTTCTACCAAATTATATATATTCAGTTTCAAAGTTTCTTAAAACAACAGATTTAGAAAATAATCCAAATTTCCAAATCAACAAAATTTATGTCGAACAAATCCATTTCTAAAGTGATCATGTAAATACTGGGTTAAATTTCAATCTATTTTTGAAACCAAATCATTTCCTCAAGAATCACTTATCTCCAAAATGATTACCAATTCTGTAACCCTTCCTTTAAATCCTTTTTTTTTTGAAAGATCTTCTTTACCTTTGAAAATTATTATTATTATACACATAGTTTTATAAAAGATGTCACTAAGTCAAAACATTTAAACTAAATTTTATTCAAAATATTTTGAAAACTACATTTTTATTCAAAACTTTCAAAACTAAATTTCATACTAATATAATTCAAAATAGTTTTATTCATTAACTTAACAAAACAGTTTCAAAATTATTTAAATTATATTAAAACATACAAAACTAAAATTATATACTTTATCAAACTTACATACAAAAGTAAATTAAATTAACCATGATTTGGAAGTGCTTGAACTTTAAAAATAGTCAAAGAAAACAAATTCTTCAATCCAAGAGTTGGAAATTAGCAACAAATTAGTAAATCAATTCCAATAGATAAGGTTATACCAAAACAAATCTAAAACTCGAGGACTGAACACCGGCTTACTTTAAATCATTTCAAATATATATATATATATATATATATATACACATATCTTTCGAAAATCAAATCATCCTTCGGAATTTTGAAATCAAAATTTGGTTTCACAAAATCACTTGCATAGTAAAGCTACTAAAGTGGGCTCTCCCCCACTCTGAAAATTAAAAATCAATGTCGATGATGCATGCACTCATCACCGAAATTATTTTCCAACGACAAAAGTGAGTTCTGGAGTTCTATTTTCTTGAACTTCTTTGAAATCTCTTCTAAATCATTGGAATTCATTCGAATACCTTTGGAACATTTCTTATTCGGAAAATGCCTTTAAATCATATTATTATTATATATTTTCCAAAATCTTAAAACCGATTTCAAAACACCGGAGTTCGATTCCTCGAAATTCAAATTCAAAACCATTCAGTTATAAATCATTTTTGTGTAAATCAAATTTCTTATAAGTTTTCAAAATTTGAAATCCTTTCAAAGCTTCAAATTTTCATTTTTAAAAGGTATATAATCCTTATCGAAAACATTTCACTCTTATATATAAAATGTGGTCATCCTTATCAAACTAATAGTTTCGATGTTTGCACAATTTCAAAATACAACCAAACACAAATTTTCCAAGGGATGATTCAAGGTTGGATTTCAAACAAACAGAGATTCAAATTTGGAGGAACTCTAATCAAATAGAATTCTGGTTCGAAGATAAGCTCAAATGAAGATGAGATAATTTAATTATGAATAGAAGATGGATAAGCCTTTATAAATCACGGGCGACCTTAACTGGTCAACCGTGACATCACGAATATAATCAATACGGAAAGCTAAGGAAAATCGACGTTCGATCGCCAAAGTTAGAATCTAGGTAGAGCAGGAGATAGATAGCTTCGAAATCTAAGGATACATAAATCTCCGGTGAATCAATGCCAATTTCAAGGGAATTTCACCCCTTTACAAATCAATAAAAGATTTGCGGAATCACTGATCTTTATAGGGATCATTCAAAGAGTTATGGAATTCTCCAAGATCAAAGGAATACAATTATGGAAGACATGAATGGATTTTAGAACAAGTGGGAGCATTCCAAAATTCAAGGAATCCTAATCGATAAGAATCCTAACCAAAGAGATTACTAACAAGGCGGATACAGAATGGATGAAGTTTAGAAACTCTTGATTTCAAAATAAGAAAATTTTTATACCAATATAATCTTTGAAAATCCTTTAAAATCATTTGGAAATCATTTATACTTAAAAAATACGTTCTCTCACAAAGAAATGATTCTGAGATTGATTTCACTCATTCTAGGGTATTTCTACCCTTTCTCTAACGAGTTTTTGCTCACAGGCTAAGGTTTGCCTAAAACCAAAGCTTTGATACCAACTATAACGAGCCACTCTTTTGGACCATTCAAATCGACAAAAATCCACACATGTCAGACTTGAATAATTCAAAATAGCAGATTGTTATAAAATTTAGAGCAAATAAAACCAATCACAAGATCATAGACACAGGAATATCAGAATAACTCGCAGCGGAAATAATACCATAGTAGTTCATGAAGCTACTATAACAAAGTCTCAAAACGAAATACATAATATCAGTCTGAAAACAACCACAATAGAAATCCCAAATACATATAAGTTCACTAATGCAAGAGCTAAAATAGATGAACTGAAATAGAAATAGATGAATAACTAGACAAGCAGAATCTCCAGCGATTCCTAGCTCAGAAAATGAAATCCAAAGCTGTGAATACTCAAGCTGACCCGAGCGTAAAGTAAAATACAAAACACCCGAGTCAGGACATACATACTTATATAATGTAAACCAACTCAAGTGAACTGTAGTAGTAATGCACGATAACTTAAAGGATGCTTGGGATCGCTCACACTCTACGGTTCCGTTAAACCATCAATTAAACAGTAATAAGCGCTATCATAGAAATGCCTATATTAAAGTAAACTATGCAAATAACAGTGCTAATGCGGCTAGGGTGGCGCAGAGCTACAACAATTGCTCACCACTAGTCACACTCTCAAATCAAAGGTGTACATCCAAAAATCACAAGGCATACAACGATGTGTACCTGTGGTTAAAACTCCAAAAAGGTTTATAATTTCGAATTAAAATCATTCATTTAAACCATAAAAAGGTGGAGTCATTATACCTTCAAATCAAAATATTAAATTCCCAAAGCTTTAGCCTTTTCAGAGTTCATTTATTCACTTAAATACATTTAAACAGTGAAATTTCAGCTTTCGCAGCACTTAGAAAATGCTACGATATGTTACATTTGAAAACAATTCAATTCAGCAAAGACAGCATTTAAAAACTGCTATAATGGTTCAGTTTTAGTTGAAAAATAGTTCAATTCAGCAAAGACATCACTTGCAAAACTGCTGTAATAGTTCAGGTTTCAAATTAAAAGATTTAATTCAATTCAGCAAAGACAGCGTTTACAAAACTGCTGTAATAGTTCAGTTTAGTTCAAAAATCACATTTCAGCCAACTGCAGCACTTAACAAGTGCTACAATAGCTCTTTCATTAGTTTTAGCCATTTAGTTCACTTCTGCAACTACAGCACTTGCCAAGTGCTATAGTAGCTCTTAGTTAATTTTATTCTTTAGTTCAATTGTATCAACCATAATACTTACAAAGTGTTGTAATATCCTTTACAACAGTTTTTAAGTTAACTTCAGAAACGATAGCATTGCTGAAGTGCTATTAACTCGATTTCCAGCTTTTCAATACAATTGCAGCAACAATTAAACTTCAATTTAAACCATTTTAACTTATAAAAATCATATTTCTCACTTTAAAAATGGTTATTTAAATACCCTTTAACTTATGATTTTTATAAAGTATATTTCACAAATAAATATCAAATTTCTTAGTACTTCACTTATTAAAATCAATGTAAAAATTATCATATTTTGCATTTACTTTACACTTAAATTTATTTTGCCATTTCATAAATTAAATTAATTTCCATTTTTTTAACTTAACTTTTATTTTCAAACCAAATTTCACATTTCCAAGTTGAGCTATATTTCAAATTACACTTTTAAACATTCATTTATTTAAATAATTTAATTCATAGAAAAATCAATAACACTTTATTAAGACATTTTAAATTCAAATTTAAAACCAATTATAATATTTTATTACTTAACTTAAACTCCATTTTTTAAACAAAATCACAAATTTCAAAATTAATTTATATTTCAATTTTCAACTTAACCTTTCATTTATTAACATATTTAACTTATAGAAAAATCATTAATACTTTATAAAAATCATTTTCAAGTTCAGTTTAAATCAAAATATCATAATACACATTTTTAAAATACTTAAAAATTCTAGAAAAATTATATATAATAACCACGGGTTTGTAAAATATTTTCTAACCTAGGTCAAGTGATACGGATAATATATCATTTCAATCCGTAATTTTCAAAGAAAAATTCGAGTTCCCAAATTAAATAAAAATAAATAAAATCACTCAGGCCTATCATTTCAGCCCATAACGATTTTTTCTTGTTCTAAAGTCTATTCGGGTTTGTATCAAATCAACCCATAGTGATTCTATTCTACAGGGAGCTTGCAGTGTGAGAATGGAAATAAATAAACAGTATAGCAACATATGGTAGTAATAGATGATGTGACAGGTTTATAAACAAGGGTAACATCATGTAATTCATATCAAGTGTAACATGATATAACAATTTCTACACATTCACTTGCGATCAATTCACAGATTATATAAGTATAAATGTCATGAGTGAATACTCACCTCTTTGCGTTGGAGATAACAAATCAAACTACACAAAATAGATTCCAGAAAGCATGATATGGCATGACTATTGATTCAAGAAGGAAGAGAGAGCCAAGATATTAATCTTGTAAACAATCAAAACAAGGCAAAACAATATACACACACATATATATATATTTTATTCAACACCAAATAACATAGAAACAAATGAAAATAAAAAGCAACAAAGAGCTAAATAACTTCACCTTGCCTTTAACCACACAAATGATTGACTTAGGTGGAACATATGCTCGGCCATCATGTGTGTTTGGGTCGGGTATGGGCATCATGTAGGCATGGCAACATGAAGTGAAGGGTAGGAGAGTTACAACATAGGGTTAACAAAGGGGAAAGGCAAAATAGGTAGGTTTGGTCACATTTTTGGCTCGGCCAAAGGCAAGTGGTGGCTCGACCTTGCAAGGCTCAGGTCTGGTGATGGTGCAGCGGTGGCCAAAGGTGATGTAGCTGCTGATGGTGGTGGTTCTAGATGGTGGCCGAAGTGGAATAGGAAGGGGAAGTGGAATATAGCCTCGGCTAGCATAGTTTTGGAGTGGAGTTTTGCAAATTTTTGGTGCTAGCTTCATGTGGACGGTCACGGCCTGGTCTTGGTCAGAGGAAAAGGGGTAGTGCTGCTGTAGATGGTGGTGGTGGTCGGTGGAGCTGATGGAGTAGGTTTAGGCCGTGCAAAGCTTTGAAAAGGAGAAAGCAAATCAATGAAAAATGAAAGGAAAATGAGATAAAATGGAAAAAGCCATTAGCAAAATTTACAAATTATTTTCAGAAATATGGAATGGCCGTGAGGTTTTGAGAAGAGAAAAGTTCTCACATGAATGCTAAATGAAAATGCACAGCAATGCATACGAGAATGGACGACTACAAGATGAAATGAAAAGGCAAATGGAAATTGAAAAGACAAGTACATGAAAAGCCACTAGAAAATGGAAAGTCTTTGTCTCTTTGTATTTCTATTTTCTTTTATATCAAAATAAACTAAAAAAATCAGTAATAAAAATAAAAGACAAACAATATAAAGTGAAAATGAAAATAAATAAATAATTTAAGAAAAAATAGAAAGTAAACAAGAAAATAGTTATTAAATTGAAACTAGAATTAAAAATTGTAAACAATATACAATCAACATTTGAAAATTATAACTACACTTTTAAAATATTTTAGAAATAAAATTATATATATAACATGTCATGTCACACATATATACACAAATCTGAACTTGATATGACAAACAAAAATATTTTTCATAAAAATTAAAATAAACAATTTTGTTAAATAAAACAATTTACACACAATAGTGTAAAAAGCATAACTTTCACAATATTAATCAGATTTCAACGAAGAGAAAAGCAGTATACTTGAAATTTAATTTACTTTCATAATAAAAGATAAAATTCAAAAATTCATATATTTAAATTTTAAATTTAAAAGTCATTTAGAGGTTGTACTAGAAATATTGAGAAGGAATATGCTCAAGGATAAGTTTTCAAATTGCCGCTTTTGGGAAGAAAAGGTAAGGCTCCTTGGACATGTTGTGTCATAGGAAAGAATCTCAGTTGATTCCGGGAAAATTACAGCCATTGTAGATTGGAAGCAACCACAAACTCCAAAGTATATTCGCAACTTCTTAGAATTGGCAGATACTATCGGAGATTTATTCAAGACTTCTCTAAGATTTCTCATCACTTAATGAAGTTGACTATGGAGGATACTAATTTTGAATATACGCTGAAATGTGAGGAAGCATTCCATGATCTTAAGAAAAAGTTAACTACCGCTCCAGTTTTGACTATTAATGATGAAACCAGCGGTTTAACAATTTATACTTATGCTTGGGGTGAAGGAGAAGGCGCACTACTAATGTAACATGGAAAGGTTATCGCATATGCTATTAGGCATTTAAAGGCGCATAAGCGAAATTATGCAACACACAATTTAGAACTATTAGCCTTTGTGTTCGCACTAAAGATTTGAAGACATTATTTACTGGGTAAGAATTTCTCATAGTTTATTTTGATAAACCATTTTTGAAATTGGTAAATAATATTCCTTCCTTAAGTAGGTGAGAAGTTCGAACTCTTCATAGATCATAAATCTTTGAAATATCTTTTCACTCGGACTTAAAAATAAGGCAGCACTGTTGGCTACAATTTGCCGCATCATATGATTTAGATATCCTATATACGCCTGAGAAAGCCAATGTGGTAGCAGATGCATTAAGCAAAAAGCAAGTCGTTATAGTTTATTTGATAGTACATCCAACTTTAATTAACTGTGTAAAACAGAACCAGCTCAGAGACCTATCTATTCTAAAGATGGTCAAAGCAATGGAGAAAAACACGGTATCAAAAAGATGGATAGGATTCAATTGGATGATCAAATAATATTAAGAATAAATGGAAGAGTATGCATCTCAAATGTCAATGGGATAAGGCAAGAAGTTTAAACAGCATGTCACAATTCTGGACTTTAAGTACATCCTCTAGTTACCAAAATATATCGAGGTATGAAGAATACTTTTTGGTGGGTTGGTATGAAGAGGGATACCTCTATCGATATTAGCAGATGTGTAGATTGTCAACAGATCAAAAGCGATCAGCAAAAGACTACTAGATTATTCCAACCTCTTGAAATTCCAACATGGAAATGATACCAAATATCAATGGATTTCATCGTTGGTTTACCTCGATTAAGAAAGGAAAAAGAAGGCATTTGGATTACCGTAGATAGATTAACCAAAAGCACACACTTTGTCCCAGTAAAGCCAATGAGAACAGCTTCACGTCCTGCAGAAATATACACGAGGGAAATATTTCGATTGCATGGTGTCTCATATAGTATATTCAGTGACCGAGACATAATCTTTGCCAATATGTTCAGGGAGGCATTACAAACAGCATTGGGAACGAAGCCGAGTATAAGCACCGAATATCATCCATGGACTGATGGGCAAAATAAAATGGTAAATTCAATGTTGGAAGATCTTCTGAGAACTTGGATCTTCGATTTTGGAGGTTCATGGGAGAACTATCTTCCTCTTGTGGAATATTCGTACAATAATAGCTATAAGGCAATTATTGGCATAGCCCCGTACGAAGCTTTATATGGTCGTCCATGTAGATCCCAAGCATGTTGGATCAAAACTGGAGATCGGTTAGTACTTGGTCTTGATATGATTCAAGTAGCCTCAGAAAAGTAGACTTAATAAAAAAGCAGATGAAAGAAGCCTAGAGAAGGCAAAAGAGTTGCTCTGATCAAAGGCGTAGAAATTTGGAATCCTCAGTTAGAGATTTTGTATTTTTAAAAGTCTCTTCGATGAGAGGAGTGATAAGATTTGGTCAGGTGAGGAAGATAGCACCTCGATTTATTAGACCTTTTCCCATTCTTGAACGTATTGGCTCATTAGCTTACCATATGTAATTGCCCAAAAGGTTATCTGTTGTGCATAAACTCTTTCACATATCCCATCTACATAATATATGCATGATCCATAACATGTTATAGAAAGAGCTTCTTAGAAAAATTTAGAAGTAGAGCCAAATTTGGCATTTACCAGACAGCCCATTCGAATCATGGATCACGATGAGCATGGATTGAGAAGGAAGGTGGTAAGTTTGGTAAGTTCAATGGAGTGGTGATGCCCAAGACTGCACATGGAAAACAAAAGATAGAATGAGGAAAGCTTATCCTAAGTTTAGGATTGATGTATAGTTGCATGTGCTATCGAGATAGTTACCGCCTGTGGTATGGTCACTTATCATATCTTGTATATTCCCCCTTGTCAAATATATATATATATATATATATATATATATATATATATTCCTTTTTTAAGTCATTTTCTTCTTATCCTTAGTTTCGAGGACGAATTTTTTAAGGGGTAAGTATGTAATGACCCTCAAATTCATCACTTCGCAAATTTTTTTGAAATATTCAAAAATAAGTTTTTTTAACATAATAATAGTGTTTTGAGCAATAAGTAATATTGGTAATCTTATAATGAATATATATTTACAAAAATATACACTTTGGAATACTTATCGATAGAATGACCGAAAACATTTTTACCAATAAATAGCTCTTGGACCATCTGATATCGTGCACGGAGCTAGATACATACAATCATTTATGTATATGAGGGAGACTATTTAATAAAAATATCTATTTTATTTTTGAGAATAAAATCCCTTTTTGACATCATCAATGATATCCCTATTTTGGAATTGAATTTAAATTGAGTTTAAATAATTTAATAATTATTTTAATCATTAAATAAGCCTTTTTAATTATTTTATAATGATAGAAATATTATTTTCAAACTTTTGCTAATATATATATATATATATATATATATATATATATATATATATATACACACACGCGCACACACATACATTAAATAACAAGTAAAAATATGACCGAAAATCGAAATCGGAATTCGTAACGACTCAACATAGAAAAGTTGTACAACGTTATGAATCATTTGATATATATATATATATATATATATATATGCACACATACATGTAAATATACATTAGCACATTCACATGCACATGAACACATATATACATACAAATATAATTATACATTTCTATATATATTACAAAATATCAAGATATTTTCAGAAAAACTTAACACTTTACCAAACCAAAGTCAAACTCTTTAACAGTAAGTACAAGCACGTGGGTACACACACATGGGGAGGGGTTTCGGGTGAGCATGATAATAAGGGTAAGGAGTGTGATGATGAGAAAATGGTTACGTATTTGGGTAGAAATATCATGATATTTTTCTCCTCACTTTGCCTATAAATACCACCTGTATCTCTTCACATCATTCACTTCAGTTCTTCATAAAAATTCCTAAGCTTTTTCACTTCTTATACTCCACTTAAATGGCTTCTTGTCTAAAAATATTATGGCAAAAATTATTGCAAAAAGAAATTAAAATTATATATTACGTATATATTATCAAAAATCACCAAAACCAAAGCAAATCCACTCTTTCTCACCTCTGCAATCCATAGCCACCCAAGGCCAATCCTACCTCCATTAGCAAGCATAGGCCATGCCTTCAAAGGTTCAAGGCTCGATTCCATAGGCTCTTGCGCGATCGTTAAGGAGCTATAGTAGATTTAAAGTTAGTCCAATAGAAAATCAAGTGAGAATCACTATTATATACATATATATAAACTGATGATGTGATATTATTACTTTAGTTGTTTATTATGTTTGGTCATCAAGTTTGGATGTTGATTATATGATTATTTTAATGTTGAAATGATTCACGTTTAATACATGTCGAATATCAGAAAGGAAACCACTTTCCTTTAAAATGACTTAAATTTGTTTATAAATGTTTTAAAAATACTATAATGCAATTTGGTGAAGTTTGGACAAGTTACTGAAATTGAGTTAAAAATAGGTGCATCGCGTAATGGTAGTTCGCGCTTTCGCGTCGTAGAAAGTTAAATCCATTTATACGATGGATTCGGAGTCAGAATTCTTTATGAAGAGAATTTTTCAAACTCTTATAATCATAGTTTTCAAAAAAAAATTGAGAATTAGTTCAGTAGATTTTAAATTATGAGCAAAAATTTTTTGAAAATAGTCACGGTTTGGCATATTGGAAATCAAAGCGACAAATTCATTATAAATGATTTTTTATTTCTTAAAAATATGAGATAAATTATATAAATCTATTTCCAAAGTGATTTGATTATAAAAATGGATTTCTAAACACCCTTCTCTACAACGTACTAGCTTAAGAATATTTTACATTTGTAGAAATCAATGGTGTGTGATGCAACCGGAAATGTGGCATTCATAGTGAAATATGCTATGTGAAAGGTACTTTTACCTTAGGCCTCGTCCCTTAGAAAGGCTTAAACAGGGCATGCCGTAAGTCTATGTGGTTTACAACCATTAGGATATGGTCATCACCTTTCTAGGTTACTCTATATATGTCAAGTATGTTGTGTATGCTTTAGGGTCCCGGATAGGTCAGTTACCACTACGGTGATGTCATATTCTATTCTATCAGTCACCAAGATGGTCTGTGGGTTGGCCGGTCTTGTTAGGCGTAGAGGTTTCAAAGTTGTTGATCATTGGCACATCCCTCTGGAGATGTACTACACAGAAGGTAGCTTATTACCTTCCATTGTATGAAAATCCATTCTCTATTAAGTGCATTCAGGCTTGTTTGTAGAGCCAAGTATGATGGAATTTAATAATGTAACAATTTCAGCTTATGTATGTTTACCTAAAAAGTGGTTTTAAAAGAATGTCATTAAAAATTATATTACCATATTTTTGTAGGAAAGATTTTAGTTATCATAAGGTAAAAACCCGTTCCGTGTTTATGTGTGGCGTGGCCTTATGAGATACCTTTATTTTCAAATATTCATATTTTTAGTTTCTCGTACCAGTCCTATTATTAAAGCGAAATTTATTTTTCTTTTCCCATTAAAATCTTGTGCCCTATTTTTCTAGGTAGCCAAGTAGTTAAGTAGCATGGAATATTTTTGGAGATGCCCGGAGCATTTTGGATGGAGCATGAAGTTGGAGGGTCATCGTCATCTATTTCTAGTTCCGCTGTATTTTGTATTATGTATCTACCAACACTTGTGAGGATAGGCAGTTATAACTATCCTGGTATGATTAGTACTTACTAGTACTCTGATAAAGCAAATTGGGGTAACTGCATGTACTACTCATATGCATAATTAAATGTTGAATGCGATGTGAGATTCTATTTTTTTGTCTTCTCTCTTTATTTTCTTTTACCCCATGATAATTTACCTCTCCGACACTTAGATTTATGGCATATGAATACCGAGGATATATTAGTGTCGATTTCTAAGGGTCAAGGAGTTCGGCCGTCGCAAAATTTCTCTCTATTTCTATGCATAAATTACTAAAATGTACATTATATATGAACTTCTAAGTTTTGTTATAGGTTTCCACACATAAGACTTTGTTTATGCATCCGTGCCACATGCATAACTACAGACACTTTAGTTTTACCTGGATCCAATTATTAATATATAAATCTCATAATGTGTGATAACTAAAAATTCAGCACATTTATGCAAAATGTGAGTAGATCTGAGAATAATTGTGCAAAGAAATATATTATAAAACACCCAACTATTAAACTCAAAGAGAACATGCATATCTATAATAGTCAAAAGCAAATATCTATCCAGAAAAGTAAATTCAAAACTACTCACATACCTATGACTCAATCAACTAATATATATATTCTGTCTCCAAGTAGTAGTTCAGCATAGGCTCTAATTTCCACCAATGCGCTTCCTTTAAAATTTAAAAGCTATAAAATTATAAAATGAAAATAAACTGAATCTCAAATTTGAAAAAAAAAATATAGAGATGTAACTCTATTAAAAAGCGGTGTGATGTAATGGAGCAAGTAGCAAACATGTTCATATTTCATCCCGATGCTTGAAACACAATTCATCAAACAAAGAATGTGCACTATAAAATTAAGAAAAAAAACTCTTAAGAATCTTTTCAAACCTATACATAAGAAAAGACTACAGTATCTAAAAATTCCTTTTTTATGTAAAAGGTACTTGGTTTATTTTTATTTGAGATCAAAAAGTACCGAGTAAAGATACTAAGATTACAATATCAAAGATTACAGTATTAAAGCAATAATCTATCGGTCATTTGAAGAGAGTTCTTATAAATAAAAATGGCAGACGTCGATTCTATGAAATACTTACATTCTTTATTTTGTCTCTCTAATTTAGCTACTCCTCTCTATTAAGATTGTAATTTCAATTTGGAGAAAGTGTTTTCACTGATCAAAACTATAGGAAAATCATACCTCTCTATTGATGAATTGCCAATTTTCACTTTTGAGGGTAGCTAGAATCGTTCTTATGTTGAAGTTTGTTCTGAATCTTTTCATGGCATCGAGACTTTATTGAAGGATCATTCTTTAAGTGCTAAGGGAGTCAAAGATCCCATTAGATGCAGTTAGAACGATTCCACTCATTCTTCACCTTGGATTGCAAAGAAAATCGACAAGATGTTTTGTTATCGATGTGGTGACTTATCGCATTTGGCAAAAGAATACTAAGATCCAATCAGGTGTTTCTAGTGCATTTTCTTTTGTCACAAAACATCACAGTGTAAACAATTTTCTTATATCTCGCCTAGTTCATCTAACAAAAACTCTTGTACAATCTTTCCTTTATATAAATTAAATTTGGTGCTTTTAAGAATTCCTACATGAAAAGAACTGATACGATCCAAGTAGGGGTTTTTTAGATATCTCTTGTTGGGCGGTTTTAAGTTTACTAAAGGGCTCCATTAGAATTTATGATATCGCTAGATTGTTAGTAGAAAATTTTGGACCCTATAAATGAGAGATTAAGAAATTTAATGACGAATTTTTAATCAAATTTCCATCTAAACAAGTATTATTAATTGGTTTTGGTTTTGAAATTTCTATTCAAAGAGAAGGTTATCATTGGCATCCATGAATGGGATGTTAATGATGGAGTGAAGTAGTGTGTTTATGATAAAAGTGTTTGGATTAAGCTAATGGGTTCGCATTGTTCCTTACGGAACTTATCTTTCTTAAGACATTTTCTTGGTGGGATTGGCTTTGTATTGAGATTAGAGTATTTGAATTTAAAATTTGATCGCTCATTTCTTATTGTTGAAGTTCTCATTAGTATGGAATCTTGCATACCTAATGTTATTAACTTGAATATTAATGGAGCCTCATTGTAATATCATTAAAGACAACTAACATTAATAATACTTTGAG
This sequence comes from Allium cepa, assembly GCA_030765085.1. Taxonomy (NCBI): domain Eukaryota; kingdom Viridiplantae; phylum Streptophyta; class Magnoliopsida; order Asparagales; family Amaryllidaceae; genus Allium; species Allium cepa. Next base: position 154,362,711 of record CM060945.1, read on the forward strand.
ATTCTTAATATGCATAATGACTGGTTCATTATGTAGATTCTCCCTTGAAAATGTTTGATATGGGTAGCTATTTTGCTTAGGGAGATTCAGATGAGGATGGGGTAACAGATCAGAGCGATTCAGATAACAATGTTATGGGAAACTGTTTTGTTTTAGGTGAGAATAAGGTTGATGGTGTAGAAAGTTTTTCTAGTAAAATTGATATGTTGGAGACTACTGTAGATATGTAGAGTTTCGACCATGTTATCCTTGATGATGTGTTGGTTGATGAGGATAAGGAGAGTTCTGACCATGGTCATAATATGGTTTTAACACTACATAATAAGTTTAATGCCTTGTATGATTGGGTGGACGAGGGTAATTCCCTGAATTATTGAATGATAAAAATGAAAGTATTGAGGCTAAGGGTTATAAAGAATTGTGGATGGATATAAGTGCTAAAGATACCGTTGACATAGACATTGACACTGACATAGGCGCTAACACTGATACTGACATTGATGATGTTGATGTAGGGATTAGTGACACCGGCATTGGTGATAGTGAAATTATAGAAATTTTAGTGGATAATGGTACAAATTCATGTATGAATACATCGTTGATAATGTTAGAATATATTCAACAGTGGAGCTGATGTGGTAGTTTCAAAGAGCTCGCTGTTGTGGATGGATCAAAATCTAAAAACATCAGAAAATGTTTGATTATGGGGAATAGTAATAAGATGAGCTCTCTTTCTTCTTGTGGTGACTTTAATTCATCCATTGGTGTTAAATCATGTATTGGTGTCAAATCATGTATTGGTGTTAATTCATGCATGTCTACATCAATGTCATTGATAGAAGAAATGTCAGGAAATTTAAACGACAATGAAGATATTAATAGAGATGATGGTGCTATGGTGAGTGAAATTGTATCAGAGAGATTGGTAGAAGAAATGTCAGTGTTCGTTAAAATTATGGATTCTAATTCATGTGAGAGTAACATTTAGTTGAATGCAATGGTGTAGATAAAATTTATAGTGAGTATGTATCTGAAATCGAGCATGTTTCTGAAAGTAAGCACGTATTTGAAATTGAACATGTACTTGAAAATGAGCATGTTAGTGGGAAAGTACCCAAAATCGAACAAGCACCTGAAACTAAGTGTAACATCCCCTACTTGGAGGCCCAAAACTAACGACTAAAGATGCTGTAGTCATCCATAGTTATTAATCATCGTTGACCAAATACGGTAATGTTAGATACATTGAAATAACAGAAACACATGGATATGGAAAATATTTAAAATCAAAAAACTACTTTCTCATTTCATTTCAAAGCATTTCAAATTCATTACATAATCCCACTAGGGGAACCACATTCAGAGAAAATGTAATTATTATAACATATGCCAAAAGCGACATATGAAGATGCCACATTGGATGATCAGAGTATATAACTAGGCAATTAAACATCTTTCCTTTATAACAAAACATAGCGGAATCAATATAGAAAAGAACTCGAAATAGCAATCATACCTCCTCTACGTTTCCAGAAGCTTATTCATCTAAAGAGATACCTGAAAATCTAAAATCTCAAACCACTCAAATTCAATTGAGCACCCAAGAGGTTAAGGGAAAACATAAACTTCGAGTCAGAGATAAAGCCCGATATAAATAATAAACTACCATCTTAAACCATTTAGATATCTAGTGAGAGCATGACGCTTAGCGGAACGGTTTTCCCCTTATTAGTATTTTGTTTAAAACTTTATCAAACCATATACTGTGCTCTTGCATTTACAATGGTTAAAACATAGCAATTCAAAATATTATGATGGTATGCAATAAGTAAATCAATTCTGGATTTCTCATACCCATCCATTCTGACTATCTGTCATAGTTATAGTTTCTAGGGTCACATTAACCTCTTAGTTTTCATGGGCTGACTAATAACCTGCTTATGTTTATGGACTCCCTGTCCAGTTTCATAGTTTTCATGGGTTACTAAGAACCTATTGGCCTCTGCTAGTAACTTCCTTATTTATGGCCTCTCCCAAAACTTATTGGTATCTTCGGTAACTTCCCTCTTATCCTAGTTTTCATGGGTTGACTAGGAACCAATTGACTTCTATCAATAACTTAATCCAGATATAGTTTTCATGGGTTCGCTACAAACCTATTAGCCCCTGCCAATAACTCAATCTAATCATAGTTTTCATGGGTTTACTATGAACCTATTGGCCCATACCAATAAGTTTTTCTAAACATAGATTTCATGGGTTTGCTATGAACCTACCTATTGGACAACTTCATTAATCAATATTATGGCATTCTTCATTCTGGTCTATCTGACCTCCTAGATGTAATTCTACTCATTTAGGAGTTAACTTAATTGATATTCACTACTGATTCAACCTAGCTGGTTATTCCGCCCTTCCCCAAAATAACGTTATGGGTCTATTACAATGTGAATATATATATATACGAAGAAGTGAACATAATAACATAATAATACGAACACCCATGGTTTAATATCCTTGAAATCATTTTATGTAAAACTTGGTTAATCCCTTTAACTTATTAATCAAGGAAAACTTCTTCAAAAACTTCATACCTAAAAATCATTTCAAAACTCTTTTATTATGCCATGTTTTTCCTTTAAAATGAGACTGGGTTATTTGTTTTGGAAACTAAGGCTTTCGAAACCTAAAAACTTTACTTTTGAAACCCTTGGATAACCTGCTTCGAAAGCATGTAAATATTCTTTTCAAAAACACTAACATACACCCTTTGAAACCTTCAAAACAAATCTTTTGAAAGTATTAAAGCTTTACTAAATATCTCTTAGAAGCATAGCTTCGAAACCAATGAAAGAACCACTTTCGAAACCATTGGGTTTTGCATACAAACATCTTTTGGGTCTTGGTGAATACGTATGAAAGCATCCCTTTCGAAACTGTTAACGCTGAAATTTGAACGCTAACACCCCGGTGTATGAAGTGAGATTGTGAAAGCACCACCCGATAGCTCGGGAACAGATTATAAGCAGGTAATAGCGAAAAAGCAGTAAACAACAGCAATTTTATAGTGGTTCGGCTTAAGAGAGAGCCTACGTCCACTTTGAATATCTTTATTGACGATTTGATTACAAGTCGATGCAATTACACTTTGATTACGACACACTTCGAGTTACAAGTGACTTAGAACAAGTAGCCTAAACTTCAATATCGATCCAAATCTTTGAACTCATGTTGGACATGTATGATTTCTTCGTGAAGTTCCTTGAAAGTGTTGAAGTAGTTCTGAATGCAGCAGAGTAACGGCGCTTGAAATGAATGAGCCCAAAGTCCCTTGAATGTTGGAGGTGGCCATGTATTTATAGGCAAATTTCTGGGATGGAATTGTTAAGTCATGAGTCGTGACCGACTCAGGATGAACCGTGACCGACTCACATATCACGAGTCAGCAAGCAGTGGCATAGATGAAATGGCATTGATCTTGTTCCTCGTATGCTTAGGTCGCCAGCGACTTATGATAGGTCGTTAGTCACCTTGAGTCGTTGGAAACCCTGAGTCGGTCTGCCCCATAAACCACTAACTAGTTAAACCACTCTGCTCCTCTAAGGCATTAACTCGTTGAGTCGTTGATCCACTGAGTCGTTACGAACCTTGAGCAGATGAGTCGGTCCAGTCCTTGAGTAGATGAGTCGGTCCAGTCCTTGAGTAGATGAGTCGGTTCAGTCCTTGAGTCGTCTCGTATGAGCCGTGAACTTCGTTGAGTCGGTAACTCAATGAGTCGGCCTGTATCATGAACCGTTAACCTCCATGAGTCGTTTCATTCCTCTAAGTTTCCTTGAGCCCTAGCTCGCCAGCCGATTGAGTCGCTACTAGTTGAGTCGGTCCTTTCCTTAAGTTGCTGAAGCCCCTTGAGTCGTAAATCCAATGAGTCGTTAAAGACCTTAAGTGGATGAGTCGGCCCAAGTTTCAACTCGTTGGCAGAACAGGGTTAACATTTGCCCCTCGAAGTACACGCCTAAGTCGTAGGTCGTGTGCTTTGACTTATCTTAACTCGTGTGTCGACTCAAACTCTACTGCCCAAAGTTACAAAAACCTGAGTCGTTCCCCTTTTCTTCTCACTCCCAAACCTTTAAACCGTGTCTGCCATTAACGCACATTCAAGCTCTTAAAGGCGATTTCGACCAGATTCTCCATCGATCATCTCTATCATCATATTGCGTAAGCGATCTCGCTCTCCTTGTGATTTTCGATCACCCCTAGCTAATGCGCCCCATCTCCATCTTCGATTTTCCCCTTTGAGCCCTGCGAATTTGGTTGCTTTGGTCATCAATGGACTTAGGGTTATCTGTTCTGATGGTTTACGATTCGAGGCGGTTTAGTGGTGCGATAGAGCTAGGATTGTTGATTGAGAGCTTATTGGGTTAATGGGTTAGGAATTAGAAGGTTCACGAGATAAGAGGGAGACGGTTCATGGGGTACGAGGGAGACGGGTTTAGGAATTGTATGGTAAGTTGGCCAATCAGAGTGGAGCATTGCCTCAGATGCGACTCAATAATTCTGGACGACCTAATATCCTTTGCGACTCAACTCTGGACCGGCTTACCAGTCCTTGCGACACAAGTCTTGAGTCGGGGCCGAGATAGGACTTGGAGAATTTTCTCATAACCTTGAACTGAAATCTATTCCCTCTTCTATGCCTTACGACTTAAACGCTGCCGACTCAAAGTGTTGATAACTTAAAGCATAAACGACCTAAGCCACCTTATAACTTTTAAATCGTGGCCGAGTTAACACGTTGAATTGTCTCGGGGCATAATTCTGACTTGAACTTTAACTTGGATTGCTGAAATATTCTGCTTGAATATTGATTTGTTTGGACTCTAACCTTTTAAACTTTGTTGCATATTTTAGTTTTACAGATTGCTTCAATTTGCAAGTATACAACCTGCTTAATACAATAATCACAGAAAATCGGGACGAATATACTGCCATTGATTGCCCACATCCAATGACAGATTAGTCAATATAAGATAATTGACTTAAATAGATTGCGTGAATGAAGTGCTTTAAATCAACGAATTCAAGTAGAGTGCTAAAGCAACATTGAATTAGTCAACTGAAATTGACCGGTTTGCACCAACACTATACCTGAATTTTTAAATTAACAAGTCCTGAAATTTAGTAATTGATCAGTTGCCAACTATCTTAACTCCAGTTATATTTACTTGTTTATTTTCATTAGTTCTGCACAACACTTCACACTTTTAGGAAACGTGCACCTTCGCATTTGAACATCCAGTTGCTTGTGTAGATTGACTTCTCAACAAGAAGAACCGATGGGCCAGGCTGAAGATGTCTTCACAATAGCTAACCCGGTGGATAACCCTCCGGAGAGAACTTCCACAACTCTGAATCAGCGGGTGTTTAACCAATTGCGCATCCAGTTTGGCATTGCCGAAGCTGATGCCTTACTGCCGGGGCCAAATGATACTGCAGATAGGCCCCCTCTTGGCTTTGTTGCTGTCAATCGCCAAATGTGCTTGAGCGGTGCCATCCCACCTTTTAATGACTTCCTTCAGCAATTCCTGCTTCGGTTATCTATCTCTCCATTCCAATTGTACCCCAACGGCCATGCCATTCTGATGGGGTTATGTGTGCTATTTAGGAGAGTTTTGGACCGATTACCGAGCTTTGGGGAAATCTGCTACCTCTGCTCATTCACAAAAATTAAATATCATCCCTCTATCGTAGTTATAAGGAGTGCTTGAAACCGCAAACTCATCACTGATCTTCCTGAAAGCGTTCATGGATTTCTAAATCAGTTTTTCTTTGTTCGCTGTCCTCCAGGGTTTTATGCCATCTGGAGAGTAGGAAGTAAGATTTCCTGTTTTTGTTTCTCCATTCTCGAGCTTTTCGAAATCTGAGTTGCTAAATGCTAACTTCGCTTCTTTTTTTTCTTCTGTTTTAGCACTTCCTCCTCCCTCTAGAGATCCATGATCAATATGGGCTTCTCCATTCCTCTCGCTTCACTCAGCCTCATGAAATTCCAACTGAAATTCCCGATTCTCCGATAGAAACTCCTGATGCCCCAGTCTCTTCTAAAGAGCACATGCGGGGAGGAACTTCTATAGAAACTCCACTAGTGAAGTGCTCAACTCCGAAGGATGCTGCGGGGCCGTCTGACAAGTCTGTACTTGCCCCAGTTATCGAAGAGGAAGAACCTCCACGATCTTCCGGGGGATCTGCTGACGAAGGAGTTGAGAAAGCAAGTCCCAAAAAGCATGATGGTGATGATGTTTTTGAGGGGTTGAGCGACTTAATTGTGACTTCACAAGAACTTTTCAAAGATGATGTTTCCAAAACTATCTCTTCTGTAATCGAGGCAACATCTTCTCTACAACAAATGTCAACTCCTCCTACTCATGTTATTACCACCTCTACTCCACAGAGTGGTCTGTAGCTTGATGCGTGTAGTTTACACATTACACAACACTTAGGATTTTCAGCACTTCTACGCACTCATCTTCTTATACTTTAAAGATTTCTAAAGCTTATATTTTTATTTCAGATTCTCCAATGGGACGCATCAGCTCATATTACGATGATTTCCAGCGCTACGGGAGGCGTAGCCAATATGATTATAGGCGTTACCTCCCCTCTTACAGAGAATCCGATGAAGAAAGAGCTGCCCGAAAGGCTCAAGAGAAGAGGGCTCAAGAGGAGCGCTACGAAAGAAGGGAGAGGGAAGAGCGCCATGATTCTTCACAGAGAGGTGACGATTCCCATAAAAGAAAAACCCATGATGACAGAGGAAAAGGTCATGTGGTTGAAGATTTGAGCAAGCGAGCGCGACATGGTGAGAAGCACACCACTATAACTCCTGAAAAGGTTACCGCCCCTGCCTCGCTTGATATTCCTTCCGGTTCTCCCGCTCTCGGGAAGTCGGACATCCAAACTATAATTAGCAGACCCAAATTCCAAGTTGGACCGGGTCTTGCCACTTTGCAAAGCCAATTTCCTCAGTGGTGTCTGAAGGGAGTAAGGTTTGACCTTGACTTGGTCCCCATTGACAAGTCTGCCATGTTACAAAACCTTGACGCCGTTAAACTTGACATTGAGAGGATGTCGAACTGGCAGAAACTTGTTGATGAGCTTCAGAGGGTTAATCGTGCGAACATAGAGGCCATGCTCGCCATGGAAAATGATAAAGCCGAATGGCAAAAAGTGCTCGAGCAACATGACACCGAGATGAGAAGCATTGCTTCTTACAATGAGGAGCTTGAAGCGAAAGTTGAAGAACTAAAACAAGAGCTTGTTGCTTCCTCTACTTCTTATTCTCAAAAAGAAGAAGTGCTCCTCAAACAAGTGAGAGATGCCCACGCTAGCCAAAGGGATGCCGAAGACAGGCTCGAAGTGCAGAAAAGAATTAGCGAGGGCTACGTCGCTGACATTGAAGAGCTTCAGAAGAAAAACAGCTCCCAAGAGGCGGAGATTCAAATGCTTAAGCTTCAACTTTCTAAAGCTGAAATGGAGCGTGATGAGGCCGTTGCCGGCAAAATTGTAGCTGAAGATTCTCACGAGGCAACGAAAGCCAACATTAGTTCAACATTATTTGATTTCCATCTGCACAGCATTTTGGGGCGTGGCAGCCTTGCCTTTCTAGGCCCTAAGTATGAAATTACACTAGCTGAAGTTTGGGAAGCAGCACTCGATATGCTCGGTGGTAAAGGCGCTGGCTACGCTGAGTCAGCTCTTGAAGAGCATTATATTGATGATGATGCCCGCGCCGCTCTTGCCAAAGGGAGAGAACAGCTTGCAAGATTGAGAGCCGAAACAGCGGCAGGAGAATATTCAGGAAAAATCACCTCGACTACTCCAATACAACCTTCTCCTTCAGCCGAAATTGATATTATCGGTTCTAGTTCTCATTCCCCTTCTCCTACTAAAGTCACCACTGATATTACAAGCATACAAGGTGGAGATGAGGGCGGCGAGAGTGCTGAGGCACAGGCCTACGAAGTTGACATCAGGGAACCGACTTCTGCAGGTAACCCTACTGACAATCTTGCCCAAGTAGACTGCTCATCTGTTTCTTATGAACTTGATGGGCTTTTTGACTACTTCTTAAATCTCGGCGAACCTTTATCTCCGCTTTTTTCTGACTTAAACTTTTTTCCTTCTGCAGAGAAAACGTTGGGCATTGTTCAGGCTTCTCCTCCTCCGGTTATCCCTCCTCCGTCTCTTCAGGTGGCTCCTCCTTCTGCTTCACAACCCGGGTCACAAGAGGAGCAAATTGAGGCTCTTCATGGCCTAGATGACCCTATCGTTTCGCAAGAGCAGAAAGACGAGGGACTTGAAGGAGGCGAGATCCCTCCGGAGCGGACTCCTTCTGATGACGTAATCTTGTCCGCTCTTGTTACTCCAGGGAGTGAGTCTTCTTCGAAGAGAAGAAAGAAGCACGGAACATCGAAGAGGAGGGGGAAGAAAATCATTGCTACTGAAGAGGAACCGGAAATTGCACCAGTTGCACCTCCCTCTCCTTCTTCCCTTATGCCTTCAGACCGACCTGAAAAGCTAACCATTCGGCCGGGTAAAGGGTCTAAAGGTGGCAAGAAGAAATGAAGATTCCGCTTTTAGCTTCTTGTCTTTTGCATGTACTGGTCGAGAATTGTGCGGGTGCCGGCCCCTGCTTTTTATTTTGAAACTTGTATCTGCAATACAATTGACTAAAATGATCCTTTATTTGTACAGACTCTTGTTTGAATTTGAGAATGCATTTATTATTCATTTTTGCACAAGTTTATTTATATGATATTGCAGCGGGCTTATGGCATGTTGTTTGAGCATTACTTTCGTCGATGTGGCTATACCATATTGTATATAACTATACCATGTTGCCCCCATACCATAAGCTTGCTGCAATATTTTATACTTCGAGGGGACTTGCACTCTTATTTTCTGAAGAATAATTATTTCACTCTTGAAGAAATTCTTCGTAGAGTACAACTCCCTTCATATAAGTCTTTACGCTTTGTTCTTCGAAGAAATCACTTTTCTTTTGCTTATGTACACGTTTTACCAAGTGAATTCTTCTATGAGGTAAAGCGGGCCTCTGAAGGGTACTTTAACTTTCCCTTTTTTTTTTTTTTGAGGAATGTTATTTTCCAGAATAGGTAAATCACTCTTCCTTTAAAAGTTAAAGTGTGCCCTTGATGAGGATTTTTTTTACATAGAAAGTTGTGCCTCTGAGGAGGGATTTTTTCACGTTTCAACACTTGGAACTTTTATTTCAATCTCGGTGAAACGTGGGCTTCCGAAGAGGTCTTTCTTCTCGATTGTGTCTCCGGGAGGAGTTTTTTTTTTTTTTTTAGAAACATAGAAAGTTGTACCTCTGAGGAGGGATTTTTTCACGTTTCAACACTTGGAAGTTTTATTTCAATCTTGGTGAAACGTGTACCTCCAAAGAGTTGTGCCTTTGAAGGAAGCCTTTTCACGTTTCAACACTTGGAAGTTTTATTTCAATCTCGGTGAAACGTGGGCTTCCGAAGAGGTCTTTATTTTGTTTTACATTTCAACTCTAGTGAAGTGAAATTCCGAAGAGCGGTTGTAACACTTCAACTCCTGGTGAAATGGACCTCCGAAGAGGGCTTTATTTTGTTTTACATTTCAACTTCGGTGAAGTGAAATTCCGAAGAGCGGTTGTAACACTTCAACTCCTGGTGAAATGGGCCTCCGAAGAGGGCTTTATTTTGTTTCACATTTCAACTTTGGTGAAGTGAAATTCCGAAGAGCGGTTGTAACACTTCAACTCCTGGTGAAATGTGCCTCCGAAGATTGCCTGGAAGTTACTCTCTCATGGTCGGAGGGTCATGACTCCTCCAATCTTTTTTGGTTGAGTAGAGAACTTTCTTTTTTTCGGCATATGCTTCGTTTGAGGTCTTTATCCTCCAAAGAGTTGTGCCTCCGAAGAGGACTTTAGTTGTTCCTTGTCCACTTGCTTACGCCTTTTCAGTGATCCTCTAAATTTTTTTTTTTAAGCTTGCACTCCCTTCTCTTACAAGTAGCATGTTTAATCCAAAGAAGTGTACTTCATTGCTAGGCCAGTTCACGAGAACGGACATAAGCTTCTTAATTGGATGTTTGTTTGTTCAAACTTCTCAATTTATTAGCTAAAGCCCGTTTTCGGCGAAATCATTGACCGTTCAATTGAAGCACTTCTTATCTAGGATTTAAGCTCGGGAATTTTGCGACTTGGAATTTGTTTGTTGAATGATAACAAGGATCACTTGGCCTCGTAATGTGCAAGTTTTGTTTTCATTGCCTGCAAAAATTTAAATCGACATTTCAGTAATACATTCAATGTACTTTTCATATCGAAAATATAGCAAACATGTATCAATAATAGGGAACACAAGATTTACAGTGGTTCGGCCAAGAATTTGGGCCTACATCCACTTTATAGTCTTTCATTATTCACTTGCATCAGTTTTACAATTGCTTTTAATTATAGGAATCATACATTCATAATTCTCTTTACAATATTTCAACAAAGCTATCAAGTAAAGTATGGACGCAAGTGATTGCTGTTCCAAGCTCTTGGAATTTGATCTCCTTCGACAGTAGTGAGTTTGTATGTGCCGTCCAGAAGCTTTTGACCTATGACATATGGTCCTTCCCAATTTGGCCCAAACACACCTGTTGCTGTCATAATTCTCTTTAGGACTAAATCTCCAATTTCAAAGCTGCGTTGGCGAACTTTGGAATTGAAATGTCTGGCTATCCTTTGCTGATGAGATGCGATTCTGAGCTCGGCTTCTTCTCTTTTTTCATCAAGGAGATCTAGTGCCTCAAGCTGTAGTTTCTCATTCTCCGCTTGATTGAAATGGACTCTTCTATGTGAAGGGACTTTGGTTTCTACTGGAATCATTGCCTCTGATCCATATGCCAATGAAAACGGAGTATGCCCAGTCGCAGTTTTGTGGGTAGTTCTGTATGCCCATAGTGCCAGCGGTAGCTTATCGACCCAACCACCTTTTTCTCTTTCAAGTTGCTTTTTGATGGTCGACTTGATAATTTTATTTACTGCTTCCACTTGCCCGTTTGCCTGCGAATGGGCTACTGCTGAGAAGCTCTTTCGGATTTTGAATCGTTTGCAAAAATCTTGGAATTTTTCACTTTCAAACTGAGTACCATTGTCTGTAATTATTTTTTGAGGCACACCGTATCTGCAAATGATGTTTTTAGTCACAAAACTTATCATCTTCTTTGAGGTGATAGTAGCCAGTGGTTCAGCTTCTGCCCACTTAGTAAAATAATCTACAGCAACAATGGCATATTTAATTCCAGATTTGGCAGTTGGTAATGGTCCTACAAGGTCTATCCCCCATATTGCAAACGGTCATGGACTGACCATCTGCGTGAGTTCAGTGGAAGGAGCTCTAGGAATCTTGGCGAATCTTTGGCATCTGTCACATTTTCGGGAATAATCTGCTGCATCTCGATTAATTTCTGGCCAAAAATATCCGTATCGGAGAATCTTTTTCGCTAAAGTTTGACCACCTAAATGATCACCACATTCTCCCCCATGCACCTCAGCTAGGATTGTTTTGGACTCTTCCCTGGATACACATCGAAATAACGGCATTGAGAATCCCCGTCTGTACAACTGGCCATCTTGGACTATATAGCGAGAGGCTTTCCTCAGTAGCTTCTTTCGTTCTTTTGAATTTTCCGGTAAAGATCCATTGAGCATATATTCTCTTATTGGAGTCATCCATGATTCTTGCTCTTGAGACACGCTCATGATCCAATCAGTATCCATCTCATCAATGCTTGGGGTCGACAGGATCTCCACTGGAGTTAACCCCAGAAATTGAGCTTCGCCTGTGCTAGAATACTTTGCGAGAGAATCTGCTTTCATGTTTTCTTCTCGAGGGATGTGAATTATCATGTAATGATCGAAATCACCCAGGAGTTCCCAAGTCTTTGACAAGTAGGCGGGTAGATTCCCCCCTTTCGCTTGGAATTCCTTTTTGACTTGGCATACAATAAGCTGAGAATCGCTGAAGATCTGTAACGCTCGGATGTTTAATTCTTTAGCAATCCTTAAGCCAGCAATAAGGGCTTCGTATTCTGCTTCATTGTTTGTTGAAGGAAATTCCAATCTTAGTGCATAGCATAATGATCGACCTTCAGGGGTCTCAAGTACAACTCCGGCTCCAGAACAGTAGTCGTTTCTTGCGCCATCGACATATAACTTCCATTGGATTGAGGAATCGTCGATCGTTTCCTCCTCACTGTTACCCTTATCTGTGAATTCTGCGATGAAATCTGCTAAAGCTTGTCCATTGATTGCTTTTCGGAGATGATAAGTGATGTCATATTGACTGAGTTCAATATTCCACTTTAGAAGACGACCCGAAGTCTCAGGGCGAAACAGGACTTGCTTTAAAGGTTGATCAGTGAGGACTCTGATCGGATGAGCTTGAAAATATTGCCTCAACTTCCTAGATGCAATTAGTAGGCAATAGGCGAGTTTTTCCAACTTAGAGTAATTCATCTCTGCCCTAGTGAGTCTTTTGCTGATATAGTAAACTGGATGTTGAATCCCTTTGTCTTCTCGTATCAGCGCTGCACTTAAAGCATGAGATGATACTGCCAAGTATATAAGAAGATCCTCGCCATCGCCAGGCCTAGAAAGTATTGGAGGCGTTTCCATATGGCGAATCAATTCATCAAAGGCTTTTTGGCATTCGGGAGTCCAATCGAAGTTTTTCTTTCCTTTCTTTAGGGCATCAAAGAATGGGATGCATTTATCTGTGGCTTTTGGAAATGAACCGACTCAAGCGGCGACTTTTCCATTGAGACTTTGCAATTCCTTCTTTGTTCTAGGAGCTTTGACTTCCTTTAAGGCAGTAATTTGAGCTGGACTAGCCTCAATGCCCCTAGCGCTCACGATGAAACCTAAGAGAGAGCCTACGTCCACTTTGAATATCTTTATTGACGATTTGATTACAAGTCGATGCAATTACACTTTGATTACGACACACTTCGAGTTACAAGTGACTTAGAACAAGTAGCCTAAACTTCAATATCGATCCAAATCTTTGAACTCATGTTGAACATGTATGATTTCTTCGTGAAGTTCCTTGAAAGTGTTGAAGTAGTTCAGAATGCAGCAGAGTAACGGCGCTTGAAATGAATGAGCCCAAAGTCCCTTGAATGTTGGAGGTGGCCATGTATTTATAGGCAAATTTCTGGGATGGAATTGTTAAGTCATGAGTCGTGACCGACTCAGGATGAACCGTGACCGACTCACATATCACGAGTCAGCAAGCAGTGGCATAGATGAAATGGCATTGATCTTGTTCCTCGTATGCTTAGGTCGCCAGCGACTTATGATAGGTCGTTAGTCACCTTGAGTCGTTGGAAACCCTGAGTCGGTCGGCCCCATAAACCACTAACTAGTTAAACCACTCTGCTCCTCTAAGGCATTAACTCGTTGAGTCGTTGATCCACTGAGTCGTTACGAACCTTGAGCAGATGAGTCGGTCCAGTCCTTGAGTAGATGAGTCGGTCCAGTCCTTGAGTAGATGAGTCGGTCCTGTCCTTGAGTCGTCTCGTATGAGCCGTGAACTTCGTTGAGTCGGTAACTCAATGAGTCGGCCTGTATCATGAACCGTTAACCTCCATGAGTCGTTTCATTCCTCTAAGTTGCCTTGAGCCCTAGCTCGCCAGCCGATTAAGTCGCTACCAGTTGAGTCGGTCCTTTCCTTAAGTTGCTGAAGCCCCTTGAGTCGTAAATCCAATGAGTCGTTAAAGACCTTAAGTGGATGAGTCGGCCCAAGTTTCAACTCGTTGGCAGAACAGGGTTAACAGAAACCATTTAACTTTAGCTAAAAATGATTGGGGAAAAACATGATGGCTTCAGAACCATCCTTTCGAAAGTCCCAAAACATTAAGTAAACAGTTGAAGGATAACATCGAAACCTCCTTTCGAAGACGTTGCCTTCGAAATCCTTGAACCCTTTTAAAAGCTTTAGCAAGTGACTTAGTATAAGTTTAAAACAAAATCCACTCTTCAGAAGCATTGATGATTTCAATCATTCAAAAGGCTAAAGAATGGCAGCAGGGTCTCGACTAGGTCAAAACCACACTTTTCAAAAGCATTGTTCATTAACTAGAGGAACTCATTGGAAAGTTTATACTTTAAAATAAAAGATGGCAACCTCTTCGAAAGCTATTTAGAAATCCCTTTCAAAAGAATATGCTTCCACTCCTTCGAAAGCTTCTGGCAAAACAAAACAGACGCTTATCATTTGAAAGTAAACAAGGGTTTCGGCCCCATCGAAAGCAAAGGTTTCAACGCCCTGCCTTCCTCCTTTCTCCAATCCACTACGTACCACACTTATGACACCTTGTATGTTGGTTTCGGCAATGTTTGTTTCGACTTGGTTGATGCAATAGTAATGGGTCGAAAGGTGCTTCTACAAGCGATGAAACCCACGTTTCTAGGTAAAGATTGTATTAATACCAATTAAAGCAATTATTTTATAACTACCATGCCTATTTGTAAACATTTAATTGTTTTCCATAAATTTTCAAATTCTTACCATCTGTTTCATAATTTCAGATCTAAAGATGGATCAATTTAACAAATAATCCCTTTCATTAGGCAAAGCAAATAAAACAATTAAGTCAAATTACTCTCAAATAATTTTATTTTCTCAGTAAATTACTTAGGAAAAATCCCAAAAAATTAGAGATATTCTCTTTCAATATGTTATTCGACATATAAAAGTCCAAAGCTAAATTCTTCACAAAATACTCAAAATTAGTTTCTAAACCCAATTATTCATATTTTCCTTTGAATATTCATATTAAATTTTCCATAGCTTGGAAAATTTTAAAAATTAAAACCCATCTCTAAAAACATGTTTTACATAACATAAAATTTTCTCATGGCATATGAAAATCATTATAATTGGTTTTACAATTAAAATCGTATAAAATAATTATGAAATTATTTTTTTGAATCCAACATGTCCAAATCCAAGCAAATCATTAATCAAAAATAATCTGATAATGGATTACTCTTAAACCCAAAAATGGAATGATAAAACAAAATTGAGATGATTTAGGTTATTATGCACCTTGGTTATGATAAGGACATTGGGATTTGATTGAGATTAATTCCCCTCGCTTAAATCCTTAGCTTTGCTGTAAATTTCTTCTCCTTTTTCTCCTAGCAATGGCCGACTATACTCTTTCTTTTCTTATGTTTGTTTGCATTTTATAAAAATGAACGTGAATGGTATAAGGAACTAATATATGGGTAATGAAAATATGGGGCGGCAATTACCCTAATAACCTTGCATTGATTAATTAACGTGTTTAACCATTTGTAGCCCATTTATTTAATTAAGCTCGACCTCTAAGTATTTATTCAAATCTCAATATCCTTATCAATGTAAGATTTACATTATTCTGTTTAACTTATCTCATTAAATCTTCTGAATAATGCTATTAAAATTAGGGGTATTAAATTGAGCATGTCCATGAGCAAGCATCTAAAATTGAGCATATACTTGAAAATGAGCTTGTATTAGAAATTGAATATGCAGTTAAAAGTGAGCATGTAAGTGAGCATACACCTGATATAAAGCGCTTATCTGAAAGTGAGCATGTATCGAAAATTGAACATGTAACTGAAAGTGAGCATGTTAGTGTGAAAATACCTAAAACCGAGCACGCACATGAAAGTGCTAATGTATCTGAAATTGTACCTGATATTGAGCATTTACTTGAAAGAGAGCTTGTACCTAATATTGAGCTTTTTACCTTAAAGTGTTATAACAACCAACTATTTTGGACCACTCAAATCGATAATAAAACCACACATGTCTGACTTGAATAATTCAAAACAGTAGATTGTGATATAATTTGGAGCAAATAAAACCAATTACAGAATCACAAACATAGATAAATCAGAATAACTCGCAGCGGAAATAAAATAATTATAGTAGTTCATGAAGCTACTACAAACACCGTCTCGAAACAAGTACAAAATACCATAGTCTGAAAGTATATACAATAGACATCCCAATAAAATACATAAGCTGAATAGAAAATACTAAATGGAAATAGACAACAACTAGATAGATAGATAAGCTCCAGCAAATCCTTTAGCTCCAGAAGGTGAAATCCAAAGTCGATACTCAGGATGACCCGAGCGTAAAGCAAAACAGAAAATACTCGAGTCAGGACATACATATTTATACAATGTAAACCAACTCAAGTGAATTGTAATATAAAATGCACCAGTATGGGACCGCACATCCTTTAAGGATCCGTTAAACTATTTACTATGTAGTAATATACGCTATTATAATAATGTCTAAAGTAAAGTATAATATATTTAAAAATAACGTTAAGGTGTTACCCATATCCCCCTTCACACATTTTATATATTCCCATAGTTTATGCAGCACCATAATATTCCCCGTACTGGGCATCGTCAGAGGGCATTCCGTAGGTATGGTACAAAATCAAAATCGTATAAGGCGCGCTAGGGTAGGTGACATGGCACAACGAGGCAATGCTAAGGTAGATATACCAATTACGCATCCGGGCTGGTGGTAACGCATAGCCGCAGCTATCGCCCACCTCGAGCCACACTCCCAAAATCTAAGGTGCGCACCAATCAATCACAAAGTAATAGAATGGCAAACGAAGAAGTGTATCCGATCAGAGGAGCTACCTCATTGGACAGAGAATCGCTCCTGTTTTAGCCACCTTATGCCAACTCACGGGAGTTGGGTCCACATATATATCTCAATAGAACGTCGCCACCATCCTACTTCATTCTGGAATCTCCACCGCGTACACGGTTGTTAAAGTGGTTTTCGAAGTTGGCAGAGAGTATGACAACTTCCGATCCTGGTCTCTTTAACAACCAAACGTTATTATAACCCATGGTTATAAATTTCAAAATGGTTTATATTCAAATCAAAACATATTCATTTAAACCATAAATTCAATGTCAATATCTTTCAGAAAAATAATATCCATTTCCAAAGTTGTATCATTTCTAAGTTAATTCAATTATAACAATTTCAAAAAAAACGCATTGTATCATAGCATTTGTAGTACTTGGAAAATGAGATAATACAGTGTCTTTTCAGAAACAGCAGCACTTAGAAAACGTTACTGTAAATATACTAATATTTCAAAAATATTGTTTTTCAGAAATAACAGCACTTATAAAACGTTATTGTAAATATACTAGTATTTCAAAAATATTGTCTTTTTAGAAACAGCAGCACTTAGAAAACATTACTGTAAATATATTAGTATTCAAAAAATATTATCTTTTCAGAAACAGCAGCACTTAGAAAATGTTACTGTAAATAAACTAGTATTTTAGAAATATTGTTTTTCAAAAACATCGGTACTTAGAAAATGCTACCTTAAAACTGCGGCATTTTGCAAATGCTGCTAATACAAATCTAAGCTCTATTATAACATTTCAAAAACATTATAATTTCAGTTTTCACCATTTTTAACTTACAAAACATATCTCATGTTTCAGAAATATATATTTAGGTATCATTTAACTTAGGATTAAATAAAATAGAATTTAATAAATAAAATATCCAAATTAAACTATAATTCGTTTATTAAGTCAAAAGTACATTATTTTACTTAACTTTTATCTTAACAAATAACTTTATACTTTATTTTTAAAATACCCATTTCATAAATAAAATATTCTTATTACTAAGTTAAGCTTAAATTTCTATTTGAAAACTAAAGTTTCAATTATCAAGTAAAGTCATATTTTAAGTTACATTTTAAACCATTTATTTACTTATACATTTTTAACTTATAGAAAATCACTATAACATTTATTTAAATCATTTAAATCCAATTTAAGTTAAAATCTCATATTTTAAATTTCAAAAATACTTAATAATTTTCAAAAAATATTTAAAATTAACAACGGGTTTGTGTATAAATTTCTAACTTAGGTCGAGTGATACGAATATGTATCATTTAAATCCGTAATTTAAAAATAAAAATTCGGGTTCTATCATTTCAAACCCACAATCCCAAGTCAATAAAATAAAATAAAAAATCGCTTTAGCCTATCAATTCAGCTCATAACGATTTTTCCCTATTCTAGTGTCCATTCGTGTATGTATCATTCAACCCATAATGATTCTATACTAACAGGGAACTTGCAGTGCGAGAAGCAGAAATAAGTAAACAGTATAACATGGCATATCATATCAGGTGGTGTAATAATTATATATCAGGTTATAACATCATGAAATATCATATCACATGCACATATAAATTACTCTCATATGATCATCTGCAAATTCATGTGTCATTGTTTCACAATTATATAAGTATGAATGTCGAGAGCGATAAACTCACCTTTTAAAGCTAGAGTTAACAATTCAAGACACGCGAACAAACTTCGAAAAGCACGACAAAGCATGACTTAGATTCAAGTGGATGGATAGCCAAGATTCAAATCTTATAAACAAATAAATATAAACATACATAAGTATATAATTTAATACAATATTATAAACCAAATCAATGTTCAAATATGGATTAAAAGAAGCAATATTTCTTAACCCATGTA
Source organism: Allium cepa (assembly GCA_030765085.1). Taxonomy (NCBI): domain Eukaryota; kingdom Viridiplantae; phylum Streptophyta; class Magnoliopsida; order Asparagales; family Amaryllidaceae; genus Allium; species Allium cepa. Next base: position 154,381,363 of record CM060945.1, read on the forward strand.
GATGGGCTCGGCCACAACACAAATAGACTAGCCAACATCAAAACATGGCTCGACCATCATGGTTTAGGAGCATATATGCATGGCTATGGCAAGAAAAAGGGAACGACTATGGTAGAATGTGAAGGGATGGTAATCAAAACTCATGTAGAAGGCAAAAGGTAAAGGGTTAAGAGAGTATGCATTCGACCCTGAGCTACTATGGCACGGCCATGGTGCTTGGTTTGGATCAAATCTGGTCATGGCCTAGGAGTGGGTGTGGTCAAGGCAAAGCAAGGAAAAGGAGGTGGCATATGTTGTGGCCGAGGCAAGCAAAAGGAAGGGGATAGGGTAAGGCTCGGTTAGGGTTTGCAATCATGTTATGGTGATGGAGTTTTTGGGTCTGTTGTCACCACTTGGAGTGGGGATGGGGATTAAGGGTGGAGGTCGAGCATAGGTGGTGGACAGTGGAGGAGAGGTTGGCTAGATGATGCATGGTCGAGTCATGCTTGTAGACAAAAGAAAGAAAAATGAAAAAGAGGGAGAAGGAGAAATGAAAACTTACTGTAAAATTTTCTTCAGGAAATTAAAATGAGAAGAGATGAGATGGGAAATACTTGTACGTGAATTAGAAGGGAAATGAGAAGCTTTCTGTATGGCTAAGAAAGTGTAAAAGCTTTGAACGGCTAAGAAATGGAAAAGTCACATTTCACATTTAAGAAAAAGAAACTTAAGTCTTTTGAATTTCCTAAGCCCAAAATCCAAATAAAAATCAAATATAAAGTTCAAACAAAATTAAAAATAGGAAACAAAATATAAAATAGAAATGAAGTAGAAAATATAGAATAGAAAATAAACAGAAAAATGCTAAAAATAATCGCGTGTAAAACGCTAAAATTTATCAGATTTAAAAAGTATAAAACAAAATTTGACGAAACGAAAAGAAGAACAATATCAGAATCAAATTCAACTTCAAAGAAAAGATTGGAAATTTCAAATTCAAATTTCAAATTTCAACTGAAAGTCAAAGATTGATCACAGTTGACCGAAATATAAAATTTTCTAAAAATCTTTTTTTTATTACATTTGGAAAAGAAATTATAAACAAAATCAAAAATTACATTAGAAAATTCAAAATTTTCAATTTTAAATGATTTATAAATCAAATTTTTTAAATAGATTGAATTAAAAATATTTACAAAAACTATGGTTGTTACATTCTCCCCCATTCAAAACTTTTCGTCCTCGAAAAGGAACGAGATACGAAACAAGAAAAGATAAGATAGACAAGCAAGTAGTACCTGAAATAACAATTCCGGATTCGAAGCATGCATCCTCTCCTTCGTCTCCCAGATACAATCCCGATCATCCGTACTCCACTACACTCTGACCAAGATGATAGATTTCCTTCTCAGCTGCTTCGTACCTCTTTCGATCATACAAAGTGGCTTCCTCTCGACAACAAGATTAGGCTCAATATCTAAACACTCGAGAGTAGAAGGCTGGACAATCAAAGATGGATCATGCATATATCGATGAAGATGCGAAACATGGAATACATTATGCACCCCGGAAAACTTCTCAGGCAAATCCATACGATAAGCTAAAGAACCAATCCTCTTTGAGATATGGAAAGGACCAACAAACTTAGGAGTAAGATTCCCTCTCCGACCAAACCGAGTCACATTCCTTAAGGGAGAGACCTTAAGGAAAACAAGATCACCAATAGAAAACTTTAAACTCCTTCTACGCCGATCAGCATACTTCTTCTTCCTATTCTGTGCACTCCTCAACTTCCTATTAATATCCTCAACCTTCTCAAAAGCTTTTAAAATCACAACAGGACCAAGAACCAAACGATTACCGGATTCAATCTAGCAAGATGGAGATCTACAAGGTCTTCCATAAAGAGCAGCAAATGGAGACATTTTAATACTTGCCTGGATTGAAAGACGGAATGTGATAGATAAAAGATTAAGATAAGATTAAAATACAAGACTAAAAATATACCAGATAACTATTGTTACAGGTGAATTCAACAAGATGGAGATGATCTTCCCAAGATCCTCCATAATCAAGAACACAAGCACAAAGAAGATCCTTGAGAATCTGATTCACTCTTTCCGTTTGACCGTCGGTCTGCGGATGGTAAGCGGTGCTCAGATTCAGGTGAATACCCAAAGATTCCTGAAAAGCTTTCCAAAACTGACTGGTAATGATAGGATCACGATCACAAACAATGCTAAGAGGAACACCATGGAGAAAAACAATCTCCCTCACATAGATCTCAGACAAACTAGAAGCGGAACGGGTAGACCTGACGGAATGAATTGAGCTAATTTGGTCAATCTATCCACAATACCCAAATACTCTCATTACCCCTCCGAGTCCTCGGCAATCCATCAATAACATTCATGGAAACCTATTCCCATTTCCAATGGGGAACCTCAAGGGGCTGCAACAAACCATGGGTCTTCTGATGATCTACCTTAACTTGCTGACAAGTCGCACACCTACTAACAAAGATGGTGATATCTCCCTCATACCTCTCCAACAATAAAGCTTCTTCATATCCTGATACAACTTCGTCACACCAGGATGAATAGAAAGTCTGGATTGATGATTTTCTTGAAGTAACTCTTTCCTAATCCATCAACATTCGGGACACAAATCCGATTATTAACCCTCAAAATATCTCCATCATTGATCTGGGCTCCATTACCATCAGGACTACTACCACCACCTCTGCTACGAACAATCTCCTTCATAAGCCTAAGCATCTCATCCTCACCTGCTTATCTATGATACGATCCAAAAGAGAAGAAGAAACAACAAGCTGACACAAAAAATCCTTCTTCTGACTCAAAGCATCGGCTAAACATTAGCCTTCCCAGGGGTATAGCTAATGTTAAGATCATAAGAAGCTAGAAACTCAAGCCACCGAACCTAACGCAGATTCAAATCCGTCTAGATGAAGATATACTTCAAAGACTGATGATCAGTAAAGAGCTCAAACTTAGCACCCAAAAGATGGTGCCTCCAAAGCTTCAAAGAAAAACCACATCAAGAAATTCCAAATCATGAGCTTCATAGTTGACCTCATAGGTCTTCAACTGGTGATTGGCATAAACGATGACCTTCCCATCTTGCATCAAAACAGCTCCCACACTCTCATGACTAGCATCAGTGTATACCGTTAATCCCTCATTTCCATTTGGAATGGTAAGCATCAGTGCGAAAATAAGCCCACGCTTCAACTCATTGAATGCAACTTTACACTTATCATTTCATATAAACTTAGCATTCTTATGAGTCAAAGCAGTGAGAGATGCGGAAATCCAAGCAAAATTCTCAATGAATCTCCGATAATAACCGGCAAGGACCAGAAAATTACGAATGTCAAATGGAGTCCTAGGGGTTTCCCAATCCTGTAACGGAATAGGAGAAATAAGGACCACAAAAAAGATAGAATGATCAAATTATTGAAAGAGAAGAAAGGAAAGACTTAATTTGATCGCAGCGATCCTGAATGGAACAACAAAAACTCCATTACTAGAAACAATATGCCCGAGAAATCGGACTTCATCTTTCTAGAAATGGCATATCGAGAATTTAGCTTTCAACTGATGTCTCCTAAGAGTTCCTAGAACAAAGCTCAAATGGGATTTATGCTCTTCCTCAGACTTAGAGCAAACAAGAATATCATCGACAAAGACTAGAACAAATTTGTTAAGCACATCATGAAAAATATGATTCATCGTATCAACAAAGAAAGAAAGAGCATTAGTCAAACCAAAATTCATAACTAAACATTCATAAAAACCATTCTCGGTACGGAAAGCAGTCTTGGAATACTTTCCTCGGCAACTCTGAGCCGGTGAAAACCTATGGCAAGATCAAGCTGAGAGAAAACAGTAGCTCCATGGAGGTGATCAAACATATCATTAATACGAGGCATAGGATATCTGTTCCTCATAGTGAGCTTGTTAACCTCCCTATAATCAACACACATCCTCAAAGAACCATCGAACATAGTGATGAAAACCACCGCTGCTCCCCATTCTGAATGGCTAGATCTGATCAGACCTTTGGATAAAAGGTCCTCAATTTGCTTCCTCAACTCAACCTTCTCACGGGGTGGCATTCTTCTAGGAGAAAGAACTACAGGTCGAGATCTAGGTATAAGGTCAATACGAAAATCAATTTCCCACTTAGGAGGTAAAGAAGCGACTTCACCAAATATATCGGGATATAGTCTGACCATAGGAGTAGAATCAAGATCATCCACAGAAGAGTCAAGAGAATAAATAAAATAGCCCGCATAATCCTGAGCCAAGCAACACTGAATCACCAATGAATTACCAAAATCAACCATAGGAGAAACAAATCAGGTTTTACAAGAGATAACAGTATCATGCCTCTTCAGCCAATCACCTCCAAGTAATAGATCAAATGCATCAAAACCCAGAACATAGGAATCACCACTGAAACAGTGATCAAAATAGAGAAGTTTCATTTGGTTACAAATCCTACTAAGGTTCACGGGACCCCCCAATAGGATTTGAAATACACAAAGGCTCATCAGCAAACTTAGGAGAAAGGAAATGCTCAAATTTATCACAAAGGTCCACAAAAGTAAAACTATGGGAAGCTCCAGTATAAAATAAAACACGAACAGGAGATTTAAACAATGTAAAGGTGCCCTAAAGAGTACCTTGTGAATCACTAGGAGCAAGAGCAGGTGGAGCTGGTGAAGAAGCAGAGGTAACAACAAAGATACCAGAAGACTTTCTCTTCTACTGAGTAGGAAAATCTTTCATGAAATGGCCAGGCTGCAAACAAATATGAAAGAGATCACGCCTGGTGAACTGAGCTCGAGGAACAGCGGTACCAACTAAAGTAGGACAGCTATTAGCATAGTGTCCCTTCTGATACATCTGAAGCAAGTAATGGAGGATATGTCGATAGACTGCCTCTAAGAAGAAGAAGATCCTAAACCTGGAGTCTTGTTCAAATTCTTCTTCTGCTGATGAAAGTTGGGCTTTCTCTTCTTAAGATTACCAGAGAAAGGCAGAGATGAAGCAGAACGAGCAACTAGAGGATCCTTAGAAGTAGGATTCTCATATCTAATGGCCATATCAATCAGACTAGTGAAAGGACTGTGCACATGAGCGATGAGACGATCATAATACTTCGGACAAGCACCAACAATGAACTTCTCATTCATCTTGAGAGGAGTATCAATCAGATTAGGGCCAAACTTAGAAAGTTCGTTGAACTTCCTCTCATACTCAGCAAAAGACATATCACCCTGCTTGAGATCCATGAATTCTCGATAAAGCTAAGACTTGCCTGCCTCAGGCATCCATTTCACCACAAAAGCATCCCTAAAGCACGATAAGGAACATAAGACATATTTCAAAAAGAGAAAACTGAACCAAATTCAAAACAACAGGAGATGATACCTAAACTACTCTAAAGAAATATTAGTCTCAACAGTGTGAGCTGTAACACTCTCCCACCATTCTAAGGCTGCTTCCTTCAACTGCAAAGCAGCCAACTGACGCTTCTGAGCATCAGTGATCTCAAGACCGGGGAAGATTCTCTCCAATCCCTTCAACCATTGCTGAGCCTCGATAATGCTCTCTGATCCGGTTGGTTCCACCAAGTTCAATGTATTCTTTACAGAGAGTAGTGAACCTTACTGGTGTAGCTGGCTCAAGAACTGGGCTAACACCATGACCCTTACCTCCAGCATTCCTAAGACTCATCCTGAAAAATCAAGAATGAATTTTAGGACAGAGTTAATTGAGAACAAAGACAAGATTAAATAAGATAAGATAAGATTAGATTCAACTTGAATAAACATCCTAAACATAGAAATAACTAACAAGATGGATAAGGAAAGGGAAGAAGTTAAGAAAAAGTTGATTTCAAAACAAGAAAGATTTATATCAAAAGAATTTTTTGAAAATCCTTTTAAAATCGTTTGAAAATCATTTATACTTTAAGATAAGTTCTCTCATAAGGAAATGATTCTAAGATTGATTTCACTCATTCTAGGGTATTTCTACCCTATCCCTAACGAGTTTTTGCTCTCCAGGCTAAGGTTTGCCGAAAACAAAAGCTTTGATACCAAATGTAACAACCCACTATTTTGGACCATTCAAATCGACAATAAAACCACACATGTCTGACTTGAATAATTTAAAACAGTAGATTGTAATATAATTTGGAGAAAATAAAACCAATCACAGAATCGCGGACACAGATAAATCATAATAACTCGCAGCGGAAATAAAATAACTATAATAGTTCATGAAGCTACTACAAACACAGTCTCAAAACAAGTATAAAATACCATAGTATGAAAGTAAATACAACAGAAATCCAAATACATAAATGCCCACTAATACACAAGCTGATTAGAAAATACTGAATGGAAATAGACAACAACTAAATAGATAGATAAGCTCCATCAAATCCTTTAGCTCCAGAAGGTGAAATCCAAAGCTGATACTCAGGTTGACCCGAGCGTGAAGCAAAACACAAAACACCTGAACCAGGACATACATACTTATACAATGTAAACCAACTCAAGTGAACTGTAATATAAAATGCACCAGTAACTTAATGGATGCTTGGGACCGCCCATCCTTTAACGATTCATTAAACTATTTACTATGCAGTAATATACGCTATTATAATAATGTCTAAAATAAAGTATAATATATTTAAAAATAGAGTTAAGGCGTTACCCATATCCCCCTTAATACATTTTATATATTCCAATAGTCTATACAGTACTGTAATCTCTCTCATACCAGGCGTCATCAGAGAGCTATCCATAGGTATGGTACAAAACCAAATTCGTATAAGGGCACGCTAGGGTAGGTGACACGGCACAACGAGGCAATGCCAGGGTAGATGTACCAATTACGCGTCCGGGCTGGTGGTAACGCATAGCCGCAGCTACCGCCCACCTCGAGCCACACTCCTAAAATCAAAGGTGCACACCAATCAATCACAAAGTAATAGAATGGCATACGAAGAAGTGTATTCGATCAGAGGAGCTACCTCATTGGCCCGAGAATCGCTCCTGTTTTAGCCACCTTATGCCAACTCACGGGAGTCGAGTCCACATATATACCTCAATAGGACGTTGCACCATCCTACTTCATTCTAGAATCTCCACTGCATACACGGTTGTTAAAGTGGTTTTCGGAGTTGGTAGAGAGTATGACAACTTCCAATCCCAGTCTCTTTAACAACCTAACGTTATAATAACCCGTGGTTATAAATTTCAAAATGGTTTGTATTCAAATCAAAACATATTCATTGAAACCATTTAAATTCAATGTCAATATCTTTCAAAAAATTAATGTTCATTTCAAAGTTGTAGCGTTTCAATGTTCATTTAATTATAACAATTTCAAAAAAACAAATTGTATCATAGCATTCATAGCACTTGGAAAATGTGATAATACAGAGAAATGTTGTCTTTTTAGAAACAGCCGCACTGAGAAAACATTACTGTAAATATACTAATATTTCTAAAATATTGTCTTTTCAGAAACAGCAGCACTTAGAAAACGTTGCTGTAAATATACTAGTGTTTCAGATATATTGTCTTTTCAGAAACAACACCACTTAGAAAACGTTACTGTAAGTGTACTAGTACTTTAGAAATATTGTCTTTTCAGAAACAGCAGCTCCTAGAAAACGTTACTGTAAATATACTACTATTTCAAAAATATTGTCTTTTTAGAAACAGCAGCACTTACAAAACGCTACCTTAAAACTGCTGCATTTTGGAAATGCTGCCATTACAAATGTAAGCTCTATCATAACATTTCAAAAACATTATAATTTCAGTTTTCACCATTTTTAACTTATAAAACATATCTCACGTTTTAGAAATATTTATTTGGGTATTATTTACCTTACGATTAAATAAAATAAAATTTTATGAATAAAATATCCATATTAAATTATAATTCATTTATTCAGCCAAAAGTACATTATTTTACTTAACTTTTATTTAAACAAATAAGTTAATACTTTATATTAAAAATACCCATTTCATAAATAAAATATCCTTATTACTAAGTTGAGCTTAAAATTTCCATTTGGAAACTAAAATTTCAATTATCAAGTTAAGTCATATTTTAAGTTACATTTTAAACCATTTATTTACTTATACATTTTTAACTTATAGAAAATCACTATAACATTTACTTAAATCATTTAAATCCAATTTAAGTTAAAATCTCATATTTTAAATTTCAAAAATACTTAATAGTTTTCAAAAAATATTTAAAATTAACACGGGTCCGTATATAATTTCTACCTAGGTCAAGTGAAACGGACATGTATCATTTCAATCCGTAATTTAAAAATAAAAATCCGGGTTCCATCATTTCAAACCCGCAATCCCAAGTCAATAAAAAAAATCGCTTGAGTCTATTATTTCAGCTCATAACGATTTTTCCCTATTCTAATGTTAGTTTGGGGTATGTGTCATTTCAACCCATAGTGATTCTATACTAACAGGGAACTTGCTGTGTGAGAACCAGAAATAAATAAACAGTATAACATGGCATATCATATCAAGTGTTGTAACAATTATATATCAGGTTATAACATCAGGAAATCTCATATCATAGGCATGTATAAATTACTATCATATCATCATCTACAAATTCACATGTCATTGTTTCACAATTATATAAGTACGAATATCGAGAGTGATAAACTCACCTTCTAAAGCTGGAGTTAACAATTCAAGACACACGAACAGACTTCGAAAAGCACGACAAAAGCACGACTTAGATTCGAGTGGATAGAAAGCAAAGATTCCAATCTTGTAAACAAATAAACATAAACATACATAAGTATAAAATTTAACACAATATTATAAATCAAATCAATGTTCAAATATGGATCAAAAGAAGCAAATATTTCTTAACCCATGTAAATGGGCTCGAGCACAAAACAAATAGACTAGCCAACATCAAAACATGGCTCGACCATCATGGTTTAGGAGCACATATGCTCGCCTATGGCAGACAAAAAGGGAAGGCTGTGGTAGAATGTGAAGGCGTGGCAACCAAAACTCATGTAGAAGGCAAAATGTCAAGGGTCAAGAGAGTATGGGTTCAACCCTAAGCTACTATGGTTCGGCCATGGTGCTTGGTTTGTATCAGATCTGGTCACGGCCTAGGAGTGGGCGTGGTCATGGCAAAGTATGGTAAAGGAGGTGGCATAAGTTGTGGTCAAGGCCAGCAAAAGGAAGGGGATGGGGCAAGGCTCGACTAGGCTTTGCAATCATGTTTTGGTGATGGAGTTTTTGGGTATATGGTCACGGCTTGGAGTGGGGATGGAGATGAGGGGTGGAGGCTGAGCATAAGTGGTGGTTGGTGGAGGAGAGGTCAGTTAGATGACGCATGGCCGATTTATGCTTGTAGACAAAAGAAGGAAAAATGAAAAAGAGGGACAAGGAGAAATGAAAACTTACTATAAAATTTTCTTCAGGAAATAAAAATGAGAAGAGATGAGTTGGGAAATATTTGTACGTAAATTAGAAGGAAAATGAGAAGCTTTGTGTACGGCTAAGAAAGTGTAAAAGGTTTGAACGGCTAAGGAATGGAAAAGTCACACTCAAATTTATGAAAAAGAAACTTAAGTCTTTTGAATTTCCTAAGCCTAAAATCCAAATAAAATCAAATAAAAGGTCCAAACAAAATAGAAAATAAAATATAAAACAGAAATGAAGTAAAAAATACAGAATAGAATATAAATAAAAAATGCTGAAAATAATCGCGTGTAAAACGCTGAAATTTATCAGATTTAAAAAAGTATAAAACAGAATTTGGCGAAACGAAAAGCGAAACCAACATCAGAATCAAATTCAACTTCATAGAAAAAGATTGGAAATTTAAAATTCAAATTTAAAATTTCAACCGAAAGTCAAAGTTTGAGCATAATTGACCAAAATATAAAATTTTTCGAAAATTATTATTTTATTATATTTGGAAAATAAATTATATACAAAATCCAAGTTATGACTCAGCGCTATGAATTCAGGCTCAGGTATGACTACTGTTTTAGGTAGTACTTATTCTTCCTATGCTTTAGATAGTTTATCCACTAGTGAATTATGTCAGTTTGCTAGTGATACAACTTTTTTTTACTAATGTTGCATTAGATGCTACTAATATTAGGTGATGGGAATTAGAGAGGGTAAGATCATATAAATTATGAGGATTATTAGCTAGATTATTATGGGGATTCACGATCTAGATAAATGTGATAAATTAGAGCATTTTTTAAGATTATTTTATTGATATCACCCTTTTACAAGAGATGAAAATAGAATGTCCCGACCTTTGTTTTTATAGAAGATTAGGTGGATACCACTTTCATCATTGGGCGTGTTTACCTTCAATTGGCAGTTCTGAAGGGTTACTTATATGTTGGCTTGACAACCCTTTTAAACTTCTTCAACTATTATTAAAAAACACTTCTTACGTATTATTCTAATTAATCTTAGTGATAATTCTTTATTAAATGTAACCAGTGTTTACGGACCAAACTCTGAAATTGGTCATAGAGTTTTTGGAGCAAGTGTCTCGAATTTAGAACATTTTCTTCTGGTCCTTGGATTATTGGAGGTGACTTCAATGTTACACATTTTTTAGGAGAACGTTCACCCCATGAAGGTGGTTTTCTTGCAACGGAAGAATTCAATCAATTTATTATTTGTAGTAATTTGACAGAGTTAGCTCTAAGTAATAGAGAATTTACTGGGGTTAAAACTAAGGAAATCCCTTCCATGGCCTTATTAAATAGATTCTTTATTAGTTACGAAACTGAGGATAAATACCCTATTTGTAGAGTCATTGGGTTGCCTTATGTGTATTCGGATCATTGCCTCCATTATTCTTACTTGTGATTACCATAGAATAGTTAACAAAACTTTTAAATTTGAAAAAAATATGGTTATTAGAATCCAACTTTTCAAATTTAATTAATAATAAATGGAAATATTAGACATACATGTAGTTTAGCAAAATATTTTGTTTTGGAACTAGGAATTAATAATAATTTTGCCAATGTCATTTATAACTAGGAAGATTTAGTTTTCCCAATGTCAATCTACTACATAAAAAGGTTAATGCTAATAAGAAAGATTTTAGACCAATTTCTTTAATTAATTGCTCAGTTTAAATTATTTCGAAAGTTTTGGAAAATAAGCTTAGTATGCAAATGAATGATTTCATTGATTGTTCATAAACTGCTTTTATAAGGGTAGAAACATCACTGATGGTGTTTAAGTAGTCTAAGAATTTATTAATCACTGTTGTAAAAATAATTTTACATGTACGCTTTTAAAAATTGATTTTGCGGAAGCTTTTGATTCAATCGATTAAGATTTTCTTAGTGATATGTTATTGGCTAGAGGTTTTCGTTTTAGATGGATTGGTTGGATTATGTTATTGCTAAAAACTAGTAATTCTAATATAATGGTTAATAGTGTTCTACGGAATAAAATACAACCTAAACGTGGTCTTAGACATGGTGATCCTTTATCTCCTCTTCTGTTTAATCTAGCTACTGATATTTTCACGAGGATAATTAGAAAAGCCATAAGAAATGGAGCTTTAGGGAATGTATGTAATGAAATTACATGTGATGACCCCGAATTTCTGGATATTTGAAATTGAAATATTTAATTGATTTTAAATATTTAAAAGTTAATGTTTAACTTGAATTTCAAATATCACCGTTTATTGGATAAATTAAATTATTTAATTTAATAATTAGAAATTGGTTAAAATAACGAATCTTGGTTTTTAAGCCGGTTAAAAATATTTTAAAGTCTTAGAAAATTCATATTGATAATACTAATGGTAATAGAAGTTTTAAAAAAAATTAAAAGTGTTTTGTTCTGTTTTTAAAATATATCGTTTAAATCGATATTTTAAAATAACATTCTGAGGCGCAATCTCGAAATTCGACGAAACTAGTTCCATTGGATCCGTAATAGTGTATTATTATCGTACTTCAATTTTCATAGTGTTTGGAGTTGTCTTGTGATCGTACGATAGATAAACGCGCTAAAATTTCTATCAAAAATTCAATATAATAACTGGTCCAAAATGCTATCTTCTCCATACGATCGAATTAGGACTCGAAACTTTTTCCATTGTGTTCGGAATAGGGGTTTTAACATTATAAATGCCTAGTGGCATGCCTCGATAGGATGTCAAGATTTTGAGTTGTGGGATCGAGACGATTTAAATTTGAATTTAAATTTAAATATAAAAAATATATTTTTCTTCAATATACTGTTGACTTCATCCGACGATTGTCCTCACCTTGAGAGCATATGTCCCCTTTTTTTTCCTTTTGAAACGTGTTGCTTCCTTTCTTCCTAATAAAAAAAGAAAATCCTTTTTTGTTCAAAATCAAACTCTGTATCTTCAATAAATTAAATGGTCGAGCGTTTAAAACCCAAAACAAACGAAAAAATACCAATTCCATTTGTATCTGATGCATTCGACTTTCCCTCCTCCTTACGCTTCATTCTCAATCCACGACATACCCCTAATCACGACCATCTCTTGTTTCGAACCAAGCCGCTAGCTATTGAAGAGAAGAAAGGGGAAATCGACGTCGAGTCAAAGCACGTTCTCGAGTGCGCATGGTAGCAAGCAGCGTTCATATCAAGATCACGGCAGGGGTAGCTCATGATGGAGTGGCGACGGAGGAGAGATGGCGTGATAGGCTAAGGTTTGCGACGCTTCAGGGAGGCGAGTCGTATTAGGGCTGCATGAAGGGCAGAGGCAGGACTGCGATGGTAATTAGGTATGGTCAATTTTAATTTTATTTACTTAAATTTAACATATGAATTTGAATGGTTAAAGAAAAAAAAGAGAAAAAATGGTAGTAATGTATATTAACATTTATTCTAAATATTGGTTTTCTTAAAAGCAGTGGATTTTAAAAGTGTTGATTTCGAAAGATAAAAAAAAGCAGTTCTATTTTTTTATATACGTATGTAATCATCTTATTAGAATTTAATGTATGTATACATATATAGGTAAAACAGAAATATATATATATACACACGATTTTGGAAATATAAAGGAATTTTAAAGGTTGAAAGAATTTATATAAATTAGATTCTTATGAGATCTATATAAGTATATATGAAGTTTCAAAGGAAGAAAATAACTATACATATATATATATATATATATATATATATATATGTATATGTATATTTCAAATCTACTTGTTTATTTTAAAAAAACGTGCTATGGATATTTATTTGTTAAATTAACTTATTTAATTATTTAGTTAGCAAAAACATTTTATTAATAGAAATTAGTCTAAAATTTAATGATTATGTAACGACGCAATTTTTCGATGCCCGAAAGTCGACATCAATATGTCCATTGTATCAACTGCCGCACAGCCGAATGCCTGAAAATCGAACTGTTAGGGTTGTAGAAGAAGAAACAAACAAAACAGAATCTCATATTTCGCAGCGGAATAAATATAATAGGTAAATGAATTATCTTTAAAACAAAGAATCATATCTGTTTATACACCACTTTACATCATTAGAGTGTTACAACAACAAACAGCGGAAAAGAAATATTATATACTAGTAATACGCTTCGCCATCCAGCTTGCTCCAAACCTCCACAGCAACTATTCTGACTTCGCTCTAGAACAACTGATAACCTTACTCTAGGCTGTCCGTGTGGAAAATTATGGGCACCCAGAGTTTAGAAAGGGAACAATAAACTCCAGGTCAGTCATGGGACTGGTGTGAAATCTTAAAAACAGTTATTTTCACAAAGAAAATAAAAATCAATCCACTATGCCTTTGGAAAATGAAACTACCAAAAAGCCTCCTGCCACACACAATGCAAACGCAGAATTGGAGGAGATTTCTCCTTATGATAGTCAAACATGCTTGATAGCAAAATCCTTTTGATATTATTATTAGTGCATAGTGTAGAAAACCTTTCGAAAGTATAATATTAATCTCACCTAGCATACAACCATTATTGTATGCCTACTATAGCTACAATCTAAACAGTGATGACCACAATAAGTAAATGGAAGGTTATACAACTAAAACCGTACAAGGCACGTATTGGAGATTGGATTTCCAAAAAATGGTCAGGATAAGGAACTTCCTATGCCATAAGGGTATGACTCTGGAGGGACGCCCTGAGAACCTAACCAGATCTCTACCTACACAAGGCCGGGTTACCTTTGGAACTAGGTAAGTACTACACGAGTATGCCATCCACCGGTTGTTTGTGACCTTTATCCGAGGATCCTCAACCACAAAGCAACAATCACAAAGTAATAAATTTACAGAAACCACATAAGTTACGTATCTAGGCGCCATACCACGATACCACCCTTTTCCAGAAGGAAATGACATGCTCTCAAGTGGCGCTACCCCCAAATAATCTTGCCGCATCCTTCTTGTTTCGACCATTTCCGGGTTGTGAGGTCCGACGAGGTCTCGTCCACAAAGCTACACTTTTTACAAAGCCATGCTTTGATCAACAAATGATCAATATCACTTCGTATGCCACATTACCAAATTGGGAACGTATCACTAGTAACCATCAACTACATAACCTCTGACCTCGTACATTTCAGAGAAGGGTGCTAAGCTAAGATAATAAATTCTCCACCACTAACAAAAATGTATTTGATAGACAGCTTTACATCTCAAAGTGTAACGTCAGACATACATCCATACAAGTCCGTCCCGGGACCGAACGGAACCGAAGGCACTTCAAAAGAAGCCCTTGTAATCCGGATATTCACTAATCACGTCCGAAATCCCCATCACAAAGGGTGATAAAATCTCTATACCGGAGCAACCTGATGCAGAGACATTCGACAGGTAATCCTTTTGCTTTTGAAAATACCCGGTCCTCAACACCATCTTCAAATGCAATCCCATTTCGTCGTATCATTATTCAGAATGGGTTTTATGATACAAAGTCCTCTCCCATCTAATCCGAATAATGAGCGCTTTTTTTTGAAATAAGTGTTCGTTCAGATTTCAAATAAATCACAACAAATTTCCACTTTGATCTTTTAAACAAAAGATCAATCACAATCACAAAGGTTCGATGTGGTTTTCGAATATCCATGTGGAATCCGACCCCCTATTGCATCGAAATTCAAATGCCATTAAAAGGCCAATATTGATAGTCGGTTATTTAACTATCAATCAACATCACAACAATCACCAAGAATTTAATAATTTTCCCCCAATTATTTATTTCCAAAAATATCTTCGCAAGATATAATTTTAACACTTCAATCATTTGAAAACAAATTTCAAATCACTTCCTACATTTCAATTCTTTGAAAACAAATTTCAAATAATTTTTCCTCACGCGAAATATATTTCCAAATATTTATCCATTTCCACTGAGAATCTGCCGAGTTCAAATACTTTAAAATAATTTAAATTACTTATCCAAATATATATACTTGGAAATATTTAAAATAAAAAAAATCTTAAACACTTTATTTAAAACATTAGTTATGAAATTTAATATCAATATCTCATATAAAAAATCAAGTCCAAAATAATTTAAAAATAATTTATTAGGTATAACTATTTAAATAATCATTTTCTAAAATAAATATTAATTTAATCTTTAAATAATCACTTATATAATTAATTAAATAAACTTTTACTTTAAAGATTTTCAAAATAATTTAAGAAAATAATATCTCCAAAATATTCATTTAAAAAGCAACTTTTAAACTTTAAATTTACAAGTTAAAAGTTACATTGAAAACATACTCCGCTTCCCAGAGAGAATACATTTTCCATTTAAAAATGTTCATTTAAATCAATTAATAAATCCTTCTTGATTTATTTTAAATTTACATTCCGAATTCCTAAATTTCTTTCCACACTCAAAAATAAACCAGTGTTTATTTTAAAACAAATTTTCCTTTCCTTTATAAATTCCCATTGTGAATTTATATTTCCAACTATCTACTAATATACGGTTTTCAAATCGATTTCAAAATATTCATTTTCAAACACCAAATCAAATTCCAAATTGATTTCTAAATATTTATTTCAAACACCAAACCGATTTCCAAATCAATTTCCTAAAGATTATTTTAAAACACCAAATCAATTTCAAATCAATTTCCCAATTTATTTTCAAAACAACAAATCAAATTACAAATCGATTTCACAAAGATTTATTTTCAAACGCCAAATAATTTTTCTTTCAAACACCAAATAAATTTTCATTCAAACACCAAATTTATTATCTTTTAAAACAAATTCCTTTTATTTCTTCCAAACTATTTAAAATCTGAATTTTTATAAATTCTTCAACTATTAAGCAATATTATTCAAAACCCGTTTATAAGAATCTTTTCCCATATTTTAAAATTCATTCAATAGGATTTTGCTATAGATTTTCTACTTAATTTTAAAATCCAATTTTATTTATTTCTGGTATCCTAAAATACCAAAAATATATTTCTGGTATACTACGATACCAAAAATATATTTCGGCTAAACTATACCCTTCAACGATTTCAATCACAAATATAATCATACACAGATTATAAATAAATCAACACACAACATTAAAACAAACTCAAATATTTGAGGAATCCAGTTGGATCCCTCCAACCTGTTTCTCCGCATCCACAGATGTTAGCATAACAATTTAATACCAATTCCAATTCGAGGTGGAATATCGCAGTATATGGCGGCGCATAGGGTCTCATCCGCTATATAATACGACAAATCAATCACTCCAAATACATATATAATACCAATTTCACTTCGAGGTGGAATATCACGGTATATGGGATTAATATAATATCATCCGTTATTACGCGGCGCATAGGGTCTAATTCAATACAACTGGTACTAATTTATCATCAAAGCACACAATCAACAATTTTAAATTAAACTTTTTAAAATTAAACTGGAAATTCAAATTGAGTGAGAAAATCTCACCTTTGACTATGCATGCAATCCATTCCAACTCATTTCCATTCCAGTTTGTTTCCTTCATGTTTTCAGGCCTTGTATAAACATTTATACAAATTATTAATATTCGAAATAAATCGAATAATCAATTTTCTATTTGATAATTTTATTTTATCTAACAATTTAATTTCCAACAAATTTTCTTTTTAAAATAAATTTAAATTAGTTAACACATTAATTCTAACCAAATAAATCTTCCTTATTATTTTTCTTCAAATATCTTACATCTATATATTTTCCTCTGTTTTTCCTGCATATATATACATAAAAAATTCTGCATATTACTTTACTGCTTTAAATTTTCTAACATGTATTCAAATCTTCATATATATTTAAATTAAACTAAATAAATAAATAAAATAAAACTACCTGCTACTGAAATCAGAACGACAATCCATCACCCGATATGCCATAGCGATCATTAGCTCGCGAGTCTACACCTCCCACCAGCGAACGCCACCAGTCGCGACTGAAATGACATTTGAGTCGTCGTAGATCACTACTTCCCAAAAATATGAAACCCTAGCCACACACTCTCATGATCGAAGTTCACGATTTCGCCAGCAACTTGACCGCGACTACAAACAATTCGTGAGCCACTACTTTTTTTTTTCTCATTCTCGGCATCGCCTCGTTCATTGCTTGCGTACGCGATTTCCTTCAACCCGTCATCTTTGCCTCCCCCTCCCCCGGTCAACCGCACCACCTCAGCCAAAAGCTACTCCGTCCACTTTTTCTCTGGCTCGAGTTCGAGCCGAGCACGCGATGCCGTGCCCCCCTGTATGCGCGCGATTGAACTGAAATCGAGAGTGAGAGGAAGAGGGCGATTAAAAAAGGAACAAGAGGGAGGAAGCATTCTTTCGTCATTTTCTTTAAACAATTGGCTGCTTTGATTTTTCGATTTTGATAATTGAAACGAATTCGATTTCAAAGCTCGGCCACATTTTATTTCATTTGAACGAAAAAATATTGGAAGGGAGAACAAAGTTCGTATACTTTTGATTTACTATTTGGGTTGAATTATAATTTCCTAAAGAATATGCGTGTTGAAATAGGAGACACGTGTTGTAAATTTCTTCACGTGTCTGCTTGTTATAGTTTTCAAGATAGTTACATTATTTATGTTTAAATTTAAATTTAAATTTAAATTGCCTCGATTATCGTAACTCACAATCTCGATCTCCAATCGAGGCTTGCCACTTGGTGTTTATAAAGTTAAACCCCTATTCCAAACACAATAGAGAAGGTTTCGAATCTAAATTCCATCGTAAGGAGAAGATAGATTTTTGAACCAGTTATTAAATTGAATTTTCAATATAAATTTCAGCGCGTTTGTTTATCGTACGGCCAAATGATCATTCCAAACATTTTGAAAATTGAAATACGATAATAATACAATATTATAGATCCGATGGAACTGGTTTCATCGAAATCCGAGACTGTGCTTCGGATGGATATTTTTAAATATCGACTTAAATGATATAATTTGAAAACTGAACAAAACATTTCCAAATCCAATTCTGAAGCTTCCATTATCTTCAGTATTATCAATATGAATTTCCTAAGCCATCAAATTATTTTTAACAGGCTTAAAATTGAAGATTCAAGATTTTACCCAAATTTCTATAATTAAATTCTCATAGTTAAAATTGAAATTCAAGTTAAAATAACTCCCAAATATTTACAATCAATTAAATATCTCAATTTCAATGTTCAAAATTTCTGGGTCGTTACATCCTTCCCTCCTTAAAAGCACTTCGTCCCGAAATTACTAGTTAAGAAGAATGATCCTCAGCCTGATTGTTATTTTCCCAAAACCAAACAGATTTACCAACTTGCCAAACAAATCTTTTTATTTTTCAACCGATTATAACCTCAACTAACTTTCCAAAATCTTCCTTAGATTCGAAACAATATTACTTTCTCAACCAATTCAAGTTCAAATTCAAATTCAAATTTAAAATTTCAAAATTTCTCAAAAAAATTTCTATCTCTCTGAATTTTCAAGAAATTTCACCAGCGTCTCGTTCGCGCGACTAGCTCGGTACGACTACAAAATGGCACCACGGGCCTCCAGATTCAAAAAGAAAAAAAAAGCGCCAAGCAGCTAGACAAGAAAGTCATCAAATTTCATACTGAAATTCACATTACATACCTTCTTCGAGCTAATTAAATTTTCTTCGAAATCAAAATCCCAATTTATCCTTTTCCTTTAACATACCTGTTTATCTTGCTTATCATTTTGCACATTTATTTACAAAAATTTCAATATGTACTTCTTATACCAATTTTTTAGTTTCCACCTTTATTATCTTTAATTCACTTCGAACTAATTTACAACTTCATTTTATTTCGCACAATTCAAATTGATTTTCAATATTCAGTTTCAGTTCCAGTTTTATTCTTTTTTTCATTCCCAAGTTTATTTTCTCCTTCACCTTATTTAACACAGTTCAAATTCAATTTTATACTTCTATAAGTTTTCTCACTTATTTTTATTTCATTTAATAAATTTTCTTTCTCAACTTATTTTGTTTTCTTACTCACTTTAATTTAACTCAATTCTTTAAGTTAAATTCATTCTATCGAAATCCAAATTATATAAGTTATCAACTCATAAACACTTTTAATAAATCTTCTAGAGTTTTAAACGATTTTTCAACATTTCAAAATCACCTTTGAAATCAGTTACTTCCAGAATCAAACAATTTTAACTTTAATCTTTCTTCAAGTTAAATTTTATTCTAACAACTTTAAATTTATACGTTTTCAAACTCAATTATATTCTAAAAATACTTTATATAGGATTCCAGAGTCTTTCCATATTTTAAAAACCATTTTCGAAATCCATTCAATTTATCTTTTCAATTCCCATAACCAAACCCAGTTTTCCAAACAACTTTAACTTTTAAATAATTTGGCAGCACTTCCTCTCTTGGAAACTCAAAAATAACACCGATGATGTTGTAGTCATCACCGAAGTTATTTTCCAGCGATCAAATAGAGTTTAGTGCTTTTATCCCTTTTTTAAAAACATTTTTCCAAAACCTTTGAAAATCATTTTCAAACTCAAAAGGGATTTAAACTTTTCACCAATATTTCAAAATTTTCAAATTCTTCCAAATAATTCTCTGGAATTCTCTTTCAAATTGTAAATCACTTTCACAATTTATATTTACAAATCCTATTTGTATATGGATTTATTTTCTTAGTTGTTGGTTATCATTTCAATTTTTTATATTCAATAGTGATAATAGTCTAATGTTACCATTCCCTTAACAACCAAGCAACGATATACTATAATAATTTACAAAGATTATTTCCCTTTACATACAAAAATAATTTGGGTATAATTATTTCGTTTACCAATTTTAAAACAATACTGTGTCGGTTTATCATGTTCAAGTGTTTAGAAACCCTTATCGATACAGTTGGCCAAACTGCACCGACCAGAATCTATAAACAATCAACCGATAAGTCAACACAATACAATTTTTTTTATATTCACTAGAAAATACGTGCTCTTATCTATTATTATACTCAACTCATTCTAGAGTACTGCTGACTCTATCTCTAATGAGTAATCCCCACCAGAGCCAAGGTTGTTGCTTAACCAATTGCTCTGATACCAAAAGTGTAATGACCCAATTTTTCGACGTCCGAAAGTCGACATCTTTATGTCCACTGTATCAACTACCGCACAGTCAAATGCCGAAAAACCGAACCGTTAGGGTTGAAGAAGAAGATAGAAGAAGAAATAGAAATAATAAAAGAATCTCACATTTCGTAGCGGAATAAATATAATAGATAAATAAATAATCTTTAAAATAAAGAATCATATATGTTTATACACCACATTACATCGTTAGAGTATTACAACAACAAACAGCGGAAAGAATATTATATACTAGTAATATGCTTCGCCATCCAGCTTGCTCCAAAGCTCCACAACATCTATTCTGACTTCACTCCAAAACAATTGATAACGTGACTCTAGGCTGCCCATGTGGAAAATTATGGGCACCCAGAGTTTAGAAAGGGAACAATAAACTCCAGGTCAGTCATCGGACTGGTATGTTATCTTAAAAATATATTTTCACAAAGAAAATAAAAAGAAATCCGCTATGCTTTTGGAAAATTAAACTACCATAAGGCCTCCCGCCACATACACACACAATGCAAATGCAGAATTGGAGGAGATTTCTCCTTATGATAGTCAAACATGCTTGATACGCAAAATCCTTTTGAGATTATTATTAGTGCATAGTGTAGAAAACCTTTTGAAAGTATAATATTAATCTTAGCCAGCATACAACCATTATTATATGCCTATTATAGCTACCATCTAAACAGTGGTGACAATCATAAGTAAATGGCATGTTATACAACTAAACCATACAACGCTCGTATTGAAGATTGGGTTTCCAACAAATGGTCCGGCTAAGGACATGGGTAAGCCTATGGAAGGACTCCCCAAGAACCTAACCGGATCTCTACCAACACATGGCCGGATTACCTCCGTAACTAGGTAATTACTACACGAGTATGCCATCCCCGAGTCGTTTGCGGCCTTTATCCGAGGATCCTCAAACACAAAGCAACAACCACAAAGTAATAAATTTACAACAACCACATAAGTTAAGTATTTGGGCTCCATACCATGATACCACCCTTTTCCAGAAGGAAAAGACATACCCTTAGGGGTCGCTACCCCAAAATAACCTTGCCGTATCCTTCCTGTTTCGACCATTTTTGGGTTGTGAGGTCCGACGAGGTCTCGTCCACAAAGCTACACTTTTCACAAGCCATGCTTCGATCAACAAATGATCAACAGCACTTCGTATGCCACATCACCAAATTGGGAATGTATCACTAGTAACCATCAACTACATAAGCTCTGAGCTCGTACGTCTCACAAAAAGGTGTTAATCTAAGAGAATAAATTCTCCACCACCAACAGAAATGTATCTGATAGAAACCAGCTTTACATCTCAAAGTGTAATGTCAGACATACATCCATACAAGTCCGTCTTGGGATCGGATGGAACCGAAGGCACTTCAAAAGAAGCACTTGCAATCCGGATATTCACTAATCACGTCCGGAATCCCTGTCACAAAGGGTGATAAAATCTCTATACCAGAGCAACCTGGTGCGGAGACATTCGATAGGTAATCCTTTTGCTTTTGAAAATACACGGTCTTCAACACCATCTTCAAATTCAATCCCATTTCGTCGTATCATTATTCGAAATTGGTTTTATGACACAAAGTCCTCTCCCGGCTAATTCAAATAATTAGTGCTTATTTTCAAAAATAAGTGTTCATTCAGATTTCAAATAAATCACAACAAAATTCCACTTTGATCTTTTAAACAAATGATCCATCACAATCAAAAAGGTTTGATGTGGTTTTCGAATATCCATTTGGAATCTGAACCCCATTCGGATCGAAATTCAAATGCCATTAAAAGGCCAATATTGATAGTCGGTTATTTAACTATCAATCAACATTCACAACAATCACCAAGATTTAAATAATTTTCCCTCAATTATTTATCTCCGAAAATATCTTCGCAAGATTTAATTTTAACACATCAATCATTTGAAAAGAAATTTCAAATCACTTCCCACATTTCAATTCTTTGAAAACAAATTTCAAATCATTTTTCCTTACGCGGAATATATTTTCAAATATTTATTCATTTGTATTGAAAATTTGCCGAGTTCAAATACTTTAAAATAATTTAAATTACTTATCCAAATATATATACTTGGAAATATTTAAAATAAAACAAATCTTAAAAATTTATTTAAAACATTAGTTATGAAATTTAATATCAATATCTCATATAAAAAATAAGTCCAAAATAATTTTAAAAATAAATTATTAGGTATAACTATTTAAATAATCATTTTCTAAAACAAATATTAATTCAATCTTTAAATAATCACTTTTATAATTAATTAAATAATTCTTTACTTTAAAGATTTTCAAAATAACTTAAGAAAATAATTTCTCCAAAATATTCATTTAGAACCTAACTTTTAAACTTTAAATTTACAATTTAAAAGTTACTTTGAAAACATACTCGGCTTCCCCAGGGAGAATACACTTTCCATTTCAAAATGGTCCTTTAAATCAACTAATAAATACTTCTTGATTTATTTTAAATTTACATTCCAAATCCATAAATTTCTTTCCACAATAAAAGTTAAACCAATGTTTATTTTAAAACAAATTTCCCTTTCATTTATAAATTCTCATTGTGAATTTAAATTTCCAACTATCCACTAAAATACGATATTCAAATCGATTTTCTAATATTCATTTTCAAACACCGCATCAAATTCCAAATTGATTTCCAAATATTTATTTCAAACACTAAACCTATTTCCAAATCAATTTCCCAAAGATTTATCTTAAAACAACAAATCGATTTCAAATCGATTTCCAAATTTATTTTCAAAACACTAAGTCAAATTACAAATTGATTTGCCAAAGATTTATTTTCAAACACCAAATAAATTTTCATTCATACATTAAATAAATTTTCATTCAAACACCAAATTTATTATCTTTTAAAACAAATTCCTTTTATTTCTTCCGAACTATTTAAAATCTGAATTTTTTATAAATTCTTCAACTGTTAAGCAATATTATTCAAAGTCCGTTTATAAAAATCATTTACCATATTTTGAAACTTATTTAATAGGATTTCACTATAGATTTTCTACTTAAATTTTAAAATCCAATTTTATTTATTTCTGGTACCCTACGATACCAAAAATATATTTCGGCTGAACTATAGCCTTCAACGATTTCAATCACAAATATAATCATACACAAATTATAAATAAATCAACACACAACATTGAGACAAATTCAAATATTTTAGAAACCCAATTGGATCCTTCCAACCTGTTTCCCTGCATCCATAGATGTTAGCCTAACAATTAAATACCAATTCAACTTCGAGGTAGAATATCGCGGTATATGGGTTTAATATAATATCATCTGCCATTATGCGGCGCATAGGGTCTCATCCGCTATAATGTGTGGGAAATCAATCACTCCAAATACATATATAATACAATTTCCACTTCGAGGTGGAATATCATGGTATATGGGATTAATATAATATCATCCGCTATTATGTGGCACATAGGGTCTAATCCAATACAACTGATAATACTTTATCATCCGAGCACACAATCAACAATTTCAAATTTAACTATTTAAAATTGAACTGAAATATCCAATTGAGTGAGAAGATCTCACCTTTGACTATGCATGCAATCCATTCCAACTCATTCCTATTCCAGTTTCTTTCCTTCACATTTTCAGACCTTGTATAAACATTTATACAAATTATTAATATTCGAAATAAAATCGAATAATCAATTTTCCATTTGATAATTTTATTTTATCTAACAATTTAATTTCCAAAAAAAAATTCTTTTTAAAATAATTTTAAACTAGTTAACACATTAATTCTAACCAAATAAATCTTCCTTATTATTTTTTTCAAATATCTTACATCTATAAATTTTCCGCTGTTTTTCCTGCATATATATACATAACAAATTCTATATATTACTTTACTGCTTTAAATTTTCTAACCTGCATTCAAATCTTCATATATACTTAAATTAAACTAAAAATAAAAATAAAATAAAACTACCTACTACTGAAATCAGAACGGCAATCCACCACCCGACATGCCATAACGATCATCAGCTCACGACCTCTGCACCTCCCCCCAGCGAACGCCCCCAGTCGCGACTGAAACGACATTTGAGTCGTCGTCGATCACTACTTCCCAAAAATGTGAAACCCTAGCCGCACCCCGTCGTGATCAAAGTTCATGATTTTGCCAGCAATTCGACCGCCACTACGAACAATTCGCGAACCACTACCTTTTCTTTTCTTATTCTCAGCATCGCCTCGTTCATTGCTTGCTTACGTGATTTCCTTCAACCCATCATCTTCACCTCCCCCCCGTCGGCCGCGCTGCCTTAGCCAAAAGCCACTCCGTCCCCTTTTTCTCGAGCTCGAGTTCGAGCCGAGCTTGCGATGCCATGCTTCCCTGTATGCTTGAACTGAAATCGACATTGAGAGGAATAGTGCGACTAAAAAAGGAACGAGAGGGAGGAAGTATTCTTTCGCCATTTTTTTAAACAATCAGCTGCTTTGATTTTTCAATTTTGACAATTGAAATGAATTCGGTTTCAAAGCTTGGCCACACTTAATTTCATTTGAACATAAAATGTTGGAAGGGAGAACAAAGTTCGTATGCTTTTGATTTACTGTTTGGTTTGAATTAAAATTTCCTAAAGATACGCGTGTTGAAATAGGAGACGCGTGTTCTAAAATTTCTTCACGTGTCTGATTGCTATAATTTTCAAGACGGTTACATTATTTATGTTTAAATTTAAATTCAAATTTAAATTGTCTCGATTATTGCAACTCACAATCACGATCTCCAATCGAGGCGTGCCGCAAGGCGTTTATAATGTTAAACCCCTATTCCGAACGCAATGGAAAAGGTTTCAATTTCAAATTCAATCGTATGGACAAGATATCTTTTTGAACCAGTTATTAAATGGAATTTTCAATATAAATTTCAGCGCGTTTGTTTATCGTACGGCCAAACGATCACTCCAAACATTACGAAAACTGAAATCTGATAATAATACAATATTACGGATACAATGGAACTGGTTTTGTCAAAATCCGAGACTGTTCCTCGGAAGTCTATTTTTAAATATCGACTTAAACGATATAATTTTAAAACTGAACAGATCATTTCCAAATGTGACGACCCGACTTTCCCCTCCCGGAAAATCGCATCATCATTAAGAAAGAAAGGGATAGAAAAGAGAATAGAAAGAAGAGAAGGAAGAAACAACACAAGAATCTTACACAGCGGAACGAATAAATTATATTAATAACATAAATATTACATAGCTTACAACCATATAAGAGTACACAGATATACAACACATATACTAGACAGTTATAAACACCTGTCTAGTTATACATCTCAATACAACAACTCAGAGAACACACAGCGGAATACTAGATATATCTACACGCAGAAGCCTCCAGCTCCATTGCTCCTCCACAATTCGTCAAAGCTAATCCTGAATTCTAACCTGAATCACCCTTGACTACTCATAAAAATTTGAGTACCTAAGAGTTTATGAAAAGCAAAAATAAACTCCGGGTCAGACATGGGTCTGGTGTGAGTAACAGGTTAAAGTTGCTTAACTTTCAAAAACCTTTTGAAAAGAAAGGTATCATGTAAGACTTCCCACACATAAACATGGAAAAGTTTTTACCTTACGCTAACCAAAACATTTGATAGGAAATCCGATGATATTATAATAGTGTCTAGGGTTTTCAACTAACTAAGAAATATCTGAAATTGTTACATTATTAAATTCCAGCTATTAGCCACAAAAGTGGGTAATACAATCAAAACCATTGGCACTTATTGGATTTTGGATTCCATACAATGGCAGGGCTACTGGGTACCGCCCGTCACAGTACGTTGCCTAGATCAACGTACCGAGGATCACTCCCGACCCCCTGCAACACAAAGCCGGACCCATTCCTTGCTGAATAGTTCCAAACAAGACAACCCCGTGGTTGTAGCTAGCAACCACCCACACAGCCGAATATAAAGGGACTTCTAGACAGGGATCAATCTTGCTCTCCAGTGGTTGCAACCCACGAAGCTTTGCTGCACCTCCCCTGTTTTAGCCATTCCCGGTTGATGAGGCTTGAGGCTACGATTACCTTTATAGGACATATCTCTTAGAATGCTCATCGTCCACCTGACGATGTTCTGAAAGCATTCAATCCATACAAGTTCGTTTCGGGTTCGAACGAAACCGAAGGCATTATCTCGTTACACTCATTTGGAATCACCCTCAGAGTTAACGAAAATAACCCTTGCACTCTAATTCTCCATCTCGAATCTATAAGAACTAATTCCGTCAACTCATTACGGAATCACCCACAGAGTTATACTGACTCATAGTCCTTACACCTCGAGTCTTCACAAAGCTCCACTTTGATTCACGACCTAACGTTATTTGGAATCGATATGGTTTTCGGATATCCAAATATGGAAACCCGATCCCGGTCTCATCGAAATCCAAAGCGTGTCTTTTAAGGTCCAAGTTGTTTTAAAGGTTTAAAACAATTACAGTATCTATATACACACAGATAGATAACTTGTAAATCATAATTGATAATCAATCATTATCACATAATAGGTAATCCACATTATCAATATCAAATAGATATACCATATATCACCATCACACTAGATAATCTAAGTTATCATCACAATACAATCAAACATCCATACCATACAATATATCTATCTCATTACTGAGATCACAAAGCATCCAAGTCAATCAAGTTCAACCATTCATCCATAAGCAATGATTTACTCATTATCCTATAATTAATTTAAAATGAATTAAATTAACTATCTTCAACTCTAATTAATTTAAAATGAATTAAATTAATTACCCATCTTTAATTAATTTAAAATAAATTAAATTAATTACTTCATCAAATTATAACTTGCTTAATCAACCATTTAATTGATTACAATCAATTAATCAATCATAAATTACTTTAATTAATCACTCTTGATTAATTACCCTTAATTACATTCATGTAATTATCCTTAATTAATTTCACAAAATTAATTATTCTCAACCAAACAGTAATTAACCCTTAATTACTCAATTAATTAATTAATCATAATTAATTACATTAATCCTTAATTAATTACATTAATTAATTACCTTTAATTACCTATTATTGATTAATTAATCATAATTAATCAACTTTAATTACATCATTAATTAAAATAATTAATGGTCCTCAATTAATCCTTAAATTAATTACTCTAAGTAATTAACTAACTTAATTACCACATTAAACCAAATTAATTATCCTTAATTTTATTTCTTAATTAATCCCTTGATTAATTGCTAAATAAATAATCCAAATCACTCATTCTTAAACATCTCCTTAATTACAATCTGTAATTATTAAACAATTACTTAACTAAATAATTTCCAAATCATTAATTACATAAAGTAATTATTTATAAAACTCAAGTGTTTATAATTAATTAAACTAAATTAATTAAATTAAACAATCTCATTAAATTCAATTAATTACATTAAGTAATTAATTTCTTAATTACTTTACCAAGTAATTATACTCAAACCATTTGTAATTGATTATTACTAAATTAATTAATCTAACTAATTATAAAAATTAACTACATTAATTAATTGTTAAATAATCATGGTTAATGACTTTCATTAACCATCCTCAAATTATTTTATAAGGTAATTAACTTAAATTAATTACCATTTAAATTATCTTTAATCATTTATTAATTAAAGTTAATTATTAAAATTAATTAACCTTAATTTAAATCTTAATTACATAGTTAATATTAATTTATCATTAATTAATAACTCAATTAATGATCTTAATTTTAAATTGATTAATCATTAATTAATTATTAATTCCAAATTTAATTAATTAATTAAATTAATTAATTAATCTTAATTACCTTGTTAATTAAATTCTAAACATAAATCTTAATCAAATTTTCAAAATAAAACATAACTTAATTATGTTAAACAATTTAATTTAAAACAAAGTACTTAAGAAATTTCCTTTTAAATTTCAATTTAAATTCAAGCTTAAAATAGAATAATTTTAAAACCTATCAAAGTTTTAAATAAATTCAAAACTTTTAAAATTTACAAGTCAAAACAAAAGTTTGACTTAAAAATGAAATCAAAGAATTTGAAGTTGAATTTATTTCAAAATTTTAGAAGTTTCAATTCATCTTTAGTTTAAAAGTTTCAACTTTAAATTTTCTTTTAAATTTGAAACTGAACTTCATTTTAAACTCAGATTTCCAGTTTTAAAATTTATCTTTAAATCTTGCTTTATATTTTAAAACTTCATTATTTAAAATTTCAACTATTTACCAATTTGAAATAGTTAATTAAGTAATTTAAACTTTTATTTCAAAACCTGGGATTTAAATTTGAATCTAAAATTCAAACTTGCATTTAAATTTTCACTTAATCCTTACTTTAAATAAATCTACAGAATTTACAATATTTAAAACCCAGATTTTAAATTCCAAAACCCAAATTTTATACAGGCTTTCAAACCTGGAAATAACAGAGTTCATCCCGAGAGAACTTAAACTTTACTTCGGGTTTTATGCTTCACCACTTCGAGTTTTTCTACAACCTACTTTAAGTCATTCACAGACCATCCCCTGAAAACCACCAAACCCAAAACAGTTCATCAAAGTTTTCATCGCCGTGCATATGCACGGCGATTCCAGCCCACATTGATCGCCATGGACGATCTCTACACATCAGACTTCCATCTTACAACCCATCACACACATCCAGATCAAGCTATCACCCATGCAGACAAATTCCAAAACCCCAATCCAAACCTGGAAAAATATTACAGGTTCCAACTCAAAGCCTATCAACATCCAATCCAAATTGCTCCGACCACCAGAGATTCACCCATTCTAACCTCGAACTCCTCCAAACACCTACTTCACATTCCCCAAGTTCCAAATCACTCGAACCATCCTACACTTCTCTCTGACCAAATGCTCAAACCCACATAAAAACTAGGGTTCATACTGAAAAATCAAAACTGTATCTTCCCTAAACAATAAAATCCCTATCTCTGATTTTTCTAAGGTTCTATAATCCTTACCCTATAACTCAGATAGAATTTTGAGTTTTCTTAATCTACAGTTTGCAAGAATTTTGACAAATTCATATTTTGCTCAAGAACAGACAGTAAATAAAACCATACTCTAAAATTCCTATTACTTGATTTAAAAATCAAGTTCCCGTAAAAGTTTTAGTTTATAAAACTGGATTTCAATGTGAATATGACTGGATTTAATCAAGATCAACATAAATGGTATTACTTATTTTTACAGAGATATCACTCTGTAGTTTTACTTCTTCTAATATTTTTTTTTAAAAACCTTATCTTAAGAAAATAACACTTTACTTTATAATTTTGAATACTAATATAAAATCAGCAAACTCTTTTAAATATTTGAAAACCCAGATGTTATCTCACGTTAGATCATTTGTAGGAAATCTTTAAATAGAATGATAAATCTAGGAATACAGCAAAGAAAATCAACATGCACATTCAATCACAATTTCAAAAGACCTTATATAAGCACAAAAACATATTTATCTTAACATTTAACAAGCAACCTATTTATAGTTTGAGATATAAATGTTACTCACCTTTATTTGAATGCAGACCACTGATCATTTGAATTTTGCAGAGAATAAAATAATGCAGGTTTGCTTCCTTTGTTGAAATCTGAGTTGCTCATGATCCTCAATTTACTTGCATGTAGATGTAAATGCAATTGCTAACCCTCATGCATGCAGATGTTTGTTCAACCCAGTTTTGAAACAGAGTGCAGAAAGAAGAAGAAAAACAATGTGCAGGCTTCACTTGATTTGAGGAAATAGGATATGCAAGTTTGGGATTTGAATATGTAGATTAGAACATTGCTTTGGAATATGCAGATTGCTTGAATTTTGTACAGGGTTTTGGCTAATTTGTATATGCAGATTTGTTTATGGATATATGTATGCAGGCTTGTGATTTGAATTTTAGGTGAAGGTGGATGAGGATGTTTAGATGCAGATGTTATATTTTGAATATGCAGATTTTGTATTTGGATATGCAAGTTTCACTTGATTTGAGGAATTGGGGTATGCAAGCATTGCTTACATATTATTATATGCAGGCTCACTTAATTTGAAGAAATGCAGATTTTTGAACAGGGTTTCTGAATTTTGGAAATGCAGATTTTTGAACAGGGTTTCTGAATTGTTTTTTATGAAAATGAATTTGATCTTTTCTTTTGATTAAGGAAGAATGACAATGTAATATGAAATGAAGAATGCAACTAAACTAAATGTATTTCAGATTTTAATGAAAGAAAAGAAAAAGAAAAACTAAAAATTTAACACATGTCAAACTTAACAACACTTGTCAAATTGAATGCATATTAATTTAACACTTGTTTTCTCTTTTAAAAGTAATTAGTTTTTAATTTACAAACTAATGTGTGTGTAATCCTAAGTTAATATGTTAGTTTATTTTTAAACATATGTAAGTATTTATAAAAGAAATAAGAACAAACTATGTTTATAAGACTTACACATGTTAAAAATTAAAATAATTAAACAATTAAGATTTATACTTTTGAATTTAAATTCAAACCAAACAATTTCAAATTAAGTTATAAATAAAAACTCAATTTGAAATAAAAATTACAAATCTTTTTTCAAAGCTTATTTATAAAGTCAATAGAATATCAATATTGCTTTATAACTCTCTTATTATTAAATTAAAAATCATTTTATTGAATTTATTCTAAATTTAAAACTAAATCCAATTTAATTTAAAACATTTCTATATTTTTCTAATCAATTTTAAGATCATATATTTATTTATGAAATAAATTTTAAAACTCAATACTAATTTAAAATCAAAATTTCCAATTTAAAAATGTATATATTAGAATTTTAAAACATTATTCAATTACTAAATTTAAACCAAAATCATTTATTTAACTTTGAAAAACTTTAAATATTAAATAAAACAAATTTTCCAAAATTACTACAAAAAATAAAACTAGAGAATATGCTTTACTTATTAAAATTAAAACAATACCAATCTATTTAAAATATAAACCATATATTTATTTATAAATAGAAATCAATTTATATCATTTAAAAGATAAAATAACCAATTTAAATATTTACTGAAGAAGATTATTAGATTTATCTGAATATTTATTAACAGATTATAAATATCAATTTAATTTTTAACTACAGATTATTAAATTGATATTGTTAAAAATTTCGGGATATTACAATCCTTTCCTCTTAAAAGAATTTCGTCCTCGAAATTTAAAACAATGGTAATTTAATAATCTCATTAAATTTTAATCTTAAACACAAGCATATGTCAAACCTATGCTAACAACCAAAATAACCAATTCAAACAAATCTAATTATCCAGACAAATTATGGATAAAATTTCATCGAGCTTTCCCCAGGTATATATATATATACCGAGATACTCGCTCTAGAGAATCCAAAAAAACAGTACTATGAAGCTATAAAACTCCTATACAACTATATCTATAACACTAGACAAGATATCAGACTACAAACGAGTCTGACTCAACAACCAAAACTCCGGAACTGCTGGTTCCACAACCAGAGATAGATCATACACGTACTCCCTCAGAGATACGTGAAACTCATTGAATCCCAGTTATCCAAACTGGCAATCCAATCCTATAGATCAATCACTTAATCTCCTAGATACAGAAAGATCCAAAACACTTCAGAGCTAGCTTCTCAGACTTACCCAAACCTTAAAGCTCACTTATGATCAGAGTTATCCAAAATTAAATCTCCGACTTTAGAGTCCAAAATCCCTTTGACTCTTATCCACAAAATCTCTTCAGACAATCCCAGGCTGTCTACAAACTTACTGATCAGCTCAACCTTCGCTGATGCTTCTAGAAACAGACTAGACCAATCAACTCAACAAAAAGATCTCCTCAAGGTCATCCAAGATCAAGAATCCAAACTCCACTTCTCAACCACAGAAAAAAAACAACTTCTTCTGTCCAGGAAAGAAAAACAGATACACCTCCAAACTGCTTCCGCTGCTCAACTCTGATCCAACATAGAAGAGAATCTTGAACAAGCACAAACAGGACAACACACCCCAGAGATATGGTTCACAGATCCATAAGAAAAATTCAGAAGTTCCTCCAAAACTCCGAGATCTACACCAACTCAATTCTCCTAGAAACCACTCTTCTAAAAAGCTGAACCACCGGTACCACTCCTGGAATTCCAGTCGATAAGAAAGCTCAAACTCCAGATGCGAACAAAATTCTGACTTTCTGAAGACATCCAGAAAAACTCAGATAATCCAAGAGAAACTCAAACAATCGCAAGTCACTTTTGCGACCAACCCAAACCAAATCCAAGGAAAACTGTTATCCTTAAACCAAATAGAACAGCTTAAACTTAACCAGCCAACCCATCGAAGAATGGGTTCATTGAACTGCTTCTGATCTCCACTTCAGAAAACTGCTAAGCCAGAAGACCTCTTGCCAACACCGAGAACACTCCAAACTAC
Source organism: Allium cepa (assembly GCA_030765085.1). Taxonomy (NCBI): domain Eukaryota; kingdom Viridiplantae; phylum Streptophyta; class Magnoliopsida; order Asparagales; family Amaryllidaceae; genus Allium; species Allium cepa. The sequence goes on from CM060945.1 coordinate 154,414,712, forward strand.
ACTACTGCCACATATGCCAAAGAATTCCCAAAACAAAGCTCTCCGAGAAACTCGGACTTCAAAGCAACAGAAACTCCCGCTGAACATAGCCACAACACTGAAGCAGACTCACTTCCTTAACTTGTTCCAAAGAAAACATCTTCGGGAACATCCGTAGTCACTGCATCTCATCACGCAGCTACTATTTCCTGAGGTATTCAAAATACCATCACTCACTTCTGCTAAATCAACAGATCCAAACACTACTCATCCAACTTCAGAAATAAACTCCGAACTTAACAGGTTACCTTCAGAGAACAATGAAGTCCCTCATCACTACAGAACTCACTTGAGACGGTATTAGGTATACAGTCTCAACAAAACACTTCCAACCTCAAACATATAGACTCCAACCAATGGTAGTCGTGTTACACACACTTCTACCACATCTACCTTTATAACTTATATTGGAAAACCTGAACAGGTAACCCAACCGATAGGTAGACATAAATATATATGTTAAAATTACAAATACGCTCTCTCAAGAAAGACACCACTACAGAGCCTAGGTATTCACTCAACCTAATGCTCCCTAAGAAAGACACACTTCAGAGCTTAGGTATTCACTCAGCCTAATGCTCTGATACCAAGTGTGACGACCCGACTTTCCACTCCCGGAAAATCGCATCATCATTAAGAAAGAAAGGGATAGAAAAGAGAATAGAAAGAAGAGAAGGAAGAAACAACACAAGAATCTTACACAGAAGAACGAATAAATTATATTAATAACATAAATATTACATAGTTTACAACCATATCAGAGTATACAGATATACAACACATATACTAGACAGTTATAAACACTTGTCTAGTTATACATCTCAATACAACAACTCAGAGAACACACAGCGGAATACTAGATATATCTACACGCAGAATCCTCCTGCTCCATTGCTCCTCCACAATTCGTCAAAGCTAATCCTGAATTCTAACCTGAATCGCCCTTGGATACTCATAAAAATTTGAGTGCCCAAGAGTTTATCAAAAACAAAAATAAACTCTGGGTCAGACATGGGTCTGGTGTGAGTAACAGGTTAAAGTTGCTTAATTTTCAAAAACCTTTTGAAAAGAAAGGTATCACGTAAGACTTCCCACACATAAACATGGAAAAGTTTTTACCTTACGCTAACCAAAACATTTGATAGGAAATCCGATTATATTATAATAGTGTCCAGGGTTTTCAAATAAATAAGAAATAGCCGAAATTGTTACATTATTAAATTCCAGCTACTAGCCACAAAAGTGGGTAATAAAATCAAAACCGTTGGCACTTATTGGATTTTGGATTCCATACAATGGCAGCGCTACTGGGGTACCGCCCGTCACAGTACGTGGCCTAGATCAACGTACCGAGGATCACTCCCGACCCCCTGCAACACAAAACCGGACCCATTCCTTACTGAATAGTTCCAGACAAGACAACCCCGTGGTTGTAGCTAGCAACCACCCACACAGCCGAATATAAAGGGACTTCTAGACAGGGATCAATCTTGCTCTCCAGTGGGTGCGACCCACGAAGCTTTGCTGCACCTCCCCTGTTTTAGCCATTCCCGGTTGATGAGGCTTGAGGCTACGATTACATTTATAGGACATATCTCCTAGAATGCTCATTGTCCACCAGACAATGTTCTGAAAGCATTCAATCCATATAAGTTCGTTCCGTGTTCGAACGAAACCGAAGGCATTATCTCGTTACACTCATTTTGGAATCACCCTCAGAGTTAACGACAATAACCCTTGCACTCTAATTCTACATCTCGAATCTATAAGAACTAATTCCGTCAACTCATTAAGGTATCACCCACAGAGTTATACTGACTCATAGTCCTTACACCTCGAGTCTTCACAAAGGTCCACTTTGATTCACGACCTAACGTTATTTGGAATCGATGTGGTTTTCGGATATCCAAATATGGAAACCCGATCCCGGTCTCATCGAAATCCAAAGCGTGTCTTTTGAGGTCCAAGTTGTTTTAAAGGTTTAAAACAATTACAGTATCTATATACACACAGATAAATAACTTATAAATCATAACTGATAATCAATCATTATCACATAATAGGTAATCCACATTATCAATATCAAATAGATATACCATATATCACCATCACACTAGATAAACTAAGTTATCATGACAGTACAATCAAACATCCATACCATACAATATATCTATCTCATTACTGAGATCACAAAGCATCCAAGTCAATCAAGTTCAACCATTCATCCATAAGCAATGATTTACTCATTGTCCTGTAATTAATTTAAAATGAATTAAATTAACTATCTTCAACTCTAATTAATCTAAAATGAATTAAATTAATTACCCATCTTTAATTAATTTAAAATAAATTAAATTAATTACTTCATCAAATTATAACTTGCTTACTCAACCATTTAATTGATTACAATCAATTAATCAATCATAAATTACTTTAATTAATCACTCTTGATTAATTACCCTTAATTACATTCATGTAATTATCCTTAATAAATTTCACAAAATTAATTATTCTCAACCAAACAGTAATTAACCCTTAATTACTCAATTAATTAATTAATCATAATTAATTACATTAATCCTTAATTAATTACATTAATTAATTACTTTTAATTACCTATTATTGATTAATTAATCATAATTAATCAACTTTAAATACATCATTAATTAAAATAATTAATGATCCTTAATTAATCCTTAAATTAATTACTCTAAGTAATTAACTAACTTAATTACCACATTAAACCAAATTAATTATCCTTAATTTTATTTCTTAATTAATCCCTTGATTAATTACTAAATAATTAATCCAAATCACTCATTCTTAAACATCTCCTTAATTACAATCTGTAATTATTAAACAATTACTTAACTAAGTAATTTCCAAATCATTAATTACATAAAGTAATTATTTATAAAACTCAAGTGTTTATAATTAATTAAACTAAATTAATTAAATTAAACAATTTCATTAAATTAAATTAATTACATTAAGTAATTAATTTCTTAATTACTTTACCAAGCAATTATACTCAAACCATTTATAATTGATTATTATTAAATTAATTAATCTAATTAACTATAAAAATTAACTACAATAATTAATTGTTAAATAATCATGGTTAATGACTTTCATTAACCATCCTCAAATTATTTTATAAGGTAATTAACTTAAATTAATTACAATTTAAATTATCTTTAATCATTTATTAATTAAAGTTAATTATTAAAATTAATTAACCTTAATTTAAATCTTAATTACATAGTTAATATTCATTTATCATTAATTAATAACTTAATTAATGATCTTAATTTTAAATTGATTAATCATTAATCAATTATTAATTCCAAATTTAATTAGTTAATTAATTAATCTTAATTACCTTGTTAATTAAATTCTAAACATAAATCTTAATCAAATTTTCAAAATAAAACATAACTTAATTATGTTAAACAATTTAATTTAAAACAAAGTACTTAAGAAATTTCCTTTTAAATTTCAATTTAAATTCAAGCTTAAAATAGAATAATTTTAAAACCTATCAGAGTTTTAAATAAATTCAAAACTTTTAAAATTTACAAGTCAAAACAAAAGTTTGACTTAAAAATGAAATCAAAGAATTTGAAGTTAAATTTATTTCAAAATTTTAGAAGTTTCAATTCATCTTTAGTTTAAAACTTTCAACTTTAAATCTTCTTTTAAATTTGAAACTGAACTTCATTTTAAACTCAGATTTCCAGTTTTAAAATTTATCTTCAAATCTTGCTTTATATTTTAAAACTTCATTATTTAAAATTTCAACTATTTACCAATTTGAAATAGTTAATTAAGTTAAGAATTTAAACTTTTATTTCAAAACCTGGGATTTAAATTTGAATCTAAAATTCAAACTTGCATTTAAATTTTCAGTTAATCCTTACTTTAAATAAATCTACAGAATTTACAATATTTAAAACCCAGATTTTAAATTCCAAAACCCAAATTTTATACAGGCTTTCAAACCTGGAAATAACAGAGTTCAACCCGAGATAACCTAAACTTTACTTCGGGTTTTATGCTTCACCACTTCGAGTTTTTCTACAACCTACTTCAAGTCATTCATAGACCATCCCCTGAAAACCCCCAAACCCAAAACAGTTCATCAAAGTTTTCATCGCCGTGCATATGCACGGCGATTCCAGCCCACGTTGATCGCCATAGACGATCTCTACACATCAGACTTCCATCTTACAACCCACCACACACATCCAGATCAAGCTATCACCCACGCAGACAAATTCCAAACCCCCAATCCAAACCTGGAAAAATATTACAGATTCCAACTAAAAACCTGTCAACATCCAATCCAAATTGCTTCGACCACCAGAGATTCACCCATTCCAACCTCGAACTCCTCTAAACACTTACTTCACATTCCCCAAGTTCCAAATCACTCGAACCATCCTACACTTCTCTCTGACCAAATGCTCAAACCCACATAAAAACTAGGGTTCATACTGAAAAATCAAAACTGTATCTTCCCAAAACAATAAAATCCCTATCTCTGATTTTTCTAAGGTTCTATAATCCTTACCCTATAACTCAGAAAGAATTTTGAGTTTTCTTAAACTACAGTTTGCAAGAATTTTGACAAATTCATATTTTGCTCAAGAACAGACGGTAAATAAAACCATACTCTAAAATTCCTATTACTTGATTTAAAAATAAAGTTCCCGTAAAAGTTTTAGTATATAAAACTGGATTTCAATGTTAATATGATTAGATTTAATCAAGATCAACATAAATGGTATTACTTATTTTTACAGAGATATCACTCTGTAGTTTTACTTCTTCTAATATATATTTTTTAAAAACCTTTTCTGTAACGATCCCAATTTTTTTTATAACAATTTAAATTGATAATGGAAATAAATTTTTAATAAAATTGTAAATTAATTTTGATTTCTCAAATTAATAGGATATTTGTTTATTTGAGTATTGATTTTAAAATTTAATTGAGATTTTGAATTTTTATATTTAAAATCTTATAGGTAAAAAGTAACATTCCAAAATCAATTAAGATTTATAATATATTTTAACTTTTAGAATATAATTTGGGAATAAATTAAGAAAATTCGAAAAACAAATGAAAATGAGTGATAATAATGTATAAATAAATTCCAATTTTATTTTGAGTTTAAAATTATTGAAATAATAAATGTTTATAAAAGTCATTTAAATTTAAAATCCTATATATATGTATATTACAAATATGAGTAAATTGAATGCATATTTAAAATTTGACTTAAATTTGTTCAGGATAAATGGTGAATGTATAAATGGACATAAGGTTTATATTTCAAGTTTAAAAAAAAATTAAAGATTGAATTTAAATTTATCATAAATGTTTTAAAAAGTAAGTAGCATTTAATATTGTGAAGATGTAATATATATTAGTCAAGTTCTTTCATACCTTGTACATGTATGTGTATATATACAAAAGAATAAAGATGCACATTTACTTTTAAAGTGTATAAGTTATAAATATAAAATTTATAAAAATTCATTTGCTTTGTAAACATCAAAGGTTGAATATACATTCACAATGGAGTAGAATAATGAACAAAATCTAAGGCTTAAGATATCTCTTTACAAATGGCACAAGCCATCATTGCTCAAATTAAATAATCAAATGAAAAGGAAATTTCAGAAAACTTTTCATCTTTCCATTTCAAATTTTTAAACCTCCTCATCTCTGAAAAGTTCAGTAACCAGAGATCTTGCAATCTTAACTCAAAACACTCGAGTAAGAAGAGGAAAAAAAAAGTTCAGAAAAAAAAGAGGAAAACTGCAAATCTCTTCAATTCAATTCAAGCTAAAAATCTGAAGTGTTATCAAATTATAGTGGTACCTTCATCTTTCAGGTAAGTTTTATTTTAAAACTTTATAGTTAATGAAATTATGATTTTGAAGTCATATTTTAACAACAAATGTAAATCAAAACTGCAGATTTGCCTTAGAGGTGAAGTTTCATGTTTTTGACAGTACAATGCAATAGCATTCTGGAAATAAGTAAAAGGAAAGTTTCTTTTCTTTAAATTTGAATTTGATGTTAATAATCAGTAAATAAAACAAACATTTAAACAACTCTATTTATTAGTTGCAGGAAGAAAATAGAGTGCAAGGCAAAATGAATTTTTTCAAACAGCAGACCATATTCTCTGTTATATGAAAAAGGATTCAAAATTATAAGTAAAAAAAAAATCAAATTGTTAGTTATTATTGAAGTAAATAAATAAATACAACAAGAGTAAGCAAGAATTTTCATCTACAACTTGCAGATCTAAACTAAAAGAAATAAGGTAGGAAAAGAAGAAAATTTGCAGGCTTCATCTTTTCTTTTGAAAAACTGTCAAGAGCTTTTCTGCCTTCAGGGAAGAGGTGAGCAATCTAGCCCTAAATTTGTTCTCTGTCTTGATGAATGCTTGAATGAATTGTCTTCTCTGATATGTGATGATTCTGAAGTATAAATCTGTTTACATGTGTATGTATATATGTGATGCATGTTTGGAAACAGAACAAAGCTTGCTTTTGTTCATACATTCCAGATCTCAAGAACCTGTTTGCAAATTAAAAAAAATATCATCCCACCCCAAACTTGTTTAGATTATAATTACTGAATGAAAGATGGTTATGTGAGCATAACATCATTTTTAAAATTATAGGTAAGTTGAAAATATTGAAGTGTCTCTGGAAATTATCTGGGAATCAAAATGACCGAGACAAATCTGAAACCAAAGTCATGGATCAAATTTAGATTAAAGACTGGAAATTTAAGGCAATGCAGTGACCAAAGCAAAATTAATTTCAGGTTTTCAAACTTGAAAACAATTTCCAGATTTAAAAATAAAACACTGTCCCTGTTCTTTCCATCTACAGGTGAGCAAACTCCACCTCTTTTATTTTGAAAAGCTAGTGAGTAAATCTTCCAAGAAATTTGATTTTTTTATCTGATTGATTGAATACTTGATATATGCAAGTTGAAAAAATGGTTTGCATGCAACAAAAATCTGTGAATGAGATATACATTACCTGTGCATGTTGATAATTCTTATCCTTTGATCTAAAATCTGCTAGGACCTGGAATATAAACAAATATTGTTTGTTTAATTTTGAAGTAAGTTTTAAAATTTTAATTAAGTTAAAAATACTTGAATTGGCTATGCAAACCAAAGAGAACAAGCAAGCCATAAATTTTGACTAAAATTTAATCTTCATAATTCATTTATTCAAGTTTGAAAAACTGAAAACTTGTACAAAATTTTGATTTTTAAATGTAGAATCACAAATTTTAGTGCTTAATTGAATGAGAAATTAGAGGTTGAACAGGAATTCAATTTTTAACATTTACTGGTGATCTCAGTGGTCTGGGGTGTCGAGGTCATCACTGAAGGTAGAGGAGTGAACGGTGAGGTCGACAAAAATGGCGGTAGGGCGGTCAAGGCACGGTGGTGGCGGCGGTGATCGATTTAAGTTTATAACCCTAGTTTTACTGGGCTATGAAGAATCGATCATTACGGCAGTTGATCGAGTGCAATCATGTTTTAGGTACTAGAAGGTGGTGGTTATTCGAAGTCTTCGCTGGAATTTCAGGGGCAACGGTGGACGGAGGCGTGTGAATGTGGCGTTGACAGGTTTGGGGGGATACCTGTTTATCTGTTCCAGGTTTGGGGGGTGACGTTCGATTTTGATCGGGGACGTGGGCTTGCATTCTGGTGATTGAGTTAGGTAGCTGCATCGGTTGCTGATGTGCCAGCGAGGTGATCGGAGGCCGGAGGTGGCTTTGGTGGTGGTGCACGTGCACGAGGGAGAGATTGTGTCAGTGTTTTGGTTTGAAGCAGGGGCAACTCAGGTTAAAATTGTTTCAGGGTTTTAAACAAAAAAAAACAGAACCTGTTCTGGTTTAAATTTTAAAACAAGTTTTAAAATGTAAACTAAAAATTTTAAACTAAGTTTAAATCTGAATTTGAATCTGAATTCAAGAAATTTGAATCTGAGTTTGAAATAATTTTTAATTTTAGTTTTAACAACTTTTTTTAAAGTATAAAAAAGAATATTGGTTTTGAATTTAAACTGAAATTTTAAATTGTAAACTATAGGTTTTAAAATAAGTTTGAATCTAAGATTTAAAATCTGGAATTAGGTTTGACTTTCAGTTTTTAAATAAAATAAGTTTTTAAAAATTTAATTTGTTTAACTATTTGAGAAATGGTTAAATAATTTAAGTTTTAAAATGAAGATGAAAAATGTAAGTAAAGCTTTAAAGAATTAAGTTTAAATTTGGAATAAAAGATTCAATCTGTATTTCTGTTTTGAAATTAAGGAAATCTTTGAATTTGAATTTGTTTTTAAATGCTTTATTTAAGTAAGAGATGTTTTATCTTAAAAATAAATAAATAGGGTTTAAATGATTTGGACTCATTAAACTATTAAGTTAATTAATCAAGTAATAAAAAAATGATTAAATAAAATAACAATTACTTAGTGAGAGTAATTATAGTAGATAATTAAAGATTGATTTATCAAATATTTAGGGTTAATTACTTTAAAGTAAAATTAATTAATGTGGTAATTAAATCAAGAATAATAAATTAAGGTTAATTAACTTAAAGCAATTAAGAAACCATTATTAACTAAGGAGTAATTAATTATTGTGATTAATTAAATAATAATGATATTTATTGATTAATCGATTAAGGACAATTAATTATAATTAAGATTTAATTAATCAATAATTAGAAGTTTATATATTAAAGTAATTAATTGAGGAATAAGTAATTAAGATTTAACTAATTACAATTAAAGGATAATTAATTAATATAATTAATTAAATAAATGATTAATTGATGAAGATGGTTAAGACTTAATTAATTATAGTTAATGATAATTAATCATTGATTTAAAGATTTCAAATAGAAGTAATTATTGTGGGTAATAAATTTATAACCACACGGTTTATTCATCTTAATTAAAGATGTTTGATTGTTATGTGATGGATTGATATATTTGTTATGTGATGTGATGCCATGTAAAGCTTAGTGTTAAGTTGTTATGTCTGTGATGTATATATCGTTATATGAATATGCAAACCCTTGACCCGTAGAACGACATTTGAATTTCGATGCGACAGGGAGTCGGATTCCAGTTTGTTATCCGAAACCCACATCGAATCATATTAGTGAATCTTTGTGATTGATAATTTACTTTATTTATGAATCTGTGAATATAGATAAGCGTTATGGGTTATATTGCTTATCGATATGATTGAATCTGTGATGATGATTTTGTGCACTATTGTGTTGAACCCCTGGACCACACTTATACACACACAAATATGGATTGCACGCGGAAATGGGTTAAGTCACAGATTTTGAAATAGTTTTAAATATTGAATTTTTGAATCCAAAATAGTTTTAGAATTGAAAGCTTTTGAAAAATGAATGTCAAAAATAAAAGTTATTTTGAATAACTAGATTGAGTTTTGAAATTTAAATAATTTGATTTAAATTTGAATACAATATTTGAAGTTGAATTCTATGATTTGAAAACTATGTTTAAAGGGGGACTCAACTTATGAATGGGTTTATATGGGTTTTTAAACCTTTTCAAAAGTGATGTTTTGGAATTTAAATTCAACCCAAGATTTCAACTTGTATAGATAAAATTGGATTTTTCTGGAACGAAAACTATTTGTTTTCAAATAATAAAAGCTTTCACATAAGTAATGAACTTCCAATTAGTGTTAAAAGGATTCAAGTCTAAAATGAAAATGGTTTTCCAAGTTATAGATATATCTTTGGAAACGTGTTTTGAAAGCTATAAGTTAAATCTTTAATTTAAAGATTTAATGAGTTAATCCATTTGGAATGGAAGTTTGTTTTGGAAATCTATAAATGGACCTTTGTGAAACTGGGTGAAACTTTGTGAAATAAATCTTTTTGTTTAAAGATTTAAAATGGTAATTTGATAACCATTTGAAAGAAAAGCTTTGGATTTTTAAGTTGTGACTTAACTGAAATCCCATATCCACATATTTTAAAATATTGCGCTCGCTATTCGATTTAGCCGGGAGAGGACCTTGTGTCATATAGCCCATTCCGAATAGTGATACGACGTTATGGATTGCATTTGAAGACCGGTGTTGAAGACCGGGTGTCTTCGAGAACGTTAGGATAACCTATCGATTGTCTCTGCACCGAGTAGCTACGGTATAGAGATTCCCTTAGTGATGGGAAGTCCGATCGGGATTGTGGATACCCAGATTTGCAAGGGCTTCTTCAGAAGTGCCTTCGGTTCTGTTCGAACCCGGAACAGACTTGTATGGTTATATGTCGGACACTACACTTTGAGATATTAAACTGATCTCTATCAAATACATTTCTGCTTGGTGGCGGAGAATTTATTCTCTTAGCTTAACACCCTTCTCTGAGACGTACGAGCTCAGATGTTATGCAGTTGATATTTATCAGTGATATACTCCCTATTTGGTAGTGTGGCATGCTAAGTGCTGCTGTGTGTTGATGATCAATTGTTGATCATTTGTGATCAAAGCATGTCTTTTGTATAAAGCGTAGCTTTGTGGACGAGACTGCATCAGGACCTCACACCCCAGAAATGGTCGAAACAGGAAAGATGCGGTAAGGTTATGAGGGTCGCGCCCTTTAGGGTGTGTCATTCCCTTCTGGCAAAGGGTGGTATCATGGTATGGAGCCCAGATACTTACTCATGTGGTTGCTCCAATCTCATTTACTATGTGGTTGTTGCTTTGAGGCGCCTCGGATAAAGGTCCCAAAGGACCAGGGGATTGCATATTCGTGTAGTAGTTACCTAGTTACAGAGGTAACCCGGCCTTGTGTTGGCAGAGATCTAACCGTAACGTTAGTTCTCGGGACATCCCGCTAGAGGCGATCCCATGTGGCAGTAGGATGTTCCTTAGCCTGACCATTTGTTGGAAATCCATTCTTCAATACGCGCCTTGTACGGTTTTAGTTGCAGAACCTGCCATTTACTTATGGTGGTCACCACTGTTTAGATGGTAGCTATAGTAGGCATAGTTCGGAATGTCTATGCTGGCTAGGATTTATATTATACCTTTGAAATGATTTTCTGCACTTTGCACTTATTATAATAATATCAAAGAATTTTCTCATATCAAGCATATTTGACTATCATAAGGAGAAATCTCCTCCAATTCTGTGTTTGCATTGTGTGTGTGGCGGGAGGCCTTACGGTAGTTTCATTTTCTAAAAAGCATTGCGAATTTCAAATTCAAATTCTTTTGTTTTTTTTAAAGACCAAATATTTTTGTTTTCTCATACCAGTCCCATGACTGACCTGGAGTTTATTGTTCCTTTCATAAACTCTGGGTGCCTACTATTTTCCCACACGGGCAGTCTAGTGTTGGGGTTTTCAGATAATCAATAGTAGGTGTAGATTCAATAGCTTTCAGCCTAGGATTTGGCAATCCTTTCCGGACGAGACTTGCTTATCTTTGTGCCTCGTTATTGGGAGTTCGAGCTATTTCTGGATTGGTGCTTTGAAGATGGAGTTCTTTCTTGAAGACCATACTAGAGTTGTTGTTCCGTTGTTGTGTTATCTTTTCTTTCCGCTGCTATTGTCTTGTATCATATCTCTGATGTATATTCATGGTATCATTCTGTTGTATCAGATATTGTATCATGTTGTATATCAAATATATATTCTGTTTCTTCTGCTGCGTTGTACTTAATGTGTTATAGGCTCCGGTGAACCAGATTTGACGTTTGGACCTGCGGCATTTGAATACGAGTGTCGTATTCGGTGCCGATTTTCGAAGGTCGAGTCGGGATCGCTACATTTGGTATCAGAGTTGAGGGGTAAAGCTTTAGCTATAACACATTAAGTAGCTCATTAGAGATAGGGTGAAGTATATCCTAGAATGAGTAATCCCTAAGATATCCGTTCGAATGCCTCAGTAAATTCTCTTGCTATCCACTAATAGTAAGTATGAGTGCGAGAAGAGGACGAGATAGGGGACAGGGGAGTACCACTACAAATGGTCAATACCCTGCAATAGCGGAATAACCTTTCTCTATCAATCTCCTTTGATTCGATTTCGAATTCTTTCGATTGCTTCGTGACAGCTCCAGAAAGAAGTTTCAGTGTGATGGTGGCCTTACGAATCGTTGTAGAAAATCGTTGCTTCGTATCTTCATCCGTTTCTTATCAGCTTTCCGATCTAAACTCTAATGAATTTGAAATTGAATATATTAAATAAATTGAAAATTTTAAAATTTACGTAAATTGGTTAACTAATATGAAGCTAAATTTGAATTGTATTAATAAAACGATATCGGTTAAAACCAAATCGTAATTTCTTGTGTATATCAAAGTCCGAAGAGGGACAAATTGGTATATACTTTGGGATATTTCGACTTGAAGTTGGAATCCATACCTAGTGTTTGAGAGATCGTAAAAGATTGAATCCATCTATCTATTCTCTGGGATCCGATATATTCTACGAACGATTAGTTAACCCTTCGAATTAATCAATGCCCTTGCATATTCGTAGACCGGTGGACCCAAATATCTTGTGTAATATTGTAGGAGTTTGTTCTCATATTGCCGATATTCTGATTTGGTAAGCCAAATGCAGAATTGATATCCAGTTTAATTTGGAAAGATATTTCTCTATCTTTCATCTTTTCTTTATCGTCTTCCTTGCAAATTTCGAGGATGAAATTTTTTAAGGGGGGAATCTGTAATGATCCCGTTTTTTTTATAACAATTTAAGTTGATAATGGAAATAAATTTTTGAATGAAATTGTAAATTAATTTGGATTTCTCAAATTAATAGGATATTTGTTTATTTGAGTATTGATTTTAAAATTTAGTTGAGATTTTGAATTTTTATATTTAAAATCTTAAAGGTAAAAAGTAACATTCCAAAAAAAATTATCAATTAAGATTAATAATATATTTTAACTTTTAGAATTTAATTTGGGAATAAATTAAGAAAATTCGAAAAACAAATGAAAATGAGTGATAATAATATATAAATAAATTCTAATTTTATTTTGAGTTTAAAATTATTGAAACAATAAATGTTTATAAAAGTCATTTAAATTTAAAATCCTATATATATGTATATTACAAATATGAGTAAATTGAATGCATATTTAAAATTTGATTTAAATTTGTTCAGGATAAATGGTGAATGTATAAATGGACATAAGTGTTTATATTTCAAGTTTAAAAAAAAATTAAAGATTGAATTTAAATTTATCATAAATGTTTTAAAAAGTAAGTAGCATTTAATATTGTGAAGATGTAATATATATATTAGTTAAGTTCTTTCATACCTTGTACATGTATGTATATATATACAAAAGAATAAAGATGCACATTTACTTTTAAAGTGTATAAGTTATAAATATAAAATTTATAAAAATTCATTTTCTTTGTAAACATCAAAGGCTGAATATACATTCACAATGGTGTAGAATAATGAACAAAATCTAAGGCTTAAGTTATCTCTTTACAAATGGCACAAGCCATCATTGCTCAAATTAAATAATCAAATGAAAAGGAAATTTCAGAAAACTTTTGTAACGACGCGGGTTTTCGTCGCCGAAAAACCGAATAGTTAGGGGTTTTAAAAGAATTTTAAGAAAAGAAAAAGAGAGAAGAGTAGATAAGAAGATAGAAAATAGAGAATTTGAAAATAGAAAAAAAAAAGAATAGAAATTTTTTTTTAAAATAGAACTGACAGAAAGGAACTAACAGAACAGAACAATATCAGAATCTCATAATTCGCAGCGGAACAACATATAATAATAAATGAATAATCTTTAAAACAAAGAACTATATCAGTTATTACATTTCATTTCATTTCATTTCATCATATCATCAGAGTGTACAACAACATACAACATAAACAGTGCAGCGGAAAAAGAAATACTATATAAACTAGTAATACGCCATGCCATCCAGCTTGCCTCCAGCAACTCCAGAATATCCAGAATATCCTGATAAACCTAACTCTTAACTGCCCGTGTGGAAATTTGTGGGCACCCAGAGTTTAGGAAGGAAAACAATAAACTCCGAGTCAGTCATGTGACTGGTGTGAGAACTCAAAACAGTTTATTTACTTTAAAAATCAAAATCGTAGAATATTTTTAGATCAATTCGCAATGCTTTTAAAAAATGAGACTACCATAAGGCCTCCCGCACACACACACATGCAAACGCAGAATCGGAGGAGATTTCTCCTTATGATAGTCAAAGATGCTTGATACGCATTTAAAATAACATTTGATATTATTACTAGTGCATAATGTATAACAAATCCTTTCGAAAGTAGAATATAAATCTTAGCCAACATACGACCATTATCGTATGCCTACTATAGCTACTATCCAAACAGTGGTGACCACCATAAGTGAATAGCAGGTTCTACAACTAATACCGTAAAAGTTTCGTATTGGGAATTGGATTTCCAACAAATGGTCAGGCCAAGGAACTTCCCATTGCCACTGAGAATGCCTCTGGAAAGACATCCCCGAGAACCAAACCGGAACTCTGCCAACACAAGGCCGGGTTACCCCTTAACTGGGTAACTACTGACACGAGCACGCCATTCCCCGGTCCTTTAGGACCTTTTCAACCGAGCGCTCGATATCCAACATCACACCATAATAAATAGAGTGTTTTCAACATGAGTAAGTGTCTGGGCTCCATACCATGATACCACCCCTTTCCAGAAGGAAATGTACATACCCTAAGGGGAGCTACAGCAACCCCTAATAACCTTGCCGCATCTTTTCCTGTTTTGACCATTTCCGGGATGTGAGGCTCGACGAAGTCACGTCCACAAAAACACACTTTGTACAAAAAGCCGTGCTTTGGGTCAACAAATGATCAACACAATGATCACTAAGATAGACGATCAAATAAATGATCCTATCACAATAATCAACACAATGATCATTTCAGCATCACTCAGCATGTCACATTACCAAAATGGGATATATCGCTGATAACTTCAACTATATAACCTTTGAGCTCGTACGTCTCAAAGAAGGGTGTTAAGCAAAGAATAAATTCTCCGCCACCAACAGAAATATATTTGAAAGAAATCGGCTTTATATCTCAAATTGTAATGTCAGGCATACAATCCATACAAGTCTGTTCCGGGCTCGAACAGAACCGAAGGCACTTACAAAGAAGTCCTTGCAATCCGAATAATCTCTAATCACGTTCGGATTTCCCATCACTTATGGAGATCTCTATACCGGGGATCAGCCAGTGCAGAGACAATCAATAAGAAACCCTCTCGTTTTCGAAAATATCCGGTCTTCAACACCGGTCTTCGAATGCAATTCATAACGACGTATCACATATTCGGAATGGGTTATACGACCCCATGGTCCTTTCCCGGTTAACCCGAATAGTGAGCGCTTATTTTTAAAAAATAAGTGTGGCATCCAGTTCAAGCAATTCACAACAAATACCTATCCAAAGGTAAATATCGATAGTCGGTTATTGATCTATCAATAGATATGCCAACATCACCAGATTCCAAATAATTTTCCAAATTATTTATTTCACAAAAATATCTTTGTAAGATAGATAGTTTTCACACTTCAAAAATAAATCAACATTTATTTTCAAACAAATCTCCTTTTCATTTATAAATTCCATAAGGAATTTACATTCCCAAAATATTTATGAATATTCGATTTCCATTTAATTTTTTTATATTCATTTTCAATTTATCTTCAAAAAGATAAATTCCAAATATTCACTTACCATTGGAAAACATTTCTATACTTATTAAAAATAAGTGATTCACAATCTTTTATTTTCAACACTTAGAAAATATTCTATATACTTAAATCGAAATTAAGTATATATTTCATTCTTTAAGGAAATCATTCACTTAAACATATTTACTTGGGCCAAAACGAATGTTACGTAAAACATCGTTACGACAACCCAAAATCACTAGTATAGGGATTCGAAATAAAAAAATAGATATATAAATCCCAATACTATACAAAAACATTTCCTTTCGGAAATCATCTATTATAACAACAGTGTTATAATCTACCATTTCCTTTTATTTCTCGAAAACATCTATTTCAACAATAAATGTTGAAATCTATGGTTTCGAATCTCAACATATTTTAGAACATCATTAGATCGTTTTAATTCTTTTTTAAAACCTCATATTCCAAATAATTCTTTAACATAATATTCACTATACAAAAACGTGAATATATTATTAATAAATTTCATTCCTTCTATTCCTTTTATTTTAAGGAATTATTCACTGTTTAAAACATGAATATAACTCCATTAATAAATTAGAACAATTTACTTATCAAAATAAGTCGTTTTGAATTTATAAAACAACGTTTATAAATTCTATTCTATTTATTTTACATCAACTTCCTTTTATAAATTTTCTTTATTAACCTGTCTCAATTCATATCACAATGATATACTAAAAATTCATATTATAAGTCAAATACTTATAATTTATTTATTTACAAAATCATTCCTTTAAACTTCATAAATTTATAATCTTATAACTTATAAGATTCATTCATTTATCCAAAATCATTCCTTTAATAACTTTATAAATTTTATAAACCTACTGCTTATAAAATTCTATTTATAACTTCACCGTTATAATTCTATAATTCCATTTCTATTTATGAAATTTATTTTCAATTTATTTTAACACTTAGAAAAGTTCGTTTTACAAATTCTAATGTTTTTAATTTATAAATATCGATTTATAAATCTTTTAATATAAAACAATTTATATTATTCTTTTTGAAACATCTTCAAAGTCTTTCATAATTTCATCACTTTGATTTATAAAATAATCAAATTTCATAAATCCTATTCTTAAACTTTTTATAATAGATTCAAAAATCCCAGTTTAAATTATTTTATCAAATCATTAATCTCATATTCTCAAAAATCAATTTTTTTTTTAACTATATTTCTCAAAAATATAATTTTTTATAACATTAAAAATTATAACGTTTATTTATTTTAATGGATCAATTCCAAATATATTTAATAAACGTATATTTCCAAAAATCCCTTTTGAAATTAAAATCGTTATTTTTAAATTTCAAAAATTGGATCCGATGATGTAACACATCAAATAGTCAATCACGATTTTCCAATATCATATATCGATATGATAAACAATCAAACATCACAATATTTAAAATCAATAAATATTTGTGAGGAATCCAGTTGGATCCCTCCAACCTGTTTCCCTGCATCCACAGACATTAGCACAATACCATTCCGTTTCAAGACGGAATATCGCGGTATATGGGATTTTATAAATATATATATCCGCTTACTAACGGCGCATAGGGTCTCATCCGCTAAAAGAAAATGCGGGAAATCAATCAACTGCAATATATACATATGCCAATATATATATATTGCTATATATATAATATAATACCAATTCCACTTCGAGGTGGAATATCGCGGTATATGTGTGTAATAAATAACCTCCGCTTACTAACGGCGTATAGGGTCTATTCACATCCAATATTTATATATATATATATATATATATATATATAACAATCATCATTCAAGCATTCAATCAACACAGTCAATAAATTTTAAATTTAACTATTTAAAATTTAAATAAACAATAGAAATTCCTTTTGAGTGAGAAGTTCTCACCTTTGCTTTTATTAGCAATCCACTTTCCCATCTTGACTCGATTTCTTGATTTATACCTAGTATAAATATTTTATACAATTCAATTAATATTCGAATCAATCGAATAAATTAAATTTTCATTTAAAATTTTTTTTATTCATCAGTTTTCTCCTTTAATAGTTTAAATTAACTGATAGTTTTATTTTTTAAACCAATTTCTCGTTTAAACAAATTTATTTAACTAATTATTAAATTTTCTTTCTTTTAAATAAATTTAATTAACCAGTGGCCTTTATTTTTAAATCAATTCCTTTTAGTAAATTAACCTAACATTTAAATTTTATACTAATTTCCTTTTTATACCTACTCTTCACATTCTAAAAATAATATTCTTGTCTTTAAAATTTTTAACTTCAACAATTTATCAAATCCACTTGAATATTTATTTTTATTTTCAATCTTCCTTTTATAAATTTAAATAACTATCGATTTAGTTCTAAACAAATGATTTATTTATTTTTAAACTAATACTTTTAAATTTTATCATCAAATTTGAATTCTTAATAAATTTTCTTTAATAAATTTCATCAACTAACAAATTTTGATTTTTAAGCTAATACTTTTAAATTTTAACAAATCGAACGATTTATTTCTTAAAGATGGATTAAATTAACTAATTATTAAATTCCCCTTTTTAAATAATTGTTTTCAGCAATTAAAACTATTAAATTAATTTATGGTTAAATCTTTTAATCCATTATTTAATTTTAAACTAATAATTAAATTTTAAACCCATTTTCTTTTATAGATTTATAAATTGAAATCACATACATTTTTTTTTTCTTTTTATTATTCTTAATTAAAAACTGCAATATATTTATAAATCTTTAAATTAAAAAGATAGACTGTTTTATCCTTACAAAAAAAAAAATCGAATCTGTATATATATAGTTTTCAAATTAAATTGAATCAGAAATAAACAAAGGAAAAAATTCGAATACCTCACTGGAACAACTCAGCACAGGAAGCATCAGCTTCAATCTCACGCGTGCTCCTCCCCAGATCTGCCGTTCACGTTCCACGGCGCCACCCTAAAATCCAACTCGAACCCCAATTTTGCGGCGCCAAGGCGAGCGCCTCCACCTGCCGTTGCTGCTGCCGTCCTTCATCGTGAGATCCAAAGCCCCTCAATTTTCTTTTCCCACGCCTCCTTCAATCGAGTCTATCGATCCACTCAAGCTCGCGATGCCTCGCGAAACCCTGGCACCCTCATCATCAATCGCGAGTTCGCCCATTGAACGAAACTGAATTTGGGGCTTCGGCCACCATTTTTATTTCTTTTTTTTTTTTTTTTTCTTTCAGAGAGGGGGAAATGGAATTTGCGTTCGAAGAATGGAACGAGTATCGGCCATGATTTAAAATTCGAACGAGATGGGCTTCGATTTTTTTTTCTTTGATTTCGTTCTGAGATTTTTTTGTTTTCGGTTATGAATGAGAGAAGGGGAAAGAACGAGGTGATTTAAGGACGAAGGGGAAGACGTGCTTACACGATTTTCGTTCGTGATGTTCAGCGTGAATTTAGGCTGAGACCAAGGAACGTGTTTTAAGGGAAGACAACGTGTTTGTTAATTAATTATAATTTAAATTTTTAAATTGAATTCAATTTGATCTCGACGCGTTTATTCGTCGTGTGTTCACATAACAGCTCAGAAAAATACGAAATTTGAAATCCGGCAATAATTCAACGTTACAGACCCAATGGAACTGGTTTCGTCGAATTCCGAGACTGTATGAAAAACGACTATTTTTAAATATCGATTCAAACGATTTAATTTCAAAACTGAACAATTCACTTCCAAATTCGATTCTGAAGCTTCAATTATCTTCAGTATTTTCAATATGAATTTTGCAAGCTGTTGAAATATTTTTAATCAGCTTAAATTTGAAGATTCAAATTTTTATTCAACTTTTAATAGATTAAATTTTATAATTTAATCACCAATTTCAAAGTTATATTGAAAATTCAATCCAAACCATCATTCAAATATTAAAATTTAATTAAATATTTTCAATTTAAAATTTATTCAAAATTCTGGGTCGTTACAATCTTCCCCCCTTAAAAGAATTTCGTCCCGAAATTGCAAGTTAAGGAGAAAATGGTCCTTAAGTCGTCTACTATTTTTCCAAACTAAACAGTTTTATCAACTTACTAACCTAGATCTTTTTTTTTTTTTTTTACTAGAGATTCATTATCATTTCAACTAGCTTTTCCAACTCCAATTATAGGTTTCAAACAATATTGTTTTACTAACAATTCAAATTTAAATTCAAATTCAAATTCAAATTTCAAACTTCCAAATTTTCTCAAAATTTTTCTAACACCCTAAATTTTCGAAAAATTTCGCCAGCGTCTCCTTTGCGCGGCTAGCTCGGTACGACTACAAAATGGCACCACGGCCCCTCAGAATCAAAAAGAAAAGAGAAAAGCCAAGTGGCTAGAGAAGAAAGTCACCAAATCTCATATTAAAATTGAAATACGTACCTTTTTGTCGAGCTATTCAATTTTATCTTTGAAATCAAAATCTCAATTTCTTTATATACCTGTATAACCTGTATAGCCTGCTAGTAGTAGCATCTATAATATCCAATTACAACATTCAAACTAATTTGCCAATTCTATTGCAAAATTTCCAATATATGTTTCTTATACGTTTTTACTTCACTATTGAAGTTATATATTTAATTTTTATTAAATTTTACACTTCGATTCAATTCACGATTCCAATTTATTTGAATTCAATTCACAATTTAAATTGAATTCAATTCACAATTTTAAATCTATTTGAATTAAATTCTCAATTCTAAATATTGAATTCTAACGATTAACTTTCATTCAGTAATTCACATTACTACATTGAATTAGTTTTATTCACTAATTCATTTCAATATTCAATTTATCTCAAATTTACTTAGAAATCCAATTCTATTTTACATTTCAAATTTCATTCACATTCCATATTCATTTGTCCATGAATTACTAATTTATCAAGTTAGTTTACTTGAATTCAATCCATTTTATTTTATTCCATTACTAATGATAATAATTCAATATTATCACTTCTTAACAATCATGCAACCATATACTATAATAATTCATAGAAAATCATTTTTTTTTCTATTCAAAATAGTTTTGGGCAAAAATTATTTTATTTACCCGATTCAAAAATAATTTTTATATTCACTAACAAATACGCGCTCATATCTATTATTACACTCAAACTCATTCTAGAGTACTGTTGACTCTATCTCTAACGAGTAATACCCAACAGAGCCATGGTTGTCGCTTAACCAACAGCTCTGATACCAACTGTAACGACGCGGGTTTTCGTCGCCGAAAAACCGAATAGTTAGGGGTTTTAAAAGAATTTTAAGAAAAGAAAAAGAGAGAAGAGTAGATAAGAAGATAGAAAATAGAGAATTTGAAAATAGAAAAAAAAAAAGAATAGAAATTTTTTTTTAAAATAGAACTGACAGAAAGGAACTAACAGAACAGAACAATATCAGAATCTCATAATTCGCAGCGGAACAACATATAATAATAAATGAATAATCTTTAAAACAAAGAACTATATCAGTTATTACATTTCATTTCATTTCATTTCATCATATCATCAGAGTGTACAACAACATACAACATAAACAGTGCAGCGGAAAAAGAAATACTATATAAACTAGTAATACGCCATGCCATCCAGCTTGCCTCCAGCAACTCCAGAATATCCAGAATATCCTGATAAACCTAACTCTTAACTGCCCGTGTGGAAATTTGTGGGCACCCAGAGTTTAGGAAGGAAAACAATAAACTCCGAGTCAGTCATGTGACTGGTGTGAGAACTCAAAACAGTTTATTTACTTTAAAAATCAAAATCGTAGAATATTTTTAGATCAATTCGCAATGCTTTTAAAAAATGAGACTACCATAAGGCCTCCCGCACACACACACATGCAAACGCAGAATCGGAGGAGATTTCTCCTTATGATAGTCAAAGATGCTTGATACGCATTTAAAATAACATTTGATATTATTACTAGTGCATAATGTATAACAAATCCTTTCGAAAGTAGAATATAAATCTTAGCCAACATACGACCATTACTATAGCTACTATCCAAACAGTGGTGACCACCATAAGTGAATAGCAGGTTCTACAACTAATACCGTAAAAGTTTCGTATTGGGAATTGGATTTCCAACAAATGGTCAGGCCAAGGAACTTCCCATTGCCACTGAGAATGCCTCTGGAAAGACATCCCCGAGAACCAAACCGGAACTCTGCCAACACAAGGCCGGGTTACCCCTTAACTGGGTAACTACTGACACGAGCACGCCATTCCCCGGTCCTTTAGGACCTTTTCAACCGAGCGCTCGATATCCAACATCACACCATAATAAATAGAGTGTTTTCAACATGAGTAAGTATCTGGGCTCCATACCATGATACCACCCCTTTCCAGAAGGAAATGTACATACCCTAAGGGGAGCTACAGCAACCCCTAATAACCTTGCCGCATCTTTTCCTGTTTTGACCATTTCCGGGATGTGAGGCTCGACGAAGTCACGTCCACAAAAACACACTTTGTACAAAAAGCCGTGCTTTGGGTCAACAAATGATCAACACAATGATCACTAAGATAGACGATCAAATAAATGATCCTATCACAATAATCAACACAATGATCATTTCAGCATCACTCAGCATGTCACATTACCAAAATGGGATATATCGCTGATAACTTCAACTATATAACCTTTGAGCTCGTACGTCTCAAAGAAGGGTGTTAAGCAAAGAATAAATTCTCCGCCACCAACAGAAATATATTTGAAAGAAATCGGCTTTATATCTCAAATTGTAATGTCAGGCATACAATCCATACAAGTCTGTTCCGGGCTCGAACAGAACCGAAGGCACTTACAAAGAAGTCCTTGCAATCCGAATAATCTCTAATCACGTTCGGATTTCCCATCACTTATGGAGATCTCTATACCGGGGATCAGCCAGTGCAGAGACAATCAATAAGAAACCCTCTCGTTTTCGAAAATATCCGGTCTTCAACACCGGTCTTCGAATGCAATTCATAACGACGTATCACATATTCGGAATGGGTTATACGACCCCATGGTCCTTTCCCGGTTAACCCGAATAGTGAGCGCTTATTTTTAAAAAATAAGTGTGGCATCCAGTTCAAGCAATTCACAACAAATACCTATCCAAAGGTAAATATCGATAGTCGGTTATTGATCTATCAATAGATATGCCAACATCACCAGATTCCAAATAATTTTCCAAATTATTTATTTCACAAAAATATCTTTGTAAGATAGATAGTTTTCACACTTCAAAAATAAATCAACATTTATTTTCAAACAAATCTCCTTTTCATTTATAAATTCCATAAGGAATTTACATTCCCAAAATATTTATGAATATTCGATTTCCATTTAATTTTTTTATATTCATTTTCAATTTATCTTCAAAAAGATAAATTCCAAATATTCACTTACCATTGGAAAACATTTCTATACTTATTAAAAATAAGTGATTCACAATCTTTTATTTTCAACACTTAGAAAATATTCTATATACTTAAATCGAAATTAAGTATATATTTCATTCTTTAAGGAAATCATTCACTTAAACATATTTACTTGGGCCAAAACGAATGTTACGTAAAACATCGTTACGACAACCCAAAATCACTAGTATAGGGATTCGAAATAAAAAAATAGATATATAAATCCCAATACTATACAAAAACATTTCCTTTCGGAAATCATCTATTATAACAACAGTGTTATAATCTACCATTTCCTTTTATTTCTCGAAAACATCTATTTCAACAATAAATGTTGAAATCTATGGTTTCGAATCTCAACATATTTTAGAACATCATTAGATCGTTTTAATTCTTTTTTAAAACCTCATATTCCAAATAATTCTTTAACATAATATTCACTATACAAAAACGTGAATATATTATTAATAAATTTCATTCCTTCTATTCCTTTTATTTTAAGGAATTATTCACTGTTTAAAACATGAATATAACTCCATTAATAAATTAGAACAATTTACTTATCAAAATAAGTCGTTTTGAATTTATAAAACAACGTTTATAAATTCTATTCTATTTATTTTACATCAACTTCCTTTTATAAATTTTCTTTATTAACCTGTCTCAATTCATATCACAATGATATACTAAAAATTCATATTATAAGTCAAATACTTATAATTTATTTATTTACAAAATCATTCCTTTAAACTTCATAAATTTATAATCTTATAACTTATAAGATTCATTCATTTATCCAAAATCATTCCTTTAATAACTTTATAAATTTTATAAACCTACTGCTTATAAAATTCTATTTATAACTTCACCGTTATAATTCTATAATTCCATTTCTATTTATGAAATTTATTTTCAATTTATTTTAACACTTAGAAAAGTTCGTTTTACAAATTCTAATGTTTTTAATTTATAAATATCGATTTATAAATCTTTTAATATAAAACAATTTATATTATTCTTTTTGAAACATCTTCAAAGTCTTTCATAATTTCATCACTTTGATTTATAAAATAATCAAATTTCATAAATCCTATTCTTAAACTTTTTATAATAGATTCAAAAATCCCAGTTTAAATTATTTTATCAAATCATTAATCTCATATTCTCAAAAATCAATTTTTTTTTAACTATATTTCTCAAAAATATAATTTTTTATAACATTAAAAATTATAACGTTTATTTATTTTAATGGATCAATTCCAAATATATTTAATAAACGTATATTTCCAAAAATCCCTTTTGAAATTAAAATCGTTATTTTTAAATTTCAAAAATTGGATCCGATGATGTAACACATCAAATAGTCAATCACGATTTTCCAATATCATATATCGATATGATAAACAATCAAACATCACAATATTTAAAATCAATAAATATTTGTGAGGAATCCAGTTGGATCCCTCCAACCTGTTTCCCTGCATCCACAGACATTAGCACAATACCATTCCGTTTCAAGACGGAATATCGCGGTATATGGGATTTTATAAATATATATATCCGCTTACTAACGGCGCATAGGGTCTCATCCGCTAAAAGAAAATGCGGGAAATCAATCAACTGCAATATATACATATGCCGATATATATATATTGCTATATATATAATATAATACCAATTCCACTTCGAGGTGGAATATCGCGGTATATGTGTGTAATAAATAACCTCCGCTTACTAACGGCGTATAGGGTCTATTCACATCCAATATTTATATATATATATATATATATAACAATCATCATTCAAGCATTCAATCAACACAGTCAATAAATTTTAAATTTAACTATTTAAAATTTAAATAAACAATAGAAATTCCTTTTGAGTGAGAAGTTCTCACCTTTGCTTTTATTAGCAATCCACTTTCCCATCTTGACTCGATTTCTTGATTTATACCTAGTATAAATATTTTATACAATTCAATTAATATTCGAATCAATCGAATAAATTAAATTTTCATTTAAAAATTTTTTTATTCATCAGTTTTCTCCTTTAATAGTTTAAATTAACTGATAGTTTTATTTTTTAAACCAATTTCTCGTTTAAACAAATTTATTTAACTAATTATTAAATTTTCTTTCTTTTAAATAAATTTAATTAACCAGTGGCCTTTATTTTTAAATCAATTCCTTTTAGTAAATTAACCTAACATTTAAATTTTATACTAATTTCCTTTTTATACCTACTCTTCACATTCTAAAAATAATATTCTTGTCTTTAAAATTTTTAACTTCAACAATTTATCAAATCCACTTGAATATTTATTTTTATTTTCAATCTTCCTTTTATAAATTTAAATAACTATCGATTTAGTTCTAAACAAATGATTTATTTATTTTTAAACTAATACTTTTAAATTTTATCATCAAATTTGAATTCTTAATAAATTTTCTTTAATAAATTTCATCAACTAACAAATTTTGATTTTTAAGCTAATACTTTTAAATTTTAACAAATCGAACGATTTATTTCTTAAAGATGGATTAAATTAACTAATTATTAAATTCCCCTTTTTAAATAATTGTTTTCAGCAATTAAAACTATTAAATTAATTTATGGTTAAATCTTTTAATCCATTATTTAATTTTAAACTAATAATTAAATTTTAAACCCATTTTCTTTTATAGATTTATAAATTGAAATCACATACATTTTTTTTTTCTTTTTATTATTCTTAATTAAAAACTGCAATATATTTATAAATCTTTAAATTAAAAAGATAGACTGTTTTATCCTTACAAAAAAAAAAATCGAATCTGTATATATATAGTTTTCAAATTAAATTGAATCAGAAATAAACAAAGGAAAAAATTCGAATACCTCACTGGAACAACTCAGCACAGGAAGCATCAGCTTCAATCTCACGCGTGCTCCTCCCCAGATCTGCCGTTCACGTTCCACGGCGCCACCCTAAAATCCAACTCGAACCCCAATTTTGCGGCGCCAAGGCGAGCGCCTCCACCTGCCGTTGCTGCTGCCGTCCTTCATCGTGAGATCCAAAGCCCCTCAATTTTCTTTTCCCACGCCTCCTTCAATCGAGTCTATCGATCCACTCAAGCTCGCGATGCCTCGCGAAACCCTGGCACCCTCATCATCAATCGCGAGTTCGCCCATTGAACGAAACTGAATTTGGGGCTTCGGCCACCATTTTTATTTCTTTTTTTTTTTTTTTTTTTCTTTCAGAGAGGGGGAAATGGAATTTGCGTTCGAAGAATGGAACGAGTATCGGCCATGATTTAAAATTCGAACGAGATGGGCTTCGATTTTTTTTTCTTTGATTTCGTTCTGAGATTTTTTTGTTTTCGGTTATGAATGAGAGAAGGGGAAAGAACGAGGTGATTTAAGGACGAAGGGGAAGACGTGCTTACACGATTTTCGTTCGTGATGTTCAGCGTGAATTTAGGCTGAGACCAAGGAACGTGTTTTAAGGGAAGACAACGTGTTTGTTAATTAATTATAATTTAAATTTTTAAATTGAATTCAATTTGATCTCGACGCGTTTATTCGTCGTGTGTTCACATAACAGCTCAGAAAAATACGAAATTTGAAATCCGGCAATAATTCAACGTTACAGACCCAATGGAACTGGTTTCGTCGAATTCCGAGACTGTATGAAAAACGACTATTTTTAAATATCGATTCAAACGATTTAATTTCAAAACTGAACAATTCACTTCCAAATTCGATTCTGAAGCTTCAATTATCTTCAGTATTTTCAATATGAATTTTGCAAGCTGTTGAAATATTTTTAATCAGCTTAAATTTGAAGATTCAAATTTTTATTCAACTTTTAATAGATTAAATTTTATAATTTAATCACCAATTTCAAAGTTATATTGAAAATTCAATCCAAACCATCATTCAAATATTAAAATTTAATTAAATATTTTCAATTTAAAATTTATTCAAAATTCTGGGTCGTTACAACTTTTCATCTTTCCATTTCAAATTTTTAAACCTCCTCATATCTGAAAAGTTCAGTAACCAGAGATCTTGCAATCTTAACTCAAAACACTCGAGTAAGAAGAAGAAAAAAAAAGTTCAGAAAAACAAAGAGGAAAACTGCAAATCTCTTCAATTCAATTCAAGCTAAAAATCTGAAGTGTTATCAAACTATAGTGATACCTTCATCTTTCAGGTAAGTTTTATTTTAAAACTTTATAGTTAATGAAATTATGATTTTGAAGTCATATTTTAACAACAAATGTAAATCAAAACTACAGATTTGCCTTAGAGGTGAAGTTTCAGGTTTTTGACAGTACAATGCAATAGCTTTTTGGAAATAAGTAAAAGGCAAGTTTCTTTTCTTTAAATTTGAATTTGATGTTAATAATCAGTAAATAAAACAAACATTTAAACAACTCTATTTATTAGTTGCAGGAAGAAAATAGAGTGCAAGGCAAAATGAATTTTTTCAAACAACAGACCATATTCTCCGTTATATGAAAAAGGATTCAAAATTGTAAGTAAAAAAAAAAAAAATCAAATTGTTAGTTATTATTGAAGTAAATAAATAAATACAACAAGAGTAAGCAAGAATTTTCATCTACAACTTGCAGATCTAAACTAAAAGAAATAAGGTAGGAAAAGAAGAAAATTTGCAGGCTTCATCTTTTCTTTTGAAAAACTGTCAAGAGCTTTTCTGCCTTCAGGGAAGAGGTGAGCAATCTATCCCTGAATTTGTTCTCTGTCTTGATGAATGCTTGAATGAATTGTCTTCTCTGATATGTGATGATTCTGAAATATAAATCTGTTTACATGTGTATGTATGTATGTGATGCATGTTTGGAAACAGAACAAAGCTTGCTTTTGTTCATACATTCCAGATCTCAAGAACCTGTTTGCAAATTTAAAAAAAAATCATCCCACCCCAAACTTGTTTAGATTATAATTACTGAACGAAAGATGGTTATGTGAGTATAACATCATTTTTAAAATTATACTTAAGTTGAAAATATTGAAGTGTCTCTGGAAATTATCTGGGAATCAAAATGACTGAGACAAATCTGAAACCAAAGTCATGGATCAAATTTAGATTAAAGACTAGAAATTTAAGGCAATGCAGTGACCAAAGCAAAATCAATTTCAAGTTTTCAAACTTGAAAACAATTTCCAGATTTAAAAATAAAACACTGTCCCTGTTCTTTCCATCTACAGGTGAGCAAACTCCACCTCTTTTATTTTGAAAAGCTAGTGAGTAAATCTTCCAAGAAATTTGATTTTTTTTATCTGATTGATTGAATACTTGATATATGCAAGTTGAAAAAATGGTTTGCATGCAACAAAAATCTGTGAATGAGATATACATTGCCTATGCATGTTGATAATTCTTATCCTTTGATCTAAAATCTACTAGGACCTGGAATATAAACAAATATTGTTTGTTTAATTTTGAAGTAAGTTTTAAAATTTTAATTAAGTTAAAAATACTTGAATTGGCTCTGGAAACCAAAGAGAACAAGCAAGCCATAAATTTTGACTAAACTTTAATCTTCATAATTCATTTATTCAAGTTTAAAAACTGAAAACTTGTACAAAATTTTGATTTTTAAAAGTAGAATCACAAATTTTAGCGCTTAATTGAATGAGAAATTAGAGGTTGAACAGGAATTCAATTTTTAACGTTTACTGGTGATCTCAGTGGTCTGGGGTGTCGAGGTCATCACTGAAGGTAGAGGAGTAAATGGTGAGGTCGGCAGAAATGGCGGTAGGGCGGTCAAGGCACGATGGTGGCGGCGGTGATCGATTTAAGTTTATAACCCTAGTTTTACTGGGCTATGAAGAATCGATCATTACGGAAGTTGATCGAGTGCAATCGTGTTTTGGGTACTGGAAGGTGGTGGTTATTCGAAGTCTTCGCTGGAATTTCAGGGGCAACGGTGGACGGAGGCGTGTGAATGTGGCGTTGACAGGTTTGAGGGGATACCTGTTTATCTGTTCCAGGTTTGGGGGGTGACGTTCGATTTTGATCGGGGACGTGGGCTTGCATTCTGGTGATTGAGCTGGGTAGCTGCATCGGTTACTGATGTGCCAACGAGGTGATCGGAGGCCGAAGGTGGCTTTGGTGGTGGTGTACGTGCACGAGGGAGAGATTGTGTCAGTGTTTTGGTTTGAAGCAGGGGCAACTCAGGTTAAAATTGTTTCAGGGTTTTAAACAAAAAAAAAACAGAACCTGTTCTGGTTTAAATTTTAAAACAAATTTTAAAATGTAAACTAAAAATTTTAAACTAAGTTTAAATCTGAATTTGAATCTGAATTCAAGAAATTTGAATCTGAGTTTGAAATAATTTTTAATTTTAGTTTTAACAACTTTTTTTAAAGTATAAAAAAGAATATTGGTTTTGAATTTAAACTGAAATTTTAAATTGTAAACCATAGGTTTTAAAATAAGTTTGAATCTGAGATTTAAAATCTGGAATTGGGTTTGAATTTCAGTTTTTAAATAAAATAAGTTTTAAAAAATTTAATTTGTTTAACTATTTGAGAAATGGTTAAATAATTTGAGTTTTAAAATGAAGATGAAAAATGTAAGTAAAGCTTTAAAGAATTAAGTTTAAATTTGGAATAAAAGATTCAATCTGTATTTCAGTTTTGAAATTAACGAAATTTTTGAATTTGAATTTGTTTTTAAATGCTTTATTTAATTAAGAGATGTTTTATCTTAAAAATAAATAAATAGGGTTTAAATGATTTGGACTCATTAAACTATTAAGTTAATTAATCAAGTAATAAACAAATGATTAAATAAAATAACAATTACTTAGTGAGAGTAATTATAGTAGATAATTAAAGATTGATTTATCAAATATTTAGGGTTAATTACTTTAAAGTAAAATTAATTAATGTGGTAATTAAATCAAGAATAATAAATTAAGGTTAATTAACTTAAAGTGATTAAGAAACCATTATTAACTAAGGAGTAATTAATTATTGTGATTAATTAAATAATAATGATATTTATTGATTAATCGATTAAGGACAATTAATTATAATTATGATTTAATTAATCAATAATTAGAAGTTTATATATTAAAGTAATTAATTGAGGAATAAGTAATTAAGATTTAACTAATTACAATTAAAGGATAATTAATTAATAAAATTAATTAAATAAATGATTAATAGATGAAGATGGTTAAGACTTAATTAATTATAGTTAATGATAATTAATCATTGATTTAAAGATTTCAAATAGAAGTAATTATTGTGGGTAATAAATTTATAACCACACGATTTATTCATCTTAATTAAAGATGTTTGATTGTTATGTGATGGATTTATATATTTGTTATGTGATGTGATGCTATGTAAAGCTTAGTGTTAAGTTGTTATGTCTGTGATGTATATATCGTTATATGAATATGCAAACCCTTGACCCGTAGAACGACATTTGAATTTCGATGCGACAGGGAGTCGGATTCCAGTTGGTTATCCGAAACCCACATCGAATCATATTAGTGAATCTTTGTGATTGATAATTTACTTTATCTATGAATCTGTGAATATAGATAAGCGTTATGGGTTATATCGCTTATCGATATGATTGAATCTGTGATGATGATTTTGTGCACTATTGTGTTGAACCCCTGGACCACACAAATATGGACTGCACGCGGAAATGGGTTAAGTCACAGATTTTGAAATAGTTTTAAATATTGAATTTTTGAATCCAAAATAGTTTTAGAATTGAAAGCTTTTGAAAAATGAATGTCAAAAATAAAAGTTATTTTGAATAACTAGATTGAGTTTTGAAATTTAAATAATTTGATTTAAATTTGAATACAATATTTGAAATTGAATTCTATGATTTGAAAACTATGTTTAAAGGGGGACTCAACTTATGAATGGGTTTATATGGGATTTTAAACCTTTTCAAAAGTGATGTTTTGGAATTTAAATTCAACCCAAGATTTCAACTTGTATAGATAAAATTGGATTTTTCTGGAACGAAAACTATTTGTTTTCAAATAATAAAAGCTTTCACATAAGGAATGAACTTCCAATTGGTGTTAAAAGGATTCAAGTCTAAAATGAAAATGGTTTTCCAAGTTATAGATATATCTTTGGAAACGTGTTTTGAAAGCTATAGGTTAAATCTTTAATTTAAAGATTTAATGAGTTAATCCATTTGGAATGGAAGTTTGTTTTGGAAATCTATAAATGGACCTTCGTGAAACTGGGTGAAACTTTGTGAAATAAATCTTCTTGTTTAAAGATTTAAAATGGTAATTTGATAACCATTTGAAAGAAAAGCTTTGGATTTTTAAGTTGTGACTTAACTGAAATCCCATATCCATATATTTTAAAATATTGCGCTCGCTATTTGGTTTAGCCGGGAGAGGACCTTGTGTCATATAGCCCATTCCGAATAGTGATACGACATTATGGATTGCATTTGAAGACCGGTGTTGAAGATCGGGTGTCTTCGAGAACGTTAGGGTAACCTATCGATTGTCTCTGCACCGAGTAGCTACGGTATAGAGATTCCCTTAGTGATGGGAAGTCCGATCGGGATTGTGGATACCCGGATTTGCAAGGGCTTCTTCGGAAGTGCCTTCGGTTCTGTTCGAACCCGGAACAGACTTATATGGTTGTATGTCTGACACTACACTTTGAGATATTAAACTGATCTCTATCAAATACATTTCTGCTTGGTGGCGGAGAATTTATTCTCTTAGCTTAACACCCTTCTCTGAGACGTACGAGCTCAGAGGTTATGCAGTTGACATTTATCAGTGATATACTCCCAATTTGGTAGTGTGGCATGCTAAGTGCTGCTGTGTGTTGATGATCAATTGTTGATCATTTGTGATCAAAGCATGGCTTTTGTATAAAGCGTAGCTTTATGGACGAGACTGCATCAGGACCTCACACCCTGAAAATGGTCGAAACAGGAAAGATGCGGCAAGGTTATGAGGGTCGCGCCCTTTAGGGTGTGTCATTCCCTTCTGGTAAAGGGTGGTATCATGGTATGGAGCCCAGATACTTACTCATGTGGTTGCTCCAATCTCATTTACTGTGTGGTTGTTGCTTTGAGGCGCCTCGGATAAAGGTCCCAAAGGACCGGGGGATGGCATATTCGTGTAGTAGTTACCTAGTTATAGAGGTAACCCGGCCTTGTGTTGGCAGAGAACTAACCGTAACGTTAGTTCTCGGGATGTCCTGCCAGAGGCGATCCCATGTGGCAGTAGGAAGTTCCTTAGCCTGACCATTTGTTGAAAATCCATTCTTCAATACGCGCCTTGTACGGTTTTAGTTGTAGAACCTGTCATTTACTTATGGTGGTCACCACTGTTTAGATGGTAGCTATAGTAGGCATAGTTCGGAATGTCTATGCTGGCTAGGATTTATATTATACCTTCGAAATGATTTTCTGCACTTTGCACTTATTATAATAATATCAAAGAATTTTCTCGTATCAAGCATATTTGACTATCATAAGGAGAAATCTCCTCCGATTCTGCGTTTGCATTGTGTGTGTGGCGGTAGGCCTTATGGTAGTTTCATTTTCTAAAAAGCATTGCGAATTTCAAATTCAAATTCTTTTGTTTTTTTTAAAGACCAAATATTTTTGTTTGCTCATACAAGTCCCATGGATGACCTGGAGTTTATTGTTCCTTTCCTAAACTCTGGGTGCCCACTATTTTCCCACACGAGCAGTCTAGTGTTGGGGTTTTCAGATAGTCAATAGTAGGTGTAGATTCGATAGCTTTCAGCCTAGGATTTTGCAATCCTTTGCGGACGAGACTTGCTTATCTTTGTGCATCGTTATTGGGAGTTCGAGCTATTTATGGATTGGTGCTTTGAAGATGGAGTTCTTTCTTGAAGACCATACTAGAGTTGTTGTTCCGTTGTTGTGTTATCTTTTCTTTCCGCTGCTATTGTCTTGTATCATATCTCTGATGTATATTCATTGTATCATTCTGTTGTATCAGATATTGTATCATGTTGTATATCAAATATATATTCTGTTTCTTCTGATGCGTTGTACTTAATGTGTTATAGGCTCCGGCGAACCAGATTTGACGTTTGGACCTGCGGCATTTGAATACGTGTGTCGTATTCGATGCCGATTTTCGAAGGTCGAGTCAGGATCGCTACATTATCTTAAGGAAATAACACTTTACTTTATATGTTTGAATACTAATCTAAAATCAGCAAACTCTTTTAAATATTTTAAAACCCAGATGTTATCTCAATTTAGATCATTTGTAGGAAATCTTTAAATAGAATGATTTAACTGGGAATACAGCAAAGAAAATCAACATGCACATTCAATCACAATTTCAACAGACCTTATATAAGCACAAAAACATATTTATCTTAACATTTAACAAGCAACCTATTTATAATTTGAGATATAAATGTTACTCACCTTTATTTGAATGCAGA
The DNA here is from genome assembly GCA_030765085.1 of Allium cepa. Taxonomy (NCBI): domain Eukaryota; kingdom Viridiplantae; phylum Streptophyta; class Magnoliopsida; order Asparagales; family Amaryllidaceae; genus Allium; species Allium cepa. The sequence continues at coordinate 154,448,497 of CM060945.1, forward strand.
CCACTGATCATTTGAATTTTGCAGAGAATAAGATAATGCAGGTTTGCTTCCTTTGTTGAAATCTGAGTTGCTCATGATCCTCAATTTACTTGCATGTAGATGTAAGTGCAATTGCTAACCCTCATGCATGCAGATGTTTGTTCAACCCAGTTTTGAAATAGAGTGCAGAAAGTAGAAGAAGAACAATGTGCAGGCTTCACTTGATTTGAGGAAATGGGATATGCAAGTTTGGGATTTGAATATGTAGATTAGAACATTGCTTTGGAATATGCAGATTGCTTGAATTTTGTACAGGGTTTTGGCTAATTTGTATATGCAGATTTGTTTATGGATATATGTATGCAGGCTTGTGATTTGAATTTTAGGTGAAGGTGGATGTGAGGATGTTTAGATGCAGATGTTATATCTTGAATATGCAGATTTTGTATTTGGATATGCAGGTTTCACTTGATTTGAGGAATTGGGATATGCAAGTATTGCTTACAGATTATTATATGCAGGCTCAATTAATTTGAAGAAATGCAGATTTTTGAACAGGGTTTCTGAATTTTGGAAATGCAGATATTTGAACAGGGTTTCTGAATTTTTTTATATGAAAATGAATTTAATCTTTTCTTTTGATTAAGGAAGAATGACAATGTAATATGAAATGAAGAATGCAAGTAAATTAAATGTATTTCAGATTTTAATGAAAGAAAAGAAAAAGAAAAACTAAAAATTTAACACATGTCAAACTTAACAACACTTGTCAAATTGAATGCATATTAATTTAACACTTGTTTTCTCTTTTAAAAGTAATTAGTTTTTAATTTACAAACTAATGTGTGTGTAATCCTAAGTTAATATGTTAGTTTATTTTTAAACATGTGTATGTATTTATAAAAGAAATAAGAACAAACTATATTTATAAAACTTACACATGTTAAAAATTAAAATAATTAAACAATTAAGATTTATACTTTTGAATTTAAATTCAAACCAAACAATTTCAAATTAAGTTATAAATAAAAATACAATTTGAAATAAAAATTACAAATCTTTTTTCAAAGCTTATTTATAAGGTCAATACAATATCAATATTGCTTTATAACTCTCTTATTATTGAATTAAAAATCATTTTATTGAATTTATTCTAAATTTAAAACTAAATCCAATTTAATTTAAAACATTTCAATATTTTTCTAATCAATTTTAAGATCATATATTTATTTATGAAATAAATTTTAAAACTCAATACTAATTTAAAATCAAAATTTCCAATTTAAAAATGTATATATTAGAATTTTAAAACATTATAATTATTAAATTTAAACCAAAATCATTTATTTAACTTTGAAAAACTTTAAATATTAAATAAAACAAATTTTCCAAAATTACTACAAAAAATAAAACTAGAGAATATGCTTTACTTATTAAAATTAAAACAATACCAATCTATTTAAAATATAAACCATATATTTATATATAAATAGAAATCAATTTATATCATTTAAAAGATAAAATAACCAATTTAAATATTTACTGAAGAAGATTATTAAATTTATCTGAATAATTATTAACAGATTATCAATATCAATTTAATTTTTAACTACAGATTATTAAATTGATATTGTTAAAAATTCCGGGATATTACACCAAACCCAATTCTGAAGCTTCCATTATCTTCGGTATTATCAATATGAATTTTCAAAGCCATCAAATTATTTTTAACAGTCTTAAAATTGAAGATTCAAGATTTTACCCAAATTTCTATAATTATATTCAATAATTAAATGCCAAATTCATAGTTAAAATTGAAATTCAAGTTAAAATAACTCCCAAATATTTACAATCAATTAAATATCTCAATTTCAAATGATCAAAAAATTTGGGTTGTCGTAGATTAGTTTGAAATAAATCATCAGTTAACTAAATTTATTAAATGGAAATTGATTGTTCGATTTATTTCTAATATTATTAAATTGTATAAATATTTATACAAGGTCTAAAATAATGGAGAAACAAGTCAATATGTAATGGATTTCAAGTCAAAAACCAAAGGTGAGTAAATCTCGCTCATCTGGATTACTATTTAAATTTAAATTTTTGGTTGAATTATTAAATTGATTGGATGTGGTATATTATATATAGTAGTAGGTATATATATTTGAGTGATTCATTTCCCGCATTATATAGCGAATGAAACCCTATGCCCCAGCATAAGAGCGAAAGACCACATATACTGTGATATCCCACCTTAAAGTGGGATTTGTATTCTTATACTGTGCTAACATCTGTAGATTAAGTGAAACATGTTGGAGGGATCCAACTGGATTCCTCAAATTATATAGATTGTTCTAATATTCTATGATATGGTTTATTTCTGTGATAAATTATATTGGTAATTGAAAATATTGGATGTTAACTGAATATATTTGCGTATGTTGAGCTATCAAAAATATATAGATTAGATTTTAAAAGGGAAATAGAAAAGAGAATTCTTAGGTAAATAATTATAGAGGTTTGGATAAATAAATTCGAAAAGGATAAAAGTTGATTTTTAAATTCTAATAAATAAATTCCGAGTATGGAAAAGGGGATTTTCAAATAAATAGGAAAAAACGAATTTTTAAACTTAAGTGTTATTATTTAAAGGAATGAAGAATTTATTTTAAATTCAAGGTTTTAATTTTTTTTGTAAAAGATAAAGAAGAAATTTGGAAAGTATGAAACTGGTATTTTCAGTCTAAATAAGATTTTAAATTATAATAAAGAAGTTAAATTTGAAAATAATGAGTTTTGAAATAAATTTGGACAAGTAAAGAAGTTTATTTTAAAATGAAGTTAATTTTGAAAATTAATTTGAAAATTTATTAAGTTTCTGAAACTATGTTTTTAAAGGGAAGATGAGACTATGGAATTTACGAATTAGGTTTATAAATAAAGTGAAATAAGATATCAGTGGATATTTGAAGTATAAATTCAGGATGAGAATTTATAATGGAATGGGTAAATTGTTTCAAAAATAAATAAGTGGTTTATTTTTAAAAAGATGTGGAAAAGAAAGTGTATTTCCCTGGAAAACCAAGTATATTTTTAAAGGAAGATTTTCTGAGCATAGGTAGAGGTTTTCAAAATAGTTCCAAAAAAAGAAGGAAAATTATTATTTAATGGTTTTAAATTTTTTTAGAGGTAAATATTTATTAAATTAACTTTAATAGTAATTATTTTAAAGGTTTAACTAGTATTATGTTTAGAAAAATAATTATTTAATATTATACCTTATAGAATAACTTTTATTTAAAATTAGTTTTGGCTTAAAGTTTTTATTTGAGAATTAGTATAGAATTTCATAACTTTTATTTTGAATAAGTGCTTTAAGTAGTTTTATTTTAAATGTTTTAAGGTATATATTCTTGGATAAAGTGATTTAAATTATTTTAAAATCTAAAGTATTAAGACTTGGTGGTTTTCAGTGAAAATAAAACAATTGGGCGGAAATTTATTTCCACGAGATAAAAAGTGATTTGAAAAATATTTTCAAAGGAATTAAAGTGTAGAGAATATCTCGTGAAGATATTTTGAAATAAATAAATAATTTGGGAAATTATTAAGGCTGATGGTTGTTCTGGATGTTATTTGATAGTTAAATAACCGACTATCAATATCTGCCAATGCCCTGATCGTTTCGAAGAGACAGGGATCAGGATTAATTTCCCGAAAACCACTTCGATCCGGTTTGAACATTTTCGTGAGGAAGACAAGAGCTTGGAGTTAAAGATGGAGCAGTGAAGTGCAAGGTCTAAGCGCTACTAATCATGAGGGTGATTCCAAAATGGATGTAGTAGGAGTAGTGCCTTCGGTTCCGTTCGAACCCAAAAAGGACTTGTATGGACGAATGCTTTCAAAACATTGTCATGAGGACGGTGAGTAGTCAAAGTGTATGTGTGCTAAAAAGGTAACGCATAGCCTCGAGCCTTATCAATCGAGAATGGCTAAAACAAGGAAGGTGCATACAAGGCTAAGTGGCTAGCAACCAATTAGGGTAAGGTCATCCCTATCTAGAGGGCCCTTTATTTCGGCTGTGTGGGCGGTTGTTGAACCCAACCGCGGTGTGATCTTATTCGAACTATCCAGTAAGGGGTAGCTCCGGTTTTGTGATGCAGGGGATCAAGGTGGATCCTTGGTACAGTGATCTAGACCACGTACTGTGACGTGTGGTACCCCAATAGTCCTGCCATTGTATGGAATCCAATCTCCAATAAGTGCCTGTACGGTTTTGATTGTGCCCAACTATGCTAAAATGTGAGATGCAAGCATTTTAGCAAGATTATTTTACTTTCTATAGGCACTATTATAATATCAGATGGATTTGATAAAAATGTTTTAGTTATCGTAATGTAAAAACTCGACATATTTGTGGCGTGGTCTTACGAGATAACTTTGATTTCAAAAATGATTTTTGAAAACTTTAATAATCCAATTGAGTGTGTTTTCTCACTCTGGTATTCCAGACTAACTCGGGTGTTATTTCGCTATAATGCTCGGGTCAGACTGAGTATTATAGAGTATAGATTCTGGATGGACTGCTATGGAGCTCAGGGGACAAGCTGGATGGCGACACGTATCAACATATTTGATGTATTATCCGCCGTATATGGTTTTGCTGCAAATTTAATGTCCATGTGGACAAATTATTATAACTGTCCAGTGTTGTATTTTATTGATGTTGTACTCTAATGATGCATATATATAACAACTACTGTTTTCTTTTGTATAAAGATTTAGTCATTTATCTATTATATATATTGTCCCGCTGCGATTGTGAGACTCTAATATTGTTTTTTATTTCTTCTTCTACTTTTTTCTTCTTTAACCCTAATGGTTCGATTTTCCGGCATTCGATTGTTTGGCATTTGATATAGTGGAGTATTGTTGCCGATTTTTACACATGGAAAAATCAGGGCCTTTACATTACACGTAATGGACTTTTTGTTCTTCAATTTGAGGATGGCACCATGATATTTACTTCTCATTACCTAAGCATGTCATTGCACTTAAATGTATTTTATATAGTTTTGAATTGCTATCAAGACATAAAATTAATTTCGATAAAAGTTCGATTTTACTTTTAAATGACATTGATAAGGTTGAGGGGTTAGTAGCTAAAATGTTAAATTGTTTGACTATGAGTTGTCCTATTGATTATTTAGCATTTTTATTAGACCAAATAAACACAGACATGAGGACCGATTAGTTATAATTGATAAGATTAATAATAGAATTTCCAATTGGAATGGTAGCTTTCTAGCAAGAGTGGGTAGATTAATTCTTATCAGTTCAGTTTTATCCAAACTTCCTATTTATTGGATGTTTACGTACTTTCTTCCAAAATGGGTGATGGATAAAATTGATAAAATAAGACGTGATTTTTTATGGAGTGGAGAAAATCCCAATAATAGTTTAAAATATTTAGTTAATTGGGGCGCGGTTTGTAAATTGAAAAAAGAGGGGGGACAAGTGTTTTTAATTTACATAATATTAATATGTCATTACTAGGTAAATGTTTGTAGAAACTTAAAGATAATAATGATAATTCTATTTGGAAAGAAATTATATCTAAACATTATTACAGTGGCGTTATAATTGAAATCAAGTTATATACAATGCTTCTAATAAATTTCTAATTTCTGGAAATCAATTTTAAATGCCATGATATTTTTAAATTAGATATTAATATGATTGTGCATTCGAGAAAGAACACATCCTTGTGGCATTATTATTGGATATGTGTCATTCCTCTTAACGTTGAATTTAATGAACTTTTTGAATTTTGTAGCTTTAGCATGTTTTAATTAAAGATATTTCTAGACATTATAACGATCAACTTTGGAATTTTACATTTAGTGGAATCTTAGAAGGTTTAACTTTTAGACAATTTGCATTACTGTGTGTAAAATTGAAATTACATAATATTGATAGTGAGAACAATATTATTTATTGGGGTTGGGATAAAAGTAAGAAGTTTACTTCTAATTCATTATAAAAATTTCTTAACTATTCGGGTGTTACTAATAACTTTTACAATCTTATATGGAAATCCAATGCACCACTAAAGGCCAAGATTAATATGTGATTGATTACACATAGGAAATAATATACTATTGAACATTTAAAAAGGAAGAATTTTCCTATCGATAATAAATGTACTTTTTGTAAGTTGTAATTAAAAATGTTAATTATACATACTATGATTTAGGGATACTAATTTCATTCTTGGTAATATTCTTAAAAGTTTTAATTCTAATTTTACAACTAACGTTTCAGATTGTGATTTTACTGGAATAATTTAAGATTTAAGTTCAAAAGTTGATATAGATTTCTACTGGACACTTTATTTAATATAATTTGTTGGTTTACTTTGATTGAAAGAAACTAGAAACTATTTAATAATAGTAGTAGTAGTAGTAGTAGTAGTAGTAGTAGTAGTAGTAGTCATCACAATAAATTGATTGCTATAATTGCTTTAAGTTTTAATTAGATCTCAAATCCAAAGTATAAATTGGCAAGAAATATTCATTTTAAAGAGTATCCTATTGATTTGTTTAAACAAAGAAACAATATCTTTAAAGATAATAACTTTTTCATTAGTATGTATTTAAACTCAAGCGATGGTTTTACTGATTATAATAATCAACTTTTAGTCAAAGGAGTGTAGTATTATTATTATTTTATTATTTTTGTTTCAAATATATATGTATATAGATAAAAAATTATGTACATATATATGTTTTTGATCTCATTATTATTGACCCGTAGCTTAGAAGAAGGCTTAGATGATGTAAATTCGGTATATGCAAAGATGAGCTTGATTTTATTATTTGTTTCGCATTTATTATTTTGCTTGGCATTGCCTTATGTTATTTGTTTTAGGTTCTTAATTTATTTTTGTTTTTGTGCATATATATGTATACAAATACACACACACACACACACACACACACACACATATATATATATATATTATTACATTTTTATGTATATAGATACAGGTAGAGCTTCTGGTTTGGGCTGTTGATTTTACAGCGTTGCTATTTGGGGGAGATATTTTACTCAGTGGATGCTTATTTTGGAGTTAGCAGTGGATATATCATTTGCTCTAGTTTTTTTTTTGTTCATACTCTTGTGGAGCTACATATTGATCTTATGTTGTGCATTTTGATGCACTAGTGTTTGTGTTGGGTGCTTCTAACGCTTAGCTATCAGGCGGTGGCCTTGCTCGAGTTCGATAATGTGGTATAATGGGTGGTGGCTTTGCCGGAGCTCATTTTAGAGATTACCTTGAGTGGTTATTTCTATTGAGAAGTATTCATCGTTTTCTGGAGATTTTTGTTTTGGTATGTTTTGTTACCTACCAGGCATGTTGGAAGCTCCTATATTTTCGGTGCTACATATACGTACATGTTTTCTCTCCTCTATTACAGATCACACATTTCTCTTAAAATGTAATAATCTAACATAAAATAACAGAAATCAAAACAACATAAACAATGATGTCTCACTTATATAAAAGTTTCATTTCCACCTGAAATGCTTTTCATCTTTTTATATAACAGTTTCATTTTTTGCTCATGAAGATGTAAAGATTCATTCAAATAAATAAAATACACATCTCATAATGGCATATGAATCTAATTGTTCAAAAACATCAAAATCAGTTCCAACTACTAAGTGAAAATTGATAAGAAATTTCAAGATAATAGATGTTTCCCCTATTTATTTCACTTTTAAATCTATGCGCATCTTCTATAGTTTGCAGAGTAATAAGATATTGTTCCTTCTTCATATGGTTTAAAATTTAGATACACAGTGTTAATACTTGATGTGCATAAAATATAATGTATAAACAATTTTTATTGATTTGATTCATCCTTGCTTTGGTATGGTGGTAATATTAGCATAAGAGAATATAATGATTTGCAAATCTTAATTTATACGCAATGTAAATCCAAATCACGTAGACCTTTTCAGTTTGTATTCATATTTGGATTATAAACATGAATATGTGCAGTAACAGACAACACAAAAGTCAACAAAATACATGAGCTTTAACTACTTGTAGTTAGGAATTTCCCATTCTATGCTGTAGGAATTATAAAAACTACTCTCAATTTATAACATTAGTCATCATTAATAAAAAATTCTGTACTTATATGACAAAATGTTAACCTAAATGGTTAATACCAAAAAGGAGTGGTGAAATCACTTTCACAACATAAAATTTACCTACAGCATTGACCACATAAAATGATAAAGTGTAAGAGCATGATGTTCTATTATTAGTATACAAAATAAACTTCAAAAATAAAATATGCACACAATTATGGAAAACGAAATGAAAATTAAATATGCAACATAAAAAGGTATATAGCATATAAGTGCATGAACATGAATGGTGATGCAAATCACAATCATTGAAAAAGAGATCGTACAATCGTTTGCTGTTAATTAAGAAATGGTTAAATCAAAATAATTTTTCATACGTTTGACTAGACTTTAAGTTTCTTGCTTTTAATGTGGTATCCCTATCATTTTTGTAATAATCGCTCTAAAACCACACATTGTCAAGTAAGGCTGAAGGTAATGCATGCTCAGACCCATCTTAATAAACACCATTTCGCTACACACACATATGGTATAATGTATGTCCCAACCTTTCCAATGTTAGACGTATAAAATCTAAAATTATATAAAATAATAATCAATAATTTCATCATTCACTGTTTGAGGAAAAAAAAGTCATGTCCCAATATCGAACCAAAAGTTGGATTAAATCTCTTGAACAATAGTAACTAAAAAGATTTTGTCAATCCAATTTGCTACAAATTGATAACAAAATTGAATAAAACATAATTAAAACATGATTACTTAATAGCCATCGAGTTATGTTTCTCTTAAATTTACACATAAAACCGTGCATCTATTTTTTCAATGTTTTTTTTTTTTGAATTACCTAGAGAACCAAGCTTCGCTTGTAAACTCTAGGGAAGTATGCGCCTGCCAAACACATACTTCGGGTACTTATTACAGGGTTGTCAGTTTCGGGGCTCGAACTCGTGACCTTCGATCACGCAGTCCGGACCATCAACCAACTGCGCCAACCCTGTTGGCATTTTTTTTCAATGTTTTAATCGTGCTACCCACTTTCTTCTCAATTTGGTACAATTTAGGGATTGATGATTTTGTGCCTTGTAGGTCTTTCATGTTAAGGACAGATGAAGTCAATTGAGGTGGTGATGGAGAAGTGGGATTAATCGCATATGTAATTTGGAAGAAAGATGATTAATTTTTTTATTCAAAGAAAAAGGTGCAGTTGGGAGAGAAACGTGTCCTTGCATCTGCAGTAAGTAAATAAAAATTGTAGAAAATTATAATGAAAAAAATATCATTATCACATAGTACAATTTTAAAAGGGTGATATGGACTTCAAAAGCTTCAAAATAGTGTATTCCCACTATATATAAATATACATATAATGATATTCAACATCATATGTCAACAATATATACATATATGAAATCATGAAAGTAAACAATTTAATTTAAACGTACGTAATATCATAATCAATTCTAGAATGATGAGAATTTGTAAAAAAAAATAGTACCTTGCCATTTCCTAAGGGAATATCTTGAATGTTGAATCTTTTTTACTCAATTTGAATATTTGTTCAACTCTTTAAAAAGGTGCAACCCCTTTGAGAAAGCCACACATCATTCTTCTTATTTTAATTGAATTTTTGTTTGGTATTTTTTGCTTGAATTTTAGAAAGGGAGAAGAAGGGATTTCAACCATAGGAAGATGGAAGAGGTGGAGGCACAAACCCAAGAAAAAATTATAAAAAAAGTGGCAGGAGGTGTTTAAATATCATAGGAAATGAGGTGATCGAAGATAGATGTAACGACCCGCTATTTTGGACCATTCAAATCGACACTAAAACCGTACATGTCCGACTTGAGTAATTCAAAATACCGAATTGTTAATTTAATTTGGCAAAACTTAAAATATACAGTAAATAAATCAAACACAGATCACAGACACAGAGTAATATAATGCAGCGGAATAGAAAAATAGTAGTTCATGAAGCTACTATATACATCAGAGTTTAAAATAAAATACATCAGAATCTCTTGAATACAGAAAAGTCTACAGTACGAGCCGATGACTTCTCTGAACCAGTCAACTAGAAAACTGAAAGCTGAAACGATAGTTGGGTCTCCAAATGAAGCTCCAATCTCCAAAGGTGAGTCTCTAATGCTGTATTACTCAGTCTGACCCGAGCGTAAAGCAAAACACAAAACACTCGAGTCAGGATTAACATTCTTATATCAATAAATCCAACTCAAGTGAAATATCAACTGAAATACAAATAACTTAAAGGATGTTTGGGATGACCATCCTCTAAGGGTCCATAGAACTATCTACAGGGTAGAAATATACACTATTACATCGTGGTCATTCACTAAATTTATACTTCAACCCAAATGTCAAATTCACTTCGAATAATTATATTTCCCAAATAGTATTTATATATATTAAATGCTGTATATGGTAAAGCACTTGCAATTTCCTTAACTTAACAAATCGTTCACATCAACCTGACCTTTCCATTTAAATTAAATTCAATCTCAATTATAAATCTCAAATCTGGATTTGATATCCTAATTACCCTTTCCATTTCAATATGTTTCCATACTTTAAGTATTTAATATTTCCCCTAAATTTCCCAATCTAGTTTTCTAAATACAAATTTCCAGATTTCGTTCAACCTCAATTTCCCTTAAATTCAATTAGTTATCTACATAACAAATTCAACTATCTTGGTCCCAAATACATATCAAATTTCTAAACCATTTAATTACAATACAGTTCATGGCTTAAATACTTAGATGTTAAATTTAACAGTTTCATATAGATTCTTGGTTTTTACATCATTATTATTTAGTTTGAACCTTCCCTTATTCAATACCATTTTAGTGACTTTAAATTACATCTTTCTCAAGATTTCTCAAATTTTATTAAACGTGAAATATCTCATTCGATAAATTTCAAATTGATTTAAATAAATAAATCCTTATCTAAACATCATTTTACAATAACCCAAATTTATCTCCCAACCTTAATTTTTCAATATTATTGCAAAATTTATCCGAATAAAATTTACATAAATTATTTATCATAATTTATGTATTTAATCAAATCTTGATTAACTAGATATAATTAACTCTATATTTATCATTACCCTTTATAGATGTATTTAAGAATTTACATTTAATAAGACCATAGATTTTTTTATCATATGGTCAAAGTGTTATGGCTATTATCATTTCAATACGTACACTAAATGTATACGGGTGGATAGCATTTCAACCCGTAATCCCAAATTTAATTAAACGAAACCCGCTTGGGCCTATCTTTTCAACCCATTTTAATTCAAAAATCAAACATAACAAAGGGAACTTGCAGTGTGATGACAGGGATAGTGTCAAAGTAAGTAAACAAGCAATAACAACAATCAATAACAATTCAATAGATTAAATCAAATAACCCCGAAATAATCGTATTTATTCACATCATTATTTGTATAATTATTTCTAGAATCTACACTATCATTTCATGTAGATTAAAGGTTATCACATTACAGTTCTTCACTTGTCGTTCCTTTTTAAATTTCAGTTTAAAACTACAACAATTAATCCAACTACGTTCAGAGATTTCAAGTATAATTTATCAATTTCTACGACAATCAATGGGTCAAATTCAACTAATCAAGTTCACATATGGCGGGGTCAGATTTTAATAAATCCAGGTCCGTCATATATAATCCGTTAAATTTGTAAACTATACTACCCCAAATTAAACCATCAAACTAGTTATCATTTAACAATAATAATTAACATCCAATTTAAACAACAATCAATCAAACAATCAATTATCAACCAAACTGTATTACTATCACATAAATAATTAACCGATAATGGTGTCAAGTGTCATAGGTGAACAGATACAGATAATAGCAGTCATAACAGTAAAACAACTAACAACAGCATATTTCAATTGACGTTTCAATTGAAATCAAATTTAATAAATAAAAGAACGTTAATCGTGAGTGATTGCTCACCTTTCGAGGCTAGAGAGAGAACAGGAAAAACACACGGAATAAATCCCAAATTCGAAAATCGACCAATTCCAACCAATAAAGGTCAAAGCGAAGTAGCTGAACACGGATTCGACGAATGAAGCTGATCAAATGGAAATAGATGCAATCAATTCAGGCTGGATCGACGAAGAAAATTGATATAGGTAAACTTGTAAATAAACATAACTATATTTAAAACCCATAGTCTAGATTTAAATGTATTTTAATTTAAAACATACATATCTATCTCTTTGCAACCTTTTAACGTCTATGTATATAAAACAAATTTCATGTTTATAAATCAATATTACTAAAAAAAAAAAAAAAAAAATTTGTACTATAAGTCATCTACTCAGTATAGCCTAGTACATATAACCCTTTTTAAAACTTAACATATGGATAGGTATATTATAAAAGTAAAAATCTATACAACCTGAAACATATAAAATTTGCAAACAAATATGCAGGTGCAGACCCAACAAAAATCATCTCTTGAACAATTGTTTTATATGCATGCCACTATACATAACTTATTCAATAAATACCACGTATGCAGACTTGCGCATACCTATGCATACAAACAAACCACAATCATAAAAATCTTGTATAAAACTATCTGTATATAGATGTAGCAGCATAACTATAATTAATACTTATACATATTATATAAACTTACTACTTAAACCTTCTTTAATATTTCAAAAACGATGCATTAAACAATTATAGACTCAATACTCGAATTGACAATTATAAACTGTACCTGTAGCAAAGATATGCGAACTGCCTATGATGCAGAATCTACTACAGGTTACTACTATAAATTTACACGCTTTATAAAAAAAAACAAATAAAATATCTGGCAATTCATGTTACATATATATAGACTATACTATTTCACAGGCTAGCCTACATAAATACACGCTGCTCACCTATGTGCAGACCTTGGTACATGCCTACGTGCAACTAAAATATATTTATATACTTACAATTGAACCACCTATTTATAAATCAAATAACCATTGTTCTTTATAAATTCTCAAAATTCTGTGGACTTATACTGTGTAAACTAAAATATGTATACAAAATCAAAATAGTATTCTAAGCTTATCAAATACAAACAAGTATAAAACTAACGTACATAAAACATAACAGCTACTAACATTGGACATTTACACATATATTCTGAAGCCTATTTACACGTTCAAAGCTATGCATATAAACTAACTGGTACAGATATCCATTCATATCACTTAGACACTAAAACATATATACCTATCAGTTTGAAATCTTATAAACTAACAAATATACAATATTATACGTATCTAAGGAAATTTGCTATCTGTAATGAACACCATGCCGAGATACGCATATATGTACAGATAATTATAACATAGTTGCATACATAACAATATATAAACTAATAGTAGTAGACTAGTTAAATAGTTATATAAATTTTGCAACTAACCAATAGCCGAAGAAAAGGTGACGGAGACGAAGGGCACACGGCTGCTTGGTGGAGCACGGCAAGGCAGTTTGAAGGGGAGGAGGGGGCCGGAAATGTTTGCCGTGGAGAGCATGGCACCGGTGACTGGAGATGAAGTGGACAGAGGTGGGGTGAAGGCCGAGGTGGAGATTTTTGAGGGTGGGTTGTTGACATGGTGGTTCTATGTTCAGGTTGTGGCTGTGGAGTCTGGAAATGGTGAATTGCTTACAAGGCGGAGGCGGGAAGGAAGTACAGGCGGTGGGAGAAGGTGATGGCAGCTTGGGGTGTTGCTTCATGCGACAGGGATGGTGGCCGAGTTCCATGCGTGAGAGGCAGAGGAGGGTGAGCTTGGTTGCGTGCCTGTCTTGGCTAACGGCAGAGGTCGGTTTAGCAGTGGAAATAATGGAGGGAGCAGATTAGCAGGCGGAAGGTTTCAATTTGAATGAGAGAAGTGGATCTGTGAAGAGGTAATATAGACGAGGGGAAGAATTATGAGCAGAGAGGAAAAGGAAACGATATAAAATAACCAGGATGCCTTGATTTCAGGTGAAATGAATAAAGCAATTTATTGTTGCTTGCTCATTATACGTTTCCTTTATTTAATAAAATAAAGTTTCCTGGATCTCAAAGCTATTTTTATCAACCGTTTCAAAATGAATAAAACGTATACACATTCATACGTATTGATTTTCAAATATGGGATGGCACTGTGACAGTCAGTGCCTAGATTCAGCTGGGGTTTTTATGGCCATAAATATTTGCGTGGGCAATACACATAAAACCGTTGATTTATGCGCGTTACAATTTTAAATGCAAAAGGAGTGTAGCTGACCAATTGATTCAGCAAAAGATTTAAGCAATTTGTTGTATTGCTTGACATGCACGTTTTTAGATTGAAACGAAAATAGGGAGAAATTGAGGAGGCGCAATTTATGGTGTCATTACAACGAACAATTTATTTCTTCCGTTGTACACCGGATCCCAAAATACAGAAATAAATATACCGCTGAGATCAGCGCGACGAGTCGATCAAAACGATATACAGATATCAGTGGTACGATCATCCGATCAAAAGTCGATAATCGGTACCGAAAATGCTGCTATTTTGCAGAAAATAAGGCAAACGGAGCAGTAGACGTCCGAATTTGGTAAAACGAAGGGTGACGTCTCACTCCGAATAGAATTTAGAAATTTACTATCGAAAAATATTCAGGCTTGAAAATAAAAATTTTATCAGCAATTACTAGCTAGCTTGAATTTAATAGAATTTCACACTGAAATAACCTTTGATAAAATAAATTGGAATTTTACCCTCTGCTATGTTTAATTGGGCGTAACCCAAATATTAACTTTTTATCTGCAATTTAATTTATTTAAAATTTCACCAAACTTCAAATAAATGTGTTAAATAAAACCAGTTAAAACTAATAAAATTTTATGGGTCGTTACACTCTCCCCCACTCAAAACTTTTCGTCCTCGAAAAGGAAAGGGGGTAGAAGAATAGAACAACCAGCAATAAAATATATTGAAAGACAAGATAGACAATTAATTTAGAACTATATAAATTTTATTTGAAATATTTATTTAAAAACTTCATTTTGAAATTCAATTTTCTATAATACTATAATACCTTTCAAACTCCTTTGAAAACAACTATTTACATTATTACTTATATTTGCAAAGACTGTTGAAAATATTAAATCCAAAATTTATGAGATTTTTAATTTAACTCAAGATACCTTTCAAATATTATCAATAAATTAATACTCATTTTCTTTAAAGATGTTTTATTTAATTAATAACTTCGAAAATATTTATAACACTAAAATTTTATATTAAACAATGTAGTATATATTTAGACAATATTTTAAAGGATAAATCCAACAAGAAGGAAGGTAGATTTGGAAACAGAATCAAGGTGAATACGTAAGCTGAGCAAATAGGGTAGATTCAAAAGAAAGAATCGGGCACGATTTGTTAATTCACCAAAGGAATTTTAAATTCCAAAGATCAATACAAGATTTCTTTGTTGGGACAAATACTTTTATAATAAAATACCTTTATAATAATCTTTTATAATAAGATACTATTATATCAAAATAAATTTTCCTTTCGAAACTACTTTTATAGCTCGATGTTTCAACAAGTTTATCATCGTTCTTGCAGACTCTGGCCATGCGTTGATCAGGCGCAAAGCTAGAATTCTTCAAGTACTTAGTAGACTTGTTTCAACACCCAGTGAAAATACTTGAAAACCTTTAAAAACAGATATGGAAAGTACAATCCAAACAAATCAATCAAACCAAAAACCTTTGTCCGATCATGGTTCGCAGATACACAATGGTTACGCCTGGTTCCCCCAGGAAACAATCCGTATCCGTAAGCTTTCACAGCCCTGCGAGTTACGCCATGATGACTAGTAGGGTGCAGGATACACAATGGTTACGCCTGGTTCCCCCAGGAAACAATCCGTACCCCTAGGCAAGACTCAGCCAGGCACTTGCGCTACTATTCGCGACCTACACAGATTGCAGGATACACAATGGTTACGCCTGGTTCCCCCAGGAAACAATCCGTACCCCTAAGCTAGACTCAGCCAGGCAATTTCGCTGTGCATTCACGAGAGAAAAAGAAAAACCATGGGTTACGCCACGGTGGGAACACTCGAGTATTACATCCGGAAAACCAAAAATCAGAGAGAATAATATCAATAGAATGAATCCACGCTGTGGCCACAAAGCGGATATCAAGCAGAAGGCACTTTCCATATCTTTACTTGGAAAATATATATCATATAGTACCCTTTTAAATCCTTTTCAAATATCGTACTTATATAAAGTCCATTATATATAGGATTCCTTTTCCAAATCGAATACTTTCCAAATCAATAGTATATCAAAACAAACTTATATGGACTTTGATTATATAAAATTCTCTTTCCGAATTGAGTACCTTTCAAATCAATAGGTTTCAGACAACTTAATAATTATACAAATCTATTTTATATAAGTTCGACTACTCCCAAATCAAGTGCTCAATAATATATGGTTCTCAATTTCAAATTATTTCAAAAATCAATTAAATTTCACAATCATACATGATTTCGCCAATTTCCTTCTAAATCAAATATCTAGATTTCAAAGTTCCAAAATAATAGGCTTAGAAAATTATCCCAGTTTAAAAATTCAAGTCAAACAAATTCATCTCCAAAACCATCATATAAGTACTGGTTTTAATTTTCAATTAAATTTCAAAACCCAACATTTTCTCAAAATCCATTTATATGTGAAATATCCAATTTACCTTTCCGAAAACCATTATTTAAAACTAATAATTTTCCAAATATTTCAAAACTAAATTCCATATTAGTATAATTCAAAATAGTGATATTCATTTACTTAACAAAAGGTTTCAAACTTAAACATACAAAACTCAACTTATACGCTTTATTAGATATTTTATACCTTCCGAAATTTCTTAGTTTTTAAATCTTTAAACCTTGATTTGGAAGTCCTTGAACCTTCAAAATAGTTGGTGAGATCAAATTTAAGATTCCAAAGTTGGAAATCAATTCTTATAAATAGGGTAGATCTAAGTCAAAGCAAAACTCGAGGATCGAACACCGGTATACTTTAAATCATTTCAAATATATACATATTTCTTTCGAAAATATCGAATTACTTCGGAATTTGAAATCAAAAATGGTTTTACAAAATCACTCGCATAGCGAAGCTATTTAAGTGGCCTCTCCCCCACTTTGAAACTCAAAAATCAATGTCGATGATGCGTGCACTCATCACCGAAATTATTTTCCAACGACATAAGTGAGTTCTGGACTTCTATTTTCTTGAAAACTCTTTGAACTCATTTGAAATTTATTCGAAACATTTCTTATTTGGGAAAAATACTTTTAAATCGTATTATTTATATATTTCTCAAAATCTGAAAACCAATTTCAAAATACCGGAATTCAATTCTCGAATTTCAAATTTAACCCTTCGGTTATAAATCAATTTCTTATAAATTTTCAAAATTTCAAATCCTTTCAAAACCTTTTTATATAGAATAACATATCTTATTTGCTTTATACATATAGGTATATAATCCTTATTGAAAACAATTTCTTTTTATATATAGGATATAATTTTGATATATAAAGCAATTTCAAAATACAAACATACCCGATTTTCAAAGGATAATTTAAGAATGGGTTTCAAACAAAGATGGAGATTTAAATTAGAGGAACTCTAACCAATAGAATCCTGATACGAAGATAGACTCAACAAAGTTGAGAAAATCAAAATACAAAATAGAAGATGGATATACTTCAATAAATCGCGGGCGACCTTAACCGGGTCAACCGTGACTTCAGGGGATATGATCGATGCGGAATTCTAAAACAAATCGGTATTCGGTTGCCAAATATAGAATTTGGCACATCAAGATATATCAGCATCGTAAACCGAGGGTACAGAAATCTTCGGTGAATCAATGCCAATTTGTAAAGGAGTTTTCATCCCTTTTACAAAACATTCAGTGGAGTGGTGGGATACTCCAGAATCAATTGAATATAAATAGGGAGAGACATAATGAATTTCGGAACCGAGGGACATTCCAAAATTCAAAGGAAATCGAGTCAAAAGGAAGAGATTCAACTCGAGAGAAAGTGATTCTGTAAATAAATTCACCATATATGTTAAGTTTTGCCTAGAGCCAAAGCTCTGATACCAGCTGTAACGACCCGCTATTTTGGACCATTCAAATCGACACTAAAACCGTACATGTCCGACTTGAGTAATTCAAAATACCGAATTGTTAATTTAATTTGGCAAAACTTAAAATATACAGTAAATAAATCAAACACAGATCACAGACACAGAGTAATATAATGCAGCGGAATAGAAAAATAGTAGTTCATGAAGCTACTATATACATCAGAGTTTAAAATAAAATACATCAGAATCTCTTGAATACAGAAAAGTCTACAGTACGAGCCGATGACTTCTCTGAACCAGTCAACTAGAAAACTGAAAGCTGAAACGATAGTTGGGTCTCCAAATGAAGCTCCAATCTCCAAAGGTGAGTCTCTAATGCTGTATTACTCAGTCTGACCCGAGCGTAAAGCAAAACACAAAACACTCGAGTCAGGATTAACATTCTTATATCAATAAATCCAACTCAAGTGAAATATCAACTGAAATACAAATAACTTAAAGGATGTTTGGGATGACCATCCTCTAAGGGTCCATAGAACTATCTACAGGGTAGAAATATACACTATTACATCGTGGTCATTCACTAAATTTATACTTCAACCCAAATGTCAAATTCACTTCGAATAATTATATTTCCCAAATAGTATTTATATATATTAAATGCTGTATATGGTAAAGCACTTGCAATTTCCTTAACTTAACAAATCGTTCACATCAACCTGACCTTTCCATTTAAATTAAATTCAATCTCAATTATAAATCTCAAATCTGGATTTGATATCCTAATTACCCTTTCCATTTCAATATGTTTCCATACTTTAAGTATTTAATATTTCCCCTAAATTTCCCAATCTAGTTTTCTAAATACAAATTTCCAGATTTCGTTCAACCTCAATTTCCCTTAAATTCAATTAGTTATCTACATAACAAATTCAACTATCTTGGTCCCAAATACATATCAAATTTCTAAACCATTTAATTACAATACAGTTCATGGCTTAAATACTTAGATGTTAAATTTAACAGTTTCATATAGATTCTTGGTTTTTACATCATTATTATTTAGTTTGAACCTTCCCTTATTCAATACCATTTTAGTGACTTTAAATTACATCTTTCTCAAGATTTCTCAAATTTTATTAAACGTGAAATATCTCATTCGATAAATTTCAAATTGATTTAAATAAATAAATCCTTATCTAAACATCATTTTACAATAACCCAAATTTATCTCCCAACCTTAATTTTTCAATATTATTGCAAAATTTATCCGAATAAAATTTACATAAATTATTTATCATAATTTATGTATTTAATCAAATCTTGATTAACTAGATATAAATAAACTCTATATTTATCATTACCCTTTATAGATGTATTTAAGAATTTACATTTAATAAGACCATAGATTTTTTTATCATATGGTCAAAGTGTTATGGCTATTATCATTTCAATACGTACACTAAATGTATACGGGTGGATAGCATTTCAACCCGTAATCCCAAATTTAATTAAACGAAACCCGCTTGGGCCTATCTTTTCAACCCATTTTAATTCAAAAATCAAACATAACAAAGGGAACTTGCAGTGTGATGACAGGGATAGTGTCAAAGTAAGTAAACAAGCAATAACAACAATCAATAACAATTCAATAGATTAAATCAAATAACCCCGAAATAATCGTATTTATTCACATCATTATTTGTATAATTATTTCTAGAATCTACACTATCATTTCATGTAGATTAAAGGTTATCACATTACAGTTCTTCACTTGTCGTTCCTTTTTAAATTTCAGTTTAAAACTACAACAATTAATCCAACTACGTTCAGAGATTTCAAGTATAATTTATCAATTTCTACGACAATCAATGGGTCAAATTCAACTAATCAAGTTCACATATGGCGGGGTCAGATTTTAATAAATCCAGGTCCGTCATATATAATCCGTTAAATTTGTAAACTATACTACCCCAAATTAAACCATCAAACTAGTTATCATTTAACAATAATAATTAACATCCAATTTAAACAACAATCAATCAAACAATCAATTATCAACCAAACTGTATTACTATCACATAAATAATTAACCGATAATGGTGTCAAGTGTCATAGGTGAACAGATACAGATAATAGCAGTCATAACAGTAAAACAACTAACAACAGCATATTTCAATTGACGTTTCAATTGAAATCAAATTTAATAAATAAAAGAACGTTAATCGTGAGTGATTGCTCACCTTTCGAGGCTAGAGAGAGAACAGGAAAAACACACGGAATAAATCCCAAATTCGAAAATCGACCAATTCCAACCAATAAAGGTCAAAGCGAAGTAGCTGAACACGGATTCGACGAATGAAGCTGATCAAATGGAAATAGATGCAATCAATTCAGGCTGGATCGACGAAGAAAATTGATATAGGTAAACTTGTAAATAAACATAACTATATTTAAAACCCATAGTCTAGATTTAAATGTATTTTAATTTAAAACATACATATCTATCTCTTTGCAACCTTTTAACGTCTATGTATATAAAACAAATTTCATGTTTATAAATCAATATTACTAAAAAAAAAAAAAAAAAAATTTGTACTATAAGTCATCTACTCAGTATAGCCTAGTACATATAACCCTTTTTAAAACTTAACATATGGATAGGTATATTATAAAAGTAAAAATATATACAACCTGAAACATATAAAATTTGCAAACAAATATGCAGGTGCAGACCCAACAAAAATCATCTCTTGAACAATTGTTTTATATGCATGCCACTATACATAACTTATTCAATAAATACCACGTATGCAGACTTGCGCATACCTATGCATACAAACAAACCACAATCATAAAAATCTTGTATAAAACTATCTGTATATAGATGTAGCAGCATAACTATAATTAATACTTATACATATTATATAAACTTACTACTTAAACCTTCTTTAATATTTCAAAAACGATGCATTAAACAATTATAGACTCAATACTCGAATTGACAATTATAAACTGTACCTGTAGCAAAGATATGCGAACTGCCTATGATGCAGAATCTACTACAGGTTACTACTATAAATTTACACGCTTTATAAAAAAAAACAAATAAAATATCTGGCAATTCATGTTACATATATATAGACTATACTATTTCACAGGCTAGCCTACATAAATACACGCTGCTCACCTATGTGCAGACCTTGGTACATGCCTACGTGCAACTAAAATATATTTATATACTTACAATTGAACCACCTATTTATAAATCAAATAACCATTGTTCTTTATAAATTCTCAAAATTCTGTGGACTTATACTGTGTAAACTAAAATATGTATACAAAATCAAAATAGTATTCTAAGCTTATCAAATACAAACAAGTATAAAACTAACGTACATAAAACATAACAGCTACTAACATTGGACATTTACACATATATTCTGAAGCCTATTTACACGTTCAAAGCTATGCATATAAACTAACTGGTACAGATATCCATTCATATCACTTAGACACTAAAACATATATACCTATCAGTTTGAAATCTTATAAACTAACAAATATACAATATTATACGTATCTAAGGAAATTTGCTATCTGTAATGAACACCATGCCGAGATACGCATATATGTACAGATAATTATAACATAGTTGCATACATAACAATATATAAACTAATAGTAGTAGACTAGTTAAATAGTTATATAAATTTTGCAACTAACCAATAGCCGAAGAAAAGGTGACGGAGACGAAGGGCACACGGCATCTTGGTGGAGCACGGCAAGGCAGTTTGAAGGGGAGGAGGGGGCCGGAAATGTTTGCCGTGGAGAGCATGGCACCGGTGACTGGAGATGAAGTGGACAGAGGTGGGGTGAAGGCCGAGGTGGAGATTTTTGAGGGTGGGTTGTTGACATGGTGGTTCTATGTTCAGGTTGTGGCTGTGGAGTCTGGAAATGGTGAATTGCTTACAAGGCGGAGGCGGGAAGGAAGTACAGGCGGTGGGAGAAGGTGATGGCAGCTTGGGGTGTTGCTTCATGCGACAGGGATGGTGGCCGAGTTCCATGCGTGAGAGGCAGAGGAGGGTGAGCTTGGTTGCGTGCCTGTCTTGGCTAACGGCAGAGGTCGGTTTAGCAGTGGAAATAATGGAGGGAGCAGATTAGCAGGCGGAAGGTTTCAATTTGAATGAGAGAAGTGGATCTGTGAAGAGGTAATATAGACGAGGGGAAGAATTATGAGCAGAGAGGAAAAGGAAACGATATAAAATAACCAGGATGCCTTGATTTCAGGTGAAATGAATAAAGCAATTTATTGTTGCTTGCTCATTATACGTTTCCTTTATTTAATAAAATAAAGTTTCCTGGATCTCAAAGCTATTTTTATCAACCGTTTCAAAATGAATAAAACGTATACACATTCATACGTATTGATTTTCAAATATGGGATGGCACTGTGACAGTCAGTGCCTAGATTCAGCTGGGGTTTTTATGGCCATAAATATTTGCGTGGGCAATACACATAAAACCGTTGATTTATGCGCGTTACAATTTTAAATGCAAAAGGAGTGTAGCTGACCAATTGATTCAGCAAAAGATTTAAGCAATTTGTTGTATTGCTTGACATGCACGTTTTTAGATTGAAACGAAAATAGGGAGAAATTGAGGAGGCGCAATTTATGGTGTCATTACAACGAACAATTTATTTCTTCCGTTGTACACCGGATCCCAAAATACAGAAATAAATATACCGCTGAGATCAGCGCGACGAGTCGATCAAAACGATATACAGATATCAGTGGTACGATCATCCGATCAAAAGTCGATAATCGGTACCGAAAATGCTGCTATTTTGCAGAAAATAAGGCAAACGGAGCAGTAGACGTCCGAATTTGGTAAAACGAAGGGTGACGTCTCACTCCGAATAGAATTTAGAAATTTACTATCGAAAAATATTCAGGCTTGAAAATAAAAATTTTATCAGCAATTACTAGCTAGCTTGAATTTAATAGAATTTCACACTGAAATAACCTTTGATAAAATAAATTGGAATTTTACCCTCTGCTATGTTTAATTGGGCGTAACCCAAATATTAACTTTTTATCTGCAATTTAATTTATTTAAAATTTCACCAAACTTCAAATAAATGTGTTAAATAAAACCAGTTAAAACTAATAAAATTTTATGGGTCGTTACAATAGAAATATATCTTTCTTTCCCTTAGCCATTTACACACCTTTTGGAATCAAATTCCAAGCCAAACTCCCCCATCATGGCCAACAAAATCTTCTTCCTTAATGGACATCAATTTATTTCAAGGCGGAACAAATATTTTCATTTAAATCAAATTTAAATGTACAATGATATCGTATATTAACATAATGTGTATATAATTTTTATATACACATTTTTGTTAATAATGATTAACACAATTCAAAAAAAATTATAATGAATATTTCATAAATATTAATTAATTAAATTAATTATAGCATTAATAATTTAATTACATTGCTACAAAACATGTCATTTGCTTCAGTTGTTGATCCCTTGTTGCTTCGTCTCAACAACCGAAGCAAATGAAGATGAAGCAACAAGTATCATTTGCTTTGTTTCTTTTAAAAACCCAAAGAAATTACAAAGGCTTTTGCTTAGGTTGTTTCATTACAACCAAAGAAAATTACCCTCTTTTGCCTCCATTACTTTATGAAAATTTCGAAGCAAATCTACATTCATCATCAAATACCCGTGTTCTATTTGCTTCGGTTGTCACATGACAAACGAAGCAAAAGATGTTCAATTCCTTCGACTGTCACATGAAAACCAAAGCAAATGTCAGATGAAGGAAGTATATTGTTAGGTAGAATATATAAGATCAATTAACTATTCCTTCGACTCACTAAATAGAAATCAAAGAAATAGACAAATAGATCAATTAACTCTTAGATATACGATAGGTAGAATATATAAGATCAACCAATATCACTAATGAACACAAAGTATATTGTTAGGATAAACTAATGCACAGAGCAACCAAAAGGACTCCATATTTACAAATGTAACAACCCGCATATTTAACGATTTTATATTTAAATGATTTATTTAAATATAGCGTCGTTAGTCGGATTTTGGGTCCGAAATGTTGCTTTCTGCAAACGGTCGAATTGGATCTCAAGACCACTTCCATTGAGTTCAAAACGTCGTTTGCGATGTTTTTGAGTATAAGCTTCGATATGTTTGGAGTAAGTTGAAATTGGCTACTTTTTCTAGTTGGGTTTTGGGTTTGGGTTCAGCCAACTAGCTAACTAAACCCTCTAACTCAGCCCTCTCCTCTCCATTCTCTCATTCTTACTTCTCAAACTCAAGCTCCAACTGAAAATGGTGGAAAGGAAAGGGAATTATAAACTCTGAACCCTAGTTCTTCTTGCTAGCTCATAATCTTGCTCCAAAATCAAAGGGAAGCCATTGGTAAGCCTCTTCTTCATCTTCTCTATCTCTTTCTCTCTTCAATTTTAGAAAGTTCCCTAAACCTAATTTGGGAAATATGTGTTTTATCCTTTGATTGAAGCTAGTTGAGTTGAAGTAGAGATTAGTTGGTCTTCTCCTTGTTATTGAGCTTCTTCTTCCTCTTTGTTTTTGGGTTAAAGGTGAGTTTTGAACTCACATCTACTTCTCTTGATATCATTGACGTTGGGTATGAATTCCTAACAAGTATGCATGTGCCATTGCTTTGGATTTGAAAAGGATTGACATTCATTGAAAATAGGGCAAGAAGTGCAAATCATCAGGTTCGGCCGACCGAACTCAGGGTCCGGTCGACCGACCTGCTACCTGGGCACTTCCCTGCCTCTGTTTTGGAAGTGCAGAAATTTGGGCTCCGGTCAACCGACCCAGAGGTCCAGTCCGGTCAACCGACCGAGGAGGTCCGGTCACCGACCTGCTCCTGTTTTGCCTGTTTTGCCTATTTTTGCATATTTTGATTGGTTTTCCAGATTTTATCGATTCAAGTTGCTTTTTAGTAGTTGTTATTGCATCTTTGACTTTGATAACTTATTCTTGACTTCATCCACGGGTTTTTATAAAATAATCTCTCGAATCATATTTAAAAGCTCGTTTCTCCAATTTATAAATTCTATTTAAAACACACAATTTCGCACTTCGAGCGAAGTGGAAGGATGATTAAATGGTTGGGCAAAATACGGACCATGAATCTGTGCATTTATCCTTCCGATTAATCCCCGACCTATTCAATTGATTGTTTTGACCTTCGGGTTTGGTTTATCGATGATATGAGGTAAACTTTGTACTGCTTTGAGTGTGAAAGTGACTGACGGATAGTAAACCGTTTAGTGCGAACGAGTGGTTATGGGACACACTTAACACTTTTCAGATTCCTTTTCGAGAGTTGTGACACATTCCGCCAGTTAGTGGTGTCCAGTACTGGGTCTTCGACCTTCACCACTACGGCTTGTCGCCCTATAGTATCGCTTCCGATGTTGGTCTTTATGAGCCGCATGGGTGATATTGGGTTTGTGCCTTCGGGTTTGTCAGCCTATAGTATCGCTTTCTATGTTGGTCGTTATGAGCCACATGGGTGATATTGGGTTTGGAGTCTTCGGGCTCATGGATCCTTGTTTATACAATACTGAGCTCGAGCAATCATATGTTTCATTGATATTATATTCCCTTGGTATCGCCCATCAGTGTTGGTCATTTTGAGCCGCATGATGTATAACGATTTCCTTGTGGAACTTGTATACCTTATGGGTATTTGTTATTTGTCTTTTTGGCTTGCTTTGGGATATTTGTATCCTTTGTTTATCTATGTTGCCAATGATATGAGGCTTGTCTTGATATGTTCATCTTTTGTTAGATGATTGTGTTATCTCCTTTAGAGATATTTGTTATACTTTGTAACTTTGCAGGTTTATTGTTGTTCAGTTTATCTAACTGATTTGTTTAGCTAGACTGACCCGTGTATTAATTACTTGGGTCAGTCCGAGATGTTTCAGGTTAGGTGCCTTTGGACTTAGCCTATTTTGCTTCCGCATGGACTACTCCGCTAGCTTCTTTTTGTCATAGCTTTTTATGTAGTCCTATTTTGTTATAACTCTGATTGGTATTCTTGTGAACTCGTCTGTATGTTGTGGTTTGCTATACCACTTGGCATGTATTATTTTGTATACTCTGCTATGTGTCAGTATATGTGTATATGATGGTTTACTGTTCTGTGATGTATATTGCATTTGAGTTGTCATATTCTGTTCTGATAGATCCTTCAACCACCTATGGTTTTGTTTTAAGTATTCATTAGGTATGTCGACCTGCTTGGTATGTTTATTGTCGATGTATTCAATAGATAGTTAGAGCAAAGCTATAGATGGTCGCTCCCAACCAGCCTTATTCTCCATGTTAGTTGACGGCATTACCTTGTAGTGTCCTTGGCTAGCGTGGGTATAGAGGTGGGGCGTCACAGCTTGGTATCAGAGCTGAGTTCAGAACAAAATATGATAAACACAGAATAGAGCACATATTACGATACATCAGAGTGTGATAAGTGGTACAAATCTTTGAATCATCGTGTCTCTCTATTCCTTCTACCATCAAAGGTTAGATATGATTTGGGAATATGCCTAGGAATGCATTTAAATTCCATAGTATTCCATATTGAATTATCTACCTTGGGAATAATCTTTACCTTATCTTAACTTTTAGCGTATGGCTGGAAGAGGCAGGGGACGACGTTCGGATGTTGGGTAATCCAGTGGATCACATCCGGATGGTGTTTATATGTCTGCTGATCAGTTTATGGAGTTGTTTAGGAGCACTCAGCCTCCAGCTCCTACTCGAACATCTCCTCCATGCAAGTCCACCTTCACACGTTTGTGCCGTGATTTTTCTCATCTTGGAGGGAAGCCATTTAAAGGCTCCGATATTGTTCTTGAGGTCCAAGCTTGGATTCGCATGTACGAGCATGTTCTCTCTCGCATGGATCTTTCTGATCATGATAGGGTTCTGGTAACTTCTAGCTTATTGCAAAAGCGTGCTCTTGACTGGTACGAGCTTCTTTTAGCTGAATTTGACGAGTCTGCTCTTTCTTGGACTCACTTTCGGGAACGATTCGAACTCAAGTTCATTCCTGAATCTGAGAAAGTTTTATTGACCCGTCGCTTCCTTGAGTTGAAGCAAGGGGAGTCTTCCGTTTTTGAGTATGTTGCATCATTCAAGGCCTTATCTAAGTATGGTCTTGAATTCATTAGCACCTTGCATAGGAAGAATCTAAAGTTTGTATCTGGTCTTAAGAAATGTCTTAAGAAGTCTTTAATGCTCCAGCTTAAGCTTTCTTTTGAGGAGTTGGTTGATTCGGCACTTCATCTCGAAGCCTTCGAGAAGGAGTGTGATTGTGGGGATGGTGTTGAGATTCGCAAGAACCCCAACAAGAAGAAGTTTCCATTGGATAAGCGGGAATTTTTTCCTTCCAAGAAGAAAAAGCCCGTTGAATCTAATTCTCAGTCTCAGTCTGCTGGAACACCTTCCACTCGGAAGTGTTTCAGTTGTGGTTCCCCTGATCATATGATTCGAGCTTGCCCTATGCCTCTCTTCTGCCACTATTGCAAGAAGGAAGACCATCGTATTTTCACTTGTCCTATTGTTCCGGATAATCCTCTATCTGGCAAGCTAAAGATAACATATGCTTCTAGAGGTTCTTCTCAGAGAAAAGGTACATCTCCATCTGTTTAGGAAGGTTCTATTTTATTTATTGACTATTGTATTCGAGTTCTCTTCGATACGGGGACTTCGCATTTTTTTCCGTATTGAAGAAGCTCTTCGATGATTTATCTTTGGATGTTTCTTGTATGGTTACTTCTTTGAAAATTGCGAATCCGAATTGGTGGATCCGCAACGCTCAATTTGCTTGTATTAATGTCGAGATTATTTTATGTTATTTTTCTTTCCGAGCCAATTTGCATGTTATGCGTTACTTAGGCTTTGGAATTGATATTTTTTTGAAAAGTTTGACTTAATTATTATGAAGTCATATCCTATATCCCGAGTGGACTATTCATCCTCAACATTTTCAATCTGTTAAACAGATTTCTATTTTCTTTGTGATTTCGATTCCAATTTGATCTCATCATTTTATTCTTTAAGCCCTCATGATGAGGAAAGTGTTGTTTCTCTCATTCTTGTAGTTTGAGAATTTTTTTGATATTTCTGGCCTTGTCTTAGGATTATCACCCAAGCAATCTTTTGTTGTAGGGTTAAGGTGTTTTTAGCTCGACCATACCACCGGTTTTCATTTGACTACGAGTTGCGGAAGTTAGCATTCCACTTACCGCTCTCCGCACTCGTTGTAATTCTTATGAATGATTTGTTGTGTTATTCAGTTTGTCCAGCTCATTTCATCCATTTTATGAATCGAGTATTCTACGAATATCTCGATGATTCCATTTTCGTATTTGTTGATTTTAGATGGAATTAGCAATCTAAAATTTTTGCAAATCTTTTTCATAAGAGTTATTTATAAGTGTAAATGGGATTTTTGTTTTTAAAACGAACAAAGAGAATTTTCAAAAGTTTTTAGAAACATGTTTATCATATAGAAGATGGTTTTGTGATTGTATTGCCCATTGAATGCTTTAAGAATTCTGGTCGATGCGCTTGATCAACGTTTTCGATAGGAATCTCCTAAATACTTTGATGAGACAATTTGACACAATAAATTGATTTGAAATAAGAAAATTTTTCTAGAAAAATAGTTACATAAAGATAATTGTGATTTTGAAAGTTTTAGTTTTCCGGGGAAGAATATTATTTGAAAGAACTCTTTTTCGTTACTCTTATTCTTGGGATTCCGGAAAGGAACCAAGACTTTATCTTTTGTTCCAAAGCTAATCGTATTGGTTTGGATGTCGTTCCCTTGCAAAAGAGAACGCGCTATCACTTATGTTTCTAAACCATTAAAGCTTACCGAGACTAGATATGCCACCTATGATTTAGTGCTCGCGGCTATTTTTTTCGCCTTTTGTATTTTGCATCATAACTTTTGGGTGAGGGATTTTGCTCTCCTTGCCAATCATAATTTTGAAATGTTTATTTTCTCATGAGGAACTTAATGTTGGTTCGAGTTCCTAGCATCTTATGATCTTGATATTTTAATTCCCGAAAAGGGGATCGTGTTGCCAACGCATTTAGTTGTAAGCAGCAAGTGATTGTTTTTTTGTTGAAGTCAGAATGGAATGGTCTTTTTACCAATTTATCGAACGTTTTGTTGTACTTTATTTTGTTGAGCTTTGGTTCATTTGACGCATTGTTTGTACCACGTCGGCGTTCCAAATTATTTTGAGCATAGGAATCCATAGAATTCTCTGAGCAAGCAAGTTCAGACTTATCCTTTCGTGCACTTTATGGTTAACTTCTTATTCTGGTATTCTTTTGTGTTGATATGTTTGTGGGAGTTGGGAGAATCACCTACCTCTTGTAGAGTCCTCCTACAATAATAGTTTTCAGTCTAGTGTTGGCGTGGCTCCTTTCGAAGCCTTATACGGAAGGCCAGGTCGATCACCTTCTTGTTGGTTGGAATCTGGGGAGAAGATTATTCTTGGCCCAGATTTTGTTCGTGATTCTTCCGAGAAGATTGATCTTATTCGATTGAGAATGAAAGAGGCGCAGAGTCGGCAGAAAGCCTACGCGGACAACTGTAGGAAGCCTCTCGAGTTCTCAATCGACGATCTTGTTTTTATTCGTGTTTCCCCTTTGAAGGGGGTTATGCGCTTCAGTACGACTGGGAAATTGGTTCCTCGTTATATATGACCATTTCCTATTACTGAACGTATTGGCCCTGTGGCTTATAGAGTTTCACTTCCAGCTCATTTATCTGGTATTCATGACGTGTTTCACGTCTCTCAACTTCGGAAGTGTCTTCGGGAGTCGGATTTTGTTATTTCTTCTCCTGATTTGCAAGAGCTTGAGGTCTCACCGGACTTATCTATTGTACAGAGGCCTATTCGTGTACTTGATACAGAGGTGCGACACCTTCAAAACAAGGACGTACCGCTCGGTAGGGTTCAATGGTCTGCTAATCCCAATGACTGTACTTGGGAAACTAGAGAGTTTATCGAGCGATCCTATCCGGGTTTTCTATCTTTGCTTTGAAACGGTGAGAATGTCTTTTCATCTCAAGCTTATTTCTTTTCTTTTGAATGTTGTATGTATGTAGTTGTTACAAATATCGTCTCTGGGAATTGCGCGGACGCAATTTGGTAAGGAGGGGAGAACAGCAACAACCCGCATATTTAAGGATTTTATATTTAAATGATTTATTTAAATATAGCGTCGTTAGTCGGATTTTGGGTCCGAAATGTTACTTTCTGCAAACGGTCGAATTGGGTCTCAAGACCACTTCCATTGAGTTCAAAACGTCGTTTGCGATCTTTTTTAGTATAAGCTTCGATATGTTTGGAGTAAGTTGAAATTGGCTACTTTTTCTAGTTGGGTTTTGGGTTTGGGTTCAGCCCACTAGCTAACTAAACCTTCTAACTCAGCCCTCTCCTCTCCATTCTCTCATTCTTACTTCTCAAACTCAAGCTCCAACTGAAAATGGTGGAAAGGAAAGGGAATTAGAAAATCTAAACCCTAGTTCTTCTTGCTAGCTTATAATCTTGCTCCAAAATCAAAGGGAAGCCATTGGTAAGCCTCTTCTTCATCTTCTCTATCTCTTTCTCTCTTCAATTTCAGAAAGTTCCCTAAACCTAATTTGGGAAATATGTGTTTTATCCTTTGATTGAAGCTAGTTGAGTTGAAGTAGAGATTAATTGGTCTTCTCCTTGTTATTGAGCTTCTTCTTCCTCTTTGTTTTTGGGTTAAAGGTGAGTTTTGAACTCACATCTACTTCACTTGATATCATTGACGTTGGGTATGAATTCCTAACAAGTATGCATGTGCCATTGCTTTGGATTTGAAAAGGATTAACATTCATTGAAAATAGGGCAAGAAGTGCAAATCATCAGGTTTGGCCGACCGAACTCAGGGTCCGGTCGACCGACCTACTACCTGGGCACTTCCCTGCCTCTGTTTTGGAAGTGTAGAAATTTGGGCTCCGGTCGACCGACCCAGAGGTCCGGTCGACCGACCTGATGCCCCGAGAACCTCTCTGTTTCTGGCCCGGTCAACCGACCAAGGAGGTCCGGTCGACCGACCTGCTCCTGTTTTGCCTGTTTTGCCTATTTTGCATATTTTGATTGGTTTTCCAAATTTTATCGATTCAAGTTACTTTTTAGTAGTTTTTATTGCATCTTTGACTTTGATAACTTATTCTTGACTTCATCCACGGGTTTTTATAAAATAATCTCTCGAATCATATTTAAAAGCTCGTTTCTCCAATTTATAAATTCTATTTAAAACACACAATTTCGCACTTCGAGCGAAGTGGAAGGATGATTAAATGGTTGGGCAAAACACGGACCATGAATCTGTGCGTTTATCCTTCCGATTAATCCCCAACCTATTAAATTGATCGTTTTGACCTTCGGGTTTGGTTTATCGATGATATGAGGTAAACTTTGTACTGCTTTGAGTGTGAAAGTGACCGACGGATAGTAAACCGTTTAGTGCGAACGAGTGGTTATGGGACGCACTTAACACTTTTTGGATTCCTTTTCGAGAGTTGTGACACATTCCGTCAGTTAGTGGTGTCCAGTACTGGATCTTCGACCTTCACCACTACGGCTTGTCGCCCTATAGTATCGCTTCCGATGTTGGTCTTTATGAGCCGCATGGGTGATATTGGGTTTGTGCCTTCGGGTTTGTCACCCTATAGTATCGCTTTCTATGTTGGTCGTTATGAGCCGCATGGGTGATATTGGGTTTGGAGTCTTCGGACTCATAGATCCTTGTTTATACAGTACTGAGCTCGAGCAATCATATGTTTCGTTGATATTATATTCCCTTGGTATCGCCCATCAGTGTTGGTCATTTTGAGCCGCATGATGTATAAAGATTTCCTTGTTGAACTTGTATACCATATGGGTATTTGTTATTTTTCTTTTTGGCTTGCTTTGAGATATTTGTATCCTTTGTTTATCTATGTTGCCAATGATATGAGGCTTGTCTTGATATGTTCATCTTTTGTTAGATGATTGTGTTATCTCTTTTAGAGATATTTGTTATACTTTGTAACTTTGCAGGTTTATTGTTTTTCAGTTTATCTAACTGATTTGTTTAGCTAGACTGACCCGTGTATTAATTACTCGGGTCAGTCCGAGATGTTTCAGGTTAGGTGCCTTTGGACTTAACCTATTTTGCTTCCGCATGGACTACTCCGCTAGCTTCTTTTTGTCTAGCTTTTTATGTAGTCCTATTTTGTTGTAACTCTGATATGTATTCTTATGAACTCGTCTGTATGTTGTGGTTTGCTATACCACTTGACATGTATTATTTTGTATACTCTGCTATGTGTCAGTATATGTGTATATGATGGTTTAGTGTTCTGTGATGTATATTGCATTTGAGTTGTCATATTCTGTTCTGATAGATCCTTCAACCACCTATGGTTTTGTTTTAAGTATTCATTGGGTATGTCGACCTGCTTGGTATGTTTATTGTCGATGTATTCAATAGATAGTTAGAGCAAAGCTATAGATGGTCGCTCCCAACCAGCCTTATTCTCCGTGTTAGTTGACGGCATTACCTTGTAGTGTCCTTGGCTAGCGTGGTTATAGAGGTGGGGCGTCACAGCAAACAACAATGTCTGCACTAGTAATACTTTTGAAGTTCTCAGCAAATCACCGAACATTGATATTATGGAAAAGATGCAACACCCTGAAGGCTTTTGCCATGCTAAAGAAAGCCTGTTGGATATCGTTTCTCTGCCTTCTCTGCCTCTATTGTGCACACCCTCAATTGCAACGACCCTTATTTTTTTATAATTAGCATATTAAATTTAGTAAGGTTTTGAAATATCAGTATTGCAAGAAATTAAAATTTATAATTGTAATTATAAAACAATTAGAATGTAATATAGTAATGTTGATATAATGTAATTGAAAACTATTTTAATCCAATTTCAGTCAATGGATATAATTGTAAGATTATTTGGTTATAATTTTTAAGTAATGAAATAAATTAAATGATGCTTTTAATGATGAGATTGTATGTAACTGATTGGAATATGTTAATATAGAGTATAAAATCATTTTGTTATAACTCTTGGTTGTAATGATAAGATAATGGATATGAACTATTATTATAAACGATGGTTGTAGTTATCTTTTCATTAATTTGTCCATTTGAATAATAAATGGGTAATTAATGGAATTAAGGCAATTCAATGTTGGAATTATATGTCGTTAATTGAAATTAAATTTAATCAGTGATGTGTAAGTAGTCATTACATATGTTGTAGATAATAAATTTATAAATATGATTAAATTTATTAAAGGTAACAATTGTTCATTTATCATCTCATTATTTAATATGTTTGGAATTAATTTGAAAATTAATGAAAACTTATGTAATTAATTATTGCAATTAATATGGTAAAAGATGTCAACGGTAAAATAATGAAGGTAATAAAATGTAAACTTAAGTTTATAATTCATAGGGTATTGTTGATTCAATAATAAGGATGATAACATAGGTTAGAATGTAATTGGATGAGAATTGGATGCATAGTTAATGACATTTAACCTTTTAAATACGATAAAGGGAAACAAATTAATATTGCATCAACTGATATTACATCTTTTAAATAAGATAATGTGTAATGATCCATAACTTTTATAAACTTTAAAATGACAATATATTGAATTTAAATAAAAATTAAATAATTCTGTTTTTGAATTTGTTATGTTGAATGTTTTATCTGACCAAATTTAATAGAATTAATTTTTTTGTGAAATTTCAAATTTTGGTCAAACTTGGTCAAATATTGACTTTTGGTTGAAAGACACTAATCTTGAATTTAAATTTTTTATTCTTTTTATATGATAATAGACTGAATTCTTAACTTCCCTCCACTTTTCATTTCGTCGAAATCAAATTTCCATTGCTACAAAAATTTGAATTACTGTTAAAAATTAATATGAATTGGTAATGTTTAGTTGTGTTTTATTTGGCTAAGGCATATTGGGTTTTTTTGGTCTAATAGGCCTTGGTTAACCAAGAGACACTAGTTAGTTATGCGACTATTCCTTTGCCTATGACCTTATGTTTCTTATATGATAGCATATATGTACATAAATTTTCTCCTGAGAAACTTTCTCTTCACACTTCTTCTTTCACCTCAAAATCTACAAAGAACTCTAGATCTAAAAATCCAAAAACCTCACAAATCAAAACTCCATTCCTCCTCTCCTTCAACCCTTCCTCCTCCCCTCTAGCCACCGCCTTCCCCACCCACTCCAAGGCCATGTCCTTCCACCTTCCCTCTCCTCTTCTTTCTCATTTTTCCCTTCTTTTCCCTTTCCCTATTTTCCCTCTTTCTTTCCCTTAC
Source organism: Allium cepa (assembly GCA_030765085.1). Classification (NCBI taxonomy): domain Eukaryota; kingdom Viridiplantae; phylum Streptophyta; class Magnoliopsida; order Asparagales; family Amaryllidaceae; genus Allium; species Allium cepa. Next base: position 154,483,357 of record CM060945.1, read on the forward strand.
TTTCATGGCTTCTATATTCCACTAAACTACTCCAAATCAAAAATGGAAATAACTTTATTATTGAACCCTTCTTCCCATTTCGAATATTTCTATACCAAAAACTCCATTTTTCATGTCCTTTCTCGGGTCCAGTTTTGGCCGAAAATACCTCATATTGTATCAATCATATCTCCTTCAGGAATAAGCCAAGTTATGTGATTATTTCTACGAACCGTTTATTTTTCTAGTGGCTTCAACTTTATTTTAGATCAGTTTTTCAAGTTCCTTAATTTTCTATGCAAAAACTCAAATCTTTTCGAAGTATTTTTGGACTCGGATTTTCAACTCATAAAATACCTCTGTTTGTTTTGACTATAACTTCCTTAAGAAAGAATCCTTTTGAGAGATTCCTTTTTTGGAAGTGGAGAGAAAAGAATTTGTAACAACTTTGTAGTTAGTCACTTTTACAAATTTAGTAATATTCTAGTCTGAATATTTTCTTAAAGATGACCAAGTTTCAGGTCTGTCCGTAGTTTGGATCTTGGGTTGTTTGAATGTTGGAAGTAATTGAAACTTGTTTATTGTTTTGTGTTCGTGTCTAAGCTTTGTTGGATTTGCTTTGCATTGGATCTTTGCTAGGAATCTCCGTATTTCTCCATTTTTATCATCACCTTCGTAGCCACGAAAGGTGAGCAAACACTCACAACTACTAGATTTTCTAATGTTAGTTAAACAGAATTTATGATGTGATTAGAAATTGATTGGTTACTGTTTAGCATATTTTAAATTGTCATTCCAGTTAAATATGACTTTTATTAAATTTGATTGCCATTTAATTTAATATTGAAATTTAAATTGCCAATTAAATACTTTTTAATGATAAACAGTAAATTGTTGGTAGTTATTGGTTGATTTCAATGATGATTGTGCTATATGTTCAATTATTGATATTTGGGCGATTGGATGGATATTATTGGTTGGCATTTTGGATGATTAGATGTTATTTATGTCTATATCTCTATTATCTCTATGGGTTGAAATGATACATACCCGAACAACCTTATAGATTAAGGGAAAATCATTTTGGGTTGAAATGGTAAACCCCAGCGGTTTTCATTGATTTGGAAATGTTGATTTTTGATACTAGTTCAAATGACATATACTCATATAATTTCTTGAATTTGGATTTTTATTTTGAATTGAATTATTTGAAGAGTTTAAGTTAATTCAAACTTTGAATTTGTTTTAATTAGATAATTAAGATTGATATTTTGAATTATTTGAAACCCTTTAAATAATTATATTCACGTTGTACACTTGATAGGAGATGAAAATCCCGTAACATTTATGCAACCATTCCACTAATATTTCAATTTTACTTATTTTGATCTGACTTACATAAGATCTTTTCGTTTTGACTCGAGTGTTTTGTCTTTTCATTATGTTCGGGTCAGTCTGAGCTTTTTAGTGTTTTCTAGAGGACGAAGACGAAGATTCGGTATATTATTGCTATGTATTATTCGACTACATTATGCTGCATTATTTTTTTTTATTTCTGATATGTATAACTTTGATTTGAATTGTAAAAGTGCAATCAAATCTTATTAGTAAAAAGCTTCATGAACTGTTTATTTGATCATTATATTTGATCATTCCACTGCGAGATTTTGTGTTTTGTTTTTTTCCTTATTTACCCCATTAACAATCCTCCCCTTTGAATGATTTGAGTCTAACATGTGTGGTTTATTGTCGATTTGAACCGTCCAAAAAGGTGGGTCCTTATAGTTGGAACTAGAGACAGGTTTAGACATATCTTAGCCTGTTGGGGTTAATTCATTAGAGATAGGGTAGTAATGTCCTAGAATGAGTTGTCTGAGTGTATATACGAGTTCACGTATTTGTTAGTGTTATAAAATATTTATGCAAGTTTTGAAATGAAATGATTTTTCCAAATATTATATGTTATATATAAAGGAATAATTTTTTATTACTATTATAGTTATTTGTAATATGTTTGATTTGTGAAATGGTAAATTTTTAATTATTATCATTTATTGTTAATTTGTTATATATAGTCAGTTTATAAGCATTGGCTAATTATTGTTCATTTAATTATGGACTAAACACTAGTATAATAGTGGCGTATTAAAGAGAATAGAATAAATAATTAGGATATTTGGTTATGAAATTGAAATGTTTGATTGTGAATATTGTTGTTTGTTGATTGGTGGTTTCAACTATTGAAATAAAATGGAATATGTGGATATTTTGGATAGTCGAAACTTCTGGATTAATATATTAGTTGAAATGTATAAATTTTGTTGAATTATGCAATTGAATTTGGTAACCTTAAATTGAAAGCAAGTGAAACAAGGTTAAATTTGTTAAATCTATGTTTAGTAAATGAATAAAATTATTGTATACATTATTGGCATGAAATGTAATATATGCAAGTGTGAACTTTATGCCTTGGCATGTTTAAATCAAAATTGTGATTAAGGAAAAGCTGTAAATGAGATTTAAAAAAAAAGTGTTATGAACTTAATTAAATTTATGAAATGTGGCCTAAATAAATTTGAAAATTAAGTGAAAACTAATTGGATAAACGAATATGAACTAAAAGTGAAATGATTTTAAATAAAGTCATGACTTAAAAATTGTTTATGAAATAAATGGATGTTTCAATAAATATAGTATTAAATGAGAACTATTACATGTGAAATTGAATTTAATTTAAAAATTAAGAGGAATACAAACAACGTTATGAGAATGAATATATTAATGTTTTATATTAAATGGAGAAATTTTGTGAAACAAATATTAAAGTATGAGGTGATATTTGCGTTAATCAATGAGATTAATAATGGGTTTAAATCAAAATGTAATGGTGATGAAATAAATTGGAATAAGTACTTAAGTTGTACGTATATTGTTTTATTTGCATAATCAATTTGATCCGAATTTGAGTACACAAGTTCGAGGTGAATTACACCATTTCGTATTAGGATTTTTCATTCAATTCTTGATGGCGAATATTTGATATGGATTTTTGATTTGATTTTAAAATTCTCTATCATAGTGTATGGCTATGTAAGGAGAATGATGGTTTCTCGTCAAGAAACCTTATCGAAGTCCGCATTAGAGAAGTCGAAAGAACAATACTAGTTTAAAAGCGAACTTGGGTGATCAAATGAGCAATCGAATGTGATTTTGCAAAATGATGACAAATGTACATCTTATGTTCTGTTATTGTTGATATGCTTTGATGTTGAAATTGAAAGTTGTTAGGTTGGATATTCTTCGTAATTAAAATTGGAAATTTTCTTTTAGGCAAAACTACTATTAATTTAAAACCATTTTACAAAACTATTTTCTTTTATTTTTCTTATACAAACTAGTTAATCATATTTTATATACAATACTATTTTACAATCTATGTTATTTACAAACTATTTATTTACAAACTATTTTACAAACTATATTATTTACAATCTATTTTATAAACTATTTTATTTACAAACTATTTTAAAAACTATTATATATATTCAAAACGATTCTAAATTCCAAACTTTTTATAGAGCAAAGATGTTCTATCTTATATGGCTCTTCATACAGCGAAAGCGATTTTGGGAAAATTTTATTCTTATATAAGATGGATTTTATATAAGTATATGGTGATTAGGGAAACTATTGATTTTGGAGGGTATTTGATCTGAAGAGATAAATCTTATATACAATGGAATTTATATAAGAATGATTTGATATATTCAAGACTATTGACTTTGGAAAGTACTCTATCTGAAAATGAAATCTTATATATAATGGAATTTATATAAGTGTGATAGTTGAAGTTATTATTTTAAAAGAGTACTATATATGGTATGTTATTACTTTGAAGTAAAAGGAACAAGGAAGTACCCTCCATGAAGAAGTATAGTATGGTATGCTTCGACCCAGGTGGACTTGGGGAATCCAAGAATGGATTCGACCGATAAACCCTATATACTTGAGTGAATTCAGAAATGGATTCGAACCGATATGGTTGTCAGGAGTTAAACTCTTGAGTTCCTCGATTTTTTTTCAAGGGTAGATGGTTCTTTAGTTTACTCAATGGAGGCACTATCGATCCTGGGATCTATTATTTATGGATCTTCCAGGAAGGAAGTGCATCCATTGAGTAAATCATTAAATCTACAGTTACCACTACAGCAGGAGTCGATGGTCCCTTGTTTATGAAATGGCTATGATATTTTTTTTCAATCCAAAAGATGGAAGGATCTTTTGGAACGTTTGTGTCTATTGCGTAAACACTGGCAGCAGGCCACTACCATCGTAACATCATCATTTGACATCAGATTTTGAGTGGTACTTCTCATACATGTTTTTAAGTGTTTTAACTAGGTGTTGAAATAAGTCTACTAAGTACTTGGAGACTTCCAGTCTTACGCCTGATTAATGTATGACCAAAGTCTGCAAGAATGAGGATAAACCTGTTAAAATATTGAGTTATAAAAGTATTTTGATAAAGTATTGTATAAAAGATATTTTGGTCAATTTTTCCATTTCTAAATACTTTAAAATGTTTAAAACAATGTTTATTTATGTATAACATGGTTTAGTAGTCAATTATTAGTTTTGTAAATATTATGAGAAGTTATTAATTAAATATAACATATTTAAAGTTAATCATTATTGATTTATTAATGACGTTTAAAAGTATTTTGAGATTTAAAATTAGTAAAATTTATAAATAATTGATTTAAGGTTTTCATAACTTCTTTTTGAATATAAGTAGTAAATAACTATTTTCAAATAGTTTACATATCTTTATAAAGATGTTATTTAAAAAAAGGGTATTTATAAATGAAGCAAGAAGTTTTACGGATGAAATTTTTCCTGAAAGTATTAAAGATGATTGATTTGCAAATGAAGTTTTCAAATGAATATTTTAAGTAAAATTTATATAAGTTCTTTGAACTTATAATTTAAAGATGTTATGTAAATGAAAAAAATGGTTTGCGAAGTTTTATTTATAGTAATATACTTGACCAATAAATTTGAATCTCTATTCTGGAACTATGGTTTGAAATATTTACTTGATTTCGAAGCACTAACAGTAAATTTATAGGTTTATTCACTATTTGAATTTTTATATTAAACCATAATAAATGTTTTCTCATGATTTGAATATTCATCTTAAACAAGTATGTACAATTAATTATGAAGATATGAAATTTTACACTTTGTTTTGGATATTTAATGTAAGATTTGAGTATACTATTAGTTTTAGTTCAATAATCTAGAGATATGCTTATTTTAAAATAATGAGTCTAATAAATTATCGGATTTAAGGAACTTTAAAAAAAGGGCTTGTTCTAATGTTTTGATATAAACTTCTAACATTATTTATACTTCTTGGAAAATTCTTGCATAATGCTGTGAAGATGTTTTAAATATATCTTATATTCTTACTAAGTAAATAAGGTTAAGTATTTTAATTGTATTTTTAGATATAATGAAATATTTCTTTTCTCTTCAAGGTTGAATACCCAAAACTTATGCAACATTCAATTACATACCTAACATATATATATATATAACTTACCAGAAATTTTTAATAAGTTAAAATGTTAATAAATATGTAATGTAATATTATACAATTAAAACTTAAGTAATGGAAGTGTTCAATGAAATTATTTGTAAATAAGAATTTCGATGTACAAGAAATATTATTGATGTAAGTTAATATTGTGAAATAATTTATGTAAGTGCATAAAAGAAAGAAAAAGACATTATATAAATGAATGAAAAAAAGAAACAAAGGTAAATAATGATGTGGAAAGAAACCAAATAAATAAACTTAAATAATCTGTGGGAATTCTTTGCTGTTTTGGCTTATGAGATGTTTGGAAAGGATACTTCTAATTGTTTATAGTTGTATAGATAGTCTATTGAGTAATTACCAAAGGCTGTTGAGCGTAGGATACACTTAACCGTTTATTCGGCACCCTTGTACGATTAAAAGTTTTTGAACTAAACAAACCATTGATTTTGGTTGCTATGAATGTATGATGGATTATGTGTTGCATATAATGGTTGTATTGTTTGTTTGTATATGTTTTATAGTGATTTGCTTTTTTCGCAAATTGAGCAACTTAAATATTTCTCTTTTTTCTTGATTATTAACCTATTTTCGAATATATAAGCAAAATGTAGGTTTATGGAAGCAATAGCTACTACTTTTGGTTTCATAAATAAGTATTGTTTGCCCAACAAATAGGTACGTTTTCGGATTACGGTTTTTTAGCGATATTATATTATTTTCCCATGATTGGGATATCTTATTTTCAAATATGATATATATATGGTTTTATTGATATTATTATTATTTTTCGGACCTCTTCGTACAAAGGAGACTCTACCGAAATTTTCCAAGAATTTTAGACTTATAAAAATTTTGTTGAAGTGAAAAATATTTTTCAAACTTTAACAAACTTGAATATGAAGATTTGATTTTTTTATTGGTTAGTATATTTTACTTAAAATACTTAGTTATGTAAATTAATTGTTAATAAATTGAATACTTTAAATAAAATATATCAATCCCTTAATTCCTCCTTTTCCCTTTTTGAGGACAAAAAGTTTTGAGTGGGAGAGAGTGTAACGACCTGTATTTTCGGTAATTAAAAAATTAAATTTAATAAGATTTTGAAAAATTAATATTGTAAGAAATTAAAATTTATAATTTGAAATGACAAAACAATTAGAGTGTAATATAGTAATGTTGATTTAATGTAATTGATAACCATTTAAATCCAATTTCAATCAATGGATATAATTGTGAGGTTATTTGGTTATAATTGTAAACAATGAAATAAATTAAATGATGCTTAAATGATAAGATTGTATGTAGTTGATTGGAATAATTTAATATAGAATATAAAATCATTTTGTTATAACCCTTATTTGTAAATTATAAGATTATGGATATGATCTATTATTATAAACGATGGTTGTAATTATCTTTTCATTAATTTGTCAGTTTGAATATTAAACGGGTAATTAATGGAATAATGACAACTGAATGTTGGAATCATATGTTGTTAATTGAAATTAAATTTAATCAGTGATATGTAAGTAGTCGTTACATTTGTTGTAGATAATAAACTTATAAATATGATTAAATTAATTAAAGGTAACAATTGTTCATTTATCATCTCATTATTTAATATGTTTGGAATTAATTTGGAAATGAACGAAAACTTACGTAGTTAATTATTTCAGTTATGGTAAAAGATGTTAACGGTAAAATAATAAATGTAATAAAATGTAATTTTAAGTTAATATAATTCATAGGGTATTGTTGATTGAATAATAAAGATGATACCATAGGTTAGAATGTAATTGGATGAGAATTGGACGCGAAGTTAATGATGTTAGTCCGTGAGATGATGTTTTTGATGACAACAACCTTAGAATAGATTATAAAGTATAAATATTGACATTATAAGTTTAGATATATATATGTATATGCAGGATTTAACCATGCAGGTACCAAGAATGAAGACTGTACAGCATAGAGATTCAAGATATCGAGATAGAAGACTCATGATTATCAAGATTATCAAGAGTTCAAGATTTCAAGCATAAGTATTTTTATTAGGAATTTTCGTTAAAACTTGTAGAAAAGAACTGGCATCTTAAAATCTAATTTATTCGTGGAATGGAATCCACTTCGAACCTATTAGAGGGATGGAACCCTAAGTAGGATGGAACCTACGAAAATCTAGTGGAACATTGTTTTGTATCCACTAATTTTAATTCAAATGATTTTATAAAATTATCTTGTTTTCAAAATGATTTTAAAACATTCCTTTTAAAAACATCAAAACCCTCTATCCTGATTTTAAATAATTTTAGCCTCAAAATTATCTTTAATTTCAAAGTCAAATTACTCCTGATTTTGAACTATCTTTTAATATAATATATTTAACTTTTAAATATTTACACTTAGATTTAAATATAAAATTATAGTAAAATTCTATATATATTATTCTCTATATTTACTTATGAATTTTAACTATAGTCTAGTATATTTATAAAGTTTAAAATAGTTTTAATATAAAATAAAAGTTATTTTCAAAGAAAATCAAAACATCAAAAAATCCTTTGGGATGTCGACATGCTCAAGTACACCATGTCGACATGGTGTCAGTTGAGTTCAAAATTTAAATTTCAAAAGAAGTGTCTATTCGCCATAACTCTTCATGAATGGACATGGTTGTTGTTCTTCTATAAATTTTTTCACTCCTCTTCTTCTTCCACATTTCTTAATACATATTCTTACCATTACTCTCCCGAAATCAACATTGAATCAAACTCGATTACTTCTAGTTTGATTCTCTATCACTATCTCTACAAGGTTCTCAGTGCTATTCAGAGTTATAGACTTCTTTGTAATATATTAAGCGAGAAAAGGTATGATTGTAGCCTTGGAAATCAATCAACAGATAAAAGATATGATTGTAGCATTGGTAAATCAATTGGGTAAACTTGTGGCGTGGAAATCAAGTATCTCTACCCAGAGGATAGAAATTCTGGAGGGTGTACCTCGTAGCCTTGAAACCGAGGGTGTAATTGTACAATTGCTTTTGAAAAGAAATCCGTATTTGTGTTGCGGGACTGGATGTAGGGTAACTCTGAACCAGTATAAAATCTGGTGTGTTCTTTCCTTTACTTCTTTTATTTTATTTCTGCATCGGTGTTTGTTTCTGTGATTATATATGTGTCTGTATATTGCATACATCGGTGCCTAAATTAACACAAAGTCAAAAAGATTTAGTAATTCTTTATTAACACTATTCAACCTCCCCCCTCTAGTGTTAATCCTAGCCTTAAGATCCGTAATCCGCATTTCTCACAATTGGTATCAGAGCAAGGTTTTCAAAGTTTCATAATCTGATTTTTGAAAAGTTTTCAAAATGCCTACCAACATTGGTACTGTTGCTAACACTAGTATCCCTATCACTAGTTCATTTGTAGAGGGTCAGTCTACTGTTAGAACACCACTTTTTAATGGAAGTAACTATGCATATTGGGCATGTAGGAAGAAAATATATTTACAATCTATAGGACTAGACACTTGGAATATCACAAACTGAATATTTTGAACCCATAACTAATTTTGCAGTGTGGACCGTTGAGCAAAAGGCTGTTGCACAAAATAATTCTAAGGCAATGAATATTTCTTTTGTTCACCAGATAGAAATGAATTCAATAGAGTGTCAGTTTGTAAGTTTGCATATGAAATCTGAAAAACTTTGCAAGTTACTCACGAAGAAACAAGCAAAGTTAAACAGACCAAAATTTCCATGCTCACAAATCAGTTTCAATTATTTAAAATGAATCCTTATGAGTCTATTTCAGATATGTATAGTATATTTCAAGATATTGTGCATTCTCTAATATCTTTGGGAAAGGAATTTTCTGAAGAAGATCAAGTCAGAAAGATTTTAAATTCTCTAACTCCAGAATGGGATCAAATGAGACTTGCAATTGAAGAGGCAAATGACATCAATACTTTAAAGATAGAAGAATTAATTGGAAACCTAATGTCGTATGAAGTTCAAATGATCGGGAGAAGAGAAAGTAAAGAATATGAAATGAAATCAATGGCATTCAATGCATTAACTGATGGATCAGACTCAAGCAGCGATAATGATGAAGAGATGGCCTTTATGACTAGAAATTTTAGGAAATTCCTGAAATACAGAAAGATGAATAATCTCAAGAGAAACAACTATAAGAATTCTGGAAATCAGAATGTAGTGCCAAATAATGGCAAATGTTACAACTGTGATAAGCCAGGTCATTTCAAAAGAGATTGTCCATATCCAGATACGCAAAATTCTCCTATGAACAATGATCCAGCAAAGAAACGGAAGCGTGCATTTACTGCTACTCTAGATGACTCAGACTCATCATCAAGTGATGATGATCAGAAGACAAATAATTCGAATTTGTGTTTCAAAAGCTGTTCATGACTCGGAAGAATTCAAAGAAATGGTCTCTGAAATAGGTACACGTTTACAATACAATTGGTTGAAATTACTTGCTTAGAATTAGTTGCTTGATTGATTGATTTTGAATTGGTGTGTTGTTTGAATTTTAAATTTTTTTTCTATTTCTTATTATTATTTTATTATTATTTTTATTATTTTTTAATAGCATAATAATATTTTCTGAAATATACTTGAAGTTTAATAATATTTCAGATATATATATATAGGCATTAAAAAATATAATATATATATATATATATATATTAGAGAATTTGGGAAAAATCAATTCACGAAAATTCAAAGGCACATGTCGACATGGTCACTACCATGATGTCGACATGGGTACCTGAATTTGAATTTCAAAATTTGAATTCAAATGATTGAATTTCCCTCCACCTTTTTACTTCATTCAATTCTCTGAAAAGCTACCTTTTGACCAGAGAATATGTCCTTTGAGAATCTATTTATTCACTATCTTTTATCATATCTTTTCACTTTCATTTTCAAATTCAAACTCACTCTTCATAACTTCAAGCTCTCTACTCTCTACTTTAATGGCTTCTTCAAGCAACCCATCCACCATGACAATTTCCAAAAAAATCAAAGAACAATTATTCAATGATCCAGAGGTAATAAAAGCATACATCAATTATGCTAACTATGCCAAAGTCCATCCCGGAAAATTTGCTATTTTCAAGATTTTTCTTCTTATGAAATTGATTCTTTTTGCAAACAATGGAGTTCTTAGTCTTATTGATGCTTCTCAAAATAATTTTGTTTGCTATCCTAATCTTGTCAAAATTTTCTATGCGAATTTAAGTCGCGGATTTTATGATGGTAGTGAGAATGAAATTTGGAGTAGTGTCAAAGGCACTAGAATTGTTTTGAATTGTGATTTTTGGGTATTATTCTCAATTGTAAGAATTCGGGAATGGATCTTTCTAACTTTAAAATCGATGAACATGATCGTGACACATTTCATCACATTTTCGAAAGAGATGATGATTTTGAATTTAAAAGTAGAAATTTTCGCCCAAAAGAAAGAATTGTCAATCTTCTTTTGTAACATACTTTGACCCCAAGATCGGGAAATTTTAACAATCCTACTTCAAAAGTTTGCAAAGCTCTTTTTGCTATTTTTGGAATTATGACATAAATTGGGCGCAAGTTATTTTGGATGAACTTCGTCCTAAAAATCTTTAAATGGGTGAGAATACTTTACACCATGGAATTTATCTCACTTGGATTTTTAACTATTTTGGAGTGGATTTCAAAAGCGAAGAATTTGTTTCTAAAAAGGTGTTCAATCATTCTAACATTTCTCTTATGAAAATTCCATTTGTTTTTCAACCTTATGAGACCCTTACCGAAAACGAAGAACGTTTGGCTCATGAGGAAATGGAAGAAGAGGAAGAAGAAGAAGAAAAAGGGGATGAAATAGAAATTGAAGAAGAAGAAGAAGGTGAAACCTCTTTGGAAAGCATTGACTATACTCCAAATCAGTCCACCAAAACCCTTCTCAAAAATCAAAAGACTATTGTTAAGAATCAACGGATTCTTAAAAGATCCGTTAGTAAAAAGTTGGATAATATTTCTTCGACGATGAACAAGTTCATTTCAAAAGTCAGTAAGAAACTTGGACTATCTTCGTCATCTTCATCCTCTAACTAGTTTTATCTTCTCACATCGTATTGTATTTGTTTTAGTTTTCCTTATTTCGAATATTCATGTAGTTTGTTGTGTGCTTAATCGTAGTATTATCGTAGTATGCAATGAAATGAAATTTTCTTTCTGTTATCTACCTTATCTTATCTCCATAATAAATGTTAGTATATTATATAAATATATATATATATATATATAAACACAATTATTCACAAAATCAAATTAGTCATAAGTTTTCACTAACCCATGTCGACATCCCCTATATGACCATGTCGACATGTACTGGTCAGAAATGACAATTGATTTTGAATTTGAAATTTGAATAACTATCAAATGTCTATTTATTTCAAACGAATTTCTACAGCTATAAATACCTATTTCTTCCAGAATTCTTCACTGAAATTTATTTCTTATCATCTATATCCTTTATTTCTTTCACAAATTCAACTATGACTAATCCTATTCATAATCTATCCGAAAATCTTGATGAAACCCTTAATTCGTTCAAGAATATTCTCTCGTTTATTCTACGTAACCAACGTCACTTAGAAGTAAGTCAATTGCAGATGACTAAGGAACAAGAAAGGCACTTCGATGCGATACAATGGATGATCTCCTCTCTGCACAAGGATGATTACGAAGCACATTCTCCTGTCTCTCTCACCAACGAAAATGAAAATTGGGATGCAATTAAAGCAGACCCTATATTTGGAGAAGAAGGATGGGTGGAAGTTCCACGTAACGTTTGATTTTTATTTCTTTGCTTTGTTTGAATTGTTTGTTTGAATTAATTTGATTTGGTTTGGATTGATACTCGGTGTGGATTGATTTCTTAAATTGGTTTGATTGTTGCTACATAAAAGATGTATATATATACACTAAAATGTATATAATCCTTGATTAATTATCATGTTAATAACGATAATTATTTCTTAATCTATCTGTTACATATTCCATTGTATTGTTTATTAATGCAGGTACTCTAGTCCAAGAATAAGGGGGAGTTAGTTTTTGTTGATGATAAAGGGGGAGAAATACAAAATAGGGTAATTAGGCATATATTAAGGGGGAGCTATTAGTTTTAGGAGGAGTTATTAAGATAGAATTAAATATTTTATAAACAAAGGTTGTCATCATCAAAAAGGGGGATATTGTTAGTCCGTGAGATGATGGTTTTGATGACAACAACCTTAGAATAGATTATAAAGTATAAATACTGACATTATAATTTTAGATATATGTATATGCAGGATTTAACAATGCAGGTACCAAGAATGAAGACTGTACAACATAGAGATTCAAGATATCGAGATAGAATACTCATGAGTATCAAGATTATCAAGAGTTCAAGCGTAAGTATTTTTATTAGGAATTTTTGTTAAAACTCGTAGAAAAGCACTAGCGTCTTAAAATTCAATTTATTAGTGGAATGGAATCCACTTCGAGGCTGTTAAAGGGAGGGAACCCTAAGTAGGATGGAACCTACGAAAATCTAGTGGAACATTGTTTTGTATCCACTAATTTTAATTCAAATGATTTTACAAAATTATCTTGTTTTCAAATGATTCAAAACTTTCCTTTTAAAAACATCAAAACCCTTTATCCTGATTTTAAATAATTTTAGCCTCAAAATTATCTTTAATTTCAAAGTCAAATTACTCCCGATTTTAAACTATCTTTTAATATAATATATTTAACTTTTAAATATTTGTACTCAGATTTAAAATTAAAATTATAGTTAAATTCTATATATATTATTCTCTATATTTACTTATGGATTTTAACCATAGTCAAGTATATTTATAAAGTTTAAAATAGTTTTAATATAAAATAAAAGTTATTTTCAAAGAAAATCAAAACATCAAAAAATCCTTTGGGATGTCGACATGCCCAAGTACACCATGTTGACATGATGTCAGTTTAGTTCAAAAATTAAATTTCAAAAGAAGTGCCTATTCGCCATAACTCTTCATGAATGGACATGGCTGTTGTTCTTCTATAAATAGGGGTTAGTTTCAACGAATTTTATATCAGATTTTCTGGTTTTTCACTCCTCTTCTTCTTCCACATTTCTTAATACATATTCTTACCATTACTGCCGAAATCAACATTGAATCGAACTCGATTACTTCTAGTTTGATTCTCTATCACTATCTCTACAAGATTCTCAGTGCTATTCAGAGTTATAGACTTCTTTGTAATCTATTAAGCGAGAAAAGGTGTGATTGTAGCCTTGTAAATCAATCAAGAGAGAAAAGGTGTGATTGTAGCCTTGGTAAATCAATTGGGTAAAATTGTGGCTCGGAAATCAAGTATCTCTACCCATAGGATAGAAATTCTGGAGGGTGTACCTCGTAGCCTTGAAACCAAGGGTGTAATTGTACAGTTGCTTTTGAAAGGAAATCTGTACTTGTGTTGCGGGACTGGATGTAGGGTAACTCCAAACCAATATAAAATCCGGTGTGTTCTTTCCTTTACTGATTTTATTTTATTTCTGCATCTGTGTTTGTTTTTTTGATCATATATGTGTCTGTATATTGCATACATCGGTGTCTAAATTAACATAAAGTCAAAAAGATTTAGTAATTCCTTATTAACACTATTCACCCCTCTCTAGTGTTAATCCTATCCTTAAGATCCGTAATCCGCATTTCTCACAAATGACGTTTAACCTTTTAAATATGATAAATGGAAACAAATTAATATTGCCTTAATTGATATTACATCTTTTAATTAAGATAAAGTGTAACGATCCGTAACTTTTAATAACTTTAAAATTCCAGTATTTTGAATTTAAATAAAAATTACATAAATAAAAAATTGAATTTTTGATGTTGAGTGTTTATTTGACCAAATTTAATAGAATAAAATTTTTGTGAAATTTCAAATTTTTGTCAAACTTGGTCGAAGATTGACTTTTGGTTGAAAAAAATTAAATTTGAATTTAAAAATTTTATTCTTTTTATATGTTACTAGAGTGAATTTTGAACATCCCTCCACTTTTCTCTCCATCAAAATCAAATTCCTATTGCTTTAAAATTTTGAATTACTATGAAAAATTAACATGAATTGGTAGTGTTTAGTTGTGTTTTATTTGGCAAAGGCATATTGGATTTGTTTGGTCTAATGAGCCTTGCTTAATCAAGAGACTTTAGTTAGTCATGTGACCATTTATTTTCCTACGACGTTATCTTTCTTATTTGATAACATCTGCGTACATAATTTTCTCCTAAGAAACTTTCTCTTCACACTTCTTCTTTCTCCTCAAAATCTACAGAGAACTCTAGATCTAAAACTCCAAAAACCTCACAAATCAAAACACTTTTCCTCTTCTTCTTCAACCTTTCCTCCGCCCCTATAGCCTCCGTGTAAAGACCCATAAAATTTTATTAGTTTTAATAATATAATTAACTGAATTTTTGTTAAATTTCAAATAATTGAATTTGTAAACAAAATTTGATATTTGGAAAACATATACTTAAACATAGAAAATGGTTAACTTTCATCAGAAAATATGGAAGTTTATTTTCTTACGAAATTTTTATTTTAAATTAGTTAACCTTTGATGATAATAAATTATTTTTTAAACCTAAATATTTTTATTTAATAAATTTGTAAATCATCTTTCGAGTGAGATGTCATATTTCATTTCGCCAAATTTGGACTGTTATTGCTCCGTTTATCTTATTTCTGGCATTTAGCAGCATTTTCGGTACCGAATATCGACTTTAAATACGTGGTCGTATCGTTGATATTTGTGCACTGTTTTGATCGTTTCATCGTGCTGATATATTCATTTGTATGTTTTGATGTCCGATACGCAGCGAAACCAACAAAACTATTTGCCATTACGGTATCCTTTTTGAGCCTTTTCGATTTCTTTGTCCATACATTATCCACCATAGTCTTTATTATTTTCAAAAGTGATGGTGACTTTTGCCTTTCCCCATACTCAATATTATGCCTACTCATTCCATTTCAATACAACTGTTTGTTCTCTCTCCTTTTCCCTACGGTTCCGTATATAGGCTTTGAGGATAGGCTTTGAGGAAACTATTCATTGCCACTAGCTATTATTATTATTATTTTGAAATCTTCATGCCGATTCACCTTTTCTCAGCTGGAAAATAATAATAATATTTAATAAGATTGTATTCCTGATGCTAAATTTGTTGCATAATTCTTTTCAACTTCCCTGTAACTTTGCTTGCCTCCTCGTTATAGATGCTTAGCTGCGCCTTGTTCTAGATTCGCCACCTGCATCTCCATCAAACACCACCCATTCAACTTCACTACCACCCCTCTCTCTAACAAGCCACCCTACCAATCATCGACCTTTGTGTTTTCTCATGCCCGTCCTCACAACCTGCCATACTTTCAACGGCCCGAAGCTACACTCGCCCACGTCTTCATGGTAGCCAAGCCCAAATCCGAAGCTCTATCCTCCTGAAGCAAGAATGACGACAGCCTTCCTACTTATATAATGTATGTAAATGTAATTATGCATTTTATTATATTATAAAGGGAAATTTGGTATACACAGCAACATACATTTTATTATATGTATGTAAAATAGCTTGCATGTAAGCTTTGGTTAGCCGCATATGTATATTTGTTGAATGTATAAATACAGTTGCATATATTTTATTTTGAGGTGTAGTCGCATGTATATATTTAGTGTATATTTCATATAGAGTCTGCATATATGTGTGTTTACATATCAAGTAGGCATATATATATAGTCTGCATATGTGGTTTGATTAGCCATATGTTTTTTGTTGCATGTGTATAGTTACATGTATAGTTGTTTGTATATACTGATATATTGTCTGCATAAGTAATGTGTCTATGCTAGCACTTTTAACTGTGTATATATAGAAAATATATTTGTTTATAAGCTTATAAAATGAGTGTTTATATATATGAAGCCGTTTATATGTGTGTGTATATATATATATATCATATAGTTGATTGGTATGTGTTTAAACTTATGTTTATATCTGTACTCATTTTTTTCATACTGGCTGTGCTTCTATGTTTTACAGCGTGTGTGTATATATATATATTACTTATTGGTATATGTATTTGTGAATATATATATTAGTTTATATAAGTATGTTTAACTATTATAAGAAAACGAGAATCATTTTTCCATATCAAGACTATATATATGTAACGCCCCGTAAATCCGTACTCCTTGAATACACACTAATCTCCATTGATTAATTCAAGATGAACGAAAATACGAACCCTTAGGGGTTTAAGAAAGAAGAAAAGAAAACGAGAAGAGAAAAAGATAGAAAATATAGGGAGGAGAGAAAATAGAAAATTTTAAAATAGAACGGAATAGAAAACAACAGAACAACATCAGAATCTCACCATTCGCAGCGGAACAACATATAATAATAAATGAATAATCTTTAAACAAAGAACTATATCAGTTATTACATTATATACTTTACATCATATCATCATCAGTGTGTACAACAACAATAAACAGTGCAGTGGAAAAAGAAATACTATATAAACTAGTAATACGCCATGCCATCCAGCTTGCCTCCAGCAACTCCAGAATATCCAGAATATCCTGATAAACCTTAACTCTTGACTGCCCGTGTGCAAATTGGTGGGCACCCAGAGTTTAGGAAGGAAAACAATAAACTCCAAGTCAGTCATGTGACTGGTGTGAGAACTCAAAACAGTTTATTTATCTTTAAAATCAAAATAGAGGAATATTTTTAAAGTTAATTCGCAATGCTTTTAAAAATGAGACTACCATAAGACCTCCTGCCACACACACAATGCAAACGCAGACTTGGAGAAGATTCCTCCTTATGATAGCCAAACATGCTTGATACGCATTAAAATCAAATCAATTTTGATATTATTATTAGTGCATAGTGTAGAAGAAATTCATTTCGAAAGTAGAATATAAATCTTAGCCAGCATAGGTACCATTATATTATGCCTACTATAGCTACTTCCTGAGGAAGCAGGTTCTACAACTAAAACCGTACAAGTCACGTATTGTTTCTTTGGATTTCCAACAAATGGTCAGGCCAAGGAACTTCCCATTGCCACATGAGAATGCCTCTGGAAAGACATCCCCGAGAACCAAACCGGAACTCTGCCAACATAAGGCCGGGTTACCCCTAACTGGGTAACTACTGACACGAGCACGCCATTCCCCGATCGTAAACGACCTTTCTCACGGGATCCCGAAAACCAACAACCACAAAGTAATAAATTCGTAGTAACCACATAGGTTAAATATCTGGGCTCCATACCATGATACCACCTCTATCCAGAAGGAAATGTACATACCCTAAAGGGTGCTACCCCTCATAACCTTGCTGCATCTTTCCTGTTTTGACCATTTCCGGGGTGTGAGGTTCGACGAAGTCACGTCCACAAAAACATACTTTATACAAAAGCCATGCTTTGGGTCAACAAATGATCAACACGATGATCACCAAGATAGACGATCAAATAAACGATCCTATCACAATAATCAACACAATGATCATTTACAGCATCACTCAGCATGTCACATTACCAAATTGGGAATATATCGCTGATAACTTCAACTATATAACCTTTGAGCTCGTACGTCTCATAGAAGGGTGTTAAGCTAAAAGAATAAATTCTCCGCCACCAACAGAAATATATTTGAAAGAAATCGGCTTTATATCTCAACTTGTAATGTCAGACATACAATCCATACAAGTCTGTTCCGGGCTCGAACAAAACCGAAGGCACTTACAAAGAAGTCCTTGCAATCCGGATATTCACAATCCTGATCGGATTTCCCATCACTTAGGGAGTCTCTATACCGTTGCAACTCAGTGCAGAGACAATTGATAGGTCATCCTATCGCTCTCGCAAATACCGGGTCTTCAACACCGATCTTCAATGCAATTATAACGACGTATCACATATTCGGAATGGGTTATACGACCCCATGGTCCTTTCCCGGTTAACCCGAATAGTGAGCGCTTATTCAAAAATAAGTGTAGCATTCACATTCAAACAAATCATATCAATTACCCATTCAAAGGGAAATATTGATAGTCGGTTATTGAACTATCACTGGATATGCACACTTCACCAGTTTCCAAATAATTTTCCAAATTATTTATTTTCCAAAATATCTTTACAAGATATAAAATTTTCAACACTTCAAAAATAAATCAGTATTTATTTTTAAACAAATTTCACTTTTCATTTATAAATTCCATAGTGAATTTATCTACTAAAATATCCATGAATATATGACTTCAATTCAATTTCTAATATTCATTGCCAATTTATCTTCAAAAAGATAAATTCTCAACATATTCACTTTATATTGGAAAACATTTCCATACTTATTTATTCATAACTAATTCATAAATTTTATTTATTTTCAACACTTAGAAAATATTCAATATACTTAAATCGAGATTAAGTATATATTTCATTCTTTAAGGAAATCATTCTCATAAACATATTTATTTGGGCCAAAACGAATGTTGCGTAAAACAACGTTAGAACAACCCAAAATCACTAGTATAGGGATTCGAATTTAAAATAGATATATAAATCCCAATACTATACAAAACATTTCCTTTCGGAAATCATTTACTATAACAACAGTGTTATAGTCCACTATTTCCTTCTATTTTTCGAAAACGTCTATTTCAACAATTAACGTTGAAATCTATGGTTTCGAATCTCAACACATTTTAAAACATCGTTAGATCGTTTTAATTCTATTTAAACATCCAAATCCAAAACAATTTCTTTAACGTGTTATTCACTATTCAAAAACGTAAATATACTTTGTTAACAAATTCCATCCTTTTATTCATTTTAATTCAAAGGATTATTCACTATTCAAAAATGTGAATATAACTCCATTTATAGGTTTCAACAAATTTTCTTTTCAAAATAAATCATTTGCGAATTTATAAAACAACGTTTATAAATTCCATTTCTATTTATTTTATAACAACTTCCTTTATAAATCTCCTTTATTAGCCTATTCGATTTATATCCCAATTATGAACTAAAAGTCCATATTATAAGTTAAATGCTTATAAAACAATTATTTTACAAAATCGTTCTTTTTAACTTCCCAAATTATAAATCTTATAACTTATAAGATTCATTCATTTATCCAAAATCATTATTTTAATAACTTAATAAATTTTATAAACCTACTGCTTATAAAATTCCATTTATAACTTCACCGTATAAAATTCCATAAATTCCATTCAATTATGAAATTCATTTTCACTTCATTCAAACACTTATAAAAACTTGTTTTATAATGTCCATATTTCAATTTATAAATATCCATTTATAAATCTCTTAATATAAATCAATTTATATTAATATTTTAAAAACGTCTTTAAACTCCTTTATAATTTCATCATTTTGATTTATAAAATAATCAAATTTTATAAATCCTATATTTAAACTTTTCACAATTATTTCAGAAATCCCAATTTAACTATTTTATAAAGTCATTAATTCCTTATTTTCAAAAATCAGCTTTTAACTATATTTCTTAAAAATCATAATTTTTATAACTTTAAAAATTATAACGTTTATTTATTTATAATGGATCAATTCCAAAATATAGTATATTCTCAAAAATCACTTTAAAAATCATTTTAAAATCCCAAAATTTGGTCCAATGATGCTACATACCAAATAGTCAATCACGACTACAACGATATCATATATCAATATGAAAATCCATCAAATATCAAAATATCTGAAATCAAATAAAAACTGTTGAGGAATCCAGTTGGATCCCTCTAACCTGTTTTCCTGCATCCAAAAACATTAGCACAATACCAATTTCGCTCCAGTACGAAATTATCGCGGTTTTTTTTTTTTTTGTTAAATATTATCCGCTTAATAACGGCGTAATAGGGTCTCATCCGCTAAAAAATACGGGAAATCAATCAACTGCAATATATACATATGCCAATATATATATATTGATATTATATATAATACCAATTTCACTGTTTATGAAATATTCGCGGTATATGTTTTTAATAAATAACATCCGCTTACTAACGGCGTATAATGTCTATTTTAACAATCAATAGATATAAATTAACATTCAAACATGCATTCAAATATTTTAAATCTAACTATTTAAAATAAAATCGAAACTGATTCGATTGAGTGAGAAGTTCTCACCTTGATTTTAAATTCCGTTTTAGCGATTTATTTCGAATAAAATTAAACGGACGTTTAATTTTACCCAAAATTATCACTAACTCCAATCGACTCCAAACCAACTCCATCGCGTAGTGCTCATCCATATGATTCCAACGCAACTGAGTTTGCATTTTTTCGACCTCGTATGAAAAAGTTATGAATTTTTGAAGTTTGTACACGATTTATATAAACTATTACAACATAAATAAACCTAACTTTTAATCACAGCCATAGGATCCTTCATCATGCAAATCTGGCCATTCCCCCACTCTCCCTCTCCCTCACGTTTCTTCTACAGGTCACTCACATACACAAACCCATTCCTTAGCCAACTAGGGTTCCAATTTGCAATCCCATTTCTCGACGAAACTCGATCAAACCACTTGCAATAGGAAGCCCTTCGCGAGAGCTACCTCCACCACCAACCACCTGAAGCTCGGCCTGCTCTAGACCCCTCGAAATGCGTGCGAAATCTGCAGGTTTCGGCCTCCATTGCTCCCTCCACGTCGCTCCAAACACGATCATCACCGTATGGATTCGAAGCTCTCGTCGAGCTCTTCGACTTTGTAGTTGAGCACTTCGCTTAATTCCTTACGGATTGAGAGAGATTAATGGAAGAAGATGAGATGATTTCAGCCATCCAAAGGGGGGGAGGCGGCTGCAGATGTAAATTAGGGTTAGGGTTTCTTTTTTTTCTTTTTTTTGATTTATGAGCCTATTTATAGAAGAAAATCGAACACTATTCATCCCGGAAATTCCGAACTCCGATTTAGGCCCCGAAACTGACGTACCAAGGGTTTATCCCGCGTTCCGGACACAATGGAACAGGTTTCGGAAGCTAATTCGGAAGTATGTGCGAGTTATGGCTGTAAACGCTCAATTTGAATTAAACCGATTTAAGCAATTTTCTAGGCGTTTTAATTTGTACCAGACAAACGGTAAATCCAATTGACACAAAATTTGAAACCATACAATAATATCACATTATGGATCCGATGAAACTGGTTTCGTCGAAATCCGAGACTTTTTGAAAAATGGCTATTTTCACTCGCTAAATTAAAATTAAAAACAATTCGATGCGTTTCGAGCTGCCACGATCAAACGATAGCTCCGATTGACACGAAATTTGAAATCCGGTAATAACTAACTATTACGGATCCAATGGAACTCGTTTCGTTCAATTCTGAGACTGCTCAAAAATTGACTATTTTTACTAGTCGATTTTAATATTAAAATATTCAATTTTCACAAATTAACTTTTAATTCGATTTTAAAAGTTCTAAAATATCATTCTAACTTCAGTATGATAAAATAAAATTTTACAAATCATTTTCAATCATATTTAACTCAATTTTCAATTATTTCCATAATTTAACATATTAAATTATCGATTTAATTATTCAGTTAAATCCAATAATTCAAATAAAAATTTATTAGACTAATAAATTCACTTATTAATATTTAAAATAAATTAAATATTCAAATTTTAATTATCAAAAATTCTGGGTCGTTACAATCTTCCCCACTTAAAAGAATTTCGTCCTCGAAATTAACAAGTAAGAAAAGTACAGAATTTATTAACTTTCTAAAATTCATAATTAAACTTCTTACAATACTTTACTAAGTTTTCCAAATCATACTTACTTATCTTTTCAAAAACAATCTATATCATTTAACTTTCAATTCAAAATCAAAGTTAAAGTTTTCAAAATTTTCCAATTTTCTCAGATTTTTTCTAACGCCTTAAATTTTCGGAAAAATTCGCCATAGTCTCCTTTGCGCGGCTCGATCCGAAAAAAAAATGACAGTATATATATCACAAATATACATCTCATCAAGTAATGAGGCATCCCGAAGGGAAAGTGTAAAAGTACGGTATGTAATCCGAGATATGTACCTTATATTTTATTACCTAGCATATACGGCTAATATAGCGCAAAAGCGAGCTCCAAATGCGAAGCAAACGCGATCCGCACCTACTAATCACTCAACAAACAACATGAGAACATACATATATGACAATAGTATCAATATACAACATATAGCAACATAATTACTATATATGCTAACATAGCAATGCAAACAACAAACGCAAACATCAACCAACTATCATCCAACTAACATCCATAACCGATCAACATTCATTCATATTCTCATTAATATTTAATGAAATGGCTTTCAATTTAATCACATTTGATTCCTTAACATTGGATGTTATCAACATTCATTCTTATTCAATTTTAATTAGTTTGCATTCACTAATTAAATCCAATTCACGTTCAATTCTATTCAAATTTATTTACTTCTAATTTGAATTTAATTACATAGCTTTAAATTTCACTAATTCATATTCGAGTTGGTTCACTTCCAAATCAAATTCAATTCCATTCAAATTTATTTACTTCTAATTTGAATTTCAATTGATTTAGCTTTCAATTTCATTAACACTTAATGAATTTATATATAATCAATCAACAATCATATAACAACCAAAGTATATTAATTTCAACCAAATTCCTTTGTTTATATTCATACATTCAATTATTCAACTTCTAATAACATTAGATTTTAGTGAATTAACACTTATATTCATTATTTCATATCAACTTAATTTACATTTAATTGATTAACATTCAATCCATTCATTCAATTCAATTCAATTACTAAAGTTGAATTTCATTTATATAACTCAAGTTCATATCCATCACTTAACTTTATTAATTTAGTTTGATACCAATATCAATTCCATTCAACAACACTTAAGTTATATTCCATTTAACTTTAAATTCACTTTTATTTACAACTCATATTCATAAATGTATTCATATAGTTTCACTTTTTATATATATAAGTTTATTTCACAATTGTAGATCACTTTAATTATAATTCAATTCTTATAATTTATTTCCTTATACAATTATTCTTTTATTTAGATTATTCAAACAACTTAACAATCAACTTATATATTCTTTAATAATTCTGGAAAATTATTCTTTATATATAAAATATAATCAAGGTAAAATTATTTCATTTACCCAATTTAAAAATCAATACTGTGTCGAATTGTTTTATTCAAGTGTTTAGAAACCCCTTCGATTCAGTTTCGAAGCTGCGCCGACGAAGGTTCATATGCCACTCAACAAACCAATCATCACAATATAAAACAATTTTATATTCACTAACAAATACGCTCTCATAGCTATTATTACACTCAAACTTATTCTAGAGTACTGCTGACTCTATCTCTAACGAGTAACACCCAACAGAACCATGGTTGTCGCTTAACCATAAGCTCTGATACCAAATGTAACGCCCAGTAAATCCGTACTCCTTGAATACACACTAATCTCCATTGATTAATTCAAGATGAACGAAAATACGAACCCTTAGGGGTTTAAGAAAGAAGAAAAGAAAAAGAGAAGAGAAAAAGATAGAAAATATAGGGAGGAGAGAAAATAGAAAATTTTAAAATAGAACGGAACAGAAAACAACAGAACAACATCAGAATCTCACCATTCGCAGCGGAACAACATATAATAATAAATGAATAATCTTTAAACAAAGAACTATATCAGTTATTACATTATATACTTTACATCATATCATCATCAGTGTGTACAACAACAACAAACAGTGCAGCGGAAAAAGAAATACTATATAAACTAGTAATACGCCATGCCATCCAGCTTGCCTCCAGCAACTCCAGAATATCCAGAATATCCTGATAAACCTTAACTCTTGACTGCCCGTGTGGAAATTGGTGGGCACCCAGAGTTTAGGAAGGAAAACAATAAACTCCAAGTCAGTCATGTGACTGGTGTGAGAACTCAAAACAGTTTATTTATCTTTAAAATCAAAATAGAGGAATATTTTTAAAGTTAATTCGCAATGCTTTTAAAAATGAGACTACCATAAGACCTCCTGCCACACACATAATGCAAACGCAGACTTGGAGAAAATTCCTCCTTATGATAGCCAAACATGCTTGATACGCATTAAAATCAAATCAATTTTGATATTATTATTAGTGCATAGTGTAGAAGAAATTCATTTCGAAAGTAGAATATAAATCTTAGCCAGCATAGGTACCATTATATTATGCCTACTATAGCTACTTCCTGAGGAAGCAGGTTCTACAACTAAAACCGTACAAGTCACGTATTGTTTCTTTGGATTTCCAACAAATGGTCAGGCCAAGGAACTTTCCATTGCTACATGAGAATGCCTCTGGAAAGACATCCCCGAGAACCAAACCGGAACTCTGCCAACACAAGGCCGGGTTACCCCTAACTGGGTAACTACTGACACGAGCACGCCATTCCCCGATCGTAAACGACCTTTCTCACGGGATCCCGAAAACCAACAACCACAAAGTAATAAATTCGTAGTAACCACATAGGTTAAATATCTGGGCTCCATACCATGATACCACCTCTATCCAGAAGGAAATGTACATACCCTAAAGGGTGCTACCCCTCATAACCTTGCTGCATCTTTCCTGTTTTGACCATTTCCGGGGTGTGAGGTTCGACGAAGTCACGTCCACAAAAACATACTTTATACAAAAGCCATGCTTTGGGTCAACAAATGATCAACACGATGATCACCAAGATAGACGATCAAATAAACGATCCTATCACAATAATCAACACAATGATCATTTACAGCATCACTCAGCATGTCACATTACCAAATTGGGAATATATCGCTGATAACTTCAACTATATAACCTTTGAGCTCGTACGTCTCATAGAAGGGTGTTAAGCTAAAAGAATAAATTCTCCGCCACCAACAGAAATATATTTGAAAGAAATCGGCTTTATATCTCAACTTGTAATGTCAGACATACAATCCATACAAGTCTGTTCCGGGCTCGAACAAAACCGAAGGCACTTACAAAGAAGTCCTTGCAATCCGGATATTCACAATCCTGATCGGATTTCCCATCACTTAGGGAGTCTCTATACCGTTGCAACTCAGTGCAGAGACAATTGATAGGTCATCCTATCGCTCTCGCAAATACCGGGTCTTCAACACCGATCTTCAATGCAATTATAACGACGTATCACATATTCGGAATGGGTTATACGACCCCATGGTCCTTTCCCGGTTAACCCGAATAGTGAGCGCTTATTCAAAAATAAGTGTAGCATTCACATTCAAACAAATCATATCAATTACCCATTCAAAGGGAAATATTGATAGTCGGTTATTGAACTATCACTGGATATGCACACATCACCAGTTTCCAAATAATTTTCCAAATTATTTATTTTCCAAAATATCTTTACAAGATATAAAATTTTCAACACTTCAAAAATAAATCAGTATTTATTTTTAAACAAATTTCACTTTTCATTTATAAATTCCATAGTGAATTTATCTTCTAAAATATCCATGAATATATGACTTCAATTCAATTTCTAATATTCATTTTCAATTTATCTTCAAAAAGATAAATTCTCAACATATTCACTTTATATTGGAAAACATTTCCATACTTATTTATTCATAAGTAATTCACAAATTTTATTTATTTTCAACACTTAGAAAATATTCAATATACTTAAATCGAGATTAAGTATATATTTCATTCTTTAAGGAAATCATTCTCATAAACATATTTATTTGGGCCAAAACGAATGTTGCGTAAAACATCGTTACAACAACCCAAAATCACTAGTATAGAGATTCGAATTTAAAATAGATATATAAATCCCAATACTATACAAAACATTTCCTTTCGGAAATCATTTACTATAACAACAGTGTTATAGTCCACTATTTCCTTCTATTTTTCGAAAACGTCTATTTCAACAATTAACGTTGAAATCTATGGTTTCGAATCTCAACACATTTTAAAACATCGTTAGATCGTTTTAATTCTATTTAAACATCCAAATCCAAAACAATTTCTTTAACGTGTTATTCACTATTCAAAAACGTGAATATACTTTGTTAACAAATTCCATCCTTTTATTCATTTTAATTCAAAGGATTATTCACTATTCAAAAATGTGAATATAACTCCATTTATAGGTTTCAACAAATTTTCTTGTCAAAATAAATCATTTGCGAATTTATAAAACAACGTTTATAAATTCCATTTCTATTTATTTTATAACAACTTCCTTTATAAATCTCCTTTATTAGCCTATTCGATTTATATCCCAATTATGAACTAAAAGTCCATATTATAAGTTAAATGCTTATAAAACGATTATTTTACAAAATCGTTCTTTTTAACTTCCCAAATTATAAATCTTATAACTTATAAGATTCATTCATTTATCCAAAATCATTATTTTAATAACTTAATAAATTTTATAAACCTACTGCTTATAAAATTCCATTTATAACTTCACCGTATAAAATTCCATAAATTCCATTCAATTATGAAATTCATTTTCACTTCATTCAAACACTTATAAAAACTTGTTTTATAATGTCCATATTTCAATTTATAAATATCCATTTATAAATCTCTTAATATAAATCAATTTATATTAATATTTTAAAAACGTCTTTAAACTCCTTTATAATTTCATCATTTTGATTTATAAAATAATCAAATTTTATAAATCCTATATTTAAACTTTTCACAATTATTTCAGAAATCCCAATTTAACTATTTTATGAAGTCATTAATTCCTTATTTTCAAAAATCAGCTTTTAACTATATTTCTTAAAAATCATAATTTTTATAACTTTAAAAATTATAACGTTTATTTATTTATAATGGATCAACCAAAATATAGTATATTCTCAAAAATCACTTTAAAAATCATTTTAAAATCCCAAAATTTGGTCCAATGATGCTACATACCAAATAGTCAATCACGACTACAACGATATCATATATCAATATGAAAATCCATCAAATATCAAAATATCTGAAATCAAATAAAAACTGTTGAGGAATCCAGTTGGATCCCTCCAACCTGTTTTCCTGCATCCAAAAACATTAGCACAATACCAATTTCGCTCCAGTACGAAATTATCGCGGTATATGTTCTTATTAAATATTATCCGCTTAATAACGGCGTAATAGGGTCTCATCCGCTAAAAAATACGGGAAATCAATCAACTGCAATATATACATATGCCAATATATATATATATTGATATTATATATAATACCAATTTCACTGTTTATGAAATATTCGCGGTATATGTTTTTAATAAATAACATCCGCTTACTAACGGCGTATAATGTCTATTTTAACAATCAATAGATATAAATTAACATTCAAACATGCATTCAAATATTTTAAATCTAACTATTTAAAATAAAATCGAAACTGATTCGATTGAGTGAGAAGTTCTCACCTTGATTTTAAATTCCGTTTTAGCGATTTATTTCGAATAAAATTAAACGGACGTTTAATTTTACCAAAAATTATCACTAACTCCAATCGACTCCAAACCAAATCCATCGCCTAGTGCTCGTCCATACGATTCCAACGCAACTGAGTTTGCATTTTTTCGACCTCGTATGAAAAAGTTATGAATTTTTGAAGTTTGTACACGATTTATATAAACTATTACAACATAAATAAACCTAACTTTTAATCACAGCCATAGGATCCTTCGTCATGCAAATCTGGTCGTTCCCCCACTCTCCCTCTCCCTCACGTTTCTTCTACAGGTCACTCACGTACACAAACCCATTCCTTAGCCAACTAGGGTTCCAATTTGCAATCCCATTTCTCGACGAAACTCGATCAAACCACTTGCAATAGGAAGCCCTTCGCGAGAGCTACCTCCACCACCAACCACCTGAAGCTCGGCCTGCTCTAGACCCCTCGAAATGCGTGCGAAATCTGTAGGTTTCGGCCTCCATTGCTCCCTCCACGTCGCTCCAAACACGATCATCACCGTATGGAATCGAAGCTCTCGTCGAGCTCTTCGACTTTGTAGTTGAGCACTTCGCGTAATTCCTTACGGATTGAGAGAGATTAATGGAAGAAGATGAGATGATTTCAGCCAACCAAAGGGGGGAGGCGGCTGCAGATGTAAATTAGGGTTAAGGTTTCTTTTTTTTATTTTTTTTGATTTATGAGCCTATTTATAGAAGAAAATCGAACACTATTCATCCCGGAAATTCCGAACTCCGATTTAGGCCCCGAAACTGACGTACCTAGGGTTTATCCCGCGTTTCGGACACAATGGAACAGGTTTTGGAAGCTAATTCGGAAGTATGTGCGAGTTATGGCTGTAAACGCTCAATTTGAATTAAACCGATTTAAGCGATTTTCTAGGCGTTTTAATTTGTACCGGACAAACGGTAAATCCAATAGACACAAAATTTGAAACCATACAATAATATCGCATTACGGATCCGATGAAACTGGTTTCGTCGAAATCCGAGACTTTTTGAAAAATGGCTATTTTCACTCGCTAAATTAAAATTAAAAACAATTCGATGCGTTTCGAGCTGCCACGATCAAACGATAGCTCCGATTGACACGAAATTTGAAATCCGGTAATAACTAACTATTACGGATCCAATGGAACTGGTTTCGTTCAATTCTGAGACTGCTCAAAAATTGACTATTTTTACTAGTCGATTTTAATATTAAAATATTCAATTTTCACAAATTAACTTTTAATTCGATTTTAAAAGTTCTAAAATATCATTCTAACTTCAATATGATAAAATAAAATTTTACAAATCATTTTCAATCATATTTAACTCAATTTTCAATTATTTCCATAATTTAACATATTAAATTATCGATTTAATTATTCAGTTAAATCCAATAATTCAAATAAAAATTTATTCGACTAATAAATTCACTTATTAATATTTAAAATAAATTAAATATTCAAATTTTAATTATCAAAAATTCTGGGTCGTTACAATCTTCCCCACTTAAAAGAATTTCGTCCTCGAAATTAACAAGTAAGAAAAGTACAGAATTTATTAACTTTCTAAAATTCATAATTAAACTTCTTACAATACTTTACTAAGTTTTCCAAATCATACTTACTTATCTTTTCAAAAACAATCTATATCATTTAACTTTCAATTCAAAATCAAAGTTAAAGTTTTCAAAATTTTCCAATTTTCTCAAATTTTTTCTAACGCCTTAAATTTTCGGAAAAATTCGCCATAGTCTCCTTTGCGCGGCTCGATCCGAAAAAAAAATGACAGTATATATATCACAAATATACATCTCATCAAGTAATGAGGCATCCCGAAGAGAAAAAAGTGTAAAAGTACGGTATGTAATCCGAGATATGTACCTTATATTTTATTAGCTAGCATATACGGCTAATATAGCGCAAAAGCGAGCTCCAAATGCGAAGCAAACGCGATCCGCACCTACTAATCACTCAACAAACAACATGAGAACATGCATATATGACAATAGTATCAATATACAACATATAGCAACATAATTACTATATATGCCAACATAGCAATGCAAACAACAAACGCAAACATCAACCAACTATCATCCAACTAACACCATAACCGATCAACATTCATTCATATTCTCATTAATATTTAATGAAATGGCTTTCAATTTAATCACATTTGATTCCTTAACATTGGATGTTATCAATATTCATTCTTATTCAATTTTAATTAGTTTGCATTCACTAATTAAATCCAATTCACGTTCAATTCTATTCAAATTTATTTACTTCTAAATTTGAATTTAATTACATAGCTTTAAATTTCACTAATTCATATTCGAGTTGGTTCACTTCCAAATCAAATTCAATTCCATTCAAATTTATTTACTTCTAATTTGAATTTCAATTGATTTAGCTTTCAATTTCATTAACACTTAATGAATTTATATATAATCAATCAACAATCATATAACAACCAAAGTATATTAATTTCAACCAAATTCCTTTGTTTATATTCATACATTCAATTATTCAACTTCTAATAACATTAGATTTTAGTGAATTAACACTTATATTCATTATTTCATATCAACTTAATTTACATTTAATTGATTAACATTCAATCCATTCATTCAATTCAATTCAATTACTAAAGTTGAATTTCATTTATATAACTCAAGTTCATATCCATCACTTAACTTTATTAATTTAGTTTGATACCAATATCAATTCCATTCAACAACACTTAAGTTATATTCCATTTAACTTTAAATTCACTTTTATTTACAACTCATATTCATAAATGTATTCATATAGTTTCACTTTTTATATATATAAGTTTATTTCACAATTGTAGATCACTTTAATTATAATTCAATTCTTATAATTTATTTCCTTATACAATTATTCTTTTATTTAGATTATTCAAACAACTTAACAATCAACTTATATATTCTTTAATAATTCTGGAAAATTATTCTTTATATATAAAATATAATCAAGGTAAAATTATTTCATTTACCCAATTTAAAAATCAATACTGTGTCGAATTGTTTTATTCAAGTGTTTAGAAACCCCTTCGATTCAGTTTCGAAGCTGCGCCGACGAAGGTTCATATGCCACTCAACAAACCAATCATCACAATATAAAACAATTTTATATTCACTAACAAATACGCTCTCATAGCTATTATTACACTCAAACTTATTCTAGAGTACTGCTGACTCTATCTCTAACGAGTAACACCCAACAGAACCATGGTTGTCGCTTAACCATAAGCTCTGATACCAAATGTAACGCCCCGTAAATCCGTACTCCTTGAATACACACTAATCTCCATTGATTAATTCAAGATGAACGAAAATACGAACCCTTAGGGGTTTAAGAAAGAAGAAAAGAAAAAGAGAAGAGAAAAAGATAGAAAATATAGGGAGGAGAGAAAATAGAAAATTTTAAAATAGAACGGAACAGAAAACAACAGAACAACATCAGAATCTCACCATTCGCAGCGGAACAACATATAATAATAAATGAATAATCTTTAAACAAAGAACTATATCAGTTATTACATTATATACTTTACATCATATCATCATCAGTGTGTACAACAACAACAAACAGTGCAGCGGAAAAAGAAATACTATATAAACTAGTAATACGCCATGCCATCCAGCTTGCCTCCAGCAACTCCAGAATATCCAGAATATCCTGATAAACCTTAACTCTTGACTGCCCGTGTGGAAATTGGTGGGCACCCAGAGTTTAGGAAGGAAAACAATAAACTCCAAGTCAGTCATGTGACTGGTGTGAGAACTCAAAACAGTTTATTTATCTTTAAAATCAAAATAGAGGAATATTTTTAAAGTTAATTCGCAATGCTTTTAAAAATAAGACTACCATAAGACCTCCTGCCACACACACAATGCAAACGCAGACTTGGAGAAGATTCCTCCTTATGATAGCCAAACATGCTTGATACGCATTAAAATCAAATCAATTTTGATATTATTATTAGTGCATAGTGTAGAAGAAATTCATTTCGAAAGTAGAATATAAATCTTAGCCAGCATAGGTACCATTATATTATGCCTACTATAGCTACTTCCTGAGGAAGCAGGTTCTACAACTAAAACCGTACAAGTCACGTATTGTTTCTTTGGATTTCCAACAAATGGTCAGGCCAAGGAACTTCCCATTGCCACATGAGAATGCCTCTGGAAATACATCCCCGAGAACCAAACCGGAACTCTGCCAACACAAGGCCGGGTTACCCCTAACTGGGTAACTACTGACACGAGCACGCCATTCCCCGATCGTAAACGACCTTTCTCACGGGATCCCGAAAACCAACAACCACAAAGTAATAAATTCGTAGTAACCACATAGGTTAAATATCTGGGCTCCATACCATGATACCACCTCTATCCAGAAGGAAATGTACATACCCTAAAGGGTGCTACCCCTCATAACCTTGCTGCATCTTTCCTGTTTTGACCATTTCCGGGGTGTGAGGTTCGACGAAGTCACGTCCACAAAAACATACTTTATACAAAAGCCATGCTTTGGGTCAACAAATGATCAACACGATGATCACCAAGATAGACGATCAAATAAACGATCCTATCACAATAATCAACGCAATGATCATTTACAGCATCACTCAGCATGTCACATTACCAAATTGGGAATATATCGCTGATAACTTCAACTATATAACCTTTGAGCTCGTACGTCTCAGAGAAGGGTGTTAAGCTAAAAGAATAAATTCTCCGCCACCAACAGAAATATATTTGAAAGAAATCGGCTTTATATCTCAACTTGTAATGTCAGACATACAATCCATACAAGTCTGTTCCGGGCTCGAACAAAACCGAAGGCACTTACAAAGAAGTCCTTGCAATCCGGATATTCACAATCCTGATCGGATTTCCCATCACTTAGGGAGTCTCTATACCGTTGCAACTCAGTGCAGAGGCAATCGATAGGTCATCCTATCGCTCTCGCAAATACCGGGTCTTCAACACCGATCTTCAATGCAATTATAACGATGTATCACATATTCGGAATGGGTTATATGACCCCATGGTCCTTTCCCGGTTAACCCGAATAGTGAGCGCTTATTCAAAAATAAGTGTAGCATTCACATTCAAACAAATCATATCAATTACCCATTCAAAGGGAAATATTGATAGTCGGTTATTGAACTATCACTGGATATGCACACATCACCAGTTTCCAAATAATTTTCCAAATTATTTATTTTCCAAAATATCTTTACAAGATATAAAATTTTCAACACTTCAAAAATAAATCAGTATTTATTTTTAAACAAATTTCACTTTTCATTTATAAATTCCATAGTGAATTTATCTTCTAAAATATCCATGAATATATGACTTCAATTCAATTTCTAATATTCATTTTCAATTTATCTTCAAAAAGATAAATTCTCAACATATTCACTTTATATTGGAAAACATTTCCATACTTATTTATTCATAAGTAATTCACAAATTTTATTTATTTTCAACACTTAGAAAATATTCAATATACTTAAATCGAGATTAAGTATATATTTCATTCTTTAAGGAAATCATTCTCATAAACATATTTATTTGGGCCAAAACGAATGTTGCGTAAAACATCGTTACAACAACCCAAAATCACTAGTATAGAGATTCGAATTTAAAATAGATATATAAATCCCAATACTATACAAAACATTTCCTTTCGGAAATCATTTACTATAACAACAGTGTTATAGTCCACTATTTCCTTCTATTTTTCGAAAACGTCTATTTCAACAATTAACGTTGAAATCTATGGTTTCGAATCTCAACACATTTTAAAACATCGTTAGATCGTTTTAATTCTATTTAAACATCCAAATCCAAAACAATTTCTTTAACGTGTTATTCACTATTCAAAAACGTGAATATACTTTGTTAACAAATTCCATCCTTTTATTCATTTTAATTCAAAGGATTATTCACTATTCAAAAATGTGAATATAACTCCATTTATAGGTTTCAACAAATTTTCTTGTCAAAATAAATCATTTGCGAATTTATAAAACAACGTTTATAAATTCCATTTCTATTTATTTTATAACAACTTCCTTTATAAATCTCCTTTATTAGCCTATTCGATTTATATCCCAATTATGAACTAAAAGTCCATATTATAAGTTAAATGCTTATAAAACGATTATTTTACAAAATCGTTCTTTTTAACTTCCCAAATTATAAATCTTATAACTTATAAGATTCATTCATTTATCCAAAATCATTATTTTAATAACTTAATAAATTTTATAAACCTACTGCTTATAAAATTCCATTTATAACTTCACCGTATAAAATTCCATAAATTCCATTCAATTATGAAATTCATTTTCACTTCATTCAAACACTTATAAAAACTTGTTTTATAATGTCCATATTTCAATTTATAAATATCCATTTATAAATCTCTTAATATAAATCAATTTATATTAATATTTTAAAAACGTCGTTAAACTCCTTTATAATTTCATCATTTTGATTTATAAAATAATCAAATTTTATAAATCCTATATTTAAACTTTTCACAATTATTTCAGAAATCCCAATTTAACTATTTTATAAAGTCATTAATTCCTTATTTTCAAAAATCAGCTTTTAACTATATTTCTTAAAAATCATAATTTTTATAACTTTAAAAATTATAACGTTTATTTATTTATAATGGATCAATTCCAAAATATAGTATATTCTCAAAAATCACTTTAAAAATCATTTTAAAATCCCAAAATTTGGTCCAATGATGCTACATACCAAATAGTCAATCACGACTACAACGATATCATATATCAATATGAAAATCCATCAAATATCAAAATATCTGAAATCAAATAAAAACTGTTGAGGAATCCAGTTGGATCCCTCCAACCTGTTTTCCTGCATCCAAAAACATTAGCACAATACCAATTTCGCTCCAGTACGAAATTATCGCGGTATATGTTCTTATTAAATATTATCCGCTTAATAACGGCGTAATAGGGTCTCATCCGCTAAAAAATACGGGAAATCAATCAACTGCAATATATACATATGCCAATATATATATATTGATATTATATATAATACCAATTTCACTGTTTATGAAATATTCACGGTATATGTTTTTAATAAATAACATCCGCTTACTAACGGCGTATAATGTCTATTTTAACAATCAATAGATATAAATTAACATTCAAACATGCATTCAAATATTTTAAATCTAACTATTTAAAATAAAATCGAAACTGATTCGATTGAGTGAGAAGTTCTCACCTTGATTTTAAATTCCGTTTTAGCGATTTATTTCGAATAAAATTAAACGGACGTTTAATTTTACCCAAAATTCTCACTAACTCCAATCGACTCCAAACCAACTCCATCGCGTAGTGCTCGTCCATACGATTCCAACGCAACTGAGTTTGCATTTTTTCGACCTCGTATGAAAAAGTTATGAATTTTTGAAGTTTGTACACGATTTATATAAACTATTACATCATAAATAAACCTAACTTTTAATCACAGCCATAGGATCCTTCATCATGCAAATCTGGCCGTTCCCCCACTCTCCCTCTCCCTCACGTTTCTTCTACAGGTCACTCACGTACACAAACCCATTCCTTAGCCAACTAGGGTTCCAATTTGCAATCCCATTTCTCGACGAAACTCGATCAAACCACTTGCAATAGGAAGCCCTTCGCGAGAGCTACCTCCACCACCAACCACCTGAAGCTCGGCCTGCTCTAGACCCCTCGAAATGTGTGCAAAATCTGCAGGTTTCGGCCTCCATTGCTCCCTCCACGTCGCTCCAAACACGATCATCACCGTATGGAATCGAAGCTCTCGTCGAGCTCTTCGACTTTGTAGTTGAGCACTTCGCGTAATTCCTTACGGATTGAGAGAGATTAATGGAAGAAGATGAGATGATTTCAGCCATCCAAAGGGGGGGAGGCGGCTGCAGATGTAAATTAGGGTTAGGGTTTCTTTTTTTTATTTTTTTTGATTTATGAGCCTATTTATAGAAGAAAATCGAACACTATTCATCCCGGAAATTCCGAACTCCGATTTAGGCCCCGAAACTGACGTACCTAGGGTTTATCCCGCGTTTCGGACACAATGGAACAGGTTTTGGAAGCTAATTCGGAAGTATGTGCGAGTTATGGCTGTAAACGCTCAATTTGAATTAAACCGATTTAAGCGATTTTCTAGGCGTTTTAATTTGTACCGGACAAACGGTAAATCCAATTGACACGAAATTTGAAACCATATAATAATATCACATTACGGATCCGATGAAACTGGTTTCGTCGAAATCCGAGACTTTTTGAAAAATGGCTATTTTCACTCGCTAAATTAAAATTAAAAACAATTCGATGCGTTTCGAGCTGCGACGATCAAACGATAGCTCCGATTGACACGAAATTTGAAATCCGGTAATAACTAACTATTACGGATCCAATGGAACTGGTTTCGTTCAATTCTGAGACTGCTCAAAAATTGACTATTTTTACTAGTCGATTTTAATATTAAAATATTCAATTTTCACAAATTAACTTTTAATTCGATTTTAAAAGTTCTAAAATATCATTCTAACTTCAATATGATAAAATAAAATTTTACAAATCATTTTCAATCATATTTAACTCAATTTTCAATTATTTCCATAATTTAACATATTAAATTATCGATTTAATTATTCAGTTAAATCCAATAATTCAAATAAAAATTTATTCGACTAATAAATTCACTTATTAATATTTAAAATAAATTAAATATTCAAATTTTAATTATCAAAAATTCTGGGTCGTTACAATATATATATATATATATATTTAAGATACATGGTCTACATATTTTCCATAGCCTGCTTGTATATTTAACTTATAATTTATATATGTAAAAGTTTACAAGAGATTTCATATAATAAGTTATGACATGGCTGAGTATATATATATATATATATAAGTATTATTTCAGCATATATTATGTGTATATGTTTGATTTTTCTATGTGTGTTTAATTTAAAACAATGATTTTGAAATGCATATACATTTAATTTAATATGTGATTGAGTTTATAATATGATTTTATATACATACAAATAGTTATATACATAGTTATATATATACATATAAGTTCACTTATACCATTTATCTTCATCAATCCAGTTTTGATTTGATTTCGTCAATTCCAAGTTATTAGCTCAATTCGTCGAATTCGTGCCAATCTAGCTTTGTTTTGGGATTCGTGCTTGGATTCTTAACTCGTTTCATTTGTCGAATATCTCTAGCCTCGAAAGGTGAGAAATCTCTCACGATTAACATTCTTATATTTATTAAATTTGATTTCACTCGAAACAACAATTGAGATATAATGCTAAATTGAACTGTTAATTATTTAACTGCCATGTTTGATATGCTATTATCTGTAACTGTTCACATGTAGGAAATGACACCATATCCTGTTGTTTATATTTTGTCACCGATGATATATGCCTGTTGTTATATGTTATATTTTTATCATATATGTTATCACTCTGCAAGTTCCCTATTAGTATAGAATTCCTTATGGGTTGAAATGATACATACCTGGACTATCTTTTAGAATAGGATAAAATCTTTTTTGGGTTGAAATGATACATCCAAGCAGTTTTCATTTAATTAAATTTTGGGATTATGAGTTGAAAAGAATATACCCGTAAATATTTAAATTACGGATTGAAATAACAAATATCCGTATCACTAGAACATGGGATAGAAAATTTTATACAAATACCGTTGGTGTGTATATATATAATTTGAAAATGATTTCTAAGAGGTTTGAAAAGAATATATATGGTTTTATATGAATATTGATTTTTCTAAATATTCTATATATAAATGTTACTTATACACGATGAAATTCTTTATTTTTGAAATTTTATGTTTTGAAAATTTTAAAATTATAAGTTAGTTTGGAAATTATAAGTTTTAGGAATTTAATTATAAGTTTACTATCTTAAATTATGTATAAATTAGTTTTAATATCAAATAAGTATAATAATAAGATTTAATTTAATAAATTTTAATTTAATTAGTGTATAACATGTTTAAGTATTTATTTAGAATTATATTTTTAAAATAGATTTTTATAAGAAATATATAAATTAAGGTTGGAAAGATAAATATATATTGATTTGATATTTTATTTGTTAAGGATTTTATTTAAGAAAAATAAATTTGAAACTTATTGAAATTGAGATTTTAAAGATATGATTTTATAACTTGATTTTGATTAAAAGTGGTTTAAATGTCAAATTTACATAAATTGAAATGAGATATCTAGTTTATTTAAATTTTTAATTGAAGTTTATTTAAATGTTATTGGAATGATTAAGTAAATATTTCGAAATTAAATAATAGTAAAGTGAATTTGACACACACACACACACATATATATATGAAATTTTCAAATTTAGTTTTGTAAATGTTTGAATATTTAAAGCTTTGAATCTATTGAAGTTGAAATGGTTTGATTTGTAGCTTATATCTATTTTTGAAAACGATATAAAATGATTTATCAAAATTTGAAGTGAAAAGGAAGAACCGAGATTTGATCTAAATGGGATTTTGGAGTTCGAGTTAATTTGAATTGATTTGTGAAATTGGATGAATCTATTTTATTATATAAAGTATTTATTATATATGAAAAATTATTTTATTTATATTATTTTAATATAAACTATTTTAATTTATAATTATTTTAACATACTAATTATTTTAATATAAACTATTTAATTTATAACTATTTAAATATATAAACTATTTTAAGTATATGCTATTTCTAACATCTAAACTGTGTAAGTGGAAAGTATTTTGATTTTCAAGTTATGTTTCCAAAGTGTTATGATTTTCAAAGAATTATGTTTCAAGGTGTTATGATTTCCAAAGTGTTATAATTTCTAAGTTTTATAATTTCAAAGTGTTATAACTTTGAAAATGCTATGATTATGGAAATAGATATATTTGAAGTGAAAATGATATCGTATTGATATGGTTTTGAAATGGACATGATATTTTGGTTTTGAAGTATAAATTATTTTGAAATGACCAGGTGTAATAATAACGTTTGGTTGTTAAGGAGACCGAGATCGGTTATTGTCATACTCTCTGACAATACCGAAAACCACTTAAACAATCGTGTACATGGCGGAAATTCCAGGATGAAGTAGGATGGTAGTGACGATCCTATACGAGGTATATACGTGAACCTGACTCCCGTGAGTTAGCATAATGGCTAAAACAGGAGCAAATGATGGGCCAAGTGAGGTGGCTCCTCCTATCAGACACACTTCTACATTTACCATTCTATTACATTATGATTGATAGGGTGCACCTTTGGATGTTAGGAGTGTGGATCGAGGTGGGTGGAAGCTGTGGCTATGCGTTACCACCAGCCTGGAAGTGTAATT
Organism: Allium cepa; assembly: GCA_030765085.1. Lineage (NCBI taxonomy): Eukaryota > Viridiplantae > Streptophyta > Magnoliopsida > Asparagales > Amaryllidaceae > Allium > Allium cepa. The sequence goes on from CM060945.1 coordinate 154,523,136, forward strand.
GGTATATCTACCCTGGCATTGCCTAGTTGTGCCATGTCACATACCTTATCGAGACCACTACGAGTTTGTTTTTTAACATACCTATGGAGTGACCTCTGACAACCTCTAGTATGGGGGAGATTACGGTATTGTATAGACAATGGGAATATATAAAATGTGTTAAGGGGGATATGGGTAATGACTTAACGCTATTTTAATTATTTACTTTACCATAGACATATTATAATAGCGTATTGTACTACATAGTAGATAGTTCCACGGATCCTTAGAGGATGGGTATCCCAAACATCATTTGAGTTGCTTTTATTTCAGTTGATATTTCACTTGAGTTGGATTTATTGATATAATTATGTTAATCCTGACTTGAGTGTTTTGTATTTCGCTTTACGCTGGGGTGAAACAAAGTGTCACAGCATTAAACTCACCTTTGGAGTTGGAGCTTCGCTTGGAGATCCATCTATATCTATTCAGCTTCCAGTTAATCAGTTGACTCCAGTGATATATTCTGATTTTCGTTATTTAACCATTGTATTGAGACTTTTGTGTATTCGAGACTTCTTTTGTATCTTGTTTTAACTCTATTATATATATAGTAGCTTCATGAACTACTATTCATTTATTTTCGCTGCTTATTATTATATTACATTGAGTCAGTGATTCTGCGATTATTTATTACTGTATATTCTGAGTTTTGCCAAATATTTTATTAACAATATGATATTTTGAGAAATTCAAGTCTGACATGTGTGGATGCTAATGGCATAAAATACCAGGATGTTACACTCCACCCTCTGCATCACCTCCAAGGCCATATCCTTCCACCTTCCCTCTCCTCTTCTTTCTCCTTTTTCCCTTCTTTACCCCTTCCCTATTTCCCTTCTTTCTTCCCCTTATTTCCATGGATTCTATATTACCTTAAACTACTCTAAATCAAAAATATTTTTTTTAGAAACCGTGTATAATTGCAATGGCAACAACTTTGTTGTTGAACCCTTCTTCCAGTTTCGAATATTTCTATATCAAAAACTTCATTTTCCAAGTCATTTCTCGGGTCCAATTTTGGCCGAAAATACCCTATATCGTTTCAATCATATCACCTTTACAAATGAACCACATTATGTGATTCTTTTCTACAAACCATTTAATTTTCCAGTGACTTCAACTTTCCTTAATATCAGTTGTTCAAATTCTTTAATTTGCTATGCTAAAACCTCAAATTTTTTCAAAGTATTTTTGACTTAGATTTTCAACTCAAAAAACACCTTTGTTTGTTTTAACCATAACTTCCTCAAGACAGAAGCTTTTTGAGTGATTCTTTTTCTGAAAGTGAAGAAAAAAGAATTGTAACAACTTTCTTATTATTCACTTTTACAGATCAGTAATATTCTGGTCTGAATATTTTCATAAAGATGACCTAGTTTTAGGTTTGTCCGTAGTTTGGATATTGCGTTGTTTGGAAGTTGGAAGTAGTTGAAACTTTTTTATTGATTCGTGTTCGTGTCTAGATTTATTGGATTTTCTTTGCATTTGGATCTTTGCTAGGAATCGCCATATTGCTCCATTTTATCATCACCTTTGTAGCCACAAAAAGTGAGCGAACACTCACAACCACTAGATTTTCTTATGTTAGTTAAATTGAATTTATGATGTGATTAGAAATTGATTGGTTGTTGTTTATTATATTTTAAATTGTCATTCTAGTAAAATCTGACTTTTATTGAATTTAATTTTCATTTAATTTAATACTGAAATTTAAATTTCCGGTTAAATACATGTTAATAATAACTAGTAAATTGTTGGTAGTTATTGGTTGATTTCAATGATGATTGTATTGTATGTTCAATTATTGATATCTGGGTGATTGGATGGATGTTATTGGTTAACATTTTGGATGATTGGATGCTATTTATGTATATATCTCTGTTATCCTTATGGGTTTAAATGATACATACCCAAACGATCTTATAGATTAAGGAAAAATTGTTATGGGTCGAGATGATAAACCCGAGCAATTTTCATTGCTTTGAAAATGTTGATTTTTGATACTAGGTTAAATGACATATACCCATTTAATTTCTTGAATTTGGATTTTTATTTGGAATTTTGAAGGGTTTAAGTTAATTCAAAAATTGGGTTTGTTATAATTAGATGATTAAGATTGGTATCTCAAATTATTTGAAACCCTTTAAATAATTATATTCACATTGTACACTTGATAGGAGATAAAAATATCGTAACATCTATGAAACCAATGCACTAATATTTCTATTTTACTTATTTTGATCTGACTTACATAAGATCTTTTAGTTCTGACTCGATTGTTTTGTGTTTTCATTAAGCTCGGGTCAGTCTGAGCTTTTTAGTGTTTTCTGAAGGACGAAGATGAAGATTCACTATATATTGCTATTTATTATTCCACTGCATTCTACGGTCTGCTGCATTATTATTTTTTATTTCTGATATATGTATAACTCTGATTTGAATTGTAAAAGTGTAATCAAATGTTAATTGTAAAATAGCTTCATGAACTATTTATTTGATTATTATACTATGTTGTTCCACTGCGAAATTTTGTGTTTTGTTTTCCTTTTTTATATTTTCTTATTTAACCCATTAACAATCCTCCCTATTGAATGGTTTAAGTCTGACATGTATGGTTTATTATCGATTTTAACTATCCAAAAAGGTGGGTCATTACAACAATTCTCCTCGATGCGCATGCTCACTTCCTACTTGTATGTTGCACTTCCAATCACACTCTTATATTGCACGCGCTGATGCTTCTATTACCGCTACTACTTCTTTAGAGTTGAACTAGTTTGCTTGAGCTCCTAACCTTGATACACATATGCTGTTGCCTGTGGTATAAGATAGTTTTGTTGCATCTGCTACTGTTATAAATCTTCTAGTCATATAATAGACAGATGACTTATAAATTTATAAAAGGAAAATGTTCACAGCATGGAAGTTTGAATTATGTAGAAATCAGCATTCATTAGTAACTGCTACCTAATATATGCTAATACCAGTACGTATGAAAAAGACTTCTATACTTATGCTTTCTATTGCATATGATTTATTATAGTGTTATACACTTGGGTGTTGGGCTATGTAAATGGGGATTTAATAAACATACAAACTGGGTTAAACAAAGTTCAAAACAGGTGTAAATAACTCAACTCAAAAATAACAAAAATCCAAATTGCAAGATAGTTTGGTAGGGCTAAATACATACCAAATTTTTGGATATCCCTCGAGCAATAGCAGAAACACCAATTCTATACTTGAGAATAAGGGCCTACCCAATCACCCATGCAACATTGTTGAGAAGAAAACACTTTGATTCATATTTCATAACTTCCATTCTTAAATTCGTCTAGCTACTTGCAATTATTTTACATTTAATTAAGTGATAACTTTTCTCCAACATAGATATATGTATAATGATAAGCACTTTCAGCAGAAGGGAAGCGACTTTCCAGTTCGGCATAACAGAATGCTGAAAGTGCTATAGTTATCCAACAGCAGATATACAACCCATTTCACAACAACATTTTTCAAACTAGCTAACAATAATTCTCGAAGTAAAAATGTTTGGATACATGAGATAACTAGATAAGTTGAAATTATAATAAAGTTTAATCGTAAAGCATAATAAAAGTTTAAGCGGATTTGTTAACTGATTTATGATTTTAGTCTCAAAAAATTAAGTTGTTTTTATATTAGGTACTTCAAGTTAGAGTATAGAGTAGTTATTTATAAGCTTATTGGTACATAGAAAAGGAGTAAAAACGAAGAAGAAGCAAGATTAACTAATCCACCAAAATAAGAAAACATATTTTATAAGGTAAAACAATTCGCTCGAAAAATTGGACAACAAGGAAACACACAGAATTTAATTCTGGTTTTATCATATCATATATATGCTGATATTCACATAGAGAAACAAACATAACAAAATACCAATAACATACAAATACCTAAAATCATCTCATAATAACAACCTAATTTGATTCTCATCCATTTAGAACTGATAACTAACAAACTTAATTATTATTTACAACAAAATTCAATAACATTATAACACATATTCTAAATATCATGCACTTTTATAGCTCTAAAAATGTAACTTATAAATAGTGTTAAGATATTTAACTTAGAATAAACATAAATTGTACACTAAAATATCATTCTTACACCAATATAAGTTGAGAAAAAAGGTTAAAACAAAATTTAGGGAAAACAATTAAAAATATTAAAATATTTCCTAATGTTATAAATTCCCCAATGTACCCCCTAAATAATGTCACATTGCTATTATCAATCAACAATCCACAAATCATCAACAACATAAGGAAAAAGATAGAAGATTGAATTCCAATAAATTACCAATTGGAATAAGTTAAAGAATGGATAATTCTTTAGCGAGTTTAGAATGGCTGCTTGAATTCTTATGAATCGTGGCAAATAACATCGGGTCAGCCGATTGACGTCTGCTATTGGTAATGAAGCAAAGAGAGTGGCTGTTGGCAAGGAAGTTAAATCTTATCGAAGTTTTAGAACGTGAGTTTGAACTAGCCATTAGAGATGCCGTGAAAAGTTTGACTGTATCTAGAGATGAATTGTATGTGGAGATCCAGAGACGATGGTAGTTATGGAGATGCTTTGGATCTGAGATTTCGAATAGGGTCTTAGCAGCAACCCATAATTTCGAACACTTCGTCTTGAATGTCATAATTTTTAAATATGGTTAAGTATTATAAATATGATCTTATAACCTTGGTAAACTCCTTTTAATTAATAACTAACGATGAGAAACTTGTTTTTGAAATTTGTTAACAAAAATAAATACTTTAAAGAAATATCGATAATGTGATCATAGATCTTTTTATCGATAAATAGCTTTTTGTTTAAAAAAGTTGTTGAAAATTTGTGTACATGTCTAAATAACTTAGGAAACCATTAATAGCTAATAAAAATATTTTGTACTAAATCACTTAAGAAGCTTCTGGAAGGAAAATGGATATTGGCAAGTGGAAGGAGATATTTTCTAAGGCATGTGATGTGTAAAGTAGAGCACATGGAGGCTTGGGGGGACCCTTCCTTGGTCTGTTGGGGGAGGGATGAAGGGATTAGTTTGTTGACACTTGAAGCCTATATCAGTATGTATATACATCATCGATTCACTTTTACATTTTTACAAAATAAATTAAAGCACTATTCACACTCTTCTCTTCTTAAATTCCTAGGAACAAATCAAAACAGATCAACTCAAAACCAAACCAAACTCCTTCTATAGGCCTATAAAAACATTTAGAAACTCAAATATTAAAGATTTGAAGCACCCAAGCATAATCAATTCAAGGCCGTGAGCAAAGGAGGGGGATTTGGGCTAGGCCGTGAGCAAAGCAAGTTTATGGTAGGAAGTTTTGGTGTTTGCAAGGTTATGGTAGGAAGTGGAAGCTTGTACTTGGTTGTTTAATTGTTCAAGGATGAGCTATCTCTCCATTTTAATGAACATGAAGTGTTTATAATGTTTTTTAAACTATTATATTATGCTTAGTTTTGTACTATTATATGTGTTGTTGATTCTTGCTTTGGAAGCAAATAGCATATGTAATTGGTAGATATGGACTTGTATGACTTTCCATGACTTGTTGCATAGCCAAGAAACAAAGCACGCAGGGTTTGGTTGAACATACGTTGACTCTAACTTGAGTTTGGAAGTGGTTTTATACCGATAGATGCTATAATTACACTTCAGAAATGCTTCATATTCAGCCTTCTCTGAATTTTTATAAAAAGATCCTTAGTGATTTCTCACAATTGGTTTAATGTATTGTATAGATTAGTTGTTATAAAAAATGTGGATTGAAAAAAGTTTGTTTGAATATCATAAAAGATCAAACTTTCAAGATACCAAAATTGGCCTAGTTTATAGCCTTTTATAATAATCGACCGTAGTACTTCAAAAACTATATAGGATGTTGAACCATTTTTTACAACATTATATAAATGTTGTAGTTTTTTTTTTGAAACTTTAAATTGCTTTGAAATGACTTTAAACTTAGGTATTTTACTTTAGTCCTTTTAGTAATCTTTTCTAACTTATATTATATTATTTTAAAAGTGGTTTGGAATTTTTATATATGTTTAATAGTCTATTATTAATTGTTAAAGTAAGAGGTTTATTTTTAAATAAAGAAAAACATGTTATTTTTACGTTTATAATATATTATAAATTAGATACTTTTAAGTAACATCTTAAATAAAAAAATTTAAACCATATTAAAAGCATTTTATATTATATTTTAAGTATACATATATATTTTTAGAAAATTAGTTACTTATTTTATTAAAGTAATATATCATATAATAACTTTTGAATTGTTTTTAAATATCCTATTTTATAAATAAATTATTACACATACTTCTTTATCATTTTTAAGAGAGTTTTAATATAAACAATTTTTTTATAAAAGATGCTTGAGAAATGCTTAAGTGGCTTAATCGTGTTTGTTTTATTTACTTGTTGATGTGAAGAAATTAAATATACTTAACAGTAAAAGCCGACGAAGCAGACTTATCTACCTGTGAGAGTTGAGAATAATGTTCATGTAGCGTGTAGAAGCAATAGTGCTCTTATCAACCGGCTTCACTTTTAACTAAGAGTTAGTAAGTTAAGATAGTCGGAAACACGTTAAGTATACGAAAATTGATTTTCATAAGCGATTGTTTTTAGAACGAGATAGTCGATTGGTCGACCAATCGAACTTGACCATTTAACTTGGGAAGTATATGAAAGTTTCATGGCTTCATACGGTTTGAGATTCCCTAGGGATGACTCAGCGTATGAATTGTCTCTAGCTTTAAGAATAATATATATACGAGATCCCCTAGGGTGGACTCCTATATATACTGTTCGTTTACTTCTAAAAGAACCAGAATTGAGTTTACCGGAAATTCATAGATTTAGGTTTGAAGAGTTCAAGATCGATAAGTGTTTTACTTACCAAATACCACTTCAAAACTAGTATACTATTCTATGTTTTGGAAATAGCTATAAAGTGGAACGCTATAGAGTTGAACTGTCTATTCTAAAGTTAAGTTGAAGGGAGAGGTCAATGTTAACATTTCAGACTAATGCTATTGTGATGACCCACATTTCGAAAGGTTTAAATCGATAATAATCCACACATGAACGACTTAAACAATCCAAAACGTAGATAATCAATGGGGTTAAATAAGAAAAATAAGAAAAGAAGGAGAGAATAAATATAGAATCTCATAGCGGAAATGATAAAATATAATAATCAAATAACAGTTCATGAAGCTGCTTACTATACATTTGATTATAACCTATACATACTATAAATTTGATTATAATCTATACAATTTATTAGAGTTTTATATATATATATATATACACACACATACATCAGGGATAAATAATCAACATGGCATAATAACATGATGCATGGATAATAATAATAGTAATATACCAAATCTTCATCTTCGTCCTCCAGAGAATAATCTTCAATATGCTGAAAAAACTCGGGATAGATCCGAGTGTAATGAAAAGATAAAACATTCGAGTCAGCACTAAAATATTCTTGTGTAAGTCAAATCAATATCACAAATATGAGAGTAATAACTTGAGAGATGTTACAGGATTTTCCATCTCCTAGGGATCCATTTAACAATTCATATATAATAGTATACACTATAATAGATATTGCCTATCGGTAAAATAAATATCAAAATAGCGTTAAGGGTTTACATTATCCTGCTAATCACATTTTTATAGGTTCAAAATCAAAGTCATAATGGGCTCGTATGGGGATAAATATGATAAGGCACGTGAGGCAATTCCTAAGGTAGGATTCTACCAGTTTACCCTTTCTGGCTAGACATAACCCATCATTGGCTGACCGTGGTAATCTATCCAAACGACAAAAAGGTGCACCCATCGAATACGAAATCACAATAGTAATATGAGGGACCGACGTCGCTAGAGGTAGTTAACCTTATTGGCTAGACATGGGCTCCTTTTTTAGTCATTTTAATTATAACATGAGTGTTAAAGCTATCAATCATCGTTCACCTACTTCATTCCAGTAAACATTGCCAATCCAACTACTCACTCTGAATATCATACATCGTGCATATGGTTGTCAAAGTGGTTCCAATATTGACAGAGAGTATGCCAATAAGAGGCCTCGGTCTCTTTACCAATCAAATGTTATTTTACACATCATTTGGTACTTTTATATTTCGAAACCAATTCGTACTTTGTATCAAAATACTATATTTGTTTCAAAAATTATATTTTACTTCAAAATGTCAATTCAGTTTGATATATTGATTCCACTTCAAAATTTGATTTGAATTTCAATTTTGGTTATAACTTCACTCTAACCCAATTCGCATTTAAATCCAAGATTTAAACATAACATCCCACCCTTTTGACCGATTTGAAATTTAGAAAATAATTTAAATAGTTAAATAGTTGAAATAGTTTATAGAAAATAGTTTGAGTAATAAAAATGGTTTATATAGTAAAATAGTTTGAAAAAATAACAAGATAATATGAATATTTAAAAATATAAACTTTAAACCATTTATACTAAAATAATTCATTTGAAAATAGTTTCAAAGTCAAACCGATTCAATTTCCAATTTCCCAATTCAAATCAATTCAAATTTCCATTTCCATTTAATCGATTCAAATCCGATTTCAAATCGAATTTTACATCGATTCCAAATTTATTTCAATTTCAATTCCAAATTTGTAACGACCCGCCTTTTTGGACAGTTTAAACCGACGATCAAATACACATGTCGGTTCCAAACCATTAAGAAAAGGCAGATGGTTATTGGGGTAATTAAGAAAAGAAAAGAAATAAAGGAAATGAAACAACACAGAATCTCGCAGCGGAACGATAAAATATAATAGTCAAATAAACAGTTCATGAAGCTGTTTACTATACTTAGACAATTATTTATACAACATTTATCAGAGTTATACATATACAACAGAACAAATAAATAATGCAGCAGACAACATGATGCACATATAATAATAGTAATAGTATACCAAATCTTCGTCTTCGTCCTCCAGAATAGATCTTTAAAAATCTGAAAACTCAGGACTGACCCGAGCGTAATGAAAAGACAAAACACTCGAGTCAGGACTAAAATATCCATATGAAAGTTAAATCAATCGTAAATAAATATGAGTGTGACGGCGTCAGAGATGTTTACGGGGTTTGACATCTCATATCCAGTGTCAACGTGCGTGCAATAACTTAAGAGATGTTATGGGATTTTCCACCTTTCAAGGATCCGTTAAACTATCTACTAGGTAGTAATGTACGCTAAGTAGATAATGTCTATCAGTAATATAAAGTATCAAAATAGCGTTAAGGCGTTAACATAATCCCCCTTAACACATTTTATATTCCCAAAAGCATATACAAGACCGTAGTTTTCCCAAAACCGGAAGTCACCAAAGGGCAATCCATATACTCAAGGTACAAACCAAAACGTAGTGGTCGCGAATAGGATAATCAGTATGACAAGGTACATGAGGCGATACCAACTAGGATACTAGTAGTTGCGTGATCCGGACTGATGTTGAGCATAGCAGCTACTACCTCAACACCGCGAAACAACACTCCCAAATCAAGGGGTGCACCCAATCAAATCGCAAATGTAATAGATATGGTATCGAAGAAGTGTGTCCGCTAGAGGTGGCGAACCTCAATGGCCCGGCACGGCTCCTGTTTTAGTCATGTCAGGGGTCATCCAATATCGTTCTCTTTCTTCAGTCAACGCGTTCACCAAACCATCCACTTCATTCTGGATCAACACTCCGCGTATAATAGTTATTAAAGTGGTTTTCGGTATCGACAGAGAGTATGTCCATATCCGATCCCGGTCTCTTTAATAACTACGTATTATTACACTGATGGCTCTTTTATATTTCAAATTGATTCATGATTGATAACAAAATATCATATTCGCTTTAAAATCAAATCCATTTCAAAATCATCATATATTCAAAATTATCAATTTTGTCCGATAAATCAATTTCACTTCAAAATTTGATTCGAATTCAATTTAGGTTATAATCTCTACTTTAACCTAGTTCGTATTTAAACCAAAGGTTTAAATATAAACATTTCCGTCTCTTTAACCAGTTTGAATTTAAGAAAAAAGTTTAAATAGTTTAAAATAGTTAAATAATTCAAAATAGTTTAATAGAAAATATTTAAATAGTTTAATCGAAAATAATTTGAATATAAAATGGTTTATATATAAAATAGTTTGGAAAAAATCAAAAATTATTTGATAAATAATTCCAAAGTCAAACCGGTCAACTTCCCAAATTTCCTATCCAAATCAAATCCAAATTCCATTTCGATTTAATCGATTTATTCCAATTTCAACTTGAATAAATTTCTATTCCACGTAAATTTCGATTTCAATTCACAAATTTCTTTAAATTTCAATTCAATTCCAAATTAATTTAAATCTAAATTTCAAATAAATTTTCAATTCCAAACTCAAACTTGAAATATCATTTCATATCAATTTTCTTAGAAATATTCAGAGTTCGATTAAAAGTCCAATCTTTTAAAACAAATCAACTTTCAAAAATTTACACCGTATTTCAATTTTCAATTTAAATCTAAACTTCGATTTTATTTAATAATTTCGTTTACCAAGTTTAAATTCTAACATTTCGAGCTCCAATTCAAAATAATTCAATTTCCATAAATTGGATTTTATTCTTAAAATCAATTCATTTAAATAATTTCAAAACAACTTTTAAAATCATTTAATTTATCCAACTCGGTGTCCGTATATAATTTTCTAACCTATGGCCAAGTGATTAGTTATTACAATTAAATGTCAGTGATGAATATATCATTTAAATCAATCACAGTGTCATATGTATGCATAGCAGGATATATATAAACAAATAAACATCCAAACATTTAAATATCAACCAATAACATCCATCGAAATACATCATCCAATAGGCAATACAATTCACAGCAATTTCATATTTATCAATGTCAGGTAATTTAATCGCAATTAAATTTTAATTTAAATTTAACTGTCAATTTAATTATTTTAACGGTGAATTCAAATGACAATCAATATGATAATTAAATTTTATCAAACAACAACAAATAAAAATCATAACTATGGATAATGTCAAATTTAACTAGCATAAAGATATTCAGTACGTTGTGAGCGTTATAAAACACTCACTTTGATTTTACGATTTTAAATCAAATCGAACGACGTTCGATTTAACATAAAATTTTAATGAGCTCCAAACACTTTCGGATCTGCACTGCAGCGCAGCTCTCATCTCCATGATTCCGGCGCTTCTTCCCCAACGTGAAATTCACGTATACAAACCCATTAGCCGCCGATCTTCAAGCAATTTTCATGACCACCTCGTCGACTTCCAGAAAGATCAGCTAGCGCCACCACGAAGCCCTTCACCAGAGCCACCTACGCGCCAAGTTTCATCCCGTCATTCGCCGTCGTTTGCACGCAATCCATGAAAATACGTACACACTTCCAAGTCATATCTGGACGAATCCATGAAAAATTAACATACATCAACCGTACGGATTTGAAGAGCTCGTCGAGATTTACACTTTTTCTTTTGGAATTTTTCGATTTCGTCCAACGGATTGAGAGATATTAAGGAAAGAAGATCGGCAATTTCTGGCTATGGAATAGGTGGCGGCCATGATTTAGAATTAGGGTTTCTGGATTAAAATAATAATAAAACTGTCTCGGTTTGCGTGCGTATTTATATAGGTAGGTCCAAAATCATCCGAACTCCAATCGAAACGTGCCGCCAGGCGTTTATAAGGTTTTACCCCCATTCCGGATGCAATGGAACTAGTTTCAAGGCCTAATTCGATCATATCTGAAAGATAGCTTTTCGAAGTCGATTATTTTAATTAAATTCGAAATTAAATTTCTACGCGTTTCAAGCTCGCACGGCCAAACGACAAGTTCAATTGCTACGAAAATTGAAATCCTACCATAATTTACTATTACGGATCCGATGAAACAAGTTTCGTCGAAATCCGAGACTGTTTGAAAAATGGCTATTTTAACTCGTCAATTAAATATTAAAATATCCAATTTTCACAAATTTACTTTTAATTCGATTTTAAAAGTTCTACAACATCATTCTAACTTTAATATGATAAAATAGAATTTTACAAATCATTTTTAATCATATTAAACCCGTTATCCAATTATTCAAATAATTTCAAATATTAAATTATTCAACAAATTACATTAATAATCATTTTCCTTCAATAATCACCTTAAATTTTCTAATTAAAATAGCTAAAAATACGGGTCGTTACACTCTCCCCCACTCAAAACTTTTCGTCCCCGAAAAGGAAAAGAAGGGAAAAGGAACTAAGTATAGAATTCAACATTAGATATATTTTATTCAAAGTTACCAACTTATAAAACAATGAAATTCCATTTATAAAGTCATAACTACGCTTCCACAATGTTACTCCGAATGGCTTTCTAAATTTAAAAGTTAGTTATCAAAACAAGTTATAAAATTTAAAAACTTGAAAAATTTTCTAACACCCGGATTCACGGAAAATTTCGGCAGAGTCTCCTTAGCGCGGCTCGATCGAAAATTTTTACAATTCAATATATAACACAAATATAACCAATATATATCAAATATACATCTCATCTCAATGATGAGGCATCCCATATCTGGGGAAACAACATATATATATCACCAATACCATATAAAACCATAAGCGTACCTTTTATTTAGCATTTATTAGCAGTTTACTTACATTTTGTATTTAGCACAGAAGCAAGCTCTACAACGAAGCGCAACCCCTTTGCCCCTTTGCTACCTACTAAAATGCTCAATAACTAAGTTAGAACCATGCATATAAAGATAGATCGATATATTTAGCCTACACAACATATATATAACCTATTTAGCTTCAAAACTGAGATTCCAATTTCAGGACAGAAAACAAATCTCAGTTTTATGTCACCTAAACTATAAAATTTGGCAACAGAATCTAAACAAAAGTTTTTGTATTTATTTCAAGCTTTCCGGAATGTCCAAAATCATCGAATTCGGACTATACATTCAAAAGTTACGGCCGTTTTACTTAGAGGATACGCCTCAGCCTGGGCATTGAATTGCGCAGGTCAGCGACGTTCACCCACGTTTTCGACCTTCTAAACGATATCAAAACACAAAACACTTAAAACAAAAGTTTTATCTTAAGTTCTTATCTTTCCATAAAGTGCAAGATCATCAAAATCCGATAAAACAGTCAAAAGATATGGCGAAAATACTAAGGGTGTATACTACTGATTTTACTTATTTTTACACAGGACAGCGAGTAACATTCAAGTTTTTATCCAAGCAGACAAAGGAATTTTATCAAGTTATCTAAACAAAAGTTGTGCTATAGTTTCCATGCTTTCCGAAAAGTCCAAAATTGTCGAATTCCCTTCAGCCATTTAAAAGTTATGGTTGTTTTCGTTTCAGCATATATTGGACAATGTTGGATTTTTTTTTTCCAAAAATTTGCTTTTATTATTTCAAAGTACAAAACATCAAAACTTCAAATTTTCTAAAGAACAATCATAAACACAAAGTCATCTATTTTCTTATTCATCCATGCAATAGGTTTACATTCAATTTGTTTCTGGTTTATTCAAGTTTGTTTCATTCACATTTTTAATTCAAGTCAATTTGCTCCCAATTTGAATTTAATTATTTAAAATTTTATTCCGTTTATTCAATTCCATTAACACTAATGAATTCTACTTAATCAATTATCATCCATCTAACAACCAATGCATATCAAAAATTAACATCCATCCAAAATCTACACTAAATCAATTATACATTTCCAAGTCAATTTTAATTTCATACACTTCCAAGTTTATTGACATTTAGTTATATTCAAATTTAATTAGTTTCCATTTACCAATTTTATATTTCATTAAGCTTAAATTTTATTCATTCACTTATACATGTATCATTCATTTTACAGCTTAAATTTCTTTTATATTTACAACTATCAATAGATCTTTACATTTTATTTTTCACTCTCACACTGGTATATTATTTCTCTACTTATCCTTATTAGCATTTTAAACCTTTTATGTATTTGGTAAGTTATAGTTATGCAAATAGAATGTAGTTAAACAACATACAACTTCTTTTCATTTAAAGTTGAATTTTCAATTTATCAATTCTTAAGTCATTACTTAAATTTCACTATAATTTAATTTCACATTTACATTCACATATAGTATTTTCATTTTATATTAACATAATTGTGAATCACCTTTAAATGTTAATTTAAATTCCAATTATTTACTAACAATTCTATTTATATTTGCAAACCATTAATTAAATGCATATTTCAATATTCAAACCTATACTTGTATATTATCCAATTAACAATTCATATAACATTTTTGAACTTCTTGAGTATTTTGGTAAGTTATATCTAAGCTATAGAATGAAATTTAATACTATGCGAGTTTTACAGTTTCAATTTTATTTTAAGTTCATAATTTCCTAATTCTAAGGATTTCTACTTCAATTGATATTTTCACTTAGCTCTTAGGTTCATTTCACATTTCACAATTCAGAAGTTCCTTAATGATTCAAGTCTAAATTCATTTCAATCATAAAAAAAAATCATTAATTATTAAAGAACTTAAGAATTCCAATCCCGGTTTCATTTCAAATCAAGGTTTGAAATAATCTATACTTATATAATTTATATATCAAATCATACTATAGAGAATGCAAAACAAAATAAAATTTGAGTCAAAACAAGGTTTAGACAAGCTATTAAGTGGTCTCCCCCACTCGGACTCTCGAAAATAAACGCCAATGATGCGTGCACACATCATCGAAATCATTTTCTAGCGTCAAGAGAAGGGAATATAACACTTATCATAAAAAAAATCCTTCGAAAACAATTTCAACTCAATTATACTATCATATAATGCTCATATTATATTTTTCAAATTCTTGTAAGTCAATCTCAAACACCGGAATTTAAATTCCCAAATCCAAGTTAAAATTCATTTATATTCATTATCAATTGTGTTTACAAGATTTCATTTTCCTAAATCCATTGTTATTTAATCAATTGTTGTAAATATTGACTGATCAAACAATAACGATAATAATCTAATATTATCATCTCCTAACAATCAATTCAATCAAAATGAATAAATATTCAAATAATTCTTTTATATAAAATATATTCCAAAATGATATTGTGTTGGTTTGTCCTATTCGAGTGTTTAGAAATTCCTATCGACGCCTTGGCGTCCCAAGTATCGACCAGAATTCATAAATACTCAACGGAACAAATTAACACAATATAAAACCATTTTATATCAAATAACAAGTACACTCTCTCATATACACTCAACTCATTCATATAGTTTACCTCTATTTCAATGAGTTATTCCCCACTAGAGCCAAGGTTTATCGCTAAACCAAAGCTCTGATACCAATTGTAACGACCCGCCTTTTTGGACAGTTTAAACCGACGATCAAATACACATGCCTGTTCCAAACCATTAAAAAAAGGCAGATGGTTATTGGGGTAATTAAAAAAAGAAAAGAAATAAAGGAAATGAAACAACACAGAATCTCGCAGCGGAACGATAAAATATAATAGTCAAATAAACAGTTCATGAAGCTGTTTACTATACTTAGACAATTATTTATACAACATTTATCAGAGTTATACATATACAACAGAACAAATAAATAATGCAGCAGACAACATGATGCACAGATAATAATAGTAATAGTATACCAAATCTTCGTCTTCGTCCTCCAGAATAGATCTTCAAAAATCTGAAAACTCAGGACTGACCCGAGCGTAATGAAAAGACAAAACACTCGAGTCAGGACTAAAATATCCATATGAAAGTTAAATCAATCGTAAATAAATATGAGTGTGACGGCGTCAGAGATGTTTACGGGGTTTGACATCTCATATCCAGTGTCAACGTGTGTGCAATAACTTAAGAGATGTTACGGGATTTTCCACCTTTCAAGGATCCGTTAAACTATCTACTAGGTAGTAATGTACGCTAAGCAGATAATGTCTATCAGTAATATAAAGTATTAAAATAGCGTTAAGGCGTTACCATAATCCCCCTTAACATATTTTATATTCTCAAAAGCATATACAAGACCATAGTTTCCCCAAAGCCGGAAGTCACCAGAGGGCAATCCATATACTCAAGGTACAAACCAATACGAAGTGGTCGTGAATAGGATAATCAGTATGACAAGGTACATGAGGCGATACCAACTAGGATACTAGTAGTTGCGTGATCCGGACTGATGTTGAGCATAGCAGCTACTACCTCAACACCGCGAAACAACACTCCCAAATCAAGGGGTGCACCCAAATCAAATCACAAATGTAATAGATATGGTATCGAAGAAGTGTGTCCGCTAGAGGTGGCGAACCTCAATGGCCCGGCGCGGCTCCTGTTTTATTCATGTCAGGGGTCATCCAATATCGTTCTCTTTCTTCAGTCAACGCGTTCACCAAACCATCCACTTCATTCTGTATCAACGCTCCGTGTATAATAGTTATTAAAGTGGTTTTCGGTATCGACAGAGAGTATGTCCATATCCGATCCCGGTCTCTTTAATAACTACGTATTATTACACTGATGGCTCTTTTATATTTCAAATTGATTCATGATTGATAACAAAATATCATATTCACTTTAAAATCAAATCCATTTCAAAATCATCATATATTCAAAATTATCAATTTTGTCCGATAAATCAATTTCACTTCAAAATTTGATTCGAATTCAATTTAGGTTATAATCTCTACTTTAACCTAGTTCGTATTTAAACCAAAGGTTTAAATATAAACATTTCCGTCTCTTTAACTAGTTTGAGTTTAAGAAAATAGTTTAAATAGTTTAAAATAGTTAAATAATTCAAAATAGTTTAATAGAAAATACTTAAATAGTTTAATCGAAAATAATTTGAATATAAAATGGTTTATATATAAAATAGTTTGGAAAAAATCAAAAATTATTTGATAAATAATTCCAAAGTCAAACCGGTCAACTTCCCAAATTTCCTATCCAAATCAAATCCAAATTCCATTTCGATTTAATCGATTTATTCCAATTTCAACTTGAATAAATTTCTATTCCACGTAAATTTCGATTTCAATTCACAAATTTCTTTAAATTTCAATTCAATTCCAAATTAATTTAAATCTAAATTTCAAATAAATTTTCAATTCCAAACTCAAACTTGAAATATCATTTCATATCAATTTTCTTAGAAATATTCAGAGTTCGATTAAAAGTCCAATCTTTTAAAACAAATCAACTTTCAAAAATTTACACCGTATTTCAATTTTCAATTTAAATCTAAACTTCGATTTTATTTAATAATTTCGTTTACCAAGTTTAAATTCTAACATTTCGAGCTCCAATTCAAAATAATTCAATTTCCATAAATTGGATTTTATTCTTAAAATCAATTCGTTTAAATAATTTCAAAACAACTTTTAAAATCATTTAATTTATCCAACTCGGTGTCCGTATATAATTTTCTAACCTATGGCCAAGTGATTGGTTATTACAATTAAATGTCAGTGATGAATATATCATTTAAAATAATCACAGTGTCATATGCATGCATAGCAGGATATATATAAACAAATAAACATCCAAACATTTAAATATCAACCAATAACATCCATCGAAATACATCATCCAATAGGCAATACAATTCACGGCAATTTCATATTTATCAATGTCAGGTAATTTAATCGCAATTAAATTTTAATTTAAATTTAACTGTCAATTTAATTTTTTTAACGGTGAATTCAAATGACAATCAATATGATAATTAAATTTTATCAAACAACAACAAAAAAAAATCATAACTATGCATAATGTCAAATTTAACTAGCATAAAGATATTCAGTACGTTGTGAGCGTTATAAAACACTCACTTTGATTTTACGATTTTAAATCAAATCGAATGACGTTCGATTTAACATAAAATTTTAATGAGCTCCAAACACTTTCGGATCTGCACTGCAGCGCAGCTCTCATCTCCGTGATTCCGGCGCTTCTTCCCCAACGTGAAATTCACGTATACAAACCCATTAGCCGCCGATCTTCAAGCAATTTTCATGACCACCTCGTCGACTTCCAGAACGATCAGCTAGCGCCACCACGAAGCCCTTCACCAGAGCCACCTACGCGCCAAGTTTCATCCCGTCATTCGCCGTCATTTGCACGCAATCCATGAAAATACGTACACACTTCCAAGTCAGATCTGGACGAATCCATGAAAAAATAGCATACATCAACCATATGGATTTGAAGAGCTCGTCGAGATTTACACTTTTGCTTTTGGAATTTTTCGATTTCGTCCAACGGATTGAGAGATATTAAGGAAAGAAGATCGGCAATTTCTGGCCATGGAATAGGTGGCGGCCATGATTTAGAATTAGGGTTTCTGGATTAAAATAATAATAAAACTGTCTCGGTTTGCGTGCGTATTTATATAGGTAGGTCCAAAATCATCCGAACTCCAATCGAGACGTGCCGCCAGGCGTTTATAAGGTTTTACCCCCATTCCGGACGCAATGGAACTAGTTTCAAGGCCTAATTCGATCATATCTAGAAGATAGCTTTTCGAAGTCGATTATTTTAATTAAATTCGAAATTAAATTTCTACGCGTTTCAAGCTCGCACGGCCAAACGACAAGTCCAATTGCTACGAAAATTGAAATCCTACCATAATTTACTATTACGGATCCGATGAAACAAGTTTCGTCGAAATCCGAGACTGTTTAAAAAATGGTTATTTTAACTCGTCAATTAAATATTAAAATATTCAATTTTCACAAATTTACTTTTAATTCGATTTTAAAAGTTCTACAACATCATTCTAATTTTAATATGATAAAATAGAATTTTACAAATCATTTTTAATCATATTAAACCCGTTATCCAATTATTCAAATAATTTCAAATATTAAATTATTCAACAAATTACATTAATAATCATTTTCCTTCAATAATCACCTTAAATTTTCTAATTAAAATAGCTAAAAATACGGGTCGTTACAAAATTAATTTAATTTTCAATTACAAATTAATTTCTCTTTAATTCCAAATTAATTTAAATTACAAATTTTCTTTCAACTCAATTTAAATTCCGAATCAACTTTGAGTTCGATTTCCAAAATATCCATTTAAATACTTAAATCTAATTTTCTTTTAATATGCAATCGAAAATCCAAACCTTCAAGTATAATTAAATTCTGAGCTAAATTTCAAAATATATTTTTATGTCACTTTTACTTAGCAATATTCAAAATTCAAATAAAAGTCTAATTTTTCAAAAAAAAAAATCAATTTCCAAAAATTCAAATCATCCAATTATAACTTAAAATCTCCACTTCGATTAATTAAACAATTTCGTTTCAAATTTTAAATTTCAACACTTCGAGTTCTAAATCAAAAATAGTTTGATTTCCATGAATTTGATTTTTATTTCTAAAACCAAATCATATAAATAATATCAAATCAAATTTTAAACAATTTAATTTAACCAATCGGTGTCCGCATATAATTCTCTATCCTATGGCCACATGAATCAATTATTTCAATTTAATTCAGGGATGGATATACATATATATATATATATATATATATATATATCATTTCAATCCAAAATAAATGTCATAGGTATATATCATTTCAATTTATTTCTTAATTTATTCGAAATAATTCAATTTAAAGATTTATATATTGTAAATAATATACATGATTATAACAGGATATATTAAACATAAATAAACTTCCAAAATATCAATTAAATCTTCATCCATCACAACCAACGTCCAAACAGTCAATAATCACAACGATCAACCAATTATCGATAAATTGATGATTTTACTAGCAGTTAAGTTCTAATTCAATTTTAACTATCAATTTAAATTCTATTAATTAATTTGGATATTAATTAAATGTCAATTTAAACTTTATTCAACAGCCATCAA
The DNA here is from genome assembly GCA_030765085.1 of Allium cepa. Taxonomy (NCBI): domain Eukaryota; kingdom Viridiplantae; phylum Streptophyta; class Magnoliopsida; order Asparagales; family Amaryllidaceae; genus Allium; species Allium cepa. The sequence continues at coordinate 154,543,280 of CM060945.1, forward strand.
TAAATTTAAATTTACTTCATGATAAAAAAATTACTAACATTAAAATAAAATAGTCAAACGTGAGCGTGAAAACACTAATCTTTTTTGAAAGTGAAAAAAATTTTAGCTTTAAATAAATCTCTCTACGATTCCTAGCTAAAGCCACCGTCGATACGATTCCAATGTGATTTGGTTCGTCCGAAAGCGATCTCGTAAGCAAAAATTTAGTAATATTTAATAACGACAATGATAATTTTTTTATTAAGATAATTAACATATAAATCTATACGATTATTAAAATAACATACCCTAAACATCACATTCCTCCTCACGCACATACAGTAAGCTCACGACCTCCCTCTTCTTTCAGCCGATCACATACACTTCCTTCCTCTTTTTTTCCTTTTTCCTGTGAATGAATGATCGCTCCAGCTGATAACAAACCCTCATCGTGACTCTGCATCCCCCTCCTCCACTTGCCGATCGACCACCAGCTAACAACACTCGCAACATGAAAACCCTAAAGTCGAACGATCCACCCTTGCTTCTGACATTGACCTCACCATTCCCTACGTGCTCCGAACCTAGGTCTAGTCACAACCATCGCGGCGCCATCAATCGATTCGAGCGACTCCTTTAATTTTTTTTATCGAGGCTTTGTATTTTTGAGATCGATTTGTTTTTTCCTTTGATGTGTTTTGTTTTGAAAAGGAGATTCCAAAGAAAGAATAACGACAGTTATGTGTTGAAAACGTGAGTGATGGAAGGTGTTGAGGTATTTATATATTTATTTAATTTGAAAATATCTGACGTTTAACGTTCAAATTTCTCGAACTTCAAATGAAGCATGTCGCCTGGCGTTCATAATATTTTACCCCCATTCCGAACACAATAGAACTAGGTTCGAGGCCTAATTCGATCCTATGTGGAAGATAGCTTTTCAAAATTGATTGTTTTAATTATATTTTGAAATTAAATTTCTACGCGTTTCAATCTCCCACGGCCAAACAACTAGTCTAATTGTTATGATACATGAAATCGACACTACTACGGATCCGATGAAACTGGTGTCGTCGATATCTGAGACAGTGGCCAAAATGGCTATTTTTTACTCATTAATTAAAATATAAAATTTCTAATTTTAATTATTCACTTTTAATTTTAAATTTTAAAGATAGACGATCTTCACTCATATTTAAATAAAATTTAAATCAATTTTCGATGCCATTTTCATTCATAATAATTCAAGAATTCCATTACTTAAATAATTCCAGTATAAATTTATATAATTTAATTATCCGATACCTCAATACTAATGATTCATTAAATTCTATTTTTAACAATTTTTATTCAATAATTATATCAAATCCTATAATTTAAAACAGTTAAAAATACGGGTTGTTACATACTCCCCCACCTAAAACTTTTCATCCTCGAAAAGGTGTTAGGTAGAGAATTTAACGTGCAATCTATTTTATTCAAACAATCACTTATTACTTTAAAATCTTATCAGAAAACCTTTATATGTTTCTACTATGCCACTTTGCTATCGGTTTATGGAAAATATAACTTATATATAAAAACAAGTTATAATTATTTTTTCAAAACTTTAAAAAAATTCTAACTCCCAGATTTACGGAAAATTTCGACAAAGTCTCATTTGCGCAGTTCGATCGAAATATATATATATATATAACGCTAATATAACCAGTAGATATCAAATATACATCTCATCTCAATGATGAGACATCCTTAAGGGCAAAAATATGAAACCGTGGTATGTAATCCGAGATACGTACCTTATTATCAATAATACAAGCGAGTTTGCTCGTATTAAGCAAGAAAAAGCATGTAAAAACCTACGTATATGTCCAAACGGTCTTCATTTGTACCTATCGCAACTCAATTAAAAATATTAGTTGCATATAAAGATATAGAAGCATGTATAAGTCTAATATAACCATATAACATGGATTTTGATTCCAAACAACAAATACAAGCACCATACACAATATACAACAACCATATGAATCAAGACTGTAATAACAACGGTCTTGCAATTAAAGAAGCCATCCAGTCATCAATATCCATCCAATTAATCCAATTAATTTACATTATCCAATGTCAATTTTTTTTATACCCTTCATTTCTTATTAACTTTCATTTCTTATTAACCTTCATTTCATTAACATTTTAATTGATCCGTTTCAATTTATATGCATTCAACCAACTTTCATTCAATTAGATTCATGTTCAATTGATTTTTCATTCAACTTATTTACTTCCAATTGATTTGCATGCACTTATTAGCATAAATGAATTTACATTCTATTGATCTACACTCGTTTATAGTTACATTCTTTAATTTCCACTTCCACTATTTCATTTCAATAATTCATATAATTAATTATACTTAAGTAATATAATTCCATATCACATTCCATATATTTTAAATTGATTCACATTCACGTATTAATATTCATTTCGTTAATCATACAATTGATTTACATTCAGTTCACTCGCTTTTAATTTATTTACATTCAACTAATTTGGTTTCAATCCATTTTTATTCAATCAATCAATATTCATTGCATTCACATTTGATTGATTACAATCCAACGTATTTACATTCAATCGATTTGTTTCAATTATTTACATTTTTTATCTGTACTTAATTGGTTTACATTCCATTAATTTCTTTTAATTTAATAACATTTGTTATAAATTCATTATACTCAATTTTATTCAATTCCATTTGTGAAATTCCAATTTTCTTTTTCTATTTTATATAAATTCATTGGTAAATCATTTACAAAATTATTCCACTTAACCATGCTTAAGTTAAATTTATTCCACCTAGTATATTCTCTCTTTTTTCAACTACTAACGTCATATATTAATTATCTAAGTTTATTATAAATATTTTATACAACACAACCCACGTTTATTATAATTACTTCGTATCTTAAGTTATTATTATTTCATTAATTCACTTCATCTATTCAATTTCATATTATTAATTTACTAAAGTAAATTTTATTTTATAACTCAATTCAGATTAATAAATATATATTTTTCCTCCATGATTAATTCATTTAACTTCTCTTAAATTAACTTCAATTTATAATTTATTCCAATAACTTATTCCATATTATATTAGTTAACATTCAATTTTATTGAGATTACCCCACTTGCATTTTTGAATGATCCCGGTTTTTAAGCCAAATTTAATGTTGTAATTAATATAATTTTTTGGATTAAATTGTAAACTAATTTGGAATTTTTACAAAAAAATAAAAAAAATGTATTTGTTTATATATATTGTAAATAGAATTTTTTTTGGAATTCAAATAGTAAATATTTTATAAAATTAATTGGATTCGAAAGTTATATTTTAAGAAACTAGTATGTATATATGCATATATGGTTATTTGTGTATAATTTGACTTTAAATCATTTTCTTTAAAAGCTATAAAAATATGAATAATATTAATATGTATAAATACAAATGTATAATAAGTATAAATAAAAGCTTTAACATACATATATATCTTTTGGAATAAAAATGGTTTGTATATAAATAAGGGTATTTTAACTTAAGTTTAAAAATTTAAATGAGACGTAATAAAAGATTTAAAATACTTTTCTTTTATATACTTGGGAATAAGTATAGTTAGTATATATGTAAATAAATATAAAAGCTTTGATATGTATATATGTTTTGAAAATATAAGTATAAAATTTAAAATACGTAACATATATGTAAATATAAACTAACTAAGGGTTCAAACATAAATTGATTTTATATGAACATTTGTAAGTTGATAACAAAGGGTATTAACATGTGTAACGTGTTGCCCAAAAAATGATTTGTAATTACAAGTGTTAACAAAATTTACAAGTGACATTTATTTTTTTCAATTTGAATTAGAATTATATAAAATATTATGGTTAAGAAGAAACCAGCTTTCATATTTTCTTTCTCTCATCTTTATTCTCAAACCTGAAACAAAATAGCTGCAAAACAAAGAAAAGAAAATCAAAAGCAAAAACAAATATCAGGTTCCAGAAAACAACAGCTTGAACAAGCAAATCAACATCAAACTTTCAAGCTTCAGATTCAACTTTGAAAAACAAGAAAAGACTTGAAGTTGCTATTTCAGATTCAAATACGACTTAAATATAGCATCAACGTTCAAGTTTTTAGATTGGAATCTAGTAAATCAAACTTTCAGGTTTTAAAGCAAAAATTTCCAGACAAAAAACTTCTCTGCTTTTCAAACAGGTGAGTAAACATTTTTTAAACTTGAATCTGGTAGAATAATTTAATGCATGTGATGGAATGTTGAAGTAATACTGAGAAAGTGTTTATGTTATATATGAAAAGATTTGAATGCTTGTATATATACTGATCTATTCTATGCAAATGCCTGTGTATATGTATCAATATTCCTCTGTCTATATGTCAAGCTCATATCCTCACAAGTTAAATCAATTACTCTCTCTATAATCAAATTTAGGCGAAGATTTATAGATGAAAGATGATTGACATTGTGCAACATCACTTTTAAAAATAATTTCGAGAATTTATATTAACAAATTACTACAAAAATTAGTAATTACAGAAAAAAATAAATTTATGTTGAAGATCAAGGTTTGTAATTCCATATTTTGATTATCTAAGCAGAATAGTATTGCAATATGATGAATTTAGACATTAATATCACGATTTTTAGGAAAGAAATTGTTGAGATAATCTGAGTTGATCAGATTCGACATTTTTGTCAACTGCTGATGAACGGCGACGAGATTCTCGTCGGGATTTGGTCTGGAGATGGCCGGAGTGTCATGGATCGAGGCATAAATAGTTGTGGATTTTACTGGTGATCGAGGCGGCCGGTCGGAGACGATGTAGGATTTTATGGTGGGTTTTGGTCGTTGGAATTGTCGAGGCTGGTACGACGACAGTGATGCATCGGAGGTCATCGCGTGAGGGGGAATCGAAGCTGGAAGTCGAGGAGCAGCTCTGGTCAAGGCAGTAGGAGCTTCGGTGGCAAGATCGTTGTCGGTTAGGGAGTTTTCCGTTTGGGTTGGTTCCATATTTTCGTTCAGTTGCTCGATTTTAGTTTTGCTATCGGATTCATTCTTCTAGGTGGTCGTGATGTTTGTCGAAGTCGTTGGCGACGTTTTGGAGCTGGAGTAGTTGGTCAGAGCTCAGACGATTACACGTGCATATGCACGCATGTGCACTTGTGTCTGTGATCGCATGTGCACTTGTGTCTGTGATCGATGAAATTTATGGAAGAAGCTTTGTACTCGGGATTGAGTTGAGTATGGTGTGAGTTTGTCTCGAAGTAGTAGGAGTTTGTGTGTGGCTCGGTGCTTTTGTTTAGTTTGCTCAGGTTTGATTTTGATTATGGAACAGGATTCAAATTTTAAAAGAAAATCAAGTTCGGGTTTTAAAAAGCAAACAAGTTAAATTAATCAAATTTCCGAAGAATGTTAGTCAAGTTTAAAAGTAAGTTTAAATCGAATATGTTATCAAAGATTTAAAATGTTTAAAGTTGTTTGTTTTTAAAAGTAATTATAAATTAGAATTTATTTTGTAATTAAATTCAAAGGTGTTTTCTATTAAATGTACTAGTTCAAAGTTTTTAAGAAAAGAAATTTAAACAAGTTTTAAAAGGCTAGTAATATAATTCAAAGGAATGTAAACCTAGTTTCAAAGGTAAATATATTAAACAAGTAAAACAAGTTTTAAATCTAGTTTTTAAAGATTTAATTTTAAAATTAAATGTTTTGTTCAAAATTGTTGTTAAAAGTAATTATATTAGAATTTATTATGTAATTAATTCCTAAATGATTCTCAAATAAAGTATACTTGTAACGACCCAAAATTTTCGAAGCCGAAAATTCCAGATAGTTATGAAAAAGAAGAAAGAGATAGAAAGAAGAAAAGAAACACCAAACGTCTCACATTCGCAGCAGATAAAATATAATAAATAATAACAGTTTACAAAAGAATATTATATCTATCGATTACATTTAATATACATCAGAGTTTCACATTATATATAGTCACCGAATATTTACAATTATCATATCTCAAATTAACAATAATAATACAGCGGAAATACTCTATGCGCTATTGCCATCCAGCTCGTCCCTAAGCTCCAGAACGTACCTACCTGAAAATCTGTAATACTCGGTCTGACCCGAGCATTACCCCAAAGTAACACCCGGGTCAGGCTGGAAACCAGCATGAGTAAACCAAACTAATATGGAATACCAAAGCAATCAATGTATAAAAAACCCGGGGTAACTCAAACCAATTTTACAAGTTCTCAATATGTTATAGGCATAACTAATTTCACAAATCCATTACCTAAGTGCCCAAGCTTAGATTTAAATAGTCCACTTCCCTTTAATCACTTCATTCCAACATATGAATTTCACATACCAATCTATAGTCGAAGTGGTTTCGGGTATTGCCTAATACCCGATCCCACTTCGAGACTCGTGTCATCCAAACTCAAATTATCAAAATGAAATACTCAACATTTCATATCAGGAATATCAGTTCATTCAAAGCATCCAATAACATTCCATCATTCATAACAAATTTAATCACTTCCAAATTAACTCAATTGATTCTAATTGAATTTCTATCCTCAATCACTTAGATTTCTTTACTTGTTAATTAATTAATTTCAAATCAAATAATTCAACTATCCCTTCAACATTCATCAGCATTAATCAACCTGGATTAATTATCCTTCAATTTCATTTAAACAACTATCTTTAAGTAACTTCACCATATTACTTATCCTTAACCAAACGATAAGTAATCCTAATTACCTCATGAACAAAGTAACTGTTTTAGTCACATTAATCCTTAATTACTTATATATTAACTTCTCATAAGTCACTTATTTTTGATTTATCAATCTTAATTAATCGGTCTTTTATTACTTCATCGATTATATAAATTAATGATTTTTTTACCATTTACATTTCAATTTACCCTAATCTAATTTAATTATAGCGATTAAACCACAATATTAATCATTCTTGATTTATCTCAACTGTAATTAACTATCCATTTATTTAAATCAGTTTCTCCTTAATTAACCATCCTAGTTAATCCCTAGATTAATTACACCAGTAATTATATTTTATTAATTTCATTAAGTAATTATTATCAAACCGTCAAATGATTATTCTGAATTACTTACAATTAATTAATTAACTTAAAACTTAATTTATTAATTAATTCAAACCTTTAATTATTTTCTTAATTTATCCAAATCATAAATTAATTGAATTAATTAATTATTCCTTTTAACATCCCTACTAATTTAATGAATCACAAATCCTTAAACTCTTATTAAATTTAAAATAAACATTTTCTTATTTATGATTTAGGTTTAAAACAACTTAAACCCCAATATTTCGAGTCAAGCTACAATTAACTTGAACATCAACTAAATCCAAGACATATCATCATCAATGTACATCCAATCAACTCAATCAGTCAACCAATTATTTAAATTTAACTATTCAAATTTAAATAAAAGAAAGCCCAACAGAGTGAGATTTACTCAACTTTGACTTCTAATTTGCAATCTGAACCAAACTGACTTGATTCTCCACACATTTTGGACCTTGAATAAACATTATATGATTTATTAATATTCGAACAAATCAAATAATTTATCTCAATTAAAGAAAATTAACTAACGATTTAATTTAAAACTGATTTTCTTATAATAAATAATTTTAGTGGTTAAAAAGAAGATAGGTTAATCTCCATAATATATTATTTAATAATAATAATAATAATAATAAACTAGTAGATTTAATGTATATGTGTATATTTATTTGTTTTCAAACTACATACATATACTTATATAGATTTCATGAAAATCTTACTTATATGAATTCTTTCAATATTTAGAATTCTTCTTCTTTTTATTTATTTATTTTTAAAAGAAAATCCTACCTATATAAATTAATTTATATATTTAGGAATCATTTCCTCCGAAACCACAAATACTAGAAATAGCCTATGCACATTTTAGAAATTAAATTTATAATCCTGCAACATGTTAAAATTTCTATTACCTATAATTTCAATTCTTCCAGTATCTATATTATATTTCCTTTCTAAAACACAACTTTTAAAAGCTATTGTTTCAAACCCTATATATTCCATTCTTTACCCATATACAGATAACAACATGAACTAAAAAAAAATCAACTAAGATTACCTCGACAAACCCGTATCCAACGTCGACGAAACCCCACGCATCCTCAGAGCTCGATCGCCCACAATTCGTTGCTACTGCCAATGACGTAGGACCGCCCATCCCAAATTGCAAACTACCTCCTAACTCGCAAATCCACGGCTAAATCGAAACCAAAACAGCAACCAAGCCGAAACCCTTAAACTCGGCCGAACCCGGACGTGGCCGATCGCTCACGAGTTCCCTTGATTAGATTACGTTTGAATAGAAAATGAGGTAGAGGAAAGGAACAACTTTTGATCGGCCATAATTTTTTTTTTAAAACTCGATGTCGAAAATAAAAGAATTCGAGAGGAGGAGAACGAATTTTAGATGAAGGGGAAGATACGGCTTTAAGGGGAGAGGGTGGCCTGTTAGGAAAGGAAGAGAAGGCATCTTGAAGAAGTTTGCTTATTATTTTTATTTTATTTTTATTCTATTTTTATTTTATTTTAATATTCTTATATTTTACAAGCTGTTCGAACGGTCTCCGAATCAAATAAGCCGTCAGGCATTTATAAGGTTTTACCCACGTCCTAAACACAATGGAACATGTTTCAAAAGCTAGTTAAAACGAATACGCGAGTTACAGAAGAAAACAATCAAATTTAAATTAAATCGAATAAAATAGTTTCCAAGCATTTTGAGTTGCCAGGATCAAACGACAACTCTGATTGCTACGAGAATTGAAATCCGATAATAACTAATTATTACGGATCCAATGGAACTGGTTTCATCGAATTCCGAGACTGTGCCTCCGAAGGCTATTTTTAAATTCCAATTTAAACGATTAATTAATTGAACAAATCACCTTTGGTTTAAATTTCAACAATTCCATTATCCTCAGTATTCTCATTATAAATTTTTATAAGCCTTCAAATTATTTAAACAGGCCTTGAATCTCAGATTCAGCAAGTTACCCGATTTTCAATTATTAATTTCAACATTTAAGTATATAATTCAATGATTTAATTATCAAGCAGATATTTATATCTTGAATTCAAGTTAAAATTAAGTTTTAAATATTTTAAAATCAAGTAAGTATTCCAATTTAAATTGTTAGAAATACCGGGTCGTCACAATACTAATATAACTAAGTATTTAATTTAGACAAAGAATTTATCTTTTAATTACGGTTGATTAATTGAGTTAATTAGTTAGTGAAACTAATTAAATGTATGTAATTAATAAGGATTGATTAATAAATGTTAATAATCTAAAAAATAATTACTTAGTATAAGTATTAATGGATAGTTAGTGAATGTAATTAATTTAAAGATCATTAACTAGTGATTGTGAGATAATTAATTAATGTAATTAATTTAAGGTAATTAATTGGTTAATCAAGTAAGGATAATCACTTTGAAATTGATTAAGTATAAATACTTAATGTAACAAATGGGGTATAATTACTTAGTGTAAGTAATTAATAAATAATTACTGAATGTAATTAATTAAAGAGAGATTACTTAGGGGAAGTAATTAGAGGATAATTACTTAATGGAAGTAATTAAGGATTAATTACTTGGTGTAATTAATTAAAGATTTAATGAATATAATCAATTAAAGAGTTAGTTAATTAATATAAGTAGTTAAGGGTAATTAATTACTTTGAAATAACAACTTAATGAAAGTAATTAAGGATAATTAATTAATGATTAAAGGATGATTAATTTAATAAATTATTGATTAAAGAATTAATTAATTAATATTTAAGGCAAATTAATTTATGTAATTAACTTAAGGTTAATTAGTTTGTATGATTGATTAAAGATAATTAATTAATTAAGAATAATTAATTAAAGGATAATAAATAATTAAAGGTTGATTATTTAACGATTAAAGGTTGACTGATTTTTTAATTGTGGTTGATTAATTAATAATTAAAGGTTAATTAAATTATTATTAAAGGTTAATTAAATTATTATTAAAGGTTAATCAAATTATTATAAAAGGTTAACTAATAAATGATTAAAGGATAATTAATTTAAAATGGTTTGTAATTAATTAATGTTAATTAACAAGGATTAGTAATTTATCCATAAGTAATTAATATGATTTAAATTAATCAGGCGATTGATTGATCTTACGCATGGATGTTTGAATCGTATTGAATGCTTTAAATTGTTTGCTATCCCTGATGTATGATATGCTGTGATCGAAAATAACTACTGTGTAGCTAGCTATTACTTAGGATCGTGTAATATGGAATATAATAAAATCTAATTGCGGAAACAGATGATAATAGCAAAGTAAATGAAAATAAGTAAACTTAAAATGAGCACACCAGGAATTTTTATACTGGTTCGAACTTCCAATTCTACGTTCAGTCCCAGACTCCTTTTGGAATTTCAACTAACACAACAATCGTCACTTAACCCGGAGGAACAGGTCTATACAGCCCTTGAACAGCCGAACAAGGGACCTGAGCAGTAGAACATGATTTTGCCTCAACAGCCGAAAAGGACTTCACACGCCTGAGCAGCAGAACATGACTTATACAAATAAGTTTTCTTGACACTATGTGTTCTTTAATAACACGAATTTGTCAATTATAGTACACCCTTCCTATAATCTTCTCCTTTATGATATATATATATATATATATATATATATATATGAATATGTGAGAACAAGGAAGCAATAGAATGAAATTGTATGAAATTGAATGCACAAGAGTGTTAGAATCAAGAATATGAGAGTAGAGTAAGAATAAATTGAATTAAGTTGTTAAAAACGATGATTCTAATGTGTTTATATAGATTATAAATAGGTGCATTTGTTCGTGAAGAGATATGGACATATCTATTGAAATGAAGAATGCATCTCTTCACGAATGGTAGTGTCTATTTGAGAAATATAGCCGTTATAGATATTCAGACTTCTGAATCGAAAAAATCAGACTTCTGAACTTGCACGGGCTCAAAGCAGAAAGAAAATAGGCTAAAAATGGCCTTGTTCAGACGTCTGAAATATTTCAATCAGACGCCTGAATATTGTGAAACAATATTCTAGTTTCAGCATTCAGACGTCTGAATGAAGTATTTCAGACATCTGAATTTGCCCTGTAGTAAAAAGTATCATAGCTCATTTGGTTGGAGCACTTGCCTTCTAAACTAGAGACCCAAGTTCGAGTCCCGCTCCAATAAATTTTTGAAAACTTGATTTTTCATCTAAAATATGAACGTATATGTGTGTATACCATTTGGAGGAGATTTTAACATTTGTAAACTCTAGACACGACACTATATGACTAATAATACGTTGTTTGTCACCTTCGTCTTGTCTTTATCGTGTATATCTCTTCTTGTATCTCCATAAATATTCTTTCATCCTTTAGTACTGTGTATCTTTATTTTGAACGTGTTTGATTATCTCTTTTTGATGCTCATGTACCTACAAATTAGCTTAGAGATTCATTGACATAATTGTATAGTTATTGTCTTTAAAATCCAACAATTGAGGTTCTAACATTCTCCCTCTTTTTGATGATGACAACTATTCAATTTTAAAAAAAAAATATTCATTCTATATAAAAATATATTAATATGTTTAAAGCTCCCCCTAAGTATAACATCTCCCCCTAAGTATAATATCTCCCTCTATTAATATGCATATGAATTTCTCCCCCTTTGTCATTATCAAAAAGAATGAGGCAATATAATAAATTATATAAAATATCTTGTAAATAGCGGGATGAACTCATTATTAATTATGAAGGAAAAAATAAAATAGATTTTACACTATTTGCTGAAGTCCATATTTCATTGTAAGCATGTAATTCTACAAAACGTATGGAACATTATTTAAATTCCGAAATCTACCATTTTCCTTTTGTTTCTCCGAGTACCTGTAATAAATAATGATCATTTTCGGTACCCACTTACTATTTTAGGGTCCGGAGTGTTAGGTCTTGGGAAACCATACCCATTTGGTTGTGGTTGAACCTTTATAGATATAATTTTCATTATTAACTACTATATCAAAATAATCATTAATGTATTTTTCTCTGTTTTTCCAATTAACAGGAACCCAAATAGTTAGATAATTTTTATTCATATCTTCAGTCAATGATTTCGTACTTCTAGAGAAATTATAAGCATTATTGGTCATAGCAGTATTTGAATTTCCATAAAAACTGGATTTAGACTTAACTTGAAATTTAGTACTAGCACTATCATTTTAACCATACATGAAAGCATATCTAGTGCTATTTCTACGGATCAGTTTTATTATATCTAAACCACTTTTATCATTGTGAGCTTTTAAATTCTTAACATAACCTAATGCCTTCTTTTTTGAAGCAGGCTGAGAATTTTCAATAATCCTAGATAAAATTTCTCCCCCTTTATTAAAATTGGAAATATTTTTAGTAATGTCATCAAGCTTAGTTTTGAGACTAGTGTTATTTAACTCAGCAATTTTAATTTTTGTTTTTAACTCATGATTCTCACAAGCTAGAGCATTATTCTTTTATTTTTGAACTTCTATTTCTTGACTTAATAGAGCGAGTTGAGAATTTTCAGAGAGTGAATCTTGAATTTTCTCAAGTTCTTCTTCTAATATTTTCTTCTCATCTTTAAGCATATCTCTTTCGAATTCTGTTTTCTTCTAATTTTCCAGAGCTTCGTTATATTTTCTTTTAAGACATTTTAAAGTGTCTAGAAGTCCTGAATTTATTTCTATCATATCATCAAAAGTTAGATCACTAACCTCGTTTTCTTTTTCCATGAAGCATTTGTTTGTTTTCTCCTTTGATTTTTCTTTATTGCTCTACCTCTTCTTATTGCCTTGACTAGATTTCTTTATAGCCATTTATTCTAGGATGTTTTTACGATCTCTAGAATCCCAGGCTTTGATACCAAATGAAAATAACTACTGTGTAGCTAGCTATTACTTAGGATCGTGTAATATGGAATATAATAAAATCCAAATGCGGAAACAGATGATAATAGCGAAGTAAATGAAAATAAGTAAACTTAAAACAAGCACACCTGGAATTTTTATACCGGTTCGAACTTCCAGTTCTACGTCCAGTCCCAGACTCCTTCTGGAATTTCAACTAACATAACAACCCTCACTTAACCCGAAGGAACATGTATATACAACCCTTGAACAGCCGAACAAGGGACCTGAGCAGCAGAATAGGATTTTGCCTCAACAGTCGAAGAGGACTTCACACGCCTGAACAGCAGAACACGACTTATACAAATAAAGTTTTCTTGACACTATGTGTTCTCTAATAACACGAATTTGTCAATTAGTACACCCTTCCTATAATCTTCTCCTTTATGATATATATATATATATGTGTGTGTGTGTGTGTGTGAATATGTGAAGAACAAGGAAGCAATAGAATGAAATTGTATGAAACTGAATGCACAAGAGTGATAGAATCAAGAATATGAGAGTACAGTAAGAATAGATTGAATTAAAAAACCATGATTTTAATGTGTTTATATAGATTATAAATAGGTGCATTTGTTCATGAAGAGTTATCATGAAGAGATATGGACATATCTATTGAAATGAAGAATGCATCTCTTCACGAATGGCAGTGTCTATTTGAAAAATATAGCCGTTATAGATATTCAGACTTCTGAATCGAAAAATTCAGACTTCTTAATTTGCATGGGCTCAAACCAGAAAGAAAATAGGCTAAAAATGGCTTTATTCAGACGTCTGAAATATTTCATTCAGACGTCTGAATATTGTAAAACAATATTCTAGTTTCAGCATTCAGACGTCTGAATGAAGTATTTCAGATGTCTGAATTTACCCTGTAATAAAAAGTATCTTAGCTCATTTGGTTAAAGCACTTCCCATCTAAACTAGAGACCTGGGTTCGAGTCCCGCTCCATTAAATTTTTGAAAACTTGATTTTTCATTTAAAATAGAATGTATATGTGTGTATACCATTTGGAGAAGATTTTAGTATTTGTAAACTCTAGACACGACACTATATGACTAATAATACATTGTTTGTCACCTTCGTCTTGTCTCTATCGTGTATATCTCTTCTTGTATCTCCGTATACATTCTTTCATCCTTTAGTATTGTGTATCTTCATTTTGAACGTATTTGATTATCTCTTTTTGATGCTCATGTACCCGCAAATTAGCTTAGAGATTCTTTGACATATTATATAGTTGTTGTCATTAAAATCCAATAATTGATGTTCTAACAGTGATATGATTAAGCTGTGTGTAAATTATTTATCTGTGATGAATTTACATATTTATCTGTAAATTTGTGAATGAAGATAAGCGCTATAGGATTATGTCGCTTATTTATATTCCTATGCTTGGATTTGTGATGATTGATGATATTGTATTGTTGTGTGTAAAACCCCTGGATTACACCATACGCACACTAATATGGATTGCACAAGGAATTGGTCAAGTCACCGACATTTGAAATAAATATTATTTTATTCAAAATAGTGAAATGGTTCTAGAAGTTGAATTTTGAATCCAAAGGGTTTTGAAAAAGGAATTGGGTTGAATATAAAAAGCTTTTGGAAAGGATGTTTGAAATTAAAATTTTAGTTGAATATATTATGTCTTGTTAAAGTTTTGAAATTATTTTGCTAATATGGTTTGAAAGGGTTATAGAAGTTGTAAAATATATATATGGAATTTTAACCATTTTGAAGTATATTGAATAAATTATTTTGGGAATTTGAATTTAAGTTCAAATAGAACTTGCCGAATATAAGGCAGTTTGCTGATTTTCCAATTTATAATTTTAAAGGCTATAACTTGTTTATATTTGATCGGATTTCCCCGAAACGAAAACATTTGTCTTCAAATGATATCTTCTTTCATATAAAGAAAGAATTTCCCGTTTTTGTTGAAAGAATTTCAAGTTTGAAATTGAAAATAGTTTTGAAAGCTACGAATGAATCTTTGTTAAAGATTTGGTGAACTTTGTTTTCAAACAGAAGAGGATCTCATAGATAGATTTTTTGTTTAAATATTATGAATGAATCTTTGTGAAAGATTTGGTGAACCTTGTTTTTAAATTAAGAGGATCTTAAAGGTGTATCTTTTATTTAAAAAATTGATAGTGGAAAATTGTTTTATCCATTCAAAAAGGAAAGGTTTTGAAACAAGTGTTAAAAGCTGTAACTTAACTAAGATCCCACTATATCCATATGCTTTTTAAATTAAGCGCTCATTATTCGGTTTAGCCGGGAGAGGACTTTGTGTCATAAAACCCATTCCGAATAGTGATACGACGAAATAGATAGTATTTGAAGACCGGTGGTGAAGACCAGGTATTCTCGAGAACGAAAGGATTACCTGTCGAATGAATCTGCACCGAGTTGCTCCGGTATAGAGATCTCCATGTGTGATGGGGAGTCCGATCGGGATTGTGAATACCTGAATTTGCAAGGGCTTCTTTTGAAGTGTCTTCGGTTCCATTCAAACCCAGAACGTACTTGTATGGTTGTATGTATGACATTACACTTTGAGATATAAAGCTGATTTCTATCAAATACATTTATGTTTGTGGCGGAGAATTTATTCTCTTAGCTTAACACCCTTCTCTGAGACATACGAGCTCAGAGGTTATGTAGTTAATGGTTATTAGTGATATATTCCCAATTTGGTTGTGTGGCATGCTATGTTGATCGAAGCATGGCTTTTGTGAAAAGCGTAGCTTTGTGGACGAAACTTCGTCGAACCTCACAACCCAGAAATGGCCGAAACAAGAAAGATGCGGCAAGGTTACGGGGTTAACGCCCCTTAGGATATGTGCATGTCCTTCTGGATAAAAGGTGGTGTCATGGTATGGAGCCCAGATATTTAACCTATGTCGTTGTTGGAGTTTGTTGGTGTTGAGCGCTCGAAAAAGTTCGGACTAGACCGGGGGATGGCATACTCGTGTCGGTAGTTACCTAGTTACAGTGGTAACCCGTCCTTGTGTTGGCAGAGATCCGGTAAGGTTCTTGCGACGTCCCTCTAGAGGCGGTCCCATTCGGTAACGAAGTTCCTTAGCCAGGCCATTGTTGGAAATCCAAACAAAACAATACGAGGCATTTACGACTACCATCTTAGGTGGTAGCTATAGCCGGCATAATATAATGGTACCTATGCTGGCTAAAATTAATATTGTACTTTCAAAATGTTTATCTGCACTATGCACTAATAAGAATATCAAAAGGGTTTTACGTATCAAGCATGTTTGACTATCGTAAGGAGAAATCTCCCCTAAGTGTGTGATTGCATTATGTGTGTGTCGGGAGCCCTTATGGTAGTTTGATTTTCCAAAAAGCATTGCGGATTTCAATTTTAAATGCTTTTGCTATTTTTGTATTCAAATAAAACTGTTTTCGTTTTCTCACACCAGTCCCATGACTGATCTGGAGTCTATTGTTCCCTTTCTAAACTCTGGGCGTCCACAATTTTCTACACGGGCACCCTAGAGTCAGGTTTTCAGATAGTCAGCTAGTAGATGTAGAATCATTATCCGTCAGCCTTCTGTTTTGGAAATCTTCGAAGTCTTCAGATTTTGGCAATTACTTATGCACCGGACTTGCTTAAGTTCAGCATGATAGGATTTTGAGCTTTTGGATTGGGCTTTTGCTTTGGAGCTTTGTGAGATGAAATGCAATCTATGAAGCTGTTTTAGGAGTCCAAGCAAGTTGATGTTATTGTTCCGCCGTGGTTTTCCGCTGTTGTATATTTATCTCTGATATTCTAGTATCATTATTGTTGAGATGTTGTATTCATATGGTTGTGTCAATAATATATATTGTTTTTCTTTCCCTGTATTGTTGTACTTAATGTGTTATAAGCTCCGGCGAACCAGATTCGACATTTGAATTTGTGTCATTCGTATACGGGTGATGTATTTGGTGCCGATTTTCAAAGGTCGAGTCAGGGTCGTCACATTTGGTATCAAAGCTAAAGGTTGAGTAAGAACTTTAGCTCAGTAGTATAACAAATTAGGTGACTCTTTAGAGATAGGGTTATAAATTCCCTAAAATGAGTATATTCCTAAGATATCCGTCTATATGCCTCAGTAAATTCTCTTACTATTCACTGATAGTAAGTATGAGTGCAAGAAGAGGACGAGGTAGGGGACATGGGAGTACCAATATAAATGGTCAATACCCGGTAACAACAAGGAAACAACTTTTTCCTACCAATCTCCTTTGATTCATCATCTGGTTTTAGTTTTCTGATGGCTTCCTAGCGGCGATAAGAAGAAGCTTTGTTGTGGTAGTGCCCCTGCGAATCGTTGTGGAAAAGGTTCTAATTCCAATTCCGTATTCTCTTCATCGATTCCCTATCAAATTTTCATTTTTAAACTTTAGTGAATTTGAAATTTGATTTGAAATAATTGATTAACAAAATATGAACAAAAATTGGATTGTATCCATTTGTCTATTCTTTGGGGTCCCGATTCATTCTACGAACGGTTAGTTTTCCCTTAAGACTAACCAATGCCCCTGTATATTTCGTAGGCCTGATGACCCGAATATTTCATAAAGTATCGAATAAGTTTGTTCTCGTATCTATTGATGATATTCTGATTTGGTAAGCCAAATATAGAATAAATATTCAGTTTGATCTGGTAAAATATTCTCCAACTATTCTTTAGTGTCTCCCTATCTAGCAAATTTCGGCGATGAAATTTTCTTAAGGAGGAATCTGTAACGATCCCGTTTTTTAAGCCAAATTTAATTTGTAATTAATATAAATTTTTGGATTAAATTTTAAATTAATTTGGAATTTTTCCAAAACAAAAAAAATGTATTTGTTTATATATATTGTAAATAGAATTTTGTTTTGAATTCTAAAGGTAAATATTTAATAAAATTAATTGGATTTAACAGTTATATTTTAATAAACTAATATGTATATATGTATATAAGGTTACTTGTGTATAATTTGATTTTAAATCATTTTATTTAAAAGCTAAATAAATATGAATAATATAATATGTATGAATACAAATGTAAAATAAGTATAAATAAAAGCTTTAACATACATATATATATTTTTAGAATAAAAATGGTTTGTATATGAATAAGGATATTTTAGCTTAAGTTTAAAATTTTAAATGAGACTCAATAAAAGATTTAAATACTTTTATTTTATATATTTGGGAATAAATATAGTTAGTATATATGTAAATAAATATAAAAGCTTTGATATGTATATATCTTTTGAAAATATAGGTATAAAATTTAAAATACATAACGTATATGAAAATATAAGCTAACTATGGGTTTAAACACAAACTGATTTTATATGAATATTTATAAGTTGATAACAAAGGGTATTAACATGTGTTGCCATAAAATGATTTGTAATTACAAGCGTTAACAAAATTTGCAAGTGGCATTTATCTCTTTCAATTTGAATTAGAATTATATAAAATATTATGGTTAAGAAGAAAACCAGCTTTCATATTTTCTTTCTCTCATCTTTATTCTTATACCTGAAACAAAAAAACTGCAAAACAAAGAAAATAAAATAAAATGTAAAAACAAATATCAGGTTCCAAAAAACAACAACTTGAACAAGCAAATCAACATCAAACTTTCAAGCTTCAGATTCAACTCTGAAAAACAAGAAAAGATTTCAAGTTGTTGTTTTAAATTCAAACACAACTTAAACATAGGATCAACATTCAAGTTTTCAGATTGGAATCTAGTAAATCAAACTTCTAGGTTTTAAAGCAAAAATATCCAGACAAAAAAACTTCTATGCTTTTCAAACAGGTGAGCAAACATTTTTTAAACTTGAATCTGGTAGAATAATTTGGTGCATGTGATGGAATGTTGAAGTAATATTGAGAAATGTTTATGTTATATATGCAAAATTGTAAATGCTTATATATATACTGATCCGTTCTATGCAAATTCCTGTGTATATGTATCAATATTCCTCTGTCTGTATGTCAGGCTCAAATCCTCACAAGTTAAACCAATTACTCTCTCTACAATCAAATTTAGGCTAAGATTTATAGATGAAAGATGATTGAAATTGTGCAACATCACTTTTAAAAATAATTTTGAGAATTTATATTAAGAAATTATTACAAAAATTGAAAATTATAGAAAAAATAAATTTTTGTTGAAGATCAAGGTTCATAATACCATATTTTGATTATCTAAGCAGAATTGTATTGCAATATAGTGAATTTAGACATTAATATCATTATTTTTAGGTAAGAAATTGTTGAGATAATCTGAGTTGGTCAAATTTAACATTTTTGTCGACTGCTGATGAACGGCGATGAGATTCTCGTCGGGATTTGGTCTGGAGATGGCCGGAGTGTCGTGGACCGAGGCATAAATAGTTGTGGATTTTACTGGCGGTTGAGGCAGCCGATTGGAGATGATGTAGGGTTTTATGGTGGGTTTTGGTCGTTGGAGTTGTCGAGGCTGGTACGGGGACAATGATGCATCGGAGGTCATCGCGTGAGGGGGAATTGAAGCTGGAAGTCGAGGAGCGGCTCTGGTCAAGGCGGTAAGAACTCTGGTGTCAAGATCGTTGTCAGCGAGGGAGTTTTCCGTATGGGTAGGTTCTAGATTTTCGTTTGGTTTTGATATTAGTTTTGCTATCGGATTCATTCTTTTGGGTAGTCGTGATGTTTGTCGAAGTCGCCGGCGACCTTTTGGAGCCGGAGTAGTTAGTCGGAGCTCAGGCGAATGCACGTGCATGTGCACGTGTGTGCACATGTGTCTAGGATTGATGAAGTTTGAGGAAGAAGCTTTGTACTCGGGATTGACTCGAGTATGATGTGAGTTTGTCTCGAAGTGGGAGGAGTTTATGGGTGGCTCGGTGCTTTTGTTTAGTTTGGTCAGGTTTGATTTTGATTATGTAACAGGTTTCAAATTTTAAAAGAAAATCATGTTCGGGTTTTAAAAAGAAAGCAAGTTAAATTATTCAAATTTCCAAAGAATGTTAGTCAAGTTTAAAAGTATGTTTAAATTGAATATGTTTTCAAAGATTTAAAATGTTTAAAGTTGTTTGTTTTTAGAAGTAATAATAAATTAGAATTTATTTTGCAATTAAATTCAAAGGTATTTTCAATTAAATGTACTAGTTCAAAGTTTTTAAGAAAAGAAATTTAAACAAGTTTTAAAAGGCTAGTAATATAATTTCAAAGGAATGTAAACCTAGTTTCAAAGGTAAATCTACTAAACAAATAAAACAAGTTCTAAATCAGTTTTCAAAGGTTCAATTTTAAAATTAAATGTTTTCTTCAAAGAATTTATTATGTAATTAATTCCTAAATGATTCTCAAATAAAATATAATGATATAACTAAGTATTTAATTTCAATAAAGAATTTTTCTTTTAATTAAGGTTGATTAATCGAGTTAATTAATTAGTGAAACTAATTAAAGGTATGTAATTAATAAGGATTGATTAATAAATGTTAATAATCTAAAAATAATTACTTAGTATAAGTAAATAATGGATAGTTAAAGATCATTAACTAGTGATTATGAAATAATTAATTAATGTAATTAATTTAAGGTAAATAATTGGTTGATCAAGTAAGGATAATCACTTTGAAGTTGGTTAAATATAATTACTTAATGTAAAAAATAGGGTATAATTACTTGGTGTAAGTAGTTAATGAATAATTATCGAATATAATTAATTAAAGAGAGATTACTTAAGGAAAGTAATTAGAGGATAACCACTTAATGGAAGTAATTAAGGATTAATTACTTGGCATAATTAATTAAAGGATTAATGAATATAATTAATTAAAAAGTTGGTTAATTAATGTAAGTAATTAAGGGTAATTAATTACTTCAAAATATTTATTTAATGAAAGTAATTTAGGATTATTAATTAATGATTAGAGGATGATTAACTTAATTAATTATTGATAAAAGAATTTATTAATTAATATTTATAGGCTAATTAATTTATGCAATTAACTTAAGGTTAATTAATTTATGTGATTAGTTAAAGATAATTAAATAAGAACAATTAATTAAAGGATAATTAAATAATTAAAGGTTAATTATTTAATGATTAAAGATTGATTGATTTATTAATTAAGGTTGATTAATTAATAATTAAATGTTAATTAAATTATTATTAAAGGTTAATTAATAAATGATTAAAGGATAATTAATTTAAAATGGTTTGTAATTAATTAATGTCAGTTAACCAGGATTAGTAATTTATTTATAAGTAATTAATTTGATTGAAATTAATCAGGTGATCGATTGATCTTACTTATGGATGTTTGAATCGTATTGAATGCTTCAAATAGTTTAATATCTCTGATGTATGTTGTGCTGTGATATGATTAAGCTGTGTGTAAATTATTTATATTTGTTGAATTTACATATTTATCTGTGAATCTGTGAATGAAGATAAGCGCTATAGGATTATGCCGCTTATCGATATTTCTATGCTTTGATTTGTGATGATTGATGATATTGTATTGTTGTGCGCAAAACCCCTGGACTTCACCATACACACAAATATGGATTGCACGAGGAATGGGTTAAGTCACATATATTTGAAATAAATATTTTTTTATTCAAAATAATGAAATGGTTCTAAAGGTTGAATTTTGAATCCAAATGGTTTTGAAAATGGAATCGGGTTGAATATAAAAAGATTTTGGAAAGGAAGTTTAAAATTAAAATTTTTGTTGAATATAATTTGTCATGTTACAGTTTTGAAATTATTTTGGAAATATGGTTTGAAAGGGTTATACAAGTTGTACAATATATATATATATATATATATATATATATGGATTTTTAACCATTTTGAAGTATATTGAATAAATTATTTTAGGAATTTGAATTTAAATTCAAATAGAACTTGTTGAGTATACGGCAGTTTGCTGATTTTACAGTTTATACTTTCAATGGCTATAACTTGTGTATATTTGATCGGATTTCCCCGAAACGAAAACATTTGTTTTCAGATGGTATCTGCTTTCGTATAAAGAAAGAATTTCTAGTTTTTGTTGAAAGAATTTCAAGTTTGAAATTGAAAATAGTTTTGAAAGCTATGAATGAATCTTTGTTAAAGATTTGGTGAACTTTGTTTTCAAACAAAAGAGGATTTCACAGATAGATCTTTTTTTTAAATATTATGAATGAATCTTTGTAAAAGATTTAGTGAACCTTGTTTTTAAATTAAGAGGATCTTAAAGGTGTATCTTTTATTTAAAAAATTAAAAGTGGAAAATTGTTTTAACCATTCAAAAATGAATGGTTTTGAAACAAGTGTTAAAAGTTGTGACTTAACTAAGATCCCACTATATCCATATGCCTTTTTAATTAATCCTCATTATTCGGTTTAGCTGGAAGAGGACTTTGTGTCATAAAACCCATTCCGAAAAGTGATACGACGAAATGGATAGTATTTGAAGAGCGTTTGTGAAGACCGGGTATTTTCGAGAACGAAAGGATTACCTGTCGAATAACTCTGCACTGAGTTGTTCCGGTATAGAGATCTCCATATGTGATGGGAAGTTCGATTGAGATTGCGAATAGTCGGATTTGCAAGGGCTTCTTTTGAAGTGCCTTTGATTCTATTCGAACCGGGAACAGACTTGTATGGTTGTATGTCTGACATTACACTTTGAGGTATAAAGCTGATTTCTATCAAATACATTTCTGCTGGTAGCATAGAAATTTATTCTCTTAGCTTAACACCCTTCGCTGAGACGTACGAGCTCAAAGGTAATGTAGTTGATGGTTATTAGAGATATATTCCCAATTTGGTAGTGCGGCATGCTAAGTGTTGCTGATCATTTGTTTATGAAAGTATGGCTTTCGTGAAAATCATAGATTTGTGGACCAAACTTCGTCAAACATCACAACCCGAAAATGGCCGAAACAGGAAAGATGCAGCAAGGTTACAGGGGTAGGCCCCTTAGGTTATGCACAGTTCCTTTTGGATAAAAGGTGGCATCATGGTATGGAGCCCAGATATTTAACCTATGTGGTTGCTGGAATTTGTTGGTGTTGAGCACTCAGAAAAGGTCGGTCTAGACCGAGGGATGGCATACTCGTGTCAGTAGTTACAAAGTTCCAGAGGTAACCTGACCTTGTGTTGGCAGAGATCCGGTTAGGTTCTCGAGACGTCCCTCTAGAGGCGTTCCCATTCGGTAAGGAAGTTCCTTAGCCTGGCCATTGTTGGAAATCCAAACAAAACAATACGAGCCCTTTACGATTGCAATTGTATAACCTGCCACCTCAGGTGATAGCTATAGCAGGCATAATATAATGGTACCTATGCTGGCTAAGATTAATATTATACTTTCGAAATGTTTATCTGCACTATGCACTAATAATAATATCAAAAGGGTTTTACGTATCAAGCATGTTTGACTATCATAAGGAGAAATCTCCCCCAAATGTGCGATTGCATTGTGTGTGTACTAGGAGGACTTATGGTAGTTTCATTTTCCATAAAGCATTGCAGATTTCAATTTTAAATGCTTTTGCTGTTTTTGTTTTCAAATAAAACTATTTTCGTTTGCCCACACTAGTCCCATGACTGACCTTGAGTTTACTATTCCCTTTCTAAATTCTGGTTGCCCACAATTTTCCACACGGGCAACCTAGAGTTAGGTTTTCAAATAGTCAGCTAGTAGCTGTAGATTCGGTATCCGTCAGCCTTCTGTTTTGGAAATCTTTGAAGTCTTTGGATTTTGGCAATCGCTTGTGCACCGGACTTGCTTAAGTTCAGCATGATAGGATTTTGAGCTTTTGGATTGGACTTTTGCTTTGGAGCTTTGGAGATGGAATGCAATCTATGGAGCTGTTTTAAGAGTCCAAGCAAGTTGATGTTATTGTTCCGCAGTGGTTTTCCGCTGTTGTATTTTTATCTCTGATATTCTGGTATAATTGTTGTAGAGATGTTGTATTCATATGGTTGTATCAATAATATATATTGTTTTTCCTTCATTGTGTTGTTGTACTTAATGTGTTATAAGCTCTAGTGAACCAGATTCGACATTTGAATCTGCGGCATTCGAATACGAGTGATGTATTTGGTGTCGATTTTCGAAGGTCGAGTCAGGGTCGTCCCAAATTTATTTATTTATATCCAATTTAAATTAAATTCAATTAACCGTATTAATTTTACTTACACTCCATTTATTTTTATTCAATTTCTTGTACGCTTAAATTGCATTTCATTTAAAAAAAATTAAATTCGTATTCAATTTATTCATTCATTCTATAGTTTAAGTGGAATTAATTCGCTTTACTAATTTATCTAGTTTCACTTAATATCCAATTCAATTTATTATATATTAAATTAAACTTCATTTCATTTCAATCCATTACTTATTTTATTTAATTTTATTAAAGTTAAATTTCCTTATCATTCCTATTTTACAAATTTTAAAATTTATTTTTAGCTTAATATTCTCAAATCTATAAATTATACAATTTATTCATTTTATTATTTTATCCAATTCATTTCAATTGCATTTCATATTTTATTTAAGCTTCTTGAGTCCAACTTCATTTTATTTACTCTATTTCACTAGCTCAATTAATTCACATTTCTTATGTTAATTCTTTTATTTCATATTTCAGATTCAAATTTTCTTTTATTTGCTTAATCAAAATGTCCAACAGTTTTAAATTTTAATTTTAGTTTCCTGTTCGTACCTATAAGTTATAAACTTATTTTTATCTATACTATTTTAAATTTATAAGTTATAAACTCATTTCCTATATACTATTTTCAACTATAAGTTCAAAACTATTTTCATATATTTACTAAATCATACTTATAATATTTTCAAAATCAAAACTTGTTTTTTATCGAAAATAAATTTCTTTTGGTAGCATTTTTACTCAGAAACTCGAAAATGAATACAGACGATGCCGTAGTCATCCCTAAAATTATTTTCTAGCGACCAAAGCAAGTTTATTGCTTTTATTCTCTTTAAAAATCCTTTCAAATATTTTTCTAGTCAAAAATCGTTCAAATAATATTAATATTAATATTAATAATGAAGGCATTGAAAACAATTCTGAAAACAAAAGGGCTTTAAATTCTAAAATTCTTAATTTTTGAAGTCATTTCTATATATAAGCTATATTATAAATATACTTATACAAATTTTCTTACCTTATTACCAAAATATTTCATTAATTTACAACTTGGTCATTTTATTCAATTCTTGTTTTAATTATATTTCAATTTAATTTAATTATCAAACTCATCCTAAAATAAAATTCATTAAGTATTCGTTTTTTTAACCAATAATAAATGATAACTAAATATTATCATCTTCTAACAATAATTTCATTAATAATTAACCTTTTATATATTTATATATATACAATATAATTTAGGAAAAATTATTCCATTTGCTCGAATTTAAAACAATATTATGTCGACTTGCCTCGTTTTAGTGTTTAGAAACCCCTATCGATTACACGACCCCCCGTGCATCGACCAAAATACATAACCACTCAACGAGTAAGTAAAAACTATATAAAGTATTTTATAACAATAACAAGTACGCTTTCTCATATATCTACAGTTAAACAGAGTCATTCTAGGGTATTACTACCCTATCTCTAGTGAGTCAAACCCCACAAAACCAAGGTTATTGCTAAACCTGGCTTTGATACGAACTGTGACGACCCACATTTTGGAAGGTTTAAATCGACAATAATCCACACATGTCTGACTTAAATAGTCCGGAATGTAGATAATCAATGGGGTTAAGTAAGAAAAATAAGAAAAGAAGAAGAAAGCAAATACATAATCTCACAGCGGAAACGATAAAATATAATAATCAAATAACAGTTCATGAAGCTGTTTCTATACAATTGATTATAATCTATATGCATTTTTTAGAGTTACACTCACACACACACATCAGGGATAGATAATAAATACAGCATAATAGCATGATGTAGGGATAATAATAATAATAGTATTATACCAAATCTTCGTCTTCGTCCTCCCGAGAATAATCTTCAATACGCTAAAAAAACTCAGGATTGACTCGAGCGTAATGAAAAGACAAAACACTCAAGTCAGAACTAAAATACTCTTATGTAAGTCAAATCAGTATCACATATACGAGTGCAATAACTTAAGATATGTTATGGGATTTTCCGTCTCCTAAGGATCCATTTAACTATATATATAATAGTATACGTTATAATAGATAATGTCTATCAGTAAAATAAATATCAAAATAGCATAAAGGCTATACATATCCCCTTTAACACATTTTTATAGGTTCAAAATCAAAGTCGTAATGGGCTTGTATAGGGATAAATATGACAAGGCACGTAAGACAATGCCCAAGGTAGGATTCTATTAGTTTACCCTTTCTAGCTGGTCGTAACCCATACATGGTCGACCGCAACAATCAATCGAAACGACAAAAAGGTACATCCATTGAATATGAAATCACAATAGTAATACGAGGGATCAACATCGCTAGAGGTAGCTAACCTTATTGGCCAGACATAGACTCCTGTTTTAGTCATTTTAATTATGACACAAGTGTCAAAGCTATCCATTATCGTTCTCTTACCTCATTCCTGTAAACGTTTCCAATTCAACCACTACATTCTGGATATCATCCACCACACACACGATTGTCAAAGTGGTTCCAATATTGACATAGAGTATGGAGATAAGAGGCCCCGGTCTCTTTAACAACCAAATGTCGTTTTACACACTAGTTGGTACTTTTTTATTTCGAAACCAATTCATACTTCATATTAAAATATCATATTCGTTTCAAAAAATCATATTTTCCTTCAAAATGTCAATTCAGTTCGATATGTTGATTCCACTTCAAAATTTGATTTGAATTTCAATTTTGGTTATAACTTCACTCTAACTCAATTCACTTTTAAATCCAAGATTTAAATATAACATTCCACCCTTTTGACCGGTTTGAATTTTAGAAAATAATTTAAATACCTAAATAGTCAAAATAGGTAATAGAAAATATTTTGAGCAATAAAAATGGTTTATATAGTAAAATAGTTTTAAAAAAACATAATTTGAATATTTAAAGAATATAGATTTTAAACCATGTATACTAAAATAATTCATTTGAAAATAGTTTCAAAGCCAAATCGATTGAATTCCCAATTTTCCAATTCAAATTAATTCCAATTTCCAGTTCGATTTAATCGATTCAATTCCTATTTCAAATTGAATTTTACTTCGATTCCAAATAATTTAAATTCCAATTTCATATTAATTTCTCTTCCAATTCCGAATTAATTTAAATTCCAAATTTTATTTCAACTCAATTCTCAAATAGTAAACCATTTTGATTTATATCAATTCCAAGTACGATTTCTAAAATATCGATTCAAACACTTAAATCAAATTTTCCTTTAATATCCAATCCAAAAATCCAAACCTTCAAATATAATTAAATTTCGAGCTAAATTTTGAAATATAATTTTATATCACTTTTACTTAGCAATATTAATAATTCAAATAAAAGTCTAATCTTTCAAAACAAATCAATTTCCAAAAATTCAAATCATATTCCGTTAAAACTTAAAATCTCAACTTCGTTAATTAAACAATTTCGTTTTAAATTTTAAATTTCAACATTCCGAGTTCTAATCCTAAAATAATTTGATTTCTATACATTCGATTTTTGTTTCTAAAACAAAATCACTTAAATAATATCAAATCAAAATTTTAAACAATTTAATTTAACAACTCCGGTGTCCGTATATAATTCTCTATCCTATGGCCACGTGAATCAGTTATTTCAATTTAATCCAGGGATGGATATATATCATTTCAATATTTTACTTAATTTATTCGAAATAATTCAATTTATAGTTTTGTATACTGTAAATAATATACAGGATGATAACAAGATATATTAAACATAAATAAACATCCAAAATATCAATCAAATTTTCTTACATCGTAACCAACATCTAAACAGTCAATAATCACAACAATCAACCAATTATCAATAAATTGGGGATTTTATTAGCGGTTAAATTCTAATTCAATTTTAACTATCAATTTAAATCCTATCAATTAATTTAGATGTCAATTAAATGTCAATTTAAATTTTATCCAACAGCCATCAATAAATTTAAATTTACTTCATGATAAAATATTTACTAATATAAAAATAAAATAGTCAAACTTGAGCATAAAAACACTCACCTTTCATTTGAAACTGAAATAAATTTCAGCTTTAAATAAATCTCATTTCGATTCCAAGCTGTAGCTGCCATTGATACAATTCCAATGTGATTTGATTCGTCCGAAACCGGTCTCACAAGCAAAAATTAAGCAATATTTAATAACGACAATGATAAAAAAAATTATTAAGACAATTAACATCTGAATCTATTAGGCAATTAAATTACCATACCCAAAACATCTTGTTCCTCCTTACGTGCATATAGTAAGCTCGCGACTTCCGACTTCTTCCAGCCGGTCATGTACGCTTCCTTCCTTTTTGTTTCTTTTTTCCTGTGAACAAACGATCGCTCTATGCGATCATAAACCATCATCGCGGCTCCGCGTCCCCCTCCTCTACTTGTCGCTCGACTACCAGCTAACAATGCATGCAACATGAAAACCCTAGAGCCGAGTGAGCCACCCTTTCCTCTGACATCAACCTCGCTGTTTCCTACGTGCTCTGACCCCAGGTTTAGGGGCGACCATCGCGACACCATCAATCGACTCGAGCGCCTGCTTTAATTATTTTATCGAGACTGTTTATTTTTTTGAGACCGGTTCATTTTTTTCATTGATGTGTTTTTTTTTGAAAATGCGATTCAAAAGAAAAGGGAACGACAGTTATGGATTGAAAACGTGAGTGATGGAAGGTGATGTGATATTTATATATTTATTTAATTTGAAAATATCTGACATTTAAGGTCCAATATTCTCGACCTCCAAACGATACGTGCCACCTGGTGTTTATATTGTTTTACGCTAATTCTGGACATAATGGAACTAGTTTCAAGGCTTAATTCGATCTTATATGGAAGATAGCTTTTCAAAGTTGATTTTTTTAATTAAATTTCTATGCATTTCAAGCTCGCGCGGCTAAACGACAAGTCCGATCCCTACCAAACTTGAAATCATATAGTAACTCACTATTATGGATCCATTGGAACTGGTCTCGTCGAAATCTAAAACAGTGACCAAAACGGCTATTTCTTACTCGTTAATTAAAATATAATATTTCCCATTTTTAATTAGTCATTTTTAATTCCAAATTTTAAAGATAAACGGCCTTATTCATATTTAAATAAAATTTAAATCAATTTTCGGTACCATTTTCATTCATAATAATTCAAGAATTTCATTATTTAAATAATTGCAGTATAAATTTAACCAATTTAATTACTCGATACCTCAATACTAACGATTCATTAAATTTTATTTTTAACCATTTTTACTCAATAATTATATTAAATCTTATAATTTGAACAGTTAAAAATACGGGTCGTTACAGCTATAGAGTTGAATAGTCTATCCTAAGGTTGTCCAAGAGAGTGGTCAGCATTAACATTTGTTGGTCGACTTGTGTTGGAATCCATGAAAGGATTAGTGTTTTGTTCGAGTAATGAAGACTCTCATGAGGGATGCCAAACATAATCTCAACATTGAAAATGAAAGAAAATAAAGATCGAGCATAGCCTAGGGATCAGCTTACCCGCAAAAAGGTATATCAACACATTGAAAATGAAAGAAAATAAAGATCGAGCATAGCCTAGGGACCAGCTAACCCGTAAAAGGGTATATCAACTCCATATTTAGAGTGCTTATCGATGTTGCTTCGGGATATTAAATTCGGTCTCACGTGTTAGCGCATGGACCGACTATGTTAACCTTAATGGTTTATTTTTCAAGAGGTACAACGCTCGAAAGGTAAGTTCTAACCCTTATGCAGGAGATTGATCTTGGCTTGACCGAAAAGATCTCCATAGGAAATCCATATACAAGCGTACCTTAGCAGTTTTAGATGTACTTCTAATATTGTTGTTTTGTTAGATGCAAGTGGCATATCTATTTTCCAATTTATATTCCACAACCTAGACGTTATCTATTATATCACTATATTAACTAAATAAATGGTTTAGTTTCTTTTTAGGGGAAAATTGTTACGTTGATTCATATGATCTTAAAAGATACTAATATATGGATATGTGTCTTGAGTTTCTCATACTAGACTTATATCTGACACATGGTTTTTTTCCCCTAAATTCCTTATATACTCTTTCAGTAGGCTAAACAGATTTTACTTTGGACGCTTCAATGCTTAGAAGACAAGTTGGAAGCTTTCATTTATCTATCTATTTCTTTTCCTATTATAATATTGCTGTGCATGTATTAGCATTGTAAGGACAAACGATTATAACTATTCAGGTTGATGATAGTGCTTAGGTTTAGTAACTATAAAATTACTCTATATTTTTGAGTAACCATTTTTATAACGACCTATATTTTATGTATCGAAAGACCGTAAAATAATTCTATTTAATTCAT
Source organism: Allium cepa (assembly GCA_030765085.1). Taxonomy (NCBI): domain Eukaryota; kingdom Viridiplantae; phylum Streptophyta; class Magnoliopsida; order Asparagales; family Amaryllidaceae; genus Allium; species Allium cepa. The sequence continues at coordinate 154,574,036 of CM060945.1, forward strand.
TTAAGGTTGTATCATTCTAATATTTTGAAATATGATTCTTAGGGATGCTTCAATGATTTTTTCCAAATTTCTATGTGACCATTTTGCCTTTGGAGATCTTATTTCAGCCATAACGTTTGATAGGAGCCATATTAGATGTTCTAACTTAGTTTATTGCTTCGGGATGGTGGTTTCCCATTCCATAGAGTGGTCATATAGGAAAACAGATAAGTAGTTAAGAAGTTATAGCAGTTTTAAGTTTTGTAAACCACTGTCTAGAATTAGAAAGCGGATTAATGGGTCAATTTGCAAGACCATTAGTTAATTTGGTTTGGCTATAAATACAAGGTAAGAGAGACCATCTGAAACCTTTGTCTCTTATTTCATATCAGCCTCAAAACCTACCTCCTCTCTAATTCTCTATTCATTGCATATATTTCATCTCAAATCGTCTCTAGTCTCAAACTAGAGGCTATATCTCCATCGAGGGGGTTGATCTCGTTGATTAGGTCACATCTATATCAAATGTGCTACAGTACGGATCAGATCTCCTCTCATTTTCATAAGTTTGATTGGTTTGGTGACTGGTTATGACCTTTCACTAGTCTATAATGGATAGTATGTTGTAATTAGGCGATTATAAGTTAGGATTGTTAAATTAAACTATAAATTAATTAAACAAAGGTAACTTTAGATTTAGAAACCCTAGATCAATCTAATTAAACGTGTAATATGGAATAGATCATTGGCTAGTGTTATTTATGCATACATAGCTATATAATTCTATGATTCAGATTAGATCCATGCATGTTTATGATCATTTATTGAATTGGATGACTTGAATGTTTATGATTGGATATAATTGAATGATTTTATATGTTTTGTTCATTGTTGTGTTTGAAATTGCTTGTTATGCTTGATTCGTTTACTGGTGTTGTGCATGTTAGGACTTGGATTGGTGATCGGAGCGTATCAGGACCAAAGTTCATCGGAATCACACGAAACTTCTAGGATATGCTCTTGAACACGCAAGAAAGATGCCCTAAAAGTTTCACGATGATTGGAGAAAAGTATTTAGATCGATAACGATTCGAATTTTGTGCACCAATCAACATGAGATCCATGGGGCTGGTAGAGCATGGGTTCCAGTGATGCTTTACGAAGTTGGATCAGAGGATACGCTAAGTATTGATTGGCTATCAAGCGTAGATGGAAGGACCAATAGGCTAAGAGGGAAAGCAAGGGGTATATAGGATCTAAAGGAAATGCATTAGAGGCTGGAAGTGAATGGGAGCCAAAATTGGAAAAGTATTTTGATCGGTACCAATCCAATCCAATTGGATCGGCACCGTCCAAATTATAGGCTCTAAAGTTAATGAGATTTAGAGGAAGACTCTAGGATGGTTATAGGTCATGCTAGAAGGTGTGGATTGCTGATTGCTTCTACGGTTTGGAAGTTATAGCATGATGAAGTTTCGGCTCTTCGGTCGGGGGCTTGGATAAGGAGTAGGATCGAAGGTCATAATAGATAGCTCAAGATGGGACGAAGCTATGGTATAATGTACTGGGACGAGTGTTAGGACACATGCATGGAAATGGATTGGAATTGTGAAAGCTCGGAAGATTTGGCAGTGCTAAGGAATCGTTGATAACTCAGAGTGTTCTTGTTGTGTTCAAGCAGGGGTACTATCCGGCGGCACCCAAGGGCTGGTAGCACCAGCTGTGTATCTTGGACCGCTCCAACAGTGTCCAATGTTAGATAGTACGGAGGTACTATAGAGAAAACCATGTAGGGCTTCAGACCTAAAAGTATTAGGGGAACAAAATCGAGAACTGGGATTTCCATTAGTCTCTGGCAAAGCGAGGACGAGGTCGTACGAGTTATCATATGTTTAAGGCTTTAGAAGAAGATAGCTAGGTTTTAGATTTTATGGTTGCTATGATTGCTATGTCTTATTTCGTTTAAGCAATCATCTATAGGAATGTTGGAGAAAGGATTGATAATAAGGCTAATTGGGGACGCTGCTTAAATTCTTTTTATCTTGTTCTATTACAGTATCCTATTTTCATTTATTTTGAGTGGCATATTATGTCTTATTATTATGTATTAACTCTTTGGTTGCAGGGATAGGTCAGGTATGGTTTTGTGTTCTTGTCTAGTACTTTATTTTCTAGTATAGCTTTTGATAGTCTTTTACCGCTCACACCAAACTGCTGTCTGAACCAAGGTTTTATGTTTCCTCTTATCATCTTGGGTACTCTTAAATGAGTAGACTAGATGACATGTTTGGAGTCCTAGTTGCTATACAAAGACGAGCTTGGAGGAGCTATGGCGTATTACTCTATATTTCTAGTTTCTGCCGTTTGTTGTTATATTCTCTGAGTGATGTAGTAAGCAAAAGTTGTATCGAGATATTATGACATTTGTACCATAGCTCATGATGTTCTAGAAAAGATGTTATCTTTTATTTGTTACGGCTCATAGTATTTCTATTGTATATTTTCTATATTATATTTTGCCCATGCGCTGTGAGATATGCAATAGGTTTTCTAATTTTAATTTCAACCTTAATGATCGTCCCATATCAGCCCGACATGTTTACATGGCTCTTTTAGGCAATTTGGTATGGGTGATATGGGGCGGTTGTCACATTTGGTATCAAAGCTTTGGTTATAAGTTAATCGAAGCAATTTGAGAGTATGCGTTAAAGGATGGAGCGTACTTATTAATGAAGATATTAGGTTACATAATATTATTATATAGTATGGTATGCATGGGTACCATTATAGCTTTTCTTGGAAAGAGGCTAATTATTCTTATCATAGATAAGGATGAATCGAAACATAAGAAACGCTGTTAGGAGTAACTCTCCTTTAATAGTGGAAGTGGAAGCAGTATCGGGAGCTATTACACCTGATTTTCAAGCCATGTTCGGTGCAATGATGACTTCGCTGATGAGAAGAGCCCAAACTCCTCCTAGTGTGGCTTTAGATGGTGGTGCTCCTTTGCAAGTACCTAGAGTCGACTTTGCCAGGCTTTGTAAGGATTATTCCACTCTAGAAGGAAGCCATTCTTAGGGATAGACCTGGATATTGAAATACAAGATTGGATGGATACTTGTGAGCGCATTTTCAAGGATATGGAGGTGGAAGATGCTATGAAACGGAAGCTTGCTTCAAGACACCTACAAGGCCAAGCTATGAATTGGTGGAATGCTATTACCATTACTACTCCGAAAGATTAGATTTCTTGGGAATAGTTCAAAGCTAGATTTGAAGAGAAGTTCATTCTTGCAGCTCAGAAATCAGTGCTCATCAAGAAGTTTGCTGAGTTGAAGCAATAAGGAATGTCCATTTCCGAGTATATGGTGGCATTTGATACTTTTTTGATGTATGGGATGTCATTTATTGATACACCTTCGAAGAAGAACGAGAAGTTTATTAATGGATTAGATGACCACTTAGGAGAGAGGATAGTGGACCATATTGAAGTGTCTTTTGAGAAGCTTTTTGTGAAAGCCCTTAGACATGAGAGTTTGTACCCAAAGAATAAGACAACTATGTTGGCTTTTACTGAAAGGGAGGAACCAAACCCATAATAGGGCGGTGGAGGTAAGAAGAAGTGGGATGGAAAAAGGAAGCAACAATAACAAGGAAAAGGGGGTTAGAAAAAGAATAAGAGTGAAAAAAATTTCCATGGTTGCAAGGAGAAGGGCCACTATATTAAGGAATGCAAGGCTATTAAAAAGTGTTCAACTATGATAAGCCTGATGAACAAGAATTGTCCAAAACCTCCTAAGGATAAGCATATTGTGAAGGCATATGCTTTGGATGCAGTCTCGACTTCATCTTGTGCTCCTTCTTCTAAGGATAAGGGGAAAGGAGTCATGGTGCAAGGTATGCTTTCCATCCGAGATGTTTCTGTTTGCATTTTTTATTACTGGAGCTTAACATTCTTTCATCTATGGTGAGCTTGTATGCAAACTAGGATCAAAACCCGAGTTAGTAGACCTACCTTTGATTTTTACCAACCATGTTGGAGGATCTATTAGTCTTCGTATGATTTGTCATGGTTTAGTGTTATCGAGTCATGGATGTTCTTTTATTTGTGATTGCTTTGCTCTTAGTTTTGCTGCGTTTGGAATTATTTGGGAATGCACTGGCTTAAGAGGTATGCAGCTATAGTGGATTGCAAGAAGCTAGAGGTGACAATTGGGAATGTGGAAGGGAAAATGGTAGTGATACATTGCTTATAAGAGAATGGGGTATTAGTCAGCTTTCTATATTCCCTTGAGATTCTATAGGAAGAATTGTCATCCATTCCTATCGCCAGAGAGTATCCTGATGTCTTCGAGGAAGTGACAGGATTGCCACCACATAGGGAGATCGAGCTTTGGATCGACTGAGTGGATGGAGCCAGACCCATAGTTATGCCTTTGGGGCATATCGCACCTAGAGAGCAGAAAGAGTTAGAGATTCAAGTGGATGATCTGTTGAAGAAAAGGTTCATTCGGAGAAGCATATCCAAATGGGGTGCTACTGTTGTATTCGCAATGAAGGTAGATGGTTCTCTAAGGCTATGTGTGGATTATCGTGAGTTGAACAAGGTTATAAAGAAGAAAAAGTATCTGCTTTCATGTATTGATGACTTGTTTGATCTGCTTCACGGTGCAAAGCTGTTTTCTCAGATGGATTTGGCTATAGGATTTCACCAATTGATGGTTGCTAAAGAAAGTGTGCCTATTACTGCATTTCAGACACCGTTAGGTTTCTACAAGTGGTTGGTGATGCCTTTTGGATTTACCAATGCTCCAACATATTTTGTAGATCTTATGAATAGAGTCTTTAGAGATCAGTTGAACAAGTTTGTATTGGTACTCATGGATGGTATTCTGATTTATAGAACCGAGGAAGAGCATAAGATGTACTTGAGGATTGTGCTTGAGATTTTAAGGAGGAATAAGTTGAGAGCTAAGTTCTCTAAGTGTCACTTTTGGAAGGAAGAAGTGAGATTCTTGAGACATGTCATGTCTGGACATGGAGTTACAATGGATCCCTCAAAGGTGGTAGCGATCCAGGATTGGAGTTAACCGAAGAATGCAACAGATGTTAGAAGTTTCCTTGGATTAACAGGATATTATAAGCACTACATAAAGGACTTCGCAAAGATTGCAGCACTATTGACCAACTTGACCAAGAAGTATCAGGCTTTCACTTGGGATGCAAAGATGTTAGCATGCATTTGTAACTTTAAAGGAAAGATTGACGAGTGCACCTGTATTGGTTATTCTGGTTAGGAATCAAGAGATGACAGTACACACCGATGCTTGTGGTACTAGTCTTAGAGATGTGTTGATGTAGAAAGGAAGAGTTGTCCCTTGTGGTAGTTAACAACTAAAGCCGCATGAAAAGAGTTATCTAACTCATTACTTGGAGTTTGCAGCGATTGTTTTTTCTTTGAAAATATGGAGGCATTATCTATTGCATGAAAGATTTGAGTTATTCACGGACCGTAAATCCTTGAAGTATATTTTCTCTCAGAAGGATCTTAACCTTTGGCAGCAACGATGGTTGGAGTTCCTAACTTCTTACGACTTTGATATTTTCTACACTTCAGGGAAAGGTAACGCTGTGGCAGATGCATTGAGCAAAAGACATGCTGAAAGGGGAGCTATGTTTTTGGAATGGAAACATATGGAGTATATAGCTGGATTTGATTTTAGGCCATGTTGTGAGCTCAAGCCTGAGATGTTAGCAAGTTCATCGATCAAACCTACTCTTATTGGAAAGATTTGTACTAGTAAGAAGTAAGATGCTAGGCTAGTAAAGATCATGGAGAAGATTGAAATGGGAGTAGAATTTGAAAATTTGAGACAATACGAGATTGACCGAGATGGTTGGCTTCGTAAGAATAAGAGGCTAGTTGTTCGAGATATTGATCGATTATGAGATGAAGTACTAAGGGAATGCCATCATTCTAGATTAACTATTCATCCTGATGGCAACAAAATGTATAGGGATATGAAGAGGACTTATGAGACGACCCGACTTTCACTCCCGGAAAAAACGCGTCATCTTTAAGAAAGAAAGGGATAGAAAAGAGAAAAGAAAGAAGAGAAGGAAGAAACAACATCAGAATCTAACACAGCGGGACGAATAAATTATATTAATCACATAATACTTACATAGTATCATATACATCAGAGATACACAGCATAAACAACTCATACTAGACAGTTATAAACACCTGTCTAGTTTACAACTCAATACAACTCAATACAACAGATACAAGAGATACTACACAGAGAATACACAGCAGAAACTATATATCTAACGCAGAAGCCTCCTGCTCCATTGCTCCTCCACAATTCGTCAAAAGCAAACCCGAATCCTAACCTGAATCCCTTGACTACTCATAAAAATTTGAGTACCCAAGAGTTTATGAAAAACAAAAATAAACTCCGGGTCAGACATGGGTCTGGTGTGAGTAACAGGTTAAAGTTGCTTAACTTTCAAAAACCTTTGAAAAGAAAGGTATCACGTAAGACTTCCCACACATAAACATGGAAAAGTTTTTACCTTACGCTAACCAAAACATTTGATAGGAAATCCGATGATATTATAATAGTGTCTAGGGTTTTCAAATAAATAAGAAATAGCCGAAATTGTTACATTCATTAAATTCCAGCTACTAGCCACAAAAGTGGGTAATACAATCAAAACCGTTGGCACTTATTGGATTTTGGATTCCATACAATGGCAGGGCTACTGGGGTACCGCCCGTCACAGTACGTGGCCTAGATCACCGTACCGAGGATTACTCCCTTCATCCCCTGCAACACAAAGCCGGACCCGTTCCTTACTGAACAGTTCCGAATAAGATAACCCCGACGGTAAGAGCTCAAAAGACCGTCCACACAGCCGAAATATAAAGGGACCTCTAGACAGGGGTATATCTTACTCTCAAGTGGGGGCTACCCACGAAGCCTTGCTGCACCTCCCCTGTTTTAGCCATTCCCGGTTGATGAGGCTTGAGGCTACGATTTACCTTTATAGGACATATCATCTTAGAATGCTCATCGTCCACCTGACGATGTGCTGAAAGCATTCAATCCATACAAGTTCGTTCCGGGTTCGAACGAAACCGAAGGCATTATCTCGTTACACTCATATTGGAATCACCCTCAGAGTTAACGACAATAACCCTTGCACTTCATACCACCATCTCGAATCTATAAGTACTATTCCGTCAAACTCATTACGGAATCACCCACAGAGTTATACTGACGTATAGCCCTTACACCTCGAGTCTTCACTCGCTCCACTTTGGTTCACGACCTAACGTTATTTGGAATCGATGTGGTTTTCGGATATCCAAATATGGAAACCCGATCCCGGTCTCATCGAAATCCAAAGCGTGTCTTTTAGGTCCAAGTTGTTTAAAAGTTTTTAAAACATTTCAATATAGTATCTATATACACATAGATAGATAACTCATAAATCATAACTGATAATCAACATTATCACATAATAGGGAACCCACATAATCAATATCAAATAGATATTCCATATATCATCACAATAGATAACCTATGTTATCATCACAACACAATCAAGCATCCATACCACACAATATCATTTATCTCATTACTGAGATCACACGGCATCTAAGTCAAACAATGACATCCATTCATACATAAGCAAAGATTTACTCATCACAATATAATTAATTTAAATGAATTAAATTAACTATCTCCATCTCTAATTAATTTAAAATGAATTAAATTAATTACTTAATCTATAATTAATTAAAATAAATTAAATTAATTACTTCACCCAATTATAACTTGCTTACCATCTATTTAATTCATTACAATCAATTAATCATTCAAAATAAATCTTCCTAATTAATCACTCTTGATTAATTACTCTTAATTACATTCATGTAATTATCCTTAATTAATTTCACAAATTAATTATCCTCAACTAACAGTAATTAACCTTAATTACTTCAATTAATTAATTAATCATAATTAATTACCTTAATCCTTAATTAATTATATTAATTAATTACCTTTAATTACCTATTACTGATTAATTAATCATAATTAATCAACTTTAATTACATCATTAATTAAAATAATTAATGATCCTTAATAATTAATTTCTTAATTAATTATTTGATTAATTTCTAAATAATTAATCCAATTTTACTCATACTTAAACACCTCCACTTAATTACAATCATGTAATTATTAATTAATTACTTAACTAAGTAAATTCCCAAATCATTAATTACATAAAGTAATTATTTAAAACCCAAATGTTTAAAATTAATTAAACTTAATTAATTAAATTAAACAACCCCATTAACTAAATTAATTACATTAAGTAATTAATTCTTAATTTCTTTATCAAGTAATTATACTAAAACCATTTACAATTGATTATAACTAAATTAATTAATCTAATTAATTATAAAAACTAATCACATTAATTAATTATTTAAATAATCCTGGTTAAAGACCTCATTAACCCTTCTCTAATTATTTAATTAAATAATTAACTTAGATTAATTATAAATTTAATTATCTTTAATTATCTATAATTTAAAGTCTAATTATTTAAATAAATCTTGATTAAAAACTTAATTACTTAATTAATAATTTATTAATCATTAATTAAAAATCTAATTAATGATCTAAATTTCAAATTGATTAACCCCTAAATCAATATGCATTTAACCTTAATAATTAATTAAATTAATTAATTAATTATTACTTAATTACTTTTTAATAATTAAATTTCAAAACATTATTTCCTCACTTAACCTTAAAATAAACTTTCTAAATTATGTTTCAAACAAATTTTATTTTAAAACAAAGTGCTTTAAACTTATTTCCAAATTCCATTTCAAATATAAGTTTTGAAATGTAAATAGTTTGAACTTAACAAAGTTCAAAACTTTAGCATCTCAATAACTCAATTAAAACTTAGTTTAAATCTTGCAACTTCAAATTTTCTTTCAGTTTCAAAAACTGAATATACATTCACTATGATTCCACATTTTAAACTTAAGATTCAAACTAGCTTTGAATTTAGATTTAAATTTAAATTTTAAACTCTGTTAAACCTTAAACTTCAGGTTTTAAAACATTTTATAAAAACACTTTAACAAAATCAAAGTTGTTAAAACCCTTATATTTCTATGAAACTTAAATATTTTTGAATCTATAATTCAAACCCATTTTGAATTAAAATTTTAAACTTGTTTTTAAAACTTTGATTTAAGACATGCTCTACATTTTTTTTTATTCAGTTTAAAATTTAAAAAAAAACTCAAATAATTTCAGATTTTGGTAAAACAGTTTTCAGGTTATTAAAACCTGTAAAAATGAATAAGTTTTCTTTTTAACTTTATTTATTTAAACTGAAATGTTAAATTAATTTGAATCCAATAAATCCAAACTTGAATTTAAATATGATTTAAGTTTTCTTAATCAGTTAAAAGTTTCAGGATTTACAAATCATAAACCCAAAAATTACAGGTTTGCAAAACCTGTAAACTAACACTTGAACCTTCCCCTCACTAACTCTTCTTCGAGTCTGCAACCCCACATACCCGAGTCACATATCACAAAACTTCGAGTCAAAAAGAAGTTCACCCGAGAACTTTCACTGCTAAACCAACAACACAAAAACAATTCCTTCTCCCTGCAAATTCCTTCACCGTGCATATGCACGGTGATTCCGGTCACCGTTGACCATCAGAGTCGATCCCCCTTCATCATAAAACACCCCAACCTTCAGATGCTATCATCAATTCATGTTTTAAACCTCTAATTTGAGTTTGAGGATTTCAAATCCCAACCTGGGAAACAAAACACAGTTCCATTCAAAACCTGTCAACAATCAAATCTCTTCCCTCCGACCACCTGTCGATGAACTCCTCCGTCCACATCTTCAACTATGGCTAGACTTTAATCCCTCAAAAGCTTGTAACACTCGGTCTATCATACAAGCAAAGATGAACGATTCCAAAACACCTAGCAAAACTAGGGTTACAGAAAACAAATTAACATTTCTGCAACCATGGTGATTTTCATCACCATCACCTATTTTTCCTATCATCTCTGATCCATCCTCCATCACCATGCCGAAACTCATCTCCTCCAGATTCATGGATTCCCAGGAAAATCCCAAATTTCATATTTAGTTCAACTTCTAACTGCACCCTTATCTTGATTCTAAAAATTCCAATTTTTGATTTAGAAATCAAGTTCCAGTTAGTACTATTGAATTATGATACTGAAATACAACACTTGTATGTTTTAAATTTTGCCAAGAATCAACATGCTTTGATGTTTCTTGTGTTTCCAGAGTGAAACTGATATTTTAACTTTCTTGAAAATTCTAAGTATTAATTTAAGAAAATAAAACAATCTTTACTTTATATCTTACATAATATCAGAAAATAGATTATGTGATAAGTATCCAATATCAATTTGGTGCCTGTAAAATCAAGACAAAACAGAACAGACAATTGAAAGAAGAAAGGAGAAAAAAAACAGCATACACATCACCTATTTTCATATCAGCAATAATTATAACAAAATAAAACTATTCCATATTAGTATACTAGCATGCAACCTGTTTTAAAAATTTAAATTTTAAGTTACTCACCTTTTTAACAAATGCAGAGCTGTTTTGATCCTGATTCACTCCATGTTTGAAATGATATGCAGACCCCTGTTTTGAATTTTCCAGAAAACAAATGCTGGCCTGATTTCCTCTGTTGAAATCTTGATGAAATGTTCATGATTCCTCCCTAGTCACTTGCATGTAGATGTAGATGCAGTTTTGCCTATATTTCCTAACCCCATGCTAGCATGCAGATGAACTTCAACCCAGGTCCAAAACAAAGTGTAGAAAAAAAAATGCAGGCTTTATTTTGGTTTGAGGAAATGCATATCTTCTGATTTGAGGAGTTGCATATTTGATGTTTGAGTAACATGCAGATGCTTTTGATATGAGGACATGCAGATCTGATCTTTGATTTAAATTTTGCAGATTTTGTGGCTTGTTAATGCATTTGAGGTATGCAGGTTTCTACTTTGATTTGAAGAGGAAATGCAAGCTACAGATTGATAATGAGGAGGGTTACAGGGATTTGATCTTGGTTTTACATTATGAGATGAAGATGATACAGATTTTAGAAGTTTGAATATTCTTTGATAAAAAAATGGAATGCAATATGAATGAAGATGTAAATTAAACTAAGGTATTTTCAGTTTTAATAAAAGTAAAGAAAAATTAAACAAAATTTTAACACTTGTCAAATTGTACAACACTTGTTAAATAATGCTAAATCTTCATACACTTGTCTTTTAAAAGTAATTTGTATATTAACATGTTAATAAACATGTATTAAGCTTAATTGATAAATTAATTAGAATTTAAATATGTATCTAAATTTATAAAAGAAAGCAAATCATGCTTATAAAATAAAACTTATACATATAGAAATTAAAATAATTAAGATTTCAATCTTTTAAATTTATATTCAAACCAAACTCAAAATCAATAAATCTCAAATCAAGTTATATACATAAATTAAATTTGAAACAAAAATTACAAATTCTATTCAAACTTACTTATAAAAACAATATACTATAAACATTGTTTAAAAAAAATCATTTTTAAAAGAAATCATATTTTTACCAATAAAATATCCATTTTATTTGATCATTCTAAATTTAAAGTTCAATCTAATTTAATTAAAAACATTTAATATTTTCTTATCAGTTCTTAAAATCATATTTATTTATGAAATAGTCTTTGAAAACTCATACTAGTTTGTATTAAAATTTCCCATTTATAATGTATGCATATTAGAATTTAAAACATGATTTAATTATTAAGTTAAACCAAAATCATTTATTAAACTTTGAAAAGCTTAAATATTAAATAAAGCCAATTTTCCAATTTACTACAAATATTAAATAAAACAAATTTCTCAAATTATAAAAACTAGAAAATATGTTTTACTTATTAAAATTTAAACAAAGCTAATTCTATTTAAAATATAAACCAAGTATTTATATTGGAAATAGGATCAATTTATTATTTTTAAAAGATAAAATAACCAATTCAAATATTTACTGAAGAGATTATTAAATTTATCTGAATAATTATTTACAGAATATCAATATCAATTTAATTTTTATTACAGATTATTAAATTGATATTGTTAAAAATTCCGGGATGTTACAATCCTTCCCCCTTAAAAGAATTTCGTCCCCGAAATTTAAAACAAAGGTAATTTAATAATCTTATTAAATTTAATTTAAAAACACAAGCATATACCAAACATATGCTAACAACCAACACAACCAATCAAACAAATCTAATTATCCAAACAAATTCTGGATAGAATTTCTTCGAGTTTCCCCAGGTGTATATATATACACACCGGGATACTCACCCTAGAGAATCCAAACAAACAATACTATGAAGCTACTAAGCTCCAATACAACTATAACTACAACACTAGACAAGATATCAGACTACAAACGAGTCTGACTCAACAATCAAAACTCCAGAACTGCTGGTTCCACAACCAGAGACAGATCATACACGTACTCCCTCAGAGATACGTGAAACCCATCGAATCCCAGTAATCCAAACTGGCAATCCAATCCTATAGATCAATTACTCATCTCCTAGATCACAGAAAAGATCCAAAACACTTCAGAGCTAGCTTCACAGACCCACCCAATCTTATAGCTCACTTACGATTGGAGAAAACTTATCCAAAATTAAATCTCCGACTTCAGAGTCCAAATCCCTTCGACTCCTATCTACCAAAATTTCTACAGACAAATCCTGAGTTGTCCACAGTCTTACTGATCAGCTCAACCTTCACTGATGCTTCTAGCAACAAACTGGACCAATCAACTCAACAAGATGATCTCCTCAAGATCAACTAAAACCAACCACTCAAACTCAACTCCTCAATATCAGAAGACAACAACTTCTTCTGTCCAGAAAAAGAAAAGCAGATACACCTCCCAACTGCTTCCGCTGCTCAACTCTGATCCGACATAGAAGAGAATGCAGAAGAAGAACACAAGCACAAACCCAACAACACACCCCAGAGATATGGTTCATCAAATCCATAAGAATCATTCAGAAGTTCCTTCAAAACTCCGAGCTGCTACACCAACTCAACTCTTGGAACCATTCTTCTATAAAGCTGAACCATACGGTACCATTCCTGGAATTCCAGTCGATGAGAAAACTCAATCTCCAGATGTGGACAAAACTCTGATTTCCTGAAGATATCCAGAAAACTCAGATAACCCCAAAGAACTCTCAAACAATCGCAAGTCACTTTTGCGAACCACCCAAACCAAAGCTCTCCGAGAAACTCGGACTTCAAAGCAAACAGAAACTCAAGCTGACCACAGCCACAAAATACTGAAGCGGGCTTACTTCCTTAACTTGTTCCAAAGAAAACATCTTCGGGAACATCCATAGTCACTGCATCTCATCACGCAGCTACTACTCCCTGAAGTATCAAAATACCATCACTTGCTTCTGCCCAATCCAACAGATCCACATTCTACTCATCAACTTCAAAAATGAACTCCGAACCTTAACAGGTTTCCTTCAGAGATCAATGAAGTTCTTCATTACTACAGAACTCACTCGAGACGGTATTAGGTCTACAGTCTCGTCCAATACTTCCAACCTCAAACATTCAAACTCCAACCAATGGTAGTCGTGTTACACACACTACTACCCCATCTACCTTTATAACTTATATTGGAAAAACCTGAACAGGTAACCCAATAGATAGGTAGAAATAAATATATCTATTTATTTAAAATTACAAATACGCTCTCTCAAGAAAGACACCACTACAGAGCCTAGGTATTCACTCAACCTAACGCTCTGATACCAAGTGAGACGACCCGACTTTCACTCCCGGAAAAAACGCGTCATCTTTAAGAAAGAAAGGGATAGAAAAGAGAAAAGAAAGAAGAGAAGGAAGAAACAACATCAGAATCTAACACAGCGGGACGAATAAATTATATTAATCACATAATACTTACATAGTATCATATACATCAGAGATACACAGCATAAACAACTCATACTAGACAGTTATAAACACCTGTCTAGTTTACAACTCAATACAACTCAATACAACAGATACAAGAGATACTACACAGAGAATACACAGCAGCAACTATATATCTAACGCAGAAGCCTCCTGCTCCATTGCTCCTCCACAATTCGTCAAAAGCAAACCCGAATCCTAACCTGAATCCCTTGACTACTCATAAAAATTTGAGTACCCAAGAGTTTATGAAAAACAAAAATAAACTCCGGGTCAGACATGGGTCTGGTGTGAGTAACAGGTTAAAGTTGCTTAACTTTCAAAAACCTTTGAAAAGAAAGGTATCACGTAAGACTTCCCACACATAAACATGGAAAAGTTTTTACCTTACGCTAACCAAAACATTTGATAGGAAATCCGATGATATTATAATAGTGTCTAGGGTTTTCAAATAAATAAGAAATAGCCGAAATTGTTACATTCATTAAATTCCAGCTACTAGCCACAAAAGTGGGTAATACAATCAAAACCGTTGGCACTTATTGGATTTTGGATTCCATACAATGGCAGGGCTACTGGGGTACCGCCCGTCACAGTACGTGGCCTAGATCACCGTACCGAGGATTACTCCCTTCATCCCCTGCAACACAAAGCCGGACCCGTTCCTTACTGAACAGTTCCGAATAAGATAACCCCGACGGTAAGAGCTCAAAAGACCGTCCACACAGCCGAAATATAAAGGGACCTCTAGACAGGGGTATATCTTACTCTCAAGTGGGGGCTACCCACGAAGCCTTGCTGCACCTCCCCTGTTTTAGCCATTCCCGGTTGATGAGGCTTGAGGCTACGATTTACCTTTATAGGACATATCATCTTAGAATGCTCATCGTCCACCTGACGATGTGCTGAAAGCATTCAATCCATACAAGTTCGTTCCGGGTTCGAACGAAACCGAAGGCATTATCTCGTTACACTCATATTGGAATCACCCTCAGAGTTAACGACAATAACCCTTGCACTTCATACCACCATCTCGAATCTATAAGTACTATTCCGTCAAACTCATTACGGAATCACCCACAGAGTTATACTGACGTATAGCCCTTACACCTCGAGTCTTCACTCGCTCCACTTTGGTTCACGACCTAACGTTATTTGGAATCGATGTGGTTTTCGGATATCCAAATATGGAAACCCGATCCCGGTCTCATCGAAATCCAAAGCGTGTCTTTTAGGTCCAAGTTGTTTAAAAGTTTTTAAAACATTTCAATATAGTATCTATATACACATAGATAGATAACTCATAAATCATATCTGATAATCAACATTATCACATAATAGGGAACCCACATAATCAATATCAAATAGATATTCCATATATCATCACAATAGATAACCTATGTTATCATCACAACACAATCAAGCATCCATACCACACAATATCATTTATCTCATTACTGAGATCACACGGCATCTAAGTCAAACAATGACATCCATTCATACATAAGCAAAGATTTACTCATCACAATATAATTAATTTAAATGAATTAAATTAACTATCTCCATCTCTAATTAATTTAAAATGAATTAAATTAATTACTTAATCTATAATTAATTAAAATAAATTAAATTAATTACTTCACCCAATTATAACTTGCTTACCATCTATTTAATTCATTACAATCAATTAATCATTCAAAATAAATCTTCCTAATTAATCACTCTTGATTAATTACTCTTAATTACATTCATGTAATTATCCTTAATTAATTTCACAAATTAATTATCCTCAACTAACAGTAATTAACCTTAATTACTTCAATTAATTAATTAATCATAATTAATTACCTTAATCCTTAATTAATTATATTAATTAATTACCTTTAATTACCTATTACTGATTAATTAATCATAATTAATCAACTTTAATTACATCATTAATTAAAATAATTAATGATCCTTAATAATTAATTTCTTAATTAATTATTTGATTAATTTCTAAATAATTAATCCAATTTTACTCATACTTAAACACCTCCACTTAATTACAATCATGTAATTATTAATTAATTACTTAACTAAGTAAATTCCCAAATCATTAATTACATAAAGTAATTATTTAAAACCCAAATGTTTAAAATTAATTAAACTTAATTAATTAAATTAAACAACCCCATTAACTAAATTAATTACATTAAGTAATTAATTCTTAATTTCTTTATCAAGTAATTATACTAAAACCATTTACAATTGATTATAACTAAATTAATTAATCTAATTAATTATAAAAACTAATCACATTAATTAATTATTTAAATAATCCTGGTTAAAGACCTCATTAACCCTTCTCTAATTATTTAATTAAATAATTAACTTAGATTAATTATAAATTTAATTATCTTTAATTATCTATAATTTAAAGTCTAATTATTTAAATAAATCTTGATTAAAAACTTAATTACTTAATTAATAATTTATTAATCATTAATTAAAAATCTAATTAATGATCTAAATTTCAAATTGATTAACCCCTAAATCAATATGCATTTAACCTTAATAATTAATTAAATTAATTAATTAATTATTACTTAATTACTTTTTAATAATTAAATTTCAAAACATTATTTCCTCACTTAACCTTAAAATAAACTTTCTAAATTATGTTTCAAACAAATTTTATTTTAAAACAAAGTGCTTTAAACTTATTTCCAAATTCCATTTCAAATATAAGTTTTGAAATGTAAATAGTTTGAACTTAACAAAGTTCAAAACTTTAGCATCTCAATAACTCAATTAAAACTTAGTTTAAATCTTGCAACTTCAAATTTTCTTTCAGTTTCAAAAACTGAATATACATTCACTATGATTCCACATTTTAAACTTAAGATTCAAACTAGCTTTGAATTCAGATTTAAATTTAAATTTTAAACTCTGTTAAACCTTAAACTTCAGGTTTTAAAACATTTTATAAAAACACTTTAACAAAATCAAAGTTGTTAAAACCCTTATATTTCTATGAAACTTAAATATTTTTGAATCTATAATTCAAACCCATTTTGAATTAAAATTTTAAACTTGTTTTTAAAACTTTGATTTAAGACATGCTCTACATTTTTTTTTTATTCAGTTTAAAATTTAAAAAAAAACTCAAATAATTTCAGATTTTGGTAAAACAGTTTTCAGGTTATTAAAACCTGTAAAAATGAATAAGTTTTCTTTTTAACTTTATTTATTTAAACTGAAATGTTAAATTAATTTGAATCCAATAAATCCAAACTTGAATTTAAATATGATTTAAGTTTTCTTAATCAGTTAAAAGTTTCAGGATTTACAAATCATAAACCCAAAAATTACAGGTTTGCAAAACCTGTAAACTAACACTTGAACCTTCCCCTCACTAACTCTTCTTCGAGTCTACAACCCCACATACCCGAGTCACATATCACAAAACTTCGAGTCAAAAAGAAGTTCACCCGAGAACTTTCACTGCTAAACCAACAACACAAAAACAATTCCTTCTCCCTGCAAATTCCTTCACCGTGCATATGCACGGTGATTCCGGTCACCGTTGACCATCAGAGTCGATCCCCCTTCATCATAAAACACCCCAACCTTCAGATGCTATCATCAATTCATGTTTTAAACCTCTAATTTGAGTTTGAGGATTTCAAATCCCAACCTGGGAAACAAAACACAGTTCCATTCAAAACCTGTCAACAATCAAATCTCTTCCCTCCGACCACCTGTCGATGAACTCCTCCGTCCACATCTTCAACTATGGCTAGACTTTAATCCCTCAAAAGCTTGTAACACTCGGTCTATCATACAAGCAAAGATGAACGATTCCAAAACACCTAGCAAAACTAGGGTTACAGAAAACAAATTAACATTTCTGCAACCATGGTGATTTTCATCACCATCACCTATTTTTCCTATCATCTCTGATCCATCCTCCATCACCATGCCGAAACTCATCTCCTCCAGATTCATGGATTCCCAGGAAAACCCCAAATTTCATATTTAGTTCAACTTCTAACTGCACCCTTATCTTGATTCTAAAAATTCCAATTTTTGATTTAGAAATCAAGTTCCAGTTAGTACTATTGAATTATGATACTGAAATACAACACTTGTATGTTTTAAATTTTGCCAAGAATCAACATGCTTTGATGTTTCTTGTGTTTCCAGAGTGAAACTGATATTTTAACTTTCTTGAAAATTCTAAGTATTAATTTAAGAAAATAAAACAATCTTTACTTTATATCTTACATAATATCAGAAAATAGATTATGTGATAAGTATCCAATATCAATTTGGTGCCTGTAAAATCAAGACAAAACAGAACAGACAATTGAAAGAAGAAAGGAGAAAAAAAACAGCATACACATCACCTATTTTCATATCAGCAATAATTATAACAAAATAAAACTATTCCATATTAGTATACTAGCATGCAACCTGTTTTAAAAATTTAAATTTTAAGTTACTCACCTTTTTAACAAATGCAGAGCTGTTTTGATCCTGATTCACTCCATGTTTGAAATGATATGCAGACCCCTGTTTTGAATTTTCCAGAAAACAAATGCTGGCCTGATTTCCTCTGTTGAAATCTTGATGAAATGTTCATGATTCCTCCCTAGTCACTTGCATGTAGATGTAGATGCAGTTTTGCCTATATTTCCTAACCCCATGCTAGCATGCAGATGAACTTCAACCCAGGTCCAAAACAAAGTGTAGAAAAAAAAATGCAGGCTTTATTTTGGTTTGAGGAAATGCATATCTTCTGATTTGAGGAGTTGCATATTTGATGTTTGAGTAACATGCAGATGCTTTTGATATGAGGACATGCAGATCTGATCTTTGATTTAAATTTTGCAGATTTTGTGGCTTGTTAATGCATTTGAGGTATGCAGGTTTCTACTTTGATTTGAAGAGGAAATGCAAGCTACAGATTGATAATGAGGAGGGTTACAGGGATTTGATCTTGGTTTTACATTATGAGATGAAGATGATACAGATTTTAGAAGTTTGAATATTCTTTGATAAAAAAATGGAATGCAATATGAATGAAGATGTAAATTAAACTAAGGTATTTTCAGTTTTAATAAAAGTAAAGAAAAATTAAACAAAATTTTAACACTTGTCAAATTGTACAACACTTGTTAAATAATGCTAAATCTTCATACACTTGTCTTTTAAAAGTAATTTGTATATTAACATGTTAATAAACATGTATTAAGCTTAATTGATAAATTAATTAGAATTTAAATATGTATCTAAATTTATAAAAGAAAGCAAATCATGCTTATAAAATAAAACTTATACATATAGAAATTAAAATAATTAAGATTTCAATCTTTTAAATTTATATTCAAACCAAACTCAAAATCAATAAATCTCAAATCAAGTTATATACATAAATTAAATTTGAAACAAAAATTACAAATTCTATTCAAACTTACTTATAAAAACAATATACTATAAACATTGTTTAAAAAAAATCATTTTTAAAAGAAATCATATTTTTACCAATAAAATATCCATTTTATTTGATCATTCTAAATTTAAAGTTCAATCTAATTTAATTAAAAACATTTAATATTTTCTTATCAGTTCTTAAAATCATATTTATTTATGAAATAGTCTTTGAAAACTCATACTAGTTTGTATTAAAATTTCCCATTTATAATGTATGCATATTAGAATTTAAAACATGATTTAATTATTAAGTTAAACCAAAATCATTTATTAAACTTTGAAAAGCTTAAATATTAAATAAAGACAATTTTCCAATTTACTACAAATATTAAATAAAACAAATTTCTCAAATTATAAAAACTAGAAAATATGTTTTACTTATTAAAATTTAAACAAAGCTAATTCTATTTAAAATATAAACCAAGTATTTATATTGGAAATAGGATCAATTTATTATTTTTAAAAGATAAAATAACCAATTCAAATATTTACTGAAGAGATTATTAAATTTATCTGAATAATTATTTACAGAATATCAATATCAATTTAATTTTTATTACAGATTATTAAATTGATATTGTTAAAAATTCCGGGATGTTACAACTTACTGCTAGGAAGGAATGAAGAAGGATGTGGAAAGTTTCATCTCAAAGTGTTTGAATTTCTATTTAGTGAAGGATGAGCTGAAGAAGCCCAGTGGATTGCTACAACCGCTAGATATTCCTGAGTGGAAATAGGAGTAGATATCAATGGATTTTATAGATGGATTTCCAAGGACTAGAGCAGGATATGATAGTGGTAGATCATCTGACGAAGAGTGTAAGATTCATACCTGTCACATCTACTAGAACGACATCAAAGTTGGCAGAATTAAACCTTAAGTGAATTGTTCGATTCCATGGTGTGACAAAGACTATTGTAAGCGATAGGGATCCATTATTTACTTGTGGATTCTGGAAGAGTTTACAAGATATTTTGCGAACCGAACTGCATTTGAGTATAGCTTATCACCCATAGACGGATGGCCCGACCGAGAGATTGAATCGGATTTTGGAAGATCTTATTCGTGAAGGCATTATAGATTTTAGAGGTTTTAGGGTTGATATTTGCATTTAATGGAGTTTTATAACACCCCATATTTTTAGTAACTTTATTAGGACATTTAATTAGATAAATTAGATAAAATAATGGATGATTAGGAGATTAAGATTTGTAATTAATAAGGGGTAGCCGTGCCATGATAACAAATGAATTAAAATAAAATGGTTAAGTATAATAGGTAAGGGAAAATAAGAAAAAGAGCACTCTTACACCCTAAACCCCTTAAGCCCTTATTCTCACGTTCATTCTTAATTAAACAAAAATAATAACTACGGGTGGCCACCATTAGGAAGAGCAAGAAGAAGTTTTCAAGATAAAGCTAGAATTTCAAGAGGAGGAATCAAATCAACTTAATCAAAATCAAATCTTAAATACTTAATCTCAAAGCTAATGTGAATAATGTCTACATCTCATTTTTCCTATTGTTTTCGGTTTTAAGGTTAATCCGAATTTATTTTTCATGATTATGCCATGTTTATGAATGATTTGATGTTTTATATATGCTTGTTGATGATTTATGCTTGTTCATATATATTTTATGATATTTATGATATATATTGATATGAAAACACTATTAAATGACATTCAAATGCTTGCGATTTTAGATATAGATCAGAAATGATATTTTAGAGATGGCTTTCGATTTCCATAAATTTCTGAGTTAATATGGAATTTATATTAATTTTCTATTGAAGAAAATTATTTATTAGGTTTAAAATAATTTACATTTAAATTATATATAGTTTGGATCTGAAATTTATATATGTTGGAAAACATAATAAAAATGATTTTCTGGAATTTTTGCTGAATTTTCATAAGTGATTTGATGAGTATATAAAATTATTTAAGCTATGGAGCTTAAAGGTTTTGTATATTTATAAAGGAGAAGGGATATTTTTTAAATGTTTTAAATTGTTTATTTCTTAAATATTAGCATCTCTTTTAGGAAAGAAAACCAGCAACCAATTAGATTTGGACAAATAAGGCAGGTTAGTTGAAAAGATTGCTTTAAAAGGCTAAAAATTAGTTTAAACATGCTTTTTTCATGTTTCGCTACTTTCGACATCAGGGGTTCCGACCTAATAGTTTCGTCTCCATTCCATAGGAACCAATGCACACAACATCAATAACTTGGTACTTAGTGAATTGGGCTATAGCAAAATGTATTGGGTCGACACCATAGGTTCCAAAGGGGTTGAAGCACTATTTTTCTTTTAAAGGAAAATGTCGCATGCTTTACTTTCAAAGGAAGTGCTTTCGACTTGGTTCGCTTTCACTAAGTCGAATGTTTTAAAGGATCTGTTTCAATTAGGTTGTGCCTTTTGTTTTAGTAAATGCTTTCGAATGGGGTCAAAACTCTTAGCTGCCGCTTTTCTTCCTTTCGACGCCAATGGTTTCGAAAGGTATACTTTTCTTTTAAAACTTAGCCGCTTCTCCAATGCTTTCCGAAGGTTGGTTTCAACACCATCACTTCTTTGTTTAGGAAATGCTTTTGAAAGAGTGCTTTTGACTTAAATGTTTTATGACCCTTCTGCTCTGTTGAAGGGAAAACCCAAAGGTTTCGAAGGAGTTAATGTTTAATGGTTTCGAAAGGCGTTTCCACATGTTTTACTTGAACCCAAAGGCTTTCGAAAGGTTAGATGCTTTACTGCTTTCGAAATGTTTTAAAGATTGGTTTCGAAGGGGTGCTTTCCTAATGGTTTCGAAAGGTTTGAAAGGAAAGGTTTTCTAATGTTTTCTGAAGGAAAAGTTTAAATGTTTATAGATAGGATGTCCAAGTTTTTATAGCTTTCGAAGGAGAGATTTTTCAAGTGTTTTCGAAAGGTTTATGCGAATGGTTTCGAAAGGAATGGTTTGGCCTTTTGGCCTAAGTGAAAGAAGGATTTTACTTGGTTTTGAAAGGGGTACTTTTAATGGTTTGGAAAGGGGTACTTTCAAAGTTTTAAATGTTTTCATCAACAAAGATTTGAGTAAAGTATATATAACATGGCAATGTGATTTTAAGTAAAGCTTGGAGTATATATCTTCCTTGTTTTAGTTTGACTTAAAGGTTTTAAATCAATTTGAGACGAAAAGGTTTTCAAGGAAATTTTTGGGAAGATTACCCTAAGTAAAATGACTCGGTTATTAGAATACCAAATGGGACAAGTATAGGGTCACACCTTATACATTAGCTATTAACCCCAACTAATTTAGTCCAAAATTCCAGTGTATAAGGCTTTGTCACAAGTAAGACTAAAATTATGATTACACATAGAAGGGAATATATTTGTATACATATAGGTTATTGGTGGGCCCGCAAAACCATTAGGATCAGGTGACCCTAGGAGATGTTAAGTTAGGGACCGACCGTCCGGAAGGGGAGTATTTAACAGATAGTTAGGGATAGACCGTCCAAAATAGGAGTATTTAACAGATAGTTAAGGATAGACCATCTAGAAGAGGAGTGTTTAAAAGGTGTTATATTATTTTGATTATATTATTTGGTAGGCCTGAGTCAGTCACAGGTTAGTAGTTAGCCAAACAAAACTATAATGTTCAGATAGATAGTTCATTTTTGTTACCTGATATGTATGTTTATATAATAATGCTTTACAGTTTTAACCAGTTTTGGTAGTAGGATAAAAGTTTGCAAAAGATACATTTTAAAAAGATATTAGTGAGGAAAACCCATTTCGCTAAGCGCTGTGGTCTCACTTTATATCAAATAACCGAGATGTATAGTATTATTCACACTAGGATTTTTGTCTGACCTGAAGTTTGTGTTTTTCCCCTTAAACTCTCGTGCGCCCAAAATTGATTTGAGTAGGCTGAGGGTTGAGGATTTACAGGTTTTTAGTAGGTTGACGAATAAAGCTTTCGAAAACGAACAAGTATCTAACAGATAGCTATTTAGGAGTTGATATTTTATTTTGATTGATTCTGTTGTGTTGTATTTAAGACAATTATGTATATGTAGTACTTTGGTCAACCAAGAGGGCATCTTCATATGTCGCTCTTGACATATTTTGTAATAATTATATTTGATCTTTACCTAGGAAACGATTATGGGATTATGTAATGGAATGTGAAACTTGTTTTGTGAAATGTAATCAGAAAAGTTATTTTTTGAATCTATGACTTCGTTTCATATTCATGTGCTTCTGATATAATGAATACCATTAAAATTACCGTATTTGGCCACCGGAAGTTGATACTATAGATGGTTGCTGCATCCGTAGTGCTTAACTTTGGGCATTCATATAAGGGATGTTACAACTTGGTACCAGAGTATAGTTTTATGAAAAACTTTAACCAAAATGATTTTAAAAATATAACCCTTAGGAATTAGACTAAGATCGAGGTATGGGATAACACTATAATAACTTACTTATATTTTCTATATATAAATATATGTTGTATCAGTTTCCTATCTCTCTTAGGTTATTCTTTTGTATGTTATGAGGGTTGAATACAGATATGGATGCTAGAAGTGGAAGAGTGAATCTTGGAGGAAGCACCACCACGAATGGAAATGCCAGACCATATACCAGGAGAAACAAGGTTAGGCGTAAGCAGGGAATGCTGGTGCTGGAGTGCCACAAGTGGATATAGAAGCTATGTAACAATTTTTCATGAATATGATGCATGCAGGTATTGCTGTTGGAATGGTTGGAAGAAATGCTGGAGTAGGAGTTTAGGAAGCTCCAGTGGTCAATCATTATGCGATGTTGAGCAGAGATTATGCTAGGCATAGAGGGATGCCCTTTATTGGAACAAAAGATGCTATTGAGGTGGAGAACTGGTTATTAGATCGTGAGAGAATCTTTGCGGATTTGGGGCTCAATGATGAACAGAAAAGGAGGCTTGCTTCAAGACAACTTTAGGGAGCAGCTTTATTTTTATGGAATAGTTTGACGGCTGATGTGGATGAGGAAACGATGACATGGGCGAAGTTTAGGAGGACATTCCATGAGAGGTTCAGGTCGGTGATGGCCTAGTCTATTCTGCTCATAAAGCTTGCTGAATTAGAGCAAGGGGAAATGTCTGTTTTGGAGTATGCTAGTATATTTGAAAAGTTGGCTAGATATGGTCATGCCACAGTTGATATAGGGATGAAGAGGAATGAGAAGTTTATAAGTGGGGTTTAAGCCTGAGTTGGCAATGGCTACCTTACCTTATATTAGAGGCCCTTGTGATGTGGTTGTAGAGATGGCTTTGAGACACGAGGAGATGCTTTCTTATCTTGAGAAGAGTAAGGCAAAGGAGGTCCAATTTGGGCAAGACCAGAAGAGGAAGTTGTTTCATAAGAAGGGTGCTCAGAACGGTGAAGCAGCAAAGAAGGGAAAGTCTAAAGTTGTGTGCTACAAGTGGGACAAGAATGGGCATTTCCCTAATGATTGTCGTACCGAATAATCGAAGGAAGTGATCGAGAAGCAGAACATCAGTTGTTTTAACTGCGATAGATTTGCCGCTATAAGAATCAACGTAAAGAGCCCACTAAGTACGGAAGTGGCAATGTGTATGCATTGGAACCTGCTACTTTGAAGCCAACAAGCCATGAGAAAGGAAAGGCGGTGTTGGGAGGTATGCTTCAGATCCATGGTATGTCTATTAGCGTTCTTTTTTATACTAGTGCATCACATTCTTTAATATCTTGTTGTTTGGTAGTTAAGCTTAACCTAGAACCCACATACTTAGTTACTTCCTTAAGGGTTGCTAGGAGGGTATGCGACACTTCGGATGAAGTGTGACCTCTTAGAGTTCGTTTGCTAGGTCGTGACTTCGTAGGGTTTGAATTATATTAGGCATGGATTGGTTAAGTAAGTACGATGCTAAGATATTTTGCCTTGATAGAAAGATAAAGCTTTGACACCCTGACCGTAGTGATCGGATTGTATATACCATAGAAAGCCCTAATTGTGAGGTGAATGCTTTGTTGGGTGTAATGGAGTTGGAAGATGAGTTGAATCGTGTTTTCGTGGTTAGAGAATTCATAGATGTTTTTGAGCCTGTAGTAGGATTACCACCGAAATGAGCTATTGAGTTTCAGATAGATTTTGTGCTTGGAGCAGAACCGATGAGTAGACCACAAAGCATGATGATATCTATCGAGATGAGGTAATTAGCAGTGCAGTTAATGGATTTGGAAAGCAAGAGTTTTATTAGACCGAGTATTTCACCTTGGGAGCAGCCGTAGTGTTTCCTAAGAAGCCGTACGGATCGTTGAGGTTATGTATCGATTATCGTAAGTTGAATGAAAATACGATAAAGAATCGATATCCATTGCCTAGAATTAATGATTTGTTTGTCTATTTGAGTGGAGCCAAGGTATTTTCTTAGTTGTATTTGGCAATAGGTTTCCATCAGCTTAGAGTAGCAGAGGATAGTATTCCTTTGACGACGTTTAGAACAAGATATGGATCATACAAATGGTTAGTGATGTCGTTCGAACTGACTAATGCGTCGGCACTCTTTGTGGATTTGATGATTCAAATTTTCCTAGAGCACTTGGATAGGATCCTATTGATTTTCATAGATGATATCTTGATATACTCTAGAGGTGAGAATGAGCATGAAGTTCATCTTAGAATTGTGCTTGAAACGCTGATGCAGAATCTACTTAAGGTGAAATTTTCTCAGAGAAAGGTTTGTCTATGGATCCGACTAAGATTGAAGTGGTGAATAATTGGAAGAGACCCGAGACACTTGAAAGAGTGCTATTGATCGTGTACTATGGATATATGATAATTCAGAGTATAGTGATGATTGCATTACAATAAATAGTCCGGAATATAAAAGCAGTATAATAAAAATAACACCAGATATTTTTATACTGGTTCGGAGCTCCGTCCTACGTCCAGTCAAAGAATCCTTCTGGAATTTCAACAAAAAAACAACCCTCACTTAACCTGGAGGAACAGGTCTATACAACCCTTGAGCAGCCGAACAGGATTTCGCCTCAGCAGCCTAAGAGGACTTCACATGCCTGAGTAGCAAAACGAGACTTCAACAAATACAAAAGATTGTTTTGACTTTGTGTGTTCTAATAACACGGATTTGGCACTTGTAGTACACCCTTCGTATAATCTTCTCCTCGAATATAAATATATATTTACATATATTTGAAGTTTATGAAGAATAGAAAGGTATAATATTGTTTTAATGTTGAATATTTGAAAGTATAGTTGCAAGTGGATTCAAGAGTGTTAGATTAGAAAGATAAGAGAATTCGATGATTTGGAATCAAGTTAGAATATGTATTTGTAGATGTTAGAAAGCAGGCGACTGTTAATGAAGATTTCCGGTTGATGCGTTGTGCCCAAATCTTTTTGTAGAGGTTCGTAACTCTTCACAAATAGTCATGTCTTTTCAAAAAGTAGCTGTTGTAGAAATTCAGTCAACTGACCATCCGGGTCAGTCGTCTGAATATTCAAACGTTTTATTTGTTGGTTTGTGCACCTGTGCATATTGTATAGAAATTTGCAGGCCAGTCGATAGATCTACCAGGTCAGTCGACTGACCTGGTGATTTCTGTGCAATTTGCACAGTTCTTCACATATTTTAATTGTATATATTAAATATGATTTTTTAAAGAAAATCTTTATATATATATATTCTATGCTTATATGTATAAATCATAAAGATTATATATAAGCTAATATGTATGTTAAACGAGGAGAGATCTTAACAAAGTTGATCTAAGACTCAAAAACAAGAATAATATAATTGATGCGTTGATTTTGATGTCTTGTCTCCATGTAGTATATATTCTCTTTTTGTCATAGCAGTCGTCAAATCTGTATGTGTTAGTGATAGCTCTGTGTCATGAATCAAAACCAAGTCTCAACATTCTTCCTATTTTTGACTGGTGACAACCTGTAATAGATATAGATTTTGACTGCTTATATAATATAAATACTTACTCCCCCTGAACCTTTGACGATCTATATCGTGCATTCTTAATGTTAGTGATAATTTTTCTCCCCCTTTGTCATCAACAAAAAAGGAGAGTTTATATGATGACATAAATTATATTCCACATAAGTGTTTAACATTGAACAATATAGAACAAAATAACTACTACTTATAATGTAAGGTATCAAAAAAAAAGTAACATTTAAAATATGCGATACCCAAGGTTCTTATAATTTCCTAATTTTTAGGAAAACATACCCATTTAGGTGTGGTTGAACCTCTATAAATATAATTTTCACTATTAACTACCATACAAAATAATCATCAATGTATTTTTATCTATTTTTCCAATTAACAGGAACCCAATTACTTAGATAATTTTTATTCGTATTTCCCGTCAATGATTTTGTACTTCTAAAAAAATTATAAACATTATTGGTCGTAGCATTATTTGAATTTCTATAAAAATTGTATTTAGACTTTACTCACAATCTAGTACTAGAACTAACATATTTACTATACAAGAAAGCGTATCTAGTGTTATTTCTACGATCAGTTTTATTATGTCCTAAACCACTTTTATCATGTAAAGGTCTAGAATTGGATAAAATCATGTTTAAATCGTTTTGACCTTTATTAAATTTTGTGACTTCAGTGTTATGTTTATCAAATTTAGCTTTAAAGTCACAATTATTATTTTCGAAAGAAGTATTATTGTTTTTCATAATATCAATTTGCTTGTTTAATTCAGAATTCTCTTTTTTTATCTTACAGTTCTCATTTTCGAGAAGAAAAATTCAAGATTCTGAATTATCTAAAGATGATTGTAATAAATAATTTTGTCTTTTCAAATCCATAATTTCTTTTCAAAAAAATTTCTTTTTCTTTTTCAAACGTAGTATTTTGTTCGTCTAGAAAATCTTTAAGAGCCTCAAAATTATTTTTCAAAACACCCTATTGATTTTCTAAATCTAATTCTTATTTTCAAGTTCAACAGATTTCATCTTTTCAAAAGTAATAAAATTGAGCTTTGAAATCTTATTGCTTATACTAACTAATTCATTATTGTCTTTTACTGAAATTTGTAAATCAGAAAGTACCTTTTTGTAGTCCTCACTGGTGGCTTTGATAGGGATTTTGCATATTGTATTTCGACGGGATCGTTTTATGGTCATTATTCTATGATATTGTGACGATCAATAGAATTCCAAGCTTTGATACCAATTGAAAGAGTGCTATGGATCGTGTAATATGGATATATGATAATACAGAGTATAGTGATGATAGCAGTACAGTAAATAGTGTGGAATATAAAAGCAGTATAATAAGAATAACACTAGAGATTTTTATACTGGTTCAGAGCTCTGTACTGCGTCCAGTCTCAGACTCATTTTGGAATTTCACTAAAACAACAACCCTCACTAAACCTAGAGGAACAGTTCTATATAACCCTTGAGCAGCCAAACAAGGACCTGAGCAGTAGAACATTATTTCAACTCAGCGGCCCAAGAGGACTTCACACGCCGGAGCAGCAGAAGAGGACTTCAACAGATACAGAAGATTGTTTTGATTCTTTGTGTTCTAATAACACGGATTTGTCACTTGTAGTACACCCTTTCTATAATGTTCACCTTGGGTATATATATATTTGAAGTTTATGAAAAATAGAAAGGTATAATATTGTTTAATGTAGAATATTTGAAAGTATAGGTGCAAGTAGATTCAAGAGTGTTAGATTAGAAAGATAAGAAAATTCGATGATATGGAATCAATTTAGAGTATGTATTTATAGATGTTATAAAGCAGCGACTGTTGATGAGGAGTTTCGGTTGAAGGGTTGCGTCCAAATCTTTTCATAGAGGTTCGTAACTCTTCACAAATAGTCGTGTCTTTTCAAACAGTAGTTGTTGTAGAAATTCATTCAACTAAACCTCTAGGTCAGATGATTGAATATTCAAACATTTTATTTGTTTATTTGTGCACCTGTGCATGTTGCACAGAAATTTACAGGTCACTCAACTGACCTGGTGATTTCCATGCAATTTGCATAGTTTTTCACACGTTTTAAATATATATTATATATGATTTTTTAAAGAAAAACTTTGGATATGTATTTTTTTCTATGCTTATACGTATAAATATCATTAAGATTATATATAAGCTAATATATATATATATATATACACGTTAAACGAGGAGAGATATTAACATAATTGATCTAAGCCTCAAAAACAAGAATAATATAGTTGATGCACCAATTTTGATGTCTTTGTCTCCATGTAGTATATATTCTCTTTTTATCATAGCAGTCGTCATATCCGTATGTCTTAGTTATAGTTTTGTGTCATGAATCTAAACCAAGTCTCAACAACAGTGACTGAGATAAAGAGTTTTCTTACATTGGCCGGTCATAGGTTCATTAAGGATTTTTCATAGATAGTAGCACCGATGACCAAGCTAACATGAAAGGATCTGAAGTTTATGTAGACCGATATGTGTGAAGAAGCATACTAGAGCTTGAAACACTTATTGACCCATGCACTTGTATTAGTTGTTCCGATGGGGAATCAAGATTTGGTAATTTATATAGATGTATGTGGATCTGGATTAGGAACTATATTGATGCAGAGAAGTAAAATGATTGCCTATGCTTCTTGATAGCTTACACCGCATGAGGTTAGATATCCAACGCATGATTTGGAGTTAGCTGAGGTGATTTTTGCATTGAAGGTGTGGAGGCATTACCTTCTAGGAAAGAGGCTTGAGCTTTATACAAATCATAAGCTGTTGAAGTACTTGTTCTCTCAAAAGGAGCTAAACATGAGATAGCAGAGATGGTTATAGTTTATCGCTTCTTATGATTTCGGAATTGAATACACGCCAGGAAAAGGTAATAACATTGTAGATGTGCTTAGTAGGAAGCATCAAAATGCAGTGTTGGTAATGATAGCGGAGTAGAAAAATTTGGAAGCGTTGTCAACTTGTAGAGTGCAGTGGAAATCTGAAGTTGGATTTAGTGAAGGAATTGTTGTGTTGTCTTGTTTAGAAGTTCAACCCGTTATGATCGAAAAGATTGCTTCTAAACAAATGGAGGATCCAGTGTTAGTTGAACAGATCAGCAAGTTAAAGGAAGGAACAAAGAGTGATGACTTGAAGGATGTTAGTCTTGACTAGAATGGGTGGTTGAGAAAGAAAGGAAGGTTGTGTGTTCCGAATGTAGGAGATATAAGGAAGGAAGTTTTGAAGGAACACCATCGTTCAAAGTACACTATACGTCCGGGAGGAACTAAGATGTATCAGGATATGAAGCATCTTCTGGGAAGGAATGAAGAATGATGTAGGCTTATGGGGAGAGCAGTGTTTGAACTGTCAACAGGTAAAAGCTGAAAATCAAAAGCCAAGTGGGTTGCTTCAGCCATTGGATATTCCAGTATGGAAATGGGATTCTATTTCTATGGATTTTATTGAAGGGTTGCCAAGATCTGGAAGAGGAAATGGAAGTATATGGGTCGTAGTGGATAGACTGACCAAGAGTGCATATTTCATTCTAGTTAAATCAACTAGGACGACACCTGGTTTTGCTAAGCTATTTATGAAGAATATAGTTAGACTTCATGGAATTCTTAGTAATATAGCAAGTGATAAATTTTCTTTGTTCAATAGTGAATTCTAGTAGAGTCTATAGGAGATTTTAGAAACCAAGCTCAAGATGAGTACCGCTTACCATCCACAGACCGATGGGTAAATGGAAAGAGTTAATAAAGTATTAGAGGATTTTTTAAGAGCTTGTGTGTTAGATTTTGAGGGATCATGGGAAGACCATCTACACTTAGTCGAGTTTCTGTATAACAACGGTTATCAGACTAGTAGAAGGATGGAACCGTTTGAAGCTTTATATGGAAAGCCATGCAAATCTCCCATTTTTAGGTTAGAGACCGGGGATAGGTTGGTTCTTGGTCCAGAGTTGGTTAGAAAAGCCGTAGAGAAGATTGAGTGGATTCGAGCTAGAATTAAGGAAGCTTAGTCTAAGCAGAAGAGCTATGCAGACAGAAGAAGGAAAGACATGGAGTTCTCTATTGGAGATCATGTTTTATTAAAGTGTCACCAATGAAGGGTGTAATCAGATTCGGGAAATCAGTGGAGTTGAAACTGAGATTCACAGGACCATTTCCTATTGTAGAGAGGACCAGCAAACTCGAATATAGAGTAGAGTTACCGAGCAGTTTAGCAGGAGTCA
Source organism: Allium cepa (assembly GCA_030765085.1). NCBI lineage: Eukaryota > Viridiplantae > Streptophyta > Magnoliopsida > Asparagales > Amaryllidaceae > Allium > Allium cepa. The sequence continues at coordinate 154,605,853 of CM060945.1, forward strand.
CGATGTTTTTCTTGTTTCTCATCTAAGGGAGTCTGTTAGCGATCCATAGTTTACTATAGCACCGACTGTGTTACATGAATTATTATTAGAACCAACTTGACTATAGTTAGAAAGCCAATACGGATAGTTGTGACAGATGTGAAGAGGTTAAGAAACAAGACAGTCACATTAATGAAAGTCCAGTGGAGCGACGATAAGAGAGATTGTACTAGGGAGACTGACAGCGAGGTTAGAGATGCCTATCCTGATTTGTTATGTACCTTAGCATAATTTCGAGAACAAATTTTTTTAAGAAGGGGAGATTGTAACACTCCATATTTTTAGTAACATCATTAAGATATTTAATTAGTTGAATTAAATAAATTAATGAGATGGTTAGAAGATTGAGAATTGTAAATAATAAAGGGTACTCATGCCATGATAATAAATGAACTAAGATAAAATGGTTAAGTATAATAGGTGAGGGTAAAATAGGAAAAGAGCATTATTATACCCTAAATCCCTTAAGCCCTCATTCTTACGTTCAGTCATAATTCATAAACAAAAATATAAACGAATGTCGGCCACCATAAGGAAGAGCAAGAAGAAGTTTTCAAGATAAAGCTAGGATTTCAAGAGGAGGAATCAAATCAACTTAATCAAGATTAAATCTCAAATCCTTAATCTCAAAGTTAAGGTGAAAATGACTACATTCCATTTTTCCTATTTTTTTCGGTTTTAAGGTTAGTCTTGATTTATTTTGCCTGATTATGCCATGTTTTTGAACGATTAAATGTGTATATATGATTGTTGATGATTTATGTTTGTTCATATAGATTTTATGATATGCATTGATATAAAAGCCCTATTAATTGACATCCAAATACCTTACTATTTTAGATATAGATCAAAAATGATATTTTGGAGATGAGTTACAATATTCATAATTTTCTGAATTAATGTAGATTTTATATTAACTTTCTAGTAAAAAAATGGATTAACGGGTTTAAATTAATTTACGGTTAAATTATATATAATTTGGGTTTGAAATTTTCATATGTCAGAAAACATAATAAAATTGATTTTCTGGGCTTTTTGTAGAATTCTCCTAAGTGTTCTGATGAATATATAAAATTATTTATGGTATAGGATTTAAATGTTTTATATATTTTTAAAAGGAGAAGGTGTATTTTGTAAATGATTTAAATTGTTTATTTTTGAAATATTGGTAGCACTTTTAGGAAAGACAATTAGCAACCAATTAGATCAAGACAAATAAGGCAGGTTAGTTGAAAAGATTTCTCTAAAAGTCTAAAAATCAGTTTAAACATGCTTTTTTTTAAATTTTGCTACTTTTGGAACCAGGGGTTCTGACCGAGTAGTTCCATCTCCGTTCCATCGAAACCTATTACAACCCGATATTTTCCGCCATTCACATCCACACATGCCGAACTTGAATTTCTCAAAATACCGCATTGTAAATAAATTTGGAGCAAATGAAATATAATCACAGAATCACAGACACAGAAATATCAGAATAACTCACAGCGGAAATTAAAATACCATAGTAGTTCATGAAGCTACTATAACAAACTCTAAAAACAATTACATAATAGCAGTTTGAAAACATATACAATAGAAATCTCAAATACATAGAAGTTTATAAATACCAGAGCTGAAATAGAACAACTGAAACTGAAAAGGAATAGATAACTAGACAAGCAGAATCTCCAGCGATTCCTAGCTCCAGAAAATAAATCCAAAGCTAAGCCTAAATACTCAGGCTGACCCGAGCGTAAAGTAAAACACAAAACACCTTAGTCAGGACATAATATACTTATAAAATGTAAACCCACTCAAGTGAACTATAATAAAGATACAAGTAACTTAAAGGATGTCTGGGACCGCCCATCCTCTAAGGATTCGTTAAACTATAAATTAAATACATCATGTGGTTAAAATTAAAAAATGCTATTTTATACTTCTAAATCAAATATCAATTTCAAAATTCAATGTCATTTCAAATTCATTTCAAATATCAAAATATCATATCTTTCTAAAACCACATTCATTTTATTTTATTTAAATATCCATCCAAGTCACATTTCAAAATGGTTTATATTTCAAATCAAATTACTTCATTTAAACCATTAAAATTTGAAGTCATTATATTTAAAATGAAATATTTAATTCCCAAAACTTTAGCCCTTTAAAGTTCATTTATTCACATAAATTTATTAAAACAGTGAAAATTTAACTTTAACAGCACTTAGAAAAAGCTACAGAAAATAATGTTTAAAAACAATTCAATTAGCAAAAGACAGCATGTAAAATGTTGTAATAGGTTTAGATTTCAATTAAAACTTTAGTAAAGTCCAGCAACTACAGCGCTTACCAAGTGCTGTAATAACCCTTAGTTCATTTTAGCCATTTAGTTCATTTCTATCAATTACAGCATTTACAAATGTTGTAATATCCTTTACATTAGAAATAATAACATTTCAAAATGCTGCTAATTAAATTCCAAATATTCAATATAATTTCAAAAACAATTAAATTTTATTTAAATCATTTTAAACTTATAAATCTTGTATTTCGCTTTTAAAACAATCATTTAAATACCCTTATATTCATGATTTTATAAGGTTAAATTTTCATTCAAAGTCAATATTTAAAAATAATTCACATATTAAATTCACACATTCAATTTCAATTCTTTAAATTAATTTTTTTTAACTTAACACTTAAGTTTAAATTTCCAAATATAACTTATTTTTTTCCTCTTTATTTACTTAACTTAAAATTCACCTTTAAACAAAATTCACAAATTTCCAATTTAAGGTATATTTCAAAATTCAACTTAATATTCATTCATTTAACATTTTAACTTTATTCAAAAATCATTAATACTTTATAAAAATCATTTTAAATCAGATTTTATATTTATTTATCATATTTTCCTACTTAGTTTAAATTCCATATATAACCAAATCAAAATTTCCAAGATAGCTTATATTTCAAATTTCTAATTTTACCATTAATTTATTTCACTTATACATTTTTAGAAAATCAATAATACTTTACAAAAATCATTTTAATTAAGTTTTAAATCAAAATATTATAATATTTACATTTCTTAAATACTTTAAAATTTTTAGAAAAATATGTTTTAACCACAGGTCTGTATAAAATTTTGTAGCCTAGGTAAAGTGATACGGATAATATATTATTTCAGTCAGTAATTTACAAAGAAAACCCCAGTTTTATCATTTCAAACCCGTAGTACCAAGTAAATGAAATAATTAAAAAAATCGTTCAGGCCTATCATTTCAGCCCAAAACGATTTTTCCCTATTCTAAAGTCCGTTCGGGTATGTATCATTTCAATCCATAGTGATTCTAATCTAAAGGGAACTTGTAGTGTGATAAACTGATATAAATAACAGAATAGCGTTAAATAACAGTAACAAATGGTATAACAGGAAAATAAGCATGGGTGAATATCATATGATCATAACATCGCAGATATAACATGGTGATATATTTTACAGATTCAAATGTTATCGGTTTACTAGTCATATAAGTATAAATACTGTCTGGTGAGAATTACTCACTTGTATAAGCTGGAGATGACAACCAAATGCACAAACAAGGAACTTCAAAGGCACGATAACACGACAATGATTTGAGAGTGGGAGAGCCAAAGTTCATTACCTTGTTCAATATCAAACAAAAAAATACAAACATGAATTACAAACCAAACTATTACAAAACAATGCTAGAGATAAACATGTAACACAAAGCTAATGCTTTTGCACTTGCATTCAACGATATATGCTTAGCTATGGACTAGAAAAGCACTGTAATGGTATGTATTTGGTTCAGGTTTGGATCAGGTTGAGGTCCAACAGGGGTCGGCCATAACAAGATAAAGGAGATAATGGGTATGTGTGCATGAATTTGCAAAACAAGGCAAAACAAGTGGGTTTTGTTGCCATTTAATGTCTCGGCCAAGCATGGATGTACAAGGTCAGATCTGGGAAGGTCAACTAGAGGTGTTACAAAGGTCCTAGGCTTAGGTTGTGGCTAGTGGTTATGGGTCGGCCAAAGCATGATAGGAGTGGTGGAGACAAGGGGAGTTCGGCTATGTAGTTTTCTTCAAAATTTTGGTGGCAACTGTAACGTCCTGTTATTTTAGACTATTCGCATCCACACATGTCGGACTTGAATAATTCAAAAATATCGAATTGTTAATTTAAATTTGGCAAAAGTAAACATATACAGTAAATAAATAATCAAGGATCATAGACACAGAGTAATAAATGCAGCGAAAACAAAAGATAGTAGTTCATGAAGCTACTATATAAATAACAGAGTTAAATAAGTTACAATAGAAGTCTCGAATACAATAGTCAAATACAAGAATTAGAATACATCACTAGAATCAACTAAATATCTAAAAACTGGATAGATAGCTGGATCTCCAAGCGAAGCTCTAACTCTAAGGTGAGTCTCAAAAAATGAACCACTCAGTCTGACCCGAGCGTAAAGCAAAACACAAAACACTCGAGTTAGGATTAACATTCTTATATCAATAAATCCAACTCAAGTGAAATAACAATTGAAATACAAGTAACTCAAAGGATGTTGGAATAACCATCCTTTAAGGATTCGTTAAACTATCTACTATGTAGTAATGTACGCTAAGTAGATAATGTCTATCAGTAATATAAAATATCAAAATAGTGTTAAGGCGTTACCATTATCCCCCTTAACACATTTTATATAAGCGTTATAGTCTATACAGCACTGTAAACTCCATCGCAAACTAGTGAGATATCAGGGAATACTCCATAGGTATAACACACAAAAAATTCGTAGTGGTCGCATATATAGGGATAAAAGTATGAAAAGGCACATGAGGCAATACCCATGGTAGTGAAACTACCATTTGCCTGATCCGGACTGGTGAGAACAAATCGCCGCAACGATCGCAACACCGCGAAACAACACTCCAAAACTTCGAGGGTGCACCGATCAATAATAAGTAATGAGTAGTTTACGAAGAAGTGTGTCCTCTCGAGGTGGCTAACCCCATTTGACCCGACACGGCTCCTGTTTTAGTCATTTCCAATTTGACACAAGTGTCAATGCTATCCATTATCGTTCTCCTTCTTCAGTCATCACATACATCATTCCAACCACTTCATTCTGGATCACACTCCGCGTATAGTTATTAAAGTGGTTTTCTGTTCAGACAGAGAGTATGACCATAACCGATCTCGGTTTTTTAATAACTTTCGTAATTATTGCACCGATTGGTCGTTTAATATATTTCACAACCGAATAAAATTCAATTTCAATTAGAATTTGTAAATCAACATTTCATTTGTCTTTCTATATCAATTTCCATAATTTACATTTCAAAACTTCCAAATACCATTTCAAAATCTTATAATTCAATTTCAATTTTAATAAAACAATCCAAATATTGATTCAAGTTCGTACATAAGTTTTATTCCGTAATCATTTAAATTAATTTAATTTAACATTCAAATCAATTTAAATTCATTGATCGATTTCAGTCAATATCCATTAAGTTAATTTATCATTCAAAACAATTTTTATTTAATTTCCAATTCATTAAATTAATTACTTAAGTTCAACTCCATTATATCAAAACATTCAAATTTAATTAAATTAGATTCATCAAATCAAATTCTTAAATTACAAGTCTTATATTTATTCAACACACAAATCATATTTTATTTGTTGTTAAAGATATCAATTTCACTTATTTACTTACTTTAAACAATTTCCCAAAACTCAATTAATAAAGAAACTCAATTTCATTTATTATCGAAGTTCAAATTCACTTAATCCGAAGTTCAATTTCTCTTATCAAAGAATTCAATTTTATTTAATTATCAAATAATTCAATGTTATTCAATTATTAAATAATTTCAAACTTAATTATTAACTAATTTCAAAACTTAATAATTTCAAACTTAACTATGAATTCAAACTTAATTATTAAATCATTTCAAACTTAATTCAATGAATAATTCCAAATTTTATTGTCAAATAATTTATTTTAAAACAACGTTCTTCCAATAACTACTATGTTAATATTTTTGTTTCGGATTTTTTTTAAATATTAACATTTTCCTTTCATTAAATTCAAATTTCAACTTCATTTCAAATCTTATTATTATTTAAATAAAATCTTCATTTTTGTTTTTAAATCAAATTATTGACCAATCGGGTTTTATTCAATTCTCTATCCCAAGTCAGGTTCATTTGGGTATTTAACATTTCAACCCGATTCCATTTCAATTCAAAAATAAAAACATGGCAAAGGGAACTTGCAGTGTGATAACTGGGATGGTGTCAAAGTAAATAAACAAGCAATAGCAAACATCAATAACAATCTAATAATTAATCCAAATAATTCTGAAATAATCGTATTAATTTACATTGTTGTTTGTGCAAATTAATATAATTATTTCTAGAATCTACACTATCATTTCATGTAGATTAAAGATTATTACATTAATATTTATGCGGTTCTTCACTTGATATTCATTATTCAATTTCATAATATATCAATTTATACAACATAAATTCAATGGTTCAAGGTGTAGTTAACATTATTTCTACATGTCAATTTACTTAACATTTAAAAGGTGTTATATTTACAAATTTAACTAATCAAAATCAAAACATATGTCGATTCAAATTTTTAACTATCCTATGTCAAATTTAATTGCATAATATTTATCACTTTAAACATTAACAATTTAATGTCCAATATAAACATCAACAATCAATCAATTATCAGCCAAACTGTATTATCACGACATAATACATAACAGATAATGGTCTCAGATGTCACAGGTAAACTGATATAGGTAATAGCATATATTTAACAGTGTAAATAACTAACAGCAGCATATTTCAATTATTGTTTCAATTGAAATCAAATTTAATAAATAAAAGAATATTAATCGTGAGTGATTGCTCACCTTTCGGGGCTAGAGATGAACAATGAAAAGAGTTACGAATCCAAAGCAAAGCTAGATTGAACGCGAATTCAATGAACAATGCTGATAAATAGGAATTGACAAAATCAAATTAGAACTGGACCGATGAAGACAAAGATATACGTGAATTGACATAGATATAACATTAAAAATTGTATATATATACAAAATCATATTCTAATTTCTACACATATTAAATAATATATATATATATATATATACATACATACAAACGTACATGTGTTTAAAAAAAATCATTATTTAAACTAACTCAAATATTAAAGTCAAATATATATATATATATATATATATAAAATAAATTTTGTATCCGTACATTAGAACTTAGAAAGTTAACATATATATTTATATAACTTATATAAATATAACTTAGAACATATATTTATACTATATAATATTAGATCAACTTATAATACATACTCTATATGCATTATCTTATAACAAAATCTAAATAAATATTTAAACATTTAACAATACTTTTAAAACGTAAAATGTATATATATATATATATATATATACTTTTTCTACACAAACAACATACACAAATAATTTTATAGTATTACTTAAAATACACGCAGCGGCCTTTAACACATTTTCTTTATACACAAAAGAAGGAAGGGAACAGACGTATAGCAGCTTGTAAATATAAGATATGAACATATATTTTTATATCTATACTTGCTAAAACTATTACAAAACTAATTTATATAATAACAAAATTTAAATGTGCACCTTAAAACATATTATATATATTATTATTATCATTACAACATATACATCAAAATATTATCATAACCACTTATGTATACACACACCAATGCTATTCTAAAATGAGCGTATATAGCTGGGCAAGCTTACATAAGTAGGCTTGGGATATTTCTAAAAGTAAAATCGTAAAGATGGGAAAAGACAGGTTACCAACAATATAAACATGCAACTTATAAACTGTAAACATGTATTACTTCTCTATAATATAATATGTAGTATAACACATATATAGTATATCTTATACGAAGGAAAACGTGAAGGATGGTGAAAGTGAAAGGTGCGGCACGTACTGCAGTTTGGTTAGAGGGCAGAACATGTTGGAGGAGCAGAGGCCGCACGATGGTTGCAAACGGTGGAGAGGAAGCCATGGTGGAGATTGAGGGAAGAAGGAGGAGGGGAAGCTCGGGTTTGTTTTTGACGACGGATCAATGCAAGTGGGGTCGGAGCATGGGGAGAAGGAAGGAGGAAAGCGGTGTAAGGCAGAGCCTGAACTGTCTGCTATACGTTTATTGAGAGGGTTACTCGACCATGGTGGTCAGGGAAGGAGAAGGCCGTCGTTGGGGTTCTGTCCCACGATGTGGGCAGTTGTGATCTATGCCACGGCGGTTGCGTTCACACTGAGGAGGTTCGGTCGGTTGGAGGAGGTGAGATGGTGGAGCACGGCTAGGAAAAATGGCGATCAGTGATTCATGTTTTGTGGAAGAGGGATGCGACGTGGATGATGGGGGAACGAGGTGGTAGGTGTGGAGGCGGAAGGCGGTGTTGGTTGTATGGTATTTTTTTCTTTCACGTGAAGAGTGGATAGGAGGAGGATGCTTGAACGAAGAGGCTATACAGTAGTAACCATCAGGTTTAAAATTTTCAATAGAAATATACGTGTCAGAATATAAAAATAAATGTTTGAAGCTTTCTAGGTCGGAGTGAAAAAGGAAGACAGAGGAGTGTATGGTAGAGAAGAGATTGAGAGGGAAGAAAATAAAAATGAAGAAGACAGAGCCAAAAGAAAGAAGAAATGGTGAAAGCTATTCGTATCCTTTTTTCAAGGCACACTGAAAATTGAGCCAACAAAGTAAATGTTGGAACCAGTGGCACAAGTCATCGTAAATTCAGAGAATATAAAAAAAAGTAAATATCCATTCATTTTCTGACTTTCGAAACAACGAATGCTCACAGGAAAACAAAAAGTACAAAACCGGTAGATACCATTCATACGGTTTTTGCTATGTATCAGATTTTAAATTACCGAATCGAGTATACCGCAGAGATAAGCACGACAAGACGATTAAAACGGTATAAAATTATCAGTGGCGCGATCGAATTATAAAATTTCGAATTTTCTATTGGCGGAAAATGCAAGAAAAATGCAGGAAAATAAGATCGACGTAGCTAAAGAAGTCCGAATTTGGAAAAACGAAAAATTACGTCTTGCTCGGAAGATGATTTAGAATTTTCTATATAAAAATATTTAGGTTTCGAAAATATTTTATTTTCATCGCTTCTTAACAGACTAAATTGAAATAAATTTACGCACAAAAATGAACTTCATATTTTCGGACGAAAATTTGCCAGTTGCTATGTTTAACTAGGCGCATTTCAAATATTAAATTTTTATTTCAAAATTTTATTATGTAAAATTTCTCATAATTTTCAGTTAAATACATTACTAAAACCGTTAAAATTTACGGGTCGTTACACTCTCCCCACTCAAAACTTTTCGTCCTCGAAAAGGAAGGAGGTAGGAGAATAGAAACAACTAGAAAGATAATAGATTTTAAAAACAAAATAAAATAATTAATTTTAAACATATAAATTTCAATTTAAACTAATTTATATTCAACGATTGACTTTTTAAACTTAAGGAATTTCATTGAATTGGTTTGTTTTCAATTGATCATTATTTGTTTCAAAATTTATTTCAAACAACAATTTATTTTATTAATCCATTTATTATTCAACCAACCTAGTATTCTTTTTATCTCTATTAATTATTTTATAATTAAGTGTATACATTTATTATAAGCAATCAAATTTTATTTATAAAGACATTTTATATTGTATAATATTCAGTTACATAGTTAACTTTTGAAAATTTAGGTAAGTTATATATAATACAACTGAGTATTATCCAAATTAAATTTTACAATTCAGTTATTTTAGATTAAGTATTTATATAAAAAGAATTCGGCTTCATTTATAATTGAAAATCATCCTTTAACAAATTCTAAGAATTAATTTCCGATTAGCTTCAAATATTTAGAGATAAAAAAACTATGTATATGTTCATAATATATCAAATCAAATTTAAAATCTTCAATATATATTATAAATCAAGTCATGTTTAGAAATTCAAATCAATTTTTCTCAAACAAGAGTATATCATGGCTACAGATTAGTCTCTCCACTTCGAAACCCGAAAATGAATATCGACGATACGGCCGTCATCACCGAATTTATTTTCCAGCTTTAAAAGAGAAGAGCTCCAATTTAATCATTTAAAATTCTTTGAAAACCATTTCTATTCGAAAATATTTTAAATAATATACATTTTAAACTTTAAAAATCAAAGTTCGAAATCACCAGATATTAAATTCTCAAATTTTAGTTTAAACCCATTTAAATTTCAAATCAATCTTAATCCAGTTTTATAAATTCATTTATTTATATTATTCAATCGTCAATGGTTTACAAACAATAAATGAAAATTAAATATTATTATTTCTGGCAACAAATTCAATAACAATTTAATTTCAGAAAAATTTATACTTATATATAATATAATCATTCAAATTAATTAATTTACTAAATTCGAAAATAATATGGTGTCAGTTTCCTCTGTTCAAGTGTTATGGAAATACTATCGATAGTGTTGATCAGACAAATCGATCGAAAATACAAATCAACATCAACAACTCGAACAACACAATATATAAAACATTTTTAACATTAATTTACAAATACAATTCCTCGCTCGATGATACAAGAATAGATTCCAAAGCAAGGATAGAGATTTAAATTTGATGGAATCGAATTAAAGAGAAATCTGATTCGAATACAAGTTTGAAAGAAAAGATAAGATGATTCAATTAACAGAATCGGAAGATGGATGTGACGCCCCACCTCTATATCCACGCTAGCCAAGTACACTACGGTGTAATGCCGTCAACTAGCACGGAGAATAAGGCTGTTGAGGAGCGACCATCTGTGCAATTGCTTTGTGCGAGTACCGATATGCCAGATAAAATATAACTTGCATACTTTTCAAGAGGAAATCCGACATACCGACACAAACTCAAAGCTACCACACAGTGGCCATAATAATCTTCGAAAACAAATATAGAAATAAACATAACACAAATCAGTCACAGACATCTATATCACAAAGGCGGAAAAAGATATGAATATATAACACATGAAAGTGTACATCAGTGTAGTGGTCAGAAAGATCCACAATAACCCAAAAGAATAGCAACATGTGCTATGCAAAAGAATAAGTATACATCATAAAGTCTATATCTCAAATGTTTACAACAAAAACTACTAATCTAAGTGGTTAGCCAAAAGTCAGAGTAATGAATCCCCGGGGAGAAGTCAAGTAGAAGCATCTGTAACATCTCGGTCTGACCCGAGTATTATTTTATAAGAAAATAATAAACGGACCAGTCTAGCTATAAATATCAGATGTCATGATATTGAATAAGAGATATGGAATAAACATATGATAACCATAATGGCATACTACTATAAGTATGTAATTGAAAATGAACATGAGATTAATCAATATCACAAGAACCTTCTCAAAGATCCAAATCCACAGAAAGGTAATGACACACAAATTCACCAATGCACAAAAATTGATAAAACTTATCAATGAAAATCATGAAAATTGGTGAAGCACAAATTCCAGAAATCAACACACGAAATCCAGAATCACAAAAAGGGGGAAAGGCCTATCACAAACGGGAGCATAAATCTCACCAACACGTGTATCACAAACGGAACGCTGATTCCATGGTTGCTAACCATCACAAATTGAGCCGAAGCTCCACAAACGGCCCGAAGACCATGGTTTGCTACCCCACCAATTTGAGTCAAAACTCCACAAATCAGGGTTTAGTCTCCCTCGCAGGCAAAGAGACATCGCACATTGCTAGTCTAAATCGCAAAAAATGATCGTCGTGATCATCAAGAAAGTGTCAATTACACTAAGCTAGTAAATATATGAGCTTAGATTTATGTCCCATAACCACTAGCTTAACTTAAATATTTATGAACAAATTGTATATCTCCACTAGAAAATTGTCACAAGAGATTCAATCGAACGAGTCCAAGAATTAACCGATGAAGTAAACGCAAGCGTTTCATACCACTAGTTTTACTAAGTCGTTTAATTAGATTTCTCATACGAGTGAGGTAAAGGTTTGTATATACTAATAGATTGGAAAACGGTTTAAGAAACGAGCTTTGTAATAAAATAGTGTTGAAATCATTTTGAAGAAAGGGTTTTGATATTTACTACTAGCATTGAAAACCTTTATATTTTGAAGTGACAAATCACAAAAATGATTGTAGAAACAATCAATCACTAAAATTCACATTCGAAGACGTGAATAAAAATCCAAAGAAATCGATACCGAATCCATCAAAATGGATATTCCTAAAATTCCCGAAGGAAAGAAGTCATCAAAGTCAATAACAAATGATAACAATAAATAAGAAAAGAACACTAATCGATTAAATTTGGAAACCACACAAAATAGGAGAAATAGGCAAAATAGCAACAGGTCGGTCGGTCAGCTACAGAGCTCGATCGACTGGACCCTGTTCTAGAAAATTCTCGGGAAGCAGGTCGGTCGACAGAGCTCTGTAGCTGGTTGACCGGACTAGAGACAGAGAAGTGCTATGCACTTTGGTAGCAGGTCGGTCGGCCGGCCACAGAGCTCGGTCGACCGGAGCCTGTTTCCAGCTCCTCCCCGCCTATATGAGTGAGGGCCAAATCTCCACCAAATTTAAATCGGACGAGCAATGGACGCTAGGGGTTTATGCCAATCGACTACCCGGCCCTATAAGCTCTTCGATGCATCACAAAATCATGATCAAAGATCAAAGCTATGATTTTTAAGGATTTGGCTTTCAAGACACTAAAATTGGAATATTAAAAAAACCAACCCAAATCAAAATCAAAGGCACATGAATAAGTGTTAGTAAGTCATACCCGACATCCAAAGATAGATATAAGCATAGATGTGAGATAAAAATCTCACCATTTCATAAAAACAATGAAGAAGAAGCTTGAAAGCAAAAGGAGAATCAACCACTCTTCAACACAACCCAAACGAGCTTGAATCTATGCTCAAAAAGAATAACATTCCCAGTTTGGGAATTTATGAAATTGATAAGAGAACGAGTTGGAGAAGAAGAAGAGAGGCTTACCAAAGTTTCTTCTATTAGTTTGGAGCTAGAGCTTGATTTGGAAAAGAAAACTAGGGCTTGAGTTTTAATTTCCGATTCCACTTTCCAATGTTATAAAAGCTTGAGTATTAGGAAAATAGAAAGGAAGTAAATGAAGAGGAGAGGGTTGGGGCTGAGTTAAAAAGTAAGGTTAATGGGCTCAGCCCAAACCAAAGCCCTAAGTGAAAAAGTAGCAAAATTCCACTAACTCCAAACATATCAAAGTTTATACTCAAAAAGGATCGTAAATGGCGTTTTGAACTCAATGGAGGTAGTCCCGAGTCCTAATTCTATTGTATGCAAAAAGTAGCTTTTCGAACTTTAATCCGACTAACGATGAAATATTTAAATAAAATATTTAAATTCTCAATCGTAAAATATGCGGGTTTTTACAAACTCCCCTCCTTAAAGAAATTGCATCCTTGCAATATTTAAGTAGAAGATATATAGTAACAACCATGAGAGCATATTCATCACAAAAGAAATTTGAAATAAAAGGTTGACCTTAAAGAGCACGGGAAAGTAAGTCCGGATGTGTTCGCTCGATGAACTCTCTAGATTCCCAAGAGCAATCTTTAGGATTTGAGGACCACTGAACTTTCACAAGCGGAACATTTTTATTTCGAAGGCGTTTAACTTCCGAAGCAATAATACGAATAGGATGTTGCTAATATGTTAAATTCGACGAAACTTCAATTTCTTCCACAACACCGGGCTCAAGAATAGAATCGGAATCTCGAAGGCACTTCCGTAATTGAGAAACGTGAAACACGTCATGAATAGCAGAAAACTGAGCCGGTAATAAAAGGCGATAAGCCACGGAACCAATACGTTCGGTGATGGAAAATGGACCAATATATCGAGGTGCTAACTTTCCCGTTCGACTGAAACGCACAACACCTTTCATAGGTGAAACACGAACAAACACCAACTCTCCCACAGAAAATTCTAACCTCCTTCTTCGGTTATCGGCATAGGATTTTTGTCTACTCCGGGCTTCTTTCATCCTATGACGAACAAGATCAATCTTTTCTGTGGAATCACGAATAAAATCTGGACCTAAAACCAGCTTCTCACCGGCGTCAAGCCAACAAGAAGGAGAACGGGATGGCCTTCCATAGAGTGCCTCAAAAGGAGCCATACCAATACTAGATTGGAAGCTATTATTATAGGAAAAATCAACAAGAGAAATGTGGTCTTCCCAACTTCCACCAAAATCAAAAACACATGCACGAAGAAGATCTTCAAGAGTTTGATTCACAAGCTCGGTTTGTCCATCGGACTTAGGATGATAAGCGGTGCTAAAATTAAGCTTCGTTCCCAAAGCTTTTTGAAGACTCTTCCAAAATCCACTTGTAAACAATGGATCACGATCACTGATAATAGAAGTAGGAACTCCATGCAATTTAACAATTTCTTTAATAAAGAGTTTGGCGAAAAGAGGTACGTTCCGATTGGACCGAACGGGAATAAAATGGGCGGATTTAGTAAGTCAATCAACTATCACCCATAGGCTGTCATGACCCAAACGAGAACGGGGAAGGCCGTCTATAAAATCCATGGAAATTTGATCCCACTTCCAAATTGGAATTTCTAAATGTTGCAATAACCCACCGGGCCTTTGATGTTCGGCCTTGACAAGTTGGCAAGTCATGCAACGCTTAAAAAAGTTAGAAATATCAGATTTCATTCCCTCCCAATAATAAAGTCGTTTCATATCCGCGTACATTTTACTACTACCGGGATGAATGGTAAATTTGGAACGATGAGAATCTTCTAAAATATCTTTACGAAGATCACTAATATTTGGTACGATAAGTCTATCAAATTTTCGAATGCCGCCACGATAATCAATATCAAAGTCTTTCAATCCTTCAATATCAATTTTATCCTTAAAATTTTGGCCAAGAAGAGCCAATTCGGGATCTAGCCTTTGAGCTTCAAGAATGCGGTCTAAAAGAGAAGGACGAGCCTCAAGGCTACATAAAACAAGGGATGAACTTAGATCGGAAACACGATCTCGAATCTCACAAGTGGATAAAATTTCGAGATCATTCCATTCAGATATCATCATAGAAGCAACCGCTTGTTGCTTGCGACTAAGTGCATCGGCAACACGATTTCCCTTTCCGGGAGTATAAAGAATATCAAGATTACAAGATGCAAGAAATTCGAGCCAACGTTGTTGACGCAAATTAAGTTCCTTTTGAGAAAATAGATACTTCAAGGATTTATGATCGGTTTAAAGAATAAATTTTTCTCCCAAAAGATAATAACGCCAAATACGAAGGGAGAAAACAATAGCCGCGAGCTCTAAATCATGAGTGGCATATCTAATCTCGGCTGGCTTCAATTGCCTAGAAGCATAGGCAATAACATGTTCTTTTTGCATAAGAACGGAAGCCAAACCAACGCGACTAGCATCAGTATAAACAACGAAATCTTGATTCCCCTCGGGAATAACAAGAATAGGATCATCAGAAAGGAGTTCTTTTAATTTCTGAAAAGAAGCTTCACATTTGTCCGGCCAAATGTATTTAACACCTTTCTTTGTCAAACCTGTAAGAGGCATGGAAATTTTGGAGAAGTCCTTTACGAAACGGCGGTAATATCCTGCCAATCCGAGAAAACTTCGGATCTCCATCACACTCTCCGATCTCTTCTAATTTTGAATCGCTTCAATCTTTGAAGGATCCACGTAAATTCTGGATTCGAAAATATTATGACCGAGAAACTTCACACGAGATTGCCAAAAGTGGCATTTAGAAAATTTTGCTTTCAATTGATTGCTCCTAAGAGTTTCCAACACAATCCAAAGATGCTCTTCATGCTCCTCCTTGGTTTTAGAATACACAAGAATATCATCAATAAAGATGAGAACAAACCGACCGAGGAAGTCTTTGAAAACTCTATTCATAAGGTCAATGAAATAAGCCGGAGCATTCGTTTGACCAAATGGCATAACAAGCCACTCATAAGATCCATAACGAGTACGGAACGATGTCAAAGGAATACTATCCTCTACAATATGAAGCTGATGGAAACTGGTAGCTAAGTCTAATTGTGAGAAGACTCTAGCACCACTAAGTTGATCGAATAGATCATCAATCCGAGGTAAAGGATATTTATTTTTAATTGTAAGATCATTAAGCTTGCGGTAGTCAACGCAAAGCCTAAGTGTACCATCGGATTTCTTCGCAAAAATAGCCGAAGCTCCCCAAGGAGAGGAACTAGAGCGAATAAATTGCTTCGTCTCCAAATCGAATAATTGTATGCGCATCTCCTCATTTTCTTTATTGGACAAACGATAAGGAGGAAGAGTAATAGGTTGAGCTCCAGGGGTAAAATTAATTCTGAACTCAATTGCTCGCTTAGGTGGTAATCCCAAAACGGGCTCAAATATGTCGGAAAATTCACGAACAACGTGAATAAGAGAAATGACGTCTTCCTCATCATCATTATCATCATCACGAGGATTTAAAGAATATAAAGATGCAGATAAAGTGGAATCCGAATCTTTGAGAATAATAGAAATATGCTTAACAGATTGAGGATGTCGAAGATGAATAGTCCGCTCAGGACATTGGATAAGAGCTTCATAACGGTTAAGCCAATCCATTCCCAAAATCATTCTAAAGCCTAAGTAACGCATAACATGCAAATCGGCTAGGAAATAAAAATCGCACAAAATAATCTCCACACTTTACAAAGCAAACTAAGAGTTGCGGATCCACCAACCGGATTCGCAATTCTCAAAGAAGTCATTAAAGCAACAACACTTAAAGAAAAAGTATCAACGAGTTCTTTTGAAATAAAAGAACGGGACGCACCCGTGTAAAAAAGAACTCGAATAGGTTGATCACGAAATATAATAATGCCAACAAGGATAGAATGAGACATACCTTGATTACGAGATGTGGTGTCAGGGGCTTGAGCCACATTCAGCTTTCCCTCCCTCTTGCCCTGAAGCTTGGGGCATGAAGATATAACATGGCCGGGACCTTTGCAGCAGCGACAAGAGAGGGACTTTGGACACTTGTTCACGTAATGGTCCTTCGAACCACAATTATATCATTCCCCACAACCAAAGGAAGAAGTCTTTGCCACAGGGGTTGCTTGCTTCCCTTTCTTATTGGGATAAGGACCTTTGAATTTGTTAGGCCTTTTCTTGTTGTTGTTAAAGTTTGGTTTGGCACCCACAATTTCAACATCGCTTTCCTTATCCGCCTCTTCAAGACGAAGAGCGATATCAATCAGTTGATCAAAAGAAACTTCTAATTTTAGAAGTAATGGCTTCTTGAGACTCTTGTTCAAGCCATAAACAAATCTCTGATTTTTCTTCAATGGGGTGTTAATGTATTCAACCCCGTATTTGGAAAGAGATTCGAAAGATGCGACATAGTCTGTCACAGAAGATTCACCTTGAACAAGGTCAATAATGCAGCGAGCCAATGCCACCTTCTCTGCTTCTGGTAAGAATTTTAACTCGAAGCGCTCTCGGAATTTCTCCCAAGTAAGATCCGTTTCAATAATTGCAGAAATCAGAAGCTCGTACCAGTCTAATGCCCTTTCTTGGAGCATACTAGAAGCCACCTGAACACGGTGAAGATCAATAAGATTCATGCGAGAAAAGATTCGATCACATGATCTCAGCCAAGCCTGGACTTCAATAATAGTTTCAAAACCCTTGAATGGTTTCCCACCCAAGTTGGTATAATCGTTGCACATGCATGCAAATCCAGACTTAGGATGAGTTGGTTCGGGATTAGAACCGGCTGCTTGAGCATTCTTTACTAGATCAAGAAGCTGCTGGGCAGACATAAAAACTCCATCTTGGGGAGTAGCACTAGATTGACCGGCGCTGGGACGGCCAGGTATAACCATTTCTCTTCCTTCAGAAAGAAAGGAATAAGAAGAAAAAAGTTATTCACCAAATGAATATCAAGCAATCTTGATAGGTAAAACAAGGAATCATAAAGAAAATGGGATGAATCGGTATGATGATTCGAATTAAATCCTAAGGCACGACTCCTAAGAAGGACTTAGGAAGATGATCCTTGTTAAATTATTCTACATTGTTCCGAAGTTCGGCTCAGATACCAAGCTGTGACGCCCCACCTCTATACCCGAGCTAGCCAAGGACACTACGGTGTAATCCGTCAACTAGCACGGAGAATAAGGCTGTTGAGGAGCGACCATCTGTGCAATTGCTTTGTGCGAGTACCGATATGCCAGATAAAATATAACTTGCATTCTTTTCAAGAGGAAATCCGACATATCGACACAAACTCAAAGCTACCACACAGTGGCTATAATAATCTTCGAAAATAAATATAGAAATAAACATAACACAAATCAGTCACAGACATCTATATCACAAAGGCGGAAAAAGATATGAATATATAACACATGAAAGTGTACATCAGAGTAGTGGTTAGAAAGATCCACAATAACCCAAAAGAATAGCAACATGCGCTATGCAAAAGAATAAGTATACATAATAGAGTCTATATCTAAAATGTTTACAAAAAAATTACTAATCTAATTGGTTAGCCAAAAGTCAGAGTAATGAATCCCTGGGAAGAAGTCAAGCAGAAGCACCTGTAACATCTCGATCTGACCTGAGTATTATTTCATAAGAAAATAATAAACAGATCAGTCTAGCTATAAATATCAGATGACATGATATAGAATAAGAGATATGGCATAAACATATGATAACCATAATAGCATACTACTATAAGTATGTAATTGAAAATCAACATGAGATTAATCAATATCACAAGAACCTTCTCAAAGATCCAAATCCACAGAAAGGTAATGACATACAAATTCACCAATGCACAAAAATTGATAAAATTTATCAATGAAAATCATGAAAATTGGTGAAGTACAAATTCCAGAAATCAACACACGAAATCCAGAAATCACAAAAAGGGGGAAGGACTATCACAAATGAGAGCATAAAGCTCACCAACACGTGTATCACAAACGGAACGCTGATTCCATGGTTGCTAACCATCACAAATTGAGCCGAAGCTCCACAAACGGCCCGAAGACCATGGGTTGCTACCCCACCAATTTGAATCAAAACTCCGCAAAACGGGGTTTAGTCTCCCTCGCAGACAAAGAGGCATCGCACATTGCTAGTCTAGATCACAAAAAATGATCGTCATGATCATCAAGAAAGTGTCAATTACACTAAGCTAGTAAATATATGAGTTTAGCTTCATGTCCCATAACCACTTGCTTAACTTAAATATTTATGAACAAATTGTAGATCTCCACTAGAAAATTGTCACAAGAGATTCAATCGAACGATTCCAATAATTAACCAATGAAGTAAATGCAAGCGTTTCAAACCACTTGTTTTACTAAGTCGTTTAATTGGATTTCTCATACGAGTGAGGTAAAGATTTGTATATACTAATAGATTGGAAAACGGTTTAAGAAACGAGCTTTGTAATAAAATAGTGTTGAAATCATTTTGAACAAAGGGTTTTGATATTTACTACTAGCATTGAAAACCTTTATATTTTGAAGTGACAAATCACAAAAATGATTGTAGAAACAATAAATCACTAAAATTCATATTCGAAGACGTGAATAAAAATCCAAAGAAATCGATACCGAATCCATCAAAATGGATATTCCTAAAATTCCCGAAGGAAAGAAGTCATCAAAGTCAATAACAAATGATAACAACAAATAAGGAAAGAACACGAATCGATTAAATTTGGAAACCATACAAAATAGGCGAAATAGGCAAAATAGCAACAGGTCAGTCGGCCGGCTATAGAGCTCGGTCGAACGGACCTTGTTCTGGAAAATTCTCGGGAAGCAGGTCGGTCAACTAAGCTCTGTAGCTGGTCGACCGGACCAGAGACAGAGAAGTGCTATGCACTTTGGTAGCAGGTCGGTAGGCCGGCCACAGAGCTCGTTCGACCGGAGCCTGTTTCCAGCTCCTCCAAGCCTATCTGAGTGAGGGCCAAATCTCCACCAAATTTAAATCGGACGAGCAACGGACGCTAGGGGTTTATGCCAATCGACTACCCGGCCCTATAAGCTTTTCCGTGCACCACAAAATCATGATCAAAGATCAAAGCTATGATTTTTAAGGATTTGGCTTTCAAGACACTAAAATTGGAATATTCACAAAACCAACCCAAATCAAAATCAAAGGAACGTGAATAAGTTTTAGGAATTAGTACCCGACATTCAAAGATAGATATAAGCATAGATGTGAGATAAAAATCTCACCTTTTCACAAAAACAAAGAAGAAGAAGCTTGAAAGCAAAGGGAGAATCAACCACTCTTCAAACAACCCAAACGAGCTTGAATCTTGCTCAAAAAGAAGAACATTCCCAAAGTTAGGTTTAGGAATTTCTGAAATTGATAAGAGAATGAGTTGAAGAAGAAGAAGAGAGGCTTACCAAAGTTTCTTCTATTAGTTTGGAGCTAGAGCTTGATTTGCAAAAGAAAACTAGGGCTTGAGTTTTAATTTCCCATTCCACTCTCCATTATTATAAAAGCTTGAGTATTAGGAAAATAGAAAGGAAGTAAATGAAGAGGAGAGGGTTGGGACTAAGTTAATAAGTGGGGTTAATGGGCTCAGCCCAAACCAACGCCCTAAGTGAAAAAGTAGCAAAATTCCACTAACTCCAAACATATCAAAGTTTATACTCAAAAAGGATCGCAAATGGCATTTTGAACTCAATGGAGGTAGTCCCGAGTCCTAATTCGACCGTATGCAAAAAGTAGCTTTTCGAACTTTAATCCGACTGACGATGAAATATTTAAATAAAATATTTAAATTCTCAATCGTAAAATATGTGGGTTGTTACAGACTCCCCTCCTTAAAGAAATTGCATCCTTGCAATATTTAAGAAGAAGATATATAGTAACAACCATGAGAGCATATTCATCACAAAAGAAATTTGTAATAAAAGGTTGACCTTAAAGGGCACGGGAAAGTAAGTCCGGATGTGTTCGCTTGATGAAATCTCTAGATTCCCAAGAGCAATCTTTAGGATTTGAGAACCATTGAACTTTCACAAGCGGAACATTTTTATTTCGATGGCGTTTAACCTCCGAAGCAATAATACGAATAGGATGTTGCTCATAAGTTAAATTCGGCGAAACTTCAATTTCTTCCACAACACCGGGCTCAAGAATAGAATCGGAATCTCGAAGGCACTTCCGTAATTGAGAAACGTGAAACACGTCATGAATAGCAGAAAACTGAGCCGATAATAAAAGGCGATAAGCCACGAAACCAATACGTTCGGTGATGGAAAATGGACCAATATATCGAGGTGCTAACTTTCCCGATCGACTGAAATGCACAACACCTTTCATAGGTGACACACGAACAAACATAAAATCTCCTATAGAAAATTCTAACCTCCTTCTTCGGTTATCGGCATAGGATTTTTGTCTACTCTGGGCTTCTTTCATCCTTTGATGAATATGATCAATCTTTTCTGTGGAATCACGAATAAAATCTGGACCTAAAACCAGCTTCTCACCGGCCTCAAGCCAACAAGAAGGAGAACGGCATGGCCTTCCATAGAGTGCCTCAAAAGGAGCCATGCCAATACTAGATTGGAAGCTATTATTATAGGAAAAATCAACAAGAGAAATGTGGTCTTCCCAATTTCCACCAAAATCAAAAACACATGCACGAAGAAGATCTTCAAGAGTTTGATTCCCACGCTCGGTTTGTCCATAGGATTGATCATGATAAGCGGTGCTAAAATTAAGCTTCGTTCCCAAAGCTTTTTGAAGACTCTTACAAAATCCATTAGTAAACAATGGATCACGATCATTGACAATAGATGTAGGAACTCCATGAAATTTAACAATTTCTTTAATAAAGAGTTTGGCCAAAAGAGGTACGGTCCGATTGGACCGAACGGGAATAAAATGGGCGGATTTAGTAAGTCTATCAACTATCACCCATAGGCCGTCATGACCCGAACGAGAACGGGGAAGGCCGTCTATAAAATCCATGGAAATTTGATCCCACTTCCAAATTGGAATTTCTAAAGGTTGCAATAACCCACCGGGCCTTTGATGTTAGGCCTTGACAAGTTCGCAAGTCATGTAACGCTTAACAAAGATAGCAATATCAGATTTCATTCCCTCCCAATAATAAAGTCGCTTCATATCCGCGTACATTTTACTATTACCGGGATGAATGGTAAATTTGGAACGATGAGAATCTTCTAAAATATCTTTACGAAGATCACTAATATTTGGTACGATAATTCTACCAAATTTTCGAATGCCGCCACAAGAATCAATATCAAAGTCTTTCAATCCTTCAATATCAATTTTATCCTTAAAATTTTGGCCAAGAAGAGCCAATTCGGGATCTAGCCTTTGAGCTTCAAGAATGCGGTCTAAAAGAGAAGGACGAGCCTCAAGCTTACATAAAACAAGGGATGAACTTAGATCGGAAACACGATCTCGAATCTCAAAAGTGGATAAAATTCCGAGATCATTCCATTCAGATATCATTACAGAAACAACCGCTGGTTGCTTGCGACTAAGTGCATCGGCAACACGATTTCCCTTTCTGGGAGTATAAAGAATATCAAGATCATAAGATGCAAGAAATTCGAGCCAACGTTGTTGATGCAAATTAAGTTCCTTTTGAGAAAATACATACTTCAAGGATTTATGATCGGTGTAAAGGATAAATTTTTCTCCCAAAAGATAATGACAACAAATACGAAGGGAGAAAACAATAGCCGCGAGCTCTAAATCATGAGTGGCATATCTAGTCTCGGCTGGCTTCAATTGCCTAGAAGCATAGGCAATAACACGTTCATTTTGCATAAGAACGGCACCCAAACCAACGCGACTAGCATCGGTATAAACAACGAAATCTTGATTCCCCTCAGGAATAACAAGAATAGGAGCATCAGAAAGGAGTTCTTTTAATTTCTAAAAAGAAGCTTCATATTTGTCCGACCAAATGTATTTAACACCTTTCTTTGTCAAACCTGTAAGAGGCATGGAAATTTTGGAGAAGTCCTTTATGAAATGGCGGCAATATCCTGCCAATACGAGAAAACTTCGGATCTCCGTCACACTCTCCGGTCTCTTCCAATTTTGAATTGCTCCAATCTTTGAAGGATCCACGGAAATTCCGGATTCGGAAATATTATGACCGAGAAACTTCACACGAGATTGCCAAAATTGGCATTTAGAAAATTTTGCTTTCAATTGATCGCTCCTAAGAGTTTCCAACACAATCCTAAGATGCTCTTCATGCTCCTCCTCGGTTTTAGAATACACAAGAATATCATCAATAAAGATGAGAACAAACCGATCGAGGAAGTCCTTGAAAACTCTATTCATTAGGTCAACGAAATAAGCCAGAGCATTCGTTAGACCAAATGGCATAACAAGCCATTCATAAGATCCATAACGAGTACGGAACGATGTCAAAGGAATGTTATCCTCTGCAATACGAAGCTGATGGAAACCGGTAGCTAAGTCTAATTGTGAGAAGACTCTAGCATCACTAAGTTGATCGAATAGATCATCAATCCGAGGTAAAGGATATTTATTTTTAATTGTAAGATCATTAAGCTTGCGGTAGTCAACGCAAAGCCTAATTGTACCATCGGATTTCTTCACAAAAATAGCCGAAGCTCCCCAAGGAGAGGAACTAGAGCGAATAAATTGCTTCGTCTTCAAATCGGATAATTGTATGTGCATCTCCTCATTTTCTTTATTGGACAAACGATAAGGAGGACGAGTAATAGGTTGAGCTCCTGGGGTAAGATTAATTCTTAACTCAATTTGCTCGCTTAGGTCGTAAACCTAAAACGGGCTCAAATATGTCGGAAAATTCACGAACAACGTGAATAAGAGAAATGACGTCTTCCTCATCATCATTATCATCATCACGAGGATTTAAAGAATATAAAGATGCAGATAAAGTGGAATCCGAATCTTTGAGAATAATAGAAATCTGCTTAACAGATTGAGGATGTCGAAGATGAATAGTCCGCTCAGGACATTGGATAAGAGCTTCATAACGGTTAAGCCAATCCATTCCAAAAATCATTCTAAAGCCTAAGTAATGCATAACATGCAAATCGGCTAGGAAAGAAAAATCGCATAAAATAATCTCCACAACTTTACAAAGCAAACTAAGAGTTGCGGATCCACCATCCGGATTCGCAATTCTCAAAGAAGTCATTAAAGCAACAACACTTAAAGAAAAAGTATCAACGAGTTCTTTTGAAATAAAAGAATGGGATGTGCCCGTGTCAAAAAGAACTCGAATAGGTTGATCACGAAATATAATAATTCCATCAAGGATAGAATGAGACATACGTTGATTACGAGATGTGCTGCCAGGGGCTTGAGCCACATTCAGCTTTCCCTCCCTCTTGCTCTGAAGCTTGGGGCATGAAGATATAACATGGCTGGGACCTTTGCAGTAGGGACAAGAGAGGGACTTTGAACACTTGTTCGCGTAATGGTCCTTCGAACCACAATTATAGCATTCCCCACGACCAAAGGAAGAAGTCTTTGCCACAGGGGTTGCTTGCTTCCCTTCCTTATTGGGATAAGGACCTTTGAATTTGTTAGGCTTTTTTTTGTTGTTGTTGAAGTTTGGTTTGGCACCCACAATTTCAACATCTCTTTCCTTATCCGCCTCTTCAAGACGAAGAGCGATATCAATCAGTTGATCAAAAGAAACTTCTAATTGTAGAAGTAATGGCTTCTTGAGACTCTTGTTCAAGCCATAAACAAATCTTTGATTTTTCTTCAATGGGGTGTTAATGTATTCAACCCAGTATTTGGAAAGAGATTCGAAAGATGTGACATAGTCTGTCACAGAAGATTCACCTTGAACAAGGTCAATAAAGCGGCGAGCCAATGTCACCTTCTCTGCTTCTGGTACGAATTTTAACTCGAAGCGCTCTCGAAATTTCTCCCAAGTAAGATCCGCTTCAATAATTTCGGAAATCAGAAGCCCGTACCAGTCTAATGCCCTTTCTTGGAGCATACTAGAAGCCACCTGAACACGATGAAGATCAATAAGATTCATGCGAGAAAAGATTCGATCGCATGATCTCAGCCAAGCCTGAACTTCAATAATATTTTCAGAACACTTGAATGGTTTCCCACCCAAGTTGGTATAATCGTTGCACAAGCATGCAAATCCAGACTTAGGATGAGTTGGTTTTGGATTAGAACCGGCTGCTTGAGCATTCTTTACTAGATCAAGAAGCTGCTGGGCAGACATAAAAACTCCATCTTGGGGAGTAGCACTAGATTGACAGGCGCTGGGACGGCCAGGACTAACCATTTCTCTTCCTTCAGAAAGAAAGGAAGAAGAAGAAAAAATTTATTCACCAAATGAATATCAAGCAATCTTGATAGATAAAATAAGGAATCATAAAGAAAATAGGATGAATCGGTACGAAGATTCAAATTAAATCCTAAGGCACGACTCCTAAGAAGGACTTAGGATGATGATCCTTGTTAAATTATTCTACATTGTTCCGAAGTTTGACTCCGATACTATGCTGTGACGCCCCACATCTATACTCGAGCTAGCCAAGGACACTACGGTGTGATGCCGTCAACTAGCACAGAGAATAAGGCTGTTGAGGAGCGACCATCTGTGCAATTGCTTTGTCCGAGTACCGATATGCCAGATAAAATATAACTTGCATTCTTTTCAAGAGGAAATACGACATACCGACACAAACTCAAAGCTACTATACAGTGGCTATAATAATCTTCAGAAACAAATATAGAAATAAACATAACACAAATCAGTCACAGACATCCATATCACAAAGGCGGAAAAAGATATCAATATATAACACATGAAAGTGTACATCAGAGTAGTGGTCAGAAAGATCCACAATAACCCAAAAGAATAGCAACATGTGCTATGAAAAAGAATAAGTATACATCATAGAGTCTATATCTCAAATGTTTACGACCAAAACTACTAATCTAAGTGGTTAGCCAAAAGTCAGAGTAATGAATGCCTGGTGAGAAGTCAAGCAGAAGCACGTGTAACATCTCGGTCTGACCCGAGTATTATTTCATAAGAAAATAATATACGGATCAGTCTAACTATAAATATCAGATGACATGATATAGAATAAGAGATATGGCATAAACTTATGATAACCATAATGGCATACTACTATAAGTATGTAATTGAAAATCAACATGAGATTAATCAATATCACAAGAATCTTCTTAAAGATCCAAATCCACAAAAACGTAATGACACACGAATTCACCAATGTATAAAAATTGATAAAACTTATCAACGAAAATCTTGAAAATTGGTGAAGCACAAATTCTAGAAATCAACACACGAAATCCAGAAATCACAAAAATGGGGAAAGGCCTATCACAAACGGGGGCATAAAGCTCACCAACACGTGTATCACAAACGGAACGCTAATTCCATGGTTGCTAACCATCATAAATTGAGCTGAAGCTCCACAAACGGCCCGAAGACCATGGGTTGCTACCCCACCAATTTGAGTCGAAAATCCACAAAACGGTGTTTAGTCTCCCTCGCGGACAAAGAGACATCGCACATTGCTAGTCTAAATCACAAAAAATGATCGTCATGATCATCAAGAAAGTGTCAATTACATTAAGCTAGTAAATATATGAGCTTAGCTTCATGTCCCACAACCACTAGCTTAACTTAAATATTTACGAACAAATTGTAGATCTACACTAGAAAATTGTCAAAAGATATTCAATCGAACGAGTCCAAGAATTAACCGATGAAGTAAATGCATGCGTTTCATCCACTTGTTTTACTAAGTCGTTTAATTGGATTTCTCAAACGAGTGAGGTAAAGGTTTGTATATACTAATAGATTGGAAAAAGGTTTAAGAAACGAGCTTTGAAATAAAATAGTGTTGAAATCGTTTTGAAGAAAGGGTTTTGATATTTACTACTAGCATTGAAAACCTTTATATTTTGAAGTGACAAATCACAAAAATGATTGTAGAAACAATCAATCACTAAAATTCACATTCGAAGACGTGAATAAAAATCCAAAGAAATCGATACCGAATCCATCAAAATGGATATTCCTAAAATTCCCAAAGGAAAGAATTCATCAAAGTCAATAACAAATGATAACAACAAATAAGGAAAGAAAACAAATCGATTAAATTTGGAAACCACGCAAAATAGGCGAAATAGGCAAAATAGCAACAGGTCGGTCGGTCGGCTACAGAGCTCGGTCGAGCGGACCCTATTCTGGAAAATTCTCAGGAAGCAGGTCGATCGACTGAGCTTTGTAGCTGGTCGACCGGACCAGAGACAGAGAAGTGCTATGCACTTTTGTAGCAGGTTAGTCGGCCAACCATAGAGCTCGGTCGAACGGAGCCTATTTCCAGCTCCTCCCAGCCTATCTGAGTGAGGGCCAAATCTCCACCAAATTAAAATCGAACGAGGAATGGACGCTAGGGGTTTATGCCAATCGACTACCTGGCCCTATAAGCTCTTCGATGCATCACAAAATCATGATCAAAGATCAAAGCTATGATTTTTAGGGATTTTTCTTTCAAGACACTAAAATTGGAATATTCACAAATCCAACCCAAAACAAAATCAAAGGCACATGAATAAGTGTTAGGAATTCATACCCGACATTCAAAGATAGATATAAGCATAGATGTGAGATAAAAATATCACCTTTTCACAAATACAATGAAGAAGAATCTTGAAAGCAAAGGGAGAATCAACCACTCTTCAACACAACCCAAACGAACTTGAATCTATGCTCAAAAAGAAGAACATTCCCAAAGTTAGGTTCAAGAATTTCTGAAATTGATAAGAGAATGAGTTGGAGAAGAAGAAGAGAGGCTTACCAAAGTTTCTTCTATTAGTTTGGAGCTAGAGCTTGATTTGCAAAAGAAAACTAGGGCTTGAGTTTTAATTTTCCATTCCACTCTCAATTCTTATAAAAGCTTGAGTATTAGGAAAATAGAAAGGAAGTAAATGAAGAGGAGAGGGTTGGGACTGAGTTAATAAGTGGGGTTAATGGGCTCAGCCCAAACCAAAGCCCTAAGTGAAAAAGTAGCAAAATTCCACTAACTCCAAACATATCAAAGTTTATTCTCAAAAAGATCGCAAACCACGTTTTGAACTCAATGGAGGTAGTCCCGAGTCCTAACTCGACCGTATGCAAAAAGTAGCTTTTCGGACTTTAATTCGACTAACGATGAAATATTTAAATAAAATATTTAAATTCTCAATCGTAAAATATGCGGGTTGTTATAATGGATAAGCTTATTTAATTCACAGACAACCTTAACCGGGTCGACCATGACTTAAAGGATAAGATCGATGCAGAATTCTGAGGCAAATCGACATTCAATCTCGAGAAAAAGAATTCAGACATAGAAGGAAATAGATAGCATCGCAAACCGAGGATACAGAAATCTCCGGTAAATCAATGCCTATTATAAAGGAGTTTCACCCCTTTACAAATCATTCGAAGTTTGGCGAGACCGTCGATTCATTATAAGGGTCGTTCGTAGTGGAGTTATGGGATGCTCCAGAATTCAGAAGAATACGAATAGTGACGGACGAATGAATTTTGGAGCCGAGGAAACGTTCCAAATTCAAAGGAATCGTGTCAAAAGGAAGAGATTGAAACTCGAATGAGAGTGATTCTGTAAATGTATTTACCCTATATGTTATGTTTTGCCTAGAGCTACCAACGCACTGATACCAACAGTGACGTCTCGCTATTTTGGACTATTCGCATCCACACATGTCGGACTAGAATAATTCAAAATACCGAATTGTTAATTTAAATTTGGCAGAACTGAACATATACAGCAAATAAATAATCAAGGATCACAGACACAGAGTAATAAATGCAGCGGAAACAAAAGATAGAAGTTCATAAAGCTACTATATAAATAACGGAGTTAAATAAGTTACAACAGAAGTCTCGAATACAATAGTCAAATACAAGAACCAGAATACATCACTAGAATCAACTGAATATCTAATAGCTAGATAGATAGCTGGATCTCCAGGCGAAGCTCCAACTCCAAGGTGGGTCTCAAAAGATGAACCACTCAGTCTGACCCGAGCGTAAAGAAAAACACAAAACACTCGAATCAGGATTAACATTCTTATATCAATAAATCCAACTCAAGTGAAATAACAATTGAAATACAAGTAACTCAAAGGATGTTGGAATAACCATCCTTTAAGGATCTGTTGAAGTATCTACCATGTAGTAGTGTACGCTAAGTAGATAATGTCTATCAGTAATATAAAATGTCAAAATAGTGTTAAGGCGTTACCATTATCCCCCTTAACACATTTTATATAACCGTCATAGTCTATACAGCACTGTAAACTCTACTGTAAACTAGTGGGATATCAGGGAGTGCTCCATAGGTATAACACAAAACAAATTCGTAGTGGTCGCGTATATAGGGATACAAGTATGACAAGGCATATGAGGCAATACCCAAGGTAGTGAAACTACCGTTTGCCTGATCCAGACAGATGAAAACACATCACCGCAACGATCGCAACACCGCGAAACAACACTCCCAAAATTTCGAGGGTGCACCAATCAATAACAAGTAATGAGTAGTTTACGAAGAAACATGTCCGCTCGAGGTGGCTAACCCCATTTGGCCCGACACGGCTCCTGTTTTAGTCATTTCCGATTTGACACAAATTTCAAGGCCATCCATTATCGTTCTCTTTCTTCGGTCATCACATACATCATTCCAACCACTTCATTCTGGATCACACTCCGCGTATAGTTATTAAAGTGATTTTCGGTTTAGACAGAGAGTATGTCCATAACCGATCCATGTTTTTTTAAAAACTTTCGTAGTTATTACACCGATTGGTCGTTTAATATATTTCCCAACCAAATCAAATTCAATCTCAATTAGAATTTGTAAATCAACATTTCATTTTTCTTTCTATATCAATTTTCCATAATTTACGTTTCAAAACTTCCAAATACCATTTCAAAATCTTATAATTCAATTTCAACTTTTATTTAAAACAATCCAAATATTGATTCAAGTTCGTACATAAGTTTCATTCCGTAATCATTTAAATTAATTTAATTTAACATTCAAATCAATTTAAATTCAATGATCGATTTCATTCAATATCCGTTAAGTTAATTTATCATTCAAAACAATTTCTATTTAATTACCTATTCATTAAATCAATTACTTAATGTAAAGGCCCGAAAATCCATACTCCTTTGAGCTGGCAACATTCCACAACAATCCAGCCAAAGAGGAACGAACTTCCGAATCTTTAGGGTTAAAGGAGAAGAAAGAGGATAGAAGAAGAGAGAGAAAGATAGAAGAAGCAGAAACAAACTACAGAACAGGAAACAATATCAGAATCTCACAATCGCAGCGGAACAACATATAATAGATAAATGAATATTCATTAAAACAAAAGAACTATACATTTTATACATTTCATCACATTACATTACATCACATCACATCATCAGAGTGTACAATAATAAACAGCGGAAAAAGAAATACTATATACTAGTAATATACAACGCCATCCAGCTCGCCTCCAGATCTGTACAGCAACTCCCGAATCCAGAATAACCTGATAACCTAACTCTAGACTGCCCGTGTGGAAATTGGTGGGCACCCAGAGTTTAGGAAGGAAACAATAAACTCTAGGTCAGTCATGGGACTGGTGTGAGAACTTAAAACAGTTATCTTTGAAAAACAAACAAAGAATACTTTTATTTTTAAGTAAATTCGCAATGCTTTTTGGAAAATGAAACTACCATAAGGCCTCCCGCCACACACACAATGCAAACGCAGAATTGGAGGAGATTTCTCCTTATGATATTCAAAGATGCTTACTACGCAAAATCAAATCATTTTTGATATTATTTTTAGTGCATAGTGTAGAAAACAATTTCGAAAGTAGAATATAAATCCTAGCCAACATACGACATTTCGTCGTATGCCTACTATAGCTACCATGTTCAATAGCAGGTTACCGCCACATTCCATGGCAGACAGGGCGCGTATTGTTTTGATTGGATTTCCAACAAATGGTCAGGCTAAGGAACTTCCTACTGCCACATGGGATCGCCTCTGGCGGGACGTCCCGAGAAACTAACGTTACGGTTAGATCTCTGCCAACACAAGGTCGGGTTACCTCTGTAACTAGGTAACTACTACACGAATATGTCATCCCCCGGTCCTTTGGGACCTTTATCCGAGCGCTCGATCCAAGAACACCACACAGTAATAGATATAGTGTATCAACATGAGTAAGTATCTGGGCTCCATACCATGATACCACCCTTTTCCAGAAGGAAATGACATACCCTAAAGGGAGCGACCCTCGTAACCTTGTCGCATATTCCTGTTTCGACCATTTCCGAGGAATGAGGTCTGGCGAAGTCTCGTCCACAAAGCTATGCTTTGGCACAAAGCCATGCTTTGGGTCAACAGATGACCAAAGCAATGATCAAAAAGATCAATGATCAAACAAATGATCCTATCACAAATGATCAACCAATGACCATCACACAGCAACACTTAGCGTGCCACATTACCAGATTAGGAATATATCGCTGATAACCTTCAACTACATAAACTCTGAGCTCGTACGTCTCAGAGAAGGGTGTTAAGCTAAGAGAATAAATTCTCCGCCACCAACAGAAATGTATTTGAAAGAAATCTTCTTTATATCTCAAAATGTAATGTCAGACACGTAACCATACAAGTCTGTTCCGGGTTCGAACATAACCGAAGGCACTTCCAAAGAAGCCCTTGCAATCCGGGTATTCACAATCCCGATAAAATTTCCCATCACAAAGAAAATCTCCATACCGTAGCTAACGATGCAGAGACAATCGATAGGTCATCCTATCGTTTTCACAAATACCCGGTCTTCAACACCGGTCTTCAAATGCTATCCATAACGACGTATCACATATTCGGAATGGGTTATATGACACAAAGATCCTCCCCTAGCTAAACCGAATAGCGAGCGCTTATTTTAAAATAAGTGTAGCATACAATATCAAATAATCACAACAAATACCATCCAAGGGAAAATCCTGATAGTCGGTTATTTAACTATCAATATAGATGCGCCACATCATCAGATTCCAAATAATTTTCCAAATTATTTAATCCCAAAAATTTCTTTACAAGATATATATACACCTTCCAAATAATTGCCCAAATTATTTGCTTTACCAAAATATCTTTACAAGATATAATTTCCACACTTCAAACATTTGAAAACCAATTTCAAATTACTTTTCATCTTTTATAACCTTTGAAAACAAATTCAAATCATCAAATAAATCCTTACCGATTTATTTTAAACTTACGTTCCAAATTCGCAAATTCATTTCCATACTTCAAAATAAATAAATATTTATTTTTAAACAAATTTCCCTTTCCTTTTAAATTCCATACTGAATTTATATTTCCAAATATCTACTGATATACGGTTTCAATAGATTTCAAATATTCGCTTTCAATTTATCTTTAAAAGATAAATTCTCAAAATTGTTCCATTTCATATTGGAAAACATTTCCATACTTATTTGATAATAAGTAATTCACAAATTTATTTATTTTCAACAATTTGAAAATATTCAATACACTTAAATCATACTTAAGTATATATTTCATTCTTTTAAGGAAAACATTCTTTTATTCACTTTTATTTGGGTTAAAACGAATGTTGCGTAAAACATCGTTACGACAACCCAAAATCACTAGTATAGGGATTCGAAATAAAAATAGATACATAAATCCCAATACTATACAAAATATTTCCTTTCGTAAACCATTTACTATAACAACAGTGTTATAGTCCGCCATTTCCTTATTTTCTCGAAAAAGTCTATTTCAATAATGAATGTTGAAATCTATGTTTTCATTTCCTTCTATTTCTCGAAAACGTCTACTTCAATGATGAATGTTGAAATCTATGTTTTCGATACTTAATGCATTTTAAGGCATTTTTAAATCGTTTTAAATTCCATTTAAAACATTCCTTTCCCAAAGCATGTCCATTTTATCTAATAATCTATTCACTGTTCAAAATAGTGAATATAGCCCCTTTAACAAACTTCCATATTCAATTTATCAAATTTAATTGATTTCAAATTTATAAACAACGTTTATAAATTCCATTTCTATTAATAACTTCGGTTTAGAAATCTCTTTTATCCCTCCAATTCAATTCATAAACCCAATTTCTATACCAAATGTTCGTATTATAAGTTAAGAGCTTATAATCCATTTATTTACTAAACCGTTCTTTTAAAACTTCACAAATTTTTTAATCTTATCACTAATAAGATTCCTTTCTATTTTATAATAGTTTTCAACTTATAAAAAAACCCCTTTATTAACAATTTCCATAAATATCCCCTTTAAATGCCCAAAATCCATTTTATAAGTTAATTACTTATAAAACTTTCATTTTCAACATCTATTCATTTTACAACTTTCACAATTTATAAATCTATAAATTTTAATGAAATTCATTTTATACATCAACTTAACACTTAATCAACTCGTTTCATAATTCCAATAAATTTAATTTATAAATATCCGTTTATAAAAATCTTTTATATAACCGTTAATAATAACTATTCAAAATCCCAATTTAACTATTTTATAAAATCTATTTATTTTAGAAATTACCTTTTTGTTATTTTTCACAAAAATCATAATTTTTATAACTTAGTAATAATAAAAATTTTAATTTATTTAAAATGAATTGATTCAAAATTTTAATATAAACATATACTTTGAAAAATTGCTTTAAAATCCCTTTTAAATTCAAAATCGTTATTTTTAACTTTAAAATGAATCCGATGATGCAACAGCATCAAATAGTCAATCACAGGAACAAACATCATATATCGATATGATAGTTAACAATCAACACAATATTTATAATCAAATAAATATTTGTGAGGAATCCAGTTGGATCCCTCCAACCAGTTTCCCTGCATCCACAAACGTTAGCACAATATCAATCCCGTTTCAAGACGGGATATCGCGGTATATGGGATTTTATAAAATATTATCCGCTTAATAGGCGGCGCAATAGGGTCTCATCCGCTATACGAGGCGGGAAATCAAATCCAATATATACATATGCCAATATATATATATATATATATATATATATATATATATTGCTATATATAGATATATCCTATTATATCTAATATCACAATCAAACAGCGATCATCAATCAACTTTAACTATTTAAAATTTTAAACCGAACTGTTCGATTGAGTGAGGAGTTCTCACCTTGGTTTTATTTCCGATTCAGTGTTCGTTTCAAATAAAATTAAACGGACGTTTAATTTTACCCAAAATTTTCGCTAGCCCCAGTCGACTCCAAACCAATTGTATTGCATAGAGCTCGACGATACGATCGCAAGGCAAAAAGTTCCGTCCGATTCCGACCTCGCATGAATAATTTACATCATTTTAAACATTGCACAAATTTAAATAAAATTAATTCACTTTATATTCATTTATCTTCCTCACCTTTATACCACGGCAGCACGCACGCTACTATCATCTTCCCCAGGAAGAAAAACGCGTTCGAACCCAATACCTTCATGAAACCCTAATGCACGCGACTCCAACATGCATCGATACTCCGATCAGGAGATGCCATTCAAACGAGCTTCACGAGCTCCACCTTCGGCCAGGAGCTTGCAGAGCTCGGCCCCACCTTCCATTCGAAAAACATGGTAGAACGCGCGCCCTTTGCAGGCGATTTCCCGATGATTGGCTCCACCATTTCCGATCACTACCGTTGAAGTCGTAGATCTCGAGACGATCTACAACATTGCAGTTGGAACTTTCTTGAATAGACTGATGGATCGAGAGATCTTGAGGGAAGAATGGAAGAGATTTTCGGCCATTAACATATATGGTGGCGGCCGGCTTTGTTAATTAGGGTTTAGAAAAGAAAATGGATAATTATAATAGTTTTTATATTATTTAATTAATAAAATTCTCGATTTAACCGATTATGCAAACGACCTCCAAACTACGCGTTCCGACAGGCAATCCTGGGGTTTTTCCACGTTTCGGACACAATGGAACATGTTTCGGAAGCTAATTCCATCATATGTGTGAGATACGACAATAAATGCTCGATTTAAATTAAAACCGATTTAAACGGTTTTCTAAGCGTTTTGGCTTGTACCGGACAAACGATAAATCCGATCGACTTGAAATTTGAAATCTTACAATAATATCACATTACGGATCCAATGAAACTAGTTTCGTCGAAATCCGAGACCGTTTGAAAAATGGCTATTTCAACTCGCTAAATTAATATTAAAACAAATTCGATGCGTTTCGAGCTGCCACGGTCAAACGACAACTCCGATTGCTACGAAAATTGAAATACGATAATAACTAACTATTGCGGGTCCAATGGAACTCGTTTCGTCCAATTCCGAGACTGTTCAAAAATTGGCTATTTTTCAGTCGATAATTAAATATTAAAATATTCAATTTTCACAAATTAACTCCAAATTCAATTTTAAAAGTTTTATAACGTTTCTATAACTTCAATATGATAAAATAAAATTTCCCGAATCATTTTCAATCATATTAAGCCCGATATTTAATTATTTCTGGAGTTTCAACTATTAATTAATCGATTTAAATTACCCTATTAAATCCAAATATTTGATAAATAAATCGTTCGATTTATAAATTTCACCTATGAATATTTAAAATAAATTAAATACTCAAATTCAAATTATCAAAAATTCTGGGTCGTTACAATCTTCCCCCCTTAAAAATATTTTGTCCTCAAAATTGCAAGTTAAGGAGAATGATTCCTAATCCGTTCATATTTTTTTTTCCAAAACTGATTAGTTTTATCAACTTTTTAACACAAATATTTTTATTAAGGATTCACTATCATTTCAATTAGCTTTCCAACTTCAATTATAGATTTCAAACAACATTGTTTACCTAACAATTTAAATTTAAATTCGAATTTTAAACCTCTAAAATTTTCTCAAAATTTTTCTAACATTCGAAATTTTCGAAAAATTTCGCCAGCGTCTCCTTTGCGCGGCTAGCTCGGTACGACTACAAAATGGCACTACGGCCCCTCAGAATCAAAAAGAAAAGAGAAAGCCAAGTGGTTGGAGAAGGAAATCATCAAATCTCATACTAAAATTGAAATACGTACCTTTTTGTCGAGCAATTCAAATTTTTTAACTTCAAAATCAAAATCCCAATTCCATTATATACCTGTATATCCTGCTAGTAGTATCCAACTTCAACATTCAAACCATTTTGCCAATTCAATTACAAAACCTTTCAACATATGCTTCATATACCCTTTTTAGTTTACTATTGAAGTTGCATATTCAATTTCATTCGTTTCCAATTAGTTTACATTCACTAATTAAATCCACATTGGTTCACTTTCAACTCAAATCCAATTCAATTCTATTCAAATTCAATTACATAGCTTTCAAATGCGCTAATTCAATTTCATTAACACTTAATGAATTTATATAAAATCAACCAACAAGCAAATAACAACCAATGTATATCCAATACAACCAAATTTATTTATTTTACTTACATTCAATTTGGTTTAACATTCAATTGATTTTCATTTAATTATTCAACGAGCTTCAAATGAATTTACACTTACATACATCATTCATATCAACTTACTTACATTCGATTGATTAACATTCAATCCATTCTTTAATTCAATTGCTAATTCTTTTTACAAATGAAAATTGAATTTCATTTATATAACTCAAGTCCACATTTTTAACGATTTCATTTCATTAACTCACTTACTTTGATATCAGCATCAATTCTTTCAACATTACTTAAGTTATATTCCATTTCAACTTCATTTACATTTACTTCCACTATACGACTTAAGTTCACTTCTAATTTATTCCAAATTCTAAAGTAAATTCTATTCAACTTTTACTTAAGTCAAATTCATATCAACATTCAAATTCATATTTCATTTTACTTAACTTAATTGTTTAACCATTTCAATAATTGGTTTTACTTACATTTTCCCATTCTATAAGTTATACAACTTATTATTCAACTTCCAACTCATATTATAAGTTCAAAACCTTTTTCACTTATATTTAACAATTTCCAGTTGAATTTTAATTTCAAATTTGTTTATTACAACAAAACTTCAATTTTAAGTTCATTATTGTAGCAAATCCATCACATAGAAACTCGAAAATGATACTGATGATGTTGTAGTCATCATCCTTATTATTTCCCAATGACAATAGTGAAATCAATGCTAAATATTCTTTTCAAAAAGTTCCTTTTATTTATAAACTACATTTGTGAGCCTTTTACTTATATAATTTCACTTCTCATACATATAAGATTATTTTACAATTGTAAATCATTCTAATTATAACTTCATACTTATAATTCATTAGCTTATACAATTATTCTTTTTACAATAGTCGTTTTTATTTAACTTATTCAAACAACTTTGATTGTCTTATATATATATATATTATTTACAACAACCAAGCAATCAATTATATACACACTTCAATAATTTTTTATTTTTTTTTGAAAAATTATTTTCTTTATATACAAAATATAATCAAGGTAAAATTATTCCATTTACCCAATTTAAATCAATATCGTGTCGAATTGTTCTGCATAAGTGTTTAGAGATCCCTATCGATAGAGTTGTACAGACTATACCGACCAGAATCCATATACCACTCAACAAACCAATCATCACAATATAAAACAATTTTATATTCACTAACAAATACGCGCTCATATCTATTACTACACTTACACTCATTCTAGAGTACTACTGACTCTATCTCTAATGAGTAATACCCAACAGAGCCATGATTGTCGCTTAACCATATGCTTTGATACCAAATGTAAAGGCCCGAAAATCCATACTCCTTTGAGCTGGCAACATTCCACAACAATCCAGCCAAAGAGGAACGAACTTCCGAATCTTTAGGGTTAAAGGAGAAGAAAGAGGATAGAAGAAGAGAGAGAAAGATAGAAGAAGCAGAAACAAACTACAGAACAGGAAACAATATCAGAATCTCACAATCGCAGCGGAACAACATATAATAGATAAATGAATATTCATTAAAACAAAAGAACTATACATTTTATACATTTCATCACATTACATTACATCACATCACATCACATCATCAGAGTGTACAATAATAAACAGCGGAAAAAGAAATACTATATACTAGTAATATACAACGCCATCCAGCTCGCCTCCAGATCTGTACAACAACTCCCGAATCTAGAATAACCTGATAACCTAACTCTAGACAGCCCGTGTGGAAATTGGTGTGCATCCAGAGTTTAGGAAGGAAACAATAAACTCTAGGTTAGTCATGGGACTGGTGTGAGAACTCAAAACAGTTATCTTTGAAAAACAAACAAAGAATACTTTTATTTTTAAGTAAATTCGCAATGCTTTTTGGAAAATGAAACTACCATAAGGCCTCCCGCCACACACACAATGCAAACGCAGAATTGGAGGAGATTTCTCCTTATGATAGTCAAAGATGCTTACTACGCAAAATCAAATCTTTTTTGATATTA
Organism: Allium cepa; assembly: GCA_030765085.1. Lineage (NCBI taxonomy): Eukaryota > Viridiplantae > Streptophyta > Magnoliopsida > Asparagales > Amaryllidaceae > Allium > Allium cepa. The sequence goes on from CM060945.1 coordinate 154,644,785, forward strand.
TTTTTAGTGCATAGTGTAGAAAACAATTTCGAAAGTAGAATATAAATCCTAGCCAACATACGACATTTCGTCGTATGCCTACTATAGCTACCATGTTCAATAGCAGGTTACCGCCACATTCCATGGCAGGTTATATAGCTAAAACCGTACAGGGCGCGTATTGTTTTGATTGGATTTCCAACAAATGGTCATGCTAAGGAACTTCCTACTGCCACATGGGATCGCCTCTGGCGGGACGTCCCGAGAAACTAACGTTACGGTTAGATCTCTGGCAACACAAGGCCGGGTTACCTCTGTAACTAGGTAACTACTACACGAATATGTCATCCCCCGGTCCTTTGGCACCGTTATCCGAGCGCTCGATCCAACAACACCACACAGTAAAAGATATAGTGTATCAACATGAGTAAGTATCTGGGCTCCATACCATGGTACCACCCTTTTCCAGAAGGAAATGACATACCCTAAAGGGAGCGACCCTCGTAACCTTGTCGCATATTCCTGTTTCGACCATTTCCGGGGAGTGAGGTCTGACAAAGTCTCGTCCACAAAGCTACGCTTTGGCACAAAGCCATGCTTTGGGTCAACAGATGACCAAAGCAATGATCACAAAGATAAATGATCAAACAAATGATCCTATCACAAACGATCAACCAATGATCATCACACAGCAACACTTAGCATGCCACATTACCAGATTGGGAATATATCGCTGATAACCTTCAACTACATAACCTCTGAGCTCGTACGTCTCAGAGAAGGGTGTTAAGCTAAGAGAATAAATTCTCCGCCACCAACAGAAATGTATTTGAAAGAAATCTACTTTATATCTCAAAATGTAATGTCAGACACGTAACCATACAAGTCTGTTCCGGGTTCGCACAGAACCGAAGGCACTTCCAAAGAAGCCCTTGCAATCCGGGTATTCACAATCCCGATAAAATTTCCCATCACAAAGGAAATCTCCATACCGTACCTAACGATGCAGAGACAATCGATAGGTCATCCTATCGTTTTCACAAATACCCGGTCTTCAACACCGGTCTTCAAATGCTATCCATAACGACGTATCACATATTCGGAATGGGTTATATGACACAAAGGTCCTCCCCCGGCTAAACCGAATAGCGAGCGCTTATTTTAAAATAAGTGTAGCATACAATATCAAACAATCACAACAAATACCATCCAATGGAAAATACTGATAGTCGGTTATTTAACTATCAATATAGATGCGCCACATCATCAGATTCCAAATAATTTTCCAAATTATTTAATCCCAAAAATATCTTTACAAGATAAATATACACCTTCCAAATAATTGCCCAAATTATTTGCTTTACCAAAATATCTTTACAAGATATAATTTCCACACTTCAAACATTTGAAAACCAATTTCAAATTACTTTTCATCTTTTATAACCTTTGAAAACAAATTCAAATCATCAAATAAATCCTTACCGATTTATTTTAAGCTTACGTTCCAAATTCGCAAATTCATTTCCATACTTCAAAATAAATCAATATTTATTTTTAAACAAATTTCCCTTTCCTTATAAATTCCATACTGAATTTATATTTCAAAATATCTACTGTTATACGGTTTCAGTAGATTTCAAATATTCGCTTTCAATTTATCTTTAAAAGATAAATTCTCAAAATCGTTCCATTTCATATTGGAAAACATTTCCATACTTATTTGATAATAAGTAATTCACAAATTTATTTATTTTCAACAATTTGAAAATATTCAATGCACTTAAATCATAGTTAAGTATATATTTCATTCTTTTAAGGAAAATATTCTTTTATTCACTTTTATTTGGGTTAAAACGAATGTTGCGTAAAACATCGTTACGACAACCCAAAATCACTAGTATAGGGATTCGAAATAAAAATAGATACATAAATCCCAGTACTATACAAAATATTTCCTTTCGGAAACCATTTACTATAACAACAGTGTTATAGTCCACCATTTCCTTATTTTCTCGAAAAAGTCTATTTCAACAATGAATGTTGAAATCTATGTTTTCATTTCCTTCTATTTCTCGAAAACGTCTACTTCAATGATGAATGTTGAAATCTATGTTTTCGATATTAATGCATTTTAAAGCATTTTTAAATCGTTTTAAATTCCATTTAAAACATTCCTTTCCTAAAGCATGTCCATTTTATCTAATAATCTATTCACTGTTCAAAATAGTGAATATAGCCCCTTTAACAAACTTCCATATTCAATTTATCAAATTTAATTGATTTCAAATTTATAAACAACGTTTATAAATTCCATTTCTATTAATAACTTCGGTTTAGAAATCTCTTTTATCCCTACAATTCAATTCTTAAACCCAATTTCTATAACAAATGTTCGTATTATAAGTTAAGAGCTTATAATCCATTTATTTACTAAACCGTTCTTTTAAAACTTCACAAATTTTTTAATCTTATCACTGATAAGATTCCTTTCTATTTTATAATAGTTTTCAACTTATAAAAAAAACCCTTTATTAACAATTTCCATAAATATCCCCTTTAAATGCCCAAAATCCATTTTATAAGTTAATTACTTATAAAACTTTCATTTTCAAAATCTATTCATTTTACAACTTTCACAATCTATAAATCTATAAATTTTAATGAAATTCATTTTTTACATCAACTTAACACTTAATCAACTCGTTTCATAATTCCAATAAATTTAATTTATAAATATCTGTTTATAAAAATCTTTTGTATAAACCGTTAATAATAACTATTCAAAATCCCAATTTAACTATTTTATAAAATCTATTTATTTTAGAAATTACCTTTTTGTTATTTTTCACAAAAATCATAATTTTTATAACTTAGTAATAATAAATTTTTTAATTTATTTAAAATGAATTAATTCAAAATTTTAATATAAACATATACTTTGAAAAATTACTTTAAAATCCCTTTTAAATTCAAAATCGTTATTTTTAACTTTAAAAATGAATCCGATGATGCAACAACATCAAATAGTCAATCACAGGAACAAACATCATATATCGATATGATAGTTAACAATCAACACAATATTTATAATCAAATAAATATTTGTGAGGAATCCAGTTGGATCCCTCCAACCTGTTTCCCTGCATCCACAAACGTTAGCACAATACCAATCCCGTTTCAAGACGGGATATCGCGGTATATGGGATTTTATAAAATATTATCCGCTTAATAGGAGGCGCAATAGGGTCTCATCCGCTATACGAGGCGGGAAATCAAATCCAATATATACATATGCCAATATATATATATATATATATATATATATATATATATATTGCTATATATAGATATATCCTATTATATCTAATATCACAATCAAACAGCGATCATCAATCAACTTTAACTATTTAAAATTTTAAACCGAACTGTTCGATTGAGTGAGGAGTTCTCACCTTGGTTTTATTTCCGATTCAGTGTTCATTTCAAATAAAATTAAACGGACGTTTAATTTTACCCAAAATTTTCGCTAGTCCCAGTTGACTCCAAACCAATTGTATTGCGTAGAGCTCGACGATACGATCGCAAGGCAAAAAGTTCCGTCCGATTCCGACCTCGCATGAATAATTTACATCATTTTAAACATTGCACAAATTTAACTAAAATTAAGTCACTTTATATTCATTTATCTTCCTCACCTTTATACCACGGCCGCACGCACGCTACTATCATCTTCCCCAGGAAGAAAAACGCGTTCGAACCCAATACCTTCATGAAACCCTAATGCACGCGACTCCAACATGCATCGATACTCCGATCAGGAGATGCCATTCAAACGAGCTTCACGAGCTCCACCTTCGGCCAGGAGCTTGCAGAGCTCGGCCCCACCTTCCATTCGAAAAACGTGATGGAACGCGCGCCCTTTGTAGGTGATTTCCCGACGATTGGCTCCACCATTTCCGATCACTACCGTTGAAGTCGTAGATCTCGAGACGATCAACAACATTGCAGTTGGAACTTTCTTGAATAGACTGATGGATCGAGAGATCTTGAGGGAAGAATGGAAGAGATTTTCGGCCATTAACGTATATGGTGGCGGCCGGCTTTGTTAATTAGGGTTTAGAAAAGAAAATGGATAATTATAATAGTTTTTATATTATTTAATTAATAAAATTCTCGATTTAACCGATTATGCAAACGACCTCCAAACTACGCGTTCCGACAGGCGATCATGGGGTTTTTCCGCGTTCCGGACACAATGGAACTTGTTTTGGAAGCTAATTCCGTCGTATGTGTGAGATACGGCAATAAACGCTCGATTTAAATTAAAACCGATTTAAACGATTTTCTAAGCGTTTTGGCTTGTACCGGACAAACGATAAATTCGATCGACTTGAAATTTGAAATCTTACAATAATATCACATTACAGATCCGATGAAACTTGTTTCGTCGAAATCCGAGACCATTTGAAAAATGGCTATTTCAACTCGCTAAATTAATATTAAAACAAATTCGTTGCGTTTCGAGCTGCCACGGTCAAACAACAACTTCGATTGCTACGAAAATTGAAATCCGATAATAACTAACTATTACGGATCCAATGGAACTCGTTTCGTCTAATTCCGAGACTGTTCAAAAATTGGCTATTTTTCAGTCGATAATTAAATATTAAAATATTCAATTTTCACAAATTCACTCCAAATTCAATTTTAAAAGTTCTATAACGTTTCTATAACTTCAATATGATAAAATAAAATTTCCTGAATCATTTTCAATCATATTAAGCCCAATATTTAATTATCTCTGGAGTTTCAACTATTAATTAATCGATTTAAATTACCCTATTAAATCCAAATATTTGATAAATAAATCGTTCGACTTATAAATTGCACCTATGAATATTTAAAATAAATTAAATACTCAAATTCAAATTATCAAAAATTCTGGGTCGTTACACTTAAGTTCAACTCATTATATCAAAACTTTCAAATTTAATTAAACTAGATTCATCAAATCAAATTCTTAAATTACATGTCTTATATTTATTCAACACATAAATCATATTTTATTTGTTGTTAAAGATACCAATTTCACCTATTTACTTACTTTAAATAATTTCGCAAAACTCAATTAATAAAGAAACTCAATTTCATTTATTATCGAAGTTTCAAATTCACTTATTCCGAAGTTCAATTTCTCTTATCAAATAATTCAATTTTTATTTAATTATCAAATAATTCAATCTTATTCAATTATTAAATAATTTCAAACTTAATTATTAACTAATTTCATAACCCAATAATTTCAAACTTAATTATTAAATCATTTCAAACTTAATTCAATGAATAATTCCAAATTTTATTGTCCAGTAATTTATTTTAAAACAACGTTCTTTCAATACCTACTATGTTAATATTTTTGTTTCAGATTTTTTTTAAAATATTAACATTTTCCTTTCATTAAGTTCAAATTCCAACTTCATTTCAAATCTTATTATTATTTAAATAAAATCTATGTTTTTATTTTTAAATCAAATTATTGACCAATCGGGTTTTATTCAATTCTCTGTCTCAAGTCAAGTTCATTTGGGTATTTATCATTTCAACCCGATTCCATTTCAACTAAAAAAACAAACCATAGCAAAGGGAACTTACAGTGTGATAACTGAGATGGTGTCAAAGTAAATAAACGAGCAATAGCAAACATCAATAACAATCCAATAATTAATCCAAATAATCCCGAAATAATCGTATTAATTTACATTGTTGTTTGTGCAAATTAATATAATTATTTCTAGAATCTACACTATCATTTCATGTAGATTAAAGATTATTACATTAATATTTATACGGTTCTTCACTTGATATTCATTATTCAATTTCATAATATATCAATTTATACAACATAAATTCAATGGTTCAAAATGTAGTTAACACTATTTCTATGTGTCAATTTATTTAACATTTAAAAGGGGTCATATTTACAAATTTAAATGATCAAATTCTACACATATGTCGATACAAATTTTTAACTATCCTATGCCAAATTTAGTTGCATAATATTTATCACTTTAAACATTAACAATTTAATCTCCAATATAAACATCAACAATCAATCAATTATCAGCCAAACTGTATTATCACTGCATAATACTTAACAGATAATGGTCTCAAATGTCACAAGTGAACTGATATAGGTAATAGCATATATTTAACAATGCAAATAACTAACAGCGGCATATATCAATTATCGTTTCAATTGAAATCAAATTTAATAATTAAAAGAACATTAATCGTGAGTAATTGCTCATATTTCGGGGGTAGAGATGAAAGATGAAAAGAGTTACGAATCCAAAGCAAAGCTAGATTGAACGCGAATTCGACGAACAAAGCCGATAAATAGGAATTGACGAAATCAAATTAGAACTGGACCGATGAAGACAAAGATATACGTGAATTGACATAGATATAGCATATAAAATTGTATATATATACAAAATCATATTCTAATTTCAACACATATTAAATAATATATATGTACACACATACAAACATACATGTGTTTCAAACAAAACCATTGTTTGAACTAACTCAAATATTATAGTCAAATATATATATATATAATAAATTTTGTATTCGTACATTAGAACTTATCAATTTAACATATATATTTATATAACTTATAAAAATATAACTTAGAACATATATTTATACTATATAATAATAGATCAACTTGTAATACATACTCTATATCCATTATCTTATAACAAAATCTAAATAAATATTTAAACAATTAAAAATACTTTTAAAACGTAAAGTATCTATACATATACTTTTTCTGCACAAACAACATACACGAAATAACTTTATAGTATTACTTAAAATACACGCAGCAGCCTTTAACACATTTTCTTTATACACAAAAGAAGGAAGGGAACAGACGTATAGCTGCTTGTAAATATAAGATATTAACATATATTTTTATATCTATACTTACTAAAACTATTACAAAACTAATTTATATAATAACAAAATTTAAATGTGCACCTTAAAACATATTATATATATTATTATTATTATTATCATTATAACATATACATCAAAATATTATCATAACCACTTATATATACACACACCAAAGCTACTCTAAAATGACCGTATATAGCTGGGCACGCTTACATAAGTAGGCCTTGGATATTTCTAAAAGTAAAATCGTAAAGATGGGAAAAGACAGGTTACCAACAATATAAACAGGCAAGTTATAAACTGTAAACATGTATTACTTTTCTATAATATAATATATAGTATAACACATATATAGTATACCTTATATGAAGGAAAACGTGAAGGATGGTGGAGGTGATGGGTGCGGCACATACTACAGTTTGGTTGGAGGGCAGAACAAGTTGGAGGAGCAGAGGCTGCACGACGGGGTGCAAATGGTGGAGAGGAAGCCATGGTGGAGATTGAGGGAAGAAGGAGGGGAAGCTCGGGTTTGTTTTTGGCGACGGATCAATGCAAGTGGGGTCGGAGCATGGGGAGAAGGAAGGAGGAAAGCGGTGGAAGGCAGAGCCCGAACTGTCTGCTATAGTTTTTATGGAGAGGGTTACTCGGCCATGGTGGTCAGGGGAGGCGAAGGCCGTCGTTGGGGTGCTGTCCGGTGACGTGGGCAATTGTGATCTCGGCCAGGGCGGTTGTGTTCACACTGAGGAGGTTTGGTCGGTTAAAGTAGGTGAGATGGTGGAGCACGGCTAGGAAAAATGGAGATCATTGATTCATGTTTTGTGGAAGAGGGATGCGACGTGGATGATGGCGGAGCGAGGTGGTAGGTGCTGAGGTGGAAGGCGGTGTTGGTTGTAAGGTATTTTTTTCTTTCATGTGAAGAGTGGATAGGAGAAGGGTGCTTGAACGAAGAGGCTATACAGTAGTAACCATCAGGTTTAAAAATTTCAATAGAAATATATGTGTCTGAATAGAAAAATAAATGTTTGAAGCTTTCTAGATCAGAGTGAAAAAGGAAGACAGAGGAGTGTATGGTAGAGAAGAGACTGAGAGGGAGGAAAATAAAAAGGAAGAAGACAGAGCCAAAAGAACGAAGAAATGGTGAAAGCTATTCATATCCTTTTTTGAAGGCACACTGGAAAATTGAACCAACAAAGTAAATGTTGGAACTAATGGCACAAGTCGCCGTAAATTCAGAGAATATAAAAAAAGTAAATGTCCATTCATTTTCTGACTTTTTGCAACAACGAATGCTCACGGGAAAACAAAAGGTACAAAACCGGTATCGATACCGTTCATACAGATTTCGCTATGTATTAGATTTTAAAATACCGAATCGAATATACCGCGGAGATCAGCACGACGAGACGATCAAAATGGTATAAAATTATCAGCGGCGCGGTCAAATAATAAAATTGCGAATTTTCTACTGGCGGAAAATGAAAGAAAAACGCAGGAAAATAAGATCGACGTTGCTAAAGAAGTCTGAATTTGGAAAAGCGAAAAATGACATCTTGCTTAGAAGATGATTTAGAATTTCTATATAAAATTATTTAGGTTTCGAAAATATTTTATTTTCATTGCTTTTTAACTGATTAAATTGAAATAAATTTACGCACGAAAATAAACTTCAAATTTTCGGACGAAAATTTACCTGTTGCTATGTTTAACTAGACGTATTTCAAATATAAAATTTTTATTTCAAAATTTTATTATTCAAAATTTCTCAAAATTTTCAATTAAAAACGTTACTAAAATCGTTAAAATTTACGGGTCGTTACAATCATCAACTTGGAGGGTCTCGGCCATGGTAGGTTACTGGAAGGAGGGGATGATGGTTGGTGTAGGTGGTGGTGGAGGCGGCCAAAGTGCTGGAGTAAGGAGGGGCCGAACATAAGAGATGAATGCATGTGCAAAAATCAACAAAATAAAGCAGAAAATGTAAAAAGAAATAAAAGTTTTACCAAAATTTTTTTTCAGGTGAAGGCCGAACTTTTTGAGAGTTTGAAAAAGTTTTTTTCATGTGAGAAACTAAGGAGAAGTCGACTGAAAGAAGGTGGTATGGTCAGCAATTGAATGGATGTGGTGACTGAAGTGAAAAGGTAAGTTGGAATATGAAAAGACATGCATATTAAAGGTCAAAAACCTTTCAAATTTCCATAATTCATTTTGAAATTTTAAATATATGTAAAATACATATTAATAAAGTTAAAACATAAAAATATAATGAATGCATAAAAATAAATAAATAAATTTTAAATAAATATAATTAAATTAAGAAAATTGTTAAAAATTGGAAAGTAGGCATTAAAAATTGAAAATAATTCAATAAACTTTGGAAAAGAAATATGTTTAAAAATAAAATATATACCTAACATGTCATATAACCCATATTATAACATAATTTGACAATTAAAAATATTATTTATATAAATTAAAATAGACAATTTTACTAAATAAATCAATTTACATACAATATTGTAAAAAGCATAACTTTCACAATATAAATCGGATTTCAACGAAACGAAAAACAGTATTCTTGAAATTAAATTCATTTTCATAGTAAAAGATAAAATTCAAAAATTCAAATATTTAAATTTTAAATTTAAAAGTCAAAGTTTGACCAATTTGACCAAAATCCACATTTTCTGAAAATATCATATTTATTCAGGTTTGAAATTATAATTCACACAAAAATCAAAATATATTCTTACAATAATAAAATTTATTCATTTTGAATAAATATAATAAATTTTTTAAATCAGGTGTTTCGATTTAAATAATTAAAATAAATAATAAAAATAATAATAAAATACTGGGTTATTACACTCTCCCCCACTCAAATCTTTTCGTCCTCGAAAAGAACGAATAAGGAAAATAAGGAAAAACAAATAGACAACAAATAGTACCTGGAAAAAAAATTTGGATTCGAAGCACAAATTCTCTCCTCCGTTTCCTAGGTACAATCTCGATTATTAGTATCCCATCGTACTTCGACCAAACTAACAGATTTCCTTCTTATCTGCTTCGTAACTCTGTCGACGATACGAAATGGCTTACTCTCGACAGTCAGATTAGGCTCAATATCCCAACCATCAAGAGAAGAAGGCTGAACAAAAGAGATAGGTCAAGAAGATACCAGAGAAGATGTGAGAAGTGGAATACATCATGCACTCCAGAATGCTTCTTGGGCAAATCCAAACGATAAGCCAAAGAACCAATTCTTTCCACAATGTGGAAAGGACCCGCGAAGAGGAAGAAGGTAGAAATAGCTAGAAGGAAGAATAGATTGAAAGCAAAAGGATGAACCATATTTTAAAACCATATAAATTTCAATTAAAATTTTATAACATTTTAAACATTTTATAATATAATGAATAGTCATTTGATTCAAATCTGATAGTTCAAAGTAAACAATATTTAAAACATTTTAAATTATTGAGAAAAATAAAATAATTGATCAAAATATCCTTTATATAATACTTTATCAAAATAATTTTATAACTCGATGTCTTACTTTCGTTCATGTAGACTTTGGCCATGCGTTGATCAGGCACAAAGCTAGAATTCTCCAGGTACTTAATAGACTTGTTTCAACACCCAGTGAAAATACTTGAAAACCTTTTAAAAACAACAGACATGGAAAGTACAATCCAAACAAATCAACTAAACCAAACATGTCGATCATGGATCGCGGATACACAATGGTTACACCTGGATCCCCCAGGAAACATCAATACCCATAGGCTGACTACCGTTGCCCTGCGATTATGCCATAAAGACTGGTAGTACCACAAATACACAATGGTTACGCCTGGATCCCCTAGGAAGCATTTGTACCCGTAGGCTCTCGCAGCCCCTGCAGATTACACTACCAAGCGACCCAATAGATCACAAATACACAATGGTTATGCCTGGATCTCCAGGAAACGTCCATACCCTTAGGCTCTCGCAGCCCCTATGAATTACGCTATGCTGTCGCAATCATAAGACCATGGAGATCGCCGTGGAATTCGATGGACACTCGAGTATCATATTCGGAAAACCCAAATCAGAGAGAATAATATCGATAGAATGAATCCACAGTATGGCCACAAAGCAGATATCAAGTAGAAGGCACTTTCCATACCTTTACTTCGAAAATATGTATCATATAGTACCTTACAAAATCATTTTCAAATATCATACTTATGTAAAGTCCATTGTATATAAGCTTCCATTTCAAATCGAATATTTTCCAAATCAATAATATATTAAATCACAGTTATATAGACTTCAATTATATATAAGATTTCAATTTACAAGTTGAGTACCTTTACAAATCAATAGTTTTCAAATCACTCTTATATAGACTTTGATTATATAAGATTTCAACTTATAAGTTAAGTACCTTTACAAATCAATAGTTTTCAAATCATTTCATACTTACACAAATCAATTTTGTATAAGTTCGATAACTCCCAAATCAAAGTACTTAAATCAACAAGGTTCTCAATTTCAAACCATTTCAATATCAATTCAGTTTCAAAATCATATATGATTTTGCCAAATAATTTCTTCCTAATTACATATATTCAGTTTCAAATTTTCTTAAAACAATAGATTTAAAAAATAATCCAAATTTCCAAATCAACAAAATTTATGTCAAACAAATTCATTTCAATTTCAAACATAAATTCACTTTCAAAAATCATAATACTTTCGAAGTTATAAATCTTTCGAAACCAAATTACTTGAATCCATTACACTTTGAAAATCATAACCTTTCGAAATCATACATTTGAAATCATAAAACATTCTTTTAATTCTTTACATTCACAAATTCTGTAACGACCCAGAATTTTAATTTATTAAAATTTGAATATTTAATTAATTTTAAATATTAATAAGTGAATTTATAAGTCGAATAAAATTTAATTTGAATAATTGGATTTAATTGGATAATTAAATCGATAATTTAATATGTTAAATTATGGAAATAATTGAAAATTGAGTTAAATATGATTTGATTTGTAAAATTTTATTATATCATATTGAAGTTAGAACGATATTTTAGAACTTTTAAAATCGAATTAAAAGTTAATTTGTGAAAATTGAATATTTTAATATTTAAAATCGACTAGTGAAAATAGTCAATTTTTGAACAGTCTCAGAATTGGACGAGACTAGTTCCATTGGATCCGTAATAGTTAGTTATTACCGGATTTCAATTTTCGTGTCAATCGGAGTTATCGTTTGATCGTAGCAGCTCGAAACGCATCGAATTATTTTTAATTTTTATTTGGCGAGTTAAAATAGTCATTTTTCAAACAGTCTCGGATTTCGACGAAACCAGTTTCATCGGATCCGTAATGTGATATTATTGTAATGTTTCAAATTTTGTGTCAATTGGATTTACCGTTTGTCCAGTACAGATTAAAACGCCTAGAAAATCGTTTAATCGGTTTAATTTTAAATCGAACGTTTATTGCCATATCTCACACAGATGACCGAATTAGCTTCCAAAACCTGTTTCATTGTGTCCGGAACGCGGGATAAACCCTAGGAACGTCAGTTTCGGCGCGTAAATCGAAGTTCGGAAAGTCGAAATGAATAGTGTTCGTTTTTTTCTCTATAAATAGACCATAAGCCATCACAAAAAAAAAAAAAAAAAATGAAACCCTAAACCTAGCCGCCGCCTCCACCTAAATACACGGCCAAAAAACAACCTCCTTCCTCCTCCTTTTTCTCCCAATCCTTTCACTTTTAACAAAGGTCGTCAACTACAAAAACGTCGAGCACTCCGAGTACTCCACATCCAACGGTGGTGATCTTAATTGGAGCGGTGGAGTGGTTGCTAGAGAGTCGCGTTCGTGCTTGCTTCTTGCACGGAGTTCGAGCAAATAGCTCGACCGAGCTTCGTGAGGAAGCAGCCGAGCATAGAGGGGGTGAAGAGCATTCGCGTGGAGGTCTTGGATCGAGGTGGAAGCAAGCAAGGTGATCGAATTAATTAACCCTAATTCCTAAAGAAGTGGGTTGCGTGCGTATTATGTTATCTGGAGAAGACGTGAGATGAGGAAGGAGCTAAAGCACGGCTGTGATGAAGGGGTGATGGAATCAACGGCCTATATTGATTTAGGTTTAAAATATTTAAGTTATGTTGTAAATATTATAAATAAATTCGTGTAAACTTCAAATATTCATATCTTTTTCATACGAGGTCGAAAACGAGCGAAACCAGTTGCGTTGGAATCGTATGGACGAGCACTACGCGATGAAATTGGATTGGAGTTGTTTGGAGTTAGTGAGAATTTCGGGTAAAATTAAACGTCCGTTTAATTTTATTCGAAATAAATCGCTAAAACGAAATTGAAATCAAGGTGAGAACTTCTCACTCAATCGAATCAGTTTCGATTTTTATTTTAAATAGTTAGATTTAAAATATTTGAATGCACGTTTGAATGATGATTGATATCTATTGATTGTTAAAATAGACATTATGCGCCGTTAGTAAGCGGATGTTATTTATTAAAAACATATACCGCGAATATTTCATAAACAGTGAAATTGGTATTATATATAATAGCAATATATATATATATATATATTGGCATATGTATATATTGGAGTTATTGATTTCCCGCATTTGTATAGCGGATGAGACCCTATTGCGCCGTTTATTAAGCGGATAATATTTAAATCCCATATACCGCGATAATTTCGTACTGGAGCGAAATTGGTATTGTGCTAATGTTTGTGGATGCAGGAAACAGGTTGGAGGGATCCAACTGGATTACTCAACAGTTTTTATTTGATTTCAGATATTTTGATATTTGATGGACTATCATATCGATATATGATATCGTTGTTGTCGTGATTGACTATTTGGTGTGTAGCATCATTGAACCAAATTTTGGGATTTTAAAATGATTTTAAAGTGATTTTTGAAAGTATACGTTTATAAAATATTTTTGGAACTGATCCATTTTAAATAAATAAACGTTATAATTTTTAAAGTTATAAAAATTATGATTTTGAAAAATACGGTTAAAGATTGATTTTTGAGAAATATGGGCTAATGATTTTATAAAATAGTTAAAACGGGATTTTTGAATTTATTATAAAAAGTTTAAAAATAGGGTTAATAAAATTTAATTATTTTATAAATCAAAATGGTGAAATTATAAAGGAGATTAAAGATGTTATAAAATAATAGTATAAATTGATTTTATAAAAGATTTATAAATTGATATTTGTAAATTAAAATGTTGGAATTATAAAATGAGTTTTTATAAGTGTTAGAATGGATTGTGAATGAATTTCATAAATGAATGAAATTCATAGAATTATAAACGGTGGAGTTATAAATGGAATTTTATAAGCAGTAGGTTTATAAAATTTGAAAAGTTAATTGAAGAATGGATTTTTGATTAAATGAATCTTATAAGTGATAAGATTTATGAATTGGGATGTTTAAAAGAACGATTCTTGTGAACAAATAAATTATAAGTGTTTAACTTATAATGTGAACTTTTGTTTTATAATTGAGTTATAAATCGAATAGGTTAATAAAGGAATTTATAAAGGAAGTAGTTATAAAATAAATAGAAATGGAATTTATAAACGTTGTTTTATAAATTCGTAAACAACTTATTTTGATAAGTAGATTGTTGAAACCTATTAATGGAGTTATATTCACGTTTTTGACTGTGAATAATCCTTTAAAATAAAATGAATAAAAGGATGAAATTTGTTAACGTAGTATATTCACGTTTTTGAATAGTGAATAATATGTTAAAGAAAATGTTTAGAATGTGATATTTTAAACAAAATTAAAATGATCTGACGATGTTTTAAAATGTGTTGAGATTCGAAACTATAGATTTCAACATTTATTGTTGAAATAGACGTTTTCGAGAAATAAAAGGAAATAGTGGACTATAACACTATTGTTATAGTAAATGATTTCCGAAAGGAAATGTTTTGTATAGTATTGGGATTTATATATCTATTTTAATTTCGAATCCCTATACTAGTGATTTTGGGTTGTCGTAACGATGTTTTACGCAACATTCGTTTTGGCCCAAATAAATATGTTTAAGAGAATGATTTCCTTAAAGAATGAAATATATACTTAATCTCGATTTAGGTATATTGAATATTTTCCAAGTGTTGAAAATAAATGGATTTGTGAATTACTTATTAAATAAGTATGGAAATGTTTTCCAATATAAAGTGAATATTTTTGGAATATATCTTTTTGAAGATAAATTGAAATGAATAATTGAAATCGAATATTCATAGATATTTTGGAATATAAATTCATTATGGAATTTATAAAAGAAAGTGGAATTTATTTAAAAATAAATATTGATTTATTTTTGAAGTATTGAAAATAATATATCTTGTAAGGATATTTTGGAAAGAAAAAAATAATTTGGAAAATTATTTTGGAAACTGGTGATGTTGTGCATATCCATTGATAGTTCAATAACCGACTATCAATATTTCCCTTTGAATGGGTAATTGATGTGATTTGTTTGAATTTGAATGCCACACTTATTTTTGAATAAGCGCTCACTATTCGGGTTAACCGGGAAAGGACCATGGGGTCGTATAACCCATTCCGAATAGTGATACGACGTAATGTATAGCATTGAAGACCGGTGTTGAAGACCGGATCTTTTTGAAAGCGAAAGGACAACTCGTCGATTGTCTTTGCAACGAGTAGCTATGGTATAGAGACTCCCTATGTGACAGGAAGTCCGGACGTGATTAGAGATTATCCGGATTGCAAGGACTTCTTTGTAAGTGCCTTCGGTTTTGTTCGAGCCCGGAACAGACTTGTATGGATTGTATGTCTGACGTTACAAATTGAGATATAAAGCAGATTTCTTTCAAATATATTTCTGTTGGTGGCGGAGAATTTATTCTTTTAGCTTAACACCCTTCTCTGAGACGTACGAGCTCAGAGGTTATGTAGTTGAAGGTTATCAGCGATATATTCCCAATTTGGTAATGTGACATGCTGAGTGTTGCTGTGAAATGACCATTGTGTTGATTATTTGTGATAGGATCTTTTATTTGATCGTCTATCCTGGTGATCATTTCTATGATCATTTGTTGACCCAAAGCATGGCTTTTGTATAAAGTATGTTTTTGTGGACGTGACTTCGTCGAGCCTCACACCCCGTGAATGGTCAAAACAGGAAAGATGCAGAAAGGTTATGAGGGGTAGCGCCCTTTAGGATATGTGCATTTCCTTCTGGAAAAGGGTGGTATCATGGTATGGTGCCCAGATACTTACTCATGTTGAAAACACTTTATGATTGTGTGAGTTGATTACGAGCGCTCGTTGAAAGGTCCCAAAGGACTGGGGGATGGCATATTCGGTCAGTTGTTACTCAGTTAGGGGTAACCCGGCCTTGTGTTGGTAGAGATCCGGTTTGGTTCTCGGGGATGTCCATCCAGAGGCATTCTCATGTGGCAATGGGAAGTTCCTTGGCCTGATCATTCGTTGGAAATCCAAAGAAACAATACGATCTTGTACGGTATTAGTTGTAGAACCTATCATTCACTTATGGTGGCGCCCCACTATTTGGATGGTAGCTATAGTAGGCATAGTTCGAAATGTCTATGTTGGCTAAGATTTATATTCTACTTTCGAAATGAATTTTTCCTACACTATGCACTAGTAATAATATAAAATGTTCTTTTAAATGCGTATTAAGCATCTTTGACTATCATAAGGAGAAATCTCCTCCGATTCTACGTTTGCATTGTGTGTGTGTGCGGGAGGCCTTGTGGTAGTCTCATTTTTAAAAGCATTGCGAATTGACTTTAAAAATATTCCTCTATTTTGATTTTAAAAGATAAATAAACTGTTTTGAGTTCTCACACCAGTCACATGACTGACTCGGAGTTTATTGTTTTCCTTCCTAAACTCTGGGTGCCCACCAATTTCTACACGGGCAGTCAAGAGTTAGGTTTATCAGGATATTCTGGATATTCTGGAGTTGCTGGAGGCAAGATGGATAGCATGACGTATTACTAGTATATAGTATTTCTTTTTCCGCTGCACTGTGGATATT
The DNA here is from genome assembly GCA_030765085.1 of Allium cepa. Classification (NCBI taxonomy): domain Eukaryota; kingdom Viridiplantae; phylum Streptophyta; class Magnoliopsida; order Asparagales; family Amaryllidaceae; genus Allium; species Allium cepa. The sequence goes on from CM060945.1 coordinate 154,661,833, forward strand.
GTTTGTTGTTGTTGTTGTTGTACACTCTGATGATGATGTAATGTAATGTATAAAATGTAATAACTGATATAGTTCTTTGTTTAAAGATTATTCATTTATTTATTGTATGTTGTTCCGCTGTGAATTGTGAGATTCTGATATTGTTCTGTTGTTTTCTGTTCCGTTCTATGTTCTATTTTCTATTCTCTTTTCTCTCTATTTTTCTACCTTCTTATCTCTTCTTCTAGCTCTTTCTTTTTCTTAAACATTGATAATTCGTATTTCTGTTCATCTTGAGTTAATCTATGGAGATTAGTGTATATTCAAGGAGTACGGATTTGCGGGTCTTCGCAGGTGGTATCGGAGCTTATGGTTAAGCGACAACCATGGTTCTGTTGGGTATTACTCATTAGAGATAGAGTCAGTAGTACTCTAGAATGAGTTTGAGTGTAATAATAGCTATGAGAGCGTATTTGTTAGTGAATATAAAATTGTTTTATATTGTGATGATTGGTTTATTGAGTGGCATATGAACTTTCGTCGGCACAGCCTCGAAACTGAATCGAAGGGGTTTCTAAACACTTAAATAGAACAATTCGACACAGTATTGTTTTAAATTGGGTAAATGAAATAATTTTGCCTTGATTATATTTTTATATATAAAGAAATAATTTTTCAGAATTATTAAAGTATATATAAGTTGATTGTTTAGTTGTTTGAATAATCTAAATAAAAGAATAATTGTATAAGCAAATGAATTATAAGAATTGAATTATAATTAAAGTGATTTACAATTGTGAAATAAACTTATATATATGAGAAGTGAAACTATATGAATATAATTATGAATACAAGTTGTAAATAAAAATGAATTTAAAGTTAAATGGAATATAACTTAAGAAATTGAATTGAATGAGTGAACGGAATATTAATCAATTAAATGTGAATAATTGATATGGAATAATGAATATAAGTGTTAATTCATTAAAATCTAATGTTATTAGAAATTGAATAATTTAATGAAATAAATATAAGCAAAAGAATATACTTTGGTTGATATATGATTGTTAGTTGATTGTATATAATTCATTAAGTGTTAATGAAATTGAAAGCTAAAGTAATTGAAATTCAATTGGAAGTTAAGTGAATCTTAAATAGAATTGAATTTGATTTGGAAGTGAACCAACTTGAATATGAATTAGTGAATATAAACTAATTGAAAATGAATGTTAGTAAGAACATCCACTGTTAATGAATCAATGTGATTAAATTGAAAACCATTTCATTGAATATTAATGAGAATATGAATATTTATTGGTTATGGATGTTAGTTGAATGATAGTTGGTTGATGTTTGCATTTGTTATGTTGGCATATGTAGTTATTATGTTGCTATATGATGTATATCGATACTATTTTCATATATGAATGTTCTCATGTTGTTTGTTGAGTGTTTAGTAGGTGCGGATCGCGTTTGCTTCGCATTTGGAGCTCGCTTTCGCGCTATATTAGCCGTATATGCTTGCTAATAAAATATAAGGTACATATCTCAGATTAAATATCGTACTTTTACATTTTTTTTCCCTTCGGGATGCCTCATTACTTGATAAGATGTATATTTGTGATATATATACTGTCATTTTTTTTTCGGATCGAGCCGTGCAAAGGAGACTATGGCGAATTTTTCCGGAAATTTAAGGCGTTAGAAAAAATTTGAGAAAATTGGAAAGTTTTGAAAACTTTAACTTTGATTTGGAATTGAAAGTTAAACAATAGTAGTTGTTTTTGAAAAGATTGATTTGGAAAACTTAGTAAAGTTATTGTAAGAAATTTAAATATGGATTTTGGAAAATTAATAAATTCTGTAACTTTTCTTACTTGTTAATTTCGAGGACGAAATTCTTTTAAGGGGGGAAGATTGTAACGACCCAGAATTTTAATTTATTAAAATTTGAATATTTAATTAATTTTAAATATTAATAAGTGAATTTATAAGTCGAATAAAATTTAATTTGAATAATTGGATTTGATTGGATAATTAAATCGATAATTTAATATGTTAAATTATGGAAATAATTGAAAATTGAGTTAAATATGATTGTAAATGATTTGTAAAATTTTATTATATCATACTGAAGTTAGAACGATATTTTAGAACTTTTAAAATCGAATTAAAAGTTAATTAGTGAAAATTGAATATTTTAATATTTAAAATCGACTAGTGAAAATAGTCAATTTTTGAACAGTCTTAGAATTGGACGAGACCAGTTCCATTGGATCCGTAATAGTTAGTTATTACCGGATTTCAATTTTCGTGTCAATCGGAGTTATCGTTTGATCGTAGCAGCTCGAAACGCATCGAATTATTTTTAATTTTTATTTGGCGAGTTAAAATAGTCATTTTTCAAACAGTTTCGGATTTTGACGAAACCAATTTCATCGGATCCGTAATGTGAGATTATTGTAAGGTTTCAAATTTCGTGTCAATTGGATTTACCGTTTATCCGGTACAGATTAAAACGCCTAGAAAATCGTTTAATCGGTTTAATTTTAAATCGAACGTTTGTTGCCATATCTCGCACAGATGACCGAATTAGCTTCTGAAACCTATTCCATTGTGTCCGGAACGCGGGATAAACCCTAGGAACGTCAGTTTCGGCGCGTAAATCGGAGTTCGGAAAATCGAAATGAATAGTGTTCGTTTTTTTCTCTATAAATAGACCATAAGCCATCACAAAAATAAAAAATAAAAAATTGAAACCCTAAACCTAGCCTCCGCCTCCACCTAAATACATGGCCAGAAAACAACCTCCTTCCTCCTCCTTTTTCTCCCAATCCTTCCACTTTTAACAAAGGTCATCAACTACAAAAACGTCGAGCACTCCGAGTACTCCACATCCAACGGTGGTGATCTGAATTGGAGCGGTGGAGTGGTTGCTAGAGAGCCGCGTTCGTGCTCGCTTCTTGCACGGAGTTCGAGCAAATAGCTCGACCGAGCTTCGTGAGGAAGCAGCCGAGCATAGAGGGGGTGAAGAGCATTCGCGTGGAGGTCTTGGATCGAGGTGGAAGCAAGCAAGGTGATCGAATTAATTAACCCTAATTCCTAAAGAAGTGGGTTGCGTGCGTATTATGTTATCTGCAGAAGACGTGAGATGAGGAAGGAGCTAAAGCACGGCTGTGATGAAGGGGTGATGGAATCAACGGCCTATATTGATTTAGGTTTAAAATATTTAAGTTATGTTGTAAATATTATAAATAAATTCGTGTAAACTTCAAATATTCATATCTTTTTCATACGAGGTCGAAAACGAGCAAAACCAGTTGCGTTGGAATCATATGGACGAGCACTACGCGATGAAATTAGATTGGAGTCGTTTGGAGTTAGTGAGAATTTCGGGTAAAATTAAACGTCCGTTTAATTTTATTCGAAATAAATCGCTAAAACGAAATTGAAATCAAGGTGAGAACTTCTCACTCAATCGAATCAGTTTCGATTTTTATTTTAAATAGTTAGATTTAAAATATTTGAATGCACGTTTGAATGATGATTGATATCTATTGATTGTTAAAATAGACATTATGCGCCGTTAGTAAGCGGATGTTATTTATTAAAAACATATACCGCGAATATTTCATAAACAGTGAAATTGGTATTATATATAATAGCAATATATATATATTGGCATATGTATATATTGGAGTTATTGATTTCCCGCATTTGTATAGCGGATGAGACCCTATTGCGCCGTCTATTAAGCGGATAATATTTAAATCCCATATACCGTGATAATTTCGTACTGGAGCGAAATTGGTACTGTGCTAATGTTTGTGGATGCAGGAAACAGGTCGGAGGGATCCAACTGGATTCCTCAACAGTTTTTATTTGATTTCAGATATTTTGATATTTGATGGACTATCATATCGATATATGATATCGTTGTTGTCGTGATTGACTATTTGGTGTGTAGCATCATTGAACCAAATTTTGGGATTTTAAAATGATTTTAAAGTGATTTTTGAAAGTATACGTTTATAAAATATTTTTGGAACTGATCCATTTTAAATAAATAAACGTTATAATTTTTAAAGTTATAAAAATTATGATTTTGAAAAATACGGTTAAAGATTGATTTTTGAGAAATATGGGCTAATGATTTTATAAAATAGTTAAAACGGGATTTTTGAATTTATTATAAAAAGTTTAAAAATAGGGTTAATAAAATTTAATTATTTTATAAATCAAAATGGTGAAATTATAAAGGAGATTAAAGATGTTTTAAAATAATAGTATAAATTGATTTTATAAAAGATTTATAAATTGATATTTGTAAATTAAAATGTTGGAATTATAAAATGAGTTTTTATAAGTGTTAGAATGGATTGTGAATGAATTTCATAAATGAATGAAATTCATAGAATTATAAACGGTGGAGTTATAAATGGAATTTTATAAGCAGTAGGTTTATAAAATTTGAAAAGTTAATTGAAGAATGGATTTTTGATTAAATGAATCTTATAAGTGATAAGATTTATGAATTGGGATGTTTAAAAGAACGATTCTTGTAAACAAATAAATTATAAGTGTTTAACTTATAATGTGAACTTTTGTTTTATAATTGATTTATAAATCGAATAGGTTAATAAAGGAATTTATAAAGGAAGTAGTTATAAAATAAATAGAAATGGAATTTATAAACGTTGTTTTATAAATTCGTAAACAACTTATTTTGATAAGTAGATTGTTGAAACCTATTAATGGAGTTATATTCACGTTTTTGACTGTGAATAATCCTTTAAAATAAAATGAATAAAAGGATGAAATTTGTTAACGTAGTATATTCACGTTTTTGAATAGTGAATAATATGTTAAAGAAAATGTTTAGAATGTGATATTTTAAACAGAATTAAAACGATCTAACGATGTTTTAAAATGTGTTGAGATTCGAAACTATAGATGTCAACATTTATTGTTGAAATAGACGTTTTCGAGAAATAAAAGGAAATAGTGGACTATAACACTGTTGTTATAGTAAATGATTTCCGAAAGGAAATGTTTTGTATAGTATTGGGATTTATATATCTATTTTAATTTCGAATCCCTATACTAGTGATTTTGGGTTGTCGTAACGATGTTTTACGCAACATTCGTTTTGGCCCAAATAAATATGTTTAAGAGAATGATTTCCTTAAAGAATGAAATATATACTTAATCTCGATTTAGGTATATTGAATATTTTCCAAGTGTTGAAAATAAATGGATTTGTGAATTACTTATTAAATAAGTATGGAAATGTTTTCCAATATAAAGTGAATATTTTGGGAATTTATCTTTTTGAAGATAAATTGAAATGAATAATTGAAATCGAATATTCATAGATATTTTGGAATATAAATTCATTGTGGAATTTATAAAAGAAAGTGGAATTTGTTTAAAAATAAATATTGATTTATTTTTGAAGTATTGAAAATAATATATCTTGTAAGGATATTTTGGAAAAAAAAATAATTTGGAAAATAATTTGGAAACTGGTGATGTTGTACATATCCATTGATAGTTCAATAACCGACTATCAATATTTCCCTTTGAATGGGTAATTGATGTGATTTATTTGAATTTGAATGCCACACTTATTTTTGAATAAGCGCTCACTATTCGGGTTAACTGGGAAAGGACCGTGGGGTCGTATAACCCATTCCGAATAGTGATACGACGTAATGTATAGAATTGAAGACCGGTGTTGAAGTCCGGATCTTTTTGAAAGCGAAAGGACAACTCGTCGATTGTCTTTGCACCGAGTAGCTACGATATAGAGACTCCCTATGTGATGGGAAGTTCGGACGTGATTAGAGATTATCCGGATTGCAAGGACTTCTTTGTAAGTGCCTTCGGTTTTGTTCGAGCCCGGAACAGACTTGTATGGATTGTATGTCTGACGTTACAAATTGAGATATAAAGCAGATTTCTTTCAAATATATTTCTGTTGGTGGCGGAGAATTTATTCTTTTAGCTTAACACCCTTCTCTGAGACGTACGAGCTCTGAGGTTATGTAGTTGAAGGTTATCAGCGATATATTCCCATTTTGGTAATGTGACATGCTGAGTGTTGCTGTGAAATGATCATTGTGTTGATTATTTGTGATAGGATCTTTTATTTGATCGTCTATCCTGGTGATCATTTCTATGATCATTTGTTGACCCAAAGCATGGCTTTTGTATAAAGTATGTTTTTGTGGACGTGACTTCGTCGAGCCTCACACCCCGTGAATGGTCAAAACAGGAAAGATGTAGCAAGGTTATGAGGGGTAGCGCCCTTTAGGATATGTGCATTTCCTTCTGGAAAAGGGTGGTATCATGGTATGGAGCCCAGATACTTACTCATGTTGAAAACACTTTATGATTGTGTGAATTGATTACGAGCACCCGTTGAAAGGTCCTAAAGGACCGGGGGATGGCATATTCGGTCAGTTGTTACTCAGTTAGGGGTAACCCGGCCTTGTGTTGGTAGAGATCCGGTTTGGTTCTCGGGGATGTCCATCCAGAGGCATTCTCATGTGGCAATGGGAAGTTCCTTGGCCTGATCATTCGTTGGAAATCCAAAGAAACAATACGATCTTGTACGGTATTAGTTGTAGAACCTATCATTCACTTATGGTGGCGCCCCACTGTTTGGATGGTAGCTATAGTAGGCATAGTTCGAAATGTCTATGTTGGCTAAGATTTATATTCTACTTTCGAAATGAATTTTTCCTACACTATGCACTAGTAATAATATAAAATGTTCTTTTAAATGCGTATCAAGCATCTTTGACTATCATAAGGAGAAATCTCCTCCGATTCTGCGTTTGCATTGTGTGTGTGTGCGGAAGGCCTTATGGTAGTCTCATTTTTAAAAGCATTGCGAATTGACTTTAAAAATATTCCTCTATTTTGATTTTAAAAGATAAATAAACTGTTTTGAGTTCTCACACCAGTCACATGACTGACTCGGAGTTTATTGTTTTCCTTCCTAAACTCTGGGTGCCCACCAATTTCTACACGGGCAGTCAAGAGTTAGGTTTATCAGGATATTCAGGATATTCTGGAGTTGCTGGAGGCAAGATGGATGGCATGGCGTATTACTAGTATATAGTATTTCTTTTTTCGCTGCACTGTGGATGTTGTTTGTTGTTGTTGTTGTACACTCTGATGATGATGTAATGTAATGTATAAAATGTAATAACTGATATAGTTCTTTGTTTAAAGATTATTCATTTATTTATTGTATGTTGTTCCGCTGCGAATTGTGAGATTCTGATATTGTTCTGTTGTTTTCTGCTCCGTTCTATGTTCTATTTTCTACTCTCTTTTCTCTCTATTTTTCTACCTTCTTATCTCTTCTTCTAGCTCTTTCTTTTTCTTAAACATTGATAATTTGTATTTCTGTTCATCTTGAGTTAATCTATGGAGATTAGTGTATATTCAAGGAGTACGGATTTGCGGGTCTTCACAAATTTATTCAATTAAACCCAAATCTAAAATTTCCAAATTTTAATTCAATTCAAACCATCAGTTTCAATTCAACTTAGTTTTCCAACAAAACCATTTCAAATATTATCAAATTTCAAGTAAAGATTTGATCCACAAAATAAACTATTCAATCTTTAATATATTTCAAAGCTTAAATATACCATATTCCAAAACTAAATTTTATAATTTCATATATCTCAAATTTTACTTCATTATTACTTAGTTTTGAAATATTCATTTCATAAATCCATCATTTTTAATTAAACTCAAATTACAAGTAAACCAAATATCCTTTCATACAAATATAAACTTCAAATATTCCTTTATCAAAATCAATTATCATTTCAAATTCACAGTCACTATCAAGATAAAGATTAAATCATTTCCAAACCATTTCAATCATCAAAATATCTAAAATGGTTACTAAGTTTAAAACCATTTCTTTTTAAAACCTTCAAACTATTTATTTATATATGAAAAATCCAATTTACCATTGGAAAGATTATTATTCTGATTATATACTTTATTAAAAACATTTCAAATACTTCGTACCGGTATAACTTAAAATAGTTATATTTTTTTCACTCAACAAATGGTTTCAAACTTATATAAATCAGATTACTTTATACTTTAATCATACAAAACTAAACTTATGTTCTTTATCAAATACTCTATACCTTTCAACATTTCTTAGCTTTGAAAAGTTAAACTTGATTTGGAAGTTCTCGAACCTTCAAAATAGTCGAAGAAATCATATTTTCAATCTAAGAGTTGCAAATCGCCAACAAATCAGTAAACCAATTTCAAAAGATAGGGTTATACCAAAACAAATCTGAATCTCGAGGACTGAACACCGACTTACTTTATATCATTTCAAATATATATATATACACATATATCTTTCGAACTTCAAACCATACTTCGAAATCTGAAATCAAAAATTAGGTTTCCCAAAATCACTCGCATAGAAAAGCTACTAGAGTGGCCTCTCCCCCACTCAGAAACTCAAAAATCAATGTCGATGATGCATGCATTCATCATCGAAATTATTTTCCAGCGACATAAGTGGGATCTGGACTTTTATTTTCTTGAAACTTCTTTGAAATCTCTTCGAAATTATTGGAATTCATTCGAATGAATTTGAAACATTTCTTATTCAGAAAATATCTTCAAATCATATTATTATTATATATTTTTCAAAATCTTAAAATCGGTTTCAAAACACCGGAGTTCGATTCATCGAAATTCAAATTCAAAACCCTTAAGTTATAAATCATTTTATGAATCAATGTCTTTTAAAATTTCAAAATTTCAAACCCTTTTGAAAATTTCCAATTTTCATTTTTAAAAGGTATATAATCCTTATTGAAAACATTTTACTTTTATGTAAAAGGTGGCCATCCTTATCAAAATAATAATTTCGATGTATGCACGAATTCAAAATACAATCAAACACAAATTTTCAAGGGATGATTCAAGGTTAGACCTCAAAACAAACAGAGATTCAGATTTAGAGGAACTCTAATCAAATAGAATTCTGGTTCAAAGATAAGCTCGAATTAAGATGATATAATTTAATTACCAAATAGACGATGGATAAGCCTTTATAAATCGCGGGCGACCTTTACCAGTCAACCGTGATTTCATAAATATAATCAATTTGGAATCAAAGGAAAATCAACATTCGATCGCCAGAGATAAAATCCAGATAGAGCAAAAAATGGATAGCATCGAAAACCGAGGATACAAGAATCTCTGGTGAATCAATGCCAATTGTAAAGGAGTTTCACCACTTTACAAATCATTCAAAGATTGGCGGAACCGATCTTTATAGAGGTCACTCCAAAGTGGAGTTATGGAATTCCCAAAATCAAAAGGATAATATAGGGAAGACAAGACTGGATTTCAGAACCAGTGGGAGCGTTCCAAATTCAAGGAATCTAATTAATAAGAAATCTAACCAAGCGATTTCTAACAAGGTGGATACCGAAGGGATGAAATTTTGAAAATCTTAGTTTCAAAAAAAGAAAATTTTTATACCAAAATAATCTTTGAAAATCCTTTAAAAATTATTTGGAACTTATTTTATACTTCGAATATAGGTTCTCTCACAAGGAAATGATTCTGAGATTGATTTCACTCATTCTAGGATATTTCTACCCTATCTCTAATAAGTTTTTTGCTCCGCAGGCTAAGGTTTGCCTGAAACCAAAGCTCTAATACCAAATGTAACGGTCCGTGCCAGTGGGGTAACGCCCACCGTAGCATACATTGGTACCTGTGTTCTGCCTTTATTGCCAGCCTCTCGACTGCACCACCAACCCCTACGGGGACATGTAGGAGTAAGAGTCAACCGTTCGCTACCAAACCAAGAAGCGAGAACCCCCTATCATGTTGCACCCTCCAAGTGCAATGGCAGACACATATGTCGGACTTGAATTGCTCAAAATACCGCATTGTAAATAAATTTGGAGCAAATGAAATATAATCACAGAATTACAGACACAGAAATATCATAATAACTCGCAGCGGAAATAAAATACCATAGTAGTTCATGAAGCTAGTATAACAGACTATCAAAACAATTACATAATAGCAGTTTGAAAACATATACAATAGAAATCTCAAATAGATAGAAGTTTATAAATACCAGAGCTGAAATAGAACAACTGAAACTAAAAAGGAATAGATAACTAGACAAGCAGAATCTCCAGCGATTCCTAGCTCCAGAAAAGAAATCCAAAGCTAAGCTGTAAATACTCAGGCTGACCTGAGCGTAAAACACAAAACACTCAAATCAGGACATATATGTACTTATAAAATGTAAACCCACTCAATTGAAGAGTAATAAAGATACAAGTAACTTAAAGGATGCCTGGGACCACCCATCCTCTAAGGATCCGTTAAACTATAAATTAAATACATCATGTGGTTAACATTCAAAAATGTTATTTTATGCTTCTAAATCAAATATCAATTTCAGAATTCAATAACATTTCAAATTCATTTCAAATATCAAAATATCATATCTTTCCAAAACCACATTCATTTTATTCAATTTAAATATCCTTCCAAGTCACATTTCAAAATGGTTTATATTTCAACTCAAATTACTTCATTTAAACCATTAAAATTTGAAGTCATTATATTTAAAATCAAATATTTAATTCCCAAAATTTTAGCCCTTTCAAAGTTCATTTATTCACTTAAATTTATTAAAACAGTGAAAATTCAACTTTTACAGCACTTAGAAATGCTACAGAAAGTTATGTTTAAAAACAATTCAATTAGCAAAAAGACAGTATGTAAAATGTTGTAATAGGTTTAAATTTCAATCAAAACTTTAGTTAAGTCCAGCAACTACAGCACTTACAAAGTGTTGTGATTGCCCTTAGTTCATTTTAGCCATTTAGTTCATTTCCATCAATTACAACATTTACAAATGTTGTAATATCCTTTACATTAGAAATAATAACATTTCAAAATGCTGTTAATTAAATTCCAAATATTCAATATAATTTCACAAACAATTAAATTTTATTTAAATTATTTTAGACTTATAAAATCATATATTTCACTTTTAAAACAATCATTTAAATACCCTTATATTCATGATTCTACAAGGTTAAATTTTCATTCAAAATCAATATTTAATAATAAGTCACATATTAAATTCACACAATTAATTTCAATTCTTTAAAAAAAAATTGACTTAACATGTAAGTTTAAATTTCCAAATATAACTTATTTTTTTCCTCTTTATTTACTTAACTTAAAATTCACTTTTAAACAAAATTCACAAATTTCCAATTTAAGATATATTTCAAAATTCAACTTAATATTCATTCATTTAACATTTTAACTTTATTCAAAAAACACTAATACTCTAGAAAAATCATTTTAAATTCATTTTAATTAAAATTTTATATTTATTTATCATATTTTCCTACTTAATTTAAATTCCATTTATAACCAAATCAAAATTTCCAAGATAACTTATATTTCAAATTTCTAGCTTTACCATTAATTTATTTCACTTATAAATTTTTAGAAAATCAATGATACTTTACAAAAATCATTTTAATTAAGTTTTAAATCAAAATATTATAATATTTACGTTTCTAAAATACTTTAAAAATTTTAGAAAAATATATTTTAACCACGGGTCTGTATAAAATTTTCTAGCCTAGGTAAAGTGATACGGATAACATATCATTTCAATCCATAATTTACAAAGAAAACCCGGGTTTTTTCATTTCAAACCCGCAATCCCAAGTAAATGAAAATAATTAAAATAATTGTTCAGGCCTGTCATTTCAACCTATAACGATTTTTCCCTATTTTAAAGTCCGTTCGGGTATGTATCATTTCAACCCATAGTGATTCTAATCTAAAGGGAACTTGTAGTGTGACAAACTGATATAAATAACAGAATAGCATTAGATAACAGTAACATATGATATAAAGGCAAATAAGCATGGGTGAATATCATATGATCATAACATAGAAGATATAACATGATGATATATTTTACAGATTCAAATGTGATCGGTTTACTAGTCGTATAAGTATAAATACTGTCTGGTGAGAATTACTCACTTGTATAAGCTGGAGATGACAACCAAACGCACAAACAAGGAACTTCAAAGGCACGATAACACGACAATGATTTGAGAGTGGGAGAGCCAAAGCTAATTGCCTTGTTCAATATCAAACAAAATAAATACAAACATGAATTACAAGCCAAACTATTACAAAACAATGCTAGAGATAAACATGTAACACAAAGCTAATGCTTTTGCACTTGCATTCAACGATTTATGCTTCAGCTATGGACTGGAAAAGCACTGTAATGGAATGTATTTGGATCAGGTTTGGATCAGGTTGAGGTCCAAAAGGGGTCGGTCATAACAATATAAAGGAGATAAAGGGTATGTGTGCATGAATTTACAAAACAAAGCAACACAAGTGGGTTTTGTTGCCATTTAAGGTCTCAGCCAAGCACGGATGGACAAGGTCAGATCTAGGAAGGACAACTACAGGTGTTACAGAGGTCCTAGGCCTAGGTTGTGGCTGGTGGTGGTGGTGTATGGGTCGGCCAAAGCATGATTGGAGTGGTGGAGACAAGGGGAGTTCGACTATTGAGTTTTAAAGTGGAGTTTCTTCAAAATTTTGGTTGATCATCAACTTGGAGGGTCTCGGCCATGGAAGGTCAGTGGAAGGAGGGGATGATGGCTGGTGTGGGTGGTAGTGGAGGCGGCAAAAGTGCTGGAGTAAGGAGGGGCCGAACATAAGAGATGAATGCATGTGCAAAAATCAACAAAATCAAGTAGAAAATGTAAAAAGAAATAAAAGTTTTACCAAAATTTTTCTTCAGGTGAAGGCCTAACTTTTTAAGAGTTTGTGAAAGTTTTTTTCACGTGAGAAACTAAGGAGAAGTCAGCTGAAAGAAGGTGGTATGGTCAGCAATTGAATGGATGTGGTGATTAAAATGAAAAGGTAATTTTGAATATGAAAGGACATGAATATTAAAAGTCAAAAACTTTTCAAATTTCCATAATTCTTTTCAAAATTTTAAATACATGTAAAATACATATAAACAAATATAAAAACTCAAAAATATAATGAATGCATAAAAATAAATAAATAAATTCTAAATAAATATAATTAAATTAAGAAAATAGCTAAAAATTGGAAACTAGGCTTTAAAAATTGAAAATAATTCAATAAACTTTGGAAAAAATTATAACATTACTTTAAAATATGTTTTAAAACATAATATATACCTAACATGTCATATAACACATAGTAGAACATAATTTGATAAATACAAATATTATGTATATAAATTAAAATAGACAATTTTACTAAATAAATCAATTTACATACAATATTGTAAAAAGCATAACTTTCACAATATAAATCGGATTTCAACGAAACAAAAAACAGTATTCTTGAAATTAAATTTATGTTCATAATAAAATTCAAAAATTCAAAAATTTAAATATTTAAATATAAAAGTCAAAGTTTGACCAATTTGACCAAAATCAACATTTTCTGAAATTATCCTATTTATTCAGGTTTGAAATTATAATTCACATAAAAATCAAAATATATCTTAAAATAATAAAATTTATTCATTGTTAATGAATATAATAAAGTTTTTAAATCAAGAGTTTCAATTTAAATAATTAAAATAAACACAAAATACTGGGTTGTTACAAAACCAATGCACACAGTATCAATAACTTGATACATAGTGAATTGGACTAAGGCGAAAACTACTTGGTCGAGACCATAGGTTCCGAAGGGGTTGAAGTGTTACTTTGCTTTTAAAAGAAATTACATCTGCTTTTCTTTCGAAGGAAATGCTTTCGACTTGGTTAGCTTTCGACTGAGTCAAATTTGAATAGTTTCGAATGGATTGCGCCGTTTGTTTTAGTATACTTTCGAATAGGGTCGAAACCCTTAGCTGTCGCTTTTCTTATTTCAACACCAATGGTTTTGGATGGTAAACTTTGCTTTCAAAACTTAGCCGCTTCGCCAATGTTTTCGAAAGGTTGGTTTCGACACAATCACTTCTTCACTCAGGAAATGTTTTCGAAAGAGTGCTTTTGAATTAAATGTTTTATGACCCTTTTGCTCTGTTGAAGGTAAAACCAAAAGGTTTTGAAGGAGTTAATTTCTAATGGTTTCAAAAGGTGTTTTCAAATGTTTTACATGAACCCAAAGAATTTCGAAAAGTTTTTTATTTTATTGCTTTATAAAGGTTTTAAAAATTGGTTTCGAAGTGGTGGTTCGCCAATGGTTTCGAAAGGTTTGAAAGGAAAGGTTTTCGAAAGGAAAAGTTTAAACGTTTAAAGATAGAATGTCCAAGGTTTTATAGCTTCCAAAGGCGAGGTTTTTCAAGTGTTTTCGAAAGGCATGTATGAATGGTTTCGAAAGGAATGGTTTGGCCTTTCAGCTTAAGTGAATGAAGTGTTTTACTTAGTTTCGAAAGGGCTACTTTCAATGGATTCAAAAGGGGTACTTTCAAAGGTTTAAATGTTTTCAACAAAGATTTGGGTAAAGTATATATAACATGGCAAGGTGATTTTGAGTAAAGCATAGTGTATATATCTTCCTTGTTTCAGTTTGATTTAAAGGTTTTATATCAATTTGAGATGAAATGGTTTTCAAGGAAATTTGGGAAGATTACCCTAAGTAAAACGACTCAAATATTAGAATACCAAATGCGACTGGTATAGGGTTGCGCCCTAAATATTAGCTATTAGCCCGAATTAATTTAGTCCAAAATTCTAGTGTGTAGGGTTTTGTCACAGTTAAGACTAAATATATGATTACACATAGAAGGGAATATATATATTTATACACGGATAGGTTATTGGTGAGCCCACTAAACAATTAGGATCAGGTGACCTTGAGAGATGTTTAGTTAGGGATAGACCATCCAAAAGGGGAGTATTTGACAGATAGTTAGGGACAGACCATCCAAAAGAGGAGTATTTAACAAATAGTTAGGGACAGACTGTCTAGAAGAGGAGTGTCTAACAAGTGTTAGATAATTTTGATTATATTGTCTGGTAGGCCCCAGTCAGCTAAATGTTAGTAGTTAGCCAAATAAAACTATAGTATTCGTAGAGATAGTTCATTTGTTACCTAATATGTATGTTCACATAATAATGCTTTACAGTTTTAACCAGTTTTGGTTGCAGGATAAAGGTTTGCAAAAGATTAGTCTTAAAAAGATATTAGTGAGGGGAAACCCATTCCACTAAGGGTGTGGCCTTACTTAATATCAAATAACCGAGATGTATAGTATTATTCAAATCAGGCTTTATGACGGACTCAAAGTTTATATTCTTCCCCTTAAACTCTGGGTGTTCAAAATTGAATTGAGCAGGCTGAGGGTTGAGGATTTAGGTTTTTAGTAGGTTGGTGAATAAAGCTTATGAAGATGAGCAAGTGGTTAACGAATAGCTACTGAGGAGTTAATGATTTATTTTGATTGATTATGCTGTGTTGTATTAAGACAATTATGTCTATATATTACTCTGCTCAATCAAGGAGACGTCTAAATATGTCGCTCTTGGCGTATTTTGTAATAATTATACTTGATCTTTACTTGGGAAATGTGATATCTCGGAATTTTAGGCTAATAAATAATGTAATAATCTTTGTTTATAATCTAAAATTTATTCTTTTTCCAAAGCTAATAAGTGTAACGACCTAGAATTTTCGACCCCGAAAATTCCAGAAAGTTAGGAAAAAGAAGAAAAGAGATAGAAGAAGAAACGGAAAACAAGTCATAGAATATCACATCCACAGCGGATCAAAATATAATATCAAATAATAAATATTATAAAAAGAAAACTGTATCTGTCAATTTACATTTATTTACACCGGAGTTACAACCTTTATACAAACAGTGGACAGTTAAAATTAACTTGTCCAGGATAAACAATAATAATACAATTCTAATACATAGCAGTAAACTCCATATGTTCCTGCCATCCAACTCGCCTCCTGAGCTTCAAAAATGTCCTTACCTAAAAATCTATAATACTGGGTCTGACCCGAGCATTACATTAACGTAACACCAGGGTCAGGCAGTAAACGAGTATAAGTAAACCCATATAATATGAAATGCCAAATTATATAACTTACGT
Source organism: Allium cepa (assembly GCA_030765085.1). Classification (NCBI taxonomy): domain Eukaryota; kingdom Viridiplantae; phylum Streptophyta; class Magnoliopsida; order Asparagales; family Amaryllidaceae; genus Allium; species Allium cepa. The sequence goes on from CM060945.1 coordinate 154,677,987, forward strand.
AATTTACCAGGGTAACACATACCTTCCACGAGTTCTCATCTTATTTAAATCAATCACATATTATAAAATGATATCTAAGAAATGTTTCTCCGTTTTAAATGGTCATTACCAAATTTGTTTCATTCCATCCTGTTTAATTTCACATATCCAATTTATAAGTAATTTAGATTACAAATCGAAGTGGTTTTGGGTATTGCTGATACCCGACCCCGGTTTCTTCAATTTCAATGTCAGCTCTAATCCTAGTTGTCAAGTTTTAAACAATAAAATTTATATTCAGGATATCATATCACACAACAATTCAACTCAGATCGGTAACCCACATTATCACAGTTCAACCCATTCATATCACAGTACATTTCAATCACCCATCAGAGACATCAACAGTCCAAGTCATCCAACATCATACAACGATCCATAAGCAAGATTTATTTGATATATAATTCCTAATTAATTCAATTAGTCTCCAATTAAATTAATTACCAACCTAAATTACTTAGATTACCTTTAAATCCAACTTATTTAACGTTAATTAATTTCAAACAAATTAATCACTTTTAATGATTTCTTAATTAATCATTCTTGATTAATTTTCCTCTAATTACATTAAGTAATTAGCCTTTAATTACATAAATTAATTATTCCTTAACCATTCTCTTTAATTATTCTCAGTAATTTATTAATGATCCTTTAATTACTTTCATTAATTACTCTTTCAATTAATTACATTTAACAAGTAATCTTTAATTGATCACATTCATTAATCACCCTTAATCAGTCAAATTCAGTAATTAACTATCCTTTAATTACTTACATTAATTAATCCTTTAATTAAGTAATTAATTCTTAATTACTTCCATAAAGTTATTATCTTCTTTATTTAGTAATTATCCATTAATTACTTATACTAAGTAATCACTTAATTAATTTCATTAAGTGACTAAAACTCAATCAATTCCATAAGTGATTATCTTTAAATTTATCAAACCAATTAAATTCCTTTAATCAATTTTTGTTAATTAATTATTTATAAATCACCAATTAATGATCCTTAAATTAATTATACTCATTAAATATTCATTAATTACTTTTATAAAGTAACTATCCTTATTAATTACATTAAGTGATTTACTTTTAATTAATTCCTCTAATTATTTAGCTTCACTTAAATTATATTGATTAACCCTTTAATCAATACTTTAATTAATTAATTAATTAACATTCAGCCTATTTAATTACATTATTAAGTTTATTATTTAACATAAACTTTTAAAGGTATATGTATTGAAATAATTTAAACTCAAAATTATTCTATTCTCAAACCTTAGTAAATTCCAAACCTTAATTATTTTAAATTGAAATGGTTGATAAATCATTTATACTTGATCAAGTTTTGAATCCTTAAGAAAACTTATTATATCTTTTCTATTTTAAAAACCAGATAACACAGCAAGGAACCCGAGACGACCTCCAGAAATCACCGAGACAGACTCGAGTATTCCTTTAAACTTCATTTAAAAAAATTAAAAAAAAATTATTAGAAATATAATCATTCACGTACACAAATCAAACCCGAGTCAACCCTTCTTTTTACCCAGGTCAATCTCGAGTAAAAATCCCTTCGTTTCCAAAACAAAAAACTGATGCACAAAATTATCCGTGCACATGCACCATTCGCTCGTGAACTTCCGGCCTCCAAGATCATCGCCGATAAGTCACCGATGGCTAGCCCCTTCAATCCCGACCACATGATCGATATTTCGATCTCGAAATCGAATTCGAGCTAAATGAACCCAACCTGGTATCAACTTCTTTGGCAAACTTGCCATGCCGACGACCACACCGTCCACCATCATCCACGCCACCAAGGCCTTAGCTTCGTCTGACCATCCTCTGCTTTTCTCGATAACCGATCACAACCGATTCAACGACGACTCCATGATTGCTTCGAGAACAGTCACTGCTCGAATCCAGGCCTAAATCGTAGTTCTTCTTCCTTTTGCCACCATGGTGCTCGAGAATTTCACATGATATTTTTTCATTGATCACCCGACTATCAGCCTCCTCCAGCGTAAATCCAGGCACCTAGATCCCCTTCGATTATCAAGAATCGACGAGACTCCATTTCCCATTCGTTTTGAAAATTCCCAACAACCAAAATCTTAGAAATCACGATATTTATATCAAAAATCATGTTATCTATATGCGAATCCAATTTTAGAATCAAAACCAGAAAATTTATAAATTGATTTTTTGATTTGAATAAGCTTCCTCTGTAAATTTTATTTTATTTTATATAGATATATATATATATATATATTTTAAAGTAATTGCTAGATTTATTACTTCAAACTATTATTTAAAATGAAATCATATCCATATCATCACTTTTCTCTCAATGATCATGATCTAAAAATCATTGTAGCAAGAGGAATTGATTTTCGAACTGTTTTAGCCTATTGAAAATCAACAGAGACTAACATATACTATTATGCACATAATACTAAAGCTATTACCAACAATATAAATTCATGCACACATTATCCTCAACATTTATTCAGGCATATATTCCACGTTCACCGAAACAAATTAGATTTGGTCTTCCTTTGTAAAACATATTGTTTACTCACCTTTGTTTGAACAGAGGGAGTTTGAAAATCTGGAAATGGTTTGATAACTGGAAAATAGCTTGATCTTTGTATTGCCCTTTCCAGGTTAAAAATTGAATCTAGGAACCTTGAACTGCTTCTGATCTTGATTGTTGATGTTGTTGTCTTAAATTGAAAGTTTAAGTTTGAATTTTCCTTTGAATTCCCAAGTTTTGAGTACTTTGATATTATGAAAGAAAAATGGAATGAATGGGAATTAATGTATATATGTAGCCTTTTTTCATTTTTTTTCATTTTTTTCATTAATTCTAAAAATAAATGACACTTGTTATATTTGAACGATACTTACCTTACATTTGTCTATGCACGATATAATTCCTATTACACTTGTAATTTTCCGTGTATATAGTTTGCAATTGTTTTTATTCATTTTGTACTAATTTCTCAAGCTTTTATATTTATATGTTATGTTTATATTAAATTTTATATATATACACAAATTTACTATGAGATATCTACAAAGAAAGAATATTTTAAAATTTTTTATTAAATTCTATTTAAACTTAAGCTAAAACACTTTTAATAAATAAAAATATAAAGATACTATTCTCTATTTCAAGTATACAAGTAAAGTGCTTTAAATCTTTTATTTAAATCTCCTTTTATCTTAAACTATTATACTTTCAAAATTAATAAATATTTATCTTGAGTATAGAAAATATATGATTATCTTTTAAATAGCCTTTGAAAGGTATTATATTGTATTTTAAAACAAAATCTCCAAATTACAAGGTATACATAAATATTATAATTTGGAAACATATCTTTTAATTAACTTCAACCCAAAGACTTCTTATTTACCATGTATATATGTAGAATACATTTTTATTAGCTTTGGAAAAAGAATAAATTTTAGATTATAAAAGAAGATTATTACATTATTTATTAGCTTAAAATTCCGGGATATCACATTCCTCCCCCCTTAGAATCTTTTCGTCCTCGAAAAGGAACGAAGCCAGAATTTATTAGAATACTTATATCAGATAAATTACTCTTCGAATATTTTTAAATTATAAACTCCCTTTTTATTAAGAATTTTTAAAACACTTTTAAAATCTACATAGTATTACAAAAATAGTTTTATAAAAATACTTTTTATAACTCGATGTCTCAATAAGTTCATCCTTGTTCTTATAGAAATTCGGTCATACGTTGATCAGTAGTAGGACTGAAAATCTATAAGTACATGGTAAACCCATTTTCAACACCTAGTGAAAATACTTGGAAAATATTTTGGTAAAAATATAGAAAACGTTTTGAAAATAGAGGGGACACCTTCGGTGAGAATGCTCTGGAAATCGTCACCCCCTCCATGGTCGTATTTAACCCGATGTTACGTTGCCATCCCAGAAAAATCCATAGATAATTGTAAGCACTTCGCGCCCCTCGATTACACCATGGGACCCGCTACAGATCACAGCTACATCTGCGATTACGTTGCTATCACAGCAAAAACCCATATAACTGTAGACATCAGCGCCCTCGAATTTTGCTGCCAAAGAATGAAACTTCTCCACTCCATCGTAGATCGCAGTCTACCAATGTTACGTTGCCTTCCCGGCAAAATCAAACGTAGACCGTTTAAAGTCACCTCCACACGATTTCCGCTATGGTCCATAGTAGATCACGGCGACATCGAGTTACACTGACGTCATAGAATAACCCAAATGCCTCTGTAGGCATCAGTGCCCTCGAATTTCGCTATCCAATAATCCTCAGGAACTTCAGTATTTCCGGACTTCCTCACAAGATCAACTTTAGAACCCCCTTAGGGCTCAAGGCAGTACCAACCTATGGTACTCCTAAGAAGTTCATTTCAAGGAAGGCCATTTTTCCTAAAGCCATTCTCAAAACACTTTATACTATACACATAGAGTATTTTCCAAATCATACACCTAGTATGAATCTCATATAAATCTCCTTTTCTTAAAATCGATTATCCCAAATCGATAATTCTCAAACTAGGCTTTCCAAATTTCCAAAATTGATTTTTTTCCTAAAAATCAAAAGCCTTTCCAAAATCCATAGGTTCCAAAACCTTTTTCCCAAAATCATTCTCATAAAATCCTTCACACACACACACACACACACACACACATATATATATATATATATATATATATATATATATGGATATATATATAACTTTGAAAATCTTTGGATCACTTCATACTTGTATAAATTCCCTTTTTATACTTCAAATATTTTCAAAAAAAACTTTTTTCCTTCTGGCCATAAATTCAACAATAGGATTTTATCAATTATATATACATAACTTTGTTTATGCTAAATCAATGTTCAAGCTTGATTACTCTATAAAGTCATTTATCATATTACTTACTTCCATAAAGTAAATTTCTACCATAGAAATATTCAATTTCCACTTTATTTCAACATATATTTCACAAAATATACTTTTCATTTCAAAAACCATTTTACAGTTCTTATCCACAAATTTTCAATATCAATTCCATTCAAACCCATACGATGTAAACATATCATCCACATGCTATATCAATCTGATCGCTCACTCGATCACATACCACCCGATTTCCTAGTGCGGACTCGGATCTGGTTTCTTGATCAGAAATGTCATTCTCCTTGCATAGCCATAACTATGATAGAGAATTTTCAAAACCAATTATAAATCCATATCCAGGTTCGTCATCGAAAATCGAGTGAAAAATCCCAACTCGGATTGATATACTATGTCGAAATTCTATGCACGAATCTGGATCAAATCAATATGCGAATAGAATAATATACGTATATCCTACGTATTTATCTATATTGATTATTAGCTAAATCAATTCCCTTTTCTATTCACATTCATTTTGATTTCTATTCACTTATTCGCAGTTGCTTCAACCCCATTTGGATTATCACTACAATTCTTATCTCAATTAGTATTTAATTATAAACAATTTAAACTCTGTCCAGCTTAAATTTAGAAAATAGCTTGAAAAATTAAAAATAGATAAGTAGTTGAAAAATAATTATTAGTTGTAAAATAGCTGTAAATTAGTTGGAAAATAGTCAAATAGTTATAGAATATTTAGGTAATTGCAAAATAATTGTAAAATAGTTATTAGTTAAAAAGTAGTTGAAAAATAGCAATTAGTTTATAAAACAATTGTAAAATAGTTAAATAGTTCCAAAAATAATTGTAAAATAAGTATAAGATAGTTTGGGCTTTTAAAAAAAAGATTCTATAGTAAATAGCTAGGAAAAATAGATTTAAAAAGTTTACATTAAAACAATTTATTTTAAAAATAGTCCAGAGCCAAACTGTTCAACTTCCCAATCTCCATTCCAATCAGTTCCACTTAAATTTCCAATTCCTTTTGAATTGGTTTAATTTTTATTCAAATTAAATTAATTCCATTTCCCAGTTTCCACATCCAGTCAATTTCTCATCCCATTAAATTGATTCAATCCTAATTCAAGTTGAATTAACCTCAATTTCTTTCTAAATTCAAATCAAATTCCATTTGAATTTAAACCTATTCAACTTTAATCAAAATTCCAAATCATTCAAATCAAATTTCAATTTGAACTAACTTCAAAATTCATTTCACTTTAAACCATCTCGAATTATATAAATTCGAGTTAAATTTTGAAATGTTGATTTAATCTTTTAAATCAAATTAGCCTTTACTTTTTAAATTAAAATCTTAAATTTTTTCAAACCATTTAATCCTGAGTTCAAATATTCAAAATTTCATTTTAAATTACCTTTACTTAACTCATTACAAGGTTCAAGTAAGAGTTTAAAACAATTTAAATTTACAAGTTCAATTCTTAACATTCAAATCTTAAGTTCAAAAGGATTTCATATCCTTAATTTCAAATTAAAGTTTAATTTTCATTTATCTCTATAATGGACATATTGCCACAATCCATTTTTTCATTCATTTAAACAAATCCAATTCACAGTTTAAAGATTATAAATAACAACAGGATGATGTCATTCAAATTATTTTAAAACATCCATCCATTTCCAATTTCCAGATCTCAAACCCATATGAGATCACACGAACTCCCAATTCAAATCAACCATTTAACTTCCCAAGTTAAATTCAATTTCATCTTGAAATTTCTAATTCAGGCTGTTTGTTCTAAACTTATTTAACTTCCTTCAAGTTAAATTCAATTTAATCCCGTTAACCTTACTCAAATTTGAATTCTCCGTTTCAAATTTCAAATTTCTATCAATATTCTTTTTTACTTATAAGTTCAAAAAAACTTATCACTTTGGGTTTCCACATTACACTCCAAGGAAAAATTTAAAACTTGATGCTTAGAGTTTATTTCAAACCATCTTTGATATTATGTATATCCATCATATATACATATTTATTTCCTTTGCATACCAAGTTATACTTTAAATTTTAAACCACCATTGGTTTAACTAAAAAAAATTCCTTTAAATTTTCAGACAACTCTTGTTTGAAATAGGACCCTTTCATTCAAATACATTAAATAATATTATTTATTATTTCTTTATCACTTTGAAACAATTTTCAAATTTCTGGACCTAAATTTAAAACTTCACAATTTAGATCATCTTCAATTCCAATTTATAAGTCATACTCACCTAAATGTTTTACTTCCCTAAAACATTTCATTATTAAACACAACAACCAATTATGATAATAACCAAGATTATCATATCTGGATAAATATTTATTATTATCTTATTTTGAAAACACTTCTACTAATTCAAGATTTTAGTTTCTGTTTGGATCCATTTCAAACTGATCTAATTTCAATTTGGTTGTATTTCTATTACCATTTAATTCTCATTATTACTTCTAATTCAAATAATACAACAACCAATTTATCTTAATATATAGTGGTTAGAAAAATCATTGCTTTACATATATAAAGTGAGTCAACAATCAGTGGGGATCTAGGTGCCGGGATTTACGTTGGAGGAGGCTGATATTTGGATGATCAATGGAAAAATATCATGTGAATTTCTCGAGCACCATTGCGGCGAAACGAAGATGAACTAGGGTTTAGGCCTGGATTCGAGTAATGATTATTCTTGAAGCAATCGTGGAGTCATCGTTGAATCGGTCATGATCGGTCACGGAGGAAAAGCAGAGGATAGTCAGACGAAACTAAGACCTTGGTGGCATGGATGATGGTGGTCGGTGTGGTCGTCAGCAGGGTGGGTTTGTCAAAGAAGTTGATTCCAGGTTGGGTTTATTTAGCTTGAATTTTATTTCTAGATTAAACTATCGATCATGTGGTCGAGGTTGATGGGCTGGTCATTGGCGACTTATCGGCAATGATCTTGGAGGCCGAAAGTTCACCAGCGATTGGTGCATGTGCATGGATAATTTTGTGCATCAGTGTTTTGTTTTGTAAACGAAAGGATTTTTACTCGAGATTTGTCTCGGGGAAAAGAAGGGTTGACTCGGGTTTGATTCATGTACGTGAGTGATTATATTTCTAACAGTTTTTAAAAAAAAATTAAACGTAGTTTAAAGGAATACCTGAGTCGGTCTCGGTGATTTCTGGAGGTCGTCTCGGGTTCCTTGCTGTGTTATCGGGTTTTTAAAATAGAAAAGAAATAACAAGTTTTTTTAATGGTTCAAAACTTGATCAAATACAGACGATTTATCAACCATTTCAATTTAAAATAATTAAGGTTTGGAATTTATTAAGGTTTGAGAATAGAATAATTTTGAGTTTAAAATATTTCAATACATATTCCTTTAATAGTTTATTTTAAATAATAAACTTAATAATGTAACTAAATAGGTTTAAGGATGATTAATTAATTAATTAAAGTATTGATTAAAGGGTTAATCAATATAATTTAAGTAAAGCTAAATACTTAGTGGAATTAATTAAAAGTAAATCACTTAATGTAATTAATAAGGATAGTTACTTTATAAAGGTAATTAATGAATAGTTAATAAGTATAATTAATTTAAGTATCATTAACTGGTGATTTAGAAATAATGAATTAATGAAAATTAATTAAAGGAATTTAATTGGTTTGATTAATTTAAAGATAATCATTTGTGGAACTGATTAAGTATTAGTCACTTAATGAAATTAATTAAGTGATTACTTAGTATAAGTAATTAATGGATAATTACTGAATAAAATGATAAGTACTTTGTGGAAGTAATTAAGAATTAATTACTTAATTAAAGTATTAATTAATGTAAGTAATTAAAGGATAGTTAATCACTGAATGTGATTGATTAAGGGTGATTAATGAATGTGATCAGTTGAAGATTACTTGTTAAAAGTAATTAATTGAAAGAGTAATTAAGGAAAGTAATTAAAGGATCATTAATAAATTACTGAGAGTAATTAAAGATAATCTTTAAGGAATAATTAATTTATGTAATTAATTAAAGGCTAATTACTTAATGTAATTAGAGGAAAATTAATCAAGAATGATTAATTAAGAAATCATTAAAAGTTATTAATTGGTTCGAAATTAATTAATTTTAAATAAGTAGGATTTAAAGGTAATTTAAGTAATTTAAGTCGGTAATTAATTTAATTGGAGACTAGTTAAATTAATTAGGAATCTTATATCAAATAAATCTTGCTTATGGATGGTTGTATGATATTGGATGTGTAACGACCCGCCTTTCATTCCATAGAAAGACGCATCATTAAGAAGAAAGAAAGAGATAGAAAAGAGAAAAGATAGAAAAGAAAGAAACAGACAACATCATAAACTCACAGCGGAACGAATAAATTATATTATATCACATAAAACATTACATAGTATCATATACATCAGAGTTTTACAGCTAATATAACACAAACTAGATAGTTAACCTGTCTAGCAATTACAACTCAAGCACATCAAAGAAAACAGATACAACTCAAACACAACGGAACCTCAATATATATATATCTACACGTTGAAGCCTCCTCCATATCTCCTCTAGAACTCGTCAAAGCAATCCTGAATCACTTGACTACTCATACGAAATATGAGTACCCAAGAGTTTAATAAAACAGAAAATAAACACTCGGGTCAGACATGGGTCTGGTGTGAGTAAAGGGGGATAAAAATTGCTTAACTTTAGAAAATCCTCTGAAAAGAAAAGGTATCACGTAAAGCTTCCCGCACATAAACATGGAAAAGTTTTTACCTTATGCTGACCAAAACATTTGATAGCAAATCCAGTGATATTATAATAGTGCCTAGGGTTTTCAAAATAAAATACAGGAATAGCTGGAATGCTTACATCTCACGTTCCAACATAGTTGGGCACAATCAAAACCGTACAGGCACTTATTAGATTATGGATTCCATCAATGGCAGGGCTACTGGGGTACCGCCCGTCACAGTACGTGGCCTAGATCACCGTACTAAGGAGTATGCCCGTTCCCCTACAATACAAAGTCGGTACCATCCCTTACTGGACAGTTCCGAACAAGACCACCCCGCAGATTGGCCATTGCCAATAGCCACACGGCCGAAATATAAAGGGACCTCTAGACAGGGGTATATCTCGTCCTACTTGGGCATGACCCACTTAGCCTTGCTGCACCTCCCCTGTTTTAGCCATTCCCGGTTGATGAGGCTTGAGGCTACGATTACCTTTATAGGACATATTAATCTTAGAATGCTCATCGTCCACGTGACGATGGTCTGAAAGCATTCAATCCATACAAGTTCATTCCGGGTTCGAACGAAACCGAAGGCATTATCTCGTTACACTCATTTTGGAATCACCATTAGAGTTAACGACGATAATCCTTGCACTCTAAATCACCATCTCGAACCTCAAAGTACTATTCCGTCAAACTCATCACGGAATCACCCTCAGAGTTATACTAACGAATAGTCCTTACGCCTCGAGTCTTCACTCTCCACTTAAGATTCACGACCTAACGTTTAATTTGGATCGATGTGGTTTTCGGAATTCCAGATTTGGAAATCCAATCCCGGTCTCATCAAAACCAAACGCCATTTTATGTCCAAGTGAATTTAGTTTGAATAATTAATTCAATTCATCATTATCTATTATACACAGATAGATAAATTACATATCACAATAGATAATCACATTCTCATCATAAACAGATAATCTGTATCATAATCACAAACAGATAATCATCATAACCAGATAATCCATATTATCATACTTTAACTAAGCATCCATATCATATAGATACTACTCATCTCATTACTGAGATCACAACCATCCAATGGAATATCAATATCATCCATAAGCAATGATTTATTAACCATCATCTAAAATTAATTAAAAATGAATTAAATTAATTACTTATATCTCTAATTAATTTAAAATAAATTAAATTAATTACTCATCTATAAATCCTGCCTAATATCCATTAATTAATTAACCTAGTTAATTAATCGTTCTCCAAGCATTTAACTTGATTAAACACCTTTGATTAATCATTCTAATTACCATAAGTAATTAATTTTACAAATTAATTAACCTTAATCATAAGTAATTAACATTTAATTACTTCATTTATTAATTAACTATAATTAATTACATTTATCCTTAATTAATTATATAAATTAATCACTTAATAATTAATAATTCCTTAATTAAACAATTCTTAATTACATCATTAATTATATTAATTAACGATTTCTAATTAATATTTAAATTAATTACTTTATTTAAAATTAATTACAATTAGCAATTAATTCTAAAATTTAAAAATACAATTATTAATCACCCTTGATTAATATCAATCCAGTAATTAACTACCCTTAATTACTCATTAATAAATTAATTATTTCATAATTAATTATCTTCATGAATCAATCTCTTGATTAATTACAAAAGTAATTATCCAAATTACTTAATTAAAAATCAGCTTTCACTAATTACATTCCAGTAATTATCATTTCTTACTTCTCTAAGTAATATTGCTCCATTAATTACATTAAGTAATTGCTCTCATTAAACCATCAAATGATTTACTTAAATTATAAAATTAATTAATTAATTTAAGCAAATCACATTATCAAAATTAATTACAATAAGTAATTAATTCCTTAATTACTTTTATCAAGTACTTATACTTAACAAATTACAATTGATTATATTCAATTAATAAATCTAATTAATTATCAAAATTTATCACATTAATTAATTACTTAATTATCCTTAGATAATTATCATTATTAACAAACAACATTTTCTTTAATTACTTACTTAAGAAAAATTATCTTAGATTAATTATTCATTAATCATCTCTAATTATAAATTAATCCAAATCATTATTTAAAATCAAATAAATATGTAAATTCTTATTTATCTTAATTATTTTCAAAATAATTCATTTACTAATTAATGACTTTATTTACATGCAAAGGTATTTAAAACAATACACTTCTAAATGAAATTCAATTTCCATTTTAAAATTTAAAGATTTCAAAATGTTTAACTATTTAACCATTATCCAAATTTTAAATAAATTTATAAACCTTGAAATAAAAATAAATGTTAAAGAACATTCATTACTTAAATATATAAGAAAAGTTTAAAACAAAATTACTTAATTAAAGAAAACAAGCTTTGAAAATAATTTGATTATTTTAACTTTCAAATTTAAGTTAAACATTTCATAACTTTAGTTCAAGTATTAAAGAAAAGAATTTTTATCAAGTTTAAAACATATTTGAAAACAAATTCATTTTTAAATTCTACTTTAAAACATTTTAAATTTGTTCAACTTTAAAATTTACAAACTGATTTAAATTCAAGAATTTGAATCTAAAGTAAACTTGAACTCATTTTTAAACTTGATTTTAAATTCTAATTTAAATCTTGCTTTAAATTTAAGAATTTCATTTTTAAAACTTTGGATTCAAAAATTCAGTTGAATTAAAATCCAAACTTACACTAGAATCAAATTCCTGCTTAAAAATATGAATTTCATTCAAATTTCCAAAAACTGCATACCGACAAGTTTAATAACCTGTAACTGAACATATCCGAGAACTCCCCATATCTACTTCGAGTTAACAACCTACTTGCTTTGAGAAAACTGCCGGATTCACCCGAGTATAATTCGAGACACAACACTGCACCCACCTCACAGAATTCATCAAAAAAAGCATATGCATGGTGCATATGCACCGTCAGTCTGGTGATCTCTAGCCAACCAAATCCACTTCACCAAGACGCCGACCATCACCCCACATGATCACGGCCTCCATCAATTCACTGCAGCACGAAAAACAAATTCGAGATAGTTGAACCAAACCTAGAACACTCACTACTGCATCGCCCCAAACCTGGCAACCACTCGCGATCACAACTCCGATCATCTGTGACACTACGACTCCGACCAACCATCCATCTATACCTCCTGCCAAATTCCGAAACCTCGAATCACTCGAAGCACTACAGAAAACAAGAAGTTACAAAACTTCGACCATCATCAAAACTAGGGCTACAAACCTGTAATCGGCCACCACTGTCGCCAACCACCACTGACAACACATCAGACAATTTTCCCCTACTCTTCCATCTACTCTCCACCTCCAGGAAGAATAACAACTTCCAAAATCCACTAGACAAACAAATAATTCCAAAAACTCCCAATTTGGTTCAACCAGAAATGCACACTCAACGGTTTATTATAAATTGTGATATTTTTTTTAAAATTCATGTTTTCAATCATGTATTCAAGTTATAACACTGATTTAATAATTTAGGAAGTTGATATTTGGCTTACTGAAGATATTGACGGTTATTAGTGTTTCAGAGGCTACATTTTTTTTTCAATTTAACTTAATTTAACAAAATCATAATTTACAAACCTAAATTTATATTAAACAAACATATTTTGTCTACACAAAAAATCCTAACAGAGAATTAAATCCAGAGCAAATGAGTTTTATATTAGCAATCTTAGTTTTAAAAACAACAGATATGTAGATTCCAGGCAACAGCAACATATATACATATTTATATATGTTCACACAAAACATTCATCAACATACAATCACACAACATACTTATTCCTATATATTCACATGCAACAGATAACTTAAAGCTCTTTTTTTTAAAAAAATTGTGAAACTATCTACCTCAAACAAAATGAATCACTGCAGTTTATCCATAGTAGTTTTTTTTAAATGACAGTTTGTTTGAATCTTGAATTATGTAAGTTTGTTTTAGCTTTGCTTTTTAAAAGTTAAGAAATGTTTTTGAAAATAGAAGCTTACTCACATTTTAAATGAAGAAGAAGAAGACACTCTGATGCCAATTCACTTCCTGTAACAGATTTGCATCTGCATCATGAATCTGGTGAGTTTGCTTCCCTTTTGATTACTGTTGAAGTTGATTCTCTTGTTGATTTGTAGGTGATTTAAACTGCAGCAGAACTCCATGTTTTTGAATTTGAAGTTGATTTATACAGATTTTCAAATTTGCAGATTTTTGAGTTTGTTTGTAGATCTTAAACATGAATTGGGTTTTTCAGAATTCTTGATTGAATTTGGTTTTGCAGATTTGGGTTTTGAATTTCTTATCTAAATCTAATTTTCAGTTTTCAATTGAAGATAATGTTTTAAACAAAATGGATTGTTAAGTTTCTTTTATCTAAAATAATTATTTCAAAAATATATAACATGCCACTTGTTACATAAAGTTTGTAATGTGATTACAAGTGTCCTATCTAAGATTTAAAAGCTTAACACATATGCCTTTTAATATAAAATAAATTTCTTAGTTTATGAATGTATTTAAATTCTTCCTAAAACAATTTCTAATCTATTCAACATGTTTTAATATGCTTAATTACATTTAGCCTTTAAATGATTACAACTAAATTTCTTTTATAACATTACACATTTTAAATGTTTGTTTGAATATTTTTAAAATATTATTTTTAAAGCTAATTTTCAAAAGAAAAATTTTAAAAAGAAAAAGACTGTTGAACTCAATTTTATTCAAAAGTTTTCAAACTACAATATTTTACTCTAATATATAAGAACCAAGTTTATTTCAAAAGAAAACATAAAAATAAACTTTTATAATATAATATAATTTAAACTTTTATATTTATAAACAAAATAGTTTTTTACTTATATTCCTTTTTTAAAATATAAGATAAATTTTTAAATTAACTTTTGAAAGGTTTCAATACTAATTTTAAATCAATTTAATCAATTCATAATTTATACATCTATATATATAAATTTTTGAAAATATCCTTATTAAATTTAAATTAAATTAAAATCAAATCCTCTATTTACAATGTATACACATATATACATTATAAATAAAATATTCTTTAAATCAGCTTAGAAAGATAATTTTACTATTTAAATATTTTTAACTTTTGCAAAGATTAAAATTCCCAAATATAATTATTATTATCATTATTATAAATTTTCAAAAGAATATCATTTGACAAACTAAATAATTATTAGTTTTCAAAAGATAATTTTTGTTTAAATTAGATTATTAAATCAACATTTCACATTTTAGAATAATTATTAATGAAATTATTAAATAAATATTGCCTAAATTTCCGGGACATCACATTCCTCCCCCCTTAAAGAATTTCGTCCCCGAAATTTAAAAGCAAAGGTAATTTAATAATCCCATAAAGATTTTAATTTTAAAATAGCAAACATATGCTATCAATCAAATACTAGCAATCATAGCAACCAAATCAAACAAACAATTCTAATTATCCAGACAAAATTCTAGATAGGATTCTCTAGAGTTCCCTAGGTACAAACACCGGGACACTCACCCTATAGAATCTAAACTAGCTACACCACTCAGATCTAGAGCTCCTATATATCTAGATCAACAAATCTAAACAAGACACTGGACCACAGACAAGTCCTGATCAACTTCCAAATCTCCCAGAACTATTGATTATAAAACCAGTGATAAACCATACACGTACTCCCTAAGAGATACGTGAAAATCATAAAGAATTCCAAACATCCAAACTGGAAATTCAATCCTATAGACCAAAAACTTAACCCTTAAGAGAAAATAGAAAGATCCAATACTCTTATCCACAAATCTCTCCTATCGATCCTGGGATGCCTTCAACCTTCTAGATCAATCCAATCTTTGCAGATGCTTCGCATAACAAATCTGGACAAAGAAAATAAACGATCTCCAAATCCTACTCAACAAAATGGTTCTCCCAATAGCCATCAAAATCCACCTTGTAAACTCTACTACACAAATATCAGAAGACTTCAAACATACTATTCCTATTCTGAAAACAGAACAGATACACAAGACAACCAAGCCTACAGATCCAAAATGGATTTCCTGTAGAAATCCTCTGATCCAAGACAAAACACAAATTCCTGATGAATCGGTGTTGCTTCTATTCTGGAATAGCTGCCACTATGCTTCCGCTGCACAACTCTGATTTGAGAATGCTGTTGATGAACACAAGTACAAGCTTGATCAACTTGTCCCGGAAACATTGTTCATCAAATTCTATTAAAATCTCAGTGACCTATCCTATTCGGTCACAAACACCACGGCAAAAATTCAACCAGAAAACTAGATCCGATCAATCCTGCCAGTTTAAACAGGTCTCTTTCTCAAAGAACCTCCTACTAGGCTAAGCCACCGGTAAAGCTCCAAGAACCAAGTCGAAACAGAACTCAATCTCCTGATGTGGATGCAAATCTCAACTCCTTCGAAGATATCTGGGAAATACCAAACCACTTCGATAACTCAAACATCCTCTAGGGATGCTTCAATCCAAAGAAAGATCACTCAGAGAACTTTCGAACCATCGCAAGTCACTTTTGCGATTCCACTCGGTTCAGATCCCAAGAAATCATTCTCTCTTCAACAATCAGAACAACTTAAGCCTTCTAACCAAAAGAAGAAACTATTGGTCAATCTCTAACCACAAACTACACACCTAACTGGACTTCCAAAAGAAATGGACAAGCTTCACCATCTGCCCTGCCTACTAACCAAAGAATCACAGAGACTTCTGAACCATCGAAGAAACAGGCCTCGCTGCTGCTACTGCTGCCAAAGAATTTCTTATCCAAAAGCCCATCGAATCACAAAGTTACACCAGCCACTTCCACAATAGAGCCTTTAGTAGACAGATATCTCTCAGGAAACTCGCTCCCAAACCAAGCACAAAACACTCTGTCAAACTGAGTCTCAAACTCAAATACAGACAGAACTCCTTCCTATGGTTGCCAAGATACTAACTCTGGCTTCAGTACTCCTGAATGATCCAAACTTAGGAAAATCCATTTGCACGAGTGCAACCAAGCTTACATTCCAAAGATAAACTTTGAATCTTGGAAAGATCTCCTTCAGAGATCGGTGAAATCCTTCACACCAAACTGCAAAACTACTCAAGATGCCCAATACTGCCCTAGCAGATCACTTCCAACCTGATACATTGGGACTTCAACCATTGGTAGTTGTGTTACACACATCACTACCCTATCTACCTTTAGAACTTATATTGGAAAACCCGAACAGGTAACCCAAATCAAATAGGCAGATATATATATATATATATATATATATATATATATATATATATATATATATATATATATATATATTCAAAATTACAAATACGCTCTCTCAAGATAGACACCACTCCAGAGCACAGGTATTCGCTCAACCTAGCGCTCTAATACCACAATGTAAAACCCGCCTTTCATTCCACAGAAAGACGCATCATTAAGAAGAAAGAAAGAGATAGAAAAGAGAAAAGAAAGAAAAGAAAGAAACAGACAACATCATAAACTCATAGCGGAACGAATAAATTATATTGTATCACATAAAACATTACATAGTATCAGATACATCAGAGTTTTACAGCTAATATAACACAAACTAGACAGTTATAAACACTTGTCTAGCAATTACAACTCAAGCACATCAGACAAAACAGACAACTCAAACACGGTGGAACCTCAATATATATATATACACACACACACACACACACACACACACACACACACACACACACACACACACACGTCGAAGCCTCCTGCTCCATATCTCCTCCAGAACTCGTCAAAGCAATCCTGAATCACTTGACTAATCATACGAGATATGAGTACCCAAGAGTTTAATAAAACAAAAAATAAACACTCGGGTCAGACATGGGTCTGGTGTGAGTAAACAGGGATAAAAATTGGTTAACTTTAGAAAATCCTTTGAAAAGAAAAGGTATCACGTAAGACTTAACACACATAAACATGGAAAAGTTTTTACCATACGTTAACCAAAACATTTGATAGGAAATCCAGTGATATTATAATTGTGTCTAGGGTTTTCAAAATAAAACACAGAAATAGCTGAAATGCTTACATCTCACGTTCCAACATAGTTGGGCACAGTCAAAACCGTACAGGCACTTATTGGATTATGGATTCCATCAATGGCAGGGCTACTGGGGTACCGCCCTTCACAGTACGTGGCCTAGATCACCGTATTGAGGAGTACGCCCACTCCTCTGCAATACAAAGCCGGGACCATCCCTTACTGGACAGTCCCGAACAAGACCACCCTGCAGATTGGCCGTCGCCAACTACCACACAGCCGAAATTTAAAGGGACCTCTAGACAGGGGTAAATTTTGCCCTACTTGGGCATGACCCACTTAGCCTTGCTGCACCTCCCCTGTTTTAGCCATTCCCCGTTGATGAGGTTTGAGGCTACGATTACCTTTATAGGACGTATCAATCTTAGATTGCTCATCGTCCACCTGACGATGTTCTGAAAGCATTCAATCCATACAAGTTCATTTCGGGTTCGAAAGAAACCGAAGGCATTATCTCGTTACACTCATTTTGGAATCAACCTCAGAGTCAACGACGATAACCCTTGCGCTCTAAACACCATCTCGAACCTGAAAGTACTATTCCGTCAAACTCATCACGGAATCACCCTCAGAGTTATACTGACGAATAGTCCTTACACCTTGAGTCTTCACTCTCCACTTGAGATTCACGACCTAACGTTTAATTTGGATCGATGTGGTTTTCGGAATTCCAAATTTGGAAATCCGATCCCGGTCTCATTAAAACCAAACGCCATTTTAATGTCCAAGTGAATTTAGTTTGAATAATTAATTCAATTCATCATTATCTATTACACACAAATAGATAAATTACATATCACAATAGATAATCACATTCTCATCATAAATAGATAATCTGTATCATAATCACAAACAGATAATCATCACAACCCGATAATCCATATTATCATACTTTAACTAAGCATCCATATCATATAGATACTACTCATCTCATTACTGAGATCACAACCATCCAATGGAATATCAATATCATCCATAAGCAATGATTTATTAACCATCATCTAAAATTAATTAAAAATGAATTAAATTAATTACTTATATCTCTAATTAATTTAAAATAAATTAAATTAATTGCCCATCTATAAATCCTGCTTAATATCCATTAATTAATTAACCTAGTTAATTAATCATTCTCTAAGCATTTAACTTGATTAAACACCTTTGATTAATCATTCTAATTACCATAAGTAATTAATTTTACAAATTAATTAACCTTAATCATAAGTAATTAACATTTAATTACTTCATTTATTAGTTAACTATAATTAGTTACATTTATCCTTAATTAATTATATTAATTAATCACTTAATAATTAATTATTCCTTAATTAAACAATTCTTAGTTACATCATTAATTACATTAATTAATGCTTTCTAATTAATATTCAAATTAATTGCTTTATTTAAAATTAATTACATTTAGCAATTAATTCTAAAATTTAAAAATACAATTATTAATCACCCTTGAGTAGTATCAATCCAGTAATTAACTACCCTTAATTACTCATTAATAAATTAATTATTTCATAATTAATTATCTTCATGAATCAATCACTTGATTAATTACAAAAGTAATTATCCAAATTACTTAATTAAAAATCACCTTTCACTAATTACATTCCAGTATCTATCATTTATTACTTATCTAAGTAATATTGCTCCATTAATTACATTAAGTAATTACTCTCATTAAACCATCAAATGATTTACTTAAATTAATTATAATTAATTAATTAATTTAAACAAATCACATTATCAAAACTAATTACAATAAGTAATTAATTCCTTACTTACTTTTATCAAGTAATTATACTTAACAAATTGCAATTGATTATATTCAATTAATTAATCTAATTAATTATCAAAATTTATCACATTAATTAATTACTTAATTATCCTTAGATAATTATCATTATTAACAAACAACATGTCCTTTAATTACTTACTTAAGAAAAATTATCTTAGATTAATTATTCATTAATCATCTCTAATTATAAATTAATCCAAATCATTATTTAAAATAAAATAAATAAGTAAATTCTTATTTATCTTAATTATTTTCAAAATAATTCATTTACTTATTAATGACTTTATTTACATGCAAATGTATTTAAAACAATACACTTCTAAATGAAATTCAATTTCATTTTAAAATTTAAAGATTTCAAAATGTTTAACTATTTAAACATTATCCAAATTTTAAATAAATTTACAAACCTTGAAATAAAAATAAATGTTAAAGAACATTCATTACTTAAATATATAAGAAAAGTTCAAAACAAAATTACTTAATTAATGAAATCAAGCTTTGAAAATAATTTGATTATTTTAACTTTCAAATTTAAGTTAAACATTTCAAAACATTAGTTCAAATATTAAAGAAAAGAATTTTTATCAAGTTTAAAACTTATTTGAAAAAAATTCATTTTTAAATTCAACTTTAAAACATTTTAAACTTGTTCAACTTTAAAACTTATAAACTGATTTAAATTCAAGAATTTGAATCTATTGTAAACTTGAACTCATTTTTAAACTTGATTTTAAATTCTAATTTAAATCTTGCTTTAAATTTAAAATTT
This sequence comes from Allium cepa, assembly GCA_030765085.1. Classification (NCBI taxonomy): domain Eukaryota; kingdom Viridiplantae; phylum Streptophyta; class Magnoliopsida; order Asparagales; family Amaryllidaceae; genus Allium; species Allium cepa. The sequence continues at coordinate 154,698,573 of CM060945.1, forward strand.
TCATTTTTAAAAAACTTTGGATTCAGAAATTCATTTGAATTCAAATCCAAACTTACACTAGAATCAAATTCCTGCTTAAAAATTTGAATTTCATTCAAATTTCCAAAAACTGCATACTGACATGTTTAACAACCTGTAACTAAACATACCCGAGAACTCCCCATATCTACTTCGAGTTAACAACCTACTTGCTTCGAGAAAACTGCTCGATTCACCCGAGTATAATTCGAGACACAACACTGCACCCACCCCATAGAATTCATCAGAAACAAGCATATGCATGGTGCATATGCACCGTCACTCTGGTGATCTCTAGCCATCCAAATCCACTTCACCAAGACGCCGACCATCACCCCACATGATCACGGCCTCCATCAATTCACTGCAGCTCGAAAAACAAATTCGAGATAGTTGAACCAAACCTGGAACACACACTACTGCATCGCCCCAAACCTGGCAACCACTCGCGATCACAACTCCGATCATCTTTAACACTGCGACTCCGACCAACCATCCATCTATACCCCCTCTGCCAAATTCTGAAACCTCGAATCACTCGAAGCACTACAGAAAACAAGAAGTTACAAAACTTTGACCATCATCAAAACTAGGGCTAGAAACCTGTAATCGGCCGCCACTGTCGCCAACCACCACTGACAACACATCAGACAATTTTCCCTTACTCTTCCATCTACTCTCCACCTCCAGGAAGAATAACAACTTCCAAAATCCACTGGACAAACAAATAATTCTAAAAACTCCCAATTTGGTTCAACCAGAAATGCACACCCAACAGTTAATTATAAATTGTGATATTTGTTTGAAATTCATGTTTTCAATCATGTATTTAAGTTATAACACTGATTTAATAATTTAGGAAGTTGATATTTGGCTTACTGAAGATATTGACAGTTATTAATGTTTCAGAGGCTACAGTTTTATTCAATTTAACTTAATTTAACAAAATCATAATTTAAAAACCTAAATTTATATTAAACAAACATATTTTTTTTACACAATAAATCCTAACAGAGAATTAAATCCAGAGGAAATGAGTTTTATATTAGCAATCTTAGTTTTAAAAACAAGAGGTATGCAGATTCCAAGCAACAGCAATATATATACATTTTTATATATGTTCACACAAAACATTCATCAACATACAATCACACAACATACTTATTCCTATATATTCACATGCAACTGATAACTTAAAGCTCTTTTTTTAAAAAAATTGTGAAACTATCTACCTTAAACAAAATGAATCACTGCAGTTTATCCATAGCAGTTTATTTTTTTTAAGTGACAGTTTGTTTGAATCTTAAGTTCTGTAAGTTTGTTTTAGCTTTGCTTTTTAAAAGTTAAAAACTGCTTTTGAAAATAGAAGCTTACTCACATTTTAAATGAAGAAGCAGAAGACACTCTGATGCCAATTCACTTCTTGGAACAGATTTTCATCTGCATCATGAATCTGGTGAGTTTGCTTCCCTTTTGATTACTGTTGAAGTTGATTCTCTTGTTGATTTGTAGGTTATTTAAACTACAACAGAACTCCATCTTTTTGAATTTGAAGTTGATTCATATAGATTTTCAAATTTGCACATTTTTGAGTTTGTTTGTGACGCCCCACCTCTATGCTCACAATAACAAAGAGTATTAAATGAAATACTGTCTGTTATTATGAAGAATAAGGCTGGATAGGAGCGGCCATCCGTAGTTAGGCCTTACACTAGTATTGGTTATCTCGATAGGAGTGGTGTATTTTTTAATTTTTCATCTCTTATTTATTTACTCCCATCAACATACCCAATTCCAGTAGAAAACGAATTACGATGGTTCATAATAGTTTAGGACGATAAATATAATAATAACATAGACAATATAATTGCGGAACACAGATAAAAAAGAAAGTCTCATATATATAATAACTGATGTCAGTTACAATACATGTGATACAATACAACTGTCGACTCTGGAAGCTACATATACAAGTACATTATCGTAAATAATATACATAAATATACAACATCCTATACTAAGACAACGACTACTCCAAAAAGTATGAAAAGACTTCATAGCTCTAGCAACAACCCAAAGTAAGATATCAACAACCTGTACATACTCGGTCTGACCCGAGTATTAAATAAAAGAAAATAATACACGGGTCAGTCTAATTCAAACTCAGTTATTAGTGCACAGAAGCAATACTAATTAAATAATGAATAGACGACAGTCACAATAAATCTCGTTTATCCGATCCTTAAATAAAGAAATCGGATAATGATAAATATAACACGTAATAGTGTTAAACAACAAATCAGCAAATTGAAATCATCAACAAAGATAAGTGAAAAGAATATCGATGAGGATAATTTAAAAACATCAGAATCGCCTAAACGGCAATTAACAACAAAATCATCAAATTAACCAATCAAAATACAACTCCAAAACATAATGAAATATCAACTAAAATGTCAACTCGGGTAGGGTTGCAATACACGCACGCGTGTACTGCCTCGCCACTACAGCATATGGAATATGCAAAACATCAATAAATCAAAACAAAATAGAATATCCATAAAAGCCATACCGTGTGGCTGCAGTTCACGCTTGCGTGCACTGCCTTGCCACTACGGTGATGATGTACCCAAAAGCTCAATACCGTGTGGCTGCAGTACACGCTTGCGTGCACTGCCTTGCCACTACAGTGATGATGTACACAAATGGGCACAAGGTCAAACCCGAAATACCGGATTTAACTCAAGTGACTTCGAAAACAATTCAATTACATCGATACAACGCAAACCGACAAGGGCAAACTGCATACATACTATAGGGGTAGAGTGAAGGTGAGAGCACCAAATGCAAATGAATACAATGCATCAAGGCAATGTATCAGACTCGAGCTCAAACAAAGGAAACATGCATCCACTACATCAATGAATCAGAGGATCCAAACCAACTACCAAGTCAGTAACGAATCAGAGATTACTAACCAAAGGTTAATAGTTCGATCACTGCTACCATATACATGAATGCAAGCAGTACCCCATACATGCAATCAGCTACACGAATGCACAAGGGCAAGTGATAACAAATAGATCAATGGAAAGCAAAGGATAAAGTGAACAACATATGTGTACATATGATGCTACAGACTCAAGTACATAAAATAGGGGTGATCCATAAAATCAGGTTTAATATAGAACTAGCAAGACTCAAATGAACAAAGCACCAAACTCACAAATGACCGAGTAGAAAAGGTTAAGTTCAAATACAGATACCCAAGTGCAAACTGCTTATGAGACAGCAAACTACGTGAAAAACCAAAACTGCATAATCAAACTGCAATTGTCACGAAGGCTACAATATGGAAAAAATGCACATATCACACTCGAATACACCGTCTCGAGACAATGCTTAGTGCACAGTATACATATGCAATTGAGATCAGAGAATGATTACAAACCAGGCAAGACCAAAATGCAACAGAACTCATAATCAAAGAAAGAAAAATCACATGGACTGTGCTATACGAATACAAACCATCATGAAGATTCCAACTGACCACAAGAATCCAGAATTCAAGTTTAATATATATACATGGAAATGCAACATCAAGGTATGGACTCAGTTAAATGCCAGAGAAACAAAGGAATGATCAGATCAACAAAACCGAAGTGCAACAATCACTGGCCAGAGGAACATTTCAACATGACAAAATATATCAAGGCCAAAAGCACTTCAGGTCAGTGAATTCTTCAGATGTGCAGACACATGAACAATTGTTGAATGTACAGTCTCAAGTGAATGCAATGCAGACCGGTAGCAAAAATGGGGATGACCATCAACACAAGAACAGTTTCAAATTGAACAATACAAAGCCTCATCATAAAGAAACCAATGTACATGGAATACAACATAATGCATTACTGAAACAAGATCAAAGTACAGTTAACGTGAAACAGGCCAGAGTGACAACTCAGCATGTACAAGGCAACAGAGGATGCAACATATGAACATGAAAGTAAGTATACACATGATGCAAGACCATAGAACTTCACAGGTAACCCAAAAAAACAGAGGATACACAAAATTCTGTGAAGCAACAGTGTATCAAACCGAACCAGATATCAAAATGACATAAACATGATGTACATGTGAAACAGTGAATAAACAATGTACAGGTTAGTGAAGATTCCTGTCAAGACCGAAGTCATCAGAGAAATGGATATCGACCAAATCGAAGTGACCTAAGTCAACCAAAATAAATCACATCGTCAAATAAATTCAAATGTAACTGTTTTCTTTTTAAAATATTTCCAAACCTTATCACATAATCAAAGATATGCCAAATTCGAAGAGAAAGTCAAGAAACTCAAGAAACGAAGAATCAGATGACATTGAATTAGATGTGAGTGGTAATGCACTCACCTTAACATTGAAGAGCACGAATAATCGATCGGCATGGTTGGCGCCTTTGATTTCTCGAAACCCTAATTTGTCGAAGAGGAATGAATGAAGAAGCCGCCATTCGTTCGTAAGTTTTAGGGTTGTGAGGAAACGAATGAGAATAAAAGGGGGGAAACGAGTTTGCCATTTGATAATGGTAACGGCCCAATCATAAAAAGGACCCATGGCCAAGATTTTTCTTAAGGACGCAAAACAACACTTAACAAATTTATTTATTTTTTGAATTTTAACCCAATTAAAACTCTCACTATCAATTATCTAGCACGTTAATCGTTTAATGACGATTATAAATCAATACGAAATCCCGGGTTGTTACATTGTTTGTAGATCTTAAACATAAATTGGGTTTTTCAGAATTCTTGATTGAATTTGGTTTTGCAGATTTGGGTTTTGAATTTTTATCCAAATCTGATTTTTAGTTTTCAATTGAAGATAATGTTTTAAACAAAATGGATTATCTAAAATAATTATTTCAAAAATAAATAACATGCCACTTGTTACATAAAGTTTGTAATGTGATTACAAGTGTCCTCTCTAAGATTTAAAAGCTTAACACATATGCCTTTTAATATAAAATAAATTTCTTAGCTTATGAATGTATTTAAATTCTTCCTAAAACAATTTCTAATTTATTCAACATGTTTTAATATGCTTAATTACATTTAGCCTTTAAATGATTACAAATAAATTTCTTTTATAACATTACATTTTAAATGTTTGTTTGAATATTTTTAAAATATTATTTTTAAAGCTAATTTTCAAAAGAGAAAATTTTAAAAAGAAAAAGAATGTTGAACTCAATTTTATTCAAAAGTTTTCAAACTAAAATATTTTACTCTAATATATAAGAACCAAGTTTATTTCAAAAGAAAATAACAAAATAAACTTTTTCAATATAATACAATTTAAACTTTTATATTTATAAACAAAATAGATTTTTACTTATATTTCTTTTTTTAAATATAAGATAAATTTTTAAATTAACTTTTGAAAGGTTTCAATAATAATTTTAAATCAATTTAATCAATTCATAATTTATACATCTATATATATAATTTTTTGAAAATATCCTTATTAAATTTTAATTAAAATTAAAATCAAATCCTCTATTTACAATGTATACACATATATACATTATAAATAAAATATTCTTTAAATCAGCTTAGAAAGATAATTTTACTGTTTAAATATTTTTAACTTTTGAAAAGAATAAAATTCCCAAATATAATTATTATTATCATTATTATAAATTTTCAAAAGAATATCATTTTACAAACTAAATGATTATTAGTTTTCAAAAGATAATTTTTGTTTAAATTAGATTATTAAATCAACATTTCACATTTAAAATAATTATTAATGAAATTATTAAATAAATATTGCTCAAATTTCCGAGACATTACAAGATGACTTGGATTGTTGATGTCTCTGATGGGCGATTGAAATATACTGTGATATGAACGGGTTGAACTATGATAATGTGGGTTACCTATCTGAGTTGAATTGTTGTATAATACGACATCCTGAATATAAATTTTATTGTTTAGAACTTGACAACTAGGATTAGAGATGGCATTGAAATTGAAGAAACCAGGGTCGGGTATCAGCAATACCCAAAACCACTTCGATTTGTAATCCGAATTCCTTATTTGGATATGTGAAATTAAACAGGCTGGAATGAAATAAATTTGGTAACATGACCATTTAAAACGGAGAAACATTTCTTAGATATTATTTTATAATATGTGATTGATTTTAAATAAGATGAGAACTCGTGGAAGGTACGAGTTACCCTGGTAAATTTACATAAGTTATATAGCTTGGTGTTTCATATTATATTGGTTTACTCACGCTAGTTTCCAACATGTACCGAGTGTTACTTTGATGTAATGCTCGGGTCAGACCGAGTATTACAGATTTTCAGGCAAGGACGTTTCTGGAGCTCAAGAGGCGAGCTGGATTGCAGGAACTTATGGAGTTTACTATTGTGTATTAGAATTGTATTATTATTGTTTATCTGGGACAAGTTAATTTTAACGGTCCACTGTTTGTGTAAAGGTTGTAACTTTGATGTAAATAAATGTAAACTGATAGATACAGTTTTCTTTTGTGTAACTGTTATTATTTGATATTATATTTTGATCAGCTACGGATGTGAGATTCTGTGATTTATTTTCTATTTCTTCTTCTATCTCTTTCCTTCTTTTTCCTAATTATCTGAAATTTTTGAGGTTGAAAATTCTGGGTCATTAAAGGAAACGATTATGGAATTATGCAACGGAATATGAAACATTTTTTGTGAAATGCAAACAGAAAAGTTATTTTGTAAAAATTGTGACATTGTTCCATATTCAAGTGCTTCTGATATTATAGATACCATTAACTTTACCGTATTTGGTCACCGGAAGTTAATACTATGGATGACTGCTGCATCCATAGTGCATAGCTTCGAGCATCCAGATAGGGGATGTTACAAGTTTTCCTATAACAACAGTTACCAGTCTAGCATTGGCGTGGCACCATATGAAGCGTTATATGGACGACCTTGTAATTCGCCTTCATGCTAGTGGGAAGCAGGTGAGAAGTCGATACTTGGACCAAAGATGATTAGAGAGACTTCCGAGAAGGTAGAGATCATTCGACAATGAATGAAGACCGCTCAAGATCGTCAAAAGAGCTATGCAGATAAGAAAAGAAGAGATTCAGAATTTTCAATTGGGGATGTGGTATTTACTAAGATTTCTCCTTTGAAGAATGTTGCTCAATTTGGTAGAAAGGGAAAGTGAGCACCCAGATTTATTGGATCTTTTCCAATTAGCGAATTGGGAAATTAGCTTATAAGGTAGATCTACCTCCGAAGATGACATGTATGCACAATGTTTTCATATCTTCTATGTACGTAAGTTTGCGCATGACTGTGGTATTATGGTAGCACCGGACCAACTAGAAGGAATAGAGGTTGTGCCAGAAGTTTCAAGACCTCATAACCTACTTTGAGTCATTGGGAATGACACGAAACAGCTTTGGAGGAAGATGTTAAGCAAGTTAAGGTGCAATGGAGTGAGGACGATAGCGGTTGTACAAGGGGGAAAGAAAAGAGTATAAGGACGCCCTATCCAGATCTCTTTGAGTGTTAAGACCCATAGGTCATATCTACGTGCACCATTGTATTTTGTACTATTAAAATTCTGCATGCTAGGATAGGTTTTTTTCAATTATTGATTGGGCTGCTTAGATTGCAAGATGGTTGCCAATTGATGGTAGGCATGCGGCATAACCTTGGCGGCTTATGTTTGTTTAGTTATTTCAGAGAAAAATTTATAAAGAGGGGAGAATGTAACGACCCGTATTTTACATATTAAGGGATCGTAAAATAATTCTATTTAATTTTTTTGAGATCGTATCATTCTGATATTTTGAAATATGGTACTTAAGGACGTTTTAAACGTCCATGATTTATCTCGAATTTCTATATGACCATTCTGTCCTTGGAGATCTTATTTCGGCCACAGCTTTTGATAGGAGCCTAATAGGATGTTCTAACCTAGTCCATTGCTTTGAGATGATGGTTTCCCATACTCTAGAGTGGTTATATAGGAAAATCGGATAAGTACTTAAGAATTTATATCAGTTATAAGTTTTGTAAACTGATGTCCAAAATTAGAAAGAAGATTAATGAGTCAATTAGCAAGCCCATTAATCTAATCTGGTTTGGTTATAAATATGAGGTGAGAGAGATCATTTGAAAATTTTGTCTCTCATTTCATATCGGCCTCAAAACCTACCTCCTCGCTAATTCTCCATTCCTTGCATAGATTTTATCCCAAATTGTCTCTGATCTCCAATTAGAGGCTAGATCTTCATTGAGGGGCTTGATCTCGTAGATTAGATCACATCTACATCCAATTTTTCTGCTGTCCAAATTGGATCTCCTTTTATTTTCATAGGTTTGATTGGTTAGTTGGGTGGTTATGATTTCTCACTAGTCTATGGTGGATAATATGTTGTGATTAGGTGATTATAAGTTAGAATTGTCAAATTGAACTATAAATTGATTAGACATGGGTAATTTTAGATTTAGAAACCCTAGATCAATCTTACTAAACTTGTAGTATGGACTAGGTCATTGGCTAGTGTCATTTACGCATATCTGGCTATGTAATTCTATGATTTAGATTAGATCCATGCTTGTTTTTTATCATTTATTGAATTGGATGACTTGAATGTTTATGATTGGATGTAACTGAATGATTTTCTATGTTTGATTCATTGTCGTGTTTGAAATTGCTTGCCGTGCTTGATTCATTTGCAAGTGTTGTGCATGTTTAGGACTTAGATGGGTGATTGGAGCATATCGGAAGAAAAGTTCATCGGAATCATACGAAAATTGGACGATAGGCTTTGGAACACGCACAGAAGATGCCCTGAAAATTTCACGACGATTGGAGCAAAGTATTTGGAACGATATTGATCCAATCCGAGCTAATTGGATAGGTATTGATCCGAATTTTATGCACCAATAAACAAGAAATCTGGGGGGATGGTAGAGCATGGGTTCTTGTGATGCTCTATGAAGTTGGATCAAAGAATAATCGAAGAATTAAAGATTTTATGGATCGTCGTTGGATTGGCTACGAAGCATAGACGGAAGGGCCAAGAGGCTTATAGGGAAAACAAAGGGTCTATGGCATCTAGAGAAAATCCAATAGAGGATGGAAGTGAGTGGGAGCTAAAATTGGCCAAGTATTCAGATCGGTACCAATCTGACCCAACTGGATCAGTACCAATCCAAATTATGGCTCCAAAGTTGATGAGATCTAGAGGAAAGACTCTGGGATGGTTATTGATCACGTTGGAAATTGTGGCTCGCTAATTACTTCTACGGTTTGGAAGTTATAGCATGATGAAGTTTCGGTTCTTCGGTTGGGGGCTCGATTAAGGAGTAGGATCGAAGGAGTTGATAGAAAACTCAGGATGGAACGAGTCTGTGGTATAATGGACCGGGTTGGATGGTAGGACTCATGCCTGAAAATAGATTGGAATTGTGAAAGCTCAAAAGATTTAGGAGTGCCAAGGAATCATTGATAACTCAGAGTGTTCTGGTTGTGTTACTATATGAAGGGGCATTCGAGGGTTGGTAAAACCAGTCGTGTAACCTTGACTGCTCCGAGAGTGTCTAGCGTCAGATGGTATGGAGGTACTGTAAGAGACTATTGTGAGGGTTTTCGGACATTAAAGTGCGAGAAGGAACACAATCGAGAACCGGGATTTTCATTAGTCTCTGGAAAAGGGAGGACGAGGCCCTACGAGTTATCATATGTTTAAGGATTTGGAAAATGATAGCTAGGTTTTGGATTTTATGGTTGCCATGATTGTTATGTCTGCTTTTTGGTAGGCTGTCATCTATAAGAATGCTGGAGAAGGATTTGGATTAGGGCTAATGAGGAGGCGGCTGATTCTTCCATTTTGTCTTGTTACAGTATCCTATTGTCGTTTATTTTGAGTGGCATGTTATATCTTATTATTTTGTGCTAACTCTTTGGTTGTAGGGATAGGTCAGGTATGATTTCTTGCACTTGTCTAGTACCATATTTTCTAGTATAGCTTTTGATAGTCATTTACCGCTCACACCAAAATGTTGTCTAACCCATGGTTTTATGTTTCTTTTAATCATATTGGGTACTCTTAAATGAGTAGACTAGATGGCAGGTATGGAGTCGTAGTTGATGTACGAAGACGAGCTTGGAGGAGCTTTGGCGTATTACTCTATATTTTAAGTTTCCATTGTTTGTTGCTATATACTCTAAGGGATGTAGTGACGAAATGTTGTTCCGAGGTACTATGACATTTGTACCATAACTCATGATGTTTTATTAGAGATGCTATCTTTCATTTGTTATGGCTCACTATATTTCTGTTGTATATCTTATATATTATAATTTACCTATGCGCTGTGAAATATGCCATAGGTTTTATGCTTTAAATTTCAGCCTTGATGATCATCCCATATCAGCCTGCACATTAGGTCATTTGGTGTGGGTGGTATGGGGCAGTCATTATAATTTTCACTTTTTTTAGATATTGTATTCTATCATTCCGCCATGAGATTCTGATATTTCCTTTTTTTGCTTTACCTTAACTATCTGTCTTTTTGGCACTTGGGTGCTTAGCAAAAGAATACCTTAGATGTATTTAGTGTCGACATTCGTGAGTCCAACTGTCAGGTCGTTACGTTTGGTAACAGGGCTAGGTTTAGTGAACACCTTGGCTTTTTTGGGTATGGGTCATAAATATAGGGTAAGTGATACATTAAATTGAGTTGAGTATATTACATGTATACGAGAGCATATTTTATTTTTCTATGAACCTATCCCTTTATACTATTTCCATAGGAATAACTCTTTCTTGAAATAACTCTATCCTTGAGTTTTCTAAACCTGTTTTACTATATTCGAGTAGCAAGAACTATGAGTACTATAGTTGTTAATGCTAGAGGAGGTAGTACTGTTACTAATGGTGGGAATCAAGCATCGAGGAATGTCGCTTCTATCAAGAAAATGATGGTGAATGTTGTAGAAGAGGTCTTGTAGGTTCAACTGCAGATGAACTTTGCTTCGCTATGCCATGACTATGAAAGGTTGGGTAGTAAGAGGCTTAAGGGAATCGAGATTATCATCGAAGTTTAGACATAGCTTAGTTTAAGTGATAGGATATTTGCATACATAGTGTTGGATGATGCAATGAAGCATTTTTTGGCTTCACGGCAACTGACAGATGCTGTTACGGATTGGTGAAGTTCAATTACTGTCGATGTCCAAGTGAATGACCTTTCTTGGGACTAATTCACGGAAATGTTTGAGATAAAGTTCGTTCCGAAATCCAAAAAGACTTTTTTATTTACGAGCTTTCTTGATCTAAAGTAGGGGCTATGTCATTTGTTGAGTATGATAATAAGTTGAATGCATCATATTGGTTCCTATTGGGTCAGTAGATACATGGCTCAAGAAGAATGAGATGTTCATTATAAGTATGCGTCTAGTGTTTCAGAGGACATTGCTAATCATATTTAGGGGTCGTTTGTGAATTTGATAGGTGTAGGTTTGAGGTTCAACGGTTTGGCTCCAAAGTTATCTGTATCTGCACCAATATGGGGCAACAAGTGCATGTTTCAACCATCGAGAGATATTTTGTTTAGCTTGCCATAAGTGTGGAAAGAATGGACATTTTTCTAAAAATTGTAGGTCGGGTATTGGAGGACAAGTGGCTAAAGCTTCAATAGTTAAAGCATTGATTGCTATGGTATTGAAATTAGAGTCACGAGCAACCAAAGCTTAATTTGCACTGAGGAGTCATTATAACTTCCATCAGCTAGGTCATTTCGTTAAGGATTGTCTAATGCTTTAGAGAGGACAATAGCTAGAATATTTTCCCTTGCTTCAGAACCTTCTACTTCTACAACTGCAAAGGGTAACCAGGTTCTAGAAGGTACTTTATCTGTTTATGGCATTCCTCTTCGTGTCTTGTTTGATACTGGTGCTTCTCTTAGTTTCGTTTCTTGTAACCTTGTTGATAGATTGGGACTTGAGCTAGTTATGGATTTTGACTCCATTTGTGTGTCGAACCCTATAGGGGGCTTGGCCAATCTTAGATGATATGTTTGGGAGTTCCAATTACCTATACTGACTAACTCTTTCCATGCAATATGTATGTTCTTGGTTTTCTGCTGTTTGATGCATTACTTAGGATGGATTTGTTATCTCTGCATTGTACAGTTGTAGATTGTGTTAAACGAACTATATCATTTAGGATATGGGAAGGGAATATTTTAGTAGTGGATTGTGAAGGGCCTAACTCGCTTATCACTAGTTTTCTTTGTTGTCATGATGTGGCAGAAAGAGAGTTAGGTTCGATCTTTATTGTCCAGGAGTTTACTGATGTGTTTGAAGAGTTGTCTAGTTTACCACCTCATCATTAGATAGAATTCTGTATTGATTTTGTTTAGGGTGCTCAATCTGTTATGTTGCCTGTTAGTAGGCTAGCACCAACGAAGAAGTTGAAACTAACTAAAAAGTCAGCAATTTGTTGTAGAAAGTTTGATCCGACCTAGTCTTTCAAATTGGCAAGTGCCCATCATCTTTATTATGAAGGAAGATGATTCCTTAAGACTATTTGTGTATTACAGGGAGCACAATATGCATACAGATAGGAATAAGTAATCTTTACATAGGATAGACGACTTGTTTAATTAGCTTCATGGTGATCAGTTGTTTTCTCAACTTGAATTTGCCACTGGGTTTCATCGGCTTAGGTTAGTAGATGAGAATGTATACTAACAGCTTTTAGGTTCGATAAGTTTTATGAGTGTTTAGTTATGCCCTTTGGCCTAAGTAATGCTCTAGCATATTTTGTGGACTTAATGAATCGTGCTTTCCATGAAGTGTTGAATATGTCTATTCTTGTGTTTATTACTGATACTCCGGTCTACTCCAAGACCTAGGATGAGCATACTTTCTATTTGATGATCATATTACAAACACTAACAGAGTACGTGTTGATTGCTATGTTCTCGAAGTGCCACTTTAGGCCGCCGGAAGTGAGGTTCTTAGGTCATATTGTCTCAACGGAGGGTATTTCTATGGATCCAACAAAGGTTATTGCTGTTCAGGATTAGATGAGATCAAAAAGCACAATCGAGATTAGGAGCTTTTTTTGGTTAGCAGGTTATTACAGAAGATTTATTCAATATTTCTCAAAAATTGCTTTACCCTCGACGAATTTAATAAAGAAAGACATCACATTTGTTTGGACTGATAGATGCAAGCAAGCTCTCATAGATTTGAAGGCAAGGTTAACTAGTGCTCATGTTCTAACCATTTCTGAATCGAGTTAAGGATTTAACTATTTACACAGATGTTTGTGGGACAGGTTTAGGTGCTATGTTGATGTGGCATGGAAATATTATCACTTATGTCGGTCGGCAACTCAAACCGCTCAAAGTGTAAGGCTCATGACTTGGAATTGTTAGCGGTTGTCTCTGATAGAGTTAGGGGCATGCCCTAGGGATAATTCTTTAATCTATTGTAAACTAATTTAATTTGCAGTCAACTCTCGTTCGTAATAAAGGCATTTTTCCTCTCTGTTATATTTTTTATAATGTGTTATAAATAACAACATTTAACTAAAATATATTTAGCAGAACATCCATAAATGATATGTTGGTGATAGTAATTACAAATAGTTTTAATCATGAGTATTATATCACTATATTATAAAACATGTCATTTTAAATGTTCTTAATGAAGATGCAATAAGACTAGATATCAATGTATTCGTTGAGGCTAGTCTCTTCAAATGTTGGACAATGTATTACTCATGATGTAACAATCCAGAATTTAACCACCTAAAAATATAACATTTAAAGTGATTTTAAATATGAAATATAAAAGGTTTTATGATTTAAATAAAACTGGATAGTATTTGGAAATAGAAATATACATAAAAATAATAACATTTGCTTATATCGACAAAAGCAAAAAGATCTTGATTCCAGAAAAGTAAGTTTAAATGATTCAATAAATTATTTTAATTTATTTATGAGTGTTTATATTTTTAAATAACTTTATATAAATTTATTTTTAAAGTTGGTTTACATAAATCAATAGTTTAACTAAAACGTCAAAATATGACCGTAAAATATTTTGGCAAAAATCAACGTTTTGTCGATTTGAAGTTGTCGCAACATTGTTGCACCTTTATTTTGATATTCATGTACACTAAGTATTAATTAAGTTGCTAATTACGTTTAATTTTATTAAAACACAATTAGAAGAAGTAAACTAATGAAAACAAAACATGACAAATCAAAAGAGACCTCATTATTACTTTATGTTTTCTTACTCCTTAAGTGATAATGACATAAAGTAAAGATTTGAAATGTGTTGTTAAGTGTTGAAAAGTAAGGTTACTTTAAAAGTAGTAAATGGTATTTTGGTCTTTTGCAAATATATTATTTTAATCCAAAAAATTTCCTATAAATACCAACTTATTTTCTCACCTCCTTCCATACTTCTTCTTCTCAAAATTTCCAGCTTCTTCTCACTCTTTTAATGGCTTCCAACTTTAATAAAATAATGCCAAAATTTATTCCAAAGATATACTAAAGAAAGTAATCATCAAATCACTTTAACTATTCATCAAAACTTCTCCTCCTTCCTTCACAACCCACGCCCCACCCCTTCACCATCAAGATGAGCCCAAACCTTCCTTAAAACTCACGACTTTGAGCTATGCCCACTCTACAAGTCAAGTCAAGCCACCTAGAAGCCATGAAACTAGCATTCGTGAGCGTCCGATTGAAGTTAGGAAAGTTATAATCACTTTAAAGTTAGTTCATTTGCAACTAAGGTGAGAACTCCTTATTTATACATATATATTTGGTTGTGATGTTGCGATATGTTTGTTTAGATGTTTAGTTATGATATTGATTTCCATATGTTGTTTATTGCATGAAAATATTGAAACAAGTCACGATATACACGACATTGATTCACATGGTAAACACTTTTTATGACGACCTCGAATTTTAGGATATTTGAAATTGGAATATTTAATTGATTTTAAATATTTAAAATTTAATTTTTTGACTTGAATTCAAATATTATTATTATTTAGCAATTAAGTTATTGGATTTAAGAAACTGAAGTTGGGTAAATTATTGAATCTTCAGTTTTAAGCCTGTTAGAAATAATTTAAGGGTTTGTAAAATTTATATCGATAGTACTAAAGATAGTAAAAGTGTTGAAATCGAATTTGAAAGTGTTTTGTTAAGTTTTGAAATATATCGTTCAAATTGACATTTAAAAATAGCCTTCCGAGGCACAGTCTCGAAATTCGACGAAACTAGTTCCATTGGATCCGTAATATTATATTATTATTGAATTTCAATTTTCGTAGTGTTTGGAGTTGTTGTATGAGCGTACGATATATAAACGCGCTGAATTTATATCGGAAACTTAATATAATAACTGGGTCCAAAAAGCTATCTTCTCCATACGATTGAATTAGGACTCGAAAACTTTTTCATTGCGTTCTAAGTAAGGGTATAACATTATAAACGCCTAGCGGCACGCTTCGATAGGAGGTCTAAATTTTAATTTGCTAAAACGAGATACTTTAGAAAGAAAATTATAAAATATTGTAATGGAAAAGGAAAGTTAAAACCCTATGCCCAATCTTCTAAAGCACATCATACCCTTCATGTATAATATACTTGCGCATCCTCCACTTCCATAGAAAATCGAATTTGCGTTCCTTCTCCTCTAAATCGATTCGTGAAATTGATTAATAAAAAAAAGGCTCGCGATTGGAAATCGCAATCTCGAGTGAGGGACGTTAGGCGCGGCGTTGCAGGCAAAGTAGGAGGCTAGGGTTTGCGTTCGCGATGCGAACGAGGAGAGGTGACGACCACGAGAAGGGAGCACACACGCGCGAGGCTAGCAGTTGGAGGGTTTGGCCCCGTTGCAATCGCGTCGTTCACGAGCAAGAGGAGGGCCGAAGGTCGCTGTGTGGTGGTTTGGGTGGGTGTGGCTCTCTAGGCAAGGTAGCTTGGACGATGGTGATGTCGTCGAGGTAGGGTTTTAGTAGGTTATTCTTCAATTTAAGCTATTTTATAAATATGAAAGTAAAACAGAAAATAGAAGTGAAAAAAAAAAATTATACAGTTGAAAGAAAATAATTATTATTTAGACAATTGGATTTAAAACAGTTTGTTTTTAATTTAATTTAGTAGATATGATTTTGGGAAAAAAGAAAAAGAAAATATGTGTATATATATATAGGAATTTTAAAATAGTTGAAAGTTTATACGGAAGTTAGGTTTTTAAAATCTATATAAACTATTTAGAGTATAATTACATATATATGTAGTTTCAAAATAAAATAAATATACAGATACACATTTTAAATCTACTAGTTTATTGAAAAAATAATGTATAATGGAGATTAATTTGTCTAATAAACTTATTTAATTGTTTTAGTTACTAAGAGATTATTTAAAAGAAAACTAGTTTAGAATTAAATAATTAAATAATTGAATCCATTAAATGGAAATTAACTGTTCGATTAGTTCAAAATGTTAATAAACCATATAATGTTTATTCAAGGTCTAAATCGTGGTGAATCAAGCCGGTGTGGATCGGACTGCAAATTAAAATTTAAAGTGAGTTAATCTCACTCATATGGGTTTAATATAAATTTAAATGGTTAAATTTAAATAATTGGTTGAATGATTGAATTGATTTGATGTGCTATATTATATATAGTAGTATATATGTATATATATTGAAGTGATTGATTTCCCACACTATATAGCGGATGAAACCCTATGCGCCACATAATAGCGATTGATATTATTTAAAATCCATATACCGCGATATTCCACCTCGAAGTGGAATTGGTATTTTATTGTGCTAACATCTGTGGATGAAGGGAAACAGGTTGGAGGGATCCAATTGGATTCCTCAAAATTTGTAGATTTGTTAAAATATTCTGTGATATAATTATTTGCTATCCTGTGATGAATTATATTGATAATTGGAAATGTTGGGTACTATGGATGATTTAAAATATTTTGGTGAACTGAGTTATCAAAATCTATAGAAATGGGATTTCTGAAAAAAATAAGGAGTAATTTTTTTGCAAAATAATCATAGAGATTTAAATAATTTCAAAATGAATTGGAAAAGAATAAAAAGCGATTTTTGAAATTTCAATTGCGGAAAATGAGATTTTGAATAAACGGGAATAAGTGGTTATATTTTTAAAACTCAAGTGGTATTATTTCAAGAAATAAAGAATTTATTTTGAAATTCAAGGTTTAAATTTATTTGAAAGGATAAGGAAGGAATTTGGAAAATATGAAATTGGTATTTTCAGTTAAAAAGATTTTAAACAATAATTAAGAAATAAAATCTAAAGTCTATGGGTTTGAAATAAAATTGAGTAAGAAAAGGAATTTATTTCAAAATGGAAGTAATTTGGAGATCAGTTTGACGGTTGATTAAGTGTTTAAAACCGAGATTTTTAAAAAGAGAAATGAGACTTTGGAATTTATAAACTGGGTTTATAAAAGCGAAGTAATATATCAGTGGATATTTAAAAGAATAAATTAACGGTGGAAATTTATTAAATGAATGGGTAAATTTGTTTAAAAATAAATTGTGATTTATTTTTAAAAGATGTGAAAGAGAAGTGTATTTCCCTGAATAGCCAAGTACGTTTCTAACAAATTTTAAATGTAAGTAAAAAGTTTTAATGTTGTTTTAAAAAGCATGTTTTAGAAAATTTATTATTTCTAAATGTTTAAATTCTAAAGTAAATATTTTTCAAATCTATTATCGTAGTAGTTATTTAAAGGTGACTTGGTATTTTGTTCTAAAAAGAGAAAATCTAGTTTTATATTTTATTAAGTAACCATATTTTTCAAATATTCCTATAATATATATTTTTAATAAAGTATTGAAGTAGTTTTCAATTTAAATGTTTAAAGTATATTTTAAAAAAAATTAAATTATTTTAAAATCTAAAGCTTTGTGCTTGATGTTTTCAGTGGAAATAAATACTTGGGAATTCATTCCATGAGAAGAGTGTGGTTTGAAAACTCTTTTCAAAGGGTTGAAAATGAAAATATATCTTGCAAAGATATTTTGAGGATAATAAATAATTTGGGATGTCATTTGTTGTTTTTTGTTGTTTGTGAATGTTATTTGATAGTTAAATAACCGACTAACCGACTATCAATATTGGCCAATGCGCTGATCATTTCGAAGAGACCGGGATCGGGATTTATTTCCTGAAAACCACTTCGATCTGGTTTGTACGTTTTCATGGAAAACGAGTTCGGAGTCGAAGATGGAGTAATGAAGTGCAAGGGCTAGTCGCTACTAATCCTGTGGTGATTCCAAAATGCATGTAGTAGGAGTAGTGCCATCGGTTCTGTTCGAACCCGGGACGGACTTGTATGGATGAATGCTTTCAGAATATCGTCAGGTGGGCGATGAGCATTCTAAGTGATATGTTCTAAAAAGATAACGCTTAGCCTCGAGCCTCATCAACCGGGAATGACTGAAATCAGGGGCTATGCAGCAAGGCTAAGTGGGTAGCACCCATTAGCCTGAGGTCATCCTTGTCTAGATGTCCCTTTTATTCGGCTTAATGGTGCGGTTGCTGATCCCAACCGTGTGGTGATCTTACTCGGGATTATCCAGTAAGGGGCAGTCCCGGTCTTGTGTTGTAGAGGATTGGGAGTAATCCTCTGTATGGTGATCTAGGCCACGTACTGTGACAGGTGGTACCCTAGTGCCTAATCATTAGTTGGAAATCCATTCTCCCTACACGCCTGTACGGTTTTGATTGTGCCTAACTTTTGCTGAACATGAGATGCAAGCATTTCAGCTAGATTCTATTTTACTTTCTATAGGCACTATTATAATATCAGAGGATTTTGATAAAAAGTGTTTTGGCTATCGTAAGGTAAAAACCCGACATGTTTATTTGTGGCGTGGTGTTACGAGATGCTTTTGTTTTCAAAAGAATTTTGAAACTTTAATAATCAGTTTGGGTGTGGTTTCTCACGCTGGTATTCCAGACTGACTTGGGTGTTATTTCACTATAATGCTCGGGTCAGACCGAGTATTATAGAATGCAAGAAAGGATGCTGTGGAGCTCAAGAGACGAGCTGGATGGCGATACGTACTTCCATACTTGATTATCGTTTCGTTATGTATTCAGTTTTGACGATAAGTTTACATGACTGTCCAGTTGTATGTTATTGATGTTGTCGAGCTGTGATGATGTATTCTGATGATGTATATATCTAAAAAAGATATAGTTTTCTTTTGTGTAAAGATCTGTTATTATCTATTATAATTTTTTTTCCGCTGCGATGGTAAGATTCTGATGTTGTTTCCTACTTTCTTCTTCTACCTCTTCTTCTTTAACCCTCATGGTTCGGTTTTTCGAGCGTCGAAAAATCGAGTCGTGACATTTTGGTATCAGAGCTGAAGGTTGGCGATAACCTTGGCTCTGGTGGGAATTACTCACTGAAAATAGTGTCCGTGGTACTCTAAAATGAGTTTGAGCGTATTAATAGATATGAGCGCGTATTTGTTAGTGAATATAAATTGTTTTAATATTGTGTTGACTTATTGGTTGAGTGGTATATGAATTCTGATCGAGTAAGTTGGCCGCTATTCGAGAAGAGTTTATAAACACCTAACACGATAAAGTGACTAGTATTATTTTAAAGGTGGGTGAATGAATAATTTTACCCAAAATATATTTTGATATAAAGGAAATTTTCCTTAAATTGAAATATAACTTGGATGTTTGGATGATAATATTTTAAACAAATAAGATTTTAAAAAAAATGGTATGACTTTTATAATCAAATGGAAATTTGTATGAGCATAAATTATACAAATGAATTATAGCTAAAATTTGATTTAAGTCAAAATTTGAAAATTTAAAACCCTGGAGATTTTGGAAGTTCTTTTCGAAGTGTTTTGAAGACAAATAATAGCATTATTGTTTTAAAGTATTTCTGGAAGGAAATTGTATCAAATATATTTTGGGAAGGTATATAGAATTAAACTCACTTCAGTCGCTGGAAGATAACTTCGGTAATGACTGCAGCATCATCGATGTTCATTTTCAAGCTTCTAAGTGACGGATTGCTGCCAAATTGATTTGTTCAGAAGAATTAGTTTGTTTTTGAAATTTCAAAGGAAAATTGTTGGGGATAAAAACAACGATTGGTTTAAAAATTTGAGAAATGTGATTTTGGGATAATGGTGGGTGTAAAATGATGTGAACCAAAAGCCGGGTGTTTGAATCCTGAATCCATATTTGAATTGAAAATCCTGATGAGGTAAGTTATAAACTTGTAAAGTTGAGATGATTTTTAAATAAGGAAGGGAAATATGAACTTTGAATGTTGGAATTAACATTTAAAGTGAAAAAGTTAAATAAATTTCATTTGGAGAAATTAAATTGTGGAAAATTTAATGGATGATTGGAAGAAATAATTAGTAAGTCTTGAATGTGATTTGAATGGGAAAATTGAAATTAAATTTGGATTAGGAAATAAAAATTAATTGGATTGAAATAAATTGAATTAAACTGAAATAAAACCCAGTTGTTTTTGAATTAAGTTGAAATTGAATTGAATGAAATAAATTGAGATCTAGATGATATTAAGTGAATGTAAGTTCTTACTTAATTTAAATTCAAGTGGATTGAGAGAATTAAAGAGAATGGTATGATGCTAGATTTAACTGAAGTTAAGTTAAATAAAATTGAATTGAAATAAATTCAGTTGAGTTATAGATAATATTGAATGGACTAAAATTCTTACTTAAATAAATAAGCGTAAACTAAGAAAGTATTGAATTGGGATAAATAAGCTTTGGAAGCTTATAAAAGAATTAAAAAGCATTGGAATAAAAATATATAATCCCTAGTTACAAGTGAAATGTGAATGTGATTGACTGTAAATGGATGGAGAAGTATGAATATTAATAAGTGAGTAGCTTATAAAAATTTAAAAAAAAAGGAATAAATAAGCCAAAATGAAATTATTTGTATTTTGGGAAATGAATAAAAATCCAAAACTTGAATTATAAAATAGATTGAACTCAAGAAAATTAAGTGAAGAGATTTTTTTGAAGGGTAAAAAAATATTGAAATGGAAGTGGGAGTAAACTGATTTGGAATAAATTAGGAAATTGAATATGTTAATGAGATTTAATTTGGTTAAATAGAAGTTGAATTGTGAAATTGGATTGTTAATCAAAAAAATGGAATTTTTGAAAAGAAGTTTGAGTTATGAAATTCAGCTTGAATTGTTAGTAAAGTAAATGTAAGTGAAATGTTGTCAAATGGAATGGAATTGGATTAAAATAGAAATGATTTGGGTTGCAAATAAATCTAATTCGAGTGTAAATGAGTTAAGTATGTGCTTGGATATTATTTTGATAAATTGAGAAGGTGAGTTAAAATAAAATGGATGGGCTAACTGAATTAAATGGAATTGGATTAGATGAGAATCAAATTAAATGGAAGTGGACTTAGGTTTGAAGTTGGAATAAGTTAAAGTAAATTAACTTAAGTTTAAAATAATTAGAAGCTCGACTTCGAGTATGAATGGAAGTCCATTAAATAAAAGTCTAGGTTAAATTAATTTGGAAAATATTTATTAACTTATAAGTATTGAATGTGCCAAGCTTAATAAAATGTCTTTGAATGAAACAATTGTGGAAATGGAATGAAATGTAGGTGTATCGCTTGTAAATAAGTTAATATGTGAAGAGACTTTAATAAAAATTGATTTTGGAATCAATTGAAGTGAATTGGGTTTGTTTGTATTAAAAATAAATTGAATGTAAGAAATTGAAGTGTAAGCCATTAAAATTAAATGAAATGGCATATGAATTGGTTGAAAGCAATTGAATTAGTTTTGAAATCATATAAATTGCTTATGGTAAGTTTTTGGTGTATGTTGCTTATGAAATGCATGTGTTTAGCTGTAGAAAGTAAGTGAAATGTTAATAAATTTCGTTTATTTAGTACTTACATGTTTGAATTGAGTAAGTACAGGTAGCGGGAAGCCGTTTGGCTGGATTTAGATGCACTAATTGCTAAAATAATAAGCCGCTTGCTTAAAAATGCTAAATAAAGGCATGCATACGCAATAAAAATAGGAAATATGAACAGTTTTTGTTTTTCCGACCGTGTGGGTCGATGTATATATATTTATATCTCTTGTCAAATTGCAAAAGCTCCTCCATACAAAGGAGACTCTGCCAAAAAATTTCGAAAATTTTGAGAGTTAGAATAATTTTTGAAAATTTTTGCAAAAATTTTTGTTAGCGTGGAATTGAAATAAGGGATTTTGAAAATGGAGATTGTAACAAATTGTTTAGTTGGAACTAAAGGATTAGGAATTCAGATGATAAATTGAAATTTTCTCTGCAAAGTTATGTATTTAATTTCTGTATGAAATTTGATGATTTTCTAGTCTAGCCACTTGGCTTTTGTTTTCTTTTGAAATCTGAGGGCCCGTAGAGGCATTTTGTAGTTGTACCGAGCTAGCCGCGCAAAGGAGACGCTGTCGATTTTTTTCGAAAATTTAGAGAGTTAGAAAATTTTTGAGAAAGTTTTGGTAATTTAATTTTGGACTTAAATTTAAATTTGAATAAGTGGAGAAAATAATGTTGTTGGAAACTACGGAAGTTTTTGGGAAGTGGGTTGAAGTAATAGTGGGTCTTTAATAAAAGACATCTTATAGCAAGTTGATAGAACCGTTTGGTTTTGGAAAATAGTAATGGGTATTGGATCATTCTTCTTAACTAGCAATTTCAGGGACGAAATTCTTTTAAGGGGGAGGAATGTGACGAACCGGAATTTTTGGATGTTTGAAATTGGAATATTTAATTGGTTTTAAATATTTAAAAGTTAATTTTTTAACATGAATTCAAATATTATTATTATTTAGCAATTAAGTTATTGGATTGAAGAAACTGAAGTTGGGTAAATTATTGAATCTTCAGTTTTAAGCCTGTTAAAAATAATTTAAGGGTTTGTAAAATTTATATCGATATTACAGAAGACAGTAAAAGTGTTGAAATTGTAAGTTTTGAAATATATCGTTTAAATTGACGTTTAAAAATAGCCTTCAGAGGCACAATCTCGGAATTCAATGAAACCAGTTCCATTGAATCCGTAATATTATATTATCATCGGATTTCAATTTTCGTAGTGCTTGGAGTTGTTGTGTGAGCATATGATATGTAAATGCGCTGAATTTGTATTGGAAACTTAATATAATAACTGGGTCCAAAAAGCTATCTTCTCCATGCGATCGAATTAGGACTCGAAACCTTTTCCATTGCGTTCGAAATAGGGGTATAACATTATAAACGCCTAGTGGCATGCTTCGATAGGACG
The DNA here is from genome assembly GCA_030765085.1 of Allium cepa. Taxonomy (NCBI): domain Eukaryota; kingdom Viridiplantae; phylum Streptophyta; class Magnoliopsida; order Asparagales; family Amaryllidaceae; genus Allium; species Allium cepa. Next base: position 154,722,048 of record CM060945.1, read on the forward strand.
TCTAAATTTTAATTTGCTAAAACGAGATACTATAGAAAGAAAATTATACAATATTATAATGGAAAAGGAAAGTTAAAACCCTATGCCCATCTTCTAAAGCATGCCATACCCTTCATGTATAACATACTCGCGCATCCTCCTCTTCCTTAGAAAATCGAATTTGCGTTCCTTCTCCTCTAAATCGATTCGTGAAATCGATTAATAAAATAAGAAGCCTCACGATTGGAAATCGCAATCTCGAGGTGAAGGAAGTCGGGCGCCGTGTCGCGAGCCAAGTAGGAGGCTAGGGTTTGCGTCCGCGATGCGAACGAGGTGAGGCGGCGACCGCGAGAAGGGAGCACGCGCGCACGAGGCTTACAGTTGAAGGGTTCGGCCTCATTGCAATCGCGTCATTCGCGAGGAAGAGGAGGGCCAATCGAAGGTCGCTGTGTGGTGGTTTGGGTGGGCACGGCTATCTGGGCAAGGTAGCTTGGACTAGTGTGATGTCGTAGAGGTAGGGTTTTAGCAGGTTATTCTTCAATTTAAGCTATTTTTTAAATATGAAAGTAAAACAGAAAACAGAAGTGAAACAAAATATATAGTTGAAAGAAAAAATAATTATTTAGATAATGAGATTTAAAACAGTTTGTTTTTAATTTAATTTAGTAGATATGATTTTGGGAAAAAAAGAAAAATATATATATACATAGGAATTTTAAAATAGTTGAAAGTTTATACGGAAGTTAGGCTTAAACAATTTAGAGTATAATTATATATATATATATATATATGTAGTTTCAAAATAAAATAAATATACAGATACACATTTTAAATCTACTAGTTTATTAAAAAAATAATGTATAATGGAGATTAATTTGTCTAATAAACTTATTTAATTATTTTAGTTACTAAGAGATAATTTAAAAGAAAACTAGTTTAGAATTAAATAATTAATTAATTGAATCTATTAAATGGAAATTAATTGTTCGATTAGTTTAAAATGTTAACAAACCATATAATGTTTATTCAAGGTCTAAATCGCGGTGAATCAAGCCGGTGTGGATCGGACTGCAAATTAACAGTTAAAGGTGAGTTAATCTCAACCATCTGGGTTAAATTTAAATTTAAATGGTTAAATTTAAATAATTGGTTGAATGATTGAATTTATTTGATGTGTTATATTATATGTAGTAGTATATATTTATATATATATTGGAGTGATTGATTTCCCACATTATATAGCGGATGAGACCCTATGCACCGCATAATAGCGAGTGATATTATTTAAAACCCATATACTGCGATATTCCACCTCGAAGTGGAATTGGTATTTTATTGTGCTAAGATCCGTGGATGTAGGGAAACAGGTTGGAGGGATCCAACTGGATTCCTCAAAATATGTTGATTTGTTAAAATATTCTGCGATATAATTATTTGCTATCCTGTGGTGAATATATTGATAATTGGAAATGTTGGGTACTATGGTTGATTTAAAATATTTTCGTGAACTGAGTTATCAAAATCTATAGAAATGGGATTTCTGAAAAGAAAATAAAGAGTAATTTTTTTGTAAAATAATCATAGAGATTTAAATAAATTAAAAATGAATTGGAAAAGAATAAAAAGAGATTTTTGAAATTTCAAGTGCGGAAAATGAGGTTTTGAATAAATGGGAATAAGTGGTTTTATTTTTAAAACTCAAGTTATATTATTTCAGGAAATAAAGAATTTATTTTGAAATTCAAGGTTTAAGTTTATTTGAAAGGATAAAGAAGGAATTTGGAAAATATGAAATTGGTATTTTCAGTTAAAAAGATTTTAAAACATAATCAAGAAATAAAATCTGAAGTCTATGGGTTTGAAATAAAGTTGAGTAAGAAAAGGAATTTATTTCAAAATGGAAGTAATTTGGAGATCAATTTGAAGGTTGATTAAGTGTTTAAAACCGGGATTTTTAAAAAGAGAAGTGAGACTTTGGAATTTATAAACTGGATTTATAAAAGCGAAGTGATATATCAGTGGATATTTGGAAGAATAAATTTACGGTGGGAATTTATTAAAGGAATGGGTAAATTTGTATAAAAACAAATAGTGATTTATTTTTAAAAGATGTGAAAGAGAAGCGTATTTCCCTGGATAGCCAAGTACGTTTCAAACAAATTTTAAGTATAAGTAAAAAGTTTTAATGTTGTTTTAAAAAGCATGTTTTAGAAAATTTATTATTTCTAAATGTTTAAATTCTAAAGTAAATATTTTTCAAATCTATTATCGTAGTAATTATTTAAAGGTGACTTGGTATTTTATTTAAAAAAGAGAAAATCTAGTTTTATATTTTATTAAATAACCTCATTTTTCAAATATTCCTATAGTATATATTTTTAATAAAGTATTGAAGTAGTTTTCAATTTAAATGTTTTAAAGTATATTTTATAATAAAGTGTTTTTTAAAATTATTTTAAAATCTAAAGCTTTGTGCTTGGTGTTTTCAGTGGAAACAAATATTTGGGAATTCATTCCATGAGAAGAGTGTGGTTTGAAAACTATTTTCAAAGGGTTGAAAATGGAAATATATCCTGTGAAGATATTTTGAGGATAATATATAATTTGGGAGGTATTTATTGTTTGATGGTTGTTTGTGAATGTTATTTGATAGTTAAATAATCTACTATCAATATTGGCATATTCGTTGATCGTTTCGAAGAGACCAGGATCGGGATTTATTTCCCGAAAAGCACTTCGATCCGGTTTTTATGTTTTCGTGGAAAAACGAGTTCAGAGTTGAAGATGGAGCAATGAACTGCAAGGGCTAGTCACTACTAATCCTGAGGTGATTCCAAAATGGATGTAGTAGGAGTAGTGCCTTTGGTTCCATTCGAATCCGGGACGGACTTGTATAGATGAATGCTTTCAGAACATCGTCAGGTGGCCGATGAGCATTCTAAGTGATATTTTCTAAATAGGTAATGCTTAGCGTCGAGCCTCATCAACCGGGAATGACTGAAAATCAGGGGCTATGCAGCAAGGCTAAGTGGGTAGCACCCATTAGGTTGAGGTCATCCCTGTCTAGATGTCCCTTTTATTCGGCTTAGTGGTGCGGTTGCTGATCCCAACCGTGGGGTGATCTTACTCGAAATTATCCAGTAAGGAGTAGTCCCGGTCTTGTGTTGCAGGGGATTAGGAGTAATCCTCAGTACGGTGATCTAGGCCATGTACTGTGACAGGTGGTACCCCAGTGCCTAGTCATTAGTTGGAAATCCATTCTCCCTACGCGCCTGTACGGTTTTGATTGTGCCCAACTATTGCTGAAACGTGAGTTGCAAGAATTTCCGCTAGATTCTATTTTACTTTCTATAAACACTATTATAATGTCAGTGGATTTTAATAAAAAGTGTTTTGGCTATCGAAAGGTAAAAACCCGACATGTTCATTTGTGGCATGGTCTTAAGAGATGTTTTTGTTTTCAAAAGAATCGTTGAAATTTCAATAATCAGTTTGAGTGTGGTTTCTCATGCTGGTATTCCAGACTGACTCGGGTGTTATTTCACTATAATGCTCGGGTCAGACCGAGTATTATAGAATACAATAAAGGATGCTGTGGAGCTCAGGAGACGAGCGGGATGGCGATACGTACTTCCGTACTTGATTATTGTTCCGCCGTGTATTCATTTTTGAGGATAAGTTTATATGACTCTCCAGTTGTATGTTATTGATGTTGTTGAGCTCTGATGATGTATTCTGATGATGTATATATATATAAAACAGATATAGTTTTCTTTTGTGTAAAGATCTGTTATTATCTATTATATTTTATTCCACTGCGATGGTAATATTTCTATGTTGTTTCCTACTTTCTTCTTCTGCCTCTTCTTCTTTAACCTTCATGGTTCGATTTTTCGGGCGTCGAAAAATCGGGTCGTGACACCATTCAAAATAAAATGAAGTGTAATATGGAATTGTTTATACCTTTAAAAATATATTTGAATACGCTTTAGAAATGATTTCTAAGTATTTAAAAATATTGTCCAAATAAAGTTTGGATGTGAATCTCAAAATTCACCTAAAATTTGACGCGTCAGTAACAGTAGTTCGTGTTTTCGCATCAAAAGTTCAAATTAGCATACGAACTGGAATATAGTTTGGAATTCTTCAACGTAAGAAATTTTCATATCCTTATATCCATAGCTTTCAAATTCAACAAGAAAATCAAGATTTCAAATTGTTTATTTTGAAATATGGAAAAATCAATTTTCAATCTCGTTTTGCACTAAATGACCAAAGTTGGAAGTTGAAAAAATAATCATTTTAAAAATATGAAATAAATTATAATATTCTTTTAAGATGTTTTAAAAGTTATTTAAGTTGAAAATATGGTTTTTTAAATGACATAAAAGTTATTTTGAAGAATATAGCTTTTAAAGCACTTTTTGTAACACTTTTTGCAACACCTTTTCGCAACGCTTTTCAATAACTTTTGAAATAAAAGTTTGAACTAAACAATTCTTTCCCAAATACTTTGTAAATGTTTTTGAGTAAAAAATACAGTATGTTAAAAGGAGATTTGAATAATTTCAAAATTATTTCAAAGGTGGTTAAACAAATAATTAAGTGATTTAAAAAGGGAAATTGAGTATGTAGAAACGCCAGTATAGTCCCGCTTATGAGATCTAAAAGTGAAGACAAGGTGTGTAACTAAGGTTAGGGATGAAAAAACTAATGCCCTGAACTTACCTGGCCTCAGTTTTCTCTTTTAGGCGAGGAGTGGAACATATCGAAAGGAAAGCCCAGATGCTCAATTTGGTTTTTATAGAAGTACCCTTCTTATATTCATTATTAAAATCCGAAGAGGGAACTTGTCCTGTTCATGGAATTTAAGTGGTGGTATCATCATTATTCTCCCCATAGCACTTATAGAATACTGAAGTTGTTATTGAATAAAAGTAGAGTGATTTCTATAATCCTTTTTTCTCGAAAGATACTCTTTAAAAATGATTTGAAAAATATTCAAAAAGAGAGGTTTAAATGATTTCATATTCACTAAAAGAATATTTTGAAAATATATATCTCTCGAAGATATTTGGTAAAGAGAAATGAATGAATCAAAAAGCAATCATCTAATTACATCTTTTTTATCTATGATTGGATTTCGAAGGAACCGGGGTCGGATTTGGGTGATTCCTATCCGAAAAACCCCTTCGAACCAATTTACATGTTCAAAGAATAAAGATGTTTAAAGACATGGATATTGCGACGAATAAAAAAGATGGACTTCTTGTTGATTAATTGGGGATAAACTCTCGATTTACTTATTGTAGCAGCGGTCTCTTTGTTATGAAAAATCTCAAAACCATAAGGACTTCTTGCCTAGAAATGGCCGAGGAAAGTACCTTCGGTTTCATTCAGTCCTAGAACAAACTTGTATGGATGAATGTCTGACCTTGAATTCCAAATCAAAATGAGTGATCTCTACAAAAGTATATCAGTCAGTGGTGGAGAAGATAACTTCTCTTAGCTTAACACCCTTTTCTGAGACATATGAGCTTAGGAAGTTATACGTTTATAGAAATTAGTCATGGGAGTGAGAAATAACAATGTGGTGTTCAAAGTGAAGGAAGATGTGTTATGTGAAAAGGTAATCATTGCCTCGAGCCTCATCAACCAAAAATGACCAAAACAGGGTTAGATGCAGCAAGGCTAAGTGGGTCATTCTAGGGTATGATCATTCCCTTCTAGATATATTTCTTCCCGCTATGACATTCGGGATGTAAATTAATGTGGATGTATGCGAAGAGAGCTCTCGGATAAAGGTCGATGGCGGTCGGGGGAAGACATATTCGGTACTATCTAGTTATAAAGATAGGCTGGTCTTGTGTTGGTAGAGGGCAGATGTTCTGTGCCTCGGGACATCCATCTAGAGGCGTACCCATCGAAAGGTAGTCCCTTCACCTGGTCGTTTGTATGGAATCCACTCTCCAATATGAACTTACGGACTCAATTATAAACCTATTATTGCTGGAATTTAATCAATGTAACAATTTCGGCTAAGATTAATAAGTTTATTTGCAAAAGTTTTCAAAGAAAGTCATTAAAAATAATATCCCCAAAATTTACGTAATAAAGAGTATTGGTTATCATAAGGTAAAAAGCCATTCTGTTTTTATGTGCGGTGTCGTCTAATGAGGTACTTTTTTGTTTTCAAAACTTTGTACATTGATTTCTTATACCAATCCCATGACTGACCAAGAGTTTATTTTCCCATTAAATTCCGGGTACCCTATTTTTCGGGCAGTCGTGTAGTCAGGATACCTTAGGAGCATTTTGGAGCGCGTTGGCGAGAATTTTGGATAATTATTTTGGAGCTATGAAGCTGAAGTACTTTATGTAGATATCTACCCATTTTCCGTTGTGTTATGTTGTATGTATTTTCTAGCATATGTACGGATAGACAGTTATAACTATCCCACTGGAGTTGTATTTGACTCTGATAATTTATGTATAATTAAAATGTTGAATGTGATATGAGAATCTATTATTGTGTTATCTTCTGTCTTTATTTTCTTTTACACCCCTGATAATCTACCTCCCGACACTTTGATTTATGGCCCGTGAATATCATGGATGTATTAGTGTCAATTTCTAAGGGTCAAGAAGACAGTTCATCACACATGACTGCTGGGGACACCTAGGGGTTACGTACCAATAGTTATTGGATTACTATGAAACGATTCACTCAAAAGTTTTCTGTTGGTTAATATAAGAAAGGTCAAATGAAAAATATTGACATAACTAATTAACACAGTTCTCTCGACTTGGAACACTATCAATCTTCAATATGACTGCTCCGCTTTGATTATAGACAAATCATGGCATAGTGTCCGTCGAGTGACTATAATTGGGCTAATGGAAGTATTGGAAGTGAAGCACTATTCAGAAAAGGGTCCACCTCCTCAGTTATGTGGGGTTAGTATCACGGTCAACTCAACTCAACTTAAAGTCAAACCCCTAGCCGAAACAGTATGGTTAATAATAATTGTTATTATTAAGCCAAGAATATTATAATTGGACTATAGAGTTGAATATTGAACGATACTAGAATTTTGACCATTACCAAATTCCATAAGTCCAAAGTGATACAATTTTGATAGAGAGAATTGGTGTAAATAAATGTCATAACCGAGTAACACTTAACAAAGTAAAATTGGATTTTATCAAAATTAACTAAGTGATAAATTTGTACAAAATGTCTGATCATTTGCTAAGTGATGTGTGGAAGGTATTATATGAATAGTTCGATATTAATCGCTAACCCAATTTACACCTAATGAGTCACACAATCGAAATGATGAATTCTCTTTTGACCAAATGATTTGATTAGTATATAATTGTTAAAATTAATTAACTGAGTTAATATTTATGAAATATAATTATTGAATTTGAATATGATTTGAGGAATAAATATTATTGAATATATTTATAGTAGTTATAAATATACATATCGATATATGATATCGATAAGCAATTAAATTAGATTTAATTAAATAATATTTCGTTGGGCTTAAATAAGATATTGGCCCATGATGATGGGTCGGTATTTTAGGTTGTAATATGGCTCTAGGGTGCTGCTTAAATAGGTTAGAGACATTAGAATTGGATGGCTTAAATTTAGTAAGAATTGGTATAAGAAATGATCTATTATTTTCTCTCTTCCATCCATTATTTAAACACCTCTAACCCTAATTGAAAATATATTTTTTTGCTGCTATTATTCCCATCCGTTGCAAGTCGACATCATCCCCTAAACGCATAAGCAAATCAAACTCAAATCAGTTCAAAAGATAAGTGTTATTTGATAGTGAAAGGTCTACGGTTCGAGGATTATAGTATGCCGAATCTAAAAGTTTTTAAAGGAGAGAGAGTTCATCATTACAAAGTGTGCTTTATGGCATTGGTTTTAGGTATGTTTTTACTACGTTATATAGCTTAAAATTTCTGATAGTATTTTATTATTCATATATATTAATATTTTATTTTTAGTTGGTGACAATTCTTATATGTATTATTGTTCTCACATACTAGATTAGTTATATGTATGTAATCATTTAAAAAAACAATGTTTCACGTATAGATCTGATATGCATAGCTATTATAATTAGTTTATTAATTAATATATACATATAAATATACCATTCTATTATATTTATATGGTTTGTATATAATTATAACATCATCTCATGTAATAATTGGACATATAATTTTATGCATGTATATTTAAAGTAGTTATACTTTTCGACGGCTATAAATTATTTTCTAAAAATTATTTACTATTATTTAATTAATATTCTATATAATTAACTCATACAAAATAAAATATATTTCAAAATTAATTTTAAAATTTTATAAAATTATTTTATCATGAAATAAGCTATTCGCCAAAAATTGAGAACATAAAAAAATCATTTTCCCTATTTTTAAAAATTATTACAATATACGACCGAAAAAATTAATTAATAAAAATAAATTTTGATCAGAAAAAATTATGAATTTTTTTATAAACTCAAAATATCGTATTAGATACCTTGAAAATTTAAAATTTAAATAAAATGCTTCGAAAATATTTTTTATTAATATTTTATTGATTTTCGATTACTAAATAAATTTATATATATTTTGATATAATAAAATTTATAACAAAATTTATTGTGCTGTGCATATGATCTAGAACTATTTAAAAAATATTTTTTTTAATTTATACAAACTCACACACTTACACACACATTAAGATATTATAAATATGCTTATGAATATATATTAGTTTAATTTATTTTATATTATGTGTTTATGTATATTATTTTAATATTTACTACAATAATACACATATATATTATTTTTGTAATGTTGGTAAATTTTATTTCTGATATTGTTTGGACCAAAGCCATACAAACCCAATACAGCCTAAAACGAACTATACACAAGAATAAACACAAAAAGGCTGCCTCGAAACATGAAAAGACAAAGTCAGGAATCGTTCTCCCACTTTAATATGCAAAATCTACTTTTCAGTTCTAACTCAATCATCCCATTTTTAGATCGCAAAACACTCCCTCTTGCTTGAAACAAAATCATGGCAGCTTATAGATTTTCCATGCCTTTAACATCCATATTTCCATCACATCTCCACTAGTAAGGTTCATCTTCTTTATGCATTCATATATGATCATTATATCTACTTCAATAATTCTGTACATTTGATCTAAGTCTCTTTACTTGTTTTGAAACATGCACTGGTTTCATTCTTTCCAAAATAATGAACAATAGCCGTAAGTGTAATTTGCTTTATTTGCTTGAGCAAAACCGAGCCTCCTTAGCAACTTAGGTACATCAATTCATCTTTTAATTTACTTATCGGATGCATGTCATTATTTTTTTATTAAACCACATCAAGGTTCTAGCACAGTATTCGCATTCGAAAAATAAATGGTTATGAGATTCATTTACTGAGTTGCAAAGTTTGCATCTTAACTCAACTTTGAGACCCCATTTGGCTAGCCTGTCTAAAGTAGAAAGACGATAATTAACTACTTTATATGTTGTAAAAGACATTTTAGGACTATCCACCCTTGACTAAATAGCCAAAGCCTAATTTTTAACTTCATTCTTCATGCGAACATCTTCCCATGCTATTCTAGTGGAAACCTACCATCTTTAGTAAGGTTCCAAGCCCAGATGTCCACTGTTATGTTCATAAAGATAGGTAATATCGAAATGCTTTTAAGATATCTTACAGCCCTTTTTGTTCAGGTATTCACCTCTCTTCTCATATAATATGATCAACTTTATTGTCAAATCCCCACACTAGATACATGATTCCATAGCAATTTGTCTGTAAGAGTATGACTATGAAGCCAAGGATATTTCCAATGACTGGTATGTTCCCTTTGATAAATTTCCTATTTATGTGTTTTTTAATCTCATTTCTTCCTTTAGAATGCATTTCCAGACCCTAGGTGCATTACTATTCGCCTTCGTGATCCAGAAATTATCATTAAAATACCTCTTCCTCAAGGAAGATGTAACTCCAACTTATTATAATGTAGAAATTCCTAAGCATAAACCGAAGTATTATAAGTAGAGTTAATAACAATAATTCAATTATAAATCTAATATATATGATAAGTTAGAAAATAACAATAAGTTATGAAATGTATGTAAAGCAGTGAATTTAGTAATTAAAAGAGTTACAGTAACAGTTAAAAAAGAAAATATGATATGTCTAATAATATCAAGTGGAAGTTAAACAGAAAAAGGTATTTAATTTATTAAATTAAAAGTAAATGGTAAATGACATTAAATTTGCGTAAATGAAAAAAAAAGCAAGTTGGGTAAAATAGCTAAATTCCTATAGTTGAACATATGAAGCATAGTAACAAAATAAATTTATGTAGCCTTGAGTATGTGTTTATGACAGATGTGGAATATTGAATTTAGTTAACAACTTAGAGTGATTAAATATGACATGGTCATTAATATGGATTGGAATGTGAGGTCAGTTTTGTTACACAATAAAAGTCTGGCCAACACAAGGGGTCACCAGCAGCTGTGTATACGTTATACTGATGTAGAACATATCCAACTGTAGAACCTATGTAATTGTACGTTCGCATATAGGTGAAGGGAATATACCAAAGTAGGATGGTTCATCTAGTCGAAGTGACAAAGGGCAAGCAGAGTTTGTTTCAACCTTCTAGTGCTAAGTGTTAAGTAAACAAATGAGCATTTCCTTGATTGCGGTAGCAAATTTAAATAGAATGATGAGTGTAGGCTCTGCACTATGACAGTGAGGTTGGTACCATAAACGTGAGGAGTAAGACCTGTTTATAGAGGTCAAGATCATCGGTTTTGACCGGTCAGTGGAAGGACAAAGATTACACCTAAACGGGCTACATCTTCTACTAGTGTAGACCATGTTTAGGATATGCATCATCGCATCGTTGTTTGTTAGTTGTTAGGAGGTAAGGCTAGACAACCTTTTAATGGAGGTCTTTTAAAATGAGATATAATATGGCTTAATAGTAGCAATCGAGTTATTAGACCCTATGCATTTTCCTCAATGAGGATGTGATACTGCGTTGACGATGGACCTTAACAAGCTATACCGTTATGGATACTAGCGGGGAAAGTTCTTTGGTACAAAGGTGGATTGTGGTACTTATATCTACACACGTGTACACACACACACACTCACATATGTACGTACGTATTTATTATGTACATCAAGTAGGTGGGGCATATCGTACATGTATACGAAGTCAAGATGACTAAGTTTAAAACGTAGACATAACATGTAATGGAAAACATCGTCATAAACTATTATTATGCATAATGTATGTAATTTAATAGTCACTAGAACGTTGTTTTGACCCCCCCCCCTCTCACTACAACCCAAACGATAGACTTAGAAGGGAAAGTACTAATACAAGTTGGAACGATGGAAGATTAAATTTCTCACACATGCTCGGCTCTGACAAGGGTACTGGATATCAGAGCTATTAACCTTGGTCAGCATTTTGTTTTTTTATTATACTTTACTATTCCACTATGAGTTTTATCATTAGTGCTCTAATATATTTGTTTATTTACATGATATCAAAATCAATGATCTACACTTTAGTGGGCTTGGATTTTCGTCTAGCAAAAATTTAAACCCACTGAGTTGTGGGTTATTACAGGACTGAAGCATTTCATATGTAATTTACTTGAATCACTGTAGCACTAAAAATCTTCATAGAAAAAACCCTCATGAAGTTTTGAGTGGTTATAAGTCAAGTATTTCTCACTTGAGGGTAATTAGAAGCATATCTTACGGTCCTATGCACATATTCCAAATGAGAAATTAATTTACAGTGCAAGGTATGTTTCTATAAGGTATAATCAAAGTTTTGAAGGGCACAGATTATCTAACAAGCACTAGGAAGATCCAAACAATTCCAAAAAAGAAGGCATTTAGAATGGAATAATAACAAGGACAACCAATAGTACTGTCCATTTTCAATGATGAAGAAGTCATAACACAACCTATTACTCAATCAACACCACCTCAACCACAAATTCCTAATGATGCAAGTTATACTAAATGGCCACACGGATTTAAAAGTATGCGTGAATTATATGAAACTACCAAAGAAGTGCAAAGTTTGGATGATTTTACATATCATTGTTTATGTGAAAACCTAAATTTTGTAATAGTTGTTGATTGAGAACCAACTGGGTTAATTATTAGAAATACTAATTTATAAATTTAACAAATAATAATGATGGTTTATATATATAGGTAAGTAGATTTCAAATGCGAATATTTTCTTTATTTTCAAACAAATAAATTATAGGTGTGTTTAAGTGTAGACATATATATATGAGTTGATTTAATTGAATTTGAACTGGAAATTCAAAGAACAGCTTAAACAAATTGGATATAATATATATATATATATATTTATAATATTTTATTAGTATATAGTTTGTTATTTTCTTTTAAAGATCTTATTTATACAAATTAAGGAAGGTATTTAATAAATAGAAGTTTATTATAAAAGTTTTATGGAAAACATTTAAAAATATAAATAAAGTATATATAATTAGTATATTTGTATAACTATTTATAAGTGTGTAATTGGGTTTCATGCCATCTATTTTTAAAATATTAAATAAATAAATATAAGAGAAGTTTAAATATTAAAACACTTAAGGCATTTCTAAAATAAAACAAAATTGGAATTATTATTAAATATATATAAACATATATTACAAATGTAAGATATTTATATACACCAGTTAACAAATGAAAACCATGAATCGTATAAAAATACAAGTGTAAGATTTTTAAAATACCATTCAACAAATGTAAGAAATTTATGCCATGCATAAAACAAGTGTCACCTAATTCTTTTTTTTTTCAAATTTAATAAATTCAAGTATATACTTGTCTATTTTCTTTTCTCTTCCTATTTTCCTTCATTTTGTTCAAACATTAGATTGGAATATATTACAAATCAAAACAGTTTTAGCTAAAAAAAAGAAAAAATGTAACCAGCTGAAAACAAAATCAAAATCTGCAAATCAAAGAGAAAAAATTTAATTAACTGGAGAATCAAAATTAAAATCTGTGTCAACTTGTAATCTGAGAAAATATACATAATTCAAGAACAAGATCAACTAGCAAGATTCAAGTTCAACAAGTTTGCAACCTGATTCAAGAGCAAGGATTAAAGCTTCAGCAAATCAAAGGAAAAATCAAACTAAAACTTTCAATTTAAAACAACAACAACATCAACATCAACAAGCAAAGTCAAGCCAGTTCCAGATTAATTTCTTCCCTTTTCTCTGTTTGAAATCTTACAGGTGAGTAACTACCCTTTAACATCTCAAATCAAACTATATCTTGATCTTTATGCATTAATCAGTGAAGTTTAGATGTAAAACTTTGTTTGCATGTATACGTACACCTAAAAATGATGTATGCATGTTTGAATAAAAACATTTGCTCTATTTAAACCAAATACTGTGAGTAACCACAACTTTAGAAAGTATCAACCTGTCCTCTGTTTTATTGATACATATGGGTAAAACTCATAAGATCTGAAATATCTGGAATTTGCATGTGATGAATGCTTGATGTATGATATGTTATGAATGATGTTAAAAATGATTTTTATATTTATATATATGTTCAGGTCTGAAAAGGGCTTCTGTTGAAAACATTACAGGTTTGAAAAACCTGATTCAAAATTTTAAATCTCCCACTTATGTGATTTTTAGGCCTTGATCTTTGAAGTAAAAATGTTTGTAGGTGAGGAAACTTCATTTTTAAAATCAATTCAAGTAAAATTATTTTGTAGATATTTCAGAAATTAAATACTTCAGTAAAGGACAAAACTATGCCAGAATTTGATTATCAAATTATCAGATTTTGATTGTATAATTGAATTTGACTTTGAAATCTAAGATTTTTAAAAGCGAAACTTTGATTTTTAGACTTGTAATTAGTGAGATATTGCAAGATGATTAGTTTTGGGTTAACCGTAAATTGCCGTCGATCGGAGTCGATCGGTGACTCGTGACTCATGTCAGAGGAGGCTTGTGGAATGATGATGACGGGGAAAATAGTCTAGTATTTTCTAGAACGCCATGATCAGAGGGCGATGGCAATCTAGGGTTTTCGTGAGGTTTTTTGGATGATGGGTTACTTCAGTTTTTGCGACGCCGATAGTTAGCCGGAGGCAACCGCTTTTGGAGGGAAGGCTCGTCGAGGTTTGTCGTAGCTTTGGGGGGGATCGACGAGTGATTTTGACGTCGGAGGCGATGGCCCTGGGTGGTTTTCGATCATGGATTGGGTTCCAGCTTCTGATCAGAAAGTTCGATTTTGATTGCCTGACGTTTTCGTAGTTCTGGGTGCTTGTGTTGGTTGTCGTGGACGTTAGCAACTTGGTGAAGGCCGGAGGGATGGTCGGCGTCGCATAGATCGCCGTGCATCGTGCATGCATGCACCATTGATCTGGGTTTGGATGGTTTCGATGATGATGTTTTTGCTCCTGTTGATCGCGAGATGTTGGTGGGTTTGACTCGGTGCGGTTGGGTTGTGATTTTGTTCGGGATTTTGCTCATGTGTATCGAGGGTGGGCTCGGGATTATCAGTGTTGAAGTTACCAGAGAATTTTTTTAGCAAAGAAAATAAATTTTTTATAAAACCAAGGAAATCTTATCCAACTTTTTTTAGAGGAAGACTTGATCGGGTTTAAAGGTAAGGATATAATTTGTAAATCAAGTTTCAATATATATTATCTAAATTTAAAGGTAGCGTGTTACAAATGAGAATTCAGATTCCAAAGAGAATTAATTTCAAAACGGGTTTTAGGGGTAAAGGAAAGAGATAACAAGTTCCTAAATAACTTATTTAACAGGTTTTAAATGAGTTTTCAAGTGAATTATTTTTTTAAAAAAAAATTGTTGTTTTAAAGTAATAATGTATAAGATTAATTGTGATATTATTTAAGCATAATTACTGGAAGTAATTTATAATGTATAATTTCTCAGTGTAAGAAGTTAAAGGATAATTAGCCATTGTAAGTGATCTACGGATAATTAATTTGGATAATTAATCAAGAGGGTAATTAATGGTTAGCTAATGTGAAGGATTAGAGAATCATTGATTTGTGTAATTAATTAAAGAGAAATTACTTAATGTAATTAAAGAATGATTAATCAAGGATGATTAATCAAGATGAATAATTAAAGGATAATCGATTAATTGAGTATAATTAATTAATGTTAATAAGCAAGATTTTTAAAGTAATTAATTTAATTCATTGGTAGTCAATTAAATTAATTAGAAAAGGTATGACTAATTTATCTTGCTCATGGATGATTGAATGGTATTTGAATGCCTTGGATTATTTGTTATCCCTGGTATGTGATTGTGATGCTATGTTTTATTAAATGTTTTTGAAATATGATTTATTGGGTTGAACAGTGATAATATAGTTATCTACGATAAAACGCTCTGTAAGAGTGACATTCGGTATTTAAAGTTAAATTGTATTCACTTGAATAACTTGGGTTAAGATGACATTGAATTCGAAAAAAATGGAGTCGCGTATTAGTGAGTACCCGAATCGACTTCGATTCTTTATAGATTAATATGTGAAATCAATAGGCTGGAATGAAATGATTTAAGTGAATTGGACCATTTAATCTAAGTTTTGGTACTTAGAAATTGATGTATGAAATAAGTGATGTCTATAACAAATTATGAATTTGTAAATTGATACGAGTTACCCTGGGTTTTAAATAAGTTCTATGGATTGGAATTTCATGTTAGATGAGTTTACTCACATTGGTTTCCAGCCTGACCCAGGAGTTACTTTGATGTAATGCTCGGGTCAGACCGAGTATTACAGATTTTCAAGTAAGGACGTTCTGGAGCTCAGGATGCAAGTTGGATGGCGGGAACGTATGTAGTGTTTCCGTTGTGTTATATTGTTGTATATCTGGAACAAGTTATTTTAACTGTCCAGTGATTGTAAAATGTTGTAACTCTGATGTATTAAAATGTAGTTGATTGATACAACTTTCTTTGTGTAAAGAATATTATTTAATATTATATTTTATCCACTGCGAATGTGAGATTCTGAGTTTGGTTTTATGTTTCTTCTTCTTCGTCTCTCTTCCTCTTTCCTAACTATCTGGAATTTTCTAGATCGAAAATTCTGGGTCGTTACATTTGGTATCAGAGCGAGGTTAAGCGAGAACCTTGGCTCTGTTGGGTTTACTCATTAAGGATAGGGTAATTAGTACCCTAAAATGAGTTGAGTGTGTGTGTGTATATATGAGAGCATACTTGTTATTTTTATATAATGGTTTTGAAAGTAAAGGATTTTTATATAAGTTTATATATAAAGCAATAATTGGTTGTTGGATATTGAAATTAAATAATAATTTAAGTGATAAATATATATATATATCCAAATAGGAATTGAATAGAATGAAGCATTCAAATAAGGAGAATTAAATTTGGGTTCAAACTAAAATAAAATAAAATGGTTATTGAATCAAATATTAGGATGATTGTTTCCTAATAATGATAAAGCAAAATGAAATGTGTTAAGGGAGTAAAATTTTAGCATGACTTGTAAATTGAAGTGGGGATCTAAATTGTGAAGTTAGAATCCTTAGATTTAAAAACATTTGAATTTGTTTTAAACTGTTAAAAGGAATGATAAATAATGTTATTCGAAATATTTTTGCAACTAATCTTATTTCGAAATAAGAAGTTGTTTGAAAACTTTGTTTGGAATTAAAACCAAAGGTGTTAAAACATAAGGTATAACTTGGTAAGAAAATTGATATATATATAAGTGTAAAAGTTGAATTCTTCTAATTAACTCTAATTTATAGGTTAGGAAGTCCCTCTAGAATTCAGTCTTTGAGAAAGATGACTAAGAGTGAAGAATGGAAGGGTAGACGCAGAAAGCAAAGAGCAGCCGCACGTAAGGATCAAGAAGAAGTAAGTCAAGAGTATGAGAAACAGGTTAAGGAAAGGGCTGAACCAGGGCCTTATGATAACGTCACCTGCTACATATGTTTCAATAAGGGTCATTACGCAGCCAAGTGTAGTAAAACAAGGGAGGAATTGAAGGGTACATTCCAACGGTTTCGCTCTGAGATCTTATGCTTTAAGTGTCATAAGAAAGGACATTTCCTAAATCATTGCCCTGAAGGGAGAAAAGCGGAACGTAAATTGGGAAATCTTGGAAAGGTTTGGAAATCTTGGAAATGGTGGAAATGTTTTCCAAAAATTTGAAGGAAACAATGGAGCATTATTTTGGAAATATTTTTGAATGGAAATTGTTTTGAAATGAATTTGTGGTAGTAGGGAAGCACTGAACTCACTTCAGTCGCTGGGAAATAATCCTGATGATGATGGCCACATCATCAGAATTCATTTTCGAGTTTCTAAAGTGATGGATTGCTACCGTGGTGATTGGTTATGATATTTGTTTGGACTTGTTGGGTATACAAGTTGTTTTATAAATTTCAAAAGGGAAATTTGTTTTGGTAAAAACAGGTTGTTTTGGAAATCCGGAAGTTTGATTTGATATACCAGGTGTGTATGAGTTATTTATAATTTCAAAATGGTTTTGAAATAAAACCGGGTAACTAAATTCTGGGAACTCTATTTAAATAATGTGAAAAGTTCAGATAAAGCAACTATTGAACCTATTAAGTGAAGTTGATTTAAATAAGAAGGGAAAATGAAATTATAATCCTGGAATTAAAATTTAATTTGAGTGAATGAAAGTGAATAAAATATATTTGAATTTAACTAAAGATAAGTTAAATAAAATTGAAATTGAGATCGAATTAAAGTAGATAAAGTTGAAATGTAAAATGACTTTGTAATTGTGAGTTATAATTGCGTTATGAATTTGTACCCATAAGCTATTAAGTGTTATAATCTGAAATTGTGGATTAAAATTTGTGTAATGAAAATTTATATCCTTAAGAATTCAGTGATACATACATACATATATATATGTGTGTGTGTGTGTAATTCGGAATTGTGATTTTAAGACGAAATAGAACTCAAATGAGCAATATAAGCTGTTAAATAAATAAGTTGGTGAATTTAAGAATAGGAAATGAAAGTTGTAAAACCAAAAAAAATGATTGGTATTTTATGGGAAATTCAAAACTTGATCCTAAATGAAATATAAATTGGAATAAGGTGAAGAAAAATAAAATGTGA
Source organism: Allium cepa (assembly GCA_030765085.1). NCBI lineage: Eukaryota > Viridiplantae > Streptophyta > Magnoliopsida > Asparagales > Amaryllidaceae > Allium > Allium cepa. The sequence continues at coordinate 154,740,322 of CM060945.1, forward strand.
TTGGACTTATGTTAGTGAATAAGTTTGAAATTATATATAGAGAAATAGGCTTTAGTCGAATTTGAATTGAATTAAAATAAAAACTCGGTTGTGTTATAAATAATCTTGAATAGAATTAAGTTCTTATTCAAAATAGTAAAGGAAATGATATGAATTTAAGTTGGCTAAATAAAATTTGGTTGAATTTGAATTAAATTTGGATAAGAATTGAATTGAAAGAAAATTTAATTAAGTTGAAAGGATATTGTGTGAATAAAATTTTAACCCAACTAAATTCAAAAGAATTGTTTGAAGATGAATTTAGCGCAAGCTAAACAAATAAAAGGAGTAATGGAATGAATAAATTTTAGCAGCTTCTAAAATTATTAAAATTAAAATAAAACCCAGTTCTGATTTAGAATAATTGAAATGGTCATGTTATTAATAAAATAAATTCAGAAATGAATTGAGAAGGTGAATTAAGGTTAAAATGGATCGAGTAAGTAAACAAATTGAATTAAAATTTATAATGGATGGGAATTTGATTGAATGAGAATCAAAGTAAAATGAAATAAAATTGATTGGATGAAAGAAATGGGGTGTATAGAATTGAGACAACTTAAGAAAATTGTGTAAGGGTTGTTGTCGAGCTTATGAAATGATCTTGAATGAATCTGTGTGGATAATGACATTGAAATGTAATAGTAGGGTTTCAATTTAATAATTGCAATGAAATAAGAATATGTGGGTTGTGAATAATTCCGAATGGAATAAAATCTGTTTAAATTTAAGCTGGAAGTGACTTTAAATGGTTATAAGCCTAAGTAAGGGTTATTTGCTTGAATAACATTAAAATTTGCTTAGAAATTGGTCGGTTGTCGTAAATAAAGTAAATGAATTAAAAGATGTCAACAAAATTGGTTTTCGAATCAATTGGTACAGACTGAAATTTAATTAAATGGATTTGCATAAAAATGAAAGTGAATTATGAATGTGATGTAAATTAATCAATTTAGAATTGGAAAGGGGTGAAATTTATGTAAGTAAGGCTTATAAACCAATTTGTGGTGGATATGAGATTAATTGGTGCAAAGATGAATTGCTTATGGCAAATATGAATTGTATGTCGAAAACTTGAATGTAAATCATTCTGGTGCAATAAAAATGAAGTTTGGATTGGTAAAGGAAATAGAAATATTATTGAACCTTGTGATTCTTATAAAATATGGTTAACATGTGGGATTATGGAAATTTGTTGTTTGGACTATGTAATTGTTGTGTTTGGCTAAGATTAATGAATAGAAGGTTGTTAAAATCTCATATTATCGAAAACTTATGTGCTTGTTTGAGTAAGTATTGGTACGGAAGGCAATTGATAGAGCTGGAGTGCGTAAATGCAATATAAATTAGCCGGTTGTTTTTAAAATGCTAATCTAAGGTATGCCTACGCAATAAAATTTGAAAATGATATACAAATTGTGATATATTTTGTTTTCCGACCATGTGGGTCGATGTATATATATTTGTGTCTATTGTGATATTGTAAAACGCTCCCCGTACAAAGGAGACGCTGACAAAATTTTCCAAAAATTTTGGGAGTAAGAAATTTTTTGAAAGTTTTGAAAAAAAAATTAACTAAAAAGTTGCATTTTGAAATGGTGTTGTAAACATAGCTTTTGAGTATAAATAAAGCAAATGGTTTTGGATTAAGCTAAAAGGTTTTGAGAAGTGACTGTGAATTTTAATTAAGTGGATTTTGGGGCAAGTAAATGAGTTTGGAAGCATTTTCCTACCTTAGCAAATTTCGGGGACGAAATTATAAGGGGGGAGCAATGTAACGACGCGGAATTTTGGTCGTTAGATTTGAACATTTAATTAATTTTAAATGTTGAATGTGAATTATAAGTTGACTTTGAATAAGAATATTTTGGTTAAATTAATGAAATTAGTTAAATTTCAAATATGGTAATTCAATTGAATTTGAATAATAATAATAAACTAATATTTGGGAATTGGGATAATTTGTGAATCTGGAGGTAAATAGATATGAAAATGTTTCCTAAAATATATTTTAAGTCTATTTGGATTTAAATAATGATGTTGGACTTTTGGATGGAATCAAAAGTCGATATGTCAAATTTGGAATTTTTATATTAATTTAATAATATATAGTAATGGTAAATAATCAGATTTTGATTTAAAATGAATCGGTATAATTTCTAATGTGATTATAAATTCTATATGATTTATTATTGAGTTAGTAAAATTTTAGAGGTGAAATTTTAAGTGATTTCGACGATTTTGGAAATCGCTCGAATTAATCGACGAGTTAAAATAGCCTTCTAGGGCACCGTCTCGGAATTCGACGAACTAGTTCCATTGGATCCGTAATAATTTATTATTATCGGATTTCAAATTACATAGCGTTTGGATTTACCATTTGCTCGTACGGGTGAGAAACGCGTTAAAATTTAAATTGATAATTTAATATTTTAAATCGATTCAAAAGTTATCTTCCACATATGATTGAATTTGGCTCCGAAACATGTTCCATTGTGTTCGAAAAACGGGTAAAATCTTATAAACGCCAGGCGACATGAGTTGTTTGGTGTTCGTTTGTAAATGCTCGTTAAAATTGAATTTAATATTAAAATAATATAGATATACGTTTACAAATTCACTCAATTCAGGGAAACCCTAGAAAACAACGCAGCCGCCACCTAACTATTCAATGGCTGATTTGCTCCCACCTTTCCCTTCATTTTTCTTCCCATCCGCTCATTAGTTTCAAAAGCCTTCAACTACGAGTCGAGAGCTTGTCGAGCTCGTCAGATCTAATGGAGGGTTTGTCGTGTGAAGGGACGATGGAGACGTGGACTGCTTGTTTGATTGGGGGCTTGAATCAAGATTTCGTGGATTTGATGAAGTCGAGTTTAGCCATGTCTTGGTAGTGGGTGTGCGTCACTTGGGGCTTCGACATAGGCTAAGTTGATCGGGTTCTAGAGGAGTTTGAACGGTACGACAGTCCATTGTTTTAATCGACGATGGGTTCGAGCGTTCATAGTAGCGCGTGAGGAAGAAGAGGATCTGTTCAGCGGCCTTAGATTTGAGCTTGGAAATGACGGTTGAAATGAATTTTGGGTATAGAATTAAAAGAAAAGAAAATTTAATTATATAATTTATTCAAACACTTAAAAATCCATATCTCATGCATACTTTGTCAGATTCCGACAAAACAACATGCACCGGAATCGCAGTGACGAGCAGCACGCTGTGATGTAAATCTGAGATCGATTGGAGTTCGTGAAGATTTTAGGTCAAATCGAAGGCGTTCTATTTAATTTAAAAATTGGAACACTCAGCGAAACTCAAGGTGAGTTAATCTCACTCACATCTAGAATGCTAGTTACTTTTAAATAGCTAATATTTAAAAGATTGATTTATTGGTTAATATGAAAATTATTATCAGATTTGATTGATATTCATTGTTATTTTAACATCTGTGGATGCAGGAAGAAAGGTTGGAGGGATCCAACTGGATTCCTCAAAATCATTTAGATTTTTCTAATAATTTTGTGGTATGATTATTTGATATCCTATGATGAATTGTATTGATAATTGGAATATTGGTTGCTATGGTTTGCTTTAAAATATTTCGGTAAACTGAGTTATCAAAATCTATAGAATTTGATTTTTGAAAGGGAAATAAAAGAGTGGATTTTTAAGTAAAATAATTATTGCGAATTTGAATAAATTTAAGAATGAATTGGAAAAGAATAAAAGTGATTTTGAAATCCTAATAAATAAATTCCAAGTACGGAAGGAATTTCAAATAAACAGAGAAAAAATAAATTTTTAAAGTTAAGTGATATAAAAGGAATAAAAGATTTATTTTAAAATTCAGAATTTAAATGGTTTAGGATGCAATAAAAGGAATTTTTATGAAATTGGTATTTCCAATTTAAAACCATAATAAAGAAGTTAAATCCGGAATTTATGAATTTAATGGATTTTGAAATAAAATTTAGTAAGTAAGGGAGTTTATTTTGAATTGGAGTAAATTTTGGAAATCAATTTGAAAATTGATTAAGAGTTTGAAACCGGGATTTTAAAAGGAAGTTGAGACATTGAAACTTATAAACTGGGTTATAAAGAGAAGTAATATATCAGTGGGTATTTGGAAGAATAAATTCACGGTGGGAATTTATTAAAGCAGTGAGTAAATTTGTTTAAAAATAAATAGTGATTTATTTTTAAAAGATGTGGAAGAGAAGTGTGTTTCCCTGGATAGCCAAGTACGTTTTCAAAGCAAATTTTTAAGTATAAATTAAAAGTTTAAAGTTGTTTAAAAGTATGTTTAAAAAATTTATATTTTAATGTTTAAATTTTAAAGTAAGTATTTTCAAATTTATTTTAGTAGCAATTATTTAAAGGTGATTTGGTATTATGTTTTAAAAAAAAAAGATAAAATTAATTTTATGTTTATAAAGTAATTTATTTTAAATATACTTAAAGTATATATTTTTGATAAAGTATTAAAGTGGTTTTTAAATGATAAAGTATATTTTATAGCATAGTGTTTTAAAATTGTTTTAAAATATAGAATGTTTGGACTTGGTTATTTTCAGTGGAAATAGAAAATGTTTGGGAAATTATTTCGTAAAAAGGAAGATGGTTTGAAAACTGTTTTCAAAAGGGTTGAAATTGGGAATATATCTTGTGAAGATATTTTGAGGTTAATAAATAATTTGGGACAATTATTTATTGTTAATGGATGTCTGTGAATGTTAATTGATAGTTAAATAACCGACTGTCAATATTTGCCAATGCGTTGATTGTTTCGAAGAGACCGGGATCGGGATTAATTTCTCGAAAGCCACTTCGATCCGGTTTGTAAGTTTTCGTAGGAAAAACGAGTTTGGAGTCGAAGATGGAGCAGTGAAGTGCAAGGGCTAGTCGCTACTAATCCTGAGGATGATTCCAAAATGGATGTAGTAGGAGTAATGCCTTCAGTTCCGTTCGAACCCGGGACGGACTTATATGGATGAATGCTTTCGAAACATCGTCAGGTGGACGGTTGGCATTCTAAGTGAAACGTTCTAAAAAGGTAACGCTTAGCCTCGAGCCTCATCAACCGGGAATGACTGAAAATAAGGGTTTATGCAGCAAGGCTACGTGGGTAGCACCCATTAGGGTTAGGTCATCCATGTCTAGATGTCATTTTTATTCAGCTTAGTGGTGCGGTTGCTGATCGCAACCGTGGGGTGATCTTACTCGGGATTATCTAGTAAGGGGTAGTCCCAGTGTTGTGTTGCAGGGGATTGGAAGTAACCCTCGGTACGGTGATCTAGGCCACGTACTGTGACAGGTACCCCTGTGCCTAGTCAATAGTTGGAAATCCATTCTCCATACGCGCTTGTACGGTTTTGATTGTGCCCAACTATTGCTGAAACATGAGATGCAAGCATTTCAGCTATATTATATTTTACTTTCTATAGACACTATTATAATATCAATTGGATTTGATAAAAAGTGTTTTAGCAATCGTAAGGTAAAAACCCGACATGATTTATTTGTGGCGTGGTCTTACGAGATGCTTTTGATTTCAAAGGATTTTGAAACTTTAATAATCAATTTAGGTGTATTTTTCTCACGCTGGTATTCCAAACTGACTCGGGTGTTATTTCATTATAATGCTCGGGTCAGACCGAGTATTATAGATTATAGGAAAGGATGATGTGGAGCTCAGGAGAGGAGCTGGAGTCCGAGACGTATTACCGTATTTGTTTATATCCGCTGCTGTGTTTGTTTGGAATTGTCAGGCTGGTAATTGTTGTTTGTTTTTGATACTCTGATGGTATATTGTATAAAACAGATATAGTTTTCATTTTATGTAAAGATCTGATATTATGTATTATATTTTGTGCCGCTGCGATTGTGAGATTCTGTTATTGTTTATTTCCTTCTTTCTTCTATCTTCTTTCTTTTCCCTCAACAATCTGTCTTTTCCGGCACTCGAGCGTCGGCATATTATTCTGTAGTGTATTTTGTGTCGATTTTTAAGGGTCGGGAAGGGTGGGTCGTCACAGTGGTATTAGAGCTTAGGTTGGCGATATGGGGAAATTACTCATTACAGAGTCAATAGTACTCTATAATGAGTTGAGTGTATTAATAACTATGAGCACGTACTTGTTAGTGAATATAAAAACTGCTTTTATACTGTGTTGACTTATCGGTTGAGTGTTTATGAATTCTGGTCAGTACGGGAAGTACAACCGTATCGATAGGGGTTTCTAAACTTTTAAACAAGATAAACCGACATGGTATTGTTTTTTTAAGTGGGTGAATGAAATAATTTTACCCAAAATCATATTTTGATATGAAAGAAATATTTTTCTAAAATTATTATATATATATCTATATATATATATATATTTAGATGTTTGGTTGTTAATATTATAATCAAATATAAGAATCTAAAATTTGAAATGGTTATAACTAAATAGAATTCTGTAAGTATGATTTATCCAAAAGAAGAATAACTAAAATTTTATTTTCACCAGAATTTAAATCCCGGAAAATTTAAAAAGCGTTTAAAGTGTATTTAAACAAAGGTTTGGAAATCTTGGAAATGTTGGAAATGTTTTCCAAAAAGTTGAAGGAAATAATGGAGTATTATTTTAGGAAATATTTTTGAATGGAAATTGCTTTCAAATGAATTTGTGGTAGTAGGGAAGCACTGAACTCACTTCAATCGCTAGGAAATAATCCTGATGATGATGGCCATATCATCAGAATTCATTTTCGAGTTTCTAAAGTGATAGATTGCTACCATGGTGATTGGTTATGATATTTGTTTGGACTTGTTGGGTATAGAAGTTGTTTTAGAAATTTCAAAAAGGAAATTTGTTTTGGTAAAAATAGGTTGTTTTGGAAATCCGGAAGTTTGATTTGATATACCAGGTGTGTATGAGTTATTTATAATTTCAAAATGGTTTTGAAATAAAACCGGGTAATTGAATTCTGGGAACTCTATTTAAATAATGTGAAAAGTTAAGATAAAGCAACTATTGAACCTATTAAGTGAAGTTGATTTAAATAAGAAGGGAAAATGAAATTTTAATCCCGGAATTAAAATTTAATTTGAGTGAATGAAAGTGAATAAAATATATTTGAATTTAACTGGAGATAAGTTAAACAAAATTGAAATTGAGATCGAATTAAAGTGGGTAAAGTTGAAATGTAAAATGACTTTGTAATTGTGAGTTATAATTGCATAATGAATTTGTACCCATAAGCTATTAAGTATTATACTTATAATCTGAAATTGTGGATTAAAATTTGTGTAATGAAAATTTATATCCTTAAGAATTCAGTGATACATATATATATATATATATATATATATATATATATATATATAAAATTCGAAATTGTGATTTTAAGACGAAAATGGACTCAAATGAGCAATATAAGCTTTTAAATAAATATGTTGGTGAATTTAAGAATAGGAAATGAAAGTTGTAAAACCAAAATAAAATGATTGGTATTTTATGGGAAATTCAAAACTTGATCCTAAATGAAATATCAATGGGAATACGGTGAAGAAAAATAAAATGTGAATTGACTTAGGTTAGTAAATAAGTTTGAACTTATATATAGAGAAATAGGATTTAGTTGAATTTGAATTGAATTAAAATAAAAAATAAGTTGTGTTATAAATAATCTTGAATAGAATTAAGTTCTTATTTAAAATGGTAAAGGAAATGGTATGAATTTAAGTTGGCTAAATAAAATTTGGTTGAACTTGAATTAAATTTGGATAGGAATTGAATTGAAAGAAAATTTAATTAAGTTGAAATGATATTGTATGAATAAAATTTTAACCCAACTAAATTCGAAAGAATTGTTTGAAGATGAATTTAGCGTAACCTAAACAAATAAAAGGTGTAATGGAATGAATAAATTTTGGTAGCTTGTAAAATTTTGATAAGTAAAATAAAACCCAGTTCTGGTTTAGAATAATTGAAATGGTCATGTTATTAATAAAATAAATTCAGAAATGAATTGTGAAGGTGAATTAAGGTTAAAATGGATCGAGTAAGTAAACAAATTGAATTAAAATTTGTAATGGATGGGAATCTGATTGAATGAGAATCAAACTAAAATGAAATAAAATTGATTGGACGAAAGAATGGGATGTAATAGAATTGAGACAACTTAAGGAAATTGTGTAAGGGTTGTTGCCGAGCTTATGAAATGGTCTTGAAGGAATCTGTATGGATAATGTCATTGAAATGTAAGAGTAGGGATTTAATCTAATATTTGCAATGAAATAAGAATGTGTGGGTTGTGAATAATTCCGAATGGAATAAAATTTGTATAAATTTATGCTGGAAGTGACTTTAAATGGTTGTAAGCTTAAGTAAGGGTATTTGCTTGAATAACATTAAAATTTTCTTAAAAATTGGTCGGTTGTCCTAAATAAAGTAAATGAATTAAAAGATGTAAATAAAATTAGTTTTTGAATGAACTGGAATAGATTGAAATTTAATTAAAAGGATTTGCATAGAAATGAAAGTGAATTATTAATGTGATGTAAATTAATCAATGTCGAATTGGAAAGGGGTGAAATTTATGTAAGTGAGGCTTATAAACCAATTTGTGGTGAATATGAGATTAATTGGTGCAAAGATGAATTGGTTATGGCAAATACGAAATGTATGTAGAAAATTTGAATGTAAATCATTCTAGTGAAATAAAAATGAAGTTTGGATTGGTAAAGGAAATAGAAATACTGTTGAACCTTGTGATTCTTATAAAATATGGTTAACATATGGGATTATGGAAATTTGTTATTTGGACTATGTAATTGTTGTGTTTGGCTAAGATTAATGAATAGAAGGTTGTTAAAATCTCATATTATCGACAACTTATGTGCTTGTTTGAGTAAGTACAGTTACGGATGGCAATTGATAGGGCTGGAACGCGTAAATGCAATATAAATTAGCCGCTTGTTTTTAAAATGCTAATCTAAGGTAAGCTTGCGCAATAAAATTTGAAAATGATATATATATTGTGATATATTTTGTTTTCCGACCGTATGGGTCGATGTATATATATTTATGTGTATTGTGATATTGTAAAACGCTCTCCGTACAAAGGAGACGCTGTCAAAATTTTCCAAAAATTTTGGGAGTTAGAAATTTTTTAAAAGTTTTGAAAAAATTTGGGTTAACTAAAAAGTTGCATATTGAAATGATGTTGTAAATAGAGCTTTTGAGTATAAATAAAGCAAATGGTTTTGGATTAAGCTAAAAGGTTTTGAGAAGTGAATGTGAATTTTAATTAAGTGGATTTTGGGGCAAGTAAATGAGTTTGGAAGCATTTTCCTACCTTAGCGAATTTCGGGGATAAAATTTTTATAAAGGGGGAGGAATGCAACGACCTGGAATTTTAGTCGTTAGATTTGAACATTTAATTCATTTTAAATGTTGAATGTGAATTATAATTTGACTTTGAATAAGAAGATTTTGGTTAAATTAGTGAAATTAGTTAAATTTCAAATATGGTAATTCAATTGAATATGAATAATAATAATAATCTAATATTGGGGAATTGGGATAATTTGTGAATCTGGACGTAAATAGATATGAAAATGGTTTCTAAAATTTATTTTAAGTCTATTTGCATTTAGATCATGATGTTGGATGTTTGGATGGAATCAAAAGTCGATAATTCAAATTTGGAATTTTCATATTAATTTAATAATATATAGTAATGGTAAATAATCGGATTTTGATTTAAAATGAATCGGAATAATTTCTAATATGATTATAAATTCTATATGTTATTATTTAGTTAGTAAAATTTTAAAGGTGAAATTTTAAGTGATTTCGACGATTTTGGAAATCGCTCGAATTAATCGACGAGTTAAATTAGCATTCCGGGGCACCGTCTCATAATTCAACGAAACCAGTTCCATTGGATCCGTAATAATGTATTATTATCGGATTTCAAATTTCGTAGCGTTTGGATTTACCGTTTGCTCGTACGGGTGAGAAACGCGTTGAAATTTAAATCGATAATTTAATATTATATATCGATTCAAAAAGCTATCTTCCATATATGATTGAATTGGGCTCCGAAACACATTCCATTGTGTTCGGAATACGGGAAAAATCTTATAAATGCCAGGCGGCATGAGTTGTTTAGTGTTGTTTGTAAATGCTCGTTCAAATAGAATTTAATACTAATAATATAGATATACGTTTATAAATTCGCTCAAATCAGGGAAACCCAAGAAAAAAACCCAGCCGCCACCTAACTATTCAATGGTCGATTTGCTCCCACCTTTCCCTTCATTTTTCTTCCTATCCGCTCATCAATTTTAAAAGCCTTCAACTACGAAACTCGAGAGCTTGTCGAGCTCGTCAGATCTAACGGAGGGTTTGTCGTATGAGGGGACGATGGAGACGTGGACTGTTCGTTTAGTTGGCCGTTCGAATCGAGATTTCATGGGTTTGGTGAAGTCGAGTTTAGCCATGTCTTGGCCGTGGGTGTGCGTCGCTTGGGGCTTCGACATAGGCTAAGTTGATCGGCTTCTAGAGGAGTTTGAAGGGTACGACAGTCGATTGTTTTAATCAACGATGGGTTCGAGCATTCGTAGTAGCGCATGAGGAAGAAGAGGATCTGTTTAGCGGCCTTAGATTTGAGCTTTGAGATGACGACTGAAATGAATTTTGGGTATAGAATTAAAAGAAAAGCAAATTTAATTATATAATTTATTCAAACACTTAAAAATCCATATCTCATGCATAATTTATCTGATTCCGACGAAACAACATGCGCCGGAATCGCAGTGATGAGTAGCATGCTGTGATGTAAATCTGAGATCGATTGGAGTTCGTGAAGATTTTAGGTCAAATCGAAGGCGCTCTATTTAATTTAAAAATTGGAACACTCGACGAAACTCAAGGTGAGTTAATCTCACTCACATCTAGAATGCTAGTTAGTTTTAAATGGCTAATATTTAAATGATTGATTGATTGGTTGAATATGAAAATTATTATCAGATTTGATCAATATTTATTGTTATGTTAACATCCGTGGATGCAGGGAGACGGATTGGAGGGATCCAACAGGATTCATCAAAACTATTTAGATTTTTCTAATAATTTTGTGATATGATTATTTGATATCCTATGATGAATTGTATTGATAATTGGAATATTGGTTGCTATGGTTTGCTTTAAAATATTTCGGTATACCGAGTTATCAAAATCTATAGAATTGGATTTTTGAAAGGGAAATAAAAGAGTGAATGTTTAAGTAAAATAATTATAGAGAATTTGAATAAATTTAAGAATGAATTGGAAAAGAATAAAAGTTACTTGGAAATCCTAATAAAAAAATTCCAAGTATGGAAGGGAATTTTAAATAATAGAGAAAAAAATGAATTTTTAAACTTAAGTGATATTAAAGGAATAAAAGATTTATTTTAAAATTCAGAATTTAAATGGTTTAGGTTGCAATAAAAGGAATTTTTATGAAATTGATATTTCCAGTTTAAAATCACAATAAAGAAGTTAAATCCGGAATTTATGAAATTAATGGATGTTGAAATTAAATTTAGTAAGTAAGTGAGTTTATTTTAAAATAGAGTAAATTCTGGAAATCAATTTGAAAATTGATTAAAAGTTTGAAACCGGGATTTTAAAAGGAAGTTGGGACTTTGAAACTTATAAACTGGGTTATCAAGAGAAGTAATATATAAGTGGATATTTGAAAGAATAAATTCACAGTGGGAATTTATTAAAGCAATGAGTAAATTTGTTTAAAAATAAATAGTGATTTACTTTTAAAAGATGTGGAAGAGAAGTGTATTTCCCTGGATAGCCAATTACGTTTTCAAAGAAAATTTTTAAGTATAAATTAAAAGTTGTTTAAAAGTATGTTTAGAAAATTTATTATATTTTAATGTTTAAATTTTAAAGTAAGTATTTTAAAATTATTTTATTATTAATTATTTAAAGGTGATTTGGTATTATGTTTAAAAAGAAGATAAAAATTAATTTTATGTTTTATAAAGTAATTTATTTTAAATATTCTTAAAGTATATATTTTTAATAAAGTATTAAAGTGGTTTTTAAATTTAAATGTTAAAGTATATTTTATAGTATAGTGTTTTAAAATTGTTTTAAAATCTAGAATGTTTGGACGTGGTTATTTTCAGTGGAAATAGAAAATGTTTGGGAAATTATTCCATAAAAAGGAAGATGGTTTGAAAACTGTTTTCAAAAGGGTTGAAATTGGGAATATATCGTGTGAATATATTTTGAGGTTAATGAATAATTTGGGGAAATTATTTATTGTTTGATGGATGTTTGTGAATGTTAATTGATAATTAAATCACCGACTATCAATATTTGCCAATGCATTGATCGTTTCGAAGAGACCGAAATCGGGATTAATTTCTCGAAAACCACTTCGATCTGATTTGTACATTTTCGTGGGAAAAACGAGTTCGGAGTCAAAAATGGAGCAGTAAAGTGCAAGGGCTAGTCGCTGCTAATCCTGAGGATGATTCCAAAATAGATGTAGTAGAAGTAGTACCTTCGGTTACGTTTGAACCCAAGACGGTCTTGTATGGATGAATGCTTTCAGAGCATCGTCAGGTGGACGGTGGGCATTCTAAGTGAAACGTTCTAAAAAGGTAACGCTTGGCCTCGAGCCTCATCAACCGGGAATGACTGAAAATCAAGGGTTATGCAGCAAGGCTAAGTGGGTAGCACCCATTAGGGTGAGGTCATCCCTGTCTAGATGTCCCTTTTATTTGGCTTAGCGGTGCGGTTGCTGATCCCAACCGTAGGGTGATCTTGGTCGGGATTATACGGTAAGGTATAGTCCCGGTCTTGTGTTGCAGGGGATTGGGAGTAATCCTCGGTACGGTGATCTAGGCCACGTACTGTGATAGGTGGTACCCCAGTGCCTAGTCATTAGTTGGAAATCCATTCTCCCTACGCACCTGTACGGTTTTGATTGTGCCAAACTATTGCTGAAACGTGAGATGCAAGCATTTCAGCTAGATTCAATTTTACTTTCTATAGACACTATTATAATATCAGACGGATTTGATAAAAAGTGTTTTAGCTATCGTAAGGTAAAAACCTGACATGTTTATTTGTGGCGTGGTCTTACGAGATGCTTTTGATTTCCAAGGATTTTGAAACTTTAATAATCAATTTGGGTGTGTTTTTCTCACGTTGGTATTCCAGACTGACTCGGGTGTTATTTCATTTTAATGCTTGGTTCAGACGGAGTATTATAGATCACAGGAAAGGATGCTGTGGAGCTCAGGAGAGGAGCTGGAATCCGAGATGTATTACCGTATTTGTTTGTTTGAAATTGTCAGGCTGGTAATTGTTGTTTGTTTGTGATACTCTGATGGTATATTGTATAAAACAGATATAATTTACATTTTGTGTAAAGATCTGATATTATGTATTATATTTTGTTCCGCTGCGATTGTGAGATTCTGTTATTGTTTAGTTCCTTCTTTCTTCTATCTTCTTTCTTTTCCCTCAACAATTTGTCTTTTCCGGCTCCCGAGCGTCGGTATATTATTCTGTGGTGTATTTTGTGTCGATTTTCGAGGGTCAAGAAGGGCAGGTCATCACAAGAAGGGTATGTTCGAGCTTTGCCCTTTGGTAGGAGTCCATAGAAAGGATTCTTGTAAGAATATTAGGGCTTTGTTCTTTCCAAACCTCTAGGTAATAGAAAAGGCATCTAGATTTATGACTTCTGTAAGACTCTTGTTTTGGATAAATGTATGTAATGTATGAACTACTAGTGTGTATTCAACTAATGTATGGAATATTTTGTGGTAGTACAATCTAATATAAAATTTTCTTTATCTATTGAGAATAGAATTGAAATTAACTCAATAATGGAATTGTAAGGAATTAATTGAAATTTGAAATTTAAATTGAATTAATATGAAATAAAATTGAAGTTGAATGAGTACAAATTCAAAAGGGAATTTGATTTGAATCTGGAAAGATCAAGGTTAATTCAACTTGAATTAAGATTAATTCAAACAGAAATTGAAGTAATTTGAAACTGAAGCTGGTTCAATTTGAAATTAATCTAAATTGATTTGAATAATTTGGAATTGTAATTAAAGTTGAATAGGTTTGAAAATACAAATGGAATTTGATTTGAATTTGGAAAGAAATTGAGGTTAATTCAACTTGAATTGGGGTTAAATCAATTTCAATGGAAATTGAAGTTATTTAAATTAGAATTGAGTCAATTTAAATAGAAGCGGAAATTTAAATTGAATTGATGGGATTGGAGATTGGGAATTGGACAGTTTGACTCTGGACTATTTTCAAAATAAATTGTTTTAATATAAGCCTATCTCTCAAAACTATTTACTATCAACTTTTCTTTTTAAACCTAAAACTATCTTATACTTGTTTTACAATTATTTTTGGAACTATTTAACAATTTTTCAACTGTTTTATAACTAATACTATTTATAACTATTTTACAATTATTTAACTATTTTATTACTATTTTATCATTATTTAACTATTTTACAGATATTTTACAAACTAATAATTATTTTTCAACGACTTATCTATTTTTAAACTTTTCAAGCTATTTTCTAGATCTAAGCTGGACAGAGTTTAAACTGTTCATGATTAAATACCCAACTGAGATAAGAATTGAGGTGATAATCCAAATGGGATTGTAGCAACTGTGAATAGGTGAATAGAAATTAAAGTAAATGTGAATAGAAAGGGAGATTTATTTGGTTAATAACAAATGAAGATAATACGTAGGATGTACGTATATTATTCTATTCGCATAGTGATTTGATCTGGATTCAAGCATAGAATTTCGAGATAGTATATCGATCCAAGTTGGGATTTTTCACTCGAATTTCGACGGCGAACCTAGATATGGATTGTTGATTGGTTCTAGATATTCTCTATTATAGTTATGACTATGCAAGGAGAATGACGGTTTCTTATCAGGAAACTAGATCTGAGTCCGCACCAGAAAGTCTGGTGGACGATACTAGTTCGGAAGTGAAATTGTGTGACCGAGTGAGCGATCAGATTGATATAGCGTACGAATGATATGTGTATATCGTACGGGTTTGAATGAAATTGATACTGGGAATTTGTGGATAAGAAATGTGGAATGGTTTTTGAAATGAATGGTATATTTTGTGAAATATATGATAATATAAAATGGAAATTGGATATTTCCATGATAGAAATTTACTTTATGAAAGTAAGTAATATGGTAAGTGACTTTATAGTATAATCAAATTTGAATATTTGATTTGGAATAAACAAAGTTATATATCTTTGTTATATAAGATAAATCTCCCCTTTTTGAATCTAGCCAGAATGAAAAGTTTTTGAAAATATTTGAAGTATGAAAAGGGAATTTATACAAGTTTGAAGTGATCCAAAGATTTTTAAAGTTACACACACACACACACACACACACACACACACACACACACACATATATATATATATATATATGTAGAGAATCTTATGTAGATGATTTTGAGAAAAGGTTTTTAGAACCTATGGATTTGGAAAGGCTTTTGATTTTTGGAGAAAAATCAATTTTGAAATTTGGAAAGCCTAATTTGAGAATTATCGATTTTAGGATAATCAAATTTGAGAAAGGAGATTTATATAGGATTCATACTTGGTATATGATTTGTAAGATACTATATGTGTATAGTATAAAGTGTTTTGAAAATGGCTTTGGAGAAAAAGGCGCTCCCTTGGAATGAACTTCTCAGGAGTGCCACAGGGTGGTACTGCCTTGAACCGTAAGGGGGGTTTTAAAATTGATCCTTTAAGGAGTCCAGACAAAACTAGTTCCTGAGGTTATGGGTAGTGTGTAGCGGAAGTCAAGGGAGCTGATGCCTACAGAGGCATTTGTGTTATGCTGTGGCGACAGTGTAACTCGATGTCACTACGGTCTACTGCAGACCATAGCGATAGTCATGTGTGCTGCCGAGAGCCAACATTCTACGTTTGACTTTATATCGGTAGACTGTGACCTATGGTGACATAGTGAAAATCATGTGTGCTGCTGAGAGCCCACATTCTACGTTTGATTTTACATCGGTAGACTGCGACCAATGTGGGAGTGGAGAAGTTTCATTTTTGGCAACGAAAATCGAGGATGCTGATGCGTACAGTTACATGGACTTTTGTTGCGATGGTAACGTAACCCCGGATGTAACTGCGACCATTGATGGGAGTGATGATTTCCATAGCATTCTCACCAAAGATATTTCCTCTATTTTCAAAAATGTTTTCAATATTTTCAATAAAATTATTTTCCAAGTATTTTCACTGGTGTTGAAAATGGGTCTGCTAAGTACTTATATATTTTCAGTCCTACGCCTGATCAACATATGACCGAATTCCGGTGAGAACAAGGATGGACTTGAGGAAACATCGAGTTATAAAAAGTATTTTTATGAAAACTATTTTATAATATTATATAAATTTTAAAAGTGTTTTAAAGATGATCAAAAAATAATTTATCTGATTTTAAGTATTGAAAAAATTCGGGCTTCGTTTCTTTTCGAGGATGAAAAGATTCAAAGGAGGAGGAATGTGATAACCCGAATTTTATAATAGCTGTTGATTGATAATCAACTGGGTTAATTATTAGAAATACTGATTTATAAATTTAACAAATAATAATCATGGTTTATATATATATATATAGGTAAGTAGATTTTAAATAGGAAAATTTTCTTTATTTTCAAACAAATAGATTATGGGTGTGTTTAAGTGTGTGTGTGTATATATATATATATATATATGAGTTGATTTAATTGAATTTGAATTGGAAATTCAAAGAATAAACATCTTAAACAAATTGGATATAATATATATATGTATAATATTTTATTAGTATATAGTTTGTTATTTTCTTTTAAAGATCTTATTTATACAAATTAAGGAAGGTCTTTAATAAATAGAAATTTATTATAAAAGTTTTATGGAAAACATTTAAAAATATAAATGAAGTATATATGATTACTATATTTGTGTAACTAAATATAGGTATGTAATTGGGGTTTCATGTCATCTATTTTTAAAATATTAAATAAATAAATATAAGAGAAGTTTAAATATTAAAACACTTAAGGAATTTCTAAAATAAAACCAAATTGGAATTATTATAAATTATATATATAAACATATATTA
The DNA here is from genome assembly GCA_030765085.1 of Allium cepa. Lineage (NCBI taxonomy): Eukaryota > Viridiplantae > Streptophyta > Magnoliopsida > Asparagales > Amaryllidaceae > Allium > Allium cepa. Next base: position 154,757,566 of record CM060945.1, read on the forward strand.
CAAATGTAAGATATTTATATACATAAGTTAACGAAAGAAAACCATGAATCCTATAAAAATACTAGTGTAAGATTTTTAAAATACCATTCAACAAATGTAAGAAATTTATGTCATGCATAAAACAAGCGTCACCTAATTCTTTTGTTTTCAAATTTAATAAATTCAAGTATATACTTGTCTATTTTCTTTTCTCTTCCTATTTTCCTTAATTTTGTTCAAACATTAGATTGGAGTAAATTACAAATCAAAAAACTTTCAGCTAAAAAAATGAAAAAAAAGTAACCCTCTGAAAATAAAATCAAAATTTGGAAATAAAAGAGAAAAAATTAATTAACTGGAGAATCAAAAAATAAATCTGTGCCAACTTGTAACCTGAGCAAATATACATGATTCAAGAACATGATCAACTCAGCAAGATTCAAATCCAACAAGTTTGCAACCTGATTCAAGAGCAGGGATTAAAGCTTCAGCAAATCAAAGGAAAAATCAAACTAAACTTCCAATTAAAAGCAACAATAACATCAACAAGCAAAGACAAGCCAGTTCCAAATTAAATTTCTTCCCTGTTCTCTGTTTCAAATCTTACAGGTGAGTAACTACCCTTCAACATCTCAAATCTATCTATATCTTGATCTTTATGCATTAGTCATTGAAGTTTGGATGCAAAACTTTGCTTGCATGTATACGTACACCTGAAAATGATGTATGCATGTTTGAAAATAAAAACATTTACTCTGTTTAAACCAAATATTGTAAGTAACCACAACTTTAGAAAGTATCAACATGTCCTCTGTTTTATTGATACAGATGGGTAAAACTCATAAGATCTGAAATATCTGGAATTTGCATTTAATGAATGCTTGAAGTACGATATAATTTTGATATGAATGATGTTAAAAATGATTTTTATATTTATATATGTCTTCAGGTCTGAAAAGGGCTAAGCATGCCTCTATTGAAAACATTACCACTTTGAAAAACCTGATTCAAAAATCCAAATCTCCCACTTATGTGATTTTTAGGCCTTGATCTTTGAAGTAAAAATGTTTGTAGGTGAGGAAACTTCATTTTTAAAATCAATTCGAGTAAAATTATTGTTTAAATATTTCAGAAATAAAATACATCATCAAAGGACAAAATTATGCCAAAATTTGATTATCAAATTATCAGATTTTGATTGTATAATTGAATTTGATTTGAAATCTTAGATTTTTAAAAGCGAAACTTTGATTGTTAGACTTGTAATTAGTGAGATATTGTGAGATGATTAGTTTGGGTTAACTGTAAATTGCCGTCGATCAGAGTCGATCGGTGACTCGTGACTCATGACAGAGGAGGCTTGTGGAATGATGATGATGGAAAAAATAGTCTAGTATTTTCTAGAATGCCGTGATGAGAGGGCGATGGCAATCTAGGGTTTTCCTGAGGTTTTTGGACAATGGGTTACTTCAGTTTTTGCGAAGCCGATAGTTAGCCGGAGGTAACCGCTTGTGGAGGGAAGGTTCGTCGAGGTTTGGCGTAGCATTGGGGGGATCAGCGAGTGATTTTGAGGTTGGAGGCGACAGCCATGGATGGTTTTCGATCGTGGATTGGGTTTCAGTTTCTGATCAGATAGTTCGATTTTGATTGTCTGATGTTTTCATGGTTCTTGGTGCTTGTGTGGGCTGTCGTGGACGTCAGCAACATGGTGAAGGTCGGAGGGAAGGTCAGTGTCGCATAGATTGTCGTGCATCATGCACGCGTGCACCAGTGTATCTGGGTTTGGATGGTTACGAGGATGATGTTTTTACTCGGGTCGATCATGAGATGTTGGTGGGTTTGACTCGGTGCAGTTGGGTTGTGATTTTGTTCAGGTTTTTGCTTATGTGTATCGAGGGTGGGCTCGGGATTATCAGTGTTGAAGTTACCAGAGAATTTTTTTAGCAAAGAAAATACAAGTTTTATAAAACCAAGGAAATCTTATCCAATTTTTTTTAGAGGAAGACTTGATCGGATTTAAAGGTAAGGATATAATTTGTAAATCAAGTTTCAATATATATTATCTAAATTTAAAGGTAGTGTATTACAAATGAGAATTCAGATTCCAAAGCGAATTAATTTCAAAACGGATTTTAAGGGTAAAGGAAAGAGATAAAAAGTTCCTTAATAAATTGTTTAACAGATTTTAAATGAGTTTTCAAGAATTAAATTGTTTTTAAAAAAAAGTGTTATTTTAAAGTAATAATATATAAGATTAATTATGAAATTGTTTAAATATAATTGCTGGAAGTAATTTATAATGTATAATTTCTTAGTGTAAGAAATTAAAAGATAATTAATAAGTGATTTACGGATAATTAATTTGGATAATTAATCAAGAGGGTAATTAAAGGATGATTAGTGTGATGGGTTTGAGAATAATTAATTTGCGTAGTTAATTAAAGAGAAATTACTTAATGTAATAAAGAATGATTAATCAAGGATGATTAATCAAGATGAATAATTAAGGGATGATCGATTCATTAAGTATAATTAATTAATGTTAATAAGCAAGATTTATAAAGTAATTAATTTAATTCATTGGTAATCAATTAAATTAATTAGAAAAGGTATGACTAATTTATATTGCTCATGAATGATTGAATGATATTTTAATGCCTTGGATTATTTGTTACCCCTGGTATGTGATTGTGATGCTATGTGTTATCAAATGTTTTTGTAATATGATATGTTGGGTTGAACAGTGATAATATGGTTATCTATGATGAAACGCTCTGTAAGAGTGACATCCAGTATTTATAATTAAATTGTATTGACTTGAATAACTTGGGTTAAGATGACATTGAATTCGAAAAAAACCGGAGTTGGGTATTACTAAATACCCGAAACCACTTCGATTCTTTATAGATTAATATTTGAAATCAGTAGGCTGGAATGGAATGATTTAAGTGAATTATACCATTTAATCTAAGTTTTTGTACTTAGAAATTGATGCATGAAATAAGTGATGTCTATAACAAACTGTGAATTCGTAAATTGATATGAGTTACCCCGGTTTTAAATAAGTTCTATGGATTGGAATTTCATGTTAGATGAGTTTACTCACGCTGGTTTCCAGCCTGACCTGGATGTTACTTTGATGTAATGCTCGGGTCTGACCGAGTATTACAGATTTTTAGGTAAGGATGTTCTGGAGCTCAGGAGGCAAGCTAGATGGCAGGAACGTAGGGAGTGTTTCCGCCATATTATATTACTGTATATCTGGAACAAGTTATTTTAACTGTCCAGTGATTGTAAAATGTTGTATCTCTGTTGTATTAAAATGTAATCGATCGATACAACTTTCTTTGTGTAAAGAATATTATTTGGTATTATATTTTATCCGCCGCGAATTTGAGATTCTGAGTTTGGTTTTCTGTTTCTTCTTCTTCTATCTCTCTTCCTTTTTCCTAACTATCTGGAATTTTCAGGATCGAAAATTCTGGGTCGTTACAGTTTATTAGCGAAAGTTAAACCTATGAAATTAGATGATTCGACTTACGCTTAAAAATAGAAAAATAAAATGGATGAGGAAATTGAGGAAACTTGGAAGAATGGCACATGAAAGTTGGTATCTTTACGAAACGGCAAAAATAAATTGATGTAAAGTGGGTGTAGGAAATAAAGAGGAATGCTAAAGGAGAAAAGGCTCTCTCTATCGGTCGAAAAAAGCCCCTCATTCCTGGAATAGTTGAATCGGTAAATATTTTCAAGCAAATGTGTATAATTTCCTCTATTTTGAGGCCTAAGGCTAAGCGCTACAGATGCTGTAGTCATCTATAGTATTAAGTTCTGGTGATAAAATATGGTAATGTTAATGGTATCCATAATACCAAAAGCATGTTAATATGAAATAAAATCAAAACAGATTTCAAAATAGATTTTCTGATTACATTTCGAATCTATATTTCATATTCAATTACAAAAACCCTAAAACGATTCCCATGTTTTGATTAAATATAATTATTAAAAAATTATGCCAAGAGGGACATATGAAGATGCCCTCTTGGATGATCATAGTACTAGATAGATAAACTTATCAGTCATAAACACATCACAGTGGAAACAATACTAAATAACTCCTTCATAGCTAGGTTTGCCTCCTGTACGTCTTCGAAAGCTTATTCATCCAACCTATTAAACATGAAAAGTCCATAACTCTTAATGTACTAAAGTTAATTTTGAGCACCTACGAGTTTAAGGGGAAAACATAAACTTCGAGGTAGGACATAAAGCCTGGTGTGAATAATTCTATTACCTCTCGATTTACTGATATTAAATGAGATCACACCGCATAGCGGAATGGGTTTCACCTCTCAAATATCCTTTTAATATCATATCTTTTGCAAATCAAATCCTGTAATCAAACTTATTGTAACAATAATAGCAATAACATATATGCATATAAATAAGATAATCAATGGACTATCTATCTGAACAAAATAGTTTTACCAGGCTGACTATTAACCACTGGCTCAGTCGTCCCTACCAGACAATAAATATTCTAACTTTTGTTAGATACAACATTGGACGATCTGTCCTTAACGTACTTCTCATAGGATCAACTGATCCTAATGGTTTTGTGGGATCACGAAATGAACTTTCTTAACTTTGTGTATTCCTTTCTGTGTGTAACAAAATTTTAGTCATACCCATGTCAAAGCCCAACATACTGTTGGACTTATATTACCTAGGGGCTACAAGCTGAAGTGTAGGGCGTGACCCACAACAGCCCTATCTAGTCTTCTAATATCCAAGTCATATGCTTAGGCTTAACTACCCTATTCAAATTTCATTTCCTTTAAAACCATTTGTATAAATGATTTGACCTTGAAACCATATCTTTATAAAATACGAAAATCATACTCTTTGCTTAACTCAAAATACTTATGCCATGATATATGCTTTACAAAATAATGTTGATTAAAACCTAAAATTAATAGGTTTATCTATCCCTTTGAAATAAGTTAAAGCCATTTTTAGCTTAGAAACCATTAGGCTATAAAGCCAAAATAGTACCTTCAAAACCATTCTTTAAAACCTAAAACAATCCCTTACGAAATCTTCGCTTAAAACCTTAGTCATCCTCTTTCGAAACCATTAAACATACCTTTTGAAAGAATTTGAAACATTCATTTAGAAACAGTTAAAACATACCTTTCGAAACACTTATAACATACCTTTCGAATCACTTAAAGTATACCTTATGAATCACTTAAAATGTACTTTTCGAAAGCATTGGATTCAAGTAAGAATTTATGGGAACATAGCTTCGAACCCTTTAAAAGTATTTACTCGAAATCATTGGTTTCAACATTTTTAATATAACAATAGGGTCAAAGAGAAGAGAAAAGAAAGCATCACTTTTGAAAGCATTGATCCTACGTAAAAGAATTGGTGACAAGAGCAACTTCGAATTCCCTTTTCGAAACAAATGCCTCCGAAACTACTAGTAAAAGCGGCCAAGACACCCCTTTCGAAACTATTGGTATGCGCTGTCATTTAAAACAATGATGAAAACATGTGACATCAATGATTATGGCAATAAGAATTAAACACATAACTGAATTACGAGATTACGATGCTGACAATATTAGGTTGCCAACGAGGTACACTTCTATGTGGTTGGAATCATTCCATAACTACGAATGTAGTTATTATAAGCTACTCCATATTGGCGATGACCCTCATAGCTGTGGCATTATCTTAGGTTCTGTATGGATGAGGATGGCATGGTATTATCGTAACTATTGTGAAAACTGACTTGTTACTAATAAAAGCAGTTTCTTTTCACCAAATCTTAACTCTTGTCCAAATTCTATTAGATAATGCAATATTTTTCCCAATTCTTTTTGTAAGTACTACCGCATCCAGTTTTAAAGTTCCAAAATCCTTTATCAACTTAATTAATTTTGGTTTAAATGCTTATCTAGAAAAATATGTTCATAATAATTCGAAATAACTTGAGAAAATCCTTAAAAATAACATAAATTCAGAAATATCATATTCTATTACATGTAAAAGTTCTTAGGCCAAAAACTATTTTAGTCATTTTATAATAACTAAAACTCAAAATAAAACCAATTTCCACCTTATGCAATTAGTAAAATATTCAATTTAACTTGAAAAATTAAATTAAAAATCCATCCATCTCCAAGTTAACGTTTTACACGATATACCAGAAAATCAAAGTAATTGGAGAACAAAAACTTAGGTTTTATCCTTAAAACCATTCATATAATTTCATAAAAATTCCATATATCATTATTTTATCCAACCAATGGTTGTATAACCATAACTGGGAAAAATCTATCAAAAACATTCATATACTACCCATAGCCGAATTCAAGAACAAGAAATGAAGACAGTTCACTTATTATTCATCTTAAATTTGATATTGCAGTTGAGATTTGTTGTTGCCAATTTATGAAAAATGAGAGTGAAATGGGAGAGCATGAGGATTTAAGGGATAAAAGAATGACCACTCCTATTTTGTCCCTCTCATTTGTTCCAGTTCATATCAAGTTTAAAACAATCTTATTAATTAATTAGTAAAGGTCTAATATTATTAATTATCAAATCTCATTCGCACGTCGGACTACATTATCTAATTAGCATATCTAATTAAATTTCTGGAGTAATATTAAACTTAAAATTAGGGGTGTTACATGTATAGTCATTTTCGTTGGTGTTTATTAATGGTATGGATTGATATATATAATTTAGAACCATTTATGTAAGTAATTTAAATCCAGTTCTATGATTATTTTACCTTACTTGACTTTTGATTAAGTAATTTGAATATATATAAGGTATTTGGATATTTAATAAAAATTAATTAATTAGAAATTAATTATGCTTCTTTAAAGTTTTTACATTTATTTTATTATTGAAATAAATTTTAATATGAGACTGACTTACATTTTAGACCACATAATAGTAAATTGTAGTTTTTATCATAAGTACATTAAATGTGGTTGTTATGGTAACAAATAAATTAATTTATTATCATAGAAGCACTAAATGCGTCGGTTGCAATAAATTTAATGATGTAGCATGTTTGTATTTGGAATAAGAAAAGATATATGGTTTATTATTAGATGCATTTATGTTTGATAAATACAAATATTTTATATGTATGGCCCATGCTTGTTGAAAATATGTTTCACTTTCACGCTTCGTTTAGCATAAAATAAAAGGATCGGCATTTTCATATTTTTCCAAAATTCATGATTACTGACCATAACTAAGAATTCAAATAATAAAGTAAAGATAAAGTAATATAGTAGCATTCTGTATAGCCATATTATGGTTCAGGAATACATCATAGCTACTACATTCATTCATGTTATTTAGTACGGACTATGTCATTTATATATGACTTAATATGTCATTTAATTCTAGCATTCATCTATGACATTTGTCATGTTCTTTATTTATGATATCTTGTATTATGTTTATTTAGGGAATACCATGAATATAACCACATAGTTAAAACAAAATAATATAATAACTATGAATAAAAAATGTTGTGCCACGATTACAATTTTGAGATTTTTAAGTGTTATACAGACCTAAAGAATTTTCAGGAGTGTTTTATAACATTCAAATATATATTATACATACACTAGGAAATTCAAACATCATTTTGGCATCTCTTTGCAAACTAATTTTAAATATCCTACATTCCAAGTGAGCTAATTGAAATAACATGTCACCAAAGTGACCTTTCTTATTTTAGTTGTTCAAAATAATATTTGATATTTGTGTGTGTTTATTCATGCGGATATTACCTGGTCCAAAGGAAGACTAGTATTTGGCCGAATCAGTTAAACACATGTAATGATAAATATGTGATAGTTATAAGATTTTATAAGTGAATAACTAATCGACCCAAAGAAAGGTTATTATTCGACTTGAATTTATTATCAATGCTTGATCATTACAACAAGTGTACCACTTATAGTTCATATTACTGTCCAAAGACTTGATATTAATGTTGTGCTCGGTATCGTGAGAAGAGACTTACCGATTATTTGAATTTACTATGGCTGATATTTGAATATGAGCATATATAGTAAATTTTATTTTTTGTTTAATTTTCAACTAATTTGACTATAGTGTCTGCTAGTTTAAATAATGTTCTCATCTTGTTTGGGACTAACTCTAAGGATTAGCAAGAAAATATATTGTTTTTTCTTGACTTTGTGGATCTAGCTCTTGCAATTAAGAGGATCACAACAACCCCTAGTACAATTGAATGCTCTTATAATGATATGAAGAACATTGAGATATGCAATAATTTAAATTGCAAGAGTCAATTGATCATAAGGTATAATGTTTCAAAATCTTTCAAGGGTGCGATATCCATAGGGATAATCAATTTAAATGAGTTCTTTACAAACCGAAAAGCGTATTTTTCGAAAACATAAGGGGAACAAGCATAATTTATATTGTTTGATTCCATAAGGTCAATGTAATAGAAACATAAATGAGTACCATATGGAAGGATGTTGCTTCATAAGTTAAGGATACTCAAGTTATTATTAATTTTTATGGTACTCTCTTTATTCACAGTATAATCATTTTAAGATTATTATTAATTATTGTTTTTTGAGAATAAAATGAGCTCTTATTGAACTCATTTCGCATTATGGGAAGAAGAAAAGATATTGAAGCACGATAAGTTAGAAAGCACCCATTTAACATACATAGTAAATAAATGTATAAATAAGGATAAAGAAGTCGCTAAGAATCTAAATAAAAGAAAAAAAACATATATTTATAGTTGTTTCTTTTATGAAATATATAGACATACAAAAGAAATTGTGCTAGATATCACACATGTCGTGTCTAAAAGGATATGCATAGTTTTAGATTTGTTGGATATTTTTGTATATTATCACTTAAACAAATTTTGGTTTCTAATTTTGTTATGAACAACTTTGGTTATTATCGTTCCTTCAAAAGTAATAACATTAATCTATAAATAAATTCATACATTATTGAATTGAATATCTTGAGATTCATGTTAATTACCTCTTACAATGACGTCTTGAATTTGGATATGGTGATTAATGTAATTATTTATTCCATCTTAATAAATTATTTGTTTGCAACAAAATTGGACACAAACACCCAAGAACATATTTAAGTGGTGAAATAAATGAAGAAACTGGATAAAAACAAAATTATATCAAAATAACAGGAAGAACACATCAAGAATAAGATTTATAGTGGTTCGGCGCTAAATGTTTACGTCCACTTTGAATATTCTCTTTATTGCTTTTCAATTAACTGGATTACAATTAGAAACAGCAAGAAATAGCAAGAGACAAGAGAATCATATGAGAGTTGATGACAATAATAGTGTTGTCTGACCAACAGCCTAAAAGATCCTCAGAATGCCCCCTAGGCCTGTATTTTTAGGTGAAGGCAACCACCAATTTGACTAAAACATTGGCAACAAGACCTTCTCATCCATATAGGCCCACCATAGGGAGAGGTAGGCCCAACTCTCAATGTAGAGCGATCAGTACCGATCCTACCATATGTTGAGTTTGGGGCAGCGACCCTATGGTAGCTTCCTCATGCTCTAATATGATGGTGTCTTAAATATCAGGGTGTTTGGATGTGTGGAGCTCTTGCTTATGATCAATCCTTGGTTTAGTTCCATATTAGTTGGAAGAATGTCGATCCATCTAGCAGCATCAAATCATGTTGAACCGAGTACTCCAACCTATACCGACCCCTTTACATCTTTATCTAAGTTGACTATCCAACCAAGTAACCATGCCGGTCCCTTTTGCATTACCTAGCTATGTCGATCCCTCCGGTGTTTCATCCTTGTTAACAACGACTGTGCTGATCCCTATTTCATCCTTGTTAACAAACGACTATGTCGATCCCTATTTCATCCTTATTAGTTTCTACCTTTTTGACATCCTACGCTATCTGTATACCAACTCCATTCAATCTGGGCTGCGTATAACTAGCCTGACTCTAAATCTGGGTTCGGTAGCCGTTATTTCACGGTCAACCTTCTTGAAAACAATCGATTCTGTCCAGCGTGACCAGCCCATTATAGATGGTCAGGGCACCGGCTAACACTTGCCCCCACCTCCCCCAAAGTACGTCTTGTGAGTAACATGACGTGCTTTGCATCAAAAAAGTCTGAGTTATCGAAACAGAATCCATCCAGCTTCCTGATTGATGTCTATTTCTTCACTGACTTTCAATAATAGAAGTCTGATGTCATGTCCTGTTAGCATATACAAATTTAGTTATATATGACACATAGGCTTCTTCTGTCTAATTTGATCTGAACTTGATGTTTCATGCTTGATTGAAATTTTAGTTGATTTCAAGAAGTCGAACTTTTTAAGTGTGCCTGTTGTTAGCATATCCCCACATACGTTTCTGTTATTAGCTCCCGGACATGTTAAACATTCACAGGTCATTGCCAATTTTAATAATACCATGTATACTTGTGTTGGCAGTTGAAACTTCACGACCGTCTGAAATTTTTCGGTCGTCCATCATTTCTCTCCTTTTATTTTTTATTCCATTCCTTTGCTTCCTTTTTTTGGAAAATTCTTGTCAAGGGATTGGCATTCGAGATGCTGATTCCATGGTTGGCTCATGTGGACAGGGATAGGTGAATCCTAATGTCGATCCTTCTTCAAATCCTTGATTGAGTCACCCAAGATAACCAGTCATGTTCCCTTATTTGCTCATACATATAAGTATACCTCTTTCTGTCCTTCCCTTCATTTTTTTGCATTTTAAGTTTTACTTCATCATTTTCGTTGCCTTTGCATTTCGAAGCTTCCTCTCTACCAAAACCATAACATCACGAAACCCTCCTTCATAAACATATTTCCTCCAACTTTATGTCCTAAATTCAAACATGAACTCAAGCTATTTCCTCACAGTCATTCCTCCTCGATCTCCGATTCCAAAGCCCAAAAGCTCGCCCTTTATTTAACTTTATATATATATAGGTACGCTCTTCTTTACTTGTGCTACTGTGTTGTGAATTTTGAGCTTGGATGATTTTGAGTGTATTCTAGGTTTATTACCTAGTGGGTTCTATTGAGTCATGTGGGAGAGGAGGAGAAGATTAAGGAGCAGGAGAAGGAGAAAGAAGAAGGAAAGGGAAGGAGGAGGGTTCGGTTGGTGTCCTCGAAGCATAGAGGAAAGTCAAGGATTTTGGATTGGAAAGGGTATACTGTGATAGGGATCGGTATTGGATTGATTAGAGATGGGATAAGTTAGGCTAGGATCGGTGAGGAGGATACATTGGATGAGGGGTCGGCATGGGTTGGTTTAGGAATTGATGTGGCTTGCATAGCATAGGGATCGGTAATGAGATATATTTGTGGAGAGGGATCAATAAGTGGCCTTAAGTTAAGGGATCAGTATTATCAACTGAGTTATAGGGATTGGTAATAAAGCTGGGGTAAGGGACCGTCATATGGAAAAGGGGTCGGTATTGACTATAAAAATTAATCCAACCTAATTCACACAAAAGCTCAACTGCGTATTGCCTTGCTCGAACATAAGATGACTAAGAACAACTCAACTTGCATACTTGGACAGTCGGACTTAAGCCTAGATGAGAAACCTTCCAAACTTTTCAACATGGACTTAATAAAAAACTGGTTAAAGATTTGGACAATGAACTTTATATTTCACAATGTCGATAACTGATCCTAAAGCTTTCGTTGCCAATCAACTTTCTTGTCATTTGAAATGGTTAGTGATGGCGGTTTCTCTGGACAAAACTCCAAGTCTTGTCATTTTATTCTTACTTTTCTGATTTTAAACTGTTTACGCTTGTTTCACACTGCACTGCACTACATTAACTCACACATGACATGTGGGAACATGTTATTATTTCTAATGTTGATTGTCCACTAAGTATAGCTGACATAGATCTTAGGTGCATGAAGCACCCAGTCAACATGTCTTCTGAATTAGCGGTGAGACATATTGGTTCGAAGCGAGATCGAGTTTTGCCACCATATCTGAAAGGCCTTCTTCGAGTCACCGCTCAGAACAACCGAACCCATCTAACTCTCAAGTTAATCTTTTCTCCGACTTCCCAGTTCTATCAACATAAACCATTAGTCCAGCTACCGATGCCATTAAGGGTGCCATCATTCTAGATAACCCTATCTACTCACAAGCTTCTAGAGTCGGTGAACTCGCTCTTCGTTGATTGTTCTCCATTCATGGGATCCCGTTCGAAGATGTTTTGGTTACAACGAGGCAAGATAGACCTCACTTTCCCCTAGGTAGGTATAAAGCTTGCAACAAGTTTATGTGTTGGGCTAGATGTGCGCCATCTATTAACTCCTTCATCCGGGAGATGCTGAGGTACCATGGGATCGCCTCTACTTAGTTGCATTCCAATAGCTATGCCTTTGTTCATGAGACTTTCCTTTTATTTATGAACATCCTGTTCCACCCCCCGAATCCCAATGATGTCAGATTTATCTATAATTTTAAAAGACAATAAGGGAGACCTTCTTATATCTTCCTTGAGCCTTCGTCGAACTGCAGTCTTGACGGATGCATGGAACAAGCTTTTCTTATTTAAGCACGAGTGGTTTTACATGCGATGTCCTTCTAGCTTCGCAAGGAGATGGTTGGAAGGACCTAAGTACTTATGCTTTCCTCTCAAATTCGATGACTCAAGTCATAACTTCTCCTTTGAATATGCTAATGTCTGAATTTCTTTCGGGTGTTTGTCCACGACCTGAAGTCGCCAAGTTTTCTAAAGCCATCGCTTCCATCGTGATCCTCTCATTGAGGATTGGGATATTAAACTCCTCGTAACAAACGAGCTACTATCATTATTCGGGTTGTTGGAAGATGGCCACAAAATTGGACTCCAAGGGATCAAAGTAGTCTCGAAGTTTGTTGCTGATCAAAGAGAAGAAGCAATCGACCCCGTCGTGCCCCCTTATTGAGGGGACACGGGGATATATCGAAGAAGGAGAGATCAAAGATTCATAAGCTAATAGAACTGGAGATGATATTACAGGGCTTGGAAAAGCGCCGATGGTTGAACTGCCATGGGTCAGTCAATCGAAGAAACCCACAAAGTGGAAGAAAAAGTTGGTGCACAGGCAACGCAAGAGTAAGGCTGGGTCAAATCCGGAGTTCGTCATTACTCCGGTTGAAAAGGAGTCATCTTCTCAGAGCATGAAAAGCTCATTAAAAGCAATCTCCGATCATCAAAATCCAGATGATATAATGACTTACGACTTTCCTAATATCAACGTTGATGGACTTAACTCCCCTACTAGAAGTGGCAAAGTTGTTCAACCTTCCAACAGAGGGGAGAGCACTCCAATGAGTCAAGCCATCGTTACCAATCCTTTGAGAGGAACATTAGGACATACACCAACACATGCACTCCACTACACTTGTTGTTAATCCTTCGTGTGAAAACTTTTAATGTGCTCATATTTGGTTCTTTATAGGTGCAATGTCTCAATCTCGCACCTTCAATCGTCTACAAGGTTCTTCAACTTTTTACCTCTTAAGCCAAGACTTCGAGTCCGAGTGACGCAGAGAGAAAGATAATGGACGAGATAAAGATTATTATTCAAGGGAATCCACTTCCTCATCTAAGAAGAAGTCCCAATCCCATGCTTCTCGTCATGATGAATATTTTAATCTCTCTGCCCGTAGTGGAGAAAAATCTTCGTATCATGGTCCTCACTCCATCGTGTCCCACGAGCAATATTATGGCTCGTCTAGTTCAAGGCAATCATGTGAGCACCACTCTGGCAAGCATCCACTTACCACTTCTGAACCACCTCCACCGATTGCCACTCCCAATCCTACTACGGTAGAAAAGCTAGCTGAACTTAAAGCTATTTTTTCGAAGGTTTGCTTTGATGGTATCAAATTCCTCTCCTCCGTACATGTTATTCTCAAACATGCCAAATAGAGCTCAATAGTATGTATGAATGATTTATTCATCCACCATGAATCATTCATCCATATAACCGATAAGGTTTCTAAATCAGCATTTAGCATTGGCATAAAATCGATAGTCTCAAGTTGAAGGCTATCCATGGTAAAGATATCATCAAGCATTAAGATACTGATTTGCTTGAGTACAAGACTCGACTTGCAGAGGTCAAAAAAATGCAAAGGACATGGCTGAGGCAGTAAGTCGCTTGGAGACTTCCTACAAGAAGGAACTTGACGCGGCGCTTCAAGCAGCGGCATGCTTTCCCTAGAAAAGGACTCCTTGCAAAAGGAGAAAGATGCCATGGCTCGCTGCATCGAAGAGCTTGAAGATTTGTTAACGAAGGAGAGGAAGGAAAAAATCAAGGCGTAAGTGGAGTCATAAAGATATTGTGAGGAAATCGCCTAGGCATGGAGCTTAAGAACAAAGCTCGACAAATAATTTGTCAACATTGAAGCTTTTGTAGGAAGAAGCCTAGGAAGAGGGCAAAAATGAAGTTCTTGAACAAGCCAACTCCCAGGAGGAGGCTGCCATTGATTCCGGGAGGAATGAGATTAAGCACCTATACGATCCTCTGATTGTTGAATATAACACGAAGGTCCTTCTCCACCGTGACTTAATCTTTCTTGGTAAGGATATCTAGAATCACTCGCCGAAGCCTGGGAGCTCATCATCAAGAAGAAGAAGGAAGAGTTGGGAGAAGTGGAATTCAATGAAGACGAACTTTCCAAACAAGTTCTTCAAGGTAACAAATAGTTTGATCTAGCCACCGCCAAACTTCAATTCTTTAAGGCTTCTTCTCCAACTAAAGAAGGAGGGGATAATGTTGAGTCGGCTTAAACCGATCCTAAAGGTTCCCCTCTTATCCAAGTAGCAGACCATCCTCTTCCCATGATACGGAGCAAGACCTTAGCTATGATCCGGATAGGCCTGGCATTGGACCACATATGCTATCTCCCATTCTCGACGAAAGCACTCCAATGACTATAGAAAGCCAACCGGATGCTAGCATTATGCTAAAATGCTTTGAATCGGGAAAATTTTCTGTCTCGATGTGTAATGTCTTTTAACTAATGCTTATGCATTAACAAATATTGTAGGTTTTCTAGGCCCTGATAAGACTCCTAGGAGCGGTGCCACGACAGAGTAGTAGGAAAAGATGGCTGATGTTCCAGCCGTTGTTGATATCCCGGAGCTCGATGCTCAATTCATTGGTGTGCTCGATGAAGATAAGCCTAAAGATTCACCCCTTGCTGACGAATCAAAATGTAGTGATCACATGTGCGTCGAGGTGCACTACTAAAACTAGCATGACGGAGCAGATCAAGTAGGAGGAGAAATTAGAGCGGAAAGTGAAAGGCGAGCCCGTCGAGGTCGAAACTAGATATCATGATCTTGTACCACCGCAAGTTATTCCGCCAGGCGGGATGATTGCAGGAGAAATCCCTCCTTCTTCTTTATGCATTCCAGCCAACGGCGGCAAAGGGTCCCGAAAGAGAAGCTCGACCGACTAAACTCCTGAAAAGTCAAAGAGGGAGAGATGGTCGAAGAAGTAGTCACTACTTCACATCATTGTATTTAGTTTTAATAGTTATTTCTTTCCTCAATCATGGGTGTTCGGATTCAAATCTCGTTCTTTTTTTTGTTTTTTGAAATAATTCGTACCTGGATTTTGGGACTTGTGAAAAAAAGTTTTTCTTTTGATTAATCATCCTGCAAACCATTACTTTGGTAGATGAATAACTACTTTCCTACTAACGTACTTGAAATATGTTGATTGGAAATTCCATAGACAATCACCGTCTCTATCTCAAGGCCCCTTTGTGGTCATTGCCTCAAGGCGTAAAAACTTCTAAGTCGCAGCTGTAGTGAGCTGTCGAATTTAGCCTTCAGTGGTTTTTACTTCTCCCATCGGTTTCAGGTCGGAGTTGGTGGGATAGTAAAGAATCGAAATTCGTTCTATTGGTAAGGTTTTATATGTCAGTCCGTGCTCTAGGGATTTAGAGTGATTATGCGAGTGGACGGTTCACACTCGATTTATTTATACTCTGCTGCATACTTCAAGGACCTAAAGTTTCTTGTGGGTAGTCGGTATCTGCCCAAATTGTTTATACTCGAGTTCGTACTCTAGGGACTTAGAGTTTTATCATAGGCAGTTGGTATCTGCCCAGATCATTTCCATTCCGCATTCTGGGGACTTAGATTTTTCTAGTTGGCAGTCGGTATCCTTCCGAATCGTTTATACTCCAGTCTGCACTCTGGGGCCTTAGAGTTTTCATGCGGATAGTCGGTATCGTCTTGAATCGTTTATACTCCATTCCGCACTCTAGTACTTAGAGTTTTCTCATGGACAGTTGGTATCTATTCAAATCGTTTATACTCCAATCCTCACTCTGGGACTTAGAGTTTTCTCATGGGCAGTCGGCATCCGCCTTGATCGTTTATACTCCAGTACGCACACTAGGGACTTAGAGTTTTCTCGTGGGCAGTCGGTATACCCCAAATCTTTTATACTCTGGTCCGCCCTTTGGGGACTTAGAATTTTCTCGTGGGCAGTCGGTATTCGCCTGGATCGTTTATACTCCGGTCCACACTTTGGGGACTTAGAGTTTTCTCATGGGCAGTCAGTATCTGCCAGAATCATTTATACTCTAGTCCGCATTCTAGGGAGTTAGAGTTTTTTTGTGGGCAGTCGGTATCCTCCTGGATCGTTTATACTCCAGTCCGCACTTCGAGGACTTCGAATTTTCTCATGGGCAGTCGGTATCCGCGAATCATTTATACTCCAGTCCGCGCTCTAGGGGCTTAGAGTTTTCTCGTGGGCAGTTGGTATCCTCCCGGATCTTTTATACTCTAGTCTACACTTTTGGGACTTGGATTTTTCTTGTAGGCAGTCGGTATCCACCCGTATCGTTTATACTTTAGTCTGTAATATGGGACTTAGAGTTTTCTTGTAGGTAGTTGGTATCTGCCCGAATAGTTTAAACTCTAGTCCATGCTCTAGGGAATTGGATTTTTCTTATGGGCAGTCAGTATCCGCCCAGATCATTTATACTCTTGTCCGCACTCTAGGGACGTAGATTTTTCTCATGGGTAGTTGGTATCCCCCTAAATTGTTTATACTCCATTCCACGCTCTAGGGACATAGAATTTTCTTATGGGTAGTCGGTATCCTCTCGAATCTTTTATACTCCAGACGCACCCTAGGGACGTAGAGTTTTCTCGTGGGTAGTTGATATCCTCCCGAATCATTTATACTCCATTCTGCACTCTAGGGACTTAGAGTTTTCTTCCAGGTAATTGTTTGTATTTTTACCTGTCTTGGTAGCCTCAATCTCATTTTGGTCCCATAGTCCAAGATGGGGATATTTTAGTCTCCAAGTTATCAACGATCCTTGTTCCTTGTCATGAATCCCGCCCTTTGGTTTATATATGGGAGTTGTTAGTTGAGCAAATTACAAAGCTCATTTTATTTGGTCCCATAGGGGATTGGTAAGATCGATCGACTTCAAACTTCGTGAGCCTGTTCACACATCATACATATTGACATCAATTAGTTTCATTATGTACTTAGCATAAAATGAAACAATAGTCATTTATGTAAACAAAAGTATTTATCAAATGAGAAGGAACAGACTAATCCGTCTTATTACATATTCATAAAGTCAAATACTAAAGCAAATACCGAAAGTAACTAGTACAAAAATATAAAAGAAATGTTCTAGGTGAAATTGTGTCGTAAAAATGCTCGCTATTCCACACTCTTGGAAGAGTCATGCCATAAACAGTCACTAGCTTGAAAGTTTGTTCTTCAAGCCTCTTCAATGACATAAGGTCCTTCCCATGTAGGATTCATATGCGATGGGACCTGAAAACCCCGTTTTAGGATGAGATCACCAACTTCAAAGGTTCTCGATCATCATTTGGTTGTAATATCGTGCAACTCGATGTCAGTGTTCAGTTGCTCTCAAATCAGCTTCCTTGCGCTTCTCGTTGATATAGTCCAAAGATTCCAAGAGGAGATCTTTGTTTTTTATGGAGTCATAGTAAGTCATTCGACGAGAAGGGACTTTGATTTCTAATAGGATAACTTCTTTGGTCCCGTAAGCAAGGAAGAATGGAGTTTGGCCAAGACTTATGAGTGGTTCTATAGGCTCAAAGTGTCGTAGGACGTTCATCCACTCACTTGCCTCAAGCCTTTTCCAGACACGTTTTTAGAGTAGACTTGATAATTTTGTTAACAGCCTCGATCTGTCCATTTTCCTGAGGGTGGGTAACCACTGCAAACCTTTTTTCAATGTGATATCTCCGACAAAATTCTTTAACTTCAACACTATCGAACCGAGTCACATTATCTGTGACGACTATTCATGGAAGACCGAAGCGACATATGATGTTTCGAAAAAGAAATAGATTACTTTCTTGGTTGTGATTGTAGCTAATGATTCTGCCTCGGCCCATTTGGTGAAGTAATCAACTGCGCCAATAACATACTTTGCACTGCTTTTAGAGATTGGCAAAGATCCAATGATGTCAATACTCCACATAGCAAATGGCCATGGATTGACCATTTGCATGATCTCTATTGGCAAAGCTCTTGGGACTTCTGCATATATTTGCCACTTATAGCACCGTCTCACAAAATAAGAAGCATCCCAGCTTATAGTTGGCCAGTAATATCCATAGCAGAGCATCTTTTGTGCCACAGTTTACCCCCAGATGTGATCGTTGCATTCTCCCTCATGAACATCTTTCAAAGCATGCTTTATCTCGTCATGAGCAACACACCGGAGTAAGGGAACGAAAAGCCCTTTTCTATACATAGTTCCTACTTGCTTAATGCGAAGCTTTACGAAGGACTTATCGCTTTTTATTTCTCTTTTCATGCAAGATTCCATGCAATAGGTAATCTTTGAATGGAATCATCCACGATAACCTCTCAGATTTTGTTTCCAATACTCGAACAACTTCCATCATTTTTATGCTTCGGGTATGTAATGTCTCAACTGGAACCAAGCCCATATGTTGCGCATCACTAGTAGTAGAAAAATTTGCTAATGAATTGGCTTCTCCATTTTGCTCACATGGGATATGTGAAATAGCAAAGTACTCTATATTCGCCAACAACTCCTAAACTCGGTAAAATACAGGGCGAGTCCTTGTCCCTTAGCCTAATAGTCTCCTCTAACTTGATACACCACCAATTGTGAGTCAAAAAAATTTCAAGGGACTTCACTCTGAGCTCTCTAGCAAGTTTAAGTCCAGCAATCAATGCTTCATACCCATCCTCGTTGTTTGTAGCTGTAAAGTCAGGCTTCAAAGCATTGCAAATTGACCGGTTCTCAGGAGATACAAATACAATCCTAGCTCTAAAACAGTGACCATAAGGTTCTCCATCAGTTACAACTTCCATCGCACAGTAGAGATTCCGCTACTTTCTGGAAGCTCATCTTGGATGGTAAATTCTGCAATAAAGATCGCCAACACTTGTCCTTGTATAGCTCTTCGTGGTAGATATGTAATGTCGAACTGGTTGAGCTCAATGTTCCATTTATGAAACCTCCCTGATGTCATAGGTCGCTATAGGACCCATCGTAATGGCTAGTCGGTGTAAATGTTGATCGGATGTGCTTGGAAATATAGGCGAAGTTTCTATGACGCGATTAGCAAGCAGTTTGCCAATTTGTCTATCTTCGGATAGTTCCTTTCTGCACCTATCAATCGTTTACTGATGTAATATGCCGGACGTTGAATCTAGTTCTCCTCGCGAATCAAGGCGGCACTTATAGCAATACAGCCAAGTAAATGTACAACTCTTGCTGATCTACCGGCTTTGACAAAATTGGGGGTCTCTCTAAATGATTTACCAAAGCTTGAAAGGACGTCTTCATAATCCTACATCTATTCAAAGTTTCTCTTTCCCTTCTTGATCAAATCAAAGAAAGGAATGCATTTGTCAGTTGCCCTGGAAATAAATCTATATAAAGCTACAACCTTCCCATTCTGACTTTGCACTTATTTAATTTGGATATGTCGGATAGCCTGAATCTTTTCTAGATTTACTTCAGTTCTTCGAACATTGACAATAATGCCCATGAACTTTCCTTACGCTACATCGAATGAGCATTTCAAAGGATTTCTCTTCATGTTATAAAATCGAAGTATGTCGAACATGTCTACTACGTCTCAAATGTGGTCGTTTGATCACCGTGACTTTACAAGCATATCATCTATATAGAATTCCATTGTCCTCCCAATTTGATCTTTGAACATCCAGTTAACTAACCATCGGTAGGTTGGTCCAGCGGTCTTCAACCCGAACTGCATCACCACGTAACAATATAACCCAAACATCCGTCATTAAGATGGTGTGTTCCTGATCGGGGACATGCAAGGGATTTGGTTGTACCCCGAGTACGCGTCCATAAAGGATAACAATTTATGCCCTATAGTTGAATCAACTAGCTAATCAATCCTTGAAAGCAGACAGCTATCTTTAGGTCACGTCTTGTCCAAGTCAAAATAGTCAATGCACGTTCTCCACTTCTCGTTTGCCTTCTTCACCAACATGGGATTAGATATCCATTCAAGATAGAGGGCATCATGAATAAACCCATTAACTTCCAATTTATCCACCTTCTCTTTAAGGGCAACGGATCCCTCCAGATCCATGCCTCGCCTTTTTATTTTATCGATACAAACGTCGGGTCAATGTTCAATGCATGGATCATAATGCAAGGCAAGATCCCACACATGTCAGAATGAGTCTAAGCAAATACATCCAGATTTGCTTGGAGAAAATCAGAAAATTCTCTCATCATTGAGGGGCTGAGCTACAGTCCAATCTTCAAGACCCGTGATGGGTCATCGTGGCTAACTGCTGTATCAATCTTCAGTTCAACCGGTGTCGCCTTAGACTCCTTGGGCTCCTCTTCATCATCCCTCAGATCTATATCTCTATAGAACCGATTATGGTGCCTAAGCCAAGGGTTAGGCTCTACTTTTCAATCTTAAGTAACTTGGACGCAGACACATTTTTCGAAACTTTTCCCTTCTCCTTACATTGAGCTTCTCTTAACTCTACCACATAGCAGGCATATCCAGTCGCCTGATTACCATGCACTATTCCTACTCTATTATCAGTCAAACATTTCAAATTCAAACACCACTGGATGGCAAGAGCTGCCCTAAATTCAACTAGGGTCGGTCAGCCAAAAAAACGTTCTACGGTGTGTCAACATCTAACATAATGAATAGTAGGATCCGCATTATCTTACGTTCACCTTTCCCCAATTCCACTGGCAACTCCACATAACAAACGCCTCAATTGCCACACCATTAAAACTATGTATACGAGCCTTAGAGATTATCAATTTTTTGATCTCAGTTCTCATTTGATCATAAGCCTTCTTGAAAACAATGTTTACCGAAATTTCGCAATCAATCAAAATTATTCTCACCAAAGCAGGCCAATCATGGCAGAAATGACCATCGGGTCGATTGTACGAGCATCTACTTCATCGGCATCCCCGCTCTTGAACACTATATCATCAGTCATCATACATTGTTGCTTGGTCGGAGTTTCATCCTCTGTATTTGAACAATGCTCAAAATCCACATGCCTCATCATGCTAGCATAGTGCTCCATTTCCTGCCAACTTATGTCCATAGGATGTGGTCCTCCAACTATCGACCTTATCATTAACCTTCCTTTGGTCCGTGTGGGCTCCTCAGTCCCATGAAACTCTTGCTTGGTTAGGGTCGGACATCCCCTGTCCGCCATCCTACGAAGCTTTCACAAACTTTTGTGGCTTCTTTTCCCGAATCAACTTCTCGATAGCATCCTCGAGATGCCTGCACTCATTCGTATTGTGCCCATAACACTAGTAAGACCGACAATATTTTCTAGTACGCTTCTATGCCTCTATTGACTCTTTTAGATGTGGCTTCTTGTATTGAAAAGTATTACAGGCTGATAAGTATATATTCTCTAGGGATGTGTTTATAGGCATGTAATTGTCATACATAGGAATCTTAGGCTTTGGTCTTCCAGGCTACTACTTCCGGTCTTGATTCCCTTACCGCTTCTCTTCTGTTGATTCGGCTTGTTTTGAACATTAACCTAAACCTTTCCATAACTCTCGTCTGATTGCTTTATTGCAATGTTTCTTTGTACCTCTTCTCCTCCTGGTCCCACAACATTTCTTTTTTGAAGGAGCCGGCTTCCTCCTTCCTCACAAACTGAGCTGCCTTTGAATAGAAGCCTTCCAGCATGGTCAGCGGTTTTCCAGCTAGCTAGTCATCGAATTCGGATTCCGAGTCAACCCTACTTGTCATAGCCATAAGTACAGCATGGTCATTTGGGTTACTAACTTTAGTGGCAACGACATGAAATCTTTACAGGTAGTCCTTCAGTGATTCCCCCGGAGTCTGGATCACATTAGACAGTGACATCATATCCTTAGGGCGGGTAGCGTGGATCCAAAATTGCTCTACGGACTTTGTTGACAATTTTTCAAACTTTAAGATCGATCGAGGGGGTAATCTTGTAAGCCACATCGTTGCGATCCCAGAAAGAGTTATGGGTTAGCATCTACATTGGGTTGCATCATTTTCACTTATTGAATCCATCGACCATTCGTACCTCATGATGTATGCTTGAGATTGGTTTTTCCCTAATAGGCAGGCATCGTAGGCATATTGAACCTTCTCAGATACTCTGCATGTAAAACACTATCTGTAATTGGGGTATTACTCCTTTCAATTCCATAATCATCATTTGTCAAGACTTGGTTCTCCTTCACCAGTTGTGGACCAACGCTGATAAGTTCGATGTCTGGATAGGTAGTGCCAAGTGGTAGTCGCACTCCACCATGTGTGAATGCTCCAGTCGATGTCTAAGGGCCATTTCATGCCTCTTAGCCTGTCATTCCCCTGAGGTGTGCCATGAGCATTCATCTCGTTGTCATTCTGGAGAGGTATTGTGGTTAGCGTTCAAACATACTCCAGCATCCAAACTCCCGGTACCAGCTCCAACATGACTCACCAAATGCATCTGGCAACCCCTTTGGTAGAGGGATCGGTACCTATCTCTAGGAAGGGATCGGCACAGATCCATCTTGGCAGACCATGTTGGTCTACCATGCGATGCTCTGTTGCTTCGATGTTCCGACTTATTCTCCTTCAACTCTACGACATGCATGCCTATGATGCTCATCTTCTGATGAAGCTGAAATCTCCGACGTGGAGTAAGAAGCAAGATCCCTTCTGGCACTCTAACACTGCGGTTAAGCAATTTGGTTCATTAGATTAGCATTAACCTTGATTTGCTCATTCAGCTTCCTACATCTCTTCATTAGCTCCCTCATCAAGTTATTGAATTAAGCTCTAGTTATGGAATCAGCGAGGTTTTGGACTTCAGCAGGCTCCACATTAATATTAGCAGGCTGGTTACTTGGAGCTCCTTGTTGAATGTTGGCAGTTTCATTTGCATCAACGTTTTGGGAAGTTGATCTAGTATGTCTCACCATTTTGGATATCTTTGCTTAGATTCTGGTAAATCTAAGTAGTATCTGCAGGCTTGATGTCCTCCGGGAGAATTCCTCAATCAAGTAATAGCAAAGAGGATCCTAATGGGCTGAGAATGAAGCTATCAATAAAAGAACCAAAATGTTTGCAACCAAATTGGCCACAAAAACCCAAGAATAGATTTAGGTTGTAACGAACCACTATTTTAAACCATTCAAATCGATAATAATCCATACATGTCAGACTTAAATTGCTCAAAATAATAGATTGTTATATAAATTTAGGGTGAATAAGAAATATTCACAGAATCGCAGACACAGAATATTACAACATCACGCAGTGGAATAGATAAACATGGTAGTTCACAAAGTTACTACATAAACATCAGAGTCTAAAGCAATACGACAGAAAACCAAATAGATAGAGGTTCGCTAGTACATAAGAAAGTGACAAATGTTTGAACAAAATAAATGAAATGACTGAAATAGCTAGATAGATAGATAGATAGATCTCAAATCAATCTCTAGCTCCAAAAGATGAATCTCGAATGCTGTGATACTCAGGCTGACTCGAGCATAAAGCAAAAAAAAAAAATACTTGAGTCAGGATTAACATTCATATGTAAGTAAGTAACCTCAAGTGAAATGTACAAGTGAATGCAATAATAACTTAAAGGATGTTTGGGATTTCCATCCTTTAAGGATCCATAAAACCATCTACACACATAATACAATACGCTACATAGATAATGTCTACAGTAAAGTATTAAAGTATCATTAAGGTGTTACCCATATCCTCCTTAACACATTTCATATAAATATCGTAGTCTATACAGACACTATAAGCTCCATCACACTGATGGATTACTCAGTGAGCACTCCATAGGTACGATACAAACCAAAGTCATAGTGGGCTTGATAATGATAAATATGACAAGGCACGCGAGGCAATGCCCAAGGGAGGATACTACTGGTTTGCACTCTCGGACTGTGGTAACGCATAACAGCTACTACCGCCCACCCCGAGACACACTCTCATAATCAAAGGTGCACCCAATCAAATCACAAAGTAATAGATATGGTTTCGAAGTAACGTGCTTGATAGGGGGTGTAACGACCTATTATTTCGAACCATTCAAATCGACAATCATCCACTCATGTCAAACTTGAATTTCTCAGAACAACAGATTATTAATTTATATTTATCAACACTTAGCATATATAGTAAATAAAATAATCACAGAATCACAGAGTAATACAACAATAAGCAGCGGAATGGATAATAGTAGTTCATGAAACTACTACAATAAACAACAGAATCTAATACAACAGAAATCTAATACATAGAAGTTTCAATACAAAGCACATGACAAATCTAAACATAAACAGGAAACAACTGAAATAACTGAAAGCTGAATAGACAAAGATGGATCTCCAACCATAGCTTTAAGCTCCAAAGGTGAGTCTCAAATGTTATGACACTCAGTCTGACCCGAGCATAAAGCAAAACATAAAACACTTGAGTCAAGATTAACATTCTTATACAAGTAAATCTACTCAAGTGAAATGTCAAGTGAAATGCAAATAACTTCAAGGATGTTTATATATTTGAAATGGTCATAAATTAAAAATAGTTTATATTTAAAATAGTTTATGGATTAAAATAGTTTATATATTAAAAATAGTTCATATATTAAAAATAGTTTATGTATTCAAAATAGTTTCAAGTAGAACTGTTTTTTCCAACTTCACAAATTAATTCAAATAAACTTTAATTTCATAATTCAATTTAAATAAATTTCAGTTTAACAATTTCAATTGAAAAGGCTAAAGGTTCAATTCAAATTCTCTTTAAACTATTTTAACTTATATCGATTTCAAATCCAAGTTTTAATTATAAATTTAAAACCACCTCCAATCTCAATAGAGTTTAAAGTTTAAATATTCAAATAATTTACAATAACTCAATTTGATAAATTTCATTTATATTTCAAAACTCAACTATAATTTTATTTGAATTTGAAAATATTCACTTAATCATTTTTTATAACATTTAAATGAAATCTCAAATTACAAATTTAAGTCAGAATTAAATATTCAGTTGTACTTAAACTTTAAGATATTCGATTAATCACTTTAATTAAATTCAATTTATCACATTATAAAAATCATATCTTTAAAATCTCAAAATTAATAAGTTTCAAACCAAATTTTATTAAATAAAATTTTTAAACTAATTAAATTTCAAATCAATTTCAATTTATCTTCCCAATCTTAGTTTATTGAAGTTATTACAAAAATCAATTTTCAAAATACTAATATAAATTGTAAGTAAATAATCAAAACATATTATATATATTAGTTAGACTAAACTCTTATTAAATTTTATTTTAATTATTATTAAATTAAATCTTATTTTACTAAATATATTGTATAAAATCATATGTTATATATTTGATAATAATAAAATAATTAGTAAAATCTAAAAATTTATATTTTCTATAGCTAAACTTATAAATTTAAAATTTCTAAATGTATAATTAAAAAATCTAAATTTGACACATATTAAAATAGAATATTTATGTTGTATTTTGAAAATCAATATTTATTAAAGCCCAAACATTTCTCTTTTCTCAAAATTTTGGAAATCATTTATAAATAGACCAATATTGTCTATAAATAATTTTTCGTCATATGCTCAAGTGATACGGATATCTATCGTTTCAATCCGTAATTATTTAATACTTACGGGTATATATCATTTCGACCAGTAATCTCAAATTCAAATCAATAAATTGCTTGGGATTATCATTTCAACCCATAACGATTTTCCCTAATCTATAATATCATTTGGGTATGTATCATTTCAACCCATAGGAAATTCCTAAACTAACATGCAACTTGTAGTGTGAGAACAATAGAATAATAATATTAATAGCATAATATATCAAGTAACAAGCATATATCATAATTAACAAATTTAATATAATATATCCAACATGTGATGGTGTCATATATCAATCATAGGGGGCAATTTGATAACGTGTCATATTCAACAATTTAATTACCAGCAATCTAAATTTTAACACATTTCAATCGTCATTTCATGAGAATCAAATTTACTAAATTTAAGAATGTCAATCGTGAATGACCGCTAGGCTAGAGAAAACAGTACAAACACACGGATAAGCGACAAATCAAAGCAATTAACTGTTGCGATCAATTCTGGATGTGGCGAAACCAAAAGCAAAGGACGATGAAGTGGATTCAATGGAATCAAATATGTATGTCTTTTATTTTCTTAAAATCAATATTCAAGCTTAAAACACATCTAATAATATATATATATATATATATATATATATATTGTTTTTCAAGAAAAACAATATTTAAAATCAATATCTTTTTAAACATATATAGTATATGTACACACTCAGGCTGCTCACGAATAAGGGAAGCAAGGTGGCCGAAAGGGAGTTGTTTGAGATGGTGCGGAGTGGTTCAAGTGTCAGTTAGATGTCAGGTGGCTGGGTGGTAGAGTCAGGGAATGGGCTGTTGGAGCGTGGGGTAATGCATGGCAGTGGCGGAGGCTGACAAGGCAGTGGGCAGTAAAATGGGTTTTCTGGTGGTGGTGGATCAAAAATAGGTGGTTGAGAGTGGATGGATGGCGCTGGGTACTCGGCTACTAGCGGATGCTTGCTGACATAGAGAGGGGAGGCGGCTGATCTGAGGTTTGGCTGCCATCATGGATGCGTGTAGGCGGATCGGTGGAAGGTAGAGGGATTAGTGAAGGTCGGTGGCTTGATGGAGGCGGTCAGAGGGTGGCACAAGCAGGCTGGAAGGTTGTTACGGTGCTGTCTTGGCTGGTCGGAGTGATTTGGGAAGAGTTCGGCCGTGGTTACGTTGGGTTTGCTGTTGGGTTATGGCAGAGAGGATAGGAAGCAGGTTGGAGC
This sequence comes from Allium cepa, assembly GCA_030765085.1. Taxonomy (NCBI): domain Eukaryota; kingdom Viridiplantae; phylum Streptophyta; class Magnoliopsida; order Asparagales; family Amaryllidaceae; genus Allium; species Allium cepa. The sequence goes on from CM060945.1 coordinate 154,785,054, forward strand.
GGTGGCATGTCACGGCAGTGAAGAGGAGGGCTGTTCACGTGGAGAGGGCTGTTTGTTTCAGTAGAGAAAAAGGAAAGGATGAGCTTCTCTATGCTTGGTCGAAGGGGCGCTGCATTGTGGAGGTGTTTCGGTTATTAGGAAGGAAGGTCGCGTGGGGAAAGGCAGCGAAGGCAATGATGGAAAGGTGGAATTGGAAATGAGCGAGCCGGTTACAATAGTTATAAAGAAACGTATATATAAAATTTATATATAAAACTTAAATATTTAAAAGCTTGTATTTTTTCTTCGAAGTAGGAACATAACGGATATGGAGAAAAGAGGGGAAAAAAAGAGAAATGGACGGAGGGTGGGAACGTGAGCAGGCTAACGGATGAAAGCAACTTTAGTTATATATTTCTTTTCTTTATTAAGGAAGAACAGGACGAAACAGAAGAATATGGATGGCAGAAAGTGGAAAGAATAAAGATAAATGAGTGAACCAGCATAGAAATTGAAAAGTTATAATGACAAAAGTCAGAATGATTGAATTCAGGAAATAAATGCTGATGGCTATTAGTATTATACGGTGGATAATGGAAAGACACAAGGATAAAAAGGTTCAAAACGAGTACCAATACGGCTAACCGTTTCGCAGATTTTGTCGTGTACCGGTTGCTGAAACACACAAATGAATATACTATTGAGATCAGCATGATAAGACGAACATAATGGTATAAAGATATGAGTGATACAGTAATCCTATCAGAAGTCGATATTTGCTACCAAAACTATTGCTAAAACATCGAAAATAATATAAATGGAGCTAGAACAGTTCAAATTTGGTGAAACGAAATATGGCGTCTCACTTAGAAAAAGGTCTGCGTTTTTATTGTATAAAAATATTTAGATTTCATAAATATTTTATTTCCATCAAATATTCAACAGATTTTAATTTTTAAACTGAAATTTCACAACAGAACAGACTTTCAAATTTTCAAATGAAAATCTACCACTTGCCATGCCTCAATAGACGCATACCAAATATCAAATTTTCATTTCCAAATTTTATGTTTATTTTTATGAATTTTTTTGTTAATTACGTTATTAAAATTGTTAAAATTTCTGGATCGTTACACTCTCCTTCACTCAAAACTTTTCATCCCCGAAAAGAAACGAGATATGAGAATAGAAACAACAAAAAAGATAAGATGGATTTGAAATACATAGTACCAGATACAACAATTAATTCAAAACCATATAAATTTCATTTTTAGAGTGTTTAACACTATACATTTTTATTATTTATTATCTTCCGTTTATTATTATTATTCTAATTAACTCACTTTTAATTTATTTACGTTCACATCCAATTTATTTCCATTCATCTTTTTATTATTCAATATATTTCACTTAACATTTCTTATAACTTAGACTAAGTGTATAAACATTTACTATAATCACTAAATTTTTATTTATAAATTCCCTCAACAAAATTTCATTTTTTGGACATCTTATTAATTACATTTATATTGTATATTATTCAATTACGTATTCTTGTTACATTCAACTTTTCTAGGAAAGTTTTATTAATGTTTCCGAATGTAATTGAGCACTATACAAATTTACCTTTTATATACAACATTTATATTAATAAAATTTTAGTTTGAACATTTTATTACATAATTTTCTCATGTATAACCATCGGTTATATATCCACATTAACATTTTAACCTTTTGAATATTTTGAGTAAGTCATATATGTTTTAGAATGCAATTGAGTATTATACAAATAAATTTTTTCCTAGCTCAACTGTTTCAAGTTGTTCCAATTTCATTTATCATTCCAATTATTTAAAATTTTGCTACATTTCAGTAATTGAATATCATCACTTAACATAAAACTTAAGAGTTAAATTTTCGGTTTGACTTCAAACCATTTGAAATAAATATTTACATACATATATTTTGTATATCAAAACATACTCAAGAAATTCAAATCAAAACCATTTTCCAAAACAAAAGTGTACAAAGCTACCAAGTGGTCTCCCCATTTCAAGACTCAAAAATGAATGTCGATGATGCTGCAGTCATCACCGAAATTATTTTCTAGCGACAAAAGAGGAGAGTATTGACTTACTTCCTTTAAAATTCTTTGAAACAATTTCCACTCGAAAATACGTTCAAATAATAATATATATTTTTCAAAACTTTAAAACCAAACTTTGAAAAGCATCGAAAATTTAATTCTCAAATCCTAAATTTAAATTCAGTTCATTTGCAAATCAAATTTATAAACCATGTATTAAAAATTTCATATCCTATAACATATACAACAATAGTTAATGGTTTAAAAATGTTGACAAAACAATAAATAATAATCTAGTACTATCATTTCTAGTAACCAATTATTCAATTAACTATCTAAATTTAGAAAATTACACCTTTATATATAAAATATAACCATACATAAAATTATTTCATTTACAAATTTCGAAAACAATATTGTGTCAGTTTTCTCTATTTGAGTGTATTGGAATCCTATTGATAGCATCGGCCAGATAAATTGATCGAAACCCCAAATCAAACTTAACAACTCAAACAACACAATATAAAACATTTTTATATTAAATACAAATACACTCCCTTACAGGATGATTCAAGAATGGATTTTAGAACAAGGATAGAGATTCAAATTTAGAGGACCCCTAATCAAAGGGAATTCTAACAAAGAAGATGGGATCAAAAGGAAGATAAGATAATAAATTACAAAAGAGGAAAGGTGGATAGACTTATATTAATCGCAGAGACCTTAACTAGGTCAACCGAGACATAGAAAAGACCAAAATATCATCAACGAAAACCAAGACAAATTGTTGAGAACATCACGGTAAACTTGATTCATGAGATCGACGAAGAATGCAGGAGTATTGGTTAATCGAAAGAGCATAACTAACCATTCATAGAAACCATTCGTCAGGGAGGAAGGACAAAAGGTCGAGCTCCAGGAATAAGATCAATGCGAATTCAATTTCCCGCTCGGGAGAAACAGATGTGACTTCACCAAAAGATCAGGATAATCCCTGACTATCAGGGTGGATTCAAGATCACTAAGCGGCGAAACAAGTGAAAAGATAAAACAACCTTCATAGTCCTTAGACAATCGAGATTCGACTATAAGATAATTACCCAAGTCGTCAATAAGATAAATGATCCAGGCTTTGTAAGAAATAACAACATCACAACCGAGGACATAGAAATCTCCGATGAATCGATGCTTGTTGAAAAGGAGTTTCACCCCTTTGCAAATAATACTAAGGTTAGCAGGACCGTCGATGATATTAGTCACGCATAAGCATGAAGTTGCCAATCGAGGTTGAAGCTATGTGATGCTCCAGTATCAAGAAGAACATGAACCGAAAAAGACAAGAATGGATTTCAAAACAAGGGAAAGTTCCAAAATTCAAAAGAAATATTGATCAAAAAGGATCCTAACTAAGAATTTCAAGTTAGAATGAAGACGATTCTATAATCAATTCAACTCGTTCTAGGGTATTACTACCCTATCTCTAATGAATTTTTACTCCATATCCTAAGTTTTGCCTAAACAAGAGCTCTAATACCAACTGTAACAACCTACTATTTCGAATCATTCAAATCGACAATCATGCACTTATGTTAGACTCGAATTTCTCAAAACAACAAATTGTTAATTTATGCTTGGAAAAACATAGCATATACAGTAAATAAATCAATTGTTGAATCACAAATACAGAGTAATACAACAATAAGCAGCGGAATAGATAAATAGTAGTTCATGAAGCTACTACAATAAACAACGGAGTATAATACAATGGAAATCTAATACATAAAAGTCTCCATGCAAAGCTCATGACAAATCTGAACATAAGCTGGACGCTACTGAAAGATGAGTAGATAGAGATGGATCTCCAAACAAAGCTGCAAGCTCCAAAGGTGGTCTCAAATGTTGTGACACTCAGTCTGACCTGAGCATAAGCAAAACATAAAACACTTGAGTCTGGATTAACATTCTTATACCAATAAATCAACTCAAGTGAAATGTCAAGTGAAACTCAAATAACTTATAGGACATTTGGGATACCCATCCTCTAAGGATCCGTTAAACTATCTACATACATAGTACAATACGCTACATATATAATGTCTATATTAAAATAAACTATTAAAATAGAGTTAAGGCGTTACCCATATCCCCCTTAACACATTTTATATATTTCCATAGTCTATACCGAAATGTAAGCTCCACCAAACCGGTGGTTTACTCAGGGAGCATTCCATATGTACAGTACAAAATGAAGTTGTAGTAAGCGCGATAAGGCATGTGACAAGGTACACGAGGCAATGCCAGTGTAGGATTTTACTGTTTGCACTCCCCGACTGGTGGTAACGCATAACAGCTGTTACCGCCCACCTCGAGACACACTCCCAAATCAAAGGTGCACATAATCAAATCACAAAGTAATACAATGGTATAGAAGAAGCATGCTCGATCGGAGGTGCGACATCACTTGGCCCGGTATAGCTCATGTTTTAGCCACATCAAGTTGACCTTGAGAGTCAAGGTTGCGTTAACACCTCATACAGAATCGTTCGCCAAACCATCCTACTTCAATCTTGATTCTACACCACGTGCACAGTTGTTAAAGTGGTTTTCGGCATTAGCAGAGAGTAAGACAATGTCCGATCCCGGTCTCTTTAACCACCAAATGCTTATCCACACCGTAGTCATTTTATATTTTAAACAGTTCATTATCAAAATATAATTCATTTCAAAGTCATATCACTTTAGAAATCATATCATTTTCAAAATCATATTCACTTTTGAAATCATATTCGCTTCTAAAATCATAACCACAAAATAGTTTAAACCTTCTTATCAAAATATTCCCATATAAATCCATTTAATCTAAACCATAATAGTTCCAACTTAAACGGCTCAAATATTGAAAATAGTTTATTTATATTGATATAGTCATAAATTAAAAATAGTTTATATTTAAAATAGTTTATAGATTAAAATAGTTTATACATTAAAAAGAGTTATATATTAAAAATAGTTTCAACGCAGAATTGTTTCTTCCAACTTCCCAAATTAATTCAAATCAACTTTAATTTCACAATTCAATTTAAATCAATTTTAGTTTAACAATTTCAATTGAAAAGGTTAAAGGTTCGATTCAAATTCTTTAAACCATTATAATTTATATCGATTTCAAATCTAGGTTTGAATTACAAATTTAAAACCACCTCCAATTTTAGTAAAATTTAAAGTACAAATATTCAAACAATTTACAATAACTCATTTTGATAAATCTCATTCATATTTCAAAATTCAACTTCAATTTTATTTAAATTTTTAAATATTCACTTAATCATTTTTTATAACATTTAATTGAAATCTCGAATTAAAATTTGAGTCAAAATTAAATTCAATTTTATTTAAATTTGAAGATATTGATTTATCACCTTTACTTAAAACTCATTTATCAAATTATAAAAACCCTATCTTTAAAATCTCAAAATTAATAAGTTTCAAATCAAATTTTGTTAAATAAATTTGTTAAACAAATTAAATTTCAAATAAATTTCAATTTATCTTACCAATCTTAATTTATTGAAGTTATTACAAAAATTTATTTTCAAATATTAATATAAATTGCAAATAAATATTTAAAACATATTATGTATATATATTAGTTAGATTAAATTCTTATTAATTTTTATTAAATTAAATCTTCTTTTACTAAATATATTATCTAAATTCTTATTTTATAAATTTAGAAATAATAAAAATTATAAGTAAAATCTAAAAATTTATATTTTCCAAAACTTAACTTATAAATTTAAAGTTTCAAACATATAATTTAAAAATCTAAACTTTACACATATTAAAATAAAATTTTATATTGTATTTTAAAATCAATATTCATTAAAACCATTTATTTCTCCTTTCTCAAAATTTTGGAAATCATTTAAGAATAGACCAACGATTTCGTATATAATTTTCCAAGAAATTGGACAAAATTTCTCAACGTTTTAGCCTCAAGAACATACCTTCAGTATTTTAGCCTGAATGACAACTTTCCTTAGGTATCACTTTTTAGTTATTGATAGCAATTTTTAGGTATCGGTTTGTAGTTATCGTTGGCAGTTTTTAGATATTTGTTTTTAGTTCGATAGTAGCTTTAAAAGAATGTTTGTCCTTATGAATAATTTTGGAAAAATATTTGTCTTTATGATTAATTTTAGGAAATTTTGTACTTTTGGTTAAAATATTGAGGTCGTGTCCTTGAGGCTAAAAATATACAAATTTTTGTCCTTCAAATTAATTTTCCCATAATTTTCTATCCTATGATTGATATGGATGTCTATCATTTCAATTCGCAATTATTTAATATTTACGGATATATATCATTTCAACTCTTAACAATTTTCCCTAATATATAATATCGTTCGGGTGTGTATGATTTCAACCCATTAGGAATTCCTAAACTAACAGGGAACATGTAGTGTGAGAACAATAGAATAATAATATAAATAGCATAACATATCAATTGACAAGCATATATCACAATTGACAAATTAAATATAATATATACAACATGTGACGGTCTCATTTATCAATAATAGGCGAACAATTTTAATAATAACATATCATATTCAACAATTTAATTACTAATAATTTAAATTTTAACAATACATTTTAATCCTCATTTCATGTGAATCAAATTTACTAAATATAAGAATGTCAATCGTGAATGATCGCTCGCCTTTTGAGGCTAGAGAAAACAGGACAAGCACATGGATAAGCGACAAATCAAAGCAACTAACTGCTGTGATAATTTCTGGATGGAAACGAAACCAAAAGCAAAGCACAATGAAGTGGATTCGATGGAAATCAGATATATATATGTGTATGAGCGTTACGGCACGCGCTTCATGCGTGATAATGACACGCGCTTTATACATGAATTATTTTTCTATAAAATGAATATGTTAGATTAAGTAGTATTAAGATTTCATAATATTTGTAGAGGAAAATTTAGAATTTGTAAAGAAATTTTAGTTATTAGATCTTATATTTAAGCGACACTAAGGTTTGATAACATTTGTGGAGGTTTATTTGTTAGATCCTATGTTTAAGGGATATTAAGATAGATTCAGTAATAGTTGTAGAAGAGAATTTTTAATCTGTAAAAGAAGTTAGATCCAAATTTTAAGCGATATTAAGATAGAGGGGCATTTTTGGTAGTTCACGTTGATGCCAAAAAAGTGTGATACCAAAGGTATTACAACTATTAATAAAGATGTGTGTCTTTTTTTCTTCTTAAAATCAATATTCAAATTTAAAACACATCTAATGACATCAAAACATCTACATATATTTTGTTATTAAAGAAAAACAATATTTAAAATCAATATTTTTTAAAAATATACACACACACTTAGGCTCCTCAAGAACAATGAAAGCAAGGTGGCTGCCAAGCGAGTTGTTGGATATGGCACGGAGTGGTTCATGTGACAGTTGGACGTCAGGTGACTGGGTGGAGACGGTAGAGTCAAGGAATGGACTGTTGGAGCATGGGGTAATGCTTGGCAGCGGCGAAGGCTGACAAGGTAGTGGGTAGTAAAGTGGGTTTTCAGGTGGTGGTGAATCGGCAATAGGTGGTTTAGAGTTGATGGATGGCACTGGGTAGTCGGCTATTGGTGGATGCTTCCTGACATGGAGTGGGGAGGCAGTTGTTCTGAGGTATGGCCACCATAATGGACGTGTGCAGGCGAATGGTTAGGAGGTGGAGGGACTAGTGAAGGTCGGTGGCGTGATGGAGGCTGTCAGGTGGTGGCACGAGTGGGCTAAGGTTGTTAAGGTGTTGTCTCAGCCGTTCGAAGGGATCTGGGAAGAGTTCGGTCGTGGTTACGTAGGGTTTGCTGTTGGATCATAGAGGAGAGGGTATGTAGTGGGTTGGAGCGATGGCATGTCACGGCAGTGAAGGGGAGGGTTGTTCACGTGAAGAGGGCTATTTTTTTTGGCAGATAAAAAGGAAAGAAACAGCTGGTCTATGCTTGTGCGAAATGGCACTTCCCTCTGGACGTGTTTCGGTTATTGGGGAGGAAGGTTGCGTGTGGTAAGGCGACGAAGGCGGTAATGGAAAGGTGGATTTGGAAATGAGCGAGTAGGGTACAAAAGTGATAAAGAAACTTATATATAAGACTTATATTTTAAGAAGCTTGTATTTTTTTCTTCGAAAGTAGGAATAGAACGAATATGGAGAAAAGATGGGAGAAAGAAGAGAAATGGACGGAGGGAGAAGGGTTGTGAACAGGCTAATGGATGAAAGCAACTTCAGTTGCATATTTCTTTTTTTTATTGAGGAAGAATAGAATGAGATAGAAGAATATGAACAGCAGAAAGTGGAAAGAATGAAGATAAACGAGCGAACTAAAATATGAATTGAAAAGTTGGAATGAAAAAAGTCAGAACGATTGAATTCAGGAGATAAATGCTAATGGCTATTGGTATTATACGATGGATAATGGAAAGACACAAGGAAAACAAAAAGGGTTCAAAACGGTTACGATACCGTTTCATAAATTTCGCCGCGTACCGAACGCCGAAACACACAAATGAATATACTGCGGAGATCAGCACAATAAGATGAACAGAATGGTACATAAATATTAGTGATATGATCATCCCATTAAAAGTCGATATTCGCTGCCAAAACTGCTGCTAAAATGTCAAAAATAATATAAACGAAGCTAGAGCCGTCTCAAATTTGGTGAAATGAAATCTTACTTCTCACTCAGAAAAAGGTCAACATTTTTATTATGTAAAAATATTTAGATTTCAAAAATATTTTATTTCCATCAAATATTCAACTAATCTTAAATTTTGAATTGAAATTTTACAATAGAACAAATTTTCAAATTAACATCTACCACTTGTTATTCCTCAACTGATGCATACAAAGTATCAAATTTTTATTTTCAAATTTTATTTTTTACTTTTATGAATTTCTTTGTTAATTACGTTATTAAAATCGTTAAAATTTTTGGATCGTTACAGGGGGAGCGAGCCCACTTGGCTCGGTATAGCTCATGTTTTAGTCATTTCAATTATGACCCGAAAGTCAAGGCTATCCATCATCATTCTCTTACTTCATTCTAGTGGCGTTTGCCAAACCATCATACTTTATTATGTATTCTCCACCACATGCATAGTTGTTAAAGTGGTTTTCGGTATAGAGAGTATGACAATATCAGATCCCGGTCTTTTTAACAACCAAACGCTTATTTCACACCGTGGTCATTTTTATAAACATTTGGATAATAAAAATCTTAAGTTACAATTTAAATCAATTACTAAAATATCTAACTTCATTTATATTTTAACTTTGAAACATTTAATTTACAATTTCTTTCACATTTAATTATCTACATTTCAAAATCATACCTTTGGAATTCCATAACCAAATAGATTAAATAATCCTATTTGATAGATTAAATTTACAATTTAACTTAATTTCTCTTTCCTTATTTTATTTATTAAAGCTGTTATAAAATCAATACAATTAATTATATTAAATTAACTTTTTGAACAAATCCTTTAAAACTATATTAATTAATTTACTAAATTATATTTTTAAAATGTTTTATTTCATATTTTACTATTTAAATATTAAATTATATGTTTTAAAATTTTAATTAAATTATAAGTCAAAACTTTGAAATTTAACTTTTAAAACTGTAACTTACAAATTAACTTTAAACATATAATTTAAGTTTATATTTTATTTTATTTCCAAAAATATAATTCTAAATCAATTTATTTAATCAAAACCTATTTTTAAAATTCGGAAAACACTTTAAAATAGAGCAACGGTGTCCGTATATAGTTTTCTACTCTATGGTCAAGTGATTAGGGTACATAATATATATATATATATATATATATATATATATATATATATATATCATTTCAACCCGTATCCCAAATTTATAGTTTCAAATCAATATAATCGCTTGGGTCTATCATTTCAACATATAAAGATTTTTTCCTGATCTATAAGATCGTTCGGGTATATATCATTTCAACCCACAAGGATTTCCTAACTAACATACAAAGAGAACTTGCAGTGTGATTTGCATAGATAAATAAATACCACAACATTTCACTTGCATAACATATCATACATATCATAACATATATCATAGCATAACATATATGCAACCTAATTTTAACATAACATATATATATATATATATAAAGGTGACATATCCTATTGTATAACACATATCATGTGACATATGCAAATATAATTTAACATAACATATCATGACATGTGAATTAACATAACATATGTGACATATAAATTAACATAACATACGTGACCATATAAGTTAACATAACATACGTGGCAATAAACTAGCATAACATATGTGACAATAAATTATCATAACGTATTCCTAACTAATACAACAACTCACATGTCATTTCATATGATTCCATTTACTAATACACAAGAATATTAATCGTTAGTGACGTTCTCACCTTTCGTGGTAAATTAAGGTGATAAACACAACACGACGGAGATGGATACTAAAGCAACAAAGACCAATCCAAAGCTTTCCAAACTCGAATACAACAACAACCAAAATATTTTCTTATTCTTTTTTATTTCCTTTTGTTTTTTTCTTTTTCTTTTCTCCTTTTTCACCCTTTTTATATGAAAAGGAGGTTCAGCCTAGGGCTTAACCAATGGGCTAGGTGGTCGGGTGGTGCTAGGGTGCAGCAAGGTTAGGGGAGGGTAGAGGGTGAAGCAAAAGGGGAAGTAGAGGGAGGAAAACAGAAGAGAAAGGAGGGAAAGGAAGGGAGAGGGGAGGAAAAGAGAAATGAAAGGGGAGAAAGGAAGGGATTGGGGAGGAAATTAGGGCCAATGCTAGGGGATGGTCTAGAAGTGGGTTGTGTCCTTGGGTGGAGGTGACGGGGGCGGTGGAAGGTGAGGCAAGGAGGCAAAGAGAAAAGGAGGAAAGGAAAGGGAAGAGAAGGTGGAGGAATAAGGAGGAGAGAAATGGATTGAAGATTAGAGTTTTTATTGATTTTGATTTTAGTGATTTAGGAAGAGGAGAGGAGGAAGAAGGAGGTATAGAAGTTTTAGAAAGAAGAAATGAAAAAGAAAAGTTTATGTGCGTACTTTTCTTCTACTTGACTATACAGACGAATAGGAAGTCTGTTGGGGATTTGAAGAGTTAGTTGAAGCCCAAGAGTCAAATGGAGCCAAAAGACCATATACCATCCAAATACACGAAATATGCAATGTAAATACTATAGGAAATACATAGGAAAATATCCAGATAATTTATGCAAGTTTTTGACAGTAAATTGAAAATTTCAAGCAACTGAAATTCGATTTTGACGAAATGAAAAGTAGAATCCTTCTTAGAATTAAGTCTAGATTTATTTCCGATGATAAAATTTAAATTTTAAAACTTTTAAATTTTCAACTAAAATTCAAAATTTGACTTAGTTTGACCAAAAGTTGACTTTTGAAAAATTTTCCATTTGAATGTTGGTTACACACTTGAATCAGATTTAAATAGTCACATTTTCAAAACTAACATTTTTTCCGTTTCAATATAAATGATGGTAAATTAAATATGAAACTAAAATAAATTTCAAATTCCTCGATAACAAATTTAGTTTGCATTATTCATAAAAAAATGTTAAATCATTCAACTTCAGTTTAATGGTATACAATATTTACTGTTACAATCACTTTGTACTGACTATTTCCACTATTTGACATACGTAACTTTTGTTTGAATTCAAATCTCCTATTCTCATAAAATTACACTAAAAAAACATTCGTTTATTTTTTTTTATCACAACATTGTTCTGTTTCTGTTAAGATGTTTAAATCTAATTTAACATAAATGGATGAAGCTCATATTGCATTAATTTACCATTAATTTTGTAGGATCGATTTCACCCTAGAGGGATGGTGAATAGGGTAATACTAATAATAATAAAAATTAATGCAGAAATATAAAACAATTGCAGCACTGATAATAAAAGAATAATAAAAGCAGAAATAGAACAACACATATTTACCCAGCTTCGGCAAAACCCTGCCTGCGTCTTGCTCCTAAGGTTTCTACTAGAAATTAAGTAGTCAGATGCTTACAAATGTAAACTTGTGACACCCGCTATAACTAATTTAACTCTGCACTCAAAACCCCGCCACAACTCAGCCACTGAGTTGCGAATTCTTAAACTACGCCCCGTAGTTTATCCCTAGTCACACGACTAGAATTTTACAAAAGTTTAAAGAAAAATTACAAAATAGAATAAAAACTAAATACAAAACCCTACTAATAATTCAAGCCCAAAATAAAAGTGCCAGCCCACTTAAACAAATATAATTTGTAAAATGATGTCTCCCTTTATTTTCTTCGGTGTAAAAACATTGGCCGATCTTTTTCGTTCCTTCTTTCCTTTTCAAAAATTAGGGTTTTGCTGTGTTGAAGCCGCCGCTAGATCTTCGAGCGATCGAAGCGATTAAATTACTTCGCTTTTCTCCGTCAATCGTCTCCTAGCTTTGACTGGCTTTCGGCTACTTCAATAAGTCAAGTTTGATGTTGTGTTTTGGTACGTGATTTTCTTGTATGATTTTGAACTTTCTCGATTTTGATTCGAGTTATATACTTATATGTGATTTAGCTAGATCTGGTATTTGTTCGAACCCGAATCACACCTTATGCCGATGATGAATTTGGGTATTTATAGGAATCGATTTCCTATACTTTCGTATGTATAAATATGTTTGAATTCTTCATAATTCTTGCTTGGTCATTCGATTTTGTTTAAATGATGATGATTAATCTTGACTGCTTTATTTGTTTACACGTTACCATTACATTTTCACTTGCTTGAGTCGGTTCCTTCTTTTACTCCCACGATCATGGAATTTGAATTTTTTTGAGACTTCGACTTGTAAACGTTAGTGCATATACCTCTATTTGAAAATGTATGACCCACGGCTTGATTTTCTTTTAAACGCTGCTTTGTTCAAACTACTTTGACTTGTTAACTTTAGATACTTTTCTGTCAACCCGAATGCTTGCTGGTATGGTGCACTTCAGTTTTGTCCATGTATATACGCACATACATGTATGTATATATGTGTGACGACCCAGAATTTTTGAGCATTTAAAATTGGAATATTTAATTAATTTTAAGTATTCAATAGAGTAATTTTAACTTGAATAACTAATATTACAATTTATTTGATAATTAAATTATTAAATTAAATAAGTGAAGTTGGGTAAATTGTCGAATCTAGAATTTTAAGTCTATCAAAGATAATTTACAGGCTTGTAAAATTTATATTGATAATATTGAAGACAATAGAAGTTGTAAAATTGAAATTAACAGTAGTTTGTTCAGTTTTGAAATTTCATCGTTTAAATTGAATTTAAAAATAGCCTTCCGAGGCGCAGTCTCGGAATTTGAAGAAACCAGTTCCATTGGGTCCGTGATATTGAATTATTGTCGGATTTCAAGTTTCATATTGATTGGAGTTAGGGGGTGAGTGTACGATATGTAAACGCGCTGGACATCTAATTGTTATTAATCTAATGAAAGTTATTTAAAAAAAATATAAAATAAAGATAGAAGTCTTCTTCTATACGCCTCCTTACTTTATTTCTAATCATGTTGCCCTTCTTTCTTTTTAGCCGAACATTTTGAAATAAAAAAAATATAGTGAGAACTCAGTAGAACATCAATGCCCTCTCTTCCAGTCGAAGAGATCCATCTTTCTCCTCTCTTTAAAATCAAAACGACCGGCCCTCGTTCCTAAAAAAAAAAGAAGAAGAAGAAAAATCAATTCAATCTCGAATTAGGAATCGCGAGTGGCTCACGATGGAAGGATGGGAATTCGAATCAAACACAATTTCGCGAAGACTGGGTGGCGCGGCAGATCGTTCGAATCGATCGAGTGGCTGTCGGTCGCGATTGGTGGAAGCACGACTCTAGTCGCGACGTGGTGGCAGTGCATCAACCATGGGGTCTGATGGGAGGGGCGGCTCGATGTAGAGCTAGGGTTCGAGTGGGTGGCGCTTGCAGGTGGGACGAGGCCAAGGTGAGGTAGGCGATGGCGACTTCATGAGCGATGATGGAAGTTGTTCGATGGCAGCGACCTGTACTGTAGGCAGTAAGGTATACCTTGATCTGCAATTTAATTTTGAAATTAACAAATTACTATTGAGGCTTAAATCGTATACAGAGGGATTTATATACTTACAATAGCATATACATTTATATATACAATTTGTTTAATCTTATATATATATATATTTAAATGCTCGGAACAAAGAGATTAAATTATAGATCAATACAGTTTCTTTATAAAGGGTCTTCATAGATAACACAAAAAAAATATAATAATAAAAAGTATATATGGATACGTATATATATGTAGATGGAGTTGAGAAGATTAGGGAATTTAGAAGACTTGGAAATGTATATAGGAATAGATTTTTAAATCTATATTGACTCTTATATAAGTGTGTGTGTGTGTGTGTGTGTGTGTATGCAATTTCAAAAGCAGAAATAAATATACATTTTTACATTTTTAATTTACCAAGTAGTAGCTATCAAGGAAATATTTTGTTTAAATGGGTAACCAATTTTTTAGTTACAAAAAGGTTGTTTAAAAAGAAAAATCAGTTTTATACTTAATTATCTGTTCAAATTAAATCATTAATTAAAATAAATTAAATTAAACTAAATTAAAACTATCAAATGGAAATTTATTACTCAAATTGTTCAAATATTAATATATCGTTTAATATTTATACAAGGCCAAGAAATGGTGGAAACAAGCTAAATTGGTAGTGGATTGTCGAACAAAAGCAAAGGTGAGTTAATCTCACTCAATTTAAGTTTAAATTTAAATGATTAAATTTAAATAATTGATTGTGGTTGAATTGATTGATGTGATGTAGTATAGTATAATTTGAACTTGGCATATTATGTGATGCTAACGTCTGTGGATGCAGGGAAAACAGGTTGGAGGGATCCAACTGGACCCCTCAACTTTATTTAATTATTTAATATTCTCTGTTCTGAATATTTGATATTCTGTAATGAATTATGCGGAAATATTGAATGCTATGGCTCGATTGTTATAATCGGGAAATAATGAATTACCCAAATATATAATTTGAGTTTGGGAATGGAAATAAAAGAAGTAAAATTGTAAGTAAAATAATTATAGAAAAGTAGAATAATGTTATAATTGAACTGCAAAGGAAATAAAGTAACTTTAACATTTTAATAAATAAATCTTGAGTATGGGAAGGAAAATTTAATTAAACAGAGAGTTCATAAAACTTAAATATCAATGTTATTGTTTAAAGGAACAAAACATTTATTTTAAATTGAGGATTTAAATTTATTTAAGAAGAATAAAGAAGAAATTGGTAATAACCTGAGATTTGTATATTTCAGCTAAAGGAGTTAAAAATCAAACCGAAAATAATAATAAAGTCCATAATTAATGAATTTTGAAATGAACTGTTAAGTGAAGAAATTTATTTCATATGGAATAAATTGGAAATCAACTTGGAAAATTGATTTAAGTGATTGAGATTGGAAATTTCTCTCTGAATAACCGAGTACGCTTTCAGAGTAAATTTTTAAATATAAATTGAATGTTTAAAGTTGTTTTAAGAAGTATGTTTTGTAAAATTTATTATGTCTAATATTAAATTTCTAAAGCAATTATTTCCTTTTAATATATTATAGCAATAATTATTTACAGAGTGATTTAGTATTTGTTTTAAAAAGTTCAAATCTGGTTTTATGTTTTATTAAGTAACCTTATTATCAAACAGTCCTATAGTATGTAGTTTTAACAAATTATTGAAGTAATTTAACTTAAATGTTTATAGTATATTTTCAAAGTAAAGTGTTTTAAATTATTTAAAAATCTATTTTTGTGTGCTTGGTGATTTCAGAGGAGATAGAAAATATTTGAGAAAGTTGATGCTGAAAAGAAAGATGGTTTTGAAAACTATTTTCAAAGGGTTGAAAATAGAAATATATCTTGTGTACATATTTTTGGAGATTAATAAATAATTTGGAAATTATTTATGTAACATCCAGCCTTTTCGTACACTTTAAACCGACACACGTGCCAATTCAAAGCATACGCAAGGGCGGATTGTTATGGGGTAAATAAGAAAAACAGAGAAGAAATAAAAACAAAACAGAATCTCACAGCGGAAGGATAAAATATAATAATAAATATACAGTTCAAAACAGTTTACAAACACTTGATTTGCTTTATACAATAAATATCAGAGTTACACATACCAATACAATCAATGCAGCGGAACAGTATGAGTGTGGTGCAATACTATAGATAATAATAATACGACTCCTTCGTCTTCGTCCTTCAAAGCTAAAGTCTTCGATCCTGAAACGCTCGGACTGACCCGAGCGAATTTGAAAAGACAAAAACACTCGAGTTAGACTAAAAGATCTTATGTGAGTTAAATTAACAGAAATAAATATGAGTACAGTAACTCAAGAGATGTTCGGGATTTACATCTCCTAAGGATCCGTTAAACTATTTACTATGTAGTATATTACGCTATTATAATAGTGTCTATTTATAAAATAAACTTACTTTTAAATAGCGTTAAGGCTTTACATTTTCCACCTTAACACGTAAAATGCCAATAGTCTATACAGTACCGTAATACCTCCTGATCGGGAGGCTACCAGAGGATACTCCATAGGTACGACACAAATAGAAACTCGTAGTAAAGGTTCGGTATGGTAGGTGACACGGCACAACCAGGCAATGCCAGGGTGATATACCAATTGCTATCCAGGCTGGTGGAAAAGCGTAGCTGCAGTTACCGCCCACCTCGGACTAACTCCCCAAAATCAAAATATAGAAGTGGCCACTGAATCAATCCAAGTCAAAGTATAATATCGAAGAGGAGGGTCCGATCAGAGGAATGACCTCATTGGCCTGAGAATCGCTCATGTTTTAGCCACCTTATGCCAACTCACGGGAGTCGGGTCCACGTATTTACCTTACAGGAAACGTCGCCACCACCTACTTCATTCTGGAATCTCCACCGCGTACACGGTTAGTCAAAGTGGTTTTCGGTATCGACAGAGAGTATGTCCATATTCGATCCCGGTCTCTTTGCCAACCCATCGTTATTATAACACCGCGGTCATTTAAAAATAGGTTATACTTTAAAAATCAGAATAAACATTCCAGTTCATAACCATGAATACGATATCATTTCAAAACCCAAAACCATATTTTATCACTTATCCCAAATATAATTCTTTTCCAAAATCATAATGCTTTAACTTCATAACGTATGAAAATCAAATATTTTCAAAGCATAATATTTTGAAAATCATAATTTAAAACCATAACTTCTAAAAAAACTTGAATGGTTTGGACATTCAACGGTATATGAATTAAATGGTTTAACTTAAATGTTACTTTGTAAAGAAAATAGTTCTCATGGCTTTACAAATACATTTCTTTATTAAAGTCTAAACCAAAATTTATATTATCTCTCTCAAGTTCCAAAACCACTTCAATTTATTTATGTATACGTATATCCATTTTGAGTAACAATATTTCAAACTAAAATTGGATTTTATTCTTTCAACAGATCAATTGTTCTATTAATTAGTCTTGAATATTCATATAAAATTCATAAATAATAAGACTTCAATTTCTAGTAATAAAATATATATATATATTTTTCCCAATTCAAATTATACTAGAATATTCATTTCAATTTATTTTGGGAAAAATCCAATTATAAATATCATATCTTAAAATTTCCAAACTTAACATTTAAACATATGATATAAATTATTAAACTCCATTTTCTTAATTTTCTTCCATTTTTAATAAAGATTTTTATACACCTTTTAATTTCAAAATTTTCAACTTCATATGTATATATATATGGAAGAAAAATATTTATACAATATAAAATTTAAGATTATTATAAACCGTATTCCATCCAAACCATAGAAATCACATTAAAATAGTTATATATAGACCGCGATGCCTGTATATAATTTTCTATCCTATGGTCAAGTGATACGGATATTTATCATTTCAATCCGCAATTTAAAAGATATAAAATTTTGCGGTTGTATATCATTTCAAACCACAATCCCGAATGAAAGGAAATATGCATGATAATTTGCAATTTAATGATATACAATAAAACATCCATCAACATCACCCATCGTCCAATCACAATCATCAAACAATATCAATCAATAACAATTTATATTTGATAATATATAACAGGTAATAACTGGTAATTTTATTCAGATTAAATTTAACAACTATTAATCTAACAGTTTATATTCAGTAATAATCTATATAACTGTTAACTAGCAGTTTATAGGCAAACAAATAAATTCTAACTATCAATTAATACGCAATAAATAAATTAAATTAACAGTTAAATTTAATAAATGCAATTCAACAAATATGAGTGAAATAAACATGCCAAATACTCATAAATAAATTTCTATTCATTTCTAAAATTAACTTAACAAACATAAAAACTTCTAGTAGTAGTGAGTGGGTTTAAACACTCACCTTTGGAATTTAAATCGAATTTAAATTCGATTTAAACCCAAAAATTTGACGGTCTCCAAATTTGTCCAAACCAGCGTCATCAAGTCCGGAATTTAATTACGATCCTAACAAAAGAAATCGCGCGTAAATCGGATATCGTATGCAAAAGTTATAGTGAAAAGTGCGATTGAATTTCAATTAAAAATAAATAAAAGAAAGAACACACTTACTCACTACCTTTGCCACGTCATCAGAAGTAACGCACGCAACAGTAGCCTTTCGTTCAACCTTCATCACGCACACAGTCAAGCAGCAGCCGCCTAAAACATGAAACCCTATTGAATTTTTGCCGCAAATCTGACCGTCGAAACGCCAAACTAACCACATAGATGCGATCCCCTCGGTTCCCTCTCCAAAACCCCGAAACCGTTTCTCGATCCGACGAAATTTGTTGCGGCGATGATGTGAGGCCGAAAATGATTTGAATTGTTCTGGATGAACGATAGCTCCAATCGAAAAACGAACCACATCAGCAGATTACGGACATCGAGAACTATAATATATATTTTTTCGAGATTTTTAGGAGGACTTTAAATTTTCACTTTTTTTTTTGAACTGACTTGATCTAGGGTTAGCCCCCATTGAAAAAGAAGAGAAGCTTGACGAAGATGAACGTACAGCAAATAGACAATAGAATGGAGCTAGGGTTTATAACTGTATATTTATAGGTAGGGTTGGGTTAGAGTAGATAAACTAGATAGATGAACGTACGAACAAACTAAGGCCCAAAAAGCCCGTTCTGACCCCGGAACGAAATTTGTCAAACCCATATATCCAGATAGGTATTTTAAAATATTCTGAATGCGATGGAAAAAGTTTCACGTCCAAATTTGATCGTATGAAGAAGTTATGCTGAAAACAAGATTTCCAAATTGATTTCAAATTGATTTTAATAAAATTGATTTTCAAGGCGTTTCGCGTCCGTACGATCAAACGACAGGTCCGGTCGATACGAAACTTGAAACCCTATAATAATTCACCGATACGGATCCGATGAAACTGGTTTCATCGAAATCCGAGTCAGTGACCAAAATGGCTATTTTCAATATTCATTAAATAAATTAAATAAATTATAAAAATCCAATTTTTACATCTAAATTCAAAAATTGACCAAATTTTCTCCCTTTAAATTTTCTTAATTATTTACTCCAATTCTAAACAATTCAAGTGTCAATACATAGTTGTTCTATTCATCAATTTAGATGTTAATCCTTACTTAAAGGTTAAATTCCAATTTTTAATAAATTCGACATTATACGTTTGATTAAATTTATTAAATTCACTTTCTTTCTATTATTCAAAGTTATTGATGTCAATTTAATGAAACTAACATTGGCTCAATATCTATACATTAAAAATCTCAATTCTAAACTTAGATCTCAACTTATGAAATAGTTAAATAATAAATTCCATCTAAATCTACATCTTCCTACTATCTAAATATTTAGAAAAATTACTTACCACTTTTTATTGTAAATTTCTAAACTAGTAGATTTGTGTCATTTCTAGCCCTCTGGATATTTTAAATTAACTAAATGCAAATTTACATATAATTTCCATCGTCAATTATTTTAGTGAATAAATCTTCAAAGGTTACTGCAATTAATCCCATAAATTGCAATAAATTCTAATAAATTTGACTCTATTTGATTACAACTCACAAATAAATCAATTATTCCCCAACTACAAAGTTACCGTTTCTTATATATATATCACTACAGTAATACTTCCAAATGTTCATCTTTTGTTTGCATAAATTACTGTATTCAATTGAATTGTAATATTGTTAACTTACACAATTTGTTGTCATAAATATATTTTATAAGTCTACACTTAATTATTATCTTACAATATGTTTTTACGTTACTATAAAATTTATACACTCTTCCGTTACCATATTAATAATTACTAAAGTAACGTTCATTCTTAATAACAACGTTATACTATTCAACATATAGAAGGACTCCATTCCCCAAATACATTCATTTATATTTATTCCCTTAAAGTTCTCCTTTATTGACTAGACACATAAATTTAGATTCATTTACATCGAATGCCTTTCTTAGCTATATACTCAATACATGTTAAATCTATATAATTTTTACCCTTTTATTCAAATTCACTTATACCATCAATAACAAAATGTTGCCCTAAATTTAGATTCAATTATATACATTAGATAAATGGGTAAACTTTTGTAATTATCCCATATATGGAAATATTTTTATGCATACATTTCCACTTACTTACTATGCATTCATTTATTAAATTACTAATTGCCTTAGTCAACTTATCCCCTATTTACTACCAAATTTCGAATTTAATTATGGCTTATCAATACATAAAATTTACATAGGCAAAACAAATTTTATTACTATCTTAAGTCTATTTATTATTGACAACATTCATTAAATTTCATTATCAACACTTATTGCATTGATTTATTCAGCGGTCACCTTTTATTTAGTTACTATCCATTTTACAATCCAATGTAAGTCTTCCACTATTTATTTTATATTAAATGAATTCCATTCTACTTAAATCTTTTTATTGATATTCACTAATTCAACCCTTATATAAGTTTCTTATATTTAACTTTAAATCAAATTGTGACAATCTACATTATCCAAATCTATTGTCATAAAATTTTATTGTTACACTAAATTACAACTACTATACCAAATTTCTACATTTATTCTCAATTAGATTAGAAATTATATTAATTCAATTCATTTAATATTATTAATTTAACGGGTCGTTACAATCTCCCCCACTCAAAACTTTTCGTCCCCGAAAAGGAAAAAGAAGGGAGAAGGAAGAATAAACAGTACATCTTATTTCAAATATTAACTTATAAACAATAATTTACTGGATTAATTTCCTTTAATGAAATATACCCGTTTATAATCATTACAACCTTTTATACTTAAATCATTAAAGTTTGGAAAATATTCAACAAAATTCTAAGTCCAAAATTTACGAAAATTTTTGGCAGAGTCTCCTTTGTACGATGAGGCTCGGGAGAAAATATAATATCAAAATATACAAATATATTACATATATTATCAAAATATTATATCCCAACACGGGAAAAATAGTGCTTTAAACGTAATCCGAAAACGTACCTATTTGTCGGGCAATATACGCTTATTATTATGGAACCAAAAGCAGTAGCAGTTGCTTCCATCACATGTATTCACTTATATAATCTAAAAGGTTAAATATTTATATTAAAGTGAATTATTCAAGTGGATTCAATCATTAATCAACCAAACAATACAACAACCATCAATTTTACAAACAGCATACATACATAAAACAAAGCAACCATTAATCCATCAAACAAATAGTTGTTTGGGTTCAAAACTTGAAATTTGTATAAAATGAAATTAACTATCAAGTGCATCCTTTTCTCAACAGTCTTAGATGGAACATAGATAGATTATTTATTCATCCGACAAATTCAAATTCCTTACCCAACAACATAAATCAAACAATAACAATTCAACCCAACAACCAAATTACTTATCATACATTTTTTTCATGCTTCAGTGGTTTGATTTTTCTTTCTTTCATTTATGGAGTGATCCCTTTACTTCTTACAATTTTCATTTTCATTTATTACAAAATTATCATATTTGTGTTCCAATTTATTGACTAAAGTTTATATCACCCATTTATTCTACTTACCGTTCTTATATAGTAAAATTTCCGATTTAGCTTAAGTTTTAACAGCAATTAATTGAATACTTTAATTACCTCAAGCTTCACTTGTAAGATTTCCCTTTACACTTTCTTACTAGCAATTGCAACTTTTATTTTATGGTAAGTTATATATATTTTAATAATGTAAGTGAAAATTTACAAGTTTCTTTTCATTCCTTTAATTAATATATATTTGTTTTATAACCTACAATTTCAACTTACCTTTAATCTCATTTATTTATTTAATGTGGAAGTTTCCATTATATTTAATAGTACTAACAGTTTAATTACCCACTTTCTATAATATTTAATTACAGTAACCCTTTTTAATTACACTTAAATTATTAACCCTTTAACCTTCATTCTTAAAAATAAGGAATTTTATTAATTAATTACTTAGGGTTTACAGTCATTTATATATTACTTACTTTCTATTATATTAGAATAGGGGGAATTAAAGCATACTTAAGTTAATAACCCTACAATCAAACTTTTATAAATTAAGGAATTTCATTTTTACTTTCTTAAGGTTAAAATCACCTATTAATAATACAACCTTTAATTTTAGTATAATTCCAATCATCACTTAAGTTAATACCATTAAATTCTTATTTATAACAGTAATTTATTGAATACTTCATTTTTTTTCAAAATTCTACTTGCATAATATTCTATTCCACTCTTAATTTACATTTCAACTTTTTATACTTGGTAAGTTATTTATGTTAAAGAAAAAGTAAAAGAACTTATGCAAGTTTAATCTCAACTCTTTTAATTCATTGATTACTTCTTTTATTTCACTAACCTAAATTTTTACAACTAATTAATGGAAATTCAAGAATTAATACCGGGTCAAATTCCAAAATTTCTTTAAAATAATAGATAATTAATTTCTTACAACTTTTATATCTCTAATTACCTTTAAACAATTAAAATTTTAAATAATTTCAAAACAAATCTGCAGTAGAATTTACTACAGTGGCCTTTCCCTTCGAAACTCGAAAATGAAAGTCGATGATGCGGCCGCTATCACCGAAATTATTTTCTAGCGACAGAGGGGAAAGTACAAAATTTATTTTCTCCAAAATCCTCTTTTAAAACAATTCTTCCGAATTATACTAAATATTTATATAAGAAATTACCTATAAACCAAATCATTATATTTCACAAATCCTTTGAAAGAAGATTTTCAAAAATCCCGGACTTAAGTTCTAAAATCTCCAATTTGATTTATTATAATTTCAACTTAGCTTCAATTTATTACAAATATTTTTATACTACCTAACACCCAATCTATAGCAACCAGATATATATATATATATCTTTATAAAAATATTTTTATATATAGAAAATATAATAGGCAAAATTATTTCATTCACCCATGTTAAAAACAAATATTATGTCGGTCTGTCCTATTAAGTGTTTAGAAATCCCTATTGATGTCATAGCGTCCCATGCATCAACCAGAATTTATAAATACAAAGAGGAATAGATTAACACAATATCAAAATCTTTATTAACACTAACAAAAACGCTCTCTCATATATATACACTCAGCGACTCCCATAGGGTATTACTACCCTATTAACAAAGAGTCAAACCCCACAAAACCAAGGTTTATCGCTAAACCAAAGCTCTGATACCAACTGTAACATCCAGCCTTTTCGCACACTTTAAATCGACACACGTGCCAATTCAAAGCATACGCAAGGGCGGATTAGTATGGGGTAAATAAGAAAAACAGAGAAGAAATAAAAACAAAACAGAATCTCACAGCGGAAGGATAAAATATAATAATAAATATACAGTTCAAAACAGTTTACAAACACTTGATTTGCTTTATACAATAAATATCAGAGTTACACATACCAATACAATCAATGCAGCGGAACAGTATGAGTGTGGTGCAATACTATAGATAATAATAATACGACTCCTTCGTCTTCGTCCTTCAAAGCTAAAGTCTTCGATCCTGAAACGCTCGAACTGACCCGAGCGAATTTGAAAAGACAAAAACACTCGAGTCAGACTAAAAGATCTTATGTGAGTTAAATTAACAGAAATAAATATGAGTACAGTAACTCAAGAGATGTTCGGGATTTACATCTCCTAAGGATCCGTTAAACTATTTACTATGTAGTATATTGCGCTATTATAATAGTGTCTATTTATAAAATAAACTTACTTTTAAATAGCGTTAAGGCTTTACATTTTCCACCTTAACACGTAAAATGCCAATAGTCTATACAGTACCGTAATACCTCCTGATCGGGAGGCTACCAGAGGATACTCCATAGGTACGACACAAATAGAAACTCGTAGTAAAGGCTCGGTATGGTAGGTGACACGGCACAACTAGGCAATGCCAGGGTAGATATACCAATTGCTATCCAGGCTGGTGGAAACGCGTAGCCGCAGTTACCGCCCACCTCGGACTAACTCCCCAAAATCAAAATATAGAAGTGGCCACTGAATCAATCCAAGTCAAAGTATAATATCGAAGAGGAGGGTCCGATCAGAGGAATGACCTCATTGGCCTGAGAATCGCTCCTGTTTTAGCCACCTTATTCCAACTCACGGGAGTCGGGTCCACGTATTTACCTTACAGGAAACGTCGCCACCACCTACTTCATTCTGGAATCTCCACCGCGTACACGGTTAGTCAAAGTGGTTTTCGGTATCGACAGAGAGTATGTCCATATCCGATCCCGGTCTCTTTGCCAACCCATCGTTATTATAACACCGCGGTCATTTAAAAATAGGTTATACTTTAAAAATCAGAATAAACATTCCATTTCATAACCATGAATACGATATCATTTCAAAACCCAAAACCATATTTTATCACTTATCCCAAATATAATTCTTTTCCAAAATCATAATGCTTTAACTTCATAACGTCTTAAAATCAAATATTTTCAAAGCATAATATTTTGAAAATCATAATTTAAAACCATAACTTCTAAAAAAACGTGAATGGTTTGGACATTCAACGGTATATGAATTAAATGGTTTAACTTAAATGTTACTTTGTAAAGAAAATAGTTCTCATGGCTTTACAAATACATTTCTTTATTAAAGTCTAAACCAAAATTTATATTATCTCTCTCAAGTTCCAAAACCACTTCAATTTATTTATATATACGTATATCCATTTTGAGTAACAATATTTCAAACTAAAATTGGATTTTATTCTTTCAACAGATCAATTGTTCTATTAATTAGTCTTGAATATTCATATAAAATCCATAAATAATAAGACTTCAATTTCTAGTAATAAAATATATATATATATATATTTTTCCCAATTCAAATTATACTAGAATATTCATTTCAATTTATTTTGGGAAAAATCCAATTATAAATATCATATCTTAAAATTTCCAAACTTAACATTTAAACATATGATATAAATTATTAAACTCCATTTTCTTAATTTTCTTCCATTTTTAATAAAGATTTTTTTACACCTTTTAATTTCAAAATTTTCAACTTCATATGTATATATAAATGGAAGAAAAATATTTATACAATATAAAATTTAAGATTATTATAAACCGTATTCCATCCAAACCATAGAAATCACATTAAAATAGTTATATATAGACCGCGGTGCCTGTATATAATTTTCTATCCTATGGTCAAGTGATACGGATATTTATCATTTCAATCCGCAATTTAAAAGATATAAAATTTTGCGGTTGTATATCATTTCAAACCACAATCCCAAATGAAAGGAAATATGCATGATAATTTGCAATTTAATGATATACAATAAAACATCCATCAACATCACCCATCATCCAATCACAATCATCAAGCAATATAAATCAATAACAATTTATATTTGATAATATATAACAGGTAATAACTGGCAATTTTATTCAGATTAAATTTAACAACTATTAATCTAACAGTTTATATTCAGTAATAATCTATATAACTGTTAACTAGCAGTTTATAGGCAAACAAATAAATTTTCACTATCAATTAATACGCAATAAATAAATTAAATTAACAATTAAATTTAATAAATGCAATTCAACAAATATGAGTGAAATAAACATGCCAAATACTCATAAATAAATTTCTATTCATTTCTAAAATTAACTTAACAAACATAAAAGCTTCTAGTAGTTGTGAGTGGGTTTAAACACTCACCTTTGGAATTTAAATCGAATTTAAATTCGATTTAAACCCAAAAATTTGACGGTCTCCAAATTTGTCCAAACCAGCGTCATCAAGTCCGGAATTTAATTACGATCCTAACAAAAGAAATCGCGCGTAAATCAGATATCGTATGCAAAAGTTATAGCGAAAAGTGCGATTGAATTTCAATTAAAAATAAATAAAAGAAAGAACACACTTACTCACTACATTTGCCACGTCATCAGAAGTAACGCACGCAACAGTAGCCTTTCTTTCAACCTTCATCACGCACGCAGTCAAGCAGCAGCCGCCTAAAACATGAAACCCTATTGAATTTTTGCCGCAAATCTGACCGTCGAAACGCCAAACTAACCACATAGATGCGATCCCCTCGGTTCCCTCTCCAAAACCCAGAAACCGTTTCTCGATCCGACGAAATTTGTTGCGGCGATGATGTGAGGCCGAAAATGATTTGAATTGTTCTGGATGAACGATAGCTCCAATCAAAAAACGAACCACATCAGCAGATTACAGACATCGAGAACTATAATATATATTTTTTCGAGATTTTTAGGAGGACTTTAAATTTTCACTTTTTTTTTTTGAACTGACTGGATCTAGGGTTAGCCCCCATTGAAGAAGAAGAGAAGCTTGAAGAAGATGAACGTACAACAAATAGATAATAGAATGGAGCTAGGGTTTATAACTGTATATTTATAGGTAGGGTTGGGTTAGAGTAGATAAACTAGATAGATGAACGTACGAAACAAACTAAGGCCCAAAAAGCCCGTTCTGACCCCGGAACGAAATTTGTCAAACCCATATATCCAGATAGGTATTTTAAAATATTCTGAACGCGATGGAAAAAGTTTCACGTCCAAATTTGATCGTATGAAGAAGTTATGCTGAAAACAAGATTTCCAAATTGATTTCAAATTGATTTTAATAAAATTGATTTTCAAGGCGTTTCGCGTCCGTACGATCAAACGACAGGTCCGATCGATACGAAACTTGAAACCCTATAATAATTCACCGATACGGATCCGATGAAACTGGTTTCATCGAAATCCAAGTCCGTGACCAAAATGGCTATTTTCAATATTCATTAAATAAATTAAATAAATTATAAAAATCCAATTTTTACATCTAAATTCAAAAATTGACCAAATTTTCTCCCTTTAAATTTTCTTAATTATTTACTCCAATTCTAAACAATTCAAGTGTCAATACATAGTTGTTCTATTCATCAATTTAGATGTTAATCCTTACTTAAAGGTTAAATTCCAATTTTTAATAAATTCAACATTATACGTTTGATTAAATTTATTAAATTCACTTTCTTTCTATTATTCAAAGTTATTGATGTCAATTTAATGAAACTAACATTGGCTCAATATCTATACATTAAAAATCTCAATTCTAAACTTAGATCTCAACTTATGAAATAGTTAAATAATAAATTCCATCTAAATCTACATCTTCCTACTATCTAAATATTTAGAAAAATTACTTACCACTTTTTATTGTAAATTTCTAAACTAGTAGATTTGTGTCATTTCTAGCCCTTTGGATATTTTAAATTAACTAAAAGCAAATTTACATATAATTTCCATCGTCAATTATTTTAGTGAATAAATCTTCAAAGGTTACTGCAATTAATCCCATAAATTGCAATAAATTCTAATAAATTTGACTCTATTTGATTACAACTCACAAATAAATCAATTATTCCCCAACTACAAAGTTACCGTTTCTTATATATATATATCACTACAGTAATACTTCCAAATGTTCATCTTTTGTTTGCATAAATTACTGTATTCAGTTGAATTGTAATATTGTTAACTTACACAATTTGTTGTCATAAATATATTTTATAAGTCTACACTTAATTATTATCTTACAATATGTTTTTACGTTACTATAAAATTTATACACTCTTCCGTTACCATATTAATAATTACTAAAGTAACGTTCATTCTTAATAACAACGTTATACTATTCAACATATAAAAGGACTCCATTCCCCAAATACATTCATTTATATTTATTCCCTTAAAGTTCTCCTTTATTGACTAGACACACAAATTTAGATTCATTTACATCGAATGCTCTTCTTAGCTATATACTCAATACATGTTAAATCTACATAATTTTTACCCATTTATTCAAATTCACTTATACCATCAATAACAAAATGTTGCCCTAAATTTAGATTCAATTATATACATTAGATAAATGGGTAAACTTTTGTAATTATCCCATATATGGAAATATTTTTATGCATACATTTCCACTTACTTACTATGCATTCATTTATTAAATTACTAATTGCCTTAGTCAACTTATCCCCTATTTACTACCAAATTTCAAATTTAATTATGGCTTATCAATACATAAAATTTACATAGGCAAAACAAATTTTATTACTATCTTAAGTCTATTTATTATTGACAACATTCATTAAATTTCCTTATCAACACTTATTGCATTGATTTATTCAGCGGTCACCTTTTATTTAGTTACTATCCATTTTACAATCCAATGTAAGTCTTCCACTATTTATTTTATATTAAATGAATTCCATTCTACTTAAATCTTTTTATTGATATTCACTAATTCAACCCTTATATCAGTTTCTTATATTTAACTTTAAATCAAATTGTGACAATCTACATTATCCAAATCTATTGTCATAAAATTTTATTGTTACACTAAATTACAACTACTATACCAAATTTTTACATTTATTCTCAATTAGATTAGAAATTATATTAATTCAATTCATTTAATATTATTAATTTAACTGGTCGTTACAATTTATTGGTTGATGGTTGTTTTGTGAATATAATTGATAGTTAAATAACCGACTATCAATATTGGACAATGCGTTGATCGTTTCGAAGAGACCGGGATCGAGATTTATTTCTCGACAACCACTTCGATTCGGTTTGTACGTTTTCGTGCGAAAAACGTGTTCGGAGTCGAAGATGGAGCAGTGAAGTGCAAGGGCTAGTCGCTAGGATATTTCCAAAATGGATGTAGTAGGAATAGTGCCTTCGGGTTCCGTTCGAACCCGGGACGGACTTGTATGGACGAATGCTTGCGAAACATCGTCAGGCGGGCGATGTGCATTCTAAGTGAAACGTTCTAAAAGGTAACGCTTAGCCTCAAGCCTCATCAACCGGGAATGACTGAAAATCAGGGGATATGCAGCAAGGTTAGGTGGGTCATGCCCAAGCAGGACAAGATATTTCCCCTGTCTAGATGTCCCTTTTTATATATTTCGGCTTAGTGGGTGGTTGGTCGCGCCAACCACGGGGTTTATCTTGTTCGGGACTGTTCTGTAAGGAATGGTTCCGGCCTTGGGTTGCAGGGGATAAAGGGAGTAATCCTCGGTACGGTGATCTAGGCCCCGTACTGTGACAGGTGGTACCCCAGTGCCTAGTCATTGTTGGAAATCCATTTTCCCTACGAGCCTTGTACGAGTTTTGTTTGTATTACCCACTTTTGTGGCTAGTAGCTGGAATTTAATGAATGTAACAATTTCGGCTATTTTATAAGTATTTGTATATAGACCCTATTATAATATCAGAGGATTTCTATAAAAATTGTTTTAGCTATCGTAAGGTAAAAACCCGACATGTTTATTTGTGGCGTGGTCTTACGAGATGCTTTTGTTTTCAAAGAATTTTTGACACTTTAATAATCAATTGGGTGTGATTTTCTCACGCTGGTATTCCAGACTGACTCGGGTATTATTTAACTGTAATGCTCGGGTCAGACTGAGTATTATAGAATACAGGATATGATGCTGTGGAGCTCAGGAGACGAGCTGGATGACAATACGTATTCTCGTACTTGTATATATATTTCCGCTGTTGAGTTGTTGTGTACCCATTGTATGTTATTGATGTGAGCTGTGACTGATGTACTCTGATGATGTAATGTATGTAAACAGATATATTTGATTTTGAGTAAAGATTATTTATTATCTATTATATTTTATTCCGCTGCGATGGTTAGATTCTGTTGTTGTTTTCAATTCTCTTCTTCTACCTCTTCTTTTTAAATCCAAATGGTTCGTATTTCTGTGCAACTTGAGTTGATTTTTGTAGAATAGTGTTAACTCAAGGGGTACGGATTTGCGGACTGTTACAGTTGGTATCAGAGCTTAGGTTGGTGATAACCTTGGCTCTGGTGGGAATTACTCATTTAAAATAGAGTCCGAAGTACTCTAGAATGAGTTTGAGCGTATTAATTGATATGAGCGCGTATTTGTTAGTGAATATAATTTTTTTTAATATTGTGATGATTGATTTATTGGGTGGCATATGAACCTTCGTCGACACAGTCTGCGCAATTGTATTGAAGGGATTTCTAAACACTTGAATAGAGCAATCGACACTGTATTGTTTTAAATATGGGTAAATGAAATAATTTTACCCAAAAACATATCTTGATATAAAGAATAGTTTTTGAAGACTATGTAGCTAATATATGGTTGTTTGGATGTTAGAAATGATAATATTAAAGTATTATCATTGTTAAGTGAAAATTTAACTAGAAATTGAAAATATAACCGAAGTTTAAGGGAATAAATTCATTATAAAATGAAACTTATAAATATGAATTATAATTGTAATTTATAAATTGAAATATAATCAAATAAGAATTTGTATTAGCATAAGCTGTGCAAATGAATTATAGTAAAATTGATTTAAGCAGGATTGGAAAATTTAAATCCTGGAGATTTTGGTAGTGTTTTGAAAATAAATAATAGCACAATTGTTTTGGAGATGTTTCTGAAAGGAAATTGTTTTAAAGGGATTTTGAAAGTGATATAGCATTGAAATCATTTGGATTATTGGAAAATAATTCTGGTGATGACGGCTGCATCATCAGTTTTCATTTTCGAATTTCTGAGTGACAGATTGCTACCAAATTGATTTGTATAGGAAAACCCGTTTGTTTTTGAAATCTCAAAGGAAATTTATTGGGAATAAAATCAGGATTGGTTTAAATATTTGATAAATGTGATTTGAGATGTTGGAGATTTCAAAATGATTTGAAACCAAAGCCGGGAGTTTAAAAATCCTGATAGGATGGGTTGTAAGCTTATACATTAAGATGATTTTTAAATCAGGAATGGAATATAAGCTTTGAAGATTGGAATTTAAATTTAAAGTGAGAAGTTAAAAAAATGAGATTTACTTGGATTGATGAATAAAATTGAATCGAATTGAGTTAAATAAAACTGAGTTCAAATAAATTGAATTGGAATAAAAATTCAATTGAATTATTGAATGAATTAGATTCTTACCTGAATAAATGGAAAGTAAATTGGATAAGAAATGAGAATTGAAATCAATAAATCAGAATAACTTATAAAAGAATTAAATATCCATGGAAATAAAATATATTTGGGCTATAAATAAATAGAAGGCTTGAGTTAAAAATAAAGGATGAATATATTCCAGCTTATGATGAATGGAATTGTATAAAATAATAAGTTGTGACTTATTAAATTTAAAATGGAATACAATGCCCAAAATCAATATTTTGATAAATTGAAAAATGAAATGAGGATCCAAACTTGAAGTATAAGATAAATATTGAACTTAAGAAAATTAAATGGAGTGATATTTGGAATAAAAATTCAAGTGTTGGATTATGAATAAGGGGAGAACTAATTGGATAATAAATTAGTTAATGGAATTGAATTGTAAGTTTATGATGAAGTTGGAAATAAACTTAAGTTATAAATTAAAATTGATTCAAATTGTCGATGAAGTGAAAATAATTGAGAATGAGGTTGAATTGTGAGTTAGTAAATTGGATGGTAAATTAAAAGCGAATAATAGAATCAGAACTTGAGTTATTAATTAAAATTAGACTTGAAGTGTAAACAAAGTAAATATAATTAGGGAAGTATAGAATAAAAATGAGATGGATTAAAATAGTAATGGGATGAATTGCAAATAAAAATCCGGATAAGTGGAAATAAATTGGAAATGGCCATGTAATAAATTGGATGAACTGAATCTGAAAGGTAAATTTGATAATAACCAATCAAATGAAATTGCAAATTTAAATGAGATTGGATTGAAATAGAATCAAGTTAAATTAAAAAGAGAACTTGTTTGCAAAATGAGAATGAGCATAAGTTTAAAATTTGAATAAACTGAAGGAAATTGACTTAAGCTAAATGAATGAAGGAGAGTTGAATTGAATTCAACTTAAACAAAATTTAATAATATTGGATTAGTTTTAAATCAAGAGAAAATAAATTTTTAATCGAAATAAAATTCGGTGAGTTATGAATAATATTAATGGAATGAAATTCCAGAATAAATAATTATAAACCATTTAAAAATTATTAAGGGATTGAAATAACTTGAGACAATAATGAAAATGAGAATATATGGATCGTGAATAAATTTAAATAGGGAATAGAATTGAGTTGAAATCCCTTTAAAATGGTTATAAACCATGAATGCTTATTTATTCACATAGATCTTGTCAAATTGCAAAGAATAAATTATCATTGGATGTAAATGGAAGTAATTAAAAATTTATGAGTCGATAGAAGTAAAATAAATAAATTTTGAAAGCAATTGAATTAAATATGAGCTCAGTTTGCTTAAGAATAAATTAAATATAAGCAATTGAGTTTTAAATTATTCAAATTGATGAAGTTGTGTACGAATAGATGGAAGACCATTCAAATTTAATGAAAATGGTTTGTAAATAAGTTGAAACAGTTGAATTTGCTTGGAAACTATATAAATAGCTTATGGAAAATGTTTGGTATGAGTTTCTTTTAGAATTCATATGCTTTAACTATTACAAATAAGTGATATGTTGTTAAACTTCATATATTTGGCACTTACATGTTTAAATTGAGTAAATACAGGCACCTGGAAGCCGTATGGCTGGATTTGGGTTGGGCTATTTGCTAAAAATAATAAGCTACATGCTTAAAAATGCTAAATTAAGGTACGCCTATGCAATAAAAATAGGAAATATGAACTGTTTTTTGTTTTTCCGACCGTGTGGGTCGATGTATATATATCTATCTATTTTGTCAAATTGCAAAAGCTCCTCCGTACAAAGGGGACTCTGCCAAAAATTTTCCGAAATTCTGGGAGTTAGAATTTTTTTGAAAATGTTGGAAAATTTTGTTAACGACCAAACTATTTAGAATTGGAAACTAAAATAAGTTAGTAAATGAAACTAATTAAAGTAATGACTTAAATTAGTTATAAATGAAAAATAAAATTCAAATGTTTCAAGTTAGAGATAAATTGAATTCATATGAAAATGAAAGAATTAATTTGAATAGAAATGATATAAACTGAAGTGGTAAGGTGATAATGAATATAAAAAGCATATTAAATACTTATACCAAACTTAAGGAAGGAATAGTGAATTCTTAATTGGAAATTGACTATTGCAAATATATTTTAAGTTGATATTTGGACGAATATTGACATTTGGTAAGGAAATCGATAAAATGTTTTTGGGATGTTGTGATTGGATATTAGTGCTGAGCAGGTTATGCAGGTGTTATAAAAGGGAAAAGAGAATTTGTTTTTGATTTCAAGTAGATAAAATTGAAATGCTCGTAAAAAGGTATGTATTTAAATTTGGTATGAAATTTGATTGGGATTTTGGATTGAGCCACTTGGCTTTTTGTTTTCGTTTTGGATTTGGGAGGCCGTAGAGCCATTTTGTAGTAGTACCGAGTCAGCCGCGCAAAGGAGACGTTGGCAAAAATTTTCGGAAATTTAAGGAGTTAGAAACTTTTTGAGAAATTTTTGAAAATTTAAACTAGATTTAAAATTTAAATTTAAATGGATTGGGCAAATGATTCGGTAGGCACCTAATGGAAGAAGTTGGAAAGGTTAGGAAGATTGGGGGTGTTCTAGTTAAAAGATGGTTTAGGTATTGTTAAATACTATTTAGTTTGTGAGTTGTAAAACCCACTAGTTGAGGTAAGTGGAGAAACGGGTATAGAACCATTCTTCATAACTAGTAATTTCGGGGACGAAATTCTTTTAGGGGGGGAGGAATGTGACGACCTAGAATTTTTGAGCATTTAAAATTGGAATATTTAATTAATTTTAAGTATTCAATAAAGTAATTTTAACTTGAATAACGAATATTATAATTTATTTGATAATTAAATTATTAAATTAAATAAGTGAAGTTGGGTAAATCGTCGAATCCAGAATTTTAAGTCTATCAAAGATAATTTACAGGCTTGTAAAATTTATATTGATAATATTGAAGACAATAGAAGTTGTAAAATTGAAATTAACAGTAGTATGTTCGGTTTTGAAATTTCATCGTTTAAATTGAATTTAAAAATAGACTTCCGAGACGCAGTCTCGGAATTTGACGAAACCAGTTCCATTGGGTCCGTGAAATTGAATTATTATCGGATTTCAAGTTTCATATTGACTGGAGTTAGGGGGTGAGTGTACGATATGTAAACGCGCTGGACATCTAATTGTTATTAATCTAATGAAAGTTATTTAAAAAAAAATAAAGATAGAAGTCTTCTTCTATACGCCTCCTTACTTTATTTCTAATCACGTTGCCCTTCTTTCTTTTCAGTCGAACATTTTGAAATAAAAAAAATATAGCGAGAACTCGGTAGAACATCAATGCCCTCTCTTCCAGTCGAAGAGATCCATCTTTCTCCTCTCTTTAAAATCAAAACGACCGGCCCTCGTTTCTCAAAAAAAAAAAGAAGAAGAAAAATCAATTCAATCTCGAATTAGGAATCGCGAGCGGCTCACGATGGAAGGATGGGAAGTCGAATCAAACACGATTTTGCGAAGACTGGGTGGCGCGACAGATCGTTCGAATCGATCGAGTGGCTGTCAGTCGCGATTGGTGGAAGCGCGACTCTAGTCGCGACGTGGTGGCAGTGCATCAACCATGGGGTCTGATGGGAGGGACGGCTCGATGTAGAGCTAGGGTTCGAGTGGGTGGCGCTTGTAGGTGGGACGAGGCCGAGGTGAGGTAGGCGATGGCGACTTCATGAGCGATGATGGAAGTTGTTCGATGGCAGCGACCTGTACTGTAGGCAGTAAGGTATACCTTGATCTGCAATTTAATTTTGAAATTAACAAATTACTGTTGAGGCTTAAATCGTATACAGAGGGATTTATATACCTACAATAGGATATACATTTATATATACAATTTGTTTAATCTTATATATATATATATTTAAATGCTCAGAACAAAGAGATTGAATTATAGATCAATACAGTTTCTTTATAAAGGGTCTTCATAGATAACACACAAAAAAAAAGTATATATGGATACGTATATATATGTAGATGGAGTTGAGAAGATTAGGGAATTTAGAAGGCTTGGAAATGTATATAAGAATAGATTTTTAAATCTATAGTGACTCTTATATAAGTATATATATATATGTGTGTGTGTGTGTGTGTGTGTGTGTGTGTGTGTGTGCAATTTCAAAAGCAGAAATAAATATACGTATTTACATTTTTAATTTACCAAGTAATAGCTATCAAGGAAATATTTTGTTTAAATGGGTAACCAATTTTTTAGTTACAAAAAGGTTGTTTAAAAAGAAAAATCAGTTTTATACTTAATTATCTGTTCAAATTAAATCATTAATTAAAATAAATTAAATTAAACTAAATTAAAAATATCAAATGTAAATTTATTACTCAAATTGTTCAAATATTAATATATCGTTTAATATTTATACAAGGCCAAGAAATGGTGGAAACAAGCTAAATTGGTAGTGGATTGTCGAACAAAAGCAAAGGTGAGTTAATCTCACTCAATTTAAGTTTAAATTTAAATGATTAAATTTAAATAATTGATTGTGGTTGAATTGATTGATGTGATGTAGTATAGTATAATTTGAACTTGGCATATTATGTGATGCTAACGTCTGTGGATGCAGGGAAAACAGGTTGGAGGGATCCAACTGGACCCCTCAACTTTATTTAATTATTTAATATTCTCTGTTCTGAATATTTGATATTCTGTAATGAATTATGCGGAAATATTGAATGCTATGGCTCGATTGTTATAATCGGGAAATAATGAATTACCTAAATATATAATTTGAGTTTGGGAATGGAAATAAAAGAAGTAAAATTGTAAGTAAAATAATTATAGAAAAGTAGAATAATGTTATAATTGAACTGCAAAGGAAATAAAGTAACTTTAACATTTTAATAAATAAATCTTGAGTATGGGAAGGAAAATTTAATTAAACAGAGAGTTCATAAAACTTAAATATCAATGTTATTGTTTAAAGGAACAAAACATTTATTTTAAATTGAGGATTTAAATTTATTTAAGAAGAATAAAGAAGAAATTGGTAATAACCTGAGATTTGTATATTTCAGCTAAAGGAGTTAAAAATCAAACCGAAAATAATAATAAAGTCCATAATTAATGAATTTTGAAATGAACTGTTAAGTGAAGAAATTTATTTCATATGGAATAAATTGGAAATCAACTTGGAAAATTGATTTAAGTGATTGAGATTGGAAATCTCTCTCTGAATAACCGAGTACGCTTTCAGAGTAAATTTTTAAATATAAATTGAATGTTTAAAGTTGTTTTAAGAAGTATGTTTTGTAAAATTTATTATGTCTAATATTAAATTTCTAAAGCAATTATTTCCTTTTAATATATTATAGCAATAATTATTTACAGAGTGATTTAGTATTTGTTTTAAAAAGTTCAAATCTGGTTTTATGTTTTATTAAGTAACCTTATTATCAAACAGTCCTATAGTATGTAGTTTTAACAAATTATTGAAGTAATTTAACTTAAATGTTTATAGTATATTTTCAAAGTAAAGTGTTTTAAATTATTTAAAAATCTATTTTTGTGTGCTTGGTGATTTCAGAGGAGATAGAAAATATTTGAGAAAGTTGATGCTGAAAAGAAAGATGGTTTTGAAAACTATTTTCAAAGGGTTGAAAATAGAAATATATCTTGTGTACATATTTTTGGAGATTAATAAATAATTTGGAAATTATTTATTGGTTGATGGTTGTTTTGTGAATATAATTGATAGTTAAATAACCGACTATCAATATTGGACAATGCGTTGATCGTTTCGAAGAGACCGGGATCGAGATTTATTTCTCGAAAACCACTTCGATTCGGTTTGTACGTTTTCGTGCGAAAAACGTGTTCGGAGTCGAAGATGGAGCAGTGAAGTGCAAGGGCTAGTCGCTAGGATATTTCCAAAATGGATGTAGTAGGAATAGTGCCTTCGGGTTCCGTTCGAACCCGGGACGGACTTGTATGGACGAATGCTTGCGAAACATCGTTAGGCGGACGATGGACATTCTTAGTGAAACGTTCTAAAAGGTAACGCTTAGCCTCAAGCCTCATCAACCGGGAATGACTGAAAATCAGGGGATATGCAGCAAGGTTAGGTGGGTCATGCCCAAGCAGGACAAGATATTTCCCCTGTCTAGATGTCCCTTTTTATATATTTCGGCTTAGTGGGTGGTTGGTCGCGCCAACCACGGGGTTTATCTTGTTCAGGACTATTCAGTAAGGAATGGTTCCGGCCTTGTGTTGCTGGGGATGAAGGGAGTAATCCTCGGTACGGTGATCAGGGCCCTGTACTGTGACAGGTGGTACCCCAGTGCCTAGTCATTGTTGGAAATCCATTTTCCCTACGAGCCTTGTACGAGTTTTGTTTGTATTACCCACTTTTGTGGCTAGTAGCTGGAATTTAATGAATGTAACAATTTCGGCTATTTTATAAGTATTTGTATATAGACCCTATTATAATATTAGAGGATTTCTATAAAAATTGTTTTAGCTATCGTAAGGTAAAAACCCGACATGTTTATTTGTGGCGTGGTCTTACGAGATGCTTTTGTTTTTCAAAGAATTTTTGACACTTTAATAATCAATTGGGTGTGATTTTCACACGCTGGTATTCCAGACTGACTCGGGTATTATTTAACTGTAATGCTCGGGTCAGACCGAGTATTATAGAATACAGGATATGATGCTGTGGAGCTCAGGAGACGAGCTGGATGACGATACGTATTCTCGTACTTGTTTATATATATATTTCCGCTGTTGAGTTGTTGTGTACCCATTGTATGTTATTGATGTGAGCTGTGACTGATGTACTCTGATGATGTAATGTATGTAAACAGATATATTTGATTTTGAGTAAAGATTATTTATTATCTATTATATTTTATTCCGCTGCGATGGTTAGATTCTGTTGTTGTTTTCAATTCTCTTCTTCTACCTCTTCTTCTTAAATCCAAATGGTTCGTATTTCTGTACAACTTGAGTTGATTGTTGTAGAATAGTGTTAACTCAATGGGTACGGATTTGCGGGCTGTTACAATATGTGTGTGATTTGTGTGCTTATGCACTTGGTTGGCTTCATCATATTTGCTATATTTTGATTAGCTTCAAGTTCCACTTGTAAAATTTGCATAGATCTGCATTGATGAGATTGTTGTCTTGTTGTATTCACTTCTGGTTTACTCGTGTCTGGTTTGCATTGTGCTGGTGGTCTGAACTGATGTGATCATTATTGTTTCATGTTAAAGTCTGTTGTGTGATTATGTTAAGTTTTGTATATTTGCCTTTGAATCATGTACAGTCTTCGTGTTGGTCCAGATTTGATGTTTTTGTAGCTCAACCATCCATGTTTGTGTTCTTTGTTGACCATGTGTGCTTCACTCATTTTCTATTGTGTGACTTTGAGCATTATCTTGGTTCTGTCATGCACTTGATGTTGCCTGGATCATTTCCTTGTTCACTGGTCCTATGCACTTGCCTTCATTTGGGTCCATGGTACTGGTATTTGTGAGTCTGGGCATTTGTGGCTTAGTTGTACCTGAACTTTTATGCAGTCATTTTAATTTTCTCTGGTTGCATACATACTCATGTATATACATGTATGTTGGTCTTCACTATTGAAGCTACACTTGTGCCATTTGATGTTTTGTTTGTTCTTGAAGTCACCGCTGTTGACATGTTTGTCTTGTGTGTATCGTTTACATTACTGGTTTTACATATGACCAACCATGTGTACATCACCTTATACGTATGTTCTGGTCTGGATTCTTTGATGACCTTGTCTGGTATGGTTAGTTGATTTTCCTTTTTCATTTGAGTCTGTTTCCATTTGCATTCATGTTGCTTTGCACTACACATTTCGTTTTGATATTGGAGACTGGTCTGGTCGTGGTGCATTTGCTTCGTGGCTTGCTTGGTTCATTGGAGATCTGGTCTAGTCTCATTCTTGTTTGGTTGCTACTGTTACTTGAAGTGGCCTTGAAGCTTTCTGCATATTGTCCATATATGAAGTTAAATCATTTTGTTGTGTTGTCTTCGAGTTAAATTGATAGTTGCTTTGAGTCATTTCAGTTTTCTGAACTGAATTTTTATTGTGCGCACCTGAGTTGAATCCATCTTATGGCTCGGGTTTGACCTTGTGCTCGCTTGTCCCTACGGTTTTATCAAGTGTATGTCGGTGTGCATGGCCTTGTGGCATGTATACTGATACACTGTGCATGTCACAAGTTGTTCTTGTATGAATGGATTCAAAAGAATATGATGACGAAGAACCCAAATATCTAAGGCAAATAACATTTTCATAAACATACACTTTTATTGTACACTGCAAAATATTTCTTTTTCAATTTTACTACGTCAGTGTTTACTTTGCAGATAATTTAGATGCAGGATACAAACTGGAATAGAGTTGAAGAACAAATACGAGTGAATGAGTGACATGTAGTGAGGTGAACATAGTAAAGTGAAATTTGTGATGTAATCGAAATTGTATTTTAATTGAAAATGTATATATGTAGTGAGAGTTCAAATTT
Organism: Allium cepa; assembly: GCA_030765085.1. NCBI lineage: Eukaryota > Viridiplantae > Streptophyta > Magnoliopsida > Asparagales > Amaryllidaceae > Allium > Allium cepa. The sequence goes on from CM060945.1 coordinate 154,825,522, forward strand.
GTGCTATTCAAAATTGTGATAAAATATTTGATTGAATAAACTATTTGTTTGAATTTAAATTCTGTTTTATTTATTTTATTCATCAAATATTTATTCAATTATGAAAAAAATAGTACAATAAAAAATATGTTTAAATGAATATATATTTATATATATATTTGTTATCATCAAACAAAAATCATATACTAGCATAATCAACAATCTCCCCCTTTTGATGATAACAAACATATATTAAGATTTGAAATTTATTAGATGTATTTGGTCATTGATGAACTCCATGTGCTCCCAATATTTGAATGCTCCCTCTCTACAAAAAAGCTCCCCTTCATTAATGCATGTAAATAAACAAAAATATGAAATAAAAAAAATTCCTTTATTTTCCAAAATCTTAACTTTTCTCTCCCCTTTGTTATCAACTAAAGAGTGATAGTATTATAAAAATAGAGATAAAGTAATAGATATTAATACAACATCAATACCCAATCGAGTATAAATATTAAATTTCAATAAAAATCAAACAGAAATCATAAATATTCTGTTAGGCGCATAATCCACTTTAGAGTGCTAGGGGTGATGTCGGCATAAAAAGCATATAGTTGTGTCTATTTATGGTATATTTATATCAGGAATTTGAATATCTACTAACCATGCATAACCATTAAGACTTTTAAATGAGATTAGTGGTGTTTCCAATTTTTATAAACAAATGAATTTCATGCATCTTCTAATCACGCATGACCGTGAGGGCTTTTAAATGGGATTAGAATCAACTTGTCTATTTAATAATCAATTTTCATTTATGTTCCATACATGCATAACTATGAGGACTTTTAAATGAGCATGAAAGCACATAAACAAATATTCCAAGTAATTCACCCATACATAACCGTGAGGACTTTCAAATGAGAGTGAATAGTTTGGTTATTTTTATTGCTGAAAAAATAAAATAAAAAATGAATAATTTCCCGTTTAAAATACCACATTTTGACATACAACATTAGATTTTGATGAGTGATGATCGTTAGGAATATGATTGAAACAGAGATGGTCATGGAATTTTTACCAACAAAAGTAATAAAGTTTTCTTTGCACTTCATGACGTTCAAATTTTCAATGTTTTTTCGATCTCATTAAAGTAGGACCAGTTGGAAATCTACATGTATAGATCGCATCTTATGTAATTTTCATGTTGTGCATTCATGATTGATCTATGTTGTTTGACTGTGTTGATATATATGACCATCAATGGGTTTAGTTACATTAAGGTAACAAAATCCACTTTGATCCTTTGTCAGTATAATTAATAGACCAGACTGTTTCAGAAACACTTTACGTTATAAATAGCAATATTTGGAGCCCATAAATTTAAACATAATTATATGGTTATTACATATATAACCTAGGGAAGACTTTTAGAAAATTTTAGTCAAATATGTAAAATAAATGTATTATGCTATTTTGGTAAAAAGATTAACTAAAGTGATCAAATTTTGAATTCAAGTTAAAAGGCTTAAAGAGATTATTGTCATGTTATTATTGTATAGATATTAGGGTAATTCTAATTTGTTGAAGAACGAAATTAGAAAATACCAACATTTCTAATAAGGGGTTATGCTCACTAAATTACACAAGCTCTACTTATTCTCCTAATCTCTTATGTAAAAATTGTTGGGAACAATGAACTTCGGCTGAGTCATGTACGTTGTCACTCTCTTGAAGATATTTCAGTGTTCTGCTAGAAGGTTCAAAGTAGTTCTGAAAAAAAACACGGCTGCCTCTAGGATAAACAGCCTCTCTAGTCTAAAAAATATCCCCCTGCTTGCACTGACAAAGTCGATTCTGATTTGCACTCTAAAATACTGCTCAAGGTGTATAGTTTTGTTGAAGGAAGAAGAAAACGAAAAATGTCTGTTATTCTTACTATTTCTCTTCTATCTATCTATCATTTAAATAGGCAGAATGGAAATTGTATACGTTACTAAAGTGATGGAATGTTAATGGATTTTAATTTATTCTCATTTAAAAAAATATTGTGATACCATTAGCTTCTGCAATGGCTCAATAACAATGTAACATAAATATATTACCATTGTGCAAGTGTAATGACTCAATTATAATAATGACTCATAAATATATTACTGTTATAAACTTACAACGACTCAATTATAATAATGATTCATAAATATATTACCGTTATAAAATTTGCAATGGCTTAATTATAATAATGGTTCATAAATAAATTACCATTAAACGGCTTTTTCTTTAATTTTTTAAATAAATTCACTTCATAAAAAAACATTTCCAACAAACCCCCACTTGAATTTTTTTTAAATATCTTTTGAGCTGTTTCTGAAAATATAAAATTATGCGTAAACAAATGTGTCTTTCGACTTGAACCTTGGCACAATGGATAAGATTCATTTTTTACTAGAGTGTCATGTAGTCTTGGACTCTATTCCTGACATCAGACCACACACAATCTTTCTAGTGTGCAATTAAATAAGCCCGTGCATTTATGGTCATGCACATTTATCCCAATTTAGTGAACGCTTTCGGAATTTTGCCCAAAACTCCATAGAAAACGACCACATTTCAACATTCACAAAGGTAAGTCTTTCATGAGTACTCCGAAAGGTAGGTACTCCACTCCAAATAGAGTATAGATCTCATTAAGAGTTTCTATTAACCCATCTTCTAATCACTTCAGGAATACATGCTTCTTAATATAAAAATAGCATGTTCAACATATATCACTTCATAACTTGTTCATACCCATTGAACCTAGTTCTTGGGATCTCCAATAATTAGGTCGGGTTATCATTGTGCGTGACTCAAAAATCTAAGGGCAATAGTCCCGTTCTTTTAGAAGTTCTAAGGACTTTCTCTCTGGTCAGTCTTTTCGACAAAGGATCTGCCAAATTCTCATCACTGCATATTTGATCCACTTTAACAGCACCTGAAGAGAGGAGCTCTCTAACAGTACTGTGCTTACGACGTATCTGTTGTCTCTTATCATTGTAATAACGGTTCTGTACTTTTGTAGTAGCCAGGGTACTATCGCAATGGATCAACACAACTGGTATCGGTTTTTTCACTAAAGGAATTTCCGCTAGCAGATTTCTTAAGTGCTATCATCTTAGACTCCATAGTAGACTGAGCCAAAATAGTCTATTTCTTGGATTTCCAAGAAATAGCTCTCCTGGCAATGCTAAAGTATAGCCACTAGTTGTTTTTGAATCATCAGATAAAGTATTCCAGTCAACATCGGTGTAACCTTCAAGGATAGCTGAAATTTTTTCGTAATGTAACCCTAGGTTCATGGTTCGTTTTAGGTATCTCATGACCCTCTCAATAGCGTGCCAACGCTCTATACTAGGTATACTAGCAAACCTGCATAATAATCCCACAACACAGGCAATGTAAGGTCTAGTACATTCAGTGGCATACCGAAGGTTGCCGATGATTCTCGCATAATCAAACTGTCTTACACCTTCACTGGTGTTCTTAAATAGCTTTACACTTGGATCATATGGTGTACGTGCAGGTTGACAGTCAAAGTAATTGTATTTCTTTAGAATCTTCTCAATATAATGAGATTGATCCAAAGAAATTTCCTTTTCGGACCTAGTAATCTTAATACCAAGGATTGCACTTGCTTCACCTAGATCATTCATATCAAAATTGGCACTTAACAAAGATTAAACAGAGTTTATGGCATGAATGTTTGATCCAAAAATAAGTAGGTCATCTCAGATTTATAGTAAATGCATTTGTCACTTTCATTAACTTTGAAACCATGTGAGATTATTAAGTTATTAAATTTTTCATGCCATTGTTTAGGTGCTTGTTTTAGCCATATAATGATTTATCTAACTTGCAAACTTTATGTTCTTGACCATGAACTACAAATCCTTCAATTTAGTCCATATAAGTTTTAGCTTCTAATTCACCATTTAAAAAGACAGTTTTAATATCCATTTGGTGTATTATTAAATTATGAATAAATGCAAGTGAAATTAGTACTTAAATGAATGTAATCCTAGTTACAGGTGAAAAGGTGTCAAAAAAGTCTACATTTTCTCTGTTTTTAAATCCTTTCGCTACTAAACGCGCTTTATATTTATCAACTATGCCATCAGGTTTTAATTTCTTTTTAAGTGTCCATTTATAGCCTATATAATTACAACCAGCTGGTAGATCCACCAAGTGTCAAGTCTTATTGATTCTAAAGATTCTGTTTCATCATTTATAGCATCTTGCCAAAAATGAGCATCTAAGGAAGATAAGGTCTCTTGAAGGTTAAAAGGATCCTCCTTTATAGTTAAAGCACAAAAATCTGAACCAAAACCTTTTACGGTTCTTGCTCTTTTACTTCTTCTAGGTTCATTTTCAGAAGACTTATTAAGTTCTGTTCTGATAGGCATGTTGTTACTTGATGTGCCACCAGTATCCTCAATTTAAAAGGAAATCCACATTTATAAAAATCAGCATCATTAGATTCTATTATATTATATGTATTTAGGTCATAAAATCTATATGCTTTGCTATTAATGGCATAGCCAATGAAAACACATTCATATGCTCTACTTACTAATTTTATTTTCTTAGGGTCTGGTATACGAACATATGCCAAACATCCCCAAGTTTCTAAAATAAAACACTTTTGGTTTATAATTTCTTACAATTTCAATTGGTGAAATTTTACCTTTTGATTTAGGGATTTATTCAATACATAGCTTACAGTCAATAAAATATCCCCCTACCAATGTTTTGCTGCACTCGAATTCATAAGATAGCTACAACTAATTCGGTAAAGGTTCTATTTTTCCTTTAGCTTTACCATTCATTTCAGGTGAATAAGGTGCAGTTCTCTCATAATTATCCCAATCAATTTATAGAAATCAAGAAATAAACTATATTCGTATTCTGCTCCTCTATCACTATGAAGTCTCTTAATTTTCTTATTAGATTAATTCTCAATTTCAATTTTAAATGATTTAAACATATCAATTGCATCACTTTTCATTTTCATAAGGTATACATGAGTAAAATCAAAATAGTCATCAATAAAAGTGATAAAGTAACAGTGTCCATGTCTAGTCAAAGTTTCATCAAGCTCACGTGTATTAGAATGAATCAAATCTAAAGGTTTAGAAACTCTATCAACTGATTTATGTGGTTTCTTAGTTATTTTTGCTTGACTATAGAATTCACATTTATCAAAATTAGTTTGTGACATTTTAGGGATAAGATCTAAGTTGCTCATTTTATGAATCATACGTTTATCCACATGACGTAACTTAGAGAGCCAGATATTAAAATCACATAACATATAAGCAGAAGCAGACATTTTATTACATTCAACATTTAGTTTAAACATACCATCAGTTGCATAACCCCTATCGAAAAACATACTATTCATAGTGATGGTGTACATATCAACCCCAATAGTTTGTGTAAAACCAGCCTTATTAAGAAGATGACCTGCAACAAGATTCTTTGTCATCTCTGGAGTGTGCATTACGTCCATCAGAATGACGGTCTTCCCAGAGGTAAACTTCAGCTCTACGCTTCCGATCCCAGCAACAATAGTGGTGTGAGAGTCTCCTAACAACACTTTCTTGTTCTTAATCTCCGTGTATATTTTGAACATAGCATGGTCATAGAAGACATGGTTTGTAGCACCACTATCTACCTACTAACCCTCTGATCTCCCAACAAGGTGAACCTCGTCAATAATCATAGATGTTAAAGGCTCCTCAGTAAGGTTAGCCTACGGTGTAGGGTCCGATCTGTTCCTACACTTGCGTGTCATAGGACCGAGTTTTCTATAGTTGTAGCAAAGAAACAATTGTTCAGAGTCATTCTTTTGAGGTGGTTGCTGTTTATTGCGGTTTTGAATCTTAAAATTTTTAGGATTTGGTTTCAGAACTGCGGCTTTTTTAGTGTTTCCTGCAACAGCAAACACTTCTTCGTTTAAATCTTGTTTACGTGATTTCTCCTCAATACGGAGGCAAATTATCAAGCTTTCAAAAGAAAATTCTTTAGTCTTATGTCTCAGATCATTCTTAAAATCTTTCCAACTAGAGGGTAGTTTATCTATCAAAACAGCAACTTGGAATTGTTCATCAATAACCATACCTTCGGAGAAGATCTGTGAGCTATTTTCTGAAGTTCACGAGATTGCGTCTCTACTGACCGGCCGCCTGTCGTCTGAAATTTGATGTTGCGGCTGATGACATACTTCTTTGGTCTAGCTTCTTCTGTATCATACTTCTTTTACAGTGCCTCCTAGATTTCCTTAGTTGTCTTATCCGAATTGTATTAGTCGTAGAGATCGTCGCTCAAATCATTGAGTATGAAGTTCTTGTAGACGTAATCCTTCTCTGTCTAATTCTGCAATTTTTGGTTTTGTTCCTACCAGATCTACAGTTGTTGTGCATCGGTTTCAGTGGGCTTCTCTGATACTATCGGCTTTTCTACAGTGAGCACACAACCACCTACCTCATCGTTAGAAAAATTCCATCTTTTCTGCCTCCAGCACTTTAAATGGAGGCCCTTGAATCTGAAGAGCGCAGAAGCGACCATGGGGACCTGAAACATTGAGGCCAATGTAGCATCACCAATAGTTGCAACATAAGTCATTGTTGTTTGAAATGTCTTTAAATTGTTGGGAACAATGAGCTTCGACTAAATCGTGTACGTTGTCACTCTCTTGAAGATGTTTCGACGTTTTGCTCGGAGATGCAAACCGGTTCTGAAAAAACAAATGTCGCTGCCTCTAGGATAAAACAGCATCTCTAATCTGAAAATTATCAACTTGTTTGAACTGACAAAGTCGATTTTGATTTGCACTCTGAAATACTGCTCAAGGTGTTTAGTTAAAGGAAGAAGAAAAAGAAAAATATCTGTTATTCTTACCATTTCTCTTCTGCCTATATATTATTTAAATAGACAGAATGGAAATTGTATACGTTATTAAAGTGATGGAATGTTAATGGATTTTAATTAATTCTCATTAAAAACAATATTGTAATACCATTAGCTTTTGTAACGGCTCAATAATAATGTCACATAAATATATTACCGTTGTGCAAGTGTAACGACTCAATTATAATAATGATCCATAAATATATTACCGTTATAATGTTGCAAAGACTCAATTATAATAATGATTCATAAATATATTACAGTTATAAAATTTGCAACGGCTCAATTATAATAATGGTTCAAAAATAAATTACCATTAACCTGTTTTTATTCAAAAAAATTTAATAAATTAACTTCATAAACAAAAACATTTCCAACAAAAATAATTCAGATCTAAAATTTGTGTCAATTTGAAAGATGGTGTTTGTTCTTCCTTCTCTGATTTCTTTTCAATTAAATCAATATGGATCATTTATTCAGATCTAGAGTTTCATAATTAATCAATCTTCAAGCATATTGAAATCCTAACATGTTAAGCTGAGCAAATCTCTTTCGAACTGCGATTCGAGGATAAATTTTACTATAATTTTAATACTGTGTACTGAATGGTAGTCTTTTCAGTTTTCTTCGATGGGTTTTGTTGAATGTAAAAGACTTTTATTCGAAGGAGGAAGAGAGAGGGTAGTACAAATCTAAGTTTTGGCCATTTTGCATTTGGACCTCAATTTTGTTTTGTTATGAACTACAAATAAGCATATGAACTTCAAAGCATCTCAGCTTTGATGGTTCAAGCGATTGAACTATCAAAACTTTCGACCTTCGAGTTGTTACAGTTTAATCCACGGTCCGGCTATCAAAACTACGTGTCCATATCTCCATCTTGGTGCATTTGTTATGATATTCACGGCAGCAAATTCTTAAGTTATCTGCTACTATTTGTTGTGTGCTCTCATCCCAGTCAATTTCTACTGTGAATATATCAAGATCCTTGTGGTATAAAGTGAAGTATCCATATAGTAAAATCAATGCATAGTCCTTCAGAAACGTGTTCTTGGGTATCTAAAAGAATATAAGAAGGATGTTGACCCACATGATGAGATCTCAGTGAATATACTAAAAGAGAAATGACGCAGAAAAAAGGGTGAGTGGGAGAGAAGGATGTGGAACCAAATACATTGTGGTTGGAAAAAGAAAACAAGCAGATGCGTGTGTATATATCTGTATTGTTTGTGGTAGTGGGAAGAGAATTGAAATGCACACACTGAACAGCTGCTAAATTGGAGGTTGGTGCTCGCTGATGTATGCAGCAATCATTTTACTTTTAACTTATGCTCATGTTTCCATTGCCTGTATTTCCTTCTCAATCATTTCCATTCTTCGTTTTTTTTCATATATATCAAGATATCAGTGTCGAGAAAATGACCATATATCCTGCTGTAGCCTATTGAGCTTACAGTCATCAATGTAAATATAATTTATCAGAAGTTAAACAAATAGATATGTATAACCAACCAATGTATTTCAGACACACTAAAGAAGTTGAGGAGAAAAGCTGCACGAGCCACCAAGTAATGTTTTTTTGATACAAAGGAAAATCCACTTAATCCACTTGATTAAAGAGATTGGATTGTGATGGAGGACATGTAGTAACCTACCCGTTAATAGTAAAATGAAATCTAGCTGTATTTGCATGCATGAACTTCTACGAATTGATGGATTAAAGTGAGCGTAGTTGTACGCGTTGAACAAGTTGTTAAGATATGATTTTGGGCCAGAAACTATATCTAAACATTAGTTATTTCTGTTTATATGATATGTAATACTTGGACTAGTGAATATCATCTTCTTTGAAATCTGATATTGCTCGTATTTAGAAATTTATTATTAGCAGTAAAAAGTTTGAAATCAAGGATATTGGCTTCTTTTTGATGGTGAAGATGTCAGCACTTATGATGTGCTGAAGAAAACATGTTTTAACCCAAGGAAGAAAATATGTGAATGCATTCGATAAATTTCAAACCGAACTGTATATAGACAAAATCTAACTCTAACCAATCAAATTAATTTTGGTTAGTTGAGTTGGCAGCTAATTATAAGAGTGAGTCCCTCTCGGCTGAGCGAACCCTTTTTTTTTTCTTTCCTATTATCTTTGGTATAACTTTGGTATGGGATTGCCAATGGATATTCAAAAAATTCGAAATCCGTCCGCATGCGCATCTGAAACGCGGATAAATATCCGATATTCGAAAAAACGGATGTGACATTCGAAAATTATCCATCCGGTATTTTTTAAAATCATAGTTTAAATTATGTTTATTTTAGTACATTAAAATATATTTATTTATGATTTTATTAAGTTAGAAGTTTATATTATACGCATTAAATGCATATTAATTTATCAAAACTATTTATTATCATTATATTTGTTTATTTTTAGCACTTTAATAATTAATGGGATCGAAAAACATTTTTGTTAAACTTAAATTTTCCATTTATATTTCTTGATGTATCGACCGTTAGCAAATAGGATAATTATCTGATATCCGTCTATATCCGCCGATATGGATATTCGATATCCGAAAATGATTTCGGATGCGGATGCGGATATTACATTTTCGCATCTGAAAGTATCTGTTGATAAACCTACTTTGATTAGGGGTGGGCATAAACCGCACCGCTATACGAAAACCGCCTGCACCAAACCGTAAAAACGGTACGGAAAGCCGCACCGAATCTTCTAACCAACGCAAATACTCCGAACCGGACCGACCCGCATCGATACGTTGGGTTGCGATTTGGACGATTGAACCAACCATATTAAATCGAAGCGAATATTTACACTACTAATCTTATGATAAAAATATAAGCAACTTCTATCTTATTTTAGATTCTATGTATATATTCAATTTTTAGCATATGTTATTATATTAAAAATATTCGCTGTCATAAAGAAAGAAGTTATAGTTATGGTATAATATTTGTCATCTCATTTTTTGGGATAAATGCTAATTATAATCTATTCTAGTCATTTTTTTATTATTATTATGTATTGATTAATGTTGATGTTTGGTTAATCTACCAAAAAAAACTTCCATGTAGCTATATGTCAAATTAAAATATTCATACAGTTAAGAAATAATCTTTCATTTCAGTATAACACTGTGTGTTTTAACATTTAAGTGTAAAAGCTTTACACAGTTGCCTTCGTAAATTGATTGTTGATGTAAGTAATTCTTTTATTTCATATTTAATATGGGTTCAAACCAGACCGGACCGAAACCTAACCGTATTACATTCAACCCGACCCGAAACCGAATCGTTTAAAAGATTACTATAACGGTTTGTATTTTTGATTAACCGTTTGATGCGGTGCGGAAGCGGTTTGGACTTCAAACGCACCAAACCGACCCGCGCCCACCCCTAACTTTGATGTCACACTTTTTTGGTATCAAAGTGCACTACTAAAAGCGTCTCTTTATATATTATCAAATCTTAATCACTTAAAAATATGATCTAATATTAACTTTTTTTTACAAAATCAAACGCGTCTAAAATAGAATCTAACAATTGAACACGCTTTGCAAATTCAAAACGTTTCTACAAATAGGATCTAAAATTAAATTTCCTTTACAAATTCAAAATACTCTTTCACAAATATACAAATCTTAACATCACTTGAAAATAAAAATTCATTTTTTGACTGATTTAAACATATATTATTTATAAGAAAAACAATTCATGCGCAAAGCGCGTGCTGTAACACTCGTCTTACAAAAACAAAATGTTACAAATCAACATGTATACGATAGGACAAGACGGACCTAACACTACGTTCTCCACAAAGGTTAAAATACAACAAATCACCATGTATAAATGGGTTAAAAATGAATAGGTTCATTTTAAATACGATATAAGTGTCACATACACACTACTAGAAAAAATGTAGATTACCTAAGTAGCTTTAGCAACGTTGCGCCGATGTCAAAATAGGCGGCGGCGTTGCAACATTGACATATCTTCGACGATAGCTTAATGACTTGGGGTTTTGCACCAAAGGTCCCTATTCTCGAAGTTCATGCACAAAAAGTCCATGCTCATAAACCAACGTAAATTAGGTCCTTATTTTGTTATTTTTTACCAAACTGTCCCCTCACTAAAAAATCTGTCCGGCATAAAAATCAAGGGCAAAAGTAGCATAAATTAGCTAAAAACTAAAAATAGGAACCTAATTTTCATAACTATTTCGAGAGGGACTTTTCTTCCATCATCTTTCAATTCTGGGGACTGTGCAGTCATTCCTTGTAATGACTTACCGACGTCATATGTTATCAGCACTACGTCAATACATCCAATACCCCCAATTAACAACCCAGATGTCTTCTCCTTCATTAATCAGATCAAACTCAAATAAAATAATAATTGGAGAATCAACTCAAAACAACTCAACTTCCAAGTCAATCGATTGTGTCTGCACAAAATAATTCCAAGTCGAGTTCTCTCTGCACCATCGATCTAATCTCAGATCTCACTCAAGCAACTCAATGTTCTATCTGCACCTTCTTCCAAAGTTGATATGTTTACGCCTCAGGCTTTGTTGTCGCATCAAGTGGAGGTAAAATCATTATTTTCTATTATGATCAAAATTATTGTTCACGATACTTATTATCAAATTGTTGTTAAGAGAAAAATAGTCTAAATACACATTTGTAGTATTTGCCAAGATAGGAAGAAAAAGGAAAAAAATTGTTAGGATATTAAAAAAATTAGGCAAAATATGTAGGAAAATGAAATATGTGTAAGTAATTATTTTTGCATTATATGGACATATATGTAGTATTGACGAATTTGGTTGGAATATGCTATTGATAATATTGTGTTTAGATGATGTTATATTTGGATTTTGATGATGCATTTATTTGTGATATTAACATGGTTAATGAATCTAGTAGTTGCGTTTTTTTACGATACTGTAGTAACAACCTGCCACAAAAAGGACCTAATTTCGATCCAATAAAAATCCATTGAATCTTAGGCCATCTTAAGACAAGCTGTTAGGTTAATAAAACTTAACAATAAACAGTACACAGAGCTATCTATCTATATTTTTAAAATCTCACAGCGTAACGAATAAAATATAATATCAGAAACAAGAACCCTTTTCATAAAAGATAGTCATGTTAGAAACATATCATGTTAAACATTACAACATGTTTACAATAAGCCTTCATGGTACAATGTCTCAAAATAACATAATTTTCTGAACCGGGTACAATAAAATACTTAAAAAGCATAAATAGATAGATAACTGTCACAAGTCTTCATCTCTACATTCAACTCCTAAATCAACATTATTCTCTCTAACCTATGTCGTAATGAGGAGTGGGTTAGAACAACAAATGTCTGGTGAAATGAAATCTCAAGTTTTACCATAATTGTATTTAGGCAGTATTATTTGAGTAAGAAACATGTCTTACGTATAAAATCATAATATATATATATATATATATATATATATAAAGTCAACTGTAAACCCGATGACTCTTCCAGTCCAACTATACAACATTCGTGTAAAGTCGACTGAAGGTCCAATGACCCTTCCAGTTCGACTATATAAAAGTCAACTGTAAGCCCTAAGGATCTTCTAGTCTGACGGTACAACTTTAACGTAACTTGCATTTTCAATGTAAAGCGGAAGTACCTAAACGCCTTAATACCTCTTTAATGGGTACTAGGCAGACTATGTTCATTTAAGAGCATAAAATAGACAGATCCTCGTTATTTAAGACCTAACCCCAAGATGGATTCCTACATGGTTCTTTCTCACTGATATCTTAAGAAATTCTATTAGGTCACTTAATACTTCACCAAAGAAAGAGGCGAACCTTATCGTAGCCACTTATTATCTCAATCTAAAGCGGACCCCTATTAGGGATTTCACCTACCATATCTGAAACACAGTTTATGACCCATAACCCACTAATGACGTCTTACATTAGTCCGACTGTTCGTGGAAACTGGTAGCTAGGTTAAATGGGTAGGTTTAACCTATAGAATTGGAACTAACCTCGTATCCACTAGAGTTATTTATTATAGGTGATGTCCAATATTAGTCCGCAAAGCCACACCTGTGGTACCCATATTTAACCGAACAGACTTTCGTGGACGTTTGGACTAACCTCTTATCCCTAGAACTTGGTCATAATTTATATGTATATCCACCATATACATATATCACCCTATATGAATAATAATTGGGGCTGTATAAGGTATTCCCATATTACACCCCTAACTAGGGACTAATTAGAGATTAATTTCATAATTTACTCTAATTGTCATGTTCACTACGCTATAATCAATAGTTATATTATATTTATTCTTATATTTTACGCATGGAATTAAGGTCTAATCATTATGTCACTACAATTCGATAATATTTTGCTTATAAGATATTTTGAAATATTAATCTCATACAAATCTACAATTCCAACACGAACTGCTAATACCCATTATCAAATAAAATAGATTTGTACAAACAGGGAATACCTATAACTTATTTTATATTAATGCATTAGAATCCCTTTTCTGTTTTAAAGAACAGATCCTCACAAATTTAATCGCCTTTGTTCAATTCAACCCTCGTATACATCATCTTGAAGTGAGAAAGGAATTCTTTATTTATTTAAGTGCTAGAAATAGGTGGCTTAAGCTACAACAATCCAATTCATAATTTATACACCATTTCAATTTTTTTTAATCCTTTAACACTCCAATTCAAAAGAGAAAAAATAGGTCAAAATAACCATGGATTATCAAATTTTAACAACTAATTAGATTTAAATATACCAATACCAAAAACAATTATGATCCCAACATATACAAAAATTAATTGAATTTACTTAGAGAAATTCTGGTGGTTTTAGGTATTATGTATTCATTACCAAAATTTTCTAAGGCATACATCAAATCCAAATAAATACTATTCAATTACAAAAATTTGAAAAACTTGATACTTCAGCTCCTATGGCATTGTTTGCTTCCTAAATGATTTGATTCCACTACGCCTAACCTTTTTCAGATCTCCCTCTTTATACAACTAATAGATTGTATATATAGATTAGATTTTAGAATTAAGAAGATAGAGAAGAAGGATTGAGAATTTAAATTGAAAGTCAAAATTACTTACTATTATTTATTGTTTCTGAAACCCTAAAGAGGAAGGTTTTGACAGAGCTTAGCTATCATTTCCAAATTTTATGAAGGAAAAGTGAGAGTTTAGGGTCTATTTATAGAGGTAAGAATGAACCAGAACCCCTGGATCGAAATCAAACAAATCTAGGCCTTTAAAGCAACAAAACCCTATCCGCCATTCACCAATTTACTTCCCACCGTTTGCCCGTCTTGACACACCGGTTGATCGCTAGTGGTCGACCTGTCGTGGTTCTGGGGTCGACCGGTGCCGTTCTACTTGCATTGATTTCCTTTATTGATTATTACCCATTTTAATTTATTAATTACCTAATTGATTCTTACCTTACCTCAAACATTTTCTCAAACGTTATTCTCAGCCGATAATTTGAACTTCAAAATTCAAACTTTTAATTTCAAATTCAAACGTTCAAATTTTAAACTTGATTGAATTAATTTTAATTTGAAAACTTCAAACATCCATAAAATTTTCATTTTAACTTCGATTTTAACGTATTATGTATGAAAATTAGTCAGAAAATTGTCATGGATGCAATGGTGCAGCTCTCGCGGTAAAATTCCAAAGTTTACAATATTTTCGCTTTTTAATCTTATTTTAATTAATTAATTTCTTATTAAATTTTACAGGGTGTTACATTCTCCCCCCTTAAAAGGATTTTGCTTATGAAATCATCAAGGGAAGATAGTGTAATGCACACTCAACAACCATATTATACAACCAAATTATTTAAAATAATCTACATAACCATCACCTCAACCAAAAATGCAATGTGATTATGTATGTAAACATACTATAGGTGTTGGTATCAAAATTGGCCACCAACACCCAGTTGCATGAAAGCACCAATATCCAGTCATAGATCTCAGATAATATCTAATTTAGTGTAACGACCCGAAATTTTCGAACCCGAAAATCTCAGATAGTTATGAAAAGAAGAAAGAGATAGAAGAAGAAGAAGAAGAAGAAGAGAACACCAAACATCTCACATTCGCAGCAGATAAAATATAATAATAAATAATAACAGTTTACAAAAGAATACTATATCTGTCGACTATATTTAATATACATCAGAGTTTTCACATATATACAGTCACTAAATATATACAATTATCATGTCTCACATACACAGCAATATAATACAACGGAAATATTTTATACGCTATAGGCATCCAACTCGTCTCTTGAGCTCCAGAACGTCCTAACCTGAAAAATCTGTAATACTCGGTCTGACCCGAGCATTACACCAAAGTACCACCCGGGTCAGGCTGGAAACCAGCGTGAGTAAACCCAACTAACATGGAATACCAAGCAATCAACTTATATAAACCCGGGGTAACATATATCAATTTATCCAATTTACAATTTGCTATAGACAACACCTACTTCACATATCAATTTCTAAGTTTCGAACTTAGATAAATTAATCCAATTCACTTAAATCATTTTACCCAGCCTATTGATTTCACATATAAATTTATTTTTAATTCGAAGTGGTTTCGGGTATTTCCTAATACCCGACCTCGGTCTCTTCGAAACTCATATTATCCTAACCCAATTTATTCAAATGAAATACACAACATTTCATATAAGAGATATCAACTCATTCAAAACATCCAATACCATTCATCATCCATAAGCAAAGCTTAATCACATACAAATCAATTCAATTGATTCAAATTGAATTTCAAACCTCAGTTTCTTAGATTCCTTCATTTAACGCTAATTAAATCCAAATCAATTAATTGGTCAACCCATCATTATTCATCTTAATTAATCACCCTGGATTAATTATCTTTCAATTGCACTCAAGTAATTATTTTGAATTAATTTCACGATATTATTTATTCTTAACCAAAATCAATAAGTAATCTTAATTACTTCATGAATTAATTTACTATTTTAATTACATTAATCCTTACTTACTTATATCAATTAACTTCCCATAAGTCACTTATTATGGATTAATTAATCTTAATTAATCAAATCTTTAATTACATCATTAATTATATAAATTATCGATTTCCAATTATATTTCACTTTATCTTAATCTAAATTAATTTTATTAACTAAACCACTATATTAATCATACTTGATTTAACTCCACCTTAAATTATCTACCTTGTATTTACTTCATTAAATAAATTAATTATCCTCAATTAATTATCTTAATTTATCTCTCGATTAATTACACAAAGTAATTATATTTTATTAATTGCATTAAGTAACTATTTATTAAACCACCCAATGATCATTCTAAATAATTTATACTTAATTAGTTGACCCAAATTCATTAATTGATTTAATTAATTAATTATTCATTTAAATTATCCTACCCATTTAATAAATCACCAATCATTAAACCTTTATTGATTTTAAACTGAACCATTTTCTTATTTACGATTTAAGTTTAAAACCATTTAAAACCCAAAGGCTTCGAGTCAAACAACAATCAACTCGAGAACCAACCAAACCAAAGTCACCAGATCTTCAGTACACATTCAATCAACTCAATCAATCAACCAATTATTTAAATTTAACCATTTCAATCTAAATAAAAGTCAAACAGAGTGAGATTTACTCACCATTGTTTTATTTGCAATCTAGTCCATATCGGCTTGCCTCTCCACAATTTCAAACCTTACAGACTTGATTGATTCGAGCACAACCCAGCCCTTCCTTTTGCACCGCCGCTCAACGTCAACACCCGGCACCCACTCCAAATGTCGAACCCACATCGCTTCGGCCCAACAGAAACGTCGCAGCACAAAAGTCGCAACCCGACACTATCAACACCTACAAGCGGAAGTGCACCCCTTCCCCTTGCCTCGCGACCGAACCCTGAACACGTCGCACTTCCTTGGCATCGAGCATCTCGCCGAGAACCAACCATCGCGATGACGAAGTGATCGTCGTCCAAGTTTTGCCGATATGCGAAACCCTTTCGCTCCCTTCCCTTTTTTATTTTGAATTTTGAATTAGGGTGCAGCAAATCAATTTGGGGTTTCTTTCTCTTTTCATAGTTACGTCCATTTTCTTTCGTTTTGATTTCGAGTTTTCCCCCACTTTGTTTTCTGAGATGAAATTTCGGAATGCATTCTAAAAGAAGGAAGTGGGTTTTGATTAAAATAACGAAGGCTAGAGGCTTCCTTCAGAAGGTAAGGACGAGGTGATTTGATTTTTAAGGGTAAAAAGAAAGATTGCGTGATTAAAGGAAGAAACAGGCGTATTCGAGAAGGAACCATAGTTGACTTGGTCAATACGTATATAAATAAATAAGTGTTCAAAATATTTCGTTATTAATTTAGCGCGTTCACATGTCGTACGCTCCCACAACAACCCCAAACACTACGAAACTTGAAATCCGATAATAACTAACTATTACGGATCAAATGGAACTGGTTTCGTTGAATTCTGAGACTGCGCCTCGGAAGGCTATTTTTAAATATCGATTTAAACGATATATTATTAGACTGAACGAATTACTTTTAAATTTCAAATTATAACCATTCTATTATCTTCAGTATCATCATTATAAATTTTATAAGCCTTCAAAGTATTTTAAACAGGCTTATGGTTTCAGATTCAACATTTTACCCAGTTTCGAATTATATAATTTAATTATCAAGTAAATATTAATATTTGAAATTCAAGTTAAAATTTACTTTTTAAATAGTTACAATTAATTAAATATTCTAATTTAAATTGTTAAAAATTTCGGGTCGTCACATTCCTCCCCTCTTAAAAGAATTTCGTCCCCGAAATTAGTAGTTATGAAGAATGGTCCAATACCCGTTTACCCTTTTCCCAAAACTCACAATTCAACATCCTACCAACTATCTTTTATTAAAGACCCACTATCACCTTATCCAACTTCCCAAACTCTTCCACAGTTTTCAAACAATACCCCTTTTTTTCTTGAGCATTCAAATTTCAATTTAAAACCAAAATTTTAAATTATCAAAATTCTCTCAAAATTTTCTAACTCTCTAAATTTTCGAAAAATTTTGCCAGCGTCTTCTTTGCGCGGCTAGCTCGGTACAACTACAAAAGGCCTCTACGGGCTCCCAAATTCCAAAAAGAAAACAAAAGCCAAGTGGCTACATCGAAAATCCAATCCAATTCATACAGAAATTAAAATACATACCTTTTTTCCGGGCAATTCACATTTATCTATTGGAACCAAATCTAATTTCCTTTCCCTTAATACCTGCATATCTTACTTAGCAACAGTATTCAATCATAACCTTTCAAATCATTTTATACATTCTCTTATATAAGTTTTCATATTTACTTCTATTCAAATTCGTTTTCCCGTTTTAATATGAATTCCACTTATTTCAATTTTGAATGTTAAATTTTTATTTTCCATTTATAACCGAGTCTTATTAGTTCCATATGCTAATCTATTTCAGTTTCATATGTAAAATCATTTAATTGCTTAATAAAATTTTCTCAAAAATTTTCCAACTCCCAAAATTTTCGGAAAATTTTGACAGAGTCTCCTTTGTACGGAGGAGCTTTTGCAATTTGACAAGAGATATAAATATATATACATCGACCCACACGGTCGGAAAAACAAAAACAGTTCATATTTCCTATTTTTATTGTGTAGGCGTACCTTATTTAAGCATTTTAAGCAAGCAGCTTATTAATTTAAGCAATTAGTGCAATCCAAACCAACCAAACAGTCTTCAGGTACCTGTACTATCTCAATTTACATATGTAAGTGCCACATATAGAGAATTTCTTAGCATTTACTTTTAATAGCTAAACACAAGTATTACATAAACAACAAGTATCAAACGCTTTCCATAAGTGATTTATTTAACTTTTAAAACTAATTCAAATGCTTCCATCCAATTCATATGCCATTTCATTCCATTTTAATAGTTTACAACTCAACTGCTTACATTCAATTTATTTTTTAATCCAAACAAGCTCATATTCCATTCAATTGATTCCAAATCAAGTTATTTTACTTCTCTCAACCCATAGGATTTTCATTACATTCATTTACAGCAAACAACAATTCATCCCATGCAAATTTGACAATATTCGCTTGATAAAGTATTCATTTCAGTCTATAACTACTTTCAAATTAATTTCAACTCATTCTGTACTTAATTTCATTCATTTCCAATTTATTCACCAACCATACATTGCATTTCAGTTCATCTCCGCATTAGTTTCATTTTAAAAACTATTTCAAGGGCTTGACAACATTCAATGCTTACACTAATACTCATTTCCCAAAAATAAATCTAACCCAAACTTTTTATAATATTTCACTTTTGCTCGAAGCCAAATTCTTATTACTTTTAAACTTAAGTTAATTTACTTTCTTCAAATTATTTCAATTTCATAACTTAAAGTTCATTCCGATAAACCAAGTTCAAATTAAAACTTTAATTTAATTTCTATTCAAGCAGACTTCATCCATTTAAAATTTTAAATTTACTTACTTAATTCATTTACAAATTTATTTTATTAATACAAGGGCATTCTCAATTAATTTCGTTTCACTTGGGTTTTGTTTGCAACTCAAACCATTACTATTATAATCACTTTCATTTCATTCAACAACACTTCCATTTTACCTAAGTTACCTGCACATTGCGTTAAATATTACTTATAACACACTTAAATGTTCATTTGTAATTTAAACCATCATTATTTGATCCAACTCTATTTTATTTAACTCAAATTTATATCCAAACTCCCTTATTAACTTACAATCCATTTATTTAACCGAGTTAAATTTTTATTAACATACACTATCAAATAATTATTTTTAGCTTACTTCCAACTTTTATTACAAGAAAATTACTTCATTAAACTTTCCCGAGTTCAAATTTTATTTTATAATTCCTATTTGGATTTCCCTTTTTAATTATTAAAATTTAGAAATGCCTTTAAATTTAGATAATACAATTAAAATAAAAAATATTTCTTATAACTCGATGTCTCAAACAGTCCATCCTTGTTCTCACAGAAATTCAGTCATACGTTGATCAGGAGTAGAATTGAAAATCTATAAGTACTTGGTAAACCCGTTTTCAACACCCAATGAAAATACTTGGAAAATAATTTTATTGAAAATATGAAAACAGTTTTTGAAAATAGAGGAAATATCTTTTGTGACAATGCTGTGAAAATCATCACTCCCATGCATGGTCATAGTTACAGTCCAGGGTTACGTTGCCGTCGCAGCAAAAGTCCATGCAACTGCAGGCTCTCCGCGGCCTCTCGATTACGCCATGGATCCCACACAATAGATCACAGTTACATCCAATGTTACGTTGCCCTCACAGCAAAAGTCCATATAACTGCAGGCTCTCAGTGGCCTCTGATTTTCGCTGTCAAAATGAAACTTCTCTGCTCCTACATAGGTCGCAGTCTACCGAGATAAACTCAAAAGCAGACTGTTGGCTCTCAGTGGCACACACGACTTTCGCTATGTGGTATACCATAGTGTCGCGGTCTACCGATAAAAAATCAAACGTAGACTGTTGGCTCTCAGCGGCACACACGACTTTCGCTATGGTACCCTACTCATAATCCTCAGGAGCTAATTTTGTCCGGACTCCTCATAGGATCAACTTTAGAACCCCCCTGGGGCTCAAGGCAGCACCACCCGGTGGCACTCCTGATAAGTTCATTTTAAGGGAGCGCCTTTTTCCCCAGAGCCATCATCAAAACTGTAACAACCCGCATAATTAACGATTTTATATTTAAATGTTTTATTTAAATATAGCGTCGTTAGTCGGATTTTGGTCCGAAATGTTACTTTTTGCAAATGGCCGAATTGGGTCTCGAAACCACCTTCATTGATTCCAAAATGGCGTTTGCGATCTTTTTGAGTATAAGCTTTGATATATTTGGATAAGTCGAATTTTGCTATTTGTTAAGTGGGCTTTTGGGTTTGGGTTTCACCCAAACTGTTCTATAAACCAACTCAGCCCTTCTCTCCTTCCATTCACTTATTCATTTCATTAAACTTAAGCTAAAAAAACTGATAATGGTGGAAGAGAATGGGAATTAGAAACTCCTAGCCCTAGTTTACTTGCAAATCCAAATTCTTGCTCCAAAATCATAGAGAAGCTATTGGTAAGTCTCTCTTCTTCTTCTCCAACTCTTTCTCCTTCAATTTCAGAAAGTTTTCCTAAACCTAATTTAGGAAAATGCTTGTTTGTTTTTAGATTGAAGCTTGTTGGGTTGTAGTAGTGATTAGTTGGTCTTCTCCTTGTGATTTAGCTCCTCCATCTTCTTTGTTTGTGAGATTAAAAGGTGAGTTTCTAACTCACATCTATTTCTTTTGATATCATTGATGTTAGGAATGAATTCCTAATATATGTTCATGTTCAATTGCTTTCGAATTGGATTGTTTTGGTGAAATTACCAAATATTGGATTTTGAAGCCAAATCTATGAAAAACCTTATATGGTTGATGTTTATGTTGTTCGGAGTGTTTGGGTGTGTTGTTAAGGTCGGGTAGTCGTTTGACGTAAGCCCACAATCAACACGCATCTGATCTCTTTCGATTTGCTTGGCCATGGTTGGCCTAGGTTCAGGAATTGCCTGACCATCAGGTTTCAGACGTCTGAAATGCCTATTTCAGACGTCTGAATATTGTCCTTGGAAGAAATTTACTTCCAGATTCAGACGTCTGAATTTCATATCCCAGACGTCTGAATTGGTTAAATTTTGACCAGAAAGGAAATAGGCAAAATATTGCCTATTTCAGACGTCTGGATGGTTGGATTCAGACGTCTGAATTCTGTTGGGAAAAACCAATTGATTTCCAGATTCAGACGTCTGAATCCATTCTTTCAGACGTCTGAATATGCTGTTTTTGGCCTATTTGCCTTGTTCGTTTAATTTTCCAAATTTGATCGATGTATATTGATTCCAATTAGTTGCTTATGCATATTTGACCTTGATAATTCCTTTTTGAATTCATTCACGGGTTTTTATAAATTATTTCTTCAAATCGTATTAAAAGTTCGCTTCTCCGATTTATAAATTCTATTCAAACCACACGTACAATTTCGCACTTCGAGCGAAGTGGAAGGGTGATTAAATGGTTGGGCAAAACACGGACCATGAATCTGTGCGTTTATCTTTCCGATTAATCCCCAACCTATTCAATTGATCGTTTTGACCTTCGGGTTTGGTTTACCGATGATATGAGGTGAATTTTGTACTGCTTTGAGTGTGAAATAAACTAACGGATAGTAAACCGTTTAGTGCGAACGGGTGGTTATGGGACTCACATTACCACTTTTCGGATTCCTTTCTGGGAGTTTGTGACACATATTGCCTTTGGGATAGTGTCTTCGGACTGTCTCCTTCTGGCTTGTTGCCTTTAGTATCGCTTTCGATGTTGGCCGTTATGCGCCACATGGGTGATATTGGGTTGCTATAGTATCGCTTCCGATGTTGGCCGTTATGCGCCACATGGGTGATATTGGGTTGCTATTGTATCGCTTCCGATGTTGGCCGTTATACGCCACATGGGTGATATTAGGTTGCCTAATTGTATTGCTTTCGGAGTTGGTCATTTGTTACCGCTCGAGCAATTTTTATGATGTTTCAATTGAGATGTATATTCCCTAGGTATCGCCCCTCGGTGTAGGTCTTTTTGAACCACACGATATGTAGTGATCACCTTGTGAACTTGTATACCATATTGGTATTTGTTATTTGCCTTTTGGCTTGTTTTGGGATATTCCTATCCTTTGTTTCTATGAGTTGCCGATGATATGAGGCTTGTCTGTTATGATATGATTCATCTTATGTTAGATGGTTGTGTTATCTCTTTTAGAGATATTTGATATACATTGTGACCTTGAAGGTTTATTGTTATTCAGTTTATTTAACTGATTGGTTTAGCTAGACTGACCCGTGTATTTATTACTCGGGTCAGACCGAGTTGTTTCAGGTCAGGTGCTTCGGACTTAGCCTATTTTGCTTCCGCATGGACTATTCAGCTTGTTCCTTTTTGTTAAAGCTTTTTGTGTAGTCCTATTTTGTTGTAACTCTGATATGTATTCTATTGACTCGTCTGTATATTGTGGTCTGTTATACCACCTGACATGTACTAGTTTGTATACTCTGTTATGTATTCAGTATATGTGTATATGATGATCTACTGTTCTGTGATGTATATTACATTTGAGTTATTATATTATGTTCTGTTGAATCCAACCACCTATGGTTTTGTTTTAAGTATGCATTGGATATGTCGATCTGTTGGGTATGATTATTGTCGACGTATTTAATGGGTAATTAGAGCAAGGCTATAGATGCTCCCTCCTATCCAGCCTTATTCTCCGTGTTAGCAGACGGTATTATCTATTAATGCTCTTTGCTAGCGTGGGTATAGAGGTGGGGCGTCACAGCGTGGTATCAGAGCGAGGTTCAGAACAAAATATGATAAACACAGAATAGATGCACATATTACGGTACATCAAAGTGTACAAGTGATACAAATCTTTGAATCATTGTGTCCCTTTATTCCATCAGGGTTAGATAGAATTTGGGAATACGTCTAGGAATGCATTTAATTCTGTAGTATTCCATATTGCAATATCTACCTTGTGAATAATCTTGTTCTTATCTTACCTTCAGCGTACGGCTGGAAGAGGCAGGGGACGACGTTCGGGTGTTGGGCAATCCAGTGGCTCACATCCGGATGGCGTATATATGTCTGCTGATCAGTTTTGGGAATTGTTTTGGAGCACTCAGCCTCCAGTTCCTCCTCGAGTGTCTCCACCTCGCAAGTCTGCCTTTGCACGTCAGTGTAGTGATTTTGCTCATCTTGGAGGAAAGCCATTTAAGGGCTCCGAGTCTGTTATTGAAGTCCAAGCTTGGCTTCGCACGTGCGAGCGTATCTTCTCTCGCATGGATCTTTCTGACCATGATAGAGTTCTTTTGACTTCTAGTTTGTTACAAGAGCGTGCTCTTGATTGGTATGAGCTTCTTGTAGCCGAGATTGATGAGTCTACTCTTTCTTGGACTCAGTTTCGGGGACGATTTGAACTTAAGTTCGTTCCTGAATCTGAAAAAGTTTTATTGACCCGTCGCTTACTTGAGTTGAAGCAAGGGAAATCTTCTGTTTCTGAGTATGTTGCATCATTCGAGGCTTTATCTCAGTATGGTCTTGAATTCATCAGCACTTCTTACAAGAAGAATTTGAAGTTTGTTTCTGGCCTTAAGAAATATCTTAGGAAGTCTTTGTTGCTCTAGCTTAAACTTTCTTTTGAGGAGTTAGTTGATTCTGCGCTTCATCTCGAGACCGTCGAGAAGGAGTGTGATAGTGATGTTGATGTTGAGGTTTCTAAGAACCCCAACAAGAGGCCGTTTCCAATTCAGAAGAAGCCTTTTCCTTCTAAGAAGAAGAAGACTGGTGGTCCTAGCTCTCAGCCTCAGTCTTCTGGAACGCCTTTCATTCGAAAGTGTTTTAATTGTGGTTCTCCGAATCATATTATACGAGCTTGTCCTAAGCCTCTCTTCTGCCGCTACTGCAAGAAGGAAGGTCATCGTGTTTCCACTTGTCCCATTGCTCCGAATAATTCTTCATCTGGCAAGTTAAATGTAGCGAATGCTTCTGGAGGTCCTTCTCAGTCCCAAGGTATATCTTCATCTATTTTGGAAGGTTCTATTTTATTTCATGATCATAGTATACGAGTTATTTTCGATATGGGAGCTTCACATTCTTTCATATCGAAGAAGCTCGTTGATGATTTATCTTTGGATGTTTCTTGTTTGATTACTTCTTTAAGGATTGCGAATCCAATTGGGGGATCCGCGACCATTAGTTTGCTTTGTGATGATGTTGAGATTGTTTTATGTGGTTTTTCTTTTCGTGCGAATCTGCACGTTATTTCTTGTCTGGGATTTGATATGATTTTGGGTATGGACTGGCTAGTGAGATATGATGCCAGGATTATTTGTTCAGAGAGAACTATATATCTTCGACATCCGGATTTGCCTACTCAGCTATCTCTTATTCTTCGGGATGTGGATAATTCCGATATGGCTTTGTATTCTCTTGATTCTCGAGATAATGATGATATATCTCGTATTCCGGTTGCTTGTGACTTTTCTGATGTTTTTGAGCCTGTATCGGGTTTGCCACCCAAACGGGCAATTGAGTTCCGCATTGATCTCATTCCAGGCGCGCAGCCAGTTAGTCGTCCTCCTACGAGGATGTCTACAAAGGAAAATGAGGAACTCAAGAAGCAGCTTTTAGAGCTTGAGTCCAAGCAGTTGATTCAGTCCAGTTTTTCTCCGTGGGGATCCTCGGTCGTCTTTGTGAAGAAGTCTGATGGAACTCTTAGGCTTTGCATTGACTATCGCAAGCTTAACGAGTTGACCATTAGGAATAGGTATCCGTTGCCTAGGATCGATGATATGTTCGATCTATTGAGTAGTGCTAAGGTCTTTTCTCAGCTAGACCTTGCCACAGGTTTTCATCAATTACGAGTCGCGGAGGATAGCATACCTCTTACAGCTTTCCGCACTTGATATGGTTCTTTCGAGTGGCTCGTTATGCCGTTCGGTTTGACGAACTCTCCTGCTTTCTTTGTTGATCTCATGAATCGGGTATTCCGGGAATATCTTGATAAGTTCGTCCTTGTGTTCATTGATGATATCCTTATTTATTCTAAGTCTGAAGCTGAGCATGCTAATCACTTGAGAATTGTCTTGAGTACCCTCCGTCGTCATCATCTTAGAGCCAAATTCTCCAAATGCCACTTTTCGGAGAATAAGGTTAAGTTCTTAGGCCATGTTGTATCTTCCGATGGCATTTCTGTCGATCCCTCAAAGATCGAAGCCATTCAGAATTGGAAGAGGCCCGAGAATGTTCATGAGATTCGTAGTTTCCTTGGATTGGCGGGTTATTACCATCGGTTCATTAAGGACTTTTCCCGTGTTGTGCTTCCTCTCACCTGCCTTACTCGTAAGGGCATTCGTTTTATTTGGTCGGACAAGTGTGAAGCTTCCTTTCAGACATTAAAGGAACTTCTCACTAATGCTCCTATTCTTGTGGTTCCCGAAGGGAATCATGATCTTGTTGTCTACACCGATGCTTGTGGTAGTGGTCTCGGTGCTGTTCTTATGCAGAAGGATCGGGTATTTGCTTATGCTTCTAGGCAACTGCGTCCGAATGAAGTTCGCTATGCCACTCATGATCTTGAGCTTGCCGCCATTGTCTTTGCCTTGAAGATTTAGCGACATTATTTATTGGGCGAGCACTTCATTCTCTATACCGATCATAAATCTTTGAAGTATTTGTTCACTCAGAAGGAACTCAATATGAGACAACAGCGTTGGCTCGAATTTCTTGCTTCTTATGACTTTGATATCCAGTATACCCCTGGTAAGGGTAATCGTGTTGCAGATGCGCTTAGTCGTAAACATTCGGCTGTTGTTTCTATGATGTTTGCCGAATGGGATGTTCTTGAGACTCTATCTTTTTGTGAAATTCGTGATCGAGGTTCATCTTCTGATTCTCCTAGTCTATTATTTAGTTTGGGAGCTCGACCTATTTTATTGGATAGTATTGCCGATGGTCAGCGCCGTGATCCTGAGTTGTTGCATCCTATTCAGCTTTGTGAGTCTGGATCTTGCGATGAGGCGTTGCAAGATTTCAGCATTGATTCTCATGGGTGTCTTCGTAAGAAGAACCGTCTTTTTGTGCCTTCTGATCTTGCACTTAGGCATGACATTCTTGATGATTGTCACCGTTCTAAGTATACCATTCATCCCGGTAGTAGCAAGATGTATGCCGATATGCGTCGTCTTTATTATTGGGAAGGCATGAAGCGCGATGTGGCGAGTTATGTGAGCAACTGCATAACTTGTCAGCATTTTAAAGCCGAGCATCAGCGTCCTTCGGATCTTCTTCAGCCTCTTGAGATTCCATTGTGGAAATGGGATCAGATTTCTATGGATTTCATAGACGGCCTACCTCGTTTGAAATCTGGCCATTCTAGCATTTGGGTTATTGTTGATCGCCTCACTAAATCTGCTCATTTTGTCCCTATTAAGTCTAATAGGACTGCTTCACTTTTGGCTAAGTTATATGTCAAGGAAATCGTGAGACTTCACGGTGTTCCTAGTTCTATTGTGAGTGATCGTGATCCTTTATTCACGAGTCATTTTTGGAAGAGTCTTCAGCAAGCTTTGGAAACCAAGCTTAATTTTTCTACAGCTTATCATCCGCAGTCTGACGGACAGACTGAACGGGTGAATCGTATCTTGGAAGATCTTCTCCGTATTTGTATTTTTGATTTTGGTGGAAGTTGGGAGGATCACCTACCTCTAGTAGAGTTCTCCTACAACAATAGTTTTCAGTCTAGTATCGGTATAGCTCCTTTCGAAGCCTTATAGGGAAGGCCATGTCGATCACCTTCATGTTGGTTGGAATCTGGGGAGAAGCTTATTCTTGGCCCGGACTTTGTTCGTCATTCTTCTGAGAAGATTAATCTTATTCGATTGAGAATGAAAGAGGCGCAGAGTCGTCAGAAATCCTACGCGGACAACCATAGGAAGCCTCTCGAGTTCTCGATCGGCGATCTTGTTTTTATTCGTGTTTCTCCTTTGAAGGGGGTTATGCGCTTCAGTACGACTGGAAAATTGGCTCCTCGTTATATAGGACCATTTTCTATCACTGAACGTATTGGCCCTGTGGCTTATAGAGTTTCACTTCCAGCTCATTTATCTGGCATTCATGACGTGTTTCACGTCTCGCAACTTCGGAAGTGTCTTCGGGGGTCGGATTCTGTTATTAATTCTCTTGATTTGCAAGAGCTTGAGATCTCACCGGACTTATCTATTGTACAGCAACCTATTCGCGTGCTTGATACGGAGGTGCGACACCTTCGGAACAAGGACGTGTCGCTCGTTAAAGTTCAATGGTCCGCTAATCCTAATGACTGTACTTGGGAAACCAGAGAGCATATCGAGCGATCTTATCCGGATTTTCTATCTTTGCTTGTCGATGGTGAGATTATCTTTTCGTTTCTAACTTGTTTCTTTCTCTTTTGAATGTTGTATGTATGCAGTTGTTACAAATACCGTTTTTAGGAATTGCAGGGACGCAATTTTGTAAGGAGGGGAGATCTGTAACAACCTACATAATTAACGATTTTATATTTAAATGTTTTATTTAAATATAGCGTCGTTAGTCGGATTTTGGTCCGAAATGTTACTTTTTGCAAATGGCCGAATTGGGTCTCGAAACCAACTCCATTGATTCCAAAATGGCGTTTGCGATCTTTTTGAGTATAAGCTTGATATATTTGGAGTAAGTCGAATTTTGCTATTTGTTAAGTGGGCTTATGGGTTTGGGTTTCACCCAAACTGTTCTATAAACCAACTCAGCCCTTCTCTCCTTCCATTCACTTATTCATTTCATTAAACTTAAGCTAAAAAAACTGATAATGGTGGAAGAGAATGGGAATTAGAAACTCCTAGCCCTAGTTTACTTGCAAATCCAAATTCTTGCTCCAAAATCATAGAGAAGCTATTGGTAAGTCTCTCTTCTTCTTCTCCAACTCTTTCTCCTTCAATTTCAGAAAGTTTTCCTAAACCTAATTTAGGAAAATGCTTGTTTGTTTTTAGATTGAAGCTTGTTGGGTTGTAGTAGTGATTAGTTGGTCTTCTCCTTGTGATTTAGCTCCTCCATCTTCTTTGTTTGTGAGATTAAAAGGTGAGTTTATAACTCACATCTATTTCTTTTGATATCATTGATGTTAGGAATGAATTCCTAGTATATGTTCATGTTCAATTGCTTTCGAATTGGATTGTTTTGGTGAAATTACCAAATATTGGATTTTGAAGCCAAATCTATGAAAAACCTTATATGATTGATGTTTATGTTGTTCGGAGTGTTTGGGTGTGTTGTTAAGGTCGGGTAGTCGTTTGACGTAAGCCCATAATCAACACGCATCCGATCGCTTTCGATTTGCTTGGCCATGGTTGGCCTAGGTTCAGGAATTGCCTGACCATCAGGTTTCAGGCGTCTGAAATGCCTATTTTAGACGTCTGAATATTGTCCTTGGAAGAAATTTACTTCTAGATTCAGACGTCTGAATTTTATATCCCAGACGTCTGAATTGGTTAAATTTTGACCAGAAAGGAAATAGGTAAAATATTGCCTATTTCAGACGTCTAGATGGTTGGATTCAGACGTCTGAATTCTGTTGGGAAAAACCAATTGATTTCCAGATTCAGACGTCTGAATCCATTCTTTCAGACGTCTGAATATGCTGTTTTTGGCCTATTTGCCTTGTTCGTTTAATTTTCCAAATTTGATCGATGTATATTGATTCCAATTAGTTGCTTATGCATATTTGACCTTGATAATTCCTTTTTGAATTCATTCACGGGTTTTTATAAATTATTTCTTCAAATCGTATTAAAAGTTCGCTTCTCCGATTTATAAATTCTATTTAAACCACACGTACAATTTCGCACTTCGAGCGAAGTGGAAGGGTGACTAAATGGTTGGGCAAAACACGGACCATGAATCTGTGCGTTTATCTTTCCGATTAATCCCCGACCTATTCAATTGATCGTTTTGACCTTCGGGTTTGGTTTACCGATGATATGAGGTGAATTTTGTACTGCTTTGAGTGTGAAATAAACTAACGGATAGTAAACCGTTTAGTGCGAACGGGTGGTTATGGGACTCACGTTACCACTTTTCGGATTCCTTTCTGGGAGTCTGTGACACATATTGCCTTTGGGATAGTGTCTTCGGACTGTCTCCTTCTGGCTTGTTGCCTTTAGTATTGCTTTCGATGTTGGCCGTTATGCGCCACATGGGTGATATTGGGTTGCTATAGTATCGCATCCGATGCTGGCCGTTATGCGCCACATGGGTGATATTGGGTTGCTATTGTATCGCTTCCGATGTTGGCCATTATGCGCCACATGGGTGATATTAGGTTGCCTTATTGTATTGCTTTCGGAGTTGGTCATTCGTTACCGCTCGAGCAATTTTTATGATGTTTCAATTGAGATGTATATTCCCTAGGTATCGCCCCTCGGTGTAGGTCTTTTTGAACCACATGATATGTAGTGATCACCTTGTGAACTTGTATACCATATTGGTATTTGTTATTTGCCTTTTGGCTTGTTTCGGGATATTCCTATCCTTTGTTTCTATGAGTTGCCGATGATATGTGGCTTGTTTGTTATGATATGATTCATCTTATGTTAGATGGTTGTGTTATCTCTTTTAGAGATATTTGATATACATTGTGACCTTGAAGGTTTATTGTTATTCAGTTTATTTAACTGATTGGTTTAGCTAGACTGACCCGTGTATTTATTACTCGGGTCAGACCGAGTTGTTTCAGGTTAGGTGCTTCGGACTTAGCCTATTTTGCTTCCGCATGGACTATTCATCTTGTTCCTTTTTGTTAAAGCTTTTTGTGTAGTCCTATTTTGTTGTAACTCTGATATGTATTCTATTGACTCGTCTGTATATTGTGGTCTATTATACCACCTGACATGTACTAGTTTGTATACTCTGTTATGTATTCAGTATATGTGTATATGATGATCTACTGTTCTGTGATGTATATTACATTTGAGGTATTATATTCTGTTCTGTTGAATCCAACCACCTATGGTTTTGTTTTAAGTATGCATTGGATATGTCGATCTGTTGGGTATGATTATTGTCGACGTATTTAATGGGTAATTAGAGCAAGGCTATAGATGCTCCCTCCTATCCAGCCTTATTCTCCGTGTTAGCAGACGGTATTATCTATTAATGCTCTTTGCTAGCGTGGGTATAGAGGTGGGGCATCACAGCGTGGTATCAGAGCGAGGTTCAGAACAAAATATGATAAACACAGAATAGATGCACATATTATGGTACATCAAAGTGTACAAGTGATACAAATCTTTGAATCATTGTGTCCCTTTATTCCATCAGGGTTAGATAGAATTTGGGAATACGTCTAGGAATGCATTTAATTCCGTAGTATTGCATATTGCAATATCTACCTTGTGAATAATCTTGTTCTTATCTTACCTTCAGCGTATGGCTGGAAGAGGCAGGGGACGAGTTTGGGTGTTGGGCAATCCAGTTGCTCACATCCGGATGGCGTATATATGTCTGCTGATCAGTTTTTGGAATTGTTTTGGAGCACTCAGCCTCCAGTTCATCCTCGAGTGTCTCCACCTCGCAAGTCTGCCTTTGCACGTCAGTGCAGTGATTTTTCTCATCTTGGAGGAAAGCCGTTTAAGGGCTCCGAGTCTGTTATTGAAGTCAAAGCTTGGCTTCGCACGTGCGAGCGTAACTTCTCTCGCATGGATCTTTCTGACCATGATAGAGTTCTTGTGACTTCTAGTTTGTTACAAGAGCGTGCTCTTGATTGGTATAAGCTTCTTATAGCCGAGATTGATGAGTCTACTCTTTCTTGGACTCAGTTTCGGGGACAATTTGAACTCAAGTTCGTTCCTGAATTTGAAAAAGTTTTATTGACCCGTCGCTTCCTTGAGTTGAAGCAAGGGAAATCTTCTGTTTCTGAGTATGTTGCATCATTCGAGGCTTTATCTCAGTATGGTCTTGAATTCATCAGCACTTCTTACAAGAAGAATTTGAAGTTTGTTTCTGGCCTTAAGAAATATCTTAGGAAGTCTTTGTTGCTCTAGCTTAAACTTTCTTTTGAGGAGTTAGTTGATTCTGCGCTTCATCTCGAGACCGTCGAGAAGGAGTGTGATAGTGATGTTGATGTTGAGGTTTCTAAGAACCCCAACAAGAGGCCGTTTCCAATTCATAAGAAGCCTTTTCCTTCTAAGAAGAAGAAGACTGGTGGTCCTAGCTCTCAGCCTCAGTCTTCCGGATCGCCTTTCGTTCGAAAGTGTTTTAATTGTGGTTCTCCGGATCATATTATTCGATCTTGTCCTAAGCCTCTCTTCTTCCGCTACTGCAAGAAGGAAGGTCATCGTGTTTCCACTTGTCCCATTGCTCCGAATAATTCTTCATCTGGCAAGTTAAATGTAGCGAATGCTTCTGGAGGTCCTTCTCAGTCCCAAGGTATATCTTCATCTATTTTGGAAGGTTCTATTTTATTTCATGATCATAGTATACGAGTTCTTTTCGATACGGGAGCTTCACATTCTTTCGTATCGTAGAAGCTCGTTGATGATTTATCTTTGGATGTTTCTTGTTTGATTACTTCTTTAAGGATTGCGAATCCAATTGGGGGATCCGCGACCCATAGTTTGCTTTGTGATGATGTTGAGATTGTTTTATGTGGTTTTTCTTTTTGTGCGAATCTGCACGTTATTTCTTGTCTGGGATTTGATATGATTTTGGGTATGGACTTGGCTAGTGAGATATGATGCCAGGATTATTTGTTCAGAGAGAACTATATATCTTCGACATCCGGATTTGCCTACTCAGCTATCTCTTATTCTTCGGGATGTGGATAATTCCGATATGGCTTTGTATTCTCTTGATTCTCGAGATGATGATGATATATCTCGTATTCCGGTTGCTTGTGACTTTTCTGATGTTTTTGAGCCTGTATCGGGTTTGCCACCCAAACGGACAATTGAGTTCCGCATTGATCTCATTCCAGGCACGCAGCCAGTTAGTCGTCCTCCTACGAGGATGTCTACAAAGGAAAATGAGGAACTCAAGAAGCAGCTTTTAGAGCTTGAGTCCAAGCAGTTGATTCAGTCCAGTTTTTCTCCGTAGGGATCCGCGGTCGTCTTCGTGAAGAAGTCTGATGGAACTCTTAGGCTTTGCATTGACTATCGCAAGCTTAACGAGTTGACCATTAGGAATAGGTATCCGTTTCCTAGGATCGATGATATGTTCGATCTATTGAGTAGTGCTAAGGTCTTTTCTCAGCTAGACCTTGCCACAGGTTTTCATCAATTACGAGTCGCGGAGGATAGCATACCTCTTACAGCTTTCCGCACTCGATATGGTTCTTTCGAGTGGCTCGTTATGCCGTTTGGTTTGACGAACGCTCCTGCTTTCTTTGTTGATCTCATGAATCGGGTATTCCGGGAATATCTCGATAAGTTCGTCCTTGTGTTCATTGATGATATCCTTATTTATTCTAAGTCTGAAGCTGAGCATGCTAATCACTTGAGAATTGTCTTGAGTACCCTCCGTCGTCATCATCTTAGAGCCAAATTCTCCAAATGCCACTTTTGGGAGAATAAGGTTAAGTTCTTAGGCCATGTTGTATCTTCCGATGGCATTTCTGTCGATCCCTCAAAGATCGAAGCCATTCAGAATTGGAAGAGGCCCGAGAATGTTCATGAGATTCGTAGTTTCCTGGGATTGGCGGGTTATTACCGTCGGTTCATTAAGGACTTTTCCCGTGTTGTGCTTCCTCTCACCTGCCTTACTCGTAAGGGCATTCGTTTTATTTTGTCGGACAAGTGTGAAGCTTCCTTTCAGAAACATCAGTATCAATTTCCTTTCTATTCACATTCACTTAAATTTTCATTCACTTATTCACATTTGCCTTAATCCCCATTTGGATTATTACCCCAATTCTTATCCCAGTTGGGTTTTTAATCAATAATAGTTTGAACTCCGACCAGTTAGAAAATAGCTTGAATTTTTTTTTTAAATAGGTAAGTAGTTGAAAAATTATTAATAATTTGCAAAATAGCTGTAAAATAGTTAAATAATTGTAAAATAGTTGGAATATAGTTAAATAGTTTCAGAACTTTCAGATAATTGCAAAATAGTTGTAAAATAGTAATTTATTTGTAAAATAGTTGAAAAATAGTAATTAATTTATAAACAGTTGAAAAATAGTTAAATAGATCCAAAAATAATTGTAAAACAAGTATAAAATAATTTGGCTTTAAGAAAGAAGGGTTGTGTGTGTATATATATATATAATAGCTAGGAAAATAAGTTTATATTAAAACAATTTATATTAAAAATAGCCAAGAGCCAAACTGTTCACTTCCCAACTAATTTCCCTTTAATTGGCTCAATTCCAGCTTGAATAACTTCAGTTTCTATTAAATTTTATTTAAACCCAATCAAGTCGAATCAATCTTGATTCTCTTCCCAATTTAAATCAAATTCCATTTGATTTTAATCCTGTTCGACTTTAATTAAATTTTCAAAGTATTCCAATCGATTTGAATTATTATCAATTTAACCTATTTCAAATCCAAATTATTTCAACATAATCCAATCAATTTCTCATTTAAATTCTTAAACTTATACATCTTCAATCACCAATCCACTTAATTCAAACCAAATTCAATTTTGAACTAATTCAATTTAAATCTTGAATTTAAACTATCTCGAATTATATAAATTCGAGTTAAATTCTCAAAGATTGGTTTAACTCTTAAAACCAAATTTACTTTTATTCAAAGTTTTTAATCAATTTAATTTTTGAGTTTAATTCTCAAAATTCCGTTTTAAATTATCTTTACTTATGTATTTCAAGGTTCAAATAAGATTTCAATACAATTTTTATTTTAAAATTTTAATTTATTATTCAATTTTATCTTCCAGTTTGAAGCCGATTCTTAAACAAGATTAATTTAGCATTTAATTATTCAAATTTCCAGTTTAAAGTGATTCCATATCCTTAATTTCAAATTAATGTTAGATTTCCCTTTTTATCTCAATAATGGATATATTACCACACTTTATTTCTCATTTATTAAAACAAATCCAATTTGCAATTTTAAAGATTTCCATTAACAATAGAATGATATCATCCAATGTATTTTAAAACGTCCATCCATTCTCAATTTTTAAATCTCAAACCCGTTTTGAGATCGCACAAATTCCCAATTTAAATCAAACATTTAGCTTTCCAAGTTAAATCTCAATTTCATCTTGAAATTTTCAATTCAGCTTGCCTTTTCTACACTTATTTAACTTTCCCAAAGTTAAATTTCAATTTACCTAATCCATTCAACTTTACTCAATTTGAATTCCCGCTTCAAACTTCAAAATTCTTTCCCTCTTATAAGTTCAAAACTTATATCACTTTTGGGTTTTGACATCACACTTCAGGGAAAATCAAAACTCAACCTCTTAATACTTATTTCAAATTATCTTTAATATCATGTATGTCCATACATATTTATTTCTTGGCCCTCCCAGCCATGTTTAAAATTTTAAACCACTCTGGTTTTAAATCCAATTCAAATTTCAAATAACCCATTGTTTTTAACAAGTCCAATTATCCAAATAACACTTATTTATAATTTTCCATTACTTTGGAACAAAATTTTCGAATTCTGGGACCAGACTTAGAATTTCATTTTCCATCCATTTAAATATTAATTTAGTTGTATTTCTATTTCTACTTGATTTAATTCCAATTTAAGACTTCAATTTTGTTATATTATATTACTTCTAAATTTTAATTTCAACAATCAACAACCAATCGCCATAATATTTATTAGAAGGAAATATTGCTTTATATATCAAAATATTTTTTTATATAAAATCATTTAAAATCTTTATATTAGAAAATAACAAATACGCGCTCATATATATATTCTCAACTCATTCTAGAGTACTACGGACTCTATTTAATGAGTAATCCCTACCAGAGCCAAGGTTCTCGCTTAACCTTTCAGCTCCGATACTAAATGTAACGACCCGAAATTTTCGAACCCGAAAATCTCAGATAGTTATGAAAAGAAGAAAGAGATAGAAGAAGAAGAAGAAGAAGAGAACACCAAACATCTCACATTCGCAGCGGATAAAATATAATAATAAATAATAACAGTTTACAAAAGAATACTATATATGTCGATTACATTTAATATACATCAGAGTTTTCATATATATACAGTCACTGAATATATACAATTATCATGTCTCATATACACAGCAATATAATACAACGGAAATATTTTATACGCTATAGGCATCCAGCTCGTCTCTTGAGCTCCAGAATGTCCTAACCTGAAACATCTGTAATACTCGGTCTGACCCGAGCATTACACCAAAGTAACACCCGGGTCAGGCTGGAAACCAGCGTGAGTAAACCCAACTAACATGGAATACCAAGCAATCAACTTATATAAACCCAGGGTAACATATATCAATTTATCCAATTTACAATTTGCTATAGACAACACCTACTTCACATATCAATTTCTAAGTTCCGAACTTAGATAAATTAATCCAATTCACTTAAATCGTTTTACCTAGCCTATTGATTTCACACATAAATTTATTTTTAATTCGAAGTGGTTTCAGGTATTTCTTAATACCCGACCCCGGTCTCTTCGAAACTCATATTATCCTAACCCAAGTTATACAAATGAAATACACAATATTTCATATCAGAGATATCAACTCATTCAAAACATCCAATACCATTCATCATCCATAAGCAAAGCTTAATCACATACAAATCAATTCAATTGATTCAAATTGAATTTCAAACCTCAATTTCTTAGATTCCTTCATTTAACGTTAATTAAATCCAAATCAATTAATTGGTCAACCCATCATTATTCATCTTAATTAATCACCCTGTATTAATTATCTTTCAATTGCACTCAAGTAATTATTTTGAATTAATTTCACGATATTATTTATTCTTAACCAAAATCAATAAGTAATCTTAATCACTTCATGAATTAATTTACTATTTTAATTACATTAATCCTTACTTACATATATCAATTAACTTCTCATAAGTCACTTATTATGGATTAATTAATCTTAATTAATCAAATCTTTAATTACATCATTAATTATATAAATTATTGTTTTCCAATTATATTTCAATTTATCTTAATCTAAATTAATTTTATTAATTAAACCACCGTATTAATCATACTTGATTTAACTCCATCTTAAATTATCTACCTTGTATTTACTTCATTAAATAAATTAATTATCCTCAATTAATTATCTTAATTATCTCTCGATTAATTACACAAAGTAATTATATTTTATTAATGCATTAAGTAACTATTTATTAAACCACCCAATGATCATTCTAAATAATTTATACTTAATTAGTTGACCCAAATTCATTAATTGATTTAATTAATTAATTATTCATTTAAATTATCCTCCCTATTTAATAAATCACCAATCATTAAACCTTTATTGAATTTAAACCGAACCATTTTCTTAACATTTAAAACCCAAACGCTTCGAGTCAAACAATAATCACTCGAGAACCAACCAAAACCAAAGTCACCAGATCTTCAGCACACATTCAATCAACTCAATCAATCAACCATTTATTTAAATTTAACCATTTCAATCTAAATAAAAATCAAACAGAGTGAGATTTACTCACCTTTGTTTTATTTGCAATCCGATCCATATCGGCTTGTCTCTCCACAATTTCAAACCTTACAGACTTGATTGATTCGAGCACAACCCAGCCCTTCCTCTTGCACCGCCGCTCAACGTCAACGCCCAGCACCTACTCCAAATGTCGAACCCACATCGCTTCGGCCCAACAGAAACGTCGCATCACAAAAGTCGCAACCCGACACTATCAACACCTACAAGCGGAAGTGCGCCCCTTCCCCTTGCCTCGCGACCGAACCCTGAACACGTCGCACTTCCCTGGCATCGAGCATCTCGCCGAGAACCAACCATCGCGATGACGAAGTGATCGTCGTCCAAGTTTTTCCGATTTGTGAAACCCTTTCGCTCCCTTCCCTTTTTTATTTCGAATTCTGAATTAGGGTGCAGCAAATCAATTTGGGGTTTCTTTCTCTTTTCATAGTTACGGCCATTTTCTTTTGTTTTGATTTCTAGTTTTTCCCCTCTTTGTTTTCTGAGATGAAATTTCGGAATGCATTCTAAAAGAAGGAAGTGGGTTTTGATTAAAATAACGAAGGCTAGAGGCTTCCTTCAAAAGGTAAGGACGAGATGATTTGATTTTTAAGGGTAAAAGAAAGATTGCGTGATTAAAGGAAGAAACGGGCGTATTCGAGAAGGAACCATAGTTGACTTGGTCAATACGTATATAAATAAATAAGTGTTCAAAATATTTCGTTATTAATTTTAGCGCGTTCACATGTCGTACGCTCCCACAACAACTCCAAACACTACGAAACTTGAAATCCGATAATAACTAACTATTA
Source organism: Allium cepa (assembly GCA_030765085.1). Classification (NCBI taxonomy): domain Eukaryota; kingdom Viridiplantae; phylum Streptophyta; class Magnoliopsida; order Asparagales; family Amaryllidaceae; genus Allium; species Allium cepa. The sequence continues at coordinate 154,863,761 of CM060945.1, forward strand.
CGGATCCAATGGAACTGGTTTCGTTGAATTCCGAGACTGCGCCTCGGAAGGCTATTTTTAAATATCGATTTAAACGATATATTATTAAACTGAACGAATTACTTTTAAATTTTAAATTATAACCATTCTATTATCTTCAATATCATCATTATAAATTTTATAAGCCTTCAAAGTATTTTAAACAGGCTTATGGTTTAAGATTCAACATTTTACCCAGTTTTGAATTATATAATTTAATTATCAAGTAAATATTAATATTTGAAATTCAAGTCAAAATTAACTTTTTAAATAGTTACAATTAATTAAATATTCCAATTTAAATTGTTAAAAATTTCGTGTCGTCACATTTAGAGAATATAATATGAAGGACAAACAAATTAAAAATGAACGTAAGCACAAAAGAGACAATATTTATAATGGTTCGGCTAACTTCGGCTTATGTCCACTATGTAATAATCCATTTTATTATACTATAGTTTGTTTACAATTAAAATTCAAAATACTAGAATAAAATTGGCAAAGTGTAGCCTAAGTTGAGGATGAAGAGAAGCAGAAAGATGTAGAAGATCCTTTTTTCGACACCATACCTATTGTATTTATAGGGAAAGACGTGCATGGACCAAGCTAAAATTTCGGCAGAAGGATCAAGAGACCAAGACGAAGCCACCTAAAAATTTCCCGACCCAACGGGGCCCACGACAAGGATTTGTACCGATCCCTATTAGTGTGTCCAAATGGACTGTTGATCCTATGTGGGTGTCCCATGTTGTTAACTACTTATTGCCCTAATTTCACGCAATTTTGAAATAGGGTTTGTGAGATATCGCATTTTCCGTGAAGTAGTGTTGCTTGAATTTTGATTTCTGTCAATCCCTCCAAAGAAAGTTATGTAGATCCCTCCTACTTCCTCCAACTAGAATAAAATTCTTAGGGTGTATTCCACACCTTGTAGTAGTCTAGACTCCAAGTTTCATGTTGATAGAATGTGTAGATTTTGAGTTATTGACCGATCATCGCTGCAAAAATGAGTTTAGTTGATCCCTTTATACCGATCTCTTTTAGAGGTGAAGTGATTTGTCAATAACTTGAGCATACAGATTCCAAATGACTTAAAATTTGAAATGTAGCCACATGGGGCCTTCCTTGTTGTTCCGTATCAATCTCAACCAATTCGAGACAAAAAAATAGGGATTGTATTGATCCCGTAGGGGAGTATTAGTTCAATACTTAGCCATTTTTTGAGTCCATCCATCCGAATCCATCCGACTATCGTGCATAGTTTTAAATAAAACTGACCTCTAACTTGAATAATCATATATTCGGGCATCTTGTCTTAATTATTACAAAATCCATTGGGTTAAATCCAGCCTTGCCAAAAGACGGGTTACACTTTGGCCCCCGAAACATATCTTGCGATAGGAAGATATGTTTTGAGTAGTTGTAAACCCAAAGTCCATAATCCAAAATCTACCGATATCTAATCCAAAATCCAATCCATTTCTAGGTCGTATCCATGTCCATCCATAGCCAAAAACTGAGTCTGAATCCGAACTTGTATCCAATAGCTAAATCCACATCCAAATCTATAACCTCGTTGATTCCTTGTTAAGCATAGTTCATACCCGACGACCTAAGTAGGTCGATCCATCGCATTTAGGCGAAGCGACCTACCCCTTGCTAGGAATAATCGATACTTGACGACTTTTGATCTCTCCCTATCCTTACTGAGCAATCCATACCTAATGACCTGAGTAGATCGATCCGTCACGTTCAGGCGAAGCGATCTACCCCTTGTTAGGCATAATCCGTACCTGACGACCTTGATCTCTGTGGATCTTACCGAGCGTAATCAATAACAATGACAAGAGTAGGAAGATAGATCGTGTTTAGGTGAAGCGACCTACCCCTTGCCAGGCATAACGATACTAGACGACACGTTTTGTATCAAGCCAGCTAGTTTCTGCGTCAAGACCTGGATTCTAATTTCTAGCTATTCCAACATCCGTAAGTGGTCTATAATCATCATTTCCATCCTACCTCTCGAGTCCGTGAGGGGGATCCTAGATTATCCCTTTCCAGACGAGTGTTAGCATTTCGATTGAATCCAAACTGCACAACATCAACTATTGGTCCTTCAGTAGCATGCCCATCCAGACCCGGGATCATACCTCTAGCCTTTGGGGATCGGTGCCGATCCATATTTGTTGGGCACGGAATGCCTAAGGCTGCTCTATACCATTCTCGAGTTCGCTTGCTCCATTCCCATGGTTCCGCTTCTGATTTTCTATAGCTTCTACTGCTCCAACTCCATGATCCATAGCTCCAGTAGTTCCTACCTGTCGGAGTATATTCTGCAGCATCTCCTTCTATCTCTTTAGCATCAGCTCCTACATAGTGTTCACCATTGTTTACATCTCCCTCCTAGTGATGTAGGCGGAGGTTTGATTAGCTCCAGCTCCTGAGGAAGCCTCCTGACTTCCTTCATGATGACTCCTACCCACTACTTGTCTTCTTGTAGATTGCTTCACCATTGCTTTAAATCCAAGCTCTAGATCTTTTCAAAACTCTAAATCTGAATTCCAAATCTACAGGGGCTAGCTCGCTCAGCGAAAGTACCAAAATGTTGGCCTCAAAAATTAGCCACCAATACCCAGTTGTATGAAGCATCAATATCTAGTCACAGATCTCAGAGAATATCCAATGTAGAGAATGTAATATAAAGAACAAACAAATTAAAAATAAAAGCAAGTAAAAAGAGACAAGATTTATAGTGGTTTGGCAAACTACGGCTACATCTACTCTAGAATAATCATTTTTATAATACCATAGTTTATGACCCATACCACATCCTTGCTCTTACAAGCTAAAGATGCAATAATTTCACATTTTGGAAGAGGAGGCCTGCATGTTAAAGAAAAATCTAGTATATAACATATCAATCTTTATTTATTATAATGTTACTAATTGTATAGTAAAATTAGATATAATTTTCAATTTTATTTTTTTGTATGATTTTTTAATCCATATATGGTATTTATTAAAATATATGGTATTTTATGAAAACAGAATGATGCATTCAGTATGATTTTGTCCTCCGTCATAAAGCCCGTACCATTTATAGTGTTACTAGCGGGCTTGGATGGATTTTAATTATATCTAATATTCTACACAATTGATTTTTTAGGTTAATGGATGTAGGAGAGAAGAATCCATGTCTCAGGTAAACAAAATTGTAGTAACTTGTTGTGAAATTTATTAACTGAAATATATATATTAAAAAATTGCTTTTCTTTTCTTACTTGATAGAGCGGAAGGCCAACCCCTTAAAGTAAATGTAAGCAGATTGATGTTGGTGGAGCAGCAGCAATAGTTGCCGAAAGAGTTGTGGCTTCAACCGAACCAAATGAAATGGTCCATTTCATTCAACTTGGAAGAGATGTTGTTAAAGCTTGGGTAGTGAATGCTACAGTTCCGGATGTACTTCTATAGAGACCAATTTCTGATATTGCCTACATTGAAGATGCCATTGGCATTACAGTAGCGCGGTCAGCCCTAAAAGCTGTAGCAGAATCAGGTTCTACTAAGTATAAATTATTTCCTTTACAGATAAATTTCTTTTAAGATGTAACATATTTGAACATGTGATTTAATTCTTGATGTTGTGCCACTTTTACATAGGTAACCATCGTTAAAAGTTTGTTAACTGATCAGAAGAAAAAAGCTCTTTTCGCTCTAACTGAAAGTTTAAAACTTTCTACAGTTCTCTCCATCTTGTTACTCATTTGTTATCCAAGGGTTGTGCATCAAATATATCAGAAATTTGGTGAATAAGGACAAATGATTTACTCAACAAAGCTGCAATTATACATGTCTGCTACTGTTATCTTTTTAGGTGGGCAATTAAACAAAGAAAGTGTCATGCATTTTCTTGTAACAACGCATAAATTAAAATTGTACCTTCTATCGGAAATAATGCATAAATAGCATGGTTCGACTTTAATGGTTTTCATCTTTTGCGGTTAAATGGTATTTGAATCGGGTTTTGGATTTATCTCAAGCCCCGACCCAGGAGACTACTACTTTAAGCCCATGCACAAATGAACTGACATTAACAGTGATGTCCTTTCCAACTGAGACTAACTTAGTGTATCTACTAAAGTTGATAAGTGCTAGAGCAATGCCTTCCTATTGACATGGAAATTCATCATAGCTAGGAGAATGTAGTAAGAAGAAGTGCAATTTTGCTACAGCAGATAACAGTAAGCTGAGGTACTTGTCAAAGAAATCTATTTGCCATTCTTTATGTCAAATTGATCTACGTGACGTGTATAATTATGTTTAACAATGCTTGTCAAAGAAAAAATGTTTAACAGTAAGCTGAGCTGCAATCCATTTGTGGATGATTAGGGTACGATATGATAGGCGTGGTGGTGCCTAATAGGCTATGAGATTAGGGCATACGTTCAAGGCATGAAAATTATAGAAGTCAGGATCAATTTTACGGAATGTTCTAATCCGAATAACACTACAGTTATTCCAGTAGTGGCAGCCTATTTCTTAATTTATGGGGATGAGATTGGCATTTGTGATGACATGGTTGAGCAGGGTTATATTAGTAAGGGGTAGGGGGTTATCTCCAATTCTTTTGAGAGGAATGATACATGTAGTTAAAGTCACCAAGGCAAAATCATGATATACAGGAGGTGTTCAATGAAGGTTAGGTTGAGTGTGGTGTTGGACTGTAGATTTGATATGAATATGTATGAATTCCCTATGGGATTGATGCTACTGAACATCATAAGTCAAATAATTTCAAAGTAAGAGTAAATGACCATGTGGGTTTTCATGAAGATTGTGTATGACAGATCAGCTTGGAGCATTGTATTTGAAGCTTAACAAGTGAACTCATGCTTAAGTTTTGTTTCAGAAAGCATGTTATTTATAGCTTGAAAATTTGGACCAGTTTTTTTATTTCATTTTCCTTGGTTTTCAACTGAGCTTCATGAACATTCCAGGTAGCAACAGATTGTAATGTAGTTATTTTTGTGGGGTAGATGAGGCGGCAGCTTGCTTTGCTTTCCAAGTGAGCATTTTAGAGTTGGAATTGACAAGGGGGTTACATGTTATGTTGTGAATTTGATCGCCTGCAGTTTCATTTATGTTAAATTCCAAAACCATTATCTAAATCAAAATCTCTCTCTCATGCTTTCATGTTATTTCTTTTTCTTTTGACCATGGTTCAAAATTCCGACGAAATTCCAGTTATTTCGGTGATTCCGTTTCGATTTCGATCTCAACCGGAATGAAATCCGAATAAAATTCTGATTACGGTCAATATTCCGGATATTTCTTTCAAAAATTGAAAAATAAATAGTAAAAAATAGCAGAAAATAAAAAACATAATAAACATATACAAAAAGAAAAAAACGAATTTAATAAGATAACAAATACGTTGACAACAAGAAAAGAATCAATATACTTTTGTTGATTTATATAAGATCATAGTAAAAAAATTGAAATCGATCGAAATTTTGAAAATCTCAATTGGACAAATAGAATCTCAAACCATGATTTTGTCTTTAAAACGCATATTTCGTATGTAAGGTAAATAATGTAATATAAATTTATGATGGTACTGAATATTTGTTGGCGTATTTAGCGATTCTAATAAAAAAAATGTGACGGAATTAGAAAACCGAAACTAAAACGGTACTTCTGAAATATACGGAACAGAACTAGAAATTTTAAAATTACCAACGACCGGAACGGAAAAGAAAAATGGAATTTCGAACCTTATTTTTGACCTTGACTTGTTTTTTGGAAGAGCCTGGCAGTAGTGTAGTGGAATTGGTATTTTGCATTAAACTATTCAAATGTATTTTGTGGACTTGGTGAGGTGGTAGGATCGGTGAGGTGGTAGGATCAGGTATGGATGAGGAATTTTTTTGATTATGGATACTTTTCAGGTCAAAGATTAGATTTTGGCCCGACATCAATTAGACTTCTTCTCTACATGATCAGCTTTGTTAGTCTCTGTAAAACATTTTATGTTAAACATTTCTGCTAAATATTCACTAGCATGATCTGGTCATGAACCCTAGAGAATTAGGTTCTAGCAGTAAAGTAATATCTCTGTTAAACATTTATATTATAGATGGCATAAGCATATTTGTAAATACCTTTAGGTAGAGCATGAAATTGAAGCATATTTGTCAGCAAAATTTATTTATCAAATACTGTATCAATCGAAAAGTTTGAAATTGCAATGATGAGAGCTGCGTAAGTACTATAGAACTTATCACGTCATTCAATATTCTTTTCGATTGTGATTATGTAAATCTAAAATGCTCACGATCAAAACCATTTTAAGTATCCATGTCATCATCCTTGCTTTGAAGAATATAGAGAATATATACCTTCGGGTCTGCGTTTATTGGTAGCTAATAGTAGTCAAAACTTGTGTATGTGCCTCTGATCCATAACAACTGTTGAATGAACATCACTCACTTTTTGTAAACCAAACTCCATTTGAGGATCCAGTTCTTCGAATCTCGAAAATCGACACTAATACATTCTCGGCATTGGCATTCATGTGCCGCAAATTCAAGTGCTAGAGAAGTGGATTCTCAAGGGTAAGAAAGAAAGTAAAGACATAACAGATTCTCGTAATATTATTTCAACAAAATCTTTACGGCGGAATGTACATGAACAACTATAAATTTATGTCCTTACAAATGCGAAATATTATAGTACAGGAGTGTGGTGAAAATAGATAAAATTCTTTAGAAAATCTTCTAACTCCATGCTTCGAACTCCCTCCGGATTTCTTCGAAACTAAAGCTGACTGCTAGGCTGGCCGGGAAAATTAGGGCACCAAGAGTTTAAGGGGAAGGAAAATGAACTCCGGGTCAGTCATGGGACTGGTGTGAGAGCTCAAAAATACGCATTTGAAAACAAAAAGGTATCTCATAAGATCACGCCGTACATAAACACGGAACGGGTTTTTACGTTATAATAACCAAATCATTTGCTACGTAATCTCATTTGATGGTATTTTAAATGACATTTCTATAAAAACATTTGTAAGTAAACTTATTAATCCTAGTCGAAATTGTTACATTATTAAATTCCAGCAAACCACCTTGTAATACCAGGCTTTCTACATCTAAAATCATGCAGGCTCTTATTGGAGAATAAGTTTCCATACAAATGACCATGTGAAGGGACTATCTTTCGGCAGTACATCTCTAGAGGAATATACTGAGGCTACAAATCATCTGTCATCTACCAACACAAGACCAATCTACCTTTCTCACTAGATAGTACCGAATATGTCGTCATCTCGATCGTTACCGACCTATCCGAGGGCCCTCACATCATACATCCATAATAATTTAAGTTCTGAATGTCATAGCGGGAATAAATATATCTAGAAGTGGATGATCATATCCCAATGGTTGCGAACCATATAACCTTGTTGCATCTACCATGTTTCAGTCATTTTCGATTGTGAGGCTTGAGGTAACGATTATCTTTTCTATTGCACATTTCACTTTGAATGTCACACTGTCATTCCATGGTCACACAACTAATTTCTATATACGTATAACTTCTGAGCTCGTACGTCTCAGGAAAGGACGTTAAGATAAGAGAAGTTGCCTTCTCCGCCACCAAACAGATGATATTTTCATAGTGATCACTTATGTAACTAGAAATGCAATGTCAGACATTCATCCATACAAGTTATCTAAGAACAAGACAAACTTAAGGCACTCTCCTACCACATCCTATCGAAAGTTACCCCTAGGATTAGTAGCGAGAAGTCCTTGCAACCCGAAGAGTTTCGAAAATGAATGCACCACTGCTACTTAAGTATTTAGGAGCAAAGCAGAATTATCAACAAGCAGTCCTTTCACCCCCTTAAATCTTCGTTCTTCATCGTTCATTTTCTTCATCAGGTCTTCATTTTTCGAATCCATACATTGGTTCGAAGTGATTTTCCAATAGGAATTGCCCCAAATCGACCCGGTTCCTTCAAACCAATTTCCGATAAAAGAGGTCAAGTGGATAGTGTTAGGAAATCAATTCTATGGTTTCGATGACGATAACTATACAATGGAAATCGAATATGCATATATGTTTCTATTCACAGGTAATTGCTAAAGTAACACCACTAAAGAGACAAGAGCAAGACTTAAAGAACGTATCAAGAGGCTACAAGTCGATAGAATCAGAAGAGCAATGACACATACATAACAAAACAACATGCACAAGATCAGACGTCTGGGTGCACTAGCCAGACGTCTGATTGAATCCTCTGGTTCACAAACCAGATAGAATTAGATGTCTGATTAATGTACTCAAACGTCTGAAAAGCTACTATATACAAAAAAAAATATAGAGCCAGACTTCTGAGACTTATTCCAGACGTCTAAAACTGAACTCGGGTACTGATATTTAAATTACAACCGCCACACTTGAAAAGATACTTTCGCTTCTCTTCGCCGCAACTGTTCATCACCATCAGAAGCGATCATAGAACACTTGTTAATGGATGCAACTATTCAAGGAATCTCTCTACCATTATAAATAGCATCAAGAATCCAAGAGAAGATCTCACCTTACTTACTTATGCTCTTAACTCTTTTACTCTGATATATTCTTGATCTCTAACAATCATACATTTGTATTCCGCTCTTCCATATATACATAGTTCTTCAATTTATATCCTCTAGATATTTATATTGGAAGCATTTGTACTTAATAGTCAATATTCGTGTTATAGAACACACACTTGACAAGAACAAGCTTTTGTAACCAAGCATATTCCTTCGGGCGAAATGATGGTGTTTGATAGTCGAATTCCGAAGAGGAGCTTGGGGACTGGACGTAGGACGGGAGGTCCGAACTAGTATAAAATCCTGGTGTGCTTAGTTTATATTTTACTAGATTAAGTTTATATTATATGCATCATATGGTTAGTCACCTATACTTGCATATATATACACTACACGATCCATCATATAGACTTTCAATTGGTACCAGAGCAAGGTTTGATCGAAGAACAGTAACATGTTTTTGAATCACTTTAATATGGCAAGTATTTTTCAAGAAGGACAATCAACAGCACGACTCCCACTTTTTAATGGCTCTAACTATGCATATTGGTCAACACGTATGAAATTTTTTATGAAAGCTAATGGTCTAGAAATTTGGTCAGCCATACAAGATAAATATGAAGCACCTACTACTGCTATGAACACATGGACCGATGCACAAAAGGCCTTAGCATCAAACAATGCTAAAGCTAAGAACGTTTTATTTTGCTCTCTAGATAAAAATGAATTTTCACGTGTTATGTTATGCACAACTACATTTGATATTTGACGTACCTTACAAATTACACACGAAGGTACAACAAAGGTCAAACAAACTAAGATTTTATTTTTTCAAAACCAATTCTCGTCTTTCAAAATGAAGCAAAATGGAACTATTGTTGACATGTATTCTAGATTTCAAACTATCCAACATGATATTATGGCATTAGGAGTTAAGTTTACCGATTTTGATTTAGTTTCTCGAATACTCAACTCTTTAACACCGGATTGGGAAAGGAAGGTATTAGCTATTAAAGAAGCTGATGATCTCTTTACTCTCAAAGTTAAAGATTTGATAGAAAATTTAATATCCTATGAAGCTAATTTGCAGGCAAGAAAAGAACTAAATTCGAAGAAGAAGAACATAACATTTCCAGCAACAAAAAATGATGACTCTGATTTAGATAAAGAAGAGATAGTCTTCATTGCCAAGAATTATAACAAATTCAAGAAATTTAGAAAGATGACCAAATTCCAAAAAGAAGGGAAGTCCAACGCAACAAACCTATCTCAAAGCAAGTGCTATGAATGTGATCAATGCGGACATATGAAGAATGATTGCCCCAAACTCAATAATGATAAAAAGAAAAAAAATTCAAAAATTCAAAAAGAAGAAGGCTTTCAAAGTAACATGGGATGACTCGGATTCTTCATCATCTAAAAGTGATAGACGGAGAACAAGCTAATGTGTGTTTTATGGCACAAACTGATGAGGTATGTCCGGAACTTAGCTATGATGAATTATTCGAACTTAGCATGGAACTACATGATAAATTTAGACAAATTAAAAATTAAACAAAAATATATAGTCAAAATAAATAAATTAGAACTTGAAGTAGAAATGTTAAAAGATGAAAAAAATTATTTTAGAAGAAGAACTAGAATTATCTCAAGAGAAAATTAAAAATAATTTGATAGAAAGTGAGGCTATTGATATTGATTTTGAAAACACTAAATAGTAAAGGATAATTTGTTAAAAGAAAGTGTCAATTTGAAAAGCAATATTGAATTATTGAAAATTTAAAATTTAAAATTAAAAGAAAAATTAGATAAAATTACAAAAAATGTGTCAAAATTTAATAAAGGAAAACAAGATTTGGAAAATCTTATCAAAACTTCAAAATCATCAAACAATAGAAATGGAGTAGGATTTCAAAATACTTCTAAACAAAAAGGAAATGATGCTAAAAAATTTAGTTATAAAAAAACTAAAAGATTACCTATGTCTAATATGAATACCAAAAATATAAAAATTTGGATTCCTAAGAAAAGCAATAATTTGATTAGACAAAAACATATTAATAATTTCTTAGAAAATGTAGTCTATAATAAAAATTATATTTATAAAGGTACCAAACCATCTTGGGTATGGCTACCTTCGCCTAACAATTAGGACCCTAACAAAATATATGGGTACCAATTAAAACATCTTTTACTTTGCAGGTACCCAAAATAAAAAATAAGAAGAAATGGATACTAGATAGCGGATGTTCCAGGCATATGACCGGAAATTCAAAAATGTTATCAAATATAATATACATCGATGGTGGAACGGTAACCTTTGGAGATAACTCAAAAGGATATGTTGTGGGGATTGGAGAAGTCAATAACTCTGGTATTTCTAATTCTCCTATTATTTCAAATGTTTTATTAGTAGAAAATCTAAAACACAACCTACTAAGTATTAGTCAATTATGCGATAAAGGTTTTCAAATAAATTTCGAAAAAGATAGATGTAATATTTTCGATAATAACAGACAACTTGTATTTGAAGGTTTTAGAAACAAAAATATTTATGTATTAAGCATTAATATAAATAAAAATTCAAATTTATGTTTAACCGCGAAACATGATGATCCATGGTTATGACATAAACGATTTTGTCATATCAATTTTAAAAATATAAATAAATTGGCAAAGTATGAGCTAATTAGAGGTCTACCTAAAATAAATTACAAAGTAGAAAATTTATGTGATGATTGTCAAATTGGAAAACTAAAGAACAGCTCTTTTAAATCTAAAAATAATATTTCTACAGAACAACCATTAGAATTATTACATTTAGATTTATTTGGTCCGACACAAATACGATCTATAAATCACAACAAATATGTTTTCGTAATAGTTGATGGTTTTTCGAGATATACATGGACTTTGTTTTTAAAAAATAAAAGAGATACTTTTGGTATGTTTAAGATATTTGCTAAAAGAATTAAAACAAAAATGGACTTGAAAATTAAAAATATTCGAAGTGATCACGGAGGAGAATTCGAAAACGATCTTTTTACTAATTTTTGCAATAAGAAAGGAATAAGTCATAAATTTTCTTTTCCTTGCACACCTCAACAAAATGGTGTCGTAGAAAGAAAAAATCGAACATTACAAGAATGCGCACGAACATTATTAAATAGTAGTGGCATACCAAAACACTTTTAGGCTGAAGCTATTGCTACAGCTTGTTATGTGTTAAATCGAGTAACTTATGAACTATGACTAAACGAACTTGTTTTGAAATATTTTTTGGAAGAAAACCTAAAGTATCATATTTTAAAACTTTTGGTTCAAAATGTTTTATATTAAATACAAAAGATAACTTAGGAAAATTTGACCTGAAGGTCGATGAAGGTATCATTGTTGGATATTCGGATCGTAGAAAAGCATATAGAATTTTTAATAAACGAAATAATACCATTGAAGAAAGTTTACATGTTTCGTTCGACGAAAATCTTTTTAATCATCATACTAATGATGAAGAAGAAATTATTCCACTAACAAATTCAATTAATAATGAAATAGATGTGCAAAATAACACTTTGATATCATCCCCTAGAATTCTTAAGAATCATCCAAAAGATAATATCATTGGAGATCTCAATTCTAGAGTAACTAGAAATCAACTTAATCAAACAAGCCATGTTGCATTTGTGTCAAATTTTGAACCAAAAAATTATAAAGAAGCTTCAAATGATAATTTTTGGATAATCGCTATGCAAGAAGAATTAAATCAATTTGAATGTAATAATATTTGGGAATTAGTACCAAAACCTGAAGAACAATCGGTTATAGGAACAAAATGGATATTTAAAAACAAAGCAGACAAGAATAGAAATATTATTAGAAATAAAGCACGTTTAGTTACTCCAGGCTATAATCAAGAAGAAGGTATCAATTATGACGAAACATTTGCTTCTGTAGCTAGATTAGAGGCCATTCGTACATTACTTGCCTTTGCAACTCATCACAATTTTAAACTATTTCAAATGGATGTCAAAAGTGCTTTTTTAAACGGTTTTATTAAAGAAAATGTATATGTAGAACAACCCCCATTATTTATTCACGAAAAATATCCCGATCATGTGTTTAAATTACACAAAGCATTTCATGAATTAAAATAAGCTCCACGAGCATGGTATGAACATCTTAAAAATCATTTAATTACATCTGATTTTCAAATAGGCAAAATAGATACAACTTTATTTATTAAAAGAGAAAATAATGATATTTTAGTGGTACAAATTTATGTTGACGATATCATTTTTGGTTGAACCAACGAAAATCTATGTAATCAATTTTCAAATATTATGAAAAATGAATTTGAAATGTCACATATGGGAGAATTAAATTACTTCTTAGGTTTACAATAAAACAACTTGAAAATGGAATTTTTATATATCAAGAAAAATATTGTAACGGTCTACTACGTCGTTTTGAAATGGATAAAACTTCAAACAAACCAACACCAATGAGTACCACTGTTCACTTAGAAAAGGATGATAACGGAAAAGATTTTGATAAAAAATTATATCGTAGCATGATTGGTTCTTTACTTTATTTGACGGCTAGTCGACCCAATATTATGATGAGTGTATGTCTTTGTGCTCGATTTCAAGCAAAACTAAAAGAATCTTATCTAAGAGCTGTTAAGCGCATTTTACGTTATCTATCTAGTACTAGAGATTATGGTTTGTTTTACCCTAAAAGATCATCGTTTGAACTAGTTTCATGTAGCAATGCGGATTTCGGTGGATGTAGAACAGATCGTAAGAGTACTAGTGGAATATGTCACTTTATCGAACAATCATTAGTTTCATGGTTTAGTAAAAATCAAAATTGTGTTTCTTTATCTACGTGCGAAGCCGAATATATCTCCGCAGCTCTAGTGTGTGCACAAGTGATATACATGAAACAAACACTTACGACTTTTGGCAAAATTATCAAAAAATCTCCAATATATTGTGATAACACAAGTGCTATAAATTTATCAAAAAACCCCGTCAATCATTCACGAACTAAGCATATAGATATACGACATCATTTTTTACGGGACAATCTTGAAAAAGGAACTATTTCAATAGAATACGTAAATACCGAAAATCAAATAGCAGACATCTTTACAAAACCACTAAATGAACAAACTTTTATTAAACTCCGACGGAATTTAGGGATTTTCCAACTTCATGATCTTCTCCCTTAAAAAATCACTGCTTCATTTAGGCTATATTTTACTATCCACAAATTATAATTAGTAATTTCTGAACCTTTAATTTTTTAGATAGTTTTTCTATAAATAATTTTTTCAACTTTTATATAAGCAGTTATACAACAAGAAAAATTATATGCCCACAATTTATATTCTCTTCAAGAAACAAAATATAGCCATGTCTTCTGAGAACTCTTATATATCCATCTCGTCACCTACGAAGGATAGCTCGACTGATAAACCACAACGGCTTCCTATACCTACATCAAAGCAGGAACCGACGTATAGGTGGTCCTCATATCACACGTGATTTACCCCCGATAGCAAGAAGACAAAAAGATCTCTGTTTGTTTCTCCTAAAACAAAGGATTAAATTTATGAAATTCATCAGGATCAGAAACAACAGATAGATCTACAATGAGAACTATATTTTGAACAAAAAGTTACAGCACGACGGCTAAGCTTTTTGGAGCAAGTAGAAATGAAGTTTTGTACGTCAAGGAAGAAAGATGTCCATGAACCACTTCCAAAACCTTATAATTCTTTGGATCCCTCGTCTTCATATCGTACTCCTTCGGATCCCTCACCAAGATGATTTTCTGGCTCACCGAGAACTCATGAACGTGGAAATATATAGTCTCCACTTAAATCATGGAAGGATTAAAAGTCAGGAGATCATAAAACTCCATCGCCTTCTAAATAAATTATATCTGTTATTAGATGTATCTATGTTTATTTTTATTTCACACAAATAATAATATTATTTATTCATAAAATAGATAATCAAAAAATAAGCAAAAACAACAAATTTTAGGCTATTCTTAGAAAAACTGCCAATATCAGACGTCTGGATATGGACCTCGGACGTCTGACACTCTGATATGCGTCTAATTTTAAGCAATGTGCATATGTCAGACATTTGATATACCCCTCAGACATCTGAAAATTTGCTCTGTCTCCTCGAAATAAAAATTAAAAAATTTCAGACGTTTGAAATTCGACCCAGACGTCTGAATTAGTTCTCTGCTACAAAGTTTTACAAAATTGACCTATTCCAGACGTCTGATTTTTAACCCAGACGTCTGGTAAAGCTCTTTGCCTATCAAATTTTACTAATTCGATCAAACCAGACGTCTAACCCAAAAACCAGACATCCGAATTTATCTGCCGTACTCAATTTAGGGCAAACCAGACGTTTGATTTGGATTCCAGATGTTTGAAATTCAATCGACTCTTTAAATTAGCCCAGATAACGTCATTTTTTTCTTTCATCTCAAAATTTTCAAAACTCCGATTCCCCTAGTGACGTTTTTTCTCTCAAAAAACTTCCTCTTTACACAAGCAAATCACAATGCCTCCTCGAACTAAGAATCCCAAGATTTCCAAACGAAAACAAGACCAACCAACATCATCTTCAAATCCTCAAGTTTGCTCGGGTGATCAAATTGAAAGATGGATGAATAGAGCACCACATTCAATCAAGAGGTATGAAGATATACAAAAGAAAAAGCTGCACACAGGTCCATTCTATAATCTACTTAAATTTCCAATGCATGATTTGGATGACATGTATGAGAATGTCGGGTTAGAAACCTTGATTTCATTCACTCCTAATGACATCCAAATCGATCAATTGGCGATATTTCTTTTCTATGCGAATTTGGATAGCACTTCAGTGTGGAACACTGAAGATGAAGATAACTAGCTCTGTTCTAGCGTGTATGGCAACACGATTAGACTAACTCCTGGCATAATAGGTAGATCCCTAGGATGCTCTGACATAGGCGAAGATTTATACAACATTCCCGATATGCATTTTAAGCCAAGAAATAGTATAACACATCAAATTTGGAAAGATGAAATGCCAAAGTTTGCCTATAAATATCTACGTCCAAAAAATCGACTCCTTACTCGAATGATAATCAATACCATCGTTCCACGTATGGAAAGCCATAAGCAAATAATCGAGTTAGAGCACAAAGCCCTATATGCTCTATTTAGTGGAACAGGGGTTAATTGGGCCAAATTCATCTTTGACGAGCTCAAACATTTTTGGACTCGATCTCGGTCATCGATTATTTACCCAACATATATTATGAGACTTCTTCGTGCACATAACATCCCATCCTACCTATCGACCTTCGATGAAATCTCACCGAAATATGCTTCCACCAAATTTTTCTCACTTATGCACCTACTTGAGATTCCCCCAGAATTTCTATCCTTCGAAGATTGGACGCAAAATCGTCAATCTAGACGAGTTGAGTCTCCATCTCAACCACACATCGAACCATCTCAAGAGGAGGAACAACATCAAGAAGCAACTCCATCTCCTCCTGCACCATTTGATTATCCAGGACATGATGAGATTATGGAAACTCGAATGGATACAAATCCAAATGGAAGGGTTCAAGATCTCACCCTTAGAAATCAACATATATTATCTCAAAATCAAATACTTTTGGCTAAGCGGACTGACAACTTCGAAACTTCATTTGCTACATGCTTAGCCACAGTTGAAGAATCTCTTTTGACTATCTTATCGGTTGTCAAAGAAGTACTACAATGGGTTCGCGGTCCAACGCCACCTTCTGAAGATTGGCCAACCCCAGTACCTTCTCCTCCTGCAAAACATTCCAAACTTTCTAAGGACGAACCTCTCAAGCAAGCCTTGACATCTCCTACAAAGGCTAGCGCTTCTGAAAAAGAACAAACAAAGGATGATGATCAAGATAAAGCTTCTCCAAAGGAATCATAGATTTTAGGAATCATAGATTTTGGGATTTTGGGATTTCAACGTTTGTAAAATCGACAAAATCTATGTATACAATCACTTTCGAATTATTAATAAAATTTTGCTTTTCTGTTTGATGATTGGTTAAATTATTTATAATTCTTTTTGATAATGCCAAAGGGGGAGAAATATAAGTATAATTATAAGACATTAAGAATAAGCACATATTCAGGGGGAGATTTATAATATATAAGTACATTGAATAGTTGTCATCATCAAAAAGGGGAAGATTGCTAGGAAATCAATTCTATGGTTTCGATGACGACAACTATACAATGGAAATCGATTATGCATATATATTTCTATTCACACGTAATTGCTAAAGTAACATCACTAAAGAGAGAATAACAAGACTTAAAGAACGTATCAAGAGGCTATAAGTCGATAGAATCAGAAGAGCAATGACACAGACACAAGAAAAGCAACATGCACAAGATCAGTAGCCAAACGTCTGATTGAATCCTCTGGTTCACAAACCAGACAGAAATATATGTCCGATTAATGTACTCAAACGTCTGAAAAGCTACAATACACAAAAAATATATAGAGCCAGACATCTGAGACTTATTCCGGACGTCTAAAACTGAACTCGGGTATTGATATTTAAATTACAACTGCCACAATTGAAAAGACACTTTCGCTTCTATTCGCTGCAACTCTTCATCACCATCAGAAGCAATCATAGAACACATGTTAATGGATGCGACTACTCAAGGAATCTCTCTACCATTATAAATAGCATCTAGAATCCAAGAGAAGATCTCACCTTACTTACTTGTGCTATTTACTCTTCTACTCTGGTATATTCTTAATCTCTAGCATTCATACATTTGTATTCCCCTCTTCCATATATACATAATTCTTCAATATGTATCCTCTAGATATATATATTGAAAGGATTTATACTTAATTGTCAATATTCGTGTTATAGAACACACACTTGACAAGAACAAGATTTTGTAACCAAGCCTATTCCTATGGGCGAAGTGAGGGTGTTTGATAGTCGAATCCGAAGAGGAGCTTCGGGACTGGACGTAGAACGGAAGGTCCGAACCAGTATAAAATCCTGGTGTGCTTAGTTTATATTTTTACTTGATTAATTTTATATTAGATACATCATATAGTTAGTCACCTATACTTGCATATATATATACACTACACGATCCATCATATAGACTTTCAGATAGGTGAATAATATTAGATTTATTCGTTCTTTTTATCAAAGATATCTTTTAGAGATATATAACTTTAAAACACTTCTTTCTGGTATACACGGAAACATTACACCCATTTTATCAAATCCTTTGATTACTCAAAATCCCTTTTAAATTCCAAATCATTTCATCTTTTCTTAGGAAAATATTTCTAAATTATTTATTTAAATCTTAACAAAGATTTCCAAATCATTACTTTTAAAATGGATCAAAAACAATGTTATTCAAGACATCGTTTACTATAAATCCAAACCAATTAATTTTAAATATAGGAATTAAACTAATTCTAAATTATTTCATTTAAATATTGACAAAGATTTATAAATTTAAACTCATAATTTTGATTTAGTTAAAACCTTGTTATCTAGGATGTTAATCTAGAACTAGTAAATATTAAGTAAGCGGAATCTATAGAAATCATCTAATTTTACTCAATATCAATTCCCATATTCAACAAATACTATGGGTTGAATAACGATGAAATCATCTTTTACTTCCATGAATAGTATGAGTCCCTTCTTCGAGCTGTAACACCGAGTATAAGTAGATCATCTCTATAAAATCAAAGTTGTATTTAATTGAATTTGGAAAATTAAATCTTTTTATACTTAACTCGTTTTCTACATTTTGACCTTATATATCCCTTGCCTAGGGAAGAGGCTAGGTGGGCCAGGGCACTGGTTGCTCCTGAACATCTACTTAGTTTAAGCACCTCACATCCGGATCTTACGAATAGAAAAATCCATTCTACTCGTCGGCTTTTAGAGCCAAGATTAAATCACTTAATTTATAATAGCTTTACTTTAAATTGTTTATTTAAATTCTTTTTAAATAAACTATAAAATGTCCAAATCATCATTAAAACACTTAATTATTCATTTGAAAACATTTAAAAGATTTATTTTATATTTATAAACAAATTTAAAATATCATTTTCATAGAAATCCAGTTATGGGTTCCGAAATGCAAAACCACGATTTTTCCAAAAACTTATTTTACTCCTATTTCAAAATCTACTTGTCGAAATCTCAATTTTCTTTCTTTTTTGAAAACTATGGATATAGTAGTTTGGAAAATTCTTATCTCGAACAATACCGAGCTATATTCTATTCTATATACTCATTTGGCTTTTATGTCGTGAAATTGCAAACTGCCATTACAGGACACGTCTATTTTTGACTAAATTTCAGTTACCTTCCAAATTTCACCATAACACTTCCATATGTTTATAGAATATTTCAAACTCATTTTTAAACCATTTCAAAGAGGTCTAACATTTCATGTACAGAAATTTGTTAAAATAGAGGAAAGTGATTTCTTTTGCACTTATCGACGTGTATTTCCATGACTTGGATATATATTCAACATTCATATTAGACAACCCTTATCAATAATCACAAACAAACATATATAACATCCAATAGCATATAATACTATAGTTTAGGAGTTCTCACATTGATTTCCTATCGAAAAAAGACTATAGCTTTACTAACTTGCGATCCGAGCTCACGAACCCCAACACCTTGCCTCCTAGTGTGCTCGGTCATTTCATGCCAAAAGCGGTGCCCCGCCAAGCATGGGAAATGAGGTGTAGGATTTGGATTATTATTGAATTTACCATAAACTAGACCTAAGAATAGGTCATTTCCTCTCGAATTTTTGGACATTCAACTCTCTGAATCTGGAAATGTGGTAAACATGAAAGTTGTAAAAAATTATTTTCTCTACGGTTTTAAAAAAGGAACATTTGATTTCTACTAGCCTTGAGGGAGTTATTATCAAAAGAAGAGAGGGTATTCTCGATTCATAAAAATGGAACCCGAAAATGCACTGTAAAAAAATGTGGAATTTTGACATAGTTAGACTCAAAACTAGAAGAAGTGCTAAAAAAGAAAGTTATAACCACTGACTTTATACACGGTTTTAATAAAAGAATTTCTTCATTTGGATCCATTTTGGAGGAGTTAAACTCGAATGAAAAAGAGATATTTTCGGTCTTTAAACCGGGCTCGAAAATGCTCTGGAAAGAAGTGGGTTTTGAGCTGGGCTAAGCTTAGAATGCGAAGGAATAGTTAACTAGAAAGTCGTAGCCACTAAAATCATGAATTGTTTGAGAAAAAAATTGCACCATTTCATTACGGTTTTGAGAGACTTATGGAGGAATGAAGAAGTGGCAAAATGGATGGGTATTTATAGGCAAGTGGAGCGGTAGATATTTATCTCCCCCTTACATCATCCACCATCGTCACCATCATTACTTCTACTAGCACCCTCACCTCACCATTTCAGTCAAAATGACTTCCCCACATGTGCCTACTTGAGCGTGTGTCCTTTGATGTGTAAGTGTTGACTTAGAGAAGGCTTAAGGAGTAAGGAAATGGTAAAATACCATTGATATTTTCATATATGTATATATATGTTTGTGTATATGTATTTATTTATGCTAGGGTGTGCATGTGACATGTATATATATTTTCATGTATGTATTAATACATCATATAGGTGTTCAAGTCATATAAAAATGTTACACAACTTATATACGTCAAACGGTTACGAATTTTAAACACGATTTTCAGTCATATTTTCATTTATTAACTAACGTACATATATTTGTAAAAAAAATTTGAAAAACATTTTATTGTCATTTTAGATGAATTAAAATAATCACATTTGAATTATAAAACCATATAAATTAATATTAAGAATTATTTACAACAATTGCTATTATATCGATAAAGCGATATCGATTTTTTCTTATATTTTCAAATCATATGTGTGTATATATATATATATATATATCTTTAAATTATTACAAATGATTTATTATCACTTTATAACTATTCAAAATGAATTATCATCGTTTAAAACAACTGTTTGAATAACTAAAATAATTATTAATCATTAAATCGCAATTTAATTTTAATAAATTAATTATTAAATATAAGGGCATCACTGATGATGTCTTAAATAATTTTATTCTCAATTATAAAATAATTAATTTAATTTCATATTCTTGTTCATTTATAAAAATAAGTGTATGTATCCACCTTTGTGTGTCGCATTTTACAATTATAGAGCAGGTTTTCGATAAAACAATTTTCGGCTATTTTATCGATTAAATCTCGAGGAAAATATTTTGTAAATATTTATTCAAAATAAGACTATTATTATTTATTATCACTCAAAAAAAATATTATTTGTATTATAAACCTTTTATTTGAATAAATTTAAAAATAAATATAATTTATCAAAGTGATCAATTTGCTGGTCGTTACACTCCATAACTCCAGGTAGATTACATATAGTTTGATTACAGTACCACTACATTGGCTTGTTGCATCATATTTTAAGTCCTAGCTAGATTTTTTTCTTTCTTTTAGACCTTTTTCTTTGTGAATATATGACATAAAAATTACTAACACTTTGACTATTTATTTGATATTAACAGCACCGATATTGATGATGTTAAGGAGAAAATATCAAAAGCAAAGCAAGTTTAAATCAACTAGTCAACTAGTTGGTAAGCAACTTGTTGATAAAAGTATGTATGACATTATGTATGCACATGGAAAAGTTGATAAAACGATACGTATAAAATACCAAATTTGGATATGTAAAAAGTTGTTTGAATGATATGTTTGAAATCTAAGTTTGGATATGTGAAAAATTGTTTGAATGATATGTATGAAATTTTGTGTTGTAATTTACATATTAGTTGTCTATGAAAATATGTTATATTTATATATAGGCAGATAAGAAATAGGTAAAGGAATATTATATATATGAAATAGTTGAAATGAAGACAAATAAAACCTATAAATTAATATTACATGTACTAGCATTTCATAAGAGTTGTTTAAAAACGCTACAGAAACTGACCATGGGATATTTAGAAATATGCATGTAAAACGCCATAATATAATTGAATAAATGTTATAGAAATATGTAAGAAATGCTATACAAATATGCATAAAAATACTATAATATAACTAAAAATACGCTACAGAAATATGCTAACAAAAGCTATAGAAATATCATAACAAACGCTATAAAGCATGCAAAGAAAACGCTATTGAAATTAACCACTGGAAAATATCTCCTATAGCGTTTTAGTTTAATAGCACAGGAAAACGCTATAGAAAATTTATTTTTCATAGCATTTTTTTCTGCTATTTAAAGATAAAGGTCTAACATAGCATGTCATTTTACGGCTTTCTCTGAAACGCTATGGTAGGATATAATAGCCTTTTTAAATGCTTTAAAAGCCCTATTTTGCTATAGTTAGGAATAGCATGAGGGCAGTATATAA
Organism: Allium cepa; assembly: GCA_030765085.1. NCBI lineage: Eukaryota > Viridiplantae > Streptophyta > Magnoliopsida > Asparagales > Amaryllidaceae > Allium > Allium cepa. Next base: position 154,885,935 of record CM060945.1, read on the forward strand.
AACGTCCCTACGTGACTCCCTAGTTGGGCTCCCAATAGCCCAATGTTATAGATCCTCGTATGATCGCCGATTGATGATGTGTAGAAAGTCCTGATAAGGGGAAAATAATAGTCCATATATTGTAGATATCTAGAAGCATTTGAGTTGCCGAAGGAAGGCATGAAGTAATCACTCCAAGATGATAGTCGAATTTTAATATTTGAAGAAGGAGATAAGTCAAAAAGTAAGTTGAAGGAAGAGAAGTCCAAAGAAGGGATAGATAAAAATTCACTTTAAGTCTGACCCCATATAATATATATATATATATATATATATATATATATATATATGAAATGTTTTCAAAGGAATTAATTAAAGGCATAAAAAAATCATATTTTTGAAAAGTAAGTAAATATTACATTTATGGAAAAATAATATCCATATTTTATTTAAATATAAAGTTCTAGTAGAAATTAAAATTTGCTGAAAACTAAAATTTCAGTAAAGAAAATTTTATATAAAAAGGTAAGCTTTTGAAAAAAAATATAGTTGAGTGTATGTATCTCGTTAATTTTTGTAAGAGAATAAAATTCAAGTTGGAAAAATCTTTTTTGTGGTGGATAAAGCGGTACAAGTAGAAATGGGGTAAATAGAACTAGAAATAAGATTAGGACCCGAATATAAAAGCAGTATGCGAACGCGCTGCCATGGTTCAATAAAGAGACTGTAAGTTGAGAGAAAGGTTAATTAGGAGGAACCATTAAACGGAATTTTGACGAACCTTAGAATTTTAGCTACGAAACTTGCACCATTAGATTCATAGCGATTTTCAGATCATTTTTCATGCAAACTTTTCCAATTAGAGTTTAGATGAAAAAGCTATTGAAGTTTGAACTGATAGTAAAACTATATATAATTGTCGTAATAAAAGGTAATTAACGTTAATTACTAACACTAATGTATACTTAGGCTTTAAGAAAAATTAGTAGTAAAATAAAATCTCAAAAAATTTATAACATTGGAAACAAATGATAATGATGGTTTAAACAAAGTAATTAATCAAAAGAATCGACGTAAGGGATTAAATCACCATTTAAAATAATACCTGATCAACCTAGGAAGCACTATGGTCGCCTGTAGCGTTCGACTGCTGAGGGTAACTGGTCGACATGAGTGTTGCGAAATAGGCAATAAACACGGGCAACAATGGGCTGAAATTAAAATAGTTTAATCACATGGCTTACATTGATTTGAACCCCTTTAGACTTAGACTTAGACCCCGCTTCCAAACTCATATTTTCTAACGGACGTAGAAGCTCTGCATTTTATCTTCTCCAAAATTCAAAATTCTTAAATTAGCTCTTGTTTAAGGGTGTGTGTGTGTGTGTGTGTGTGTGTGTGTGTGTAATTAAAGAATTATATATGATGATAGAGAAAAGAGAATAGGGTCAATTCATTGCTAAAGTAGAGGTAAACTGTAAAACTAGATTTACTTTAAAAATCAATCCAGATCTCTCTCTTCTAATCTAGATTTCTAATAGATCTATATATGCTTGCGACATATATCAGATTGGATGGAAAAAGGGAGTCAAATTGAAATAACAGGGAATAGATCTGGAGATTTGGAATACTAAAAGAGGTGAGTGGGAAATTACATATTTTGTAATAAGATCAGATTTATATCGTTGAAATTTATTTCATCTATGTTTAAAAATCATTTTTGATATTTTATTGTAAATGCAAAATTAATAGATATAAATCTTATTTTGGCATTTTTAATTGAACACACATATAAATTAGAATGACATATAGATTTAATGAAATTGATTATGGAATAGATTTAATGGAAATTGATTATTGTATCGACTCTTAATTTAATCACTTTGAATTTGAATATTTATTATATTTTTAAATATTTAAATAAAGGATTTAATAAGTCATGTAGACCTCTTCTTAATAATAACTAATGATGGTAGAGTTATTCTAAAATTTGGTTTACAAAAATAATTAGAACAGAGAAAAATCAAAAATGTGATCGAAATCATCTTTTGGATTTTTGACTTTTCATCATCTAAAAGGTGTCGGAACGTGTTGTGTACATTAGAGACACATATATAAATAACATATGCCTTGGTTAAGGAAGTGATTTGAGTTAATAAGTTAAAATTATTTTTTTAAGTAAATAAAGTAAGTTTGACTTTTATTTTCAAAATGTAGAAGGTAACATCTTGTTACGATGAACGTGATGAAGTAATGTAACGAGATGGGAGGATGGTAGATGGTGTATGCAAGTGGTAAGAGGTCGTGATGTGGCATTAAAACATGGAGGATACTATACCTTGTAATTATTTAGGGGATTTTAGTCATTTTACTTATTCAATTTATATAAAAGTCAGTTCATTGTTAGGTTTTAAGTTTTATACATGATATGTTTGTTTAAACATTAGTTTAAGTTTAAAAATCTTATTCAAGCAAAATAGATGTAGAAATCCTCTGGAATCAAAATAATACAGTAGGAATCCTTTTAACATGTTAAAATCAATGACTCAAATTTACTAATTCAAGAGTCTGTTTATACATTACATCGTCAGAGTACATCAATCACATATATACATTACATCATCAGAGTACATCAATCACATAACACACAATTAAACAGATATAGTTTTCTTTTGTGTAAAGATCATTTATTATATATTATATTGTATTCCGCTGCGATGGTTAGATTCGGATGTTGTTTTCTATTTTATTCTTCTACCTCTTCTTCTTTAACCCTAATGGTTCGTATCTCTATTCAACTTGAGTTAATTGATGTAGAATAGTGTTGACTCAAGGGGTGCGGATTTGCGGGCTGTTACAGTTGGTATTTTCATTTCTCATTTATTTCACTTTCACTATTTTCAAACCCTTATCTTCTTTTTCTAAGCTTCCTCCTCCATGTCCATGGCTTTTTCGAAATTCTTAAGTTAAAAATCTCCTTTCACTACACCATAAACGATAATTAGAAACGGCTAAAAGCCGTATTTAATTAACTTAGACACGGCTATAAGCCGTATCAAAATATGGCGTCGTTAACTGTTAGATACGGCTTTAAGCCGTATCTAATGGTTAAATTAGATACGGTCATAGCCGTATCTAAGTGGTCAATAAGTTATGGCATAAAGCCATAGCTAATTGACATCATAGATACGACTTTAAGCCGTATCTAATCGACACCATAGATACGGCTTAAAGGCGTATCTTATTAAGCCATTTCCTTGTTCATTAGATACGACTTTCAGCCATAGATATGGCTTAAAGGGCGTATCTTATTCACCCCATAGACACGATTCCATGTAATGTGGATATGGCAATAGAACATCTTATTTTAAAACATCCTTGCAACATTGCACTTTGCAGTGATGCAATTTTCCTGTAATGTCCAAATTTTCCTCACATTGAACTAACAATCATATACATCAAGACACAAACTTTTCCTCACTTTTATGTCATTTAAGTTGCTCTTAGCCATTCATATGAGAGGACTTCAAAATAAACTCGGAACTGAAATTGCTAGTTTCCAAAAAATCAGCATAAAATTCCAGGCTGCATTCAATATGCTAATCCCATAAAAAAATTCAAGAAAATACATTGACATACTATCACTTTTATAAACCTAAATTCAAACCAAAAAATAAAAACATAAGTTCTTCGGAGAAATCGAAACTAAGATAAAAATAAAACTAACCAGTCAGATTTGTTCAAGGATATTCATACAAGAGGGAAACTAAAATAACGTATCAAATAAAAATTTAGAAAGACTTTAAAGAAGTTAAACATAACAACATTTTAATCATAACAGTAGTGTTGCATAGACAGATAAAGTTTATAATTTAAAACAAAGACGTTCCCTTGCCCTTTTTGTCTCCTCCAATCTCAAAATGCTTGCGTCTTTGGAAAAAAATAACGAAATTCGAAATATCTACATATACTACGAAAGCAATTATAATATAAATACCTTGATTGCTTTCTGTGAGTAATGCTTGCAACTCTGACACTGCAATTTGAGCACAATCTTCTTAGTAGTTTTTGCCTAACAAATAAAAAATAGAAACATGTTGGAACAAGAGGTACAATAGCTACTAATGTATAAGAAAGGTAAAACCAAATTCAGATTTAGTTACCCATGAGTGTTCAAAGAGCTTCATCCTTTTTGTATTAACCAAAGCTAAAACGTTCTAAAGTCGTAAATTTGTATTACATCCTTTTTGTATTAACCATAGTGATAATATGCAGCTCAAATTCATGCAGGGGAATTCCAAAGCAGTGTTTATTACTATCTACTAACTAGAAGAAAATTACTTTTGAAATGACATACAGATTATAATTTAAGCAACATATCCATTTAAGGCCAGTAAAAAAGTATACACCTAAAATAATTCAAAATAAAACCCTTGAAATTAAAATCTATAATAAAATGCGATATACCAGCTTATAGCATGCATTCTACAGTACATATCCTACTCATAATACCAAGCATGAATATGCAATAACAAGCCAAGACCAGTATATACCTCACATGTACACAGTTAGCAAATCATTGTAGTAACTCAAAGCTTCAAAATGACTCACAAGAACAATCATCAATCTCCAAACAGTGTTCATATCAAGACCATATAGAAGGAGTTTACAGGCAAGTGAAAACCAGTGCAAGTTGCAAGAATGAAATCCCACATCCATACATATATGCATACATACATACATACATACATACATATATATATATATATATATGCATGTGTGTGTGTGTATATATATGATAATGCTGACTTAACAGAGCATGTGCAACTCAAGTTAGTTAAACTAGATTATCACATCTGGTGTATAGTTTCAAAGTGATCAACAGAAAAGGAAAATGGCCAAACTTTCAAAACTGATAGAAACAGTGACAAGATATCCAAACAACAACATCTCAAGCCAAAACAGCATGGTACAACTACAAGTAAAGTTCAAGGCAAGAAGATAACTCAATCTGTATAACAAGTCATGCCACAAAAGACAACAAGACTCAACTATTCTCAAAATAATGAACACAGTCCGATATCAAGCATTTCGAAAACAGATATGTTTTAAATCTAGCCACAGTGAATCTAAATAACAAGCTCTTCAAACAACTTCAAAACAGAAAGGAATGAAGCATTACAAACGAGTTTTTTTCCTTAACACATTTAAGGAAATTAAATGTGACATGTCATGTATATAGTGGAAGAGGTTTCAACAAACAATGCATAGTAAAATATTAACATAAATAGAAAACATATCCGCTCCAACGTCTAAAGATACTGAATAAGACCCTTCGGATGGCACACATACCCACCCACTCCAACTTCAGCCAAGGTCTCTGCAAATTGATGATTTATTTTGCTGGTTCTCTCATTTGGTAGCAGTATGTTGTCCAACACCACTTTTTCATGTGTGGGTGGTACAGATTTCCCATGGATTTTAGACGATGTAGAATCTCGGCATACAGTACCTGTTGCAATAAATATGTCTAGATCTATCCAACAAAATATCTGCTCGAAAGCAACTAAAAATAGAAAGCTTGTACTAAATACCTGTTGCTATTATGTCTAAATCAGAGTTAAGGATTTCACATCTTTGATTGTTCGCTACATCGGTCGAATTCGGGAACTGAGAAGCAACAAATTCAGGAGCATCTAATTGTGTGGGGCATCCTCCATCAAAAGAATTGCCCGGTGCGCGAATTCCATGTTCGATGTTTTCCACCATGTTAATCAGAACCTCCAATTGCCCAGATATACTACCCACTATACCCTCCAATTCTCACCTCATATTTTTGCACCGGGTGCAAGGGCATAAATACACTCCTTTCTTACCACCATTTTCTTCAACAAAGCTAATGAACTTCTGCACCCCGTCTATATAGTATGTAGATCTTAGATCGGATTCATTTATCCATTGTTTGTCTATGCTGAAAGATATACTGCCCTCCTATATCATATATAATAGAACATGAGACCTGCCCTTCAATGGGTCCTCGTTCCAATTGCTCGAAAAGAATATTTTTGAAAAATTCAAGTGGGAAATTATCGGAAATTTTTTGAATTGAAATGAATTATTAAAAATACGAGAAGAGCGTATAAGCTCTTATTTGAGAATAGTCCCACATTGTAAGGTAAGGGTCATGTTTTCAGGTGTGTGAAGTATATTGATATAGACTATTTTTCTATTATACTCTTAATTATAAAAATAGCATTTCTATAAAAGTTAACGTTAGCACCAAACTGTTTCCAAAAAATTTGCCATTACAACGACGCTATTTTGTAGCACCGGAGTAACGTCTATGCATTACCCCCCTCCTGACTTGGCTTGCACCATTAACAACAATTTTATCCACTTATACAACAATGTCAGAACCATATACAACAACGCCTTTTGAATATACAACAATGTCAAAACCATATACAACAACGCCTTTTAAATAGTTTTATCCCAACCATTTAATATTCCCACCACCACTAATCCCAAAAGCAAATGAATCATTACTCAATACAAAGCATCATTATAGTAACAATCAAAGTCAACTACCAATCGAATAATATCACTAGTTGATATTATCCTACAACAATCAACTCAATCAACTGCAGTAGAAGAAGTGTGAAAGGTGTATGCATTTGCATTGGTACAGTTGTTACTAACATAAAATGAAATTTATGTACATGTGAGTCTCAATTTTTAGTTGTTTGTTACATGTACAAATTTTGAGTTTAATTTGTAAAGTGTGTGTATTAGAATACTTAGATACATATGTTGATCCCAATGACTCTTCCACTATCATAATCTCCACGTATCATCGTTGAGCTTGTCTTATTTAGTGAGGCGATTCCTCACAGTTCACCACTCAATTCATTATTTCCAATGAAATACTTATGCGGTGCAATATTTATTTGAGAATCACTTCTGTTGCAACTTTAAAGTAATAGTGTGGTTACATGTTTTAAATATGATCCTTTTAAATAAATTATATCTTAATTTTTTCATCAGCATATTTTCACGCTGGCTAAGAAAAAAAGCAACAGATGTAAGCAAAGCATTTCTAGAAATTGTTCTGTCAAATTCAAATAGACCACCTTCTCTAAGCTTTTCTAAAGTCCAACCTCCTACCTATATGATTATATCCGCAACAACCTTTGTTTCTTTTGAATAAAAAAAGGGAAATCAACAAACGAAGTGATAAGAAACCCATTCGAGCCTCATCCCCTGCTGCACTGCAACCGAGAACAACCACCTTCGAGCCTCATCTCGAAACCCATTCACCATTCAGACATAGCACCTCCAAACCGTCTCTATCCAACCAAACGGCAACCATCAACTACTGCGTCCCGCCATCATCCCCCTGCAACCACTTCTAGACCCAAACACATCAACAACCCCAATTTGTATCTCCTACAACCCAAAACCCCCAAATTCCCAAACACGAACCACCCGCGACAACACAATAACCACACAATCACATCGAACAACCAAAACCTGAACCCATAAACAAATTTGCAAACCAGATCGCGACCGAATATCCAAAAAAAATTAAGAGAGTGATACGAAAGTTTATTTTTACTTTGATTGGGGTAGAAATATAACATCAGCTATAAATTGAGGAAGAAATGGCGTACCAACGCAGAGCAAAAAATAAAGCGCCGGTGGAAACGGAAGAAGAGTAAGAGAAATTTGGGGGAAACGAACCAAATGAACGAAAGAAGGAGTGTACCTGGTTTGATTGTAAAAAGTAGCACTCAAAATAGATACGGCTAAAACACGTATCATATTAGATACGACTAAAAACCGTATCTAAATAAGTGGGAAAGCCAATTTTCTGGAGGAAAGCAATGCGTATTGGGTTGGAAAATTTGCACCAAAAATAGGCACGAAATAAGATACGGCTATTAGCCGTATCAAATTTGATACAGCTATTAACCGTGTCTAAATTTTTAGATACGGCTAATAGCCATATCAAATTTGAAACGGCTAATAGCCGTATCTAATGAGGCATTAAGAGAAGTGGCTAAATCAGCGAACTGGTGTAGTGTTTTTTTCACTTTTAAATTCTTCAAACATAGTTAAGACCACTTCTTTTCTCCTCTACTTTTTTTAACTTTCAAGATAAAGCCCAAAATTCCCTTCTTTAACCATGACCTAGCCGATGTCAACTTAGGACGAGCCCATTTCTCCCATAGGGCCTCAAAAAGAAAGCCTTTGAAAGGAAAAGTTAGATCTAGGTGTCAGTGGAAAAGTTGAAGTAGTTTAGTTCGATTCATGTTGATTTGGTGAGTAAAACTCACTTTAAAAATCAAGTTTTAAACTTTGTTATAATAATCATGATTGTTTGCTTGTGTTTAAAAAGTTCATGAAATGATTATCATTTGGTTTGGTTTTCGCTTGAAAGTGGATGACACATAGGATGTTTGTAGGGAACTTGAAATGAAGTCGAAGTGCTCTTAGTATATGGATCGTTACGACACACCTCGAAGTGCATAAGTTATAAAGTGACAAATTTTGCCTAGCCTTTAGAATATTATTTACATTTGTATATATGTATGCTTATGATTATGAGATGTCTGAATGAATATATATGACATATATAATGTTTTACGAAAGTATTCGTATAGCAACTATCGCAATATCAACACTTTGAAAATGTCATCTCTTTTGAGATCTTTTGTGTATGATTTCGTTCTTGGGTTTTTACAAATTTAATTAATCATTTTAAATAACGATGTTTAAAGTTAATTAATCATTTTAATAATGATGTTATAAAGTTAGCTAATCATTTTAATAATGATATTTTAAAGTTAATTAATCAATTTAAATAATGATGTTTAATGTTAATTAATCATTTTAATAATGATGTTCTAAAGTTAATTAACCATTTTAAATAATGATGTTTAAGGTTAATTAATCTTTTAATGATGATGTTTAAATTTAATTATCCATTTTAATAATGATGTTAATTAATCATTCTAATAATGATGTTTTAAGGCTAATTAATCATTTTAATAATGATGTTTTAAAGTTAATTAATCATTTTAATAATGATATTTAAAGTTAGTTAATCATTTTAATAATAATGTTTTAAAGTTAATTAATCATCTTAATAATGATGTTCAAGGCTTGTTAATCACTTTATTAATGATATTTAAGGTTAATCATTTTAATAATGATGTTTAAAGTTGATTAATAACTTTAATAAAGCCGTTTAAAGTTACCATTTGTAATGTGAAAACAAGAAATAAGTTCGGTTTTTAGAAGTTTAAAAAGTTGATTCGGTCATTGAAAGTATAAGAAATCAAATTTCCGTCAAAGATATTGCTTATGTGGAAAGGATCTAGTCATATTCTTAGCAATAAATGTCGAGGTATGGAAACTCGTATCTAAGTCAAAGTTTGAAAATGTAGTCAAGGCAAGATTTAGAGGTAATAACTTGCCTGACTTCATTCTCAACCGAGGGATAGTACAAGTTTAAAATCAATGAGTAGAGTTAAGGGTATAATTTCCATATATCATTTTAATTATTCCCGATAGTTGATTTATTGACTATAGATTTTACTATCTTCTTAGTGTATCATCTATATGAGACGATTTGTTGCTCATATGAGCAGTGATATCCTTTGTTGGAGATTAAAACAAAAGCGCAAGTAGGGGCCAAGCTATATGGATTGCATCCATTAGGGTATTATTACATCGACTCTACATTGGTCGATTATATGTGCATTAAGATTTGAAATACTCGGATTCTCGGTAAGGTTGGCGGGGTCTAGGTTGAAGGTTTCGAGAGCCATTGTAGTGCTCAAATATATTCTATGGTATACTTTGGTTAAGTGGCACACCCTCTTAGTTATTGTTGGAAAAAATTTCTTTTTCCTGTTTTCGATTCGAACCTTTGAATTAATTCCTTCTTGATTTCATCGAGAAGTGGCTTGCACATTTCGTGATGTCTAATTATTTGTGTCTCCTTTTATGCTTGGATGTTGTTCTTATGAGAAGAAACCTGTTCCGTGTTTTACGGTGTGGTCTCACATGTTGTTTACATGTTTCGCTTTTTTTATTTGGAGTTCACTCGTATCAGACTTATTGTCTAATCCGAGTTGTTTGTTTTCCTAAACTCTCAGGTACTCTTTTACATTTGGGTAGTCCAAGAATAGTAGGTTTATTTTGGGCACTTTTGAAGATTGTGGACAAGTAGGCGGCCCTTATCTATCTATTTCCACTGTTATGTTTATATATGCAAGTGTATTTTGTATTAGCATATGTAAAGGCAAGTTGTTATAACTGCCTAAGAAGATGGTAGTACTTTTGTGTAACTTTGATAACTCCATGTTTAGGAGTAACCTTATATATTATCGTATTGTTATATTATAACTAACCGTTCCGTTGTGAGATTTTCTGTTCAAATCTTTTATTTTACTCCATGACAACTCGTATTTCGGATGCTTAAGCAATGGCATACAAATACCGTGGATGTATTAAGTGTCATACCATCGAACAAACATCTTAGTCTGATTGGGGTACAACTCATTAGAGATAGGGTGAATGATGCCCTAGAATGAATTAATCTTGAGAGAGCGTATTTGTAATTTTTCTAATATTTATCCTGTAAAGTCTCGTTTTAGATCCTTTGTTGTTGCCTCCTTAAGCTGTATTAATCCTACTCTTATATTCTAAAGATACCTGTTATTTGTTCAGGTAGTAAAAGATGGATACAAGAAGAGGAGGAAGGAGAGGATCTAGAACTAGCAAGACTGCCAATGGTAGGGTACTTAGAAATTCTACCATGTCAGCGATAGGTCTGGTAGAGGAAGTAGTAGTGCAAGGTTAGCCCCTTACAAACTTCTTAGCTTTGTGTAAAAACTTTCCACTTCGGGCGGGAAATCGTTTATGGAACTGAAGATATTCTTCGAGTGCAGATGTGGCTTTAATCTTGCTAAAGAATATTTGGAGATCTTCGGTTGGAAGATATGGGTTGTTGGCATCGCGACAACTTCAAAAGTCAACAACGGATAGGTGGGACTCAGTAACAGATAATAGTCTGAAGAAGGAGTTTTCTTGGGAACAGTTCAAGGAAGTTTTTGAAGCACAGTTTATTTCAGAAGCCAGAGGGACTCAATTTTTTAGGAGTTTCATGTATTTAAAGAAGGGTAGTATGACGGTGGCGAGGTATGAGCATAATTTCAATGCATTTTCCTGCTTCGGACCAGTATTAATCGACACACTGCTAAAAAGGAATGAAATGTTTGTGAATGGGATACGAACTGAGTTCCAGTGTGAAATGACTAATCATCTTATAGGTACATTCATCAACTTTATCAACATGGCTTTGAGGTTTAAAGCTCTCGATGTTAAGAAAGGAGTACAGAAGGGTGTGGTTCCAATAGTCAATGCCAAGCCATTATCAGTTATACCAATTGGAGAAAAGCCAAATTTTAAGTGTAAGTTTAAGAGAAAGAAGTAGTGGGCAGGAAAGAAACTTGAAAATGGGGCGCCTGTACAGAGAAAGCAACATGACTTGGCTAGTATTTTTTGTTTCAAATGCAACAAGATGGGCCACTTTGCAATCCATTGCGCAATTACTACTTGGTTCAATTGTGGCCAGCAAGGACACATGAAGATTGAGTGCGCTTTTCCAAAGAAGGGGTCTGAAGGATAGGCTTTTGCCATAAAAGAGATATCATCCACTTCTTCAAGACAAAAGGAGAAGCAGGTGTTGCAAGTTACATTATCCATCTATGATATTCTATAAGAGTATTACTCGATATGGATGATTTCCATATTTTTATTTCAGTTGATCTCATCGATAAACTTGGCATTAAACCCATCCTTGTGAGTTATCCTTTTTGTATGTCAAACCTTATTGAGGATACGTCCAAACTTCACTATTTTTTCAAAAATACCAATTCCTTATCGAAATCACCTCTTTTCTTTTGTTTTGTTTGTTCTTAGGTTCATGGGTTTTGGAATGTTGTTGGGAATGGATTGGTTATCTAAGTTCAGAGCTATCTTGGATTATGGTAAAGGCTCTAAAGAGTTAGTGATGCTCAAGATCTTGGTGTTGATATATGTTGTGAAGGGCCTAACAAGTTACTGAGCAATTTTCTCTATTCACTTAAAGTGGATGAAGAGGATCTAGAGGATATACCGGTTTTGTGGGATTTCACTGATATTTTTGATGAAGTGCAAGGTTTACCTCCTCATCACGAAGTGGAGTTCTGTATTAATTTTATTACAGGAACTAAACCTATTGTACAACGCCACGAAGGTTGGCTACGAAATAGAAGAGGGAGTTAGATGGCAAAATATTCGATGGTTGTAGAAGGGTTTGATCTGATGCGGTACCTAATGTTAGGGATCACCAGTCATCTTTGTTGCAAAGGCGAATGGTTCTCTAAGGTTATGCGTAGACTATAGATAGTTGAACATGAAGACTATCAAGAATGAATATCATTTACCATGGATCGATGATATAGTTGACCAGCTCCAAGGTGCTCGAATATTTTCTCAATTGAATCTTGCCATTGGTTTCCACCGATTAAGAGTAGTAGAGAAGAGTGTGCTCTTAACAGCTTTTTGTATTCTGGAACATTTTTATGAGTGGTTAGTTATGCCATTTGGCCTGACTAATGCATCAGCTCATTTTGTGGACTAAATGAATTGAGTATTTTGAGTTGTTCTTAGTAAAAAAAATCTCATCTTTATTGATGATATTATTGTCTATTCAAAGATAGAGGAGGAGAACAAATATCATCTTTATGTCGTATTCAATACCTTAAGAATCCATGTATTGAAGGATAACTTTTATAAATGTCATTTCTAGAAATCCAAAGTTTGGTTTCTATGGCATGTTATTTCGGGAGAAGGCATATCCTTTGACCTAGCTAAAGTGGTTGTTGTTCATGACTGGAAGAAGCCCAAAAGTGCAATTGAAGTTAGAACTTCTTGAGATCTGCTGTTTTTACAGAAGTTTGTCAAAGTCTTCTCGAAGACTGCTTCTCATTTGACGAAGTTAACAAAGAAAGATGTTAAGTTCGTGTAGACGCCTAATTATGACCAAGCATTCAATGAATTGAATGATAAATTGGCTAATGCTCCTGTTTCACCTATTCCAGATGGGAGCAAAGGTTTAACCGTGTATGTGGATGCTTGTAGTATCGGATTAGGAGCAATTCTTATGTAGCATGGGAAAGTTATTGCCTATGCTAGTCGACAATTAAAGCCACATAAGAAAAATTATGCTACGCACGTTTTGGAGCTTTTGGCTGTTATCTTCGCACTAAAGATGTGGAGGCATTACTTTTTGGGTGAAAATTTCGAGTTATACACGGACCATAAATCCATAAAATACCTCTTTACCCAGAAGAATTTGAATTTGAAGCAAAAAATGTGACGCCCCACCTCTATGCTCGCAATAACAAAGAGTATTAAAAGAAATACTGTCTGTTATCACGAAGAATAAGGCTGGATAGGAGCGGCCATCCGTAGTTAGGCCTTACACTAGTATTGGTTATCTCGATAGGAGTGGTATATATTTTTATTTTTCATCTCATATTTATTTATTCCCATCGACATAACCAATTCTAGTATAAAACGAACTACGATGGTTCATAATAGTTTAGGACAATATATATATTAATAACACAGATAATGTAAATGCGGAACACATATATAACAGAAAGTCTCATATATATATATATAACTGATGTAAGTTGATATACATGTGATACAATACATATGATACAACTACAACTGTCGACTCTGGAAGTTACATATACAAGTACATTACCGTGAATAATATACATGAATATACAACATCCTATACAAATACACTGACTACCAAACATGACGACGACTACTCCAAAAGATATAAAGAAACTTCATAGCTCTAGCAGCAACCCAAAGCAAGATATCTACAACCTGTAAATACTCGGTCTGACCCGAGTATTACATTCAAAAGAAGATAATACACGGGTCAGTCTAATTCAAACTCAGTTATTAATGCACAGAAGAAATAATAAATAAACAACAAATAGACGACAATCACGATAAATCTCATCTATCCGATCCCTAATTAAAGAAATCGGATAACTATAAATATAACACGTAATAGTGTTAAACAACAAATCAGCAAATTCAAATTATGAAATGGACACACGAATCAATTCAAACAATTGAAACATCAATTAAAAGGTCAACACGGGTAGGGCTGCAGTACACGCACGCGTGTACTGCCTCGCCACTACGACATATGGAAATACGCAAAAGATCCATAAATCAAAAGCAATTAGAATATCACTAAAAGCAATACCGTGTGGCTGCAGTACACGCTTGCGTGCACTGCCTTGCCACTACAGTGATGATGTACACAAAAGCTCAACGAACCAAAATCAATGAAGGTCCAAATATCAATGCCACTGCCATCTGAACAGCAGGTCAAAGTCAACACAGCAACAACCCAAAACATTTAAGCATATGAATGCAAGTAAATGTCACTGAGAAGCAATATTTAGCATACATATGAATCAATTTCGTATGTACAACAAAACACCAAGGTCAACTCAGCAGTGCAAAGGCCAGTTTTTCGACCAAAAATACTTGCAACATGAATGGTGCAAAGAAAGCAGTAAGCAGTATATAACTTAAACATTTCACTGAATACATGGACCGGAGCAGTCTAGCTACGGTTTGGCAAAATGCAACTGATCAGAGGTGACAACTTGGAGCACCAGGCCAAATGGTATACACTGACTATAATTAAATCCACAAAACAAATATCCAAATTGATTCAAATGATCCAGACAGCTATAATGAAGCTGCCGTAACATGAAACAACAATAGACACGCATTCAATCTAAATGATCCAGTGGTCATAACTGGATAGTATAACATGGACGAGATACATAAAACAGTGGTATACCAACCAAGAACGAAGTAATTCAGGCTTAAAGCCATCAACTGACAACGTACAACTCAAATGAGTGAGTGTACCAGGGGTATGTCAACCCAGAATTGTGCACGGCAAATATAATCTGGGTCAATCAGTGAACGTGCACTAGTAGAGAAACAGTGAAACAACAATGGTTTTTATGCGAATGCTACAATGAAACTTAATACAACAGTGACTCAAGCAAATCAGAAAATCACACATACAATGGGTTGCAGCCAAATACCTGTTCAAATGAAACAGAGGTGGCTACATGCAACTTTACTTAAAAGCAAGTATAAATGCCCACCTACATGTACACAATGACAACAAGGCAGCAAACAAGAATCAAGCTAACAGTGGACAGAGTTGAGGCTACAACCCAAAGCGTACTACGTGAAGAACAAGTTTGCAAGTGAAGACAACAATGGTGCCAGCAGTTGCAACCAGGTTCAGAGGTATCAGTGGTGGCCTCGATGTACATGAAAACAAGGCTACATTAAGAACATCAAAGGCTACAAGTACTTGAGCTCAAGGCAGTAAAATTCAAAAGTGCAACAAAATGAAACTGCAGATCAACAAGTATGTACACAATTCAAACACAGTGAAGTCACAACTCAATTTAGTTTAAATCAAGAACAAAGAACAACACTGCCAACACATTGAACCCAGTTAAGGCAGCACGTAAAACAGGTGGAAGACGGCAATACTGTGGCCAAAACAAAATAAGCAGATGAATTCCAACAATCATATCTCAACAGTTTTAAACCCAAATTAAAGACCGTAGTCAACACTGAAGCAATTGTAAAAGAAAAGTAAATTCTCCTCTAAATTATTTCCACCAACTAAGTTTGCAGATTTCAACAAGTCAATGCCGAAGGCAACAAGAACGAACAAAATCACCATCAAATTATATGAAATTGATAAAACCAGAGAAATCACCAATATCCAACAACTTCGAACGGCCGAGCAAATCAGTTGATAAATTCAAACATACATATAGAACTCAAATAAAGGAGATCGAACTGATATGAACAAAATCAATGTCTCGAATCATAAAAAAAACAACACGTTTGAATTAGATGTGAGTGAAATCGAAGTTCACTCACCTATGTCGAAGAACCCAATCCAATCATAGCCGAAGTCCTCCTCTTTCCCCCCTTCAGATCGCCGCAGTTTGAACTCGAAAACCCTAATTTCGCGAAGGGGAACGAACGAAGAACTGAAGCCGCCATTTTCTCGTTTTGCTTCTTTCTTTTTTTTTAGGTTTAGGGTTGAATGAATGAAAATTAAAAAGAGGAACGGTTCGAATATTTTCATAAAAAGGGAACGGCCAATTAAAATAAAATAAAAATATTTATGTAAAGCCCACATAATTTTTAACTTTTTTTTTCAAAAGGATTTCAACTGATTAAAACTCCAATTAGCAATTGGCTAGCATTTTAATCGTTTAATAACGATAATAAATTAGCAACAAAACCCCGGGTTGTTACAGACTCCCCTCCTTATAAAAATTGCGTCCCCGCAATTTTCATAATTAAGGTCGTCAATCCCAAATATTTTACTAACATAAACTGGTTAAGCTAGAAAATAAAGGCAGAGAATTCAAACGTCAAAGAAATCCTTTAATTTCATAAAAGAAATTCACAAATTCTTAACAAAAAATAATTATCACAAGATAATCAGAAATCCCAGATCAAGAAATATTTAATTATCTCAAGCGATAATCAAATTTTAAATCAACAAATATTCGATTATCAAAAACGATAACCAAATCTCAAATCAACAAATATTTAATTATCATAAGCGATAATCAAATCAACAAATATCTAATTATCAAAACGATAATTAGAACTCATATCAACAAATATTTAATTATCACAAGCGATAATCAAATCAACAAATATTCGATTATCAAAAACGATAATCAAATTTCAAATCAACAAATATTCGATTATCAAAAACGATAATCAAATCTCAAATCAACAAATATTCGATTATCAAAAACGATAATCAAATCAACAAATATCCAATTATCAAAAACGATAATTAGAACTCATAACAACAAATATTTAATTATCACAAGCCATAATCAAATCAACAAATATTCGATTATCAAAAACGATAATCAAATTTCAAATCAACAAATATTCGATTATCAAAAACGATAATCAAATCTCAAATCAACAAATATTTAATTATCATAAGCGATAATCAAATCAACAAATATCTAATTATCAAAACGATAATTAGAACTCATATCAACAAATATTTAATTATCACAAGCGATAATCAAATCAACAAATATTCGATTATCAAAAACGATAATCAAATTTCAAACCAACAAATATTCGATTATCAAAAACGATAATCAAATCTCAAATCAACAAATATTTAATTATCATAAGCGATAATCAAATCAACAAATATCTAATTATCAAAACGATAATTAGAACTCATATCAACAAATATTTAATTATCACAAGCGATAATCAAATCAACAAATATTCGATTATCAAAAACGATAATCAAATTTCAAATCAACAAATATTCGATTATCAAAAACGATAATCAAATTTCAAATCAACAAATATTCGATTATCAAAAACGATAATCAAATCTCAAATCAACAAATATTCGATTATCAAAAACGATAATCAAATCAACAAATATTCGATTATCAAAAACAATAATCAAATCAACAAATATTCAATTATCAAAAACGATAATTAGAACTCATAACAACAAATATTTAATTATCACAAGCGATAATCAAATCAATAAATATTCGATTATCAAAAACAATAATCAAATTTCAAATCAACAAATATTCGATTATCAAAAACGATAACCAAATCTCAAATCAACAAATATTTAATTATCACAAGCGATAATCAAATCAACAAATATTCGATTGTCAAAAACGATAATCAAATCTCAAATCAACAAATATTTAATTATCGTAAGCGATAATCAAATCAACAAATATCTAATTATCAAAACGATAATTAGAACTCATATCAACAAATATTTAATTATCACAAGCGATAATCAAATCAACAAATATTCGATTATCGAAAACGATAATCAAATTTCAAATCAACAAATATTCGATTATCAAAAACGATAATCAAATCTCAAATCAACAATAATTATTCGATTATCAAAAACGATAATCAAATCAACAAATATTCGATTATCAAAAACAATAATCAAATCAACAAATATTCAATTATCAAAAACGATAATTAGAACTCATAACAACAAATATTTAATTATCACAAGCGATAATCAAATCAATAAATATTCGATTATCAAAAACGATAATCAAATTTCAAATCAACAAATATTCGATTATCAAAAATGATAACCAAATCTCAAATCAACAAATATTTAATTATCACAAGCGATAATCAAATCAACAAATATCTAATTATCAAAAACAATAATTAGAACTCATAACAACAAATATTTAATTATCACAAGCGATAATCAAATCAACAAATATCTAATTATCAAAAACGATAATTAGAACTCATAACAAAAATATTTAATTATCACAAGCGATAATCAAATCAACAAATATCTAATTATCTAAAATGATAACCAGAACAACAAATATTCGATTATCAAAAATGATAATCAAATTAACAAATATCCGATTATCAAAAACGATAATCAGAACTCATATCAACAAATATCCAATTACCTGCAGATAATTGGAAACAACAAATATCTAGAAATCAATAAAGATGACTAGAAAATCAACATAAAAGGTGGATCGATCCCAACAAATGGCGAGTTTTAGCTACGCCGCACGTGCATCAACATATGGCCGAAGCCTACCAAGTACCCAACATAATTTTGGCGCCCAACATATGACCCGAAGGTCCGGTACTAGTATTGACCCGAAGGTCCAACATATGACCCGAAGGTCCAACATAGTGGCTCGAAAGCACACGAAAATCATCATATATTCAATTAACGAGTCCGGAATTAACCGAAATAGCAAACGCACATGTCCTATACCACGTGTTTTACTAAATCGTTTGATTCTCTTCATCGTTTCCTTGAACGTGTAAAATCATCAAAATCATCAAACAGCAAATGTTTCAATTAACGAGTCCGGAATTAACCGAAATAGTAAAAGTGTGATTCCATACTCCGCACTTTTGCTACATCGTTTAAATATCTTCATCGTTTCCTTGAAAGTGCAAATTGTATATTTCAAAAATAACATTTCACATTCTCAAACGGACAAGTCCGGAATTAAGCGAATCAGTAAAAGAAAGGGGTCATAATCCTCGATTTTTCTGAAACGTTTAAGTCACTTTCTCATTCTTCTGAAAACGCAAACTGTAAAAATTCTGAAAACAATTTCATTTATTTCATAAAAGTAATAATTTACATTCTCAAACGAACAAGTCCGGAATTAAGCGAATCAGTAAAAGAAAGGGTTCATAGTCCTCGATTTTGCTGAATCGTTTAAATCGCTTCCTCATTCTTTTAAAAGCATAAACTATAAAAAATTTGAAAAACAGTT
The DNA here is from genome assembly GCA_030765085.1 of Allium cepa. Lineage (NCBI taxonomy): Eukaryota > Viridiplantae > Streptophyta > Magnoliopsida > Asparagales > Amaryllidaceae > Allium > Allium cepa. The sequence continues at coordinate 154,905,422 of CM060945.1, forward strand.
TAATTTTTTAAAATGATTTGAAATCCGTGATAAAAACAACAACATTAGTGACAATTTCAATAAGAAAATTGTACTTCTCAAAACACCGTAGAAACGGATCTCAAAATCAGCATTGCGGGATAACCGCTTGAAAATCCACTTTAAAATTTGACGGTTACTGAAGTCAAAGCGACAGTAAATTTTAAACGTCAAAATCTCATCAAAATAATTCGCATCAAAATAAAATACCAGTGAATTTTCATTCATTTAAAAATGTCAACAAAACACCGCGCTTCAAAATATAGCATTGGTGTAAAACTCCCGTCATAAGAATAACGGCGACAATATACGTTTCATAACCAAGCATCGGTTCAACGTAAAATTAGTGTAGTAACGTACGACATAAATTTGCACGTATACCGCAAAATGAACAAAGAAATCATTCGAATATATCTTCAATGAAGATAATTCAAAACAATCAAAATCTAATCAACATGTGATTAGCATCAAAGAAAACCAGCCAAAACTTCAACAAATTCACATAGCTGCAATCGTCTCGAATCCTCAAATCGGATTCGAAGTTTTTAAAGAAAACAAAATAAACACAGCTACGCAAACAACAAATGAAATTTATGTCAATTTCATATTTTGATTTTTAAATCAAAATAATTATCGTCTGCACTCAGCGAAGCAGTCACACTGTTTTCGCTGCGCACTCTGATAAACAAAGCACAAACAAATTAAATCATCAAAATACAATTTACTTTTATTTTAAATAAAGATATTTAAAAATTTCCATCGTATTTTCAAAACTTTAGTTTTGACTCAAAGCACATATAAACATCGACACATAGTTGTAACACATGTTCCATCTAAGTTATGTTTTATATTATGTCCATAAACCCCAAGCTCTGATACCAACTGTGACGCCCCACCTCTATGCTCGCAATAACAAAGAGTATTAAAAGAAATACTGTCTGTTATCACGAAGAATAAGGCTGGATAGGAGCGGCCATCCGCAGTTAGGCCTTACACTAGTATTGGTTATCTCGATAGGAGTGGTATATATTTTTATTTTTCATCTCATATTTATTTATTCCCATCGACATACCCAATTCTAGTATAAAACGAACTACGATGGTTCATAATAGTTTAGGACAATATATATATTAATAACACAGATAATGTAAATGCGGAACACATATATAACAGAAAGTCTCATATATATATATATAACTGATGTTAGTTGATATACATGTGATACAATACATATGATACAACTACAACTGTCGACTCTGGAAGTTACATATACAAGTACATTACCGTGAATAATATACATGAATATACAACATCCTATACAAATACACTGACTACCAAACATGACGACGACTACTCCAAAAGATATAAAGAAACTTCATAGCTCTAGCAGCAACCCAAAGCAAGATATCTACAACCTGTAAATACTCGGTCTGACCCGAGTATTACATTCAAAAGAAGATAATACACGGGTCAGTCTAATTCAAACTCAGTTATTAATGCACAGAAGAAATAATAAATAAACAACAAATAGACGACAATCACAATAAATCTCATCTATCCGATCCCTAATTAAAGAAATTGGATAACTATAAATATAACATGTAATAGTGTTAAACAACAAATCAGCAAATTCAAATTATGAAATGGACACACGAATCAATTCAAACAATTGAAACATCAATTAAAAGGTCAACACGGGTAGGGCTGCAGTACACGCACGCGTGTACTGCCTCGCCACTACGACATATGGAAATACGCAAAAGATCCATAAATCAAAAGCAATTAGAATATCACTAAAAGCAATACCGTGTGGCTGCAGTACACGCTTGCGTGCACTGCCTTGCCACTACAGTGATGATGTACACAAAAGCTCAACGAACCAAAATCAATGAAGGTTCAAATATCAATGCCACTGCCATTTGAACAGCAGGCCAAAGTCAACACAGCAACAACCCAAAACATTTAAGCATATGAATGCAAGTAAATGTCACTGAGAAGCAATGTTTAGCATACATATGAATCAATTTCGTATGTACAACAAAACACCAAGGTCAACTCAGCAGTGCAAAGGCCAGTTTTTCGACCAGAAATACTTGCAACATGAATGGTACAAAGAAAGCAGTAAGCAGTATATAACTTAAACATTTCACTGAATACATGGACCGGAGCAGTCTAGCTAGGGTTTGGCAAAATGCAACTGATCAGAGGTGACAACTTGGAGCACCAGGCCAAATGGTATACACTGACTATAATTAAATCCACAAAACAAATATCCAAATTTATTCAAATGATCCAGACAGCTATAGTGAAGCTGCCGTAACATGAAGCAACAATAGACACGCATTCAATCTAAATGATCCAGTGGTCATAACTGGACAGTATAACATGGACGAGATACATAAAACAGTGGTATACCAACCAAGAACGAAGTAATTCAGGCTTAAAGCCATCAACTGACAACGTACAACTCAAATGAATGAGTGTACCAGGGGTATGTCAACCCAGAATTGTGCACGGCAAATATAATCTGGGTCAATCAGTGAACGTGCACTGGTAGAGAAACAATGAGACAACAATCGTTTCTATGCGAATGCTACAATGAAACTTAATACAACAGTGACTCAAGCAAATCAGAAAATCACACATACAATGGGTTGCAACCAAATACCTGTTCAAATGAAACAGAGGTGGCTACATGCAACTTTACTTAAAAGCAAGTATAAATGCCCACCTACATGTACACAATGACAACAAGGCAGCAAACAAGAATCAAGCTAACAGTGGACAGAGTTGAGGCTACAACCCAAAGCATAATACGTGAAGAACAAGTTTGCAAGTGAAGACAACAATGGTGCCGGCAGTTGCAACCAGGTTCAGAGGCATCAGTGGTGGCCTCGATGTACATGAAAACAAGGCTACATTAAGAACATCAAAGGCTACAAGTACTTGAGCTCAAGGCAGTAAAATTCAAAAGTGCAACAAAATGAAACTGCAGATCAACAAGTATGTACACAATTCAAACACAGTGAAGTCACAACGCAATTTAGTTTAAATCAAGAACAAAGAACAACACTGCCAACACATTGAACCCAGTTAAGGCAGCACGTAAAACAGGTGGAAGACGGCAATACTGTGGCCAAAACAAAATAAGCAGATGAATTCCAACAATCATATCTCAACAGTTTTAAACCCAAATTAAAGACCGTAGTCAACACTGAAGCAATTGCAAAAGCAAAGTAAATTCTCCTCTAAATTATTTCCACCAACTAAGTTTGCAGATTTCAACAAGTCAATGCCGAAGGCAACAAGAACGAACAAAATCACCATCAAATTATATGAAATTGATAAAACCAGAGAAATCACCAATATCCAACAACTTCGAACGGCCGAGCAAATCAGTTGATAAATTCAAACATACATATAGAACTCAAATAAAGGAGATCGAACTGATATGAACAAAATCAATGTCTCGAATCATAAAAAAAATAACACGTTTGAATTAGATGTAGTGAAATCGAAGTTCACTCACCTATGTCGAAGAACCCAATCCAATCGTAGCCGAAGTCCTCCTCTTTCCCCCCTTCAGATCGCCGCAGTTTGAACTCGAAAACCCTAATTTCGCAAAGGGGAACGAAAGAAGAACTGAAGCCTCCATTTTCTCGTTTTGCTTCTTTTTTTTTTTAGGTTTAGGGTTGAATGAATGAAAATTAAAAAGAGGAACGGTTCGAATATTTTCATAAAAAGGGAACGGCCAATTAAAATAAAATAAAAATATTTATGTAAAGCCCACATAATTTTTAACTTTTTTTTTCAAAAGGATTTCAACTGATTAAAACTCCAATTAGCAATTGGCTAGCATTTTAATCGTTTAATAACGATAATAAATTAGCAACAAAACCCCGGGTTGTTACAAAAAAGATGGCTAGAGTTTCTCCTTTCTTATGATTTGGAGATTTTTATACACCTAGGAAAGCAAATACTGTTGCGAATGCGTTGAGTAGGAATGTAACAATGGTTTCTAAATTAGAAGTTAAGCCACTATTAATGGAGAGGACTGCATCTATTCAAGAGGCAGATCCTGTTTTGGCTCGACCTGAGAAGGATATTCAAGAAGGTGTTATTTCTAGCTTTGAGATTGATCCCTAGGGCATATTAAAAATAAACAAGCGTATATGTGTTCCAAATGTTAATGGACTTAGGCAAGAAGGTTGGCTAAAGGCCATCGTTCAAAGTTATCTTTCCACCTAGGAGAGAAAGATGTTCAAAGATATAAATAGAGTATTCTGGCTGAAGGGGATGAAGTGAGATATTTTGTTTTTTGTGAGTCAGCTGCAAACTGGCAACATACTAAAAGTGACCAGCAAAAGACAACTTGACTGTTTCAGCCATTTGAGGTCCTAAAGTGGAAGTAGGAGCAGATCACAACGGACATTATTGATGGGCTTTCTAGGTCAAGAAGAGGGAACAAAGGCATTTGGGTTACAGTCGATTGACTGACCAAGAGTGCTCAATTCATTCATGTTAAGCCTACAAAGATTGTTACATATCTGGTGAGTTTGTATGTTAAGGAGATTATGAGACTCTATGGTATTCCTTATAGTGTTGTAAGTAACCGAGACCCAATATTCACTATCAGGTTCTGGGAGGGACTGCAAACTGCTTCAGGGACCTAGATAAGTTTGAGTATAGATTACCATCCCTAGACTGATGGTTAGATAGAGAGAGTGAAATGGATCTTGGAAGATTTATTATGCGTATGCGTTCTTGACTTCGGGTGTAACGACGCGTAAATATATCACTTTAAAATAAACGATCATTTAGCTTTTTCGATAATACAAATAATTTTGTGGATAATTATTTATAACAATTTATATAATTTTATAAAAAAAAATACGATCATTTTAATTAGTTCATAATAATAATAAGAAAATTTATTTTCAAAATTTGTTTAATAAAATATGCATATTAATTTAAAGAGAAAATATGATCAAAAATTGGAATAAGGATTTGTACTGATACAACGTGCGGAAGTTGTGCAAGGTTATAGGAGTATGTTACATACACATATACATGTACATATGCATACATGTAACATGCACATAAATAAATATACTCCAAAATTTATAAATATAAAAGTATAATATAAAATATATAAGATATTTTTAGCAAACTTACTCCTTAAGCTTTTATAAGTTAACATATGTACACATGAGAAGATGGAAGTGATGTGCATTCTGGGGGGCCTTCTTGCCATGTTTTGGAGGAGGGGAGGTGTGTAGGAGAAGCCTTGAAATAGTGATGCAAAGGTGATGTGTACATGCCTTCCTTTGTACTCTTCTTTTTTTCCTATAAATACCGTACCCTCTTCTCTTCTTTTTCATTCCTTTTCTTCTTCATATTCTCAAGCATTTGCTTCCTCTTTAATGGCTTCCATCCTAAGGGAAATTATTTCAAAAATTATTTCAAAAAGAAACTAAAATTATAGTATATAGTTAAACACCTCAAAACAATTCCAAAACTCCACTTTTCTCTTTATTCTTCACAAAATCCACCCTACTCCATTACTAGGCCGAGCATAACCCTTGATCCACCCTAGGCTGTGTGACCCTAGGCATCTCAAATCTTGGTTGAGGCAACTAGGAGCTAAAATCCAAAGAATAGCGAGCTTTGGAACTCGGGTAGCAGAGCTATAACGAGTTTTTAATTAAATCGTTTAAAACCCAAGGTGAGAACTCCTAAACCATTATATTATATTTGGATTATGATATGATGTTTGCAAATGGATGTTTATTATGCTTTGATCATTAATTTTCAATGTTTTCGTATGAATATTGAATATACATGCAAATCACGAAAATACACATCGATAAGCACAAAGGAAATCACTTTCCTTGAACTAATGGAATGTTGTATATGGAATTGTTAAATCTATTAAAAGTAATGTAAAATGTAATTTAAATGTTTATAAACATTTAAAAGTGTTTTGGCGAAGTTTTAAAAGAAATAGCAAAATTAGTCAAAAATAAGTGCGTCACCTAACGGTAGTTCGCGATTTTGCGCTATAAAAGTCAAACAAGTGTAAAAGTTGGAATATAGCTCGGAATTCTTCAAGATAAGAATTTTCCAAACTATTATATCCATAATCTTCCAAGAAAGAAAGAAAATTGATATTCTAATAAGTAGATTTTGAAATATGAGTAAAACAAGTTTTGGAAAAATCCTAGTTTTTCATTTTGGAATCCGAAATTGGATTTCTTTGAAAATGATGTTTTAAATTGTTTAAAATGAATAATAAATCTTATAAATGTTTTAAAATATTTTAAAAGTGATTTGAGTAATAAAAATTAATTTTGAATTAAAAAAGTCATTTTGATCAATATAGCTGAAAAGGCACATTCCGGTGCACTTTTCCGCATCACTTTTCTATAACTTTTGAATTATAGTTTTAAACTTAACAATTATTTTACAATTCTTTTATAAATGTTTTTAAATTGTTCACGAAGTTTTTTAAAGATGATTTGAAGAATTTTTGGAGTGATTGAAGATTTATAGTCGATCAAATAACTTGACCGTCTTATGGGTGTTAGAGAGATAGTGTCTACGCTTGAGTTTGGAAAACTAGTTTCCTGCTCTCCCTGGCTATCCAAATTGGACCGACGGAGGGGATGGTGAATTTGGTTTTCTCGGATCGATATTTTCCTAAATAAAAATGTAATGATTTCGAATTGATTCTTAGTAAAAAGAAGTTTAAAAGATTATCAAGAGATTTTATAAGAGAGGTTTAATATTTCGGTATACACCAGAAAGAATGTTTTATAAATGTATATCTCAAAAAGAGATTTTGATAAATGAATTTAATCAATTAAAGAATGATTACATATTCACTTAACCTCTTTTATCGATGATTGGTTCGGAGAAACCGGGGTCAGGTTTGGATAATTTTTGTCCGTAGACCACTTTGAACCAATTTACGTATTCGAAGTGAAGACATGTAGATAATTATGGAAGATGGAATGTTGGGCTACTTGTCATTGACCCACGGAAGAATTTCTAACGTTGCATTTCTATTCACATTGATTGATCTCTATGAATGTATCATCTATTTGGTGGCGGAGTTGGCAACTTCTCTTTGCTTAACACCCTTTCCTGAGACGTACGAGCTCAAGAGTTATACGTTTTGTAGAAATCAGTGGTGTCATCATGGAACGGAAGTGTGGCATTTAAAGTGGAATGTGCTTTGTGAAAGGTAAAACGTTACCTCGGGCCTCATCAAAAGAAAATTGCTAAAGCAGGATAGATGCGGTAGAGCTATATGGGTCGCACCATTTAGAAGATGGTCATCACCTTTCTAGATTACTCTCTATATGTCGAGTATGTGTTGTATGCTTCGGGTTCCCATAAATGGTTGGTAATGACCGGAGTGATGTCATATTCGGTACTATCCAGCAAAGGTGTAAGACGGTTTTGTGTTGGTATTGGAGTTCAATATCTGGACCCTAGGTATATCCCTCTACAGATATACTATACAGAAGGTAGTCCCTCACCTTGCCATTGTATGGAATCCATTCTCCGAACAAACCTTGAAAGAGTTTTGTTTGTCGAATCTAGTATGCTGGAATTTAATAATGGTAACAATTTCGGCTAAGATTAATAAGTTTATTTGCAAATGTTTTCAAAGATATGTCATTAAAAATAATATCAAGTATTTTGACGTAAAATGTTTTTCCTATCATAAGGTAAAATCTCGTTCCATCTTTATGTGCGGCGTGGTCTTATGAGATACTTTTTGTTTTCAAAACGCGTATTTTGTGTTTCTCACACCAGTCACATGACTGGCACAGAGTTTATTTTATTTTTCCTTAAACTCTGGGTGTCCTAATTTTTCCCGGGCAGCCAAACAGTAAGGAAATCTTAGAGCACTTTGGAATGGAGCATGGGGCATTTTGGGTCTTCTGAAGAAGTTATCCATATTCTGCTATATCTGTATTATGTATCTACTAGCACTTGTAAGGATAGACCAATATAACTATCCTACCCAGGTTAGCACAAGCTATAACTCTGATCTGCTCAACTAATACTGGATCCTCCTCCTGTTTAGAAGCAATCCTTTCAATCATAACTGGTCGAACTTCTAAACAAGATAACACAACAGTTCCTCCACTAGACCCTACTTCAGATCTCTAATGTACTTGGCAAGTCGACAACGTTTCCAAATCTTTCTACTTAGCTATCATTGCCAACAGTGCACTCTGAAGCCTTTTGCTAAGCGCATCTGCAATCTTATTACCTTTCCTTGGTGTGTATTCAATTCCAAAGTCATAAGCAGCAATGAACTCTAACCATCTCTACTGTCTCATGTTCAGATCCTTCTGAGAGAATAAATAATTCAATGACTTATGATCCGTATAAAGCTCAAATCCCTCTCCCAATAGGTAATGTCTCCACATCTTCAATGCAAAAATCACCTCAACCAACTCCAAATCATGCGTTGGATATCTAACCTCATGCGGTCTAAGCTGTCGAGAAGCATAGGCAATCACTTTACCTCTCTACATCAACATAGATCCTAAAAATGTTCCGTACACATCTGTATAAACCACTAAATCTTGATTCCCTTCTGAAACAACCAACACAGGTGCATGGTTCAATAAGTGTTCCAAGCTTTGGAATGCTTACTCACACTTAACGGTCCAAACAAACTTCACATCCTTTCGCGTTAGCTTGGTCATCAGTGCTGCTATCCATGAAAAATCCTTAATGAATCTCCTATAATATCCAGCCAATCCCAGAAAACTCTTATCTCAGTCACTATCTTGGATCTCTTCCAATTATTCGCCGCTTCAATCTTAGCCGGATCTACCAACAATCCTTTCTTTGAGACTACGTGACCAAGAAACTTCACTTTCTTCTTCCAAAAATGACATTTCGAAAACTTCGCCTTCAACTGATTCTGCCTCGGCGCCTCACGCACAACTCTAAGATGAACTTCACGTTCCTTCTCATCCTTAGAGCATAACATAATATCATCTATGAAAACCAACATGAACCTATCCAAGTGCTCCTGGAAAATTCAGTGCATCAAATCCACAAAGAATGGCGGTGCATTGGTTAGTCCGAACGGTATAACTAACCATTCATATGATCCATATCTGGTTCCAAACACTGTCAAAGGAATGTTATCCTCCGCTACTCTAAGCTGATGGAAACCTGTTGCTAAATCCAACTGAGAAAAAACCTTGGCTCCACTCAACTGATTGAAAAAATTGTCAATTCTTGGTAACAGATATCGATTCTTCATCGTCTTCTCATTCAACTTACGATAATCAATACATAACCTCAATGATCCATTCGGCTTCTAAACAAACAGTGTGGTTGCTTCCCAAGGTGAACTACTTGGCCTAATAAAATTCTTACTTTCCAAATCCACCAACTGCACCTTCAGATATCTCATCTCTATAGGTGTCATCCTACTTGGCAGCCTACTCATTGGTTCTGCTCTAGGCACCAAATCTATCTGAAACTTAATGGCTCATTTCTGTGACAATCCAACTACAGGCTCGAAAACATCCATGAATTCTCAAACCATGTAAACATGATTCAACTCATCTTCCAACTCCACTACACCTAACAAAGCATTCACCTCACAACTAGGGTTTTCTACGGTATATACAGTCCGGTCACTATAGTCAAGGTGTCTAAGCGATATTTTCCTATTGTGGCAGAATATCCTCGCATCGTACTTACTTAACCAGTCCATACCCAAAATAATTCCGAACCCTACAAAGTGATACACATGAAAACTGCAAACAAAGATATGACCTAACAAATTAAACTCCAGGTGGTAACACTTCATTCTGAGTGTCGCATCCCTCCTATCGGATTTGCAACCCTTAATGAAGTAACTAAATATGAGGGTTCTAGGTTATGTTTATCTACCAAACAATGAGATATCAAAGAATACAATGCACTAGTATCAAACATAACGCTAATAGACATACCATGAATATGAAGCATACATCCCAACACTGCCTTCCCTTTCTCCTGCACTATTGGTCCTGATGTAGGAGGTTTGAATGCAAATACTTTGCCCTTTCCATCCTCAGCTGGCTCTTTGCATTGATTCTTACAATGACAAATCTGATCACAGTTGAGCATATGATATTCTTCTTCCCAATCACTTCCTTCGCCTTACCAATACGACACTCATTAGCGAAATGCTCCTTCTTGTCGCACGTGAAGCAAACAACCTCAGACTTTCCCTTCATTGTTGCTCCACCTTTCTAAGCACCCTCCTTATGAAAAAAATTCCTTTTCTGACTTTTCCCCACCTGGACTTCCTTTACCTTATTCTTCTCCAGGGAAGCTAGTATCTTCTCATGCCTCAGTGCCATCTCTACTACAACGTCATAAGGATCCAAAATATAAGGTAATGTAGCCCTTGCCAACTCAGGCTTTAACCCCCTCATGAACTTCTCATTTCTCATCATCATGGTATCCATAGTGGCATGACCGTACCTAGCCTATTCCTCAAACCATCTAGCATATTCCATCATAGTCATCTCTCCTTGCTCCAACTCAGCAAATTTTCTGAGCAAGGTACACTGCGTCATCACAGACATGAACCTCTCCTCGATCCTTCTCCTAAACTCAACCTATGTCATCTCCTCTTCATTCACTCCAGCCATCACGTTATTCCACTAGAATAAAGCTACTCCCTAAAGTTGTCTTGAAGCAAGCCTCCTCTTCTATTCATCATTGAGGCCTAAATCTACGAAGATTCTCTCACAATGCAGCAACTAGTTCTCCACCTCAATAGAATCCTCAGTTCCAATAAATGGCTTCCCTCCAAGCCTAGCATAATCTCTGTTCAAGAGAGCATAATTGTTGACCACTGGAGCTTCCTGAACCCCTACTCCAGCATGATCTCCAACCATTCCAGTAGCAACACCCGCTTGCATCAGATTCACTAAAATGTAAAACATAGCTCCTATATCCACTTATGGGACTCCAGCTCCAACATTCCCACTTATGTATGACCTTGATTTCTCTTGGTATTTGGTCTGGCATTTCCACTTGTGGTGGTGCTTCCTCCAAGATTCACTCTTCCACCTCTAGCATCCATATTTGTATTTAAGCCTCGTGAGATACAAAAGAATAGCCTAAGAGAGATTAGGAGATAAAGATAGAGTGTATACTTATATATAGAAAATACAAGTACATTACTATAGCATTATCCCATACCCCGATTTTATCTCTAATTCCTTAGGATTATGTATTCAATAAATCATTTTAGTTACGTTTTTCATTAGCCTATGCTCTGATATCAAGTTGTAACATCCTCTATCTGGAGACCCGAAGCTGAGCGCTATTGATGTTGTTGTCATCCATAGTATTAACTTCCAGTGACCAAATACGGTAATGTTAATGGTATCTATAATATTAGAAGCACGTGAATATGAAACAAAATCATAGATTTTATAAAAAAAAAAACTTTTCTGATTACCTTTCATAAAACATGTTTCGTATTCCATTACATAATCCTATTATCGTTTCCCAAGTAAAGATCAAATATAATTATTGCATAAATACGCCAAGAGCGACATAGCTATCCGTCGGTCACCTGTTCGTCTGTGGAATCTTTATTCGCCAACCTGCTAAAACCTGTAAATCTCAACCCTTAGTCTACTCAAATCAATTTTGAGCACCCAAGAGTTTAATGAGAAAAACATAAACTTCAAGTCGGACATAAAGCCTGGTGTGAATAATACTATATATCTTATTATTTGATATTAAGTGAGACCACGTCGCTTAACAAAACGGGTTTCTCCTCAATAATATTCTTTTAAAACATATCTTTTGCAAACCATAATCCTACAACCAAAACTGGTTAAAAATGTAAAGCAATATTATGTAAACATACATATCAGGTAACAAATGAACAATCTGCTCAAACACTATAGTTTTAGCTAACTACTAACCTTTGACTCACTCGGGCCTACCAGCCAATATGAATAAAGTAATCTAATACCTATTAGATACTCTTCTTATGGACGGTCTGTCCCTAACTTATCTACTCCCGGGGTCACCTGATCCTAATGGTTTTGCGGGCTCACCAATAACCTATTTGTATACAATTATATATTCCCTTCTGTGTATAATCATCATTTTTAGTCCTACCTGTGACAAAGCCCTACACATTATAATTTTGGACTTAATTAGCTTGGGCTAATAGCTAATGTATAGGGCATGATCCTATACCATTCTCATCTGGTATTCTAATATCTGAGTCATTTTACTTATGGTAACCTTTCCAAAAATTTCCTTGAAAACTTTTTAATCTGAAATTGATTTAAAACGTTTAAACCAAACTTTAACAAGGAAAATGTGTACTCTACGCTTTACTCAAAATCATTTTGCCATGTTATATATACTTTACTCAAATCTTTGTTAAGGAAAACATTTAAACCTTAAAAAGTACCCCTTTCGAATCAATTGAAAGCACCCTTTTCGAAACCAAGTAAATTCCTTTCTTTATAACTTAGGCCAAAAGGCCAAAACACTCCTTTCGAAACCATTCATATAAACCTTTCGAAACCATTGAGAAAACTTACTTTCAAAAGCCATAAAATCTAAGATATCCCGTTATTAAAACAGTTAACATTGCCTTTCGAAACCATTGGAAAACCTATCCTTATAAACCTTTCGAAACCATTGGGGAACCACCCCTTAGAATCCTTTCTTTAAAACCTTTCAAAAGCATCAAATCCTTTGTAAACAACAAACCTTTCGAAAGCATTTGGCTTCAATTTAAAACATATGAAAACACCTTTCGAAACCATTTAAAATTAACTCCTTCGAAACCTTTGGGTTCTACCTTCAATAGAGCAAAAGGGTCATAAAACATTTAAGTCGAAAGCACTCTTACGAAAGCATTTCCTAAGCAAAGAAGTGTTGGTGTCGATACCAACCCTTCCGAAAGCATTGGAGAAGCAGCTAAGTTTTAAAAACAAAGTATACCTTCCGAAACCATTGACTTTGAGAGGTAGAAAAGCGACAATTAAGGGTTTCAGCCCCGACGAAAGCATTTACTTAAAACAAAAGGCGTAACCCATTCGAAACCATTCCTTTGAAACAATTGACCCAGCCGAAAGTCGACCAAGTCGAAAGCACTTCCTTGAAAGCAAAGCAAGCATATTTTTTATTTAAAACAAAGTCACGCTTCGACCCCTTCGGACCCATAGCATCAACCTAGTACCTACTACCTAAGTTTAGTTTGATGCACACCAAGTCATTGATGCTATGTGCATTGGTTTCGATGGTGATGGTGGCGGAACCATTAAGTCGCAACCTAGGTGATGAAAGTGGCTAAACATGATAAAAGCATGTAAAAACAGAATTTAACTTTAAAAAGATTTTCTTTTCAACTAACCAGCCTTGTTTTCAAAATACTATTGGTTGCTAATTTTTTTTCGAAAAGTGCTGCCAATATATCAGAAATAAAAAATTTAATTTATTTACAAAATACCGCTTCTCCTTTTATAAATATATAAAACGTTTAAGTCCCATACATTAAATAATTTTATATATCTACCAAAACATTTAGGAAAATTGTACAAAAATTCCAAAAAATCATCTTTAATATGTTTTCTAACATATATTAATTTTAGACCAAAAACATATATTATTTAGCCATAAATAATTTTAAACCCAAATAAACATTTTCTTCACTAGAAAATTAATATAAAATCTACATTAATTTAGAAAATTATATAAATTAAAACCCATCTCTAAAATATCATTTCTGATCTAAATCTAAAATTGTAAGGCATTTGGATGTCATGAAATAGGGTTTTTACATTAAAACATATCATAAAACCTATATGATTAAGCATAAATCATCAATAAGCATATATAAACATTTAATCATTCAAAAACATGGCATAATCATGCAAAATACTTCGGATTCATCTTAAAACATAAAACCCTTAAGAAAAATGAGATGTAGTCATTATTCACCTTAGCTTTGGGATTAAGGATTTGAGATTTGATCTTGATTAAATCGCTTAAGCCTTATTCTTTGACAGCTTTCTCTTTTCTCAAGCTTGTCTAATGGTGGTTAGCCTCAAATGTTGTTTAGATTTTGAAATGAACGTATGAATTAACTACTAAGAGTTTAGGGTATTAGAGCATTCTTATTCCGACTTTTCCCCTCAATTATATTAATTAATGCTAGCTCATTTTAGTTTATTCATTAACATAGCAAAGTTACCCCTTAATCACAAATCTCAACTCATTTACCATTTTACATTGTTTCATTTAGTTTACCTAATTAAATGTTCCTAATAATGTTACTAAAAATATGGTGTTACACTGCCTACATCTAGGTTCATACCTTCCTAGAGGAAACTCCTTTTCATATCCTGATACATCTTAGTTCCACAAGAATGAATGGTGAACTTTGAATGATGGAATTATCCAAGAACTTTCTTTCTAATGTTTTCTACATTTGGAACACACGGTCTTCCTTTCTTCCTCAACCATCGATTTTGGTCAAGATTGAAATCTTTCAAGTCATTTCTCTTCGTTCCATTCCTTAGTTTTCTTATCCATTCGAATATTAAGGGATCCTCCCTTTGCTTAGAAGCAATCCTTTCGATCATCACCAGTCGAACTTCTAACATGACAACATAGTGGTTTCCTTACCAGCACTAGCTTCAGATCTCCACTGTATTCTACATGTAGTCAATGCTTCTAAATCTTTCCACTCGGCTACCATTGCCAATATGGCATTCTGCTATTTACTGTTAAGTGCATCTGCAACTTATTGCCTTTTCCCAATGTGTACTCAATTCCAAAGTCATAGGCGACTAAAAAATCTAACCCCCTTTGTTGTCTCATATTTAGCTCCTCTTGAGCGAATAAATACCTCAGTGACTTATGATCCATATATAATTCAAATCTTTCTCCCAAAAAGTAACGTCTCCATACTTTTAATGCGAAAATTACTGCAGCTAATTCCAAATCATGAGTTAGATATCTGACTTCATGCGGTCTGAGCCGTCGAGAAGCATAGGCAATCACTTTACCTTTTGTATTAGCACAGCTCCTAACCTTGTTCCACATGCATCCGTGTGCACCACTAAGTCTTGATTCCCCTTTGGAATAACTAACATAGGTGCATTAGTCAATAAGTGTTTCAATTTCTAGAATGCCTCCTCATATTTATTGGTCTAGAAAAACTTCACAGCTTTTCGATTTAGCTTAGTCATCGGTGCTGCTATCCACAAAAAATCCTCAATGAACCTCCGATAATAACCAGCTAATCCAAGAAAACTCTTAACCTTAGTCACAGTCTTGGGTCTCTTCCAATTATTCACTGCCTCGATCTTAACCGGATCTACTGACAACGCTTTCTCTAAGACTACGTAACCAAGAAACTTCACTTGTTTCTTCCAGAAATGACATGTTAAAAATTACTCCTTCAATTGATGCTACCTAAATGTTTCAAGTACTACTCTAAAATTAACTTCATGCTCTTTTTCATCTTTAGATTATATCAAAATGTCATTTATGAACACTAACGTGCATCTATCCAGATGCTTTCGGAAGATTCTATTCATTAAATCCATGAAAAATGCTAGTGCATTAGCTAGTCTAAATTGCATCACTAACCATTCATACGATCCGTATCTTACTCTAAAGGTTGTCAAAGGAATACTATCGTCTGTTACTCTAAGTTGATGGAACCCTATTGCCAAATCCAATTGAGAAAATACTTTGGCTCCACTCAACTGATCAAACAAATCATCAATTCTAGGTAACAGATATTGGTTCTTTATTATCTTCTCATTCAACTTATGATAATCGATACACGACCTTAATGATCCGTCTGGTTTCTTTGCAAACACTATGGCTGCTCCTCAAGATGAACTACTTGGTCTGATAAAGTTCTAACTTTCCAAATCCACCAACTACACCTTTAGCGCCTTCATCTCGGTAGGTGTCATTCTTCTTAACGATCTACTCATCGGTTCTGCTCCTGGTACTAAATCCACCTAAAACTCAATGGCTCGTTTCGAAGGCAGTCCTACTATAGGCTCAAAGACGTTTGTGAATTCTCTAACAACGAAAACTCGGTTTGACTCGTCTTCTTTCTCCATAACACCCAACAAAGCATTTATCCAAAAAATAGGGTTTCTACGGAGTATATAACCCGATCACTACAACTAAGGTGTGTAAGTGATATTTTCCTATCATGATAAAATAACCTAGCATCATATTTACTTAACCAATCCATAGCCAAAATAATTCCAAACTATATGAAATTAAATACATGCAAACTTCAAGAAGATATATGACATAACAATTCAAAATCTAAGTGGTCACATCTCATCCCAAGAGTTGCATAACCTTCTATTGGATTCGCAACCCTTAAGGAAGCAACTAGATATGAGGGTTGTAGCTTAATCTTATCTACCGAACAATGAGATATAAAAGATTATGATGCTCTAGTATCAAATAGAACACTAAATAATACACCATGAATCAAAAGCGTACCTTCCAATATAGCATTTCCTTTCTCCTCGGCTATTGTTCTTGTGGTAGCTGGTTCCAATGCAAACATCTTGCCTTTTCCATCCTTGGCTAGTTTCATGCACTGGTTCTTATAATGTCCAATCTGATCACACTTGAAGCATCTCACTTCCTTCTTATCAATGACCTTCTTCCCTTTGCTTGTCCGACACTCGTGGGTATAGTGTCCCTTCATGTCGCACTTATAGCAAACTAGATCGACCATCCTTTTCTTGGATGCTCCTCCTTTCCAAGAACCTTTTTTATGGAAAAACTTTCTCTTCTTGTTTTTCCCTCTATGAGCTTCCCCTACTTTGTTACCATCATGAAAAGCAAGCATCTCCTCCTACCTTAAATCCATCTCAACAACTACATCACATGGATCCCTAATATGAGGTAGAGTTGCTTTAGCTAGTTCGGGTTTTTGTCCGTTGATGAACTTCTCATTCCTTTTAATAACTGTATGAACCATAGTGTGATGCCCCACCTCTATACTCATGCTAGCCAAGGACACTACAAGTAATACCGTTAACTAGCACGAAGAATGAGGCTGTTGAGGAGCGACCATCTGTGTAATTGCTTTATGCGAGTCCCGACATGTCAAATAGTATAACATGCATATCTTTTCAAGAGGAAATCTGACATATCGATACAAACTCAAAGTTACTACACAGTGGCTATGTGGTCTTTGGAAACAAATATAGAAATAAACATAACATAAATCAGTCAAAGATGTTCATATCTCAATGGAAGAAACAGATATGAATATATCACATAGAAGTGTACATCAGAGTAGTGGTCAAACAAGATCCACAATAACACAAAAGAATAGATACAAGTGCTAGACAAAAGAATATGTATACATCAAGGAGTCTCTATCTCAAATGTATAACAACAAAAATTACCAATCTAAAGTAGTTAGACAAAAATCAACGACAGTCCCTGATAAGAAGTCAAGTAGAAGCACCTGTAACATCTCAGTCTGACCCGAGTATTATTTAATAAGAAAATAATAAACGGATCAGTCTAGCTATAAATATCAGATAAAATGAGATAGAATAAGAGGTTCGATAAAAACGTATGATAACAATAGTGTCATACTGTGAAAAGTATACATTAAAAAATCAACCAAAATCATACAATATATCAAAAATCTCATAACATAAAAAAGAATGTCATATTCTTTATTTTGTTCACCAAGCCACAAATATTGACAAACATATCAGTACCAATCATAAAAGTTGGTGAAACATAAATTCTAGAAATCATCAACTAGAAATCCAGAAATCACAAAGTAGGAGGCCTATCACAAAACGGGAGCATGAAAACTCACTAACACGCGCATCACAAACGGAACGCTATTCCATGGTCACTAACCATAGAGTCGGTGCAACGACGTAGTACAGCATTACGCCCGATGAACCTGAAACTCAAATAATCCGGAACAACGACGTAGTACATCGTTACGCCCAATGAATCGAACTCCAATAATACGGAACAACGACGTAGTACAACGTTACGCCCGATGAACCGAACTCCAATAATACGAAACAACGATGTAGTACAGCGTTACGCCCAATTAACCGAACTGCAATAAAAGAACATGGGTCGCTATCCCATAAAAGAAATGAAACGAAGCTCAATAAATGAGGTATAGTCCCTCACGTGGACAAAGGGGCATCGCACATTGCTAGTCTAAACCATAAAAATGATCATCATCGATCATCAAGAAGTGTTAATTACTCTAAGCTAGTAAATAAATGAGTTTACCTTCATGTCCCATAACCACTGGCTCAATTTAAATATTTACGAACAAATCGTAGATCTCCACTCGAAAATTGTCACAAGAGTTTCAATCGAACAAGTCCAAAAATTAACCAACGAAGTAAATGCTAGCGTTTCATACCACTTGTTTTGCTAAGTCGTTTAATTGGATTTCTCAAACGATTGAGGAAAAGGTTTGTATATACTAATAGATCGGAAAACGGTTTTATAAACGAGCTTTGTATTAAAAATAGAGTTGAAATCATCTTTGTGAAGGGGTTTGAATATTTACTATTAGTATAGAAACATTTGTATTTCAATGTGACAAATCACTAAAATGATTGTAAAAACAATCAATCGCTAAAAAATCACATACGGCGACGTGAATCAAATCCATAGAAATCGATACTGAATCCATCAAAATGGATATTCCTAAAAATCCCGAAAAAGAAGTCATCAAAGTCGATAATAAATCATAACGACAAATTGGATCAACAAAAATCGATTAAAATTAGAAATCCACTCAAAAACAACCAAAATAGGCAAATTAAACAGTTCCAGACATCTGGTAGGTGTTTCCAGATGTCCGGCCCTAGGTTCTGAAAGTATATGTGTTTTTCTCCCTTTTATTTTTAATTCCTAGGCAATTTCAAATGCTTGAAATTTTCAACTAGACGTTTGAATTTGGTTTCAGACGTCTAGATTTTGTTTTAGACGTCTGGATTTTGTTTCCGCCTTATCCAGAACCCTTTCTAGACGTCTGGTTTCCCTTTCCAGACGTCTGGATTTTTCAACCAGACGTCTGGATTTGGTTTCAGACGACTAAAATTTTCTGCTAGGCAAAAAAAACCGCCTAGACAAAAAATGGCAAATCCAAACCGAAATGCGATCGAACGAGCGATGGATGCTAGGTATTTATGCCAATCGACAACCCAACACTATAAGCTCTTCGATACGCCACGAATAACATTTTCAAACACCAAAGATAGGATCTTTAAAGAAAACTGGTGGTAAAGTCGAACTGAAAAGACCTTAGCACCACTCAATAGATTTGCTAAGGTGATAATCCTAAGACAAGCTCAAAAATACCGGAAAATTCACAAACTACTCGAATGAGGAGAATAACATCTTCCTCAACAAGTGGGTCTAGAGAATAAAATGATGCCACCAAATTTGAATCGAAATCATCAAGAAAAATAGAAATCTGCGTAACAGATTGAGGATGTCGAAGATAGATAGTCCACACGGGACATAGGATATGGCTTCATAATGATTAAGCCAATCCTTTCACAGAAATCAATTCTGAAGCCTAAGTAACGCATGATATGCAAATTGGCCCGGAAAGAATAATCACATAAAATAATCTCGACATTTTTACAAAGTAAACTGAGTGTTGCGGATCCACCAACCGGATTAGCAAATCTCAGTGTAGTCATCAAGCCCAAAATGTTTAAAGAAAAAGAATCAAGTTCTTTTGATATAAAATAATGAGATGAACCCATCTCAACAAGAAATCGAATAGGATAATCACGAAACAAATTAATGCCACCAAGGATAGAATGAGAAATTCCTTGACCCAGAGAAGTGTCGCTAGGAGCATGCACAATATTCAGTTCTCCTTGTCTCCTACTTTGAAGTATGGAACATGTAGATATAAGATGACCCGAACTTTTGCAATAACGACAAAAAAGCAGTTTTGGACACATATTTTCATAGTGGTCCGTAGAGCCACAATTGTAGCATTGTCCACAATTAGAGGTAGGAGTCTTTGCTACCGAAGTTTCTTGCTTCCCTTTCTTGTTGGGATTGGGGCCTTTCAAATTAATAGGCCTCTTCATGTTGTTGTTGAAGTTCCGTTTGACACCCACAACTTCAACATCACTTTCTTTATCGACCTCTTCAAGTCGAAGAGCGATATCAATAAGCTGATCAAAAGAAACTTCCAGTTTCAGAAGTAATGGCTTCTTGAGGTTCTTATTCAATCCATAGACAAACCTCTGATTTTTCTTCAATGGTGTATTAATATAGTCGACCCCATATTTAGAGAGAGATTCAAAAGATGCGACGTAATCCATCACAGAAGATTCACCTTGAACAAGGTCAATAAAGCGTCGGGCTAAAGTTACTTTTTCAGCTTCGGGCACAATCTTTAATTCGAATCTTTCCTGGAAGTTCTCCCAAGTAAGAACCGCTTCAACGATTTCAGTAACCAAAAGCCCATACCAATCTAATGCTCTTTCTTGGAGCATGCTAGAAGCCACTTGGACTCGATGGAGATCAACAAGATTCATGCGAGAAAAGATGTGGTCGCATGATCTAAGCCAAGCACGGATTTCCATAACACTTTCGGATCCTTTAAATGGCCTTCCACCCAAATCGGTATAGTCTCTGCACAAGCGTGCAAATCCAGATCTACGATGAGTAGGCTCGGGAATGGGTCCGACAGCATGAGCATTCTTTACAAGATCACGAAGCTATTGGGCAGACATAAATACTCCATCTTGGGAAGTAGCACTACATTGACCGGCAATGGGTCGGTTAGATCTAACCATTTCTCTTCTTTAAGAAAGAAAGAAGAAGAAAAAGGTTATTCTCAGAATGAATATCAAACAAACTTGATTGACAAAACCAGGCATCATAAAAGAAATTAGGATAGTACGGGCCCAAAGACTCGAATAAAATCCTAAAGTCGACTCCTAAGAAGAACTTAGGACAATGATCCTTTCTAGATTATTCTACATTGTTCCAAAGTTTGGCTCTGATACCAAGCTGTGATGCCCCACCTCTATACTCACGCTAGCCAAGGACACAACAGAGTAATGCCGTCAACTAGTGCGAAGAATAAGGCTGTTGAGGAGCGACCATCTGTGTAATTGCTTTGTGTGAGTCCCGCCATGTCAGATAGTATAACATGCATGTCTTTTCAAGAGGAAATCCGACATATCGATACAAACTCAAAGCTACTACACAGTGTCTATGTGGTCTTCGGAAACAAATATAGAAATAAACGTAACATAAATCAGTCACAGATGTTCACATCTCAAAGGCGGAAATAGATATGAATATATCACATAGAAGTGTACATCAGAGTAGTGGTCAAACAAGATCTACAATAACACAAAAGAATAGATACAAGTGCTAGACAAAAGAATATGTATACATCAAGGAGTCTCTATCTTAAATGTATAACAACAAAAACTACCAATCTAAAGTAGTTAGACAAAAATCAACGACAGTCCCTGATAAGAAGTCAAGCAGAAGCACCTGTAACATCTCGGTATGACCCGAGTATTATTTAATAAGAAAATAATAAACGGATCAGTCTAGCTATAAATATCAGATAAAATGAGATAGAATAAGAGGTTCGATAAAAACGTATGATAACAATAGTGTCATACTGTGAAAAGTATACATTAGAAAATCCACCAAAATCAAACAATATCTCAAAAATCTCATAATATCAAAAAGAATGTCATATTCTTTATTTTATTCACCAAGCAACAAATGTTGACAAACATATCAGTACCAATCATAAAAGTTGGTGAAACACAAATTCTAGAAATCATCAACTAGAAATCCAGAAATCACAAAGGTGGAGGCCTATCACAAAACGGGAGCATGAAAACTCACTAACACGTGCATCACAAATGGAACACAATTCCATGATCGCTAACCATAGAGTCGGTGCAACAATGTAGTACAGCGTTATGCCCAATGAACCTGAAACTCCAATAATCCGAAACAGCGACTTAGTACAGCATTACGCCCGATGAACCGAACTCCAATAATACGGAACAACGACGTAGTACAGCGTTACGCCCGATGAACCGAACTCCAATAATACGGAACAACGATGTTGTACAACGTTACGCCCAATGAACCGAACTCCAATAGAAGAACATGGGTCGCTATCCCATAAAAGAAATGAAACGAAGCTCAATAAAATGAGGTACAGTCCCTCACATGGACAAAGAGACATCGCACATCGCTAGTCTAAACCACCAAAATGATCATCATCGATCATCAAGAAGTGTCATTTACACTAAGCTAGTAAATAAATGAGTTTAGCTTCATGTCCCATAACCACTGGCTTAACTTAAATATTAACGAACAAATTATATATCTCCACTCGAAAATTGTCACAAGAGTTTCAATCGAACAAGTCCAAAAATTAACCGACAAAGTAAACACAAGCGTTTCATACCACTTGTTTTGCTAAGTCGTTTAATTGGATTTCTCAAATGAATAAGTAAAAGGTTTGTATATACTAATAGATTGGAAAAGGTTTTTATAAACGAGCTTTGTATGAAAAATAGAGTTGAAATCATCTTTGTAAAGGGGTTTGAATATTTACTATTAGTATAGAAACCTTTGTATTTCAAAGTGACAAATCACTAAAATGATTGTAAAAACAATCAATGACTAAAAATTTCACATAGGACGACGTGAATCAAATCCATAGAAATCGATACCGAATCCATTAAAATGGACATTCCCAAAAATCGCGAAAAAGAAGTCATTAAAGTCGATACTAACTCTAGCCATAGTGTGACGCCCCACTCCTATACTCACGCTAGCCAAGGACACTACAAGTAATACCGTCAACTAACGCGAAGAAAAAGGCTGTTGTGGAGGGACCATCTGTGTAATTGCTTTGTGCGAGTCCCGACATGCCAGATAGTATAACATGCATATCTTTTCAAGAGGAAATCTGACATATCGATACATACTCAAAGCCACTACACAGTGGTTATGTGGTTTTCAGAAACAAATATAGAAATAAACATAACATAAATCAGTCAAATATGTTCATATCTCAAAGGCGGAAACAGATATGAATATATCACATAGAAGTGTACATCAGAGTAGTGGTCAAACAAGATCCACAGTATAACAAAAGAATAGATACAAATGCTAGACAAAAGGACATGTATACATCAAGGAGTCTCTATCTCAAATATATAACAACAAAAACTACTAATCTAAAATAGTTAGGCAAAAATCAGGCGACAGTCCCTAATAAGAAGTCAAGCAGAAGCACCTGTAACATCTCGGTCTGACCCGAGTATTATTTAATAAGAAAATAATAAACGGATCAGTCTAGCTATAAATATCAGATACAACGAGATAGAATAAGAGGTTCGATAAAAACGTATGATAACAATAGTGTCATACAGTGAAAATTATACATTAGAAAATCAACAAAAATAAACAATATCTCAAAAATCTCATAACATCAAAAAGAATGTCATATTCTTTATTTTATTCACCAAGCCACAAATATTGACAAACATATCGGTACCAATCATAAAAGTTGGTGAAACACAAATTCTAGAAATCATCAACTAGAAATCCAGAAATCACAAAAGGGGAGGCCTATTGTAATGACCCGAGATTTTCGAAGCCGAAAAATCCAGATAGTTATGAAAAAGAAGAAAGAGATAGAAGAAGAAGAAGAACAGAAACACCAAACATCTCACATTCGCAGCGGATAAAATATAATAATAATTAATAACAGTTTACAACAGAATACTATATCTGTCGATTACAATCTAATACATCAGAGTTTCACATTATATACAGTCCCTGAATATTAACAATTATCACAGAATTACAATAATATAATTACAGCGGGAATATTCTACGCGTTCTTGCCATCCAGCTCGCCTCCTGAGCTCCAGAACGTCCCTACCTGAAAATCTTTAATACTCGGTTTGACCCGAGCATTACATCAAAGTAACACCCGGGTCAGGCTGGAAACCAGCGTGAGTAAACCCAACTAATAAGGAATACCAAAACAATCTACTAATTTAAACCCGGGGTATCTTATATCAATTTAACAAATTCACAATTTGTTATAGACAGTACTTATTCCTCACATCAATTTCCAAGTACCAAACTTAGATAAAATAATCCAATTCACTTAAACCATTTCATTCCAGTCTATTTATTCACACATCAATTATTTATAATCCGTAGTGGTTTCGGGTATCTTCCCAATACCCGAACCCGGCCTCTTCGAATCTCATGAAATTCTAACCCAAGTCATCCCAAATGAAATACTCAACATTTCATATCAAAGATATCAACTCATTCAAAACATCCAATACCATTCATCATCCATAAGCAAAACAAATACAAATCAATTCAGTTGATTCAAATTGAGTTTCCATCCTCAATCGCTTAGATTCCTTCATTAAATATTAATTTCAAATCAATTAATTAACCAATCCTCCATTATTCATCTTAATTCATCATACTGGATTAATTATCTTCAACTACATTCAAGTAATTATCTTTAATAAATTTTACGATATCGATTCTTCTTAACCAAAATCGATAAGTAATCTTAATCACTTCATGAATTAATTAACTATTTTAAATTTCATTAATCCTTAATTACTTATATTACTTAATTTCTCATAAGTCACTTATATTGATTTATTTTCTTAACTAATCAATCTCTATTTACGTCATTGATTATATAGATTAATGATTTTTCATTTACATTTCACTTTATTCAGATCTAATTTTAATTATATTAAATAATTAATCATTAATTAAACCATATACATTAGTCATTCCTGATTTATCTCAACCGGTGATTAACTATCTTTTATTTACTTTATTAAATAAATTAATCACTCCTTAAATAATCATTTAAATTAATCTCTTGATTAATTCCACAAGGTAATTATTATTTTTTTATTTCATTAAGCAATTATTTATCAACCACCCAATGATCACTCCAATTAATTTAAACCCAATTAATTTACCCAATCAATAGATTAATGTAATTTATTAAGCATTCGTTAAATTATCCTATTTATTCAATGAGTCATCAATCATTAAATCTTTATTGATTTTAATCGGAACCATTTTCTTATTTACGATTTAAGTTTAAAACCATTTAAATCCAAATATCTCGAGTCAAACAACAATTAACTCGAGAGCCAACTCAAAACCAAAATTACTAAATCATCAGATACACATTCAATCAATATTTAAATCTAACCATTAAAATTCACATAAAAATCAAAACAGAGTGAGATTTACTCACCTTTACTTCACAATTGGGAACCCTCTTCATCTAATTAATTACATTCAGTGAATTATGAATTTATTACTTTCCCAAGAGATTTTAATTCATTACTCCCTAGCAATCAATTATTAACCTGCATCGTTAATTCCTAAAACCTAATTCCCATTCGTAAATCACTATGTACAAATTTCTCAATCAATAATTGCAAATCAATTATTCAACTAATCTTCAACTTATTTCATAAATTATCAAATCTGAATTATACTTAAGGCCAACACCTTCTTTGTTAAATGCTAAACCACAAAACATTTAACGATATTTGTAAACTAAGTAAGTCTTAAATATCTTTTATGAATTAAACATACTTAGTTAAAAAAAACAATCAACTGTGTTGACTTAAGTTTGAAAGGCACTTAATTTAAAGGATTTATAAATGACTAAACAATTTCCATTTTCATTTATTTACCTTCCCTCTTTTTTTTAAATATTCAAGAATTTATTGCTTAACAACCCTAAATAATTATACTCATTTGATTTTTTTAGTAACTATCATTTGACTTATTATCCTTAAGTTTTTATTTTATTAGCTTAAAAAAAATTTCAATTCATAACCGATTTACTTATTGTTCTCAAAACCACCTTTAAAGTGTTTTCCTTCAAATTTATTTTCAAATTTAAAACTATTTTCTTTCAACCAACATAGATAGATAACAGCAACCAATATAACTAAAGCTGTCACAAATTCACAGAAGTAAAACAGTTGCACCGATCCAAGGTTACTCACCTAAATAAAACTTGTAGAATTCGAAACCGTGCTCCACTGTTCGGCGCTGTCAAGATGTCGAAACCCTAGTTGAAAATCTTTTGCAAAACTTCACCGCGATGCTACCCAGATTTCGAGCACCATCGGCCTGTGCCCAACGCGACTCCATCGCCGTCACGTCGCCCTCGAGGTCGAGTCGAACTCGAATACCCATGCTCTGGTGCGACTTCCCCAAAATCGCCCCCCTCTTCTCGCGAATCACCAATTGAACGCGACATGGTTCTATGCCTCGGCTATGATTCACTTTGCAGATCGATCGGCCATTTATTCTCCTTCTTTTTTTTTCCGTTCTTGAACGATGGATTTGGATTTCATGTTGAAGCACGGCTCAGAAGAAGTAAAAAGGGGAAAGAGGGAGCTTCTTGAATACGCTTGTTAATAAAATATCTTTGACTATTGACTTTGACCCTTATTATATTATAAAACTTTCAAAATGTCTCGTTAAGCATAACTCGAAATCCCGAACTCTGAATCAAACATGCCGACAGGCGTTCATAAGGTTTTACCCGCGTTCCGATCACAATGGAGTGTGTTTCGGAGGCTAATTTGAACGTATATGCGAGTTACGGAATTAAACGATCAATATAAAATTAAAACGATTAAAATAGTTCTACGCGTTTCGAGCTGCCAGGGTCAAACGACAACTTCGATTGCTACGAAAATTGAAATCCGATAATAACTAACTATTACGGATCCAATGGAACTAGTTTCGTCAAATTCCGAGACTGTGCCTCGGAAGGCTATTTTTAAATTCCAATTTAAACGATATATTATTAAAATTGAACGAATTACCTTTAAATTTAAATTTCAACTATTCTATTATCCTCGGTATCATCATTATAGATTTTATAAGCCTTCAAATTATTTTAAACAGGCTTAGCATCTCGGATTCAACAATTTATCCAATTTCAATTATATAATTTAATACTTTAATTATCTAATAAATATTAATATTTTGGAATTCAAGCTGAAATTAATCTTTCAAATGTTAAAAATCAATTTATTATTCCATTTCAAATCGTTAAAATTTCCGGGTCGTCACATTCCTCCCCCCTTAAAAGAATTTCATCCCCGAAATTACTAGTTAGGAAGAATGAACCAATACCCGTTTACCTTTTCCCCAAAACCAACAGTTTATCAACTTGCCACGATATCTTTTATTAAAGATTCACTATTACTTCAACTAACTTCCAAAACCTTCCATGGTTTCCAACAATCCCTTTTCACCCAATCGTTTAAATTTCAATTTAAAACCAAATTTTGAATTCTCAAAATTTTCTCAAAATTTTTCTAACTCCCTAAATTTCCGAAAATTTTTGGCAGAGTCTCCTTTGTACGGAGGAGCTCTTGCAATTTGACAAGAGATATAAATATATATACATCGACCAACACGGTCGGAAAAAGCAAAAACAGTTCATATTTCCTATTTTTATTGCGTAGGCGTACCTTAATTAGCAATTTAAGCATGTCGCTTACTTATTTTAGCAATTAGTGCTTCCAAATCCAGCCAAACGGCCTTCAGGTACCTGTACTTACTCAATTTAAATATGTAAGTGTCATATATATAGAGAATTTATTAACATCTCACTTACTTTTAATGGCTAAATACAAGCATTTCAAAAGCAACCAACACCAAACGCTTCCCATAATTGATTTATATAACTTTAAAGCTAATTCAATTGCTTTCAACCAATTTATTTAATCTCTCTCAACCCTAAGAATTTTAATTTCTTTTATTTGCAACAACGACAATTTTTTTATATATAATCGGCGATACTCGCTTAAAAGAGTATCTATTTCAGTTTATAATCTACTTTAAATTAAATTTTTAACTCATTCTGAGTTTAATTTCATTTCATTTCTAATTTATTCACCATCCTTCATTAGCTCGACACATTCCATTCTTGTATACTACTAGCCATTCCCAAATTAATTCAATCCAAGCTTTTATTTAATGGGCTTTTATTCTTATTCGAAGCCAAGCTTCCATAAATTTAAGCTTAAGTTAATTTACTTTAATTTATTCCAACATCAAACTTAAGTTTACTTCAATTTGATTCTCATTTAATCAAATCCCATTAATTTAGTTAGCCCATCTATTTTTATTTTAATTCACCCTCTCAATTTATCAAAATAATATCCAACACATACTTAACTCATTTATACTTCAAATTATTATGCCACCGAACTTATGTTTAGTCTGATAATCCAATTCCAATCACAACTTTGATTTAGTTTTTATTCTATCAGACTTCATTCAATTTTATTTAATGCCATCAACTCATTTTATATTTCACTTTCTTAATTCATTTGCGAATTTATTTTATTTATACAAAACCATTCTTTATTTATTTCTCCATACCTGGGTTTTGTTTGCAACCCAATCATTTCTATTATTATTCACTTCCATTTCATATGACAACACTTCTCTTATATCCCATTTTCTTACAAATTTCATTAAATATTATTCAAGTCACACTTGGATTGTATTTGCAATTCATCCCATCACTACTTCGATCCCATTCTATTTTATTTTTATTTTTACAACATCTCTTCTTATTTAATTTATTATCAAATCCAAGTCGAATTCTATTAACAATTCGAATTCACTTCCAAATTCCATTATTAACTTACAATCCATTTATTTACCAAAGTCAAATTTTATTAACATACTCAATCACACAATTATTTAACCAATTAGCTTATTTCCAATTTCTAAATCAATATTCGATTTTAGTTACAAATCACTTCATTGAAGTTCTAGTTTGGATTTCCCTTTTATTTTCCCAAAATTCCAACACCTTTATTTAAAATTTTAGAAATGCTTTTAAATTCACATCATACTTAATAAAATAGCTCTTTATAAAAATACTTTTATAACTCGATGTCTCAACAAGTCCATCCTTGTTCTCACAAAATTCAATCATCGTTGATCAGGCGTAGGACTGAAAATCTATAAGTACTTGGTAAACCCGTTTCAACACCTAGTGAAAATACTTGGAAAATGATTTTATTGAAAATATAGAAAAACAGTTTTTGAAAATAGAGGAAATATCTTTGGTGAGAATGCTCTGGAAATCATCACCCCCATCCATGGTCGCAGTTAAACCGATGATTACGTTGTCGTCCCGACAAAATCCACAGATAACTGTAGGCCTCCGCGCCCCACGATTACACCATGGAACCCACGACAGATCGCAGCTACAATTGGGGTTACGTAGCTATCACAGCAAAAACCCATATAACTGTAGGCATCAGCGTCATCGAATTTCGCTGCCAAAAATGAAACTTCTCCACTCCACTTGACCATAGATCGCAGTCTACCGATGTTGCGTTGCCTTCCCGGCAAAATCAAGTGTAGACCGTTGACACTCATCCTCCACACGATTTTCGCTATGGTCCCCACAGTAGATCGCAGCGACATCGAGTTACACTGTCGTCATAGCATAACCCAAATGCCTCTGTAGGCATCAACGCCATCGACTTACGCTACCCAATAATCCTCAGGAACTAGTTTTGTCCGGACTCCTCACAGAATCAACTTTAGAAACCACCCCCCCCCCCCCCCACCCCGGGGTTCAAGGCAGCACCACCTTGTGGCACTCCTGAGAAGTTCATTTCAAGGGAGCGCCTTTTTCCCCAGAGCCATCATCAAAACATTTTATACTATGCATATAGTATCTTCAAATCATACACCTAGTATGATATCATACAAAGCACCTTCACACAAAATCGATTATCCCAAAATCGATAATTCTTAAACTAGGCTTTCCAAATTCAATATTGATTTTACCCAAAAATCAAAAGCCTTTCCAAATCCAAAGGTTCTCAAAACCCTTTTTCCAAAATCCTTATAAGATCCTTTATATATATATATATATATATATATATATATATATATATATATATATATACAGATATATATAATTTTTTTAAAAAAACTTTGGATCATTTCAAACTTGTATAAAACCCCTTTTATACTTCAATTCTTATCTCGGTTGGGTATTTAAATTAATAATGGTTGGAACTCCGACCAGTTTATATTTAGAAAATAGCTTGAAAATTTTAAAAATAAATAAGTAGTGGAAAAATAATTATTAGTTTACAAAATAGCTATAAAATAGGTAACTAACTGTAAAATAGTTAAGAAATAGCTGAATAGTTTCAAAAATTGTAAATAATTGCAAAATAGTTGTAAAATAGAAATTAGTTTGTGAAATAGTTGAAAAATAGTAATTAGTTTAGGAAACAATTGAAAAATGTTTAAATAGCTCCAAAAATAATGGTAAAACAAATATAATAAGTTAGCTTTAAAAAGAAAGGTTGTATATATTTAATAGCTTAGAAAAATTAAGTTTATATCAAGAAAATTTATATTGAAAATAGTCAAGAGCCAACTGTTTACCTCCCCAACAGTTCAATTTAAATCTTCATTTAAATTGACCCAATTCCAATTCAAATACCTCCAAATTCCATTGGACTCGATTAATCCCCAATTCAAGTTTAATAAATCCTGATTTCTTTCCCAATTTAAATCAAATTCTAGTTGATTTTAATCCTGTTCGATTTTAACTTTAATTTCATATTATTCCAATCAATTTGTCAATTGAACCCATTTCGAATTCAAATCATTTCAATATAATCCAATTTAATTCCCCAATTTAAATTTTAAACTTATACATCTTCAATCACCAATCCAATTAATGCAATCTAAATTCAATTTTGAACTAATTCAATTAAATCTTGAATTTAAACTATCTCGAATTATAGAAATCCGAGTTAAATTCCCAAAGGTTGGTTTAACTCTTTAAACCAAATTAAGCTTTAAATCAAAGTGTTTAATCATTTTAATTTCTGAGCCCAATTTCTCAAAATTCTCATTTTAAATTATTTTTACTTATGTATTTCAAGGTTCAATACAATTTTATTTTAAAATTTTAATTTATTATTCAATTCAATTTTTCCAGTTTGAAGCCAGTTCTTAATCAAGTTTATTTTACAATTCAATTATTCAAACTTATTTTATTTTATTTACACAATTCCATTCTCAATTCAAAGATTTTTATTTACAATATGAGGATATCATCCAATTTATTTTAAAACGTCCATCCATTTTACATTTTAGATCTCAAACCCTTTCGAGATCACACAAATTCCCAATTCGAATCAACCATTTAACCTTCCAAGTTAAATTCTGATTTCATCTCGAAATTTCCAATTCTGGTTGTTTTTCTACACTTATTTAACTTCCCAAAGTTAAATTCTGATTTACTTAATCCAATCAACCTTACTCAATTTGAACTCCCGCTTCAAACTTTAAAGTTCTTTCCTTCTTATAAATTCACAACTTATATCACTCAGGGTTTCTACATCATACTTCAGGAAAAATCAAAATTCAACCTCTTAGAGTTTATTTCAAATTTATCTTTGATATCATATATATATACCCATACATATATACATATTTGTTTCTTGGCCCTCCCAGCCATATTTTAAAATTTTAAACCACCTTTGGTTTTAAATTCAAATCAATTTCAAACAACCCATTGTTTCAACAAATCCCGGTTATCCAAATAATACTTATTTATTATTTTCATTACTTTGAAACCAAAATTTCAAATTCTGGGATTAGATTTAGAATTTCATTTTCAATCACTTAAATTTTAATTTAGTAGCATTTCTATTTCTACTTAATTTAATTCCAATTCAAGACTTTAGTTTGGTTGTATTATATTACTTCTAAATTTTAAATTTCAATAATTTAACAACCAATCGTCTTAATATTTATTAGAATAAAATATTCCTTTATATACCAAAATATACTTTTATATAAAATCATTTAAAACCTTTATATAAGAAAATAACAAGTACGCTCTCATATACATATATATTCTTAACTCATTCTAGAGTACTACGGACTCTATTAAATGAGTAATCCCCACTAGAGCCAAGGTTCTCGCTTAACCCGGCTCTGATACCAACTATAACGACCCGAGATTTTCGAAGCTGAAAATTCCAGATAGTTATGAAAAAGAAGAAAGAGATAGAAGAAGAAGAACAAAAACACCAAACATCTCACATTCGCAACAGATAAAATATAATAATAATTAATAACAGTTTACAAAAGAATACTATATCTGTCGATTACAATCTAATACATCAGAGTTTCACATTATATACAGTCCCTGAATATTAACAATTATCACAGAATTACAATAATATAATTACAGCGGGAATATTCTACGCGTTCTTGCCATCCAGCTCGCCTCCTGAGCTCCAGAACGTCCCTACCTGAAAATCTGTAATACTCGGTCTGACCCGAGCATTACATCAAAGTAACACCCGGGTCAGGCTGGAAACCAGCGTGAGTAAACCCAACTAATAAGGAATACCAAAACAATCTACTAATTTAAACCCGGGGTATCTTATATCAATTTAACAAATTCACAATTTGTTATAGACAATACTTATTCCTCACATCAATTTCTAAGTACCAGACTTAGATAAAATAATCCAATTCACTTAAACCATTTCATTCCAGTCTATTTATTCACACATTAATTATTTTTAATCCATAGCGGTTTCGGGTATCTTCCCAATACCCGAACCCGGCCTCTTCGAATCTCATGAAATTCTAACCCAAGTCATCCCTAATGAAATACTCAACATTTCATATCAAAGATATCAACTCATTCAAAACATCCAATACCATTCATCATCCATAAGCAAAACTTATACAAATCAATTCAGTTGATTCAAATTGAGTTTCCATCCTCAATCGCTTAGATTCCTTCATTAAATATTAATTTCAAATCAATTAATTAACCAATCCTCCATTGTTCATCTTAATTAATCATACTGGATTAATTATCTTCAATTACTTTCAAGTAATTATCTTTAATAAATTTTACGATATTGATTCTTCTTAACCAAAATCGATAAGTAATCTTAATCACTTCATGAATTAATTAACTATTTTAAATTTCATTAATCCTTAATTACTTATATTACTTAATTTCTCATAAGTCACTTATATTGATTTATTTTCTTAACTAATCAATCTCTATTTACGTCATTGATTATATAGATTAATGATTTTTCATTTACATTTCACTTTATTCAGATCTAATTTTAATTATATTAAATAATTAATCATTAATTAAACCATATACATTAGTCATTCCTGATTTATCTCAACCGGTGATTAACTATCTTTTATTTACTTTATTAAATAAATTAATCACTCCTTAAATAATCATTTAAATTAATCTCTTGATTAATTCCACAAGGTAATTATATTTTATTTATTTCATTAAGCAATTATTTATCAACCACCCAATGATCACTCCAATTAATTTAAACCCAATTAATTTACCCAATCAATAGATTAATGTAATTTATTAAGCATTCATTAAATTATCCTATTTATTCAATGAGTCACCAATCATTAAATCTTTATTGATTTTAATCGGAACCATTTTCTTATTTACGATTTAAGTTTAAAACCATTTAAATCCAAATATCTCGAGTCAAACAACAATTAACTCGAGAGCCAACTCAAAACCAAAATTACTAAATCATCAGATACACATTCAATCAATATTTAAATCTAACCATTTAAATTCACATAAAAGTCAAAACAGAGTGAGATTTACTCACCTTTACTTCACAATTGGGAACCCTCTTCATCCAATTAATTACATTCAGTGAATTATGAATTTATTACTTTCCCAAGAGATTTTAATTCATTACTCCCTAGCAATCAATTATTAACTTGCATCGTTAATTCCTAAAACCTAATTCCCATTCGTAAATCACTAAGTACAAATTTCTCAATCAATAATTGCAAATCAATTATTCAACTAATCTTCAACTTATTTCATAAATTATCAAATCTGAATTATACTTAAGGCCAACACCTTCTTTGTTAAATGCTAAACCACAAAACATTTAACGATATTTGTAAACTAAGTAAGTCTTAAATATCTTTTATGAATTAAACATACTTAGTTAAAAAAAAACAATCAACGGTCTTGACTTAAGTTTGAAAGGCACTTAATTTAAAGGATTTATAAATGACTAAACAATTTCCATTTTCATTTATTTACCTTCCCTCTTTTTTTTAAAATATTCAAGAAATTATTGCTTAACAACCCTAAATAATTATACTCATTTGATATTTTAGTAACTATCATTTGACTTATTATCCTTAAGTTTTTATTTTATTAGCTTAAAAAAAATTAATTTATAACTGATTTACTTATCGTTCTCAAAACCACCTTTAAAGTGTTTTTGTAACGACCCAGAATTTTTAGTAATTAAAATTTGAGTATTTAATTAATTTTAAGTATTAATAAGTGAATTTATAAGTCGAATAAATTTTATTTTGAATAATTGGATTTAATTGGATAATTAAATCGATAATTTAATATGTTAAATTATGGAAATAATTACAAATTGAGTTAAATATGATTGAAAATGATTTGCAAAATTTTATTTTATCATATTGGAGTTAGAACGATATTTTAGAACTTTTAAAATCAATTTAAAAGTTAATTTGTGAAAATTGAATATTTTAATATTAAAATCGACTAGTGAAAATAGTCAATTTTTGAATAGTCTCAGAATTGAACGAAACCAGTTCCATTGGATCCGTAATAGTTAGTTATTACCGGATTTCAATTTTCGTGTCAATCGGAGTTATCGTTTGATCGTGGCAGCTCGAAACGCATCGAATTGTTTTTAATATTAATTTGGGAGTTAAAATAGCCATTTTTCAAAAAGTCTCGGATTTCGACGAAACCAGTTTCATCGGATCCGTAATGTGATATTATTGTAAGGTTTCAAATTTCGTGTCAGTTGGATTTACCATTTGTCCTGTACAAATTAAAACGCCTAGAAAATCGTTTAAATCGGTTAAATTCAAATTGAGCGTTTATAGCCATAACTCGCACAGATGTCCGAATTAGCTTCCGAAACCTGTTCCATTGTGTCCGGAACGCGGGGTAAACCCTAGAAACGCTGGTTACGGCGCGTAAATCGGAGTTCGGGATTTCCGGATGAATAGTGTTCGAAAATTCTCTATAAATACACCTTAAAATAAAAAAAATCAAAAAAAAAAAGAAGCAAAACCCTAGCAATGCACAGCCGCCTCCCTATCAATCAATGGCCGAGAATCACGATCCTTTCCCCCTCGATTACTCCAAATCCGTCGATAATTAGGCTAAACTTTCAACTAGAGTATTGAAGAGGGCGATGAGAGCTACGAGATCAACGGTCATGATCATATATGGAGCGACGTGGTGGCGTCTAGGGGGGCCGACCATGCTGAGTTGCGCACGAAATTCAAGACAACACAGGTGGCCGAGCTCTATGAGCTTCAGGCCGAGCATGGAGTTGGAGGCGCTCATCGAAGTGGCGAAGTCTGATCATCTCCTAGTTGGTCGTGGGGATCGCATAATTAAACCCTAGTTTTGATCTATGGGTTCGGCTTCCTGTAGTTGTGCGCGTGAAGAAGAGAGGGAGGGGGGTTGCGTCCTATGGCTAGGATGAGGGTGTTGAAGATCCTACGGCCCAGATTAAAGTTAGGTTTAAAATTTAATTTATGTTGTAAATTTATTAAGTAAAAATCATGCAAACTTCAAAAATTCATATCTTTTTCATACGAGGTCGAAAACGCGCGAAACCAGTTGCGTTGGAATCGTATGGACGAGCACTACGCAATGAAATTGGATTGGAGTCGTTTGGAGTTAGTGAGAATTTTGGGTAAAATTAAACGTCCGTTTAATTTTATTCGAAATAAATCGCTAAAACGGAATTTTAAAATCAAGGTGAGAACTTCTCACTCAATCGAATCAGTTTCGATTTTATTTTAAATAGTTAGATTTAAAATATTTGAATGCATGTTTGAATGTTGATTGTTATCTATTGATTGTTAAAATAGACATTCTGCGCCGTTAGTAAGCGGATGTTATTTATTAAAAACATATACCGCGAATATTTCATAAACAGTGAAATTGGTATTATATATAATAGCAATATATATATATTGGCATATGTATATATTGGAGTTATTGATTTTCCGCATTTTTTGTTTAGCGGATGAGACCCTATTGCGCCGTCTATTAAGCGGATAATATTTTAAATCCCATATACCGC
The DNA here is from genome assembly GCA_030765085.1 of Allium cepa. Classification (NCBI taxonomy): domain Eukaryota; kingdom Viridiplantae; phylum Streptophyta; class Magnoliopsida; order Asparagales; family Amaryllidaceae; genus Allium; species Allium cepa. Next base: position 154,941,799 of record CM060945.1, read on the forward strand.
GATAATTTCATACTGGAGCGAAATTGGTGTTGTGCTAATGTTTGTGGATGCAAGAAAACAGGTTGGAGGGATCCAACTGGATTCCTCAACAGTATTTATTTAATTTCAGATATTTTGATATTTGATTGACTATCATATCGATATATGATGTCGTTGTTGTCGTGATTGACTATTTGGTATGTAGCATCACTAGACCAAATTTGGAACTTTAAAAAAAATGATTTTTTTAAGTGATTTTTGAAAAGTACGCATTTTATAAAATAATTTTGGAATTGATTAATTTCAAATAAATAAACGTATAATTTTAATGTTATAAAGAGTTATGATTTTGAGAAATACGATTAAAGATTTATTTTTGAAAATATGATGCTAATGATTTATAAAATAGTTTAATCGGGATTTTAGAATTTATTGTGAAAAGTTTAAATATAGGATTTATAAAATTTAATTATTTTATGAATCAAAAATGGTGAAATAATAAAGGAGATTAAAGACGTTTTAAAAGAATAATATAAATTGAATTATATTAAGAGATTTATAAATGGATATTTATAAATTGAAATATTGAAATTATAAAACGAGTTTTTATAAGTGTTTGAATGAAGTGAAAATGAATTTCATAAATTGAATGAAATTTATAGAATTTTAAACAGTGAAGTTATAAATGGAATTTTATAAACAGTAGGTTTATAAAATTTATAAAGTTATTGAAAGAATGAATTTTGGATAAATAAACAATCTTATGAGTTATAAGATTTATAATTTGGGAAGTTAAAAGAACGATTTTGTGAAATAATCGTTTTATAAGTGTTTAACTTATAATGTGAACTTTTGTTTTATAATTGAGTTATAAATCGAATAGATTAATAAAGGAATTTATAAAAAGAAGTTGTTATAAAATAAATATTAATGGAGTTTATAAACGTTGTTTTATAAATTCGTAAACGACTTATTTTGATAGGTAAATTGTTGAAACCTATTAATGGAGTTATATTCACATTTTTGACTGTGAATAATCATTTGAAATAAAATGTATAGAAATGATGAAATGTGTTAACATAGTATATTCACGTTTTTGAATAGTGAATAATATGTTAAAGAAAATTGTTTTGAATGAGATGTTTAAATTGAATTAAAACGATCTAACGATGTTTTAAATGTGTTGAGATTCGAAACCATAGATTTCAACATTTATTGTTGAAATAGACGTTTTCGAGAAATAGAAGGAAATGGTGGACTATAACACTGTTGTTATAGTAAATGATTTCCGAAAGGAAATGTTTTGTATAGTATTGGGATTTATATATCTATCTTAAAATTCGAATCCCTATACTAATGATTTTGGGATGTCGTAACGATGTTTTACGCAACATTCGTTTTGGCCCAAATAAATATGTTTAAGAGAATGATTTCCTTAAAGAATGGAATATATACTTAATTCCGATTTAAGTATATTGAATATTTTCCAAGTGTTGAAAATAAATAAAATTTGTGAATTACTTATGAATAAATAAGTATGGAAATGTTTTTCCAATATAAAGTGAATATTAGAGAATTTATCTTTTTGAAGGTAAATTGAAATGAATAATTGAAATCGAATATTCATTGATATTTTGAAATATAAATTCACTATGGAATTTATAAAAGAAAGTGGAATTTGATTAAAAATAAATATTGATTTATTTTTTAAGTTTTGAAAATAATATATCTTGTAAAGATATTTTTGGGAAATAAATAATTTGGAAAATTATTTGGAAACTGGTGATGTGTGCATATCCATTGATAGTTCAATAACTGACTATCAATATTTCCCTTTGAATGGGTATTTGATGTGACTTGTTTGAATTTAAATGCCACACTTATTTTTGAATAAGCGCTCACTATTCGGGTTAACCGGGAAAGGACCATGGGGTCGTATAACCCATTCTGAATATGTGATACGTCGTTGTGAATTGCATTGAAGATCGGTGTTGAAGACCGAGTATTTGTGAAAGCGATAGGATGACCTATCGATTGTCTCTGCACTGGGTCGCACCTGGTATAGAGATTTCCTTAAGTGATGGGAAATTCGATCGGGATTGTGAATACCCGGATTGCAAGGGCTTCGTAAGAAGTGCCTTCGGTTTTGTTCGAGCCCGGAACAGACTTGTATGGATTGTATGTCTGACGTTACAAATTGAGATATAAAGCAGATTTCTTTCAAATATATTTCTGTTGGTGGCGGAGAATTTATTCTTTTAGCTTAACACCATTCTCTGAGACGTACGAGCTCAGAGGTTATGTAGTTGAAGGTTATCAGTGATATATTCCCAATTTGGTAATGTGACATGCTGAGTGTTGCTGTGAAATGATCATTGTGTTGATTATTTGTGATAGGATCGTTATTTGATCGTCTATCTTGGTGATCATTTCTATGATCATTTGTTGACCCAAAGCATGGCTTTTGTATAAAGTATGTTTTTGTGGACGTGACTTCGTCGAGCCTCACACCCCATGAATGGTCAAAACAGGAAAGATGCGGCAAGGTTATGAGGGGTAGCGCCCTTTAGGATGTGTGCATTTCCTTCTGGAAAAGGGTGGTATCATGGTATGGAGCCCAGATACTTACTCATGTTGAAAACACTTTGTTATGATTGTGTGAATTGATTGCGAGCGCTCGGTGAAAGGTCCCAAAGGACCGGGGGATGGCATATTCGGTCGGTTGTTACTCAGTTAGGGGTAACCCGGCCTTGTGTTGGTAGAGATCCGGTTTGGTTCTCGGGGATGTCCATCCAGAGGCATTCTCATGTGGCAATGGGAAGTTCCTTGGCCTGATCATTCGTTGGAAATCCAAAGAAACAATACGATCTTGTACGGTATTAGTTGTAGAACCTATCATTCACTTATGGTGGCGCCCCACTGTTTGGATGTTAGCTATAGTAGGCATACGATAATGGTCGTATGTTGGCTAAGATTTATATTCTACTTTCGAAATGAATTTTTCCTACACTATGCACTAGTAATAATATCAAATGTTCTTTTTAAATGCGTATCAAGCATCTTTGACTATCATAAGGAGAAATCTCCTCCGATTCTGCGTTTGCATTGTGTGTGTGTGCGGGAGGCCTTATGGTAGTCTCACTTTTAAAAAGCATTGCGAATTGATTTAAAAATATTCCTCTATTTTTATTTTAAAGATAAATAAACTGTTTTGAGTTCTCATACCAGTCACATGACTAACTTGGAGTTTATTGTTTTCCTTCCTAAACTCTGGGTGCCCACCAATTTCCACACGGGCAGTCAAGAGTTAGGTTTATCAGGATATTCTGGATATTCTGGAGTTGCTGGAGGCAAGCTGGATGGCATGGCGTATTACTTATATAGTACTTCCTTTTTCCGCTGCACTATTTGTTGTTGTACACTCTGATGATGATATGATGAAATGTAATGTATAAAATGTAATAACTGATATAGTTCTTTGTTTAAAGATTATTCATTTATTATTATATGTTGTTCCGCTGTGAATTGTGAGATTCTGTTATTGTTCTGTTGTTTTCTATTCCGTTCTATTTTCTCTATTTCCTATTTTCTTTCTGTTCTATTTTCTACCTTCTTATTTCTTCTTCTCTCCTTTTCTTTTTCTTAAAACCATAACATTTCGGGTTTTTGGCCTTCGATTTCTCGGCAGTCGATAAAGTGAGTATCGATGTTGAATTTTCAAAAGTCGAAAATTTTCGGGACGTTACAGTTTTCCTTCAAATTTCTTTCAAATTTAAAACTATTTTCTTTCAACCAACATAGATAGATAACAGCAACCAATATAACTAAAGCTGTCACAAATTCACAGAAGTAAAACAGTTGCACCGATCCAAGGTTACTCACCTAAATAAAACCTGCAGAATTCGAAACCGTGCTCCACTGTTCGGCGCTGTCAAGATGTTGAAACCCTAGTTGAAAATCTTTTGCAAAACTTCACCACGATGCTACCCAGATTTTGAGCACCATCGGCCTGTGCCCAACGCGACTCCATCGCCGTCTCGTCGCCCTCGAGGTCGAGTCGAACTCGAATACCCATGCTCTGGTGCGACTTCCCTAGAATCGCCCCCCTCTTCTCGCGAATCACCAATTGAACGCGACATGGTTCTATGCCTCGGCTATGATTCACTTTGCAGATCGATCGGCCATTTATTCTCCTTCTTTTTTTTTCTGTTCTTGAACGATGGATTTGGATTTCATGTTGAAGCACGGCTAAGAAGAAGTAAAAAAGGGGCAAGAGGGAGCTTCTTGAATACGCTTGTTAATAAAATATCTTTGACTATTGACTTTGACCCTTATTATATTATAAAACTTTCAAAATGTCTCGTTAAGCATAACTCGAAATCCCGAACTCTGAATCAAACATGCCGACAGGCGTTCATAAGGTTTTACCCGCGTTCCGATCACAATGGAATGTGTTTCGAAGGCTAATTTGAACGTATATGCGAGTTACGGAATTAAACGATCAATATAAAATTAAAACGATTAAAATAGTTCTACGCGTTTCGAGCTGCCAGGGTCAAACGACAACCTCGATTGCTACGAAAATTGAAGTCCGATAATAACTAACTATTACGGATCCAATGGAACTAGTTTCGTCAAATTCTGAGACTGTGCCTCGGAAGGCTATTTTTAAATTCCAATTTAAACGATATATTATTAAAATTGAACGAATTACCTTTAAATTTAAATTTCAACTATTCTATTATCCTCAGTATCATCATTATAGATTTTATAAGCCTTCAAATTATTTTAAAGAGGCTTAGCATCTCGGATTCAAAAATTTATCCAATTTCAATTATGTAATTTAATACTTTAATTATCTAATAAATATTAATATTTTGGAATTCAAGCTGAAATTAATCTTTCAAATGTTATAAATCAATTTATTATTCTATTTCAAATCGTTAAAATTTCCGGGTCGTCACACCTATCACAAAACGGGAGCATGAAAACTCAATAACACGTGCATCACAAACGGATATTCCATGGTCGCTAACCATAGAGTCGGTGCAACGACGTAGTACAGCGTTACGCCCGATGAACCTGAAACTACAATAATCCAAAACAACAACGCAGTATAGCGTTACGCCCGATGAACCGAACTCCAATAATACGGAACAATGACGTAGTACCATGTTACACCCAATGAACCGAACTCCAATAATACGGAATAACGATGTAGTACAGCTTTACGCCTGATGAACCGAACTCCAATAAAAGAATATGGGTCGCTATCCCATAAAAGAAATGAAACGGAGCTCAATAAAACGAGGTACAGTCCCCCACATGGACAAAGAAACATCGCACATCGCTAGTCTAAACCACAAAAATGATCATCATCGATCATCAAGAAGTGTCAATTAAACTAAGCTAGAAAATAAATGAGTTTAGCTTCATGTCCCATAGCCACTGGCTTAACTTAAATAATTACGAACAAATGGTAGATCTCCACTCGAAAATTGTCACAGTAGTTTCGATCGAACAAGTCCAAAAATTAACTGACGAAGTAAACGCAAGCGTTTCATACCACTTGTTTTGCTAAGTCGTTTAATTGGATTTCTCAAACGAATCAGAAAAAGGTTTGTATATACTAATAGATTGGAAAACAGTTTTATAAACGAGCTTTACGTCAAAAATAGAGTGGAAATCATCTTTGTGAAGGGGTTTGAATATTTACTATTAGTACAGAAACCTTTGTATTTCAAAGTGATAAATCACTAAAATGATTGTAAAAATAATCAATCACTAAAAATTCACATATGACGACTTGAATCAAATCCACAGAAATCGATACCGAATCCATCAAAATGGATATTCCCAAAAATCTTAAAAAAGAAGTCATCAAAGTCGATAATAAATGATAACGACAAATCAGATCAACAAAAATCGATTAAAACTGGAAATCAACTCAAAAACAGCCAAAATAGGCAAATTAAACAGTTACAGACGTCTGGTAGGTGTTTCCAGACGTCTAGCCCAATGTTCTAGAAGTATATGTGTTTTTCTTCCTTTTATTTTAATTCCTGTGCCATTTCAGACGCCTGAAATTTTCAACTAGATATTGGAATTTGGTTTCAGACGTTTGGATTTTGTTTCAGACGTTTGGATTTTGTTTCTGCCTTATCCAGAACCTTGATTTTTCAACCAGACGTCTGGATTTGGTTTCAGACGTCTGAAATTAATTTCAGATGTCTGAAATTTTCTGCTAGGCAAAAAAACAGCCTAGACAAAAAATGTCAAATCCAAACCAAAATGCATTCGAACGAGCGATGGATGCTAGGGATTTATGCCAATTGACAACCCAGCACTATAGGCTCTTCGTTACGCCACAAATAACATGTTCAAACATCAAATATAGGATCTTTAAAGATTTAGACTTCAAAACACCAAAATTGAAAAATTCACCAAATCAATTAGAATCAAAAGCAAATGAACGTGAATAGATGTTAGGAATTCATACCTAACAACGATGAAAGCTATAGGCATAGATGTAAGTTCGAGAACTCACGTTTTACTCAAAAACAATGAAGGAGAAGCTTGAAAACAAAGGGAAGATCAACTACTCTTCAATTTCAACTCTAAAAGATCCAATCTAAGATCATAAGCAAATATTTCCTAAGTTAGGTTATAGGATATTTTTGAAATTGGAGAGAGATTGAGATAGAGAAGAAGAGGATGCTTACCTAAGCTTCTCTTTGATTTTGGAGCTAGAAGTTGAATTTGCAAAAGAAACTAGGGATTAGGATTTTAATTTCCAATCTCTTCCTCCATTTTTACTAAAGCTTGAAGTGTTAGGAAATGAGAATGAATGAAGAGGAGAGGGGGTGAAGCTAGGGTCTTATGTTAGGTTATTGGGCTGAAACCCAAAGCCCTAAGTGAAAATGTCAAAATTCAAGCTAACTCCAAACATATCGATGTTTACACTTAAAAAGGTCGCAAATGCCATTTTGAACTCAATGGAAGTGGTCATGAGTCCTAATTTGGCTGTTTGCAAAAAGTAGCATTTCAGACTTAAATTCGACTAATGATGCCATATTTAAATAAAATATTTAAGTATCCAATCATAAAATATGCAGGGTGTTACAGACTCCCCTCCTTAAAGAAATTGCGTCCTTGTAAAATTTTAAGAAGAAAATAATGAGTAACAACCATAAAACCATATCAACACAAAAGAAAATTTGAAGTAAGAAGTTCACCCTAAAGAAAACGAGAGAGTAAGTTGCTCATAAGTCAAATTTGATGAAACTTCAATTTCTTCAATAACACTGGGCTCAAGAATAGAATCGGAATCCACAAGGCATTTTCGTAGTTGAAAGACGTGGAAAAATGTCATGAATAGCATAAAATCGAGCCGGTGAAACGATGAAATTCAATAATGGTATGCTCGAATAATTCGAAACAACGACGTGGTATAATAACAGTACGTCCGATGTACCCGAAACTCAAGTAAATTGGACAATGACGCAGTATAATAACGGTAAGCCCGTTGAACCTGTCAAAAATGTCATTCCATTCGGACATCATCAAAGAAACAACCATTTGTTGTTTACGACTAAGGGCATTGGCATCACAATTTCCCTTTCCAAAGTACAAAGAATATCAAGATCATAAGATGCAAGGAACTCGAGCAAACGTTGTTGACACAAGTTAAGTTCCTTTTGAGAAAACAAATACTCCTAAGATTTATGATCGGTATAGAGAACAAATTTCTCTCCCAAAAATAATGACACCAATTCTAAAAATAAAAACAATAGCCGCGAGCACTAGATCATAAGTAGGATACCTAGTCTCGATAGGCTTTAACTGCATAGAAGCATAAATGATAGCACGTTCCCTTTTGCAAGAGAATCGTACTCAAACCAATACGATTAGCATCGGTACAAACAGTGAAGTCTTGGTTCCCTTCGAGAATCACAAGAATAGAAGTATCGAAAAAGAGTTCTTTTAATTGATCCTCTTTCCCGAAAAGCTAAAACTTTCAAAATTACAATTAACTTTATGTAATCATCTTTCTAGAATAATTTAATTATTCCATGTCAATTTATTGTGTCTGATTGTCTCATCAAAGCATTTAGGAGATTCCTAACGATAACGTTGATCAAGCGCATCGACCAGAATTCTTAAAGCACTCAATGGGAAAAACAACACAAAATCATCTTCTTTATGATAAAAGTATCTCTTAAAATTTTTACAAATATTCTTTGTTCGTTTTAAGAACAATATCTAATTATACTTATAAATAAATCTTATGAAAATGATTTGCAAATTTTTAAATTGTTGTTTTCGTCCAAAATCAATAAATATAAGGATGGTCTCATCGAAATATTCATAGAATAATCGATTCATAAGATGGATGAAATAAGCTAAACAAATCGAATGACATCACGAGTTATTCATAAGAATCATAACGAGTGCAGAATTCGGTAAAGGGGTAAGCTATCCTCCGCAACTCGTAGCTAATGAAAATTGGTGGTAAATTCGAACTGAAAAGACCTTAGCACCACTCAATAGATTTGCTTAGGTGATAATCCTAATACAAGCTCAAAAATACCGAAAAATTCACAAACTACTCGAATTAGGAGAATAACATCTTCCTCAAGAAGTGGGTCCAGAGAATAAAATGATGCCATCAAATTGGAATCAAAGTCATCAAGAAAAATAGAAATCTGCATAACAGATTGAGGATTTTGAAGATAGATAGTCCACATGGGACATAGATATGGCTTCATAATGATTAAGCCAATCCTTTCACAAAAATCAACACCGAAGCCTAAGTAACGCATAATATGCAAATTGGCCTGGAAAGAATAATCACATAAAATAATCTCGACATTTTCCCAAAGTAAATTGAGTGTTGCGGATCCACCAACCGGATTAGCAAATCTCAGTGTAGTCATCAAGCCCAAAATGTTTAAAGAAAAATAATGAGATGAACCCATATCAACAAGAACTCGAATAGGATAATCACGAAACAAATTAATGCCATCAAGGATAGAATGAGAAATATCTTGACCAAGAGAAGTGTCACTAGGAGCTTGCAAAACATTCAACTCTCCTTCTCTCCTACTTTGAAGTATAGGACATGTAGATATAAGATGACCCGAACTTTCGCAATAACAACAAAAAGGGGTTTCAGACACCTATTTGCATAGTGGTCCGTAGAACCACAATTGTAACATTGTCCACAACTGGGGGTAGGAGTCTTTGCTACCAAAGTTTCTTGCTTCCCTTTATTGTTGGGATTGGGGCCTTTGAACTTAATAGGCCTCTTCATGTAGTTGTTGAAGTTCTGTTTGACACCCACAACTTCAACATCACTTTCTTTATCGGCATCTTCAAGTTGAAGAGCGATACAATAAGCTGATCAAAAGAAACTTCCAGTTTCAGAAGTAATGGCTTCTTGAGGTTCTTATTCAACCCATAGACAAACCTCTGATTTTTCTTCAATGGGGTATTAATATACTCAACCCCATATTTAGAGAGAGATTCAAAAGATGCGACGTAATCCTTCATAGACGATTCACCTTAAATAAGGTCAATAAATCGCCAGGCTAAAGTTACTTTTTCAGCTTCAGGCACAAACTTTTATTCGAATATTTCCCAGAATTTCTCCCAAGTAAGATCCGCTCCAACGATTTCAGAAACCAAAATCTCATTCCAATCTAATGCTCTTTATTGGAGCATGCTAGAAGCCACTTGGACTCGATGGAGATCAACAAGATTCATGCAAGAAAAGATGCGGTCGCATGATCTAAGCCAAGCTTAGATTTCCATAACACTTTCGGATCCTTTAAATGGACTTCCTCCCAAATCGATATAGTCTCTGCACAAGCGTGCATATCTAGATCTAGTATGAGTAGGTTTGGGAATGGGTCCGACAGCTTGAGCATTCTTTACAGGATCAAGAAGCTGTTGGGCAAACATAAATACTCCATCTTGGGAATTAGCACTACATTAACCGGCACTAGGTCGGTTAGATCTAACCATTTCTCTTCTTCAAGAAAGAAAGAAGAAGAAAAAGGTTATACTCAGAATGAATATCAAACAAACTTGATTGACAAAACAAGACATCATAAAAGAATTTAGTATAGAACTGGTCCTAAGACTCGAATAAAATCCTAAGGCACGACTCCTAAGAAGAACTTAGGACGATGATCATTGCTAGATTATTCTACATTGTTCCAAAGTTTGGCTCTGATACCAAGCTGTGACGCCCCACCTCTATACTCATGCTAGCCAAGAACACTACGGAGTTATGTCGTCAACTAGCATGAAGAATAAGGCTGTTGAGGAGCGACCATCTGTGTAATTTCTTTATGTGAGTCCCGACATGTCAGATAGTATAACATGCATATCTTTTCAAGAGGAAATCCGAAATATCGATACAAACTCAAAGCTACTACACAGTGGCCATGTGGTCTTCGGAAACAAATATAGAAATAAACATAACATAAATCAGTCATATATGCTCATATCTCAATGGCGGAAACAAATATGAATATATCACACAGAAGTGTACATCAGAATAGTGATCAAACAAGATCCACAATATCACAAAAGAATAGATAGAAGTGCTAGATAAAAGAATATGTATACATCAAGGAGTCTCTATCTCAAATGTATAACAACAAAAACTACTAATCTAAAGTAGTTAGACAAAAATCAGGCGACGGTCCTTGATAAGAAGTCAAGCAGAAGCATCTGTAACATATCGGTCTGACTCGAGTATTATTTAATAAGAAAATAATATACAGATCAGTCTAGCTATAAATATCAGTTAAAATGGGATAGAATAAGAGGTTCGATAAAAACATATGATAACAATAGTGCCATACTGTAAAAAGTATATATTAGAAAATCAACCAATGACATACAACATCTCAAAAATCTCATAACATCAAAAAGAATGTAATATTCTTTAATTTATTCACCAAGCCACAAATATTGACAAACATATCAGTACCAATCATAAAAGTTGGTGAAACACAAATTCTAGAAATCAGCAAATAGAAATCCAAAAATCACAAAGGGGGAGGCCTATCACAAAACGGGAGCATGAAAACTCACCAACACGTGCATCACAAACAGAACGTTATTCCATGGTCGCTAACCGTAGTGCCGGTGCAACGACGTAGTACAGCGTTACGCCCAATGAACCTAAAAATCCAATAATCTAAAACAACGACATAGCACAGCGTTACGCCCGATGAACCGAACTCCAATAATACGGAACAACGACGTAGTACAACGTTACGCCCGATGAGCCAAACTCCAATAATACGGACCAACGACATAGTACAGCGTTACGCCCGATGAACCGAACCCCAATAATACGGAACAACGATGTAGTACCGCGTTACGCCCGATGAACCGAACTCTGATAAAAGAACATGGGTCGCTATCCCATAAAAGAAATGAGACGAAGCTCAATAAAATGAGGTACAGTCCCCCACGTGGACAAAGAGACATCGCACATCACTAGTCTAAACCACAAAAATGATCATCGTCGATCATCAAGAAGTGTCAATTACACTAAGCTAGTAAATAAATGAGTTTAGCTTCATGTCCCATAACCACTGGCTTAACTTAAATATTTACGAACAAATTGTAGATCTCCACTCGATAATTGTCACAACAGTTGCAATCGAACAAGTCCAAAAATTAACCGACAAAGTAAACGCAAGCGTTTCGTACCACTTGTTTTGCTAAGTCGTTTAATTGGATTTCTCGAACGAATGAGGAAAAGGTTTGTATATATTAAAAGATTGGAAAACAGTTTTATAAATGAGCTTTGTATTAAAAATAGAGTTGAAATCATCTTTGTGAAGGGGTTTGAATATTTACTCTTAGTATAGAAACCTTTGTATTTCAAAGTGACAAATCACTAAAATGATTGTAAAAACAATCAATCACTAAAAATTCACATACGACGACGTGAATCAAATCCCTAGAAATCGATGCCAAATCCATCAAAATGGATATTCCCAAAAATCCCGAAAAAGAAGTCATCAAAATCGATAATAAATGATAACGACAAATCAGATCAACAAAAATCGATTAAAATTGGAAATCCACTCAAAAACAGCTAAAATAGGCAAATTAAACAGTTCCAGAAGTCTGGTAGGTGTTTCCAGACGTCTGGCCCTAGATTCTGGAAGTATATGTGTTTTTCTCCCTTTTATTTTTAATTCCTAGGCTATTTCAGATGTTTGAAATTTTCAACCAGACGTCTGGATTTGGTTTCAGACGTTTGGATTTGGTTTCAGACGTCTGGATTTTGTTTCAGAAGTTTGGAATTTTTTTCTGCCTTATCCAGACCCCTTTTCAGACATCTGCATTTTTCAACCAGACGTCTGGATTTGGTTTCAGATGTTTGGATTTGGTTTCAGGCAAAAAAACAGCCTAGACAAAAAATGGCAAATCCAAACCGAAATACGATCGAACGAGCGATGGATGCTAGGGATTTATGCCAATCGACAACCCAACACTATAGGCTCTTCGATACGCCACAAATAACATGTTCAAACATCAAAGATAGGATCTTTAAAGATCTTGAGTTCACAACACCAAAATTGGAAAATTCACCAAATCAATTCAAATCAAAAGCAAATGAACATGAATAGATGTTAGGAATTCATACCTAACAACAATGAAAGCTATAGGCATAGATGTGAGTTCAAGTACTCACCTATTACTCAAAAACAATGAAGAAGAAGCTTGAAAACAAAGGGAATATCAAATACTCTTCAATTTCAACTCTAAAAGATCCAATCTAAGATCATAAGCAAATATTTCCTAAGTTAGGTTATGGGAAATTTCTGAAATTGGAGAGAGATTGAGATGGAGAAGAAGATGAGGATGCTTACCTAAGCTTCTCTTTGATTTTGGAGCTAGAACTTGAATTCGCAAATGAAATTGGGGCTTAGGATTTTAATTTTCACTCTCTTCCCTCATTTTTACTAAAGCTTGAAGTGTTAGGAAATGAGAATGAATGAAGAGGAGAGGGGGTGGAGCTATGGTCTTATGTTAGGTCATTGGGCTGAAACCCAAACCCAAAACCCTAAGCGAAAATGTCAAAATTCAAGCTAACTCCAAACATATCGATGTTTACAATTAAAAAGGTTGCAAATGCCATTTTGAACTCAATGGAAGTGGTCTCGATTCCCAATTTGTCTGTTTGCAAAAAGTAGCATTTTGGACTTAAATCCGACTAACGATGCTACATTTAAATAAAATATTTAAATATCCAATCGTAAAATATGCGGGTTGTTACACATAGCGCATCCGTATCTCAATAGCTCCTTAAATCTGGTTGCATACTCAAGAACTGTCATGTCTTCCTACTTCAACTCCATAAACTTCTTGAGTAGAGTTGACTTAGCAATCTCTGACATGAATCTTTCCTCAAATCTCCTTTTGAATTCCGCCTAAGTTTTCATTAACTCCCACGGTAACATTATTCCACTAGTATAGCGTCGCACCTTATAATTGTCTAGAAGCAAGCCTCCTCTTCTTCTCATTATTAAGCCTTAAATCAATAAAGATCCTTTCGCAATGAAGTAACCAATTCTCCACTTCAATTGCATCCCCAGTCTCAATAAATGACTTTCGCCAAGTAGCATAATCTTCGCTTTGTGTTGCATAGTTATTAACCACAGAAGCTTCCTAATTTCCTCCAACTAAACCCATAGAAACTCCAGCCTACATCGTATTAATGAATAACTAATACGTAGCTCCCATATCAGCTTGCGACACTCCTGCTCCCATATTAGCAACTTGTGCCCTACTTGGATTCCTTCTAATGTTTCGTCTAGCATCCCATTGGTTGTGTTTCTTCCTCCACCAAAGTTAACTCTTCCACTACTAGCATCCATATCTTACGTCCTTAAAATCTACATTCGAGTCTTTATAAGATACAGAAGAATGACCTAAGAGAGATGAAAGAATAAAGATAGAGCATATACTTATATATTCCAAATACAAGTACGTTACTATAGTGTTATCCCATACCCCAGTCTTTTCTTTAATTCCTCAGGATTATGTTTTCAAAATCATTTTAATTTTAAAATCTCTTTTAAGTTTTCATAAACCTATGCTCTAATACCAAGTTCTAACATCCCTTATCTTAAGTCCCGAAGCTAAGAACTACAGATGTTGTAGTTGTCCATAGTATAAACTTCCAATGATAAAATATGGTAATGTTAATGGTATCCATAATATCAAAAGCACATGAATATGAAATAAAATCAACACAAATTTTGAAATCAACTTTTCTGATTACATTTCAAATCTATATTTCATATTTAGTTACACAATCCCAAAACAGTTCCCATGTTTAGATCAAATATAATTATTACAAATTACGCCAAGAGTGACATATGAAGACGCCCCTTGGATAATTAGAGAACTAGATAGACATGTCTATCATAAATACATCACAGGAGATAAAACTAAATGGCTAGTATATAGCTAACTTGGTCTCCTGCACGTCTTCGAAAGCTTATTCATCCAACCTACTAAACCTGAAAAGCATTAATTCTCAGTCTACTCAAATTAAATTTTGAGAACCCGAGTGTTAAAGAGGGAAAACATAAACTTCGAGTCAGACATAAAGCCTGTTGTTAATAATACTATTGCATCTTGATTTAGTGATATTAAGTGAGACTATGCGCTTAGCCGAACGGGATACCCCTCACTAATATCCTTTTTTTAAAAAGCATACCTTCTGCAAATCAAAATCCTGTAATCAAAATGATTATAACAATAATATCAAAAACATGTATACATAATAAACAAGAACCCATGGACTATATGTCCACACTATTGTTTGATCCGGCTAATCATTAACCATTGGTTGACTCGAGCCTACTACACACAATCAATAATCTAACTTCAGTTAGACATAATACTAGACCGGCTGCCCTTAGTTTTCTTCTTCTTGGGTCAACTGATCCTAATGGTTTTGTAGGCTTACCAATAATATATCCTTATCTTGTATATTCCCTTTTGTGTGTAACCTCATTTTGGTCTATGACAAAGCCCTATACACTGGAATTTTGGACATATTTTAGCCAAGGGCTAATACCTAAAGTATACGGTGTGACCATACACCAGTCCCATCTGGTCTCCCAATATCTGAGTCATAAACTTAGGGTTAACTGCCCTATCCATTTTTCATTTCCTCTCTTAGTGTTAACTGCCCTGTTAAAATTTCATTTTTCGTAAATAATCTTTACAAATGATTTACCTCTAAAATCATACCTTTATAAAATAAGGAAATCATATACTTTTCTTTACTCAAAAGTACTTATGCCAGGAAATATATACTTTACATAAAACAATGTTGATGAAACCTTATCAATGAGACTATTTGTCCCTTCAAAGTAAGTTAAAACCTTTTTTAACTTAAAAGACTTTAGGTCATGAAACCAAGGTAAAACCTTTGAAACCCTTGTTTAAGAACCTTAAACAATGCCTTTTGAAATCATTGAGAACAAACCTTTCGAAAATTTTACTAAAACTTTAGACATCCTCTTTTAAAACCATTTAAACTTGTCTTACGAAATCAATGGAAAACCTCCCTTCAAATACTCAAAATAAACCTTTCGAAAACACTAGGGATCCCCGCTTTGAAACCCATATTATATACCTTTCAAAAGCATTGGGTTTAGGTAAAGAATCATGGAAACATTGCTTCAAAACCTTTAATAATTATTCCTTTCGAAGCCATTGGGTTTAACTTTTAATATAATTAAGGGTCGTACAGAACTAGGGCGAACGCTTTACTTTCCCAAGCATTTGACAGAAGGAAAGGAAAGAAGATAGTTTTGAAACCTACCCTTTTGAAACCATTGCTTCCTTAACCATTTTAAGATAGCTACAGGACCACTCAAAAGCATTGAGAAGGCGGTTTCAAAGTAAGAAGGCGAAAGCACCCTTTCGAAACCATTGTTTTAAGACGATACAGAAAATCATCCTTAACTAGTTCGAAAGATAAGAGTGCTGCAGCATGGGTTTTGAATAGGTTCAAAGCGGCTTCTTTTCGAAAGCTTCTTTAAAACAAAAGGTGAGTTGATTAAGTCGAAATCTAATATAGTTGGCTACAACCCCTTTGATGGCATCATTTATAAATAGAAATAGTTTAAAGTTAATAAAAATAGATCCTACCCTTTCAAAAGTAAGGTTTCGACACTGTACCTTCCGCCTTTCTCCAACGCACTATGTATCAAATTCTTGGTACCATGTGAATTAGTTTCGAAAGGGTTCTCTAGCAGGGGTATGGTGTCAAAAGCACCTGGTGGAAGTGGCGAAGTAGTAAATCCAAGCAAAACTGATATTTAGCCTTTAAAAGTAATTTCCTGTCACCTAACTTGCCTTATTTGTCAACATATAATTGGTTTTCTAAAAGTGTTGCTGAATTCAGAAATTATCAATTTAAAATGTTTCAACAAATAAGCCCTTCTCCTTAAATAAACATATAAAATATTTATGTCCCTTAGCTTGAATAATTTTATTATCATAGTAAAATACTTAGGAAAATTTCCCAAAATTTTCCATAATTTACTTCTAATATGTTTTCTAACATATTTATATTTCAGACCCAAAATCAATTTTTAATTGCCGTAATTAATTTAAACCCAATATTTGCTATTTTTTCATAGAAAATTCATAATAAACCCAAAATTGCTTAGAAAATTATGAAACTTGAAACCCACTTACAGAATAATGTTTTCGACCATATATAAAAATCGTAGGTCATTTGGATGTCAAGATTTTCCAATCTAAACTAATCATAAAATTTATATAAACGCCATAAATCATCAACAAACATATATCTTTTCAAACAAACATAATGTAGCACATTATTTGCAAAATTAACTTGGGTCAAACCTTGAAACCGTAATTATCAAAAAAAGTGAGATGTAAATTAAATTATTCACCTTAGCTTGATGTTAAGAAGGCTAAGATTTTCTCTTTACTCAATTTCTTCAAGCTTTCTACTTGATTTCTAGCTTACCTTATTTTTATTCCTCTTAATGGTGGTTGGTCGAGCTTATAAGAGTTTTGGTTTAGTTTATGAATGTTGAAATGAATAACAAATGAAGGTAAGAAGGGTTTAGCATATAAGAAGGAAGAATATTCCTATTTTTCTCTTGTCATATTCCTCCTACTTACTTACTTTTAATCATCTTTTGTTTATACATCCATTAAGGCACGACTCTCCTTATTGATTAACAAATATCAATCATTTAACCATCTATATTATTTCCTTTAATTTACCTAATTAAATGTCCTAAATAATGTTAATCAATAATAGGGTCATTACAGCCCCTTACAAAGCTCATATGGTCATCCATGTCGTTCTCCTTCGTGATGGGTTGAGTCTGGTGATAGAATTGTTCTTGGACCCGACATGATATTTGGAGCCAGTGAGAAGGTATATGAAATTAGAATGAGGATGAAGGAGGCGTAGGATTAGTAGAAATGTTATGTGGACCGAAGGCAAAGGGATCTAGAGTTCTTCGTTGGAGATTTAGTGTTTACGAAAGTTGCTCCGTTGAGAAGCGTTATGAGTTTTTGGAAATCAAGGAAGCTAGCCCATTATTATATTGGCCATTTTCCCATAATTGACCGGATTGGTAAACTTGCATATATAGTGAAGTTATCAAATAGACGATTAGATATGCACAACGTACTTCACATCTCATTTACATAACTACGTACACAACCCTTCGACTACAGTAGAACCAGCACAATAAGTTGATATGGAAGTTTAGCCTAACCTAAACATTCTTAGGTGGCCTATTCATATCACCGCTTGAGATAAAAAGTGATTAAGAAGGAAAGTTGTGAATTTTGTTATGGTTCAGTGGAGTGGAGGCGATAGAGACTGTACTTGGGAAACTAAGGACTATATTAGGGATTCTTATCTCGAATTGTTGTAAGTGTTTTTATTTTGTTAGTGTACTCACCGGTGTGGAGCAATCACTTTCTATATACCGGTTTTTTGAATGGTATTATTTGTGTTTCTTTTGAGATCTTTTGTTGTGTGTGATTAATTTCAGGATAAAATTTCCTGTAAGGAGGGGAGGATGTAACAATCCGTAATTTAATCCCTTTGAATTTGAATATTTAATATATTTTTAAATATTTAAACAAAGGGTTTTATAACCCAAATAGACCTTTTTCTAATAATAACTAATGGTGATAAAGTTATTTTAAAATTTGGTTTACAAGAATAATTAGTTCGAAGAAAAATCGAAAATGTGACCGAAAATCATTTTTTGTATTGTGCGATGTGATGAGATAGGAAAGGAGATAGGTGGTGTGTGCAAGGGGGTAAGAGGTGGTGATGTGGCATCAAAATGTGGAGGGTGTGGTGTTATTTTGCGAAAGTAAGGATCTTAAGGCAAATTTAACACTAAGGGGTGAATAGTGTTTAATAACTTTTATGAATCCTTTTGAATTCTTTTAAGACTATGATTTAAACAATGCAATTTGAAAATTATAGATGAAAACACAGACGGATATAAATGCAGTAACAGTAAAAAAATAAAGAGTTGGAGACATCATACCAGGAATTTTTATATTGGTTCGGAGTTACCCTACATCCAGTTCCATACAATTTCTTATATATATTTCTTTTCAAATATTGAAGTTTATACAATCTTGATTTCAAGGCTACAAGACACACCTTCTATATTTTTCAGGCTTTAGGTACACTCACTAGATACGGATGGGACACTAGCACACCCGGGATTCAAATGGGACACCAAGCACACCCACTTGATTCAGATGGGACACAAGCACACCCACTTGGATTTCAGGGACACCAATCATACCCAAGAGTATTTGATTATAATTTGATAGAGCTTACAATCATTTCTTGACCTTAAGTATAAATAATTCTATAACCTCTTGAATAGCACTTTGATCTTGATTGCAATGAGAGAGATGAGAGAGATCAAAGAGTATATAATAAAGAATTAAATCAATAGGGTTTGAATTTTATTCTGATCGAGTTAGAGAAGATTTTGAGTAGAATTTCTTTTAGAAATCAAGAGAGTGAAGGAAGAGAGAAAATATGAAAAAGTAGCTAAATGAAATTTGTTGTAAGAACCCCTATTTATAGTGAAACAACAGTCATGTCCATTCGTGAAGAGATAAGATGAAAAGAAACTTTTATTCAAATTTGAATTTTGAAATTTTCGGCCTATATGTCGTCATACATGATAAGGATACGTCAACATATCCTTTGTAAATTTGGAAAATCGCTAAATAAAAACATTTTTGAAAATACTAAGTTTTATAAAACATTTTGATACATTGTAAAATCATTTAAGCATAGTTTATACAATTTTAATGATAATAAAACTTAAGAAAACTGTATAAAATTATTTTATAATATTTTAATATTAAGGATTTAAATATAAATAATGTATACAAAAATAATGTACATAAAGTATAAGTGAATATATATTAAAAATTAAAGTATTAATAAATGCCAAAAATTTACTTTTGAATACCATATCATTTTGAAAATATAAAACCAAAACTATATCTAAATGTAGTAAATTAAATGTATATTATAATATAAAATGCTTAAAAACGTAATTACTCAAAATATAATAAACTTGTTAATAAAAATAAGTTTAAAAATCATTTGAAATAATTTTGAAAAGATGTTTGAAAAATCATTTTGAAAATAGGGATTTTTTAAAATAATTTTTGTAGGATATTTGAAAATCATTTAAAATAAGAGAATAGATTTTGAAAACCTTTTTGAAAAATGAAGAGAGAATAAATTTGAAAATATGGTATAACTCCCCTTGAGTTACAAAACTCCCCTTGATCTATGCCTAGATATTTTATATATTTCTCCCCATTTGTCAACAATAAAAATATAACTAAAACTCCCCCAATTAAGGTACTATATGATATATAAAAGTGATAAGAATGATATTTAAGAGTGATATGTAAATAAGAAGTGATAACAGAAACCAATTTTATTAATTCAACCCAATACATTCAAATCTATCCAAGTTAATACAATCATACATTCAAATCAATCCAAGCCAATACAAACATAAACCATACCAAAGTCAAACCAAATAACTTGTAATCCTAAATAAGTCTATACATACTGATCCATATGTGTTAATCTAGTGTAATCTTTTATTATAAACTTAAAAAAATCTTAAAAACAAACCAATTATCTTAAACATCCCTAGGAAATTTTACCCAACCATTAGAATCAAAAATTAGATCTGCTTTGATGGCATCCCAATCTTCATTGTCTCTGTTGATGGCACTATGCAGATTGCTTGCTGTTTCATCTTTGATAAGGGAAGAATTCATTCATTGAATCACATCAAAATGCTTTTCTTCTTTTATTTGACTCAATTATAAGTGTCTTTGATTTCTAAGGATAAAAGTAAGAATATTCTTGAACGATTAAAGGGTTTGTTCAAGATTTTAACACAATTTTCGGTGTGGTGAAGCCATTTTTGAAAAGTTAAGTTTATGAAGTGAAAAGGGAGAAGAAAGAGAGTGGAAATGGCATTTTTCTGGAGTGAATAGGTTTATATAGGGGTGATAAGTCATTTGAATAAGTTCAATAGATGATAATTATTTTACTTTGAATTTTAAAAAATTTATAATTTGCCCGTTATATATCGACACATAGGGTATATGTAACGACCTGGAATTTTAGGCATTTGAAATTGGGATGTTTAATCAATTTTAAATATTTAAAAGGTTAATTTTGACTTGAATTTCAAATATCACTATTTCTTGGATAATTAAATTATTGAATTTAGTAATTGGAAATTGGGTAAAATATGGAATCGGGAGTTTCGAGCTTGTTAAGAATAATTTGAAGGCTTATAAAATTTATATTAATAATACTGAGGATAATAGAACCTTTGAATTTGAATTTAAAGGTGTTTTGTTCGGTTTAAAAATATATTGTTTAAATTGACACTTAAAAATAGCCTTCGGGGCACAATCTCGGATTTCGATGAAACCAGTTCCATTGGATGATTTCAATGAAACCAGTTCCGTTGGATCCGTAATAGTGTATTAATATCAAATTTCAAATTTCATAGTGTTTGGCGTTATCATGTGATCGTACGGTATATAAATGCACAGAAATTTATATAGAAAATTCAATATAAACTGATTCCAAAAGCTATCTTCTCTATACGATCAAATTAGGGCTTGAAACCTTTTCCATTACATTCAGAATGGGGGTATAACATTATAAACGCCTGGCGGCGCATCTCGATAGGGGGTCGAGGTTTTGAGTTGCAAATTCGAGACGATTTAAATTTAAATAATATATATTCATACCTACTAGTCAAACCTTAGCTGAAATAATTTCATATCAGTGCTTCTCCCCTTCACTTCAGAAACACTTAGCAAGCCAATGCAGACACGCCAGGCAATTTAAACATGTTTCCTCCCTGATAAAAAAAACACGCATCTTCTCTTTTAAAAAATGGATAACCAAACACAGTTGACAACAAATAAAACAAAAAATGGTAGAACTAAAGAAAATAAAAAATGGCGAAACAGAAATTCGAATTGAATTCGAATTTGAAAAAAAGGGGCTCTACATCATTCAATGGCCGCTTTCCTTTTCGAATACAAATCGGAGCTCATCTCGAAGGGATTGCGTTGATTTCTGGTAGCTCGCAAGCTTAATGGCCGCGACGGTGGTAATCACGCGTAGCAGCGCGATCGTGAGCAATGGAGGGGAGGAGTGGCGAAGCTCGATGGCGTGCCATGGGCAGAGCACGACTAAAAGGGCTGTCAGTAATGTCGTCTTGGGTTGGCGGCAAGTGAGGAGGGTGGGCTTGTCGATTCGAGCAATGGCGATGGTGCTGAGCTCGTCGAACGTAGGCGGAATCTCATAAGAGCTTGAGTGCAGTAATCGTGATTTTTGATTCCAACACGTTTAGGAAATTTAAAATTTCAAAACATTTTAGTTTAATGTTTTCTTAGGTTTGAATTGTAATTTAATTGTGAATTAATATTTCAACTATGAAAAGATTTTTCTTTTACAGGGTTTAAAATGTTTTGTTTAAAAAAAATTATATGCATATTTCAGAAAACAGAAAACTCTTTTTAGTCAAAAATATATTTACAGAAAGCAAAAGAAAAAAGATTATAGTGAAGTATAAAATAATTCAGTTTTTAATTTAATAAATTCATATACATTCACATATATATTTCAAATTAAAACTGTAAATATATATATATATATAGTGGTATGATTTTGAAAATGGAAATTTTTAAATGTTTACAAGGTTTATATAAAAAAAATTGATTTTTCGATTATTTCAAGTGTTGGTATACTCTATAATGTTTATACAAGGTCTAAAACCATAGAGAAACAAGCCGGTTTGGATCGGATTGCAAATTAAAAGTCAAAGGTGAGTTAATCTCACTCAAATTGGATTACTGGAGAATTTATATAGTTAAAATTTAAATTATTGGTTGATTGATTGAATTGATAACGGTCTGGATGTGATATTATATATAATAGTGTGTATATATATTGGAGTGATTGATATTTCCGCATTATATAGCGGATGAGACCCCATGCTCCTCGCATAATAGCAGATGATCCTATATACCACGATATCCCCCTCGAAGTTGGATTGGAATCTTTATATTGAGCTAACATCTACGGATGCAGATGTTACGGGTTGGAGGGATCCAACTAGATTCCTCAAAATATTGAAATTTATTTTCATAGTCAGTGATATGATTTATTTGCTAATCTACGATAGATTATATTGAAAATTTAAATTATTGAATGTTATGGTTTGGCTAAATATATTTTGGGTATTTTTAGATATCGAAAATATAAAGATTGGTTTTTTTGAAGGAAAATAAAACAGAGAATTTTAAGTAAATAATTATAGTGAATTTGGGTAAATTAAAAGAATGAATTTGGAAAAGGATAAAAAGTTTGATTTTAAATCCTATTTAATAAATTCAAAGAAATGGGAAAATAGAGATTTTAAATAAATGGAAATAAAGGCGTTTTGAAGATTTAAACGATATTGTTTAAGAGTTAAAGGGATTTATTTTTAAATTCAAGATTTAAATGGGTTGGGGAAAAATTAAAGGGAGAAGTTTGGAATAAGGTATGAAATTTGATAATTCAGATTTAATAAGGGTTAAGTCATAATAAAGGAGTGAAACTGGAATAAATTTGGGTAAGTCAAGAAAATAAATTTCAAAGTGGAATTAATTCAGAGAATCGATTTGAAATCAATTAAGTGTTTTGAAAACAGTGATTAAAAGGAGAATGGGACTATGAAATTTATAAACTAGGTTTATAAATAAAGTGAAATAAATATCAGTGGATATTTGAGATTTTAAATTCACGTTGGTAATTTTAAGGAAAGGATAACTTTTTTAAAAATAAATAGTGGTTTTATTTTTAAAAATGTGGGAAAGGAAAATTTACGGGATTGGGGTGTAAATTAAACTGGAAATAAATCGAGAAGGATTTATAAATGATTAGACGAGTTATATTGCAATGGGAAGTGTATTTTTCTAAAAAGCTGAGTATATTTTCAAAGAAAGATTTCCAAGTTAAAAGTTTTAAAGTTGTTTTAAAAGAGTGATTTTAGGAAATTATTACTCAATTGTTTTAAAATTTTAAAAGTAAATATTTATTAAGTTAGGTATAGTAGTTAATTGGTTTTAAAGGCTGGATTAGTATTACGATTTGAAAGAGAAATTTTTTTAAATGTTTATATTTTATAAAGTAACTTTTACTTTTGAAAGTAGTTCTAACTAAAGTTTTACTTGGGAAATTATTATAGAATTTCATAACCATTATTTTGAACAAAGTGATTTATGTAGTTTTATTTTAAATGTTTTAATTGTATAATTTGGATAAAGTGATTTAATTGATTTAAAATCTAAATCTATTAAGATTAGGTGTTTTCAGTGGGAAATAAAATAATTGGTTGGATGATTATTTAATTTGATACTTAAATAACCGACTATCAATATTGCCCAATGCTCTGATCGTTTCGAAGAGACCAGGATCGGGTTTAATTATCGAAAAACCACTTCGATCCGGTTTGAACGTAGCAAATGAATACCGTGAAGATGATGAAGACGGTGATTCGGTTTGTCCAGACCTAGAGCAACTTGTATGGATGAATGCTATCATACCATCGTCACTAGAGAATGATGAGCATTCTAAGTGAATGTGTGATAAATAGCAACGCATAGCCTCAAGCTTCATCACCAGGAATGGCTAAAATAGGGGAGGTGCAGCAAGGCTGAGTGGGTAGCACCCAATTAGGGTAAGGTCATTGTTAGCACCAGAATTGGTCACTAACACCCATGAGATAGATTATTTAGAGATATTAATGAAGAAAGTAAGTTAAAATAGAGAATTGTATGCTAAATTAAATGCAAACTCAAGAACACCGGATTTATAGTGGTTCGGCGTAACTGTCTACGTCCACTTTGAAGTTAATCTTTATTGCATTACTCAACAATTGATTACAGATACAATCCGTACACCAACTACTTGAATACAAATGCTGCGTAAAGAGAATGAGCCTTGAATGCGGCAGAGTCTCCCTAGAGTTCTCGGAAAAAAGGTTCCTTTCATTGTTCCCCTGCCCTTCTATTTATAGAGGAAGATGGGTTGGACTTCCCTTATGGGCCTAGGAGTAAGATACCTCGGCCCGTAGTAAATGACTTCTGTACGCCGAGCCACAAATTCCGAACGGCAATTGCTGAACAACACACCCAGGTTAAACGGCCTTCGTATGCCGACCGAGGAAGATATGCCAAATGGTATTTGCATGCCGATCGAGATAGTGTGCTGAGTGAAGAGTGTAGGCCGAAAAGACCTAATGATGGTCGAGGGGAGATGCCGAACTGTCTTGTTATGCCGAGCGAGGCTCAGGCCAAGTGACCTTGCTATGCCGAACGAGGCTCATGCCGAACGAGGCTCATGCCGAACGAGGCTCATGCCGAATGACCTTGCTATGCCGAACGGCCCTTCCATGCTGGGCAAGCCTCTATGCCGAGCGAGGCGAGATGCCGAACGAGCTTGCTACGTCGAACGAGGCTCTATGCCGAGCGACCTCTCTATGCCGATCGAGGCTCTATGCCGAACGATGCCGCAATGCCGAATGGGGCACTATGCCGAGCGTCTATACCGATCGAGGCTCTATGCCGAACGATGCCTTAATGCCGAACGAAGCAACATGCCGAGCGACTTCTCTATGCCGATTGAGACTCTATGCTGAATGGTGCCAAATGCCGGGCGAGGCAACATGCCGAGTGACTTCTCTATGCCGAATGGTCTTTCCATGTCGAGCGATGTACTTGCTAGGTGATATACGCGTTACCAGCCCAATTACCTAGGTAACACTTGCCCTCCAAAGGTTGTCATGTGAGACAACACGACAAGCTTTGAGTTAATAGCCAATTTCGTCTTCTCCTTTGTGACATGCACACAGACGATGTCGAGCGAGGCGTTCGGCAAGTCAAATGCCGAACCATCGAGATATCTTGACCGCGTTCACCGGTCAATGCCTATTTAACTTCTCTTTTCTCTATATATAAGCCACTACCCCTTCTTCTTCCCCCTTTTACTTTTACCTCCGCTTTGCAGAACTTAGGAACTCGCCTCCCACCAGACTTTTGCGAACTATTTACCCTTCCCTTCTCTTCTTGAATCCAATATGTTGCCTCATCTCCTTCCCCAATCAACGAATCCGATCAAAATCATGTTTCCTACTCCAGAATCTCCCCAAGCTTCGAGTCATTTTTTTAGGTAATGACCTCTCCTTTAAACACTTTGTCTCGACTAGGAAACTTAGCACGAGATTCGAACACGTGAATCTTCATCAAACTAAGGACAGTAGGAACCACGTGGATGAAGAGATTGAATTCGCGGTTAGAACATGTTTTAGGGCTAGGCAGAGTGGTGGAAGGAAGGAGGTGTCAGAGGTGTTTAGGACATGAGGGAGTAAGAAGTAGTGAAGTTAGGGGGTGCATGTTAAGCATGGTGTGCGAGTCGAAAGAGAAATGGTTGTGGCTCGACATTACTCTCGCGTGCCGAATGACGAAGAGAGATTGGAGGACAGCAATGAGTCATGCCGAACGGCAATGATAGAATACGGGAGAAAAATGAGTGATTTCACACCGAACGGTGAAGAGAGGACGATGGAGAGGAATGAATTTTGGGCTTAGGGCCGAGCGGTGCGGCTCGGTACTGTCGTGGTTCGGCATGACTCCTACATGCCGAACGAGTAAAGAGAGAGAAAGGAGAGAAGTGAGGGTTGCGCTTAAAGTTTCGAGCGATGCGGCTCGGTATGATCATGGGTTGGCATGACTTCATCATGCCTAATTGTTGAAGGGTGAGTGCGGAGAGTTTAGATGATCACTTAGCTGAGTTTATCGAGTGTCGTTTGGCATTAAGTCTTGAAATTGACAGCAACAGTCATAACCATTCCAACTCGAACGTAACCCATGTTGACTTGACTAACTTACCATGCCTAAACATATGACAAAGACAAGGACAAGGACTTAAGCATATAAACATATCGACCATTTCGAACTGATAACCCTCCGTCTCAAGAACTATAAATCTGAATTTAACTCGATAAAAATAGACTACGACCTCGATATTTATTATGAACTT
Organism: Allium cepa; assembly: GCA_030765085.1. Lineage (NCBI taxonomy): Eukaryota > Viridiplantae > Streptophyta > Magnoliopsida > Asparagales > Amaryllidaceae > Allium > Allium cepa. The sequence continues at coordinate 154,968,512 of CM060945.1, forward strand.
ACAAGTTCAAAATTAAAAACCACAACTGGACACCTGCACTCTACTTTATCTCATTAGTTTCACGGCTATAAATCCTTTAACACTTACACTCGAATGATTGCACTAGTTCACACACCACACCGGGGGGGGTATTTTTGTTGTTAAGTCTAGTGTCGATTGTTTTTCAAGTATAGTTCAAACAGGTGTCTCTTCAGATCCAACACTCACTAGAGATGTCCAGAAAGTCTAGTTCTGCCACGGTCTTGGACAGATCTGGGCCATCTTCTCAACAAAAAGCAGTTGGGACTTCAAATCTGTCGCCTACTCCTGTTCAAGACATGCCAAGCCCTACGATCGCATCCGTTGATTTGGCTCCTGATGCCCTGGATGCAGCGATCTTTTTAGACGATCTGATCGATTCCCAAGCCTCGAAGATTAATGAAAGCACGCTTCGCCGTATATGCTCGGTACACGGGATTCCTTTCGACGACGTGTTGGTTCCATCGGGACAGGATCGTCCTCACTTGACCCCAGTCGGATATACAGCCTGCAACATATTCATGTGTTGGGTCGGTAGCATGCCACCATTCAACTCCATTCTTCAGGACCTGTTACAATATATCGAGATCGCCCGATCGAAATTACATCCAAACGGCCACGCGTTCATATACGGCACTTGCATTCTCTTCATGAGTGTCCTTTTCAGGCTCCCGACTCCTGGCGATATCCGATATATCTATCATTTCAGGAGACGATCAGATAGCCCATCTTTTGTATTCCTCGAGCCGCATAGCAAGTGTCAAATTCTGACTGGCGCATAGAGCAAGTTCATCCAGTATAAGCAGGAGTGGTTCTACGTGCGCTGTACTCCCGGCTTTGCGAGGAGATGGGTGGAAGGGAGTAAGTCTTTTTTCTGGATCAATACTCGTGTTTGGCAGAAACTGCACCTTCTATAACTCTTTCTCTACTTTTACAGGTTTCAACCCACGTACCGAAGGCTTCGGGTATTCTGAAGCTGTCGCAGTTGTAATATCCCGGAAATTTGGCAATATAAATTTAATAATCTGTGTTTAAAATTAATTTTATTTGATAATTTTTGATAATAAAATTTTGAATTGATTTAGTAATCATCTTTTAATAAAAATTTAAATTGGAAGATTCTATCTTTTTAAAGCTAATAAATTGTTTTCTGTTTATAATATATATATATATATATATATATATATATAATTGTATATATTGTAAATGGATAAACTTTGATTTGGAATTTAGTAAATGAAACAATTTTCTAATTTTAATTTATATTTGGGTAAATTGGAAATTTTGATTTAAATATTAACATTTAGCTTTTCATAGCAATTTAAATAAATATCTATATGGTTTGTAAATATTAAAGGAAAATCTTATTTGTTTTAAAATTTTATTTAAGCTTAATATGAGTCTAAATTAGATTAACATAAAAACTTTGTTTTATTCTCTTTTTAAAATATTGCTTGAAATTATATATAAGAATTTAAATTACAATTTACAAATGATCTTAATATATTGAGTAACAGAAGTAAATTATAATCTCTTTTATAAATTATTTAATATTGGTCAATCTGTTATTTTCAAATAATAATGATAGTACGTAGTTCTTATGAACATAAATAAATTTTGTAAGAAATAGGATCTGTTATTTTTAAAATTTAAAGGTAGATATATATATATATATATATATATATAACTTGGTTTTATAATTTAATTTAAATATGAATTTAATGTTTTGAAATTTAAAGGAATAAATACTTAAAAATATTTGAACAAGCTTATATTCATAATTTGTTTGTTTCATTTCTTTTTAATAAATTAAAAAGGGAAGAAACTCACTTATTTATACATAAGAAATAATAAATTTAGATTTAAAAGTTTTTATAAACAAATTTAAATTAAATAAAAATACTTAATACATGTGTAAGTTTATTAAGACTTAAAAGACATGTGTTAAGCCATGAAGTTATCATTTTGACAAATGTTAAAAACTAAGAAACAAGTGTCCTAATTTATCTTTTTCATTTTCTTTTAATTAAATCAAAAAAAATTCTTATATAAAAACATTGCTCCTCATTCTATCTTCTTTTCCATTCTTCTTCAAATCAAAAATCTGAAAACAGAAACTCTGTTCAAACAAAATTCCTGTAAATAATCTCCTCAAAAACCAAATCAAAAACTGTTTGAATCTTCTTCAAAACCAAAACCATTTTCAAACCTGAAATGCAAATCTATTATAAACCTGTAACCTCTTCATATTCATCAACCTGGAAATCATTTGCAACATCCCAACCAGCATGCAATTGAAGATCTCTGTATCTCTATTTGAAAACTTCATCAAAGCCTGCATTTTTTCTTATCTATCTGGAAGCATGCATCAGGGGGCAAGCATTTGCAGTAAAACTTGATGAATGTTTTTAAAAAGGCAAACTACAGTTTAAACTCAAAAGCACAAAAAAAGAAGCAACTTGAAGTTTTGAAATTGAAGCACCTTTCAGATTCAAGCCTTTCAAAAACAAGTGCTCTGCTCATATAAAATCCTAGTGAGTAACAAATTTTACTAAATAAACTTAAGCTTAAATTATTTGCTTGTTTTATTTCTGGAGATAAGTGTGTTTGCATGTTATATTTCAAGTTCATTTCTGGTATATTATGTATGTTTGTAGTTGCGCATGTTGATGTGAATTTACTTTTCTGTACTCAAGTTCCAGATTTAGGAATTCCTTAAAAATATCCATCTCGTTTGATTTAATATGTGTTAAGATTTTACATTCAATCAACATATGGTTGGGAACATTGTTACAGTTTAAAATTTTATTTAATATGAAAAAAAAAATTGTAATGTTATCTGGGAATTCAGAAAGTACAGAACATCCTTATATAAGTAGCAATTTGATCATAAAGATTCCTTAATTCAAAAGTATAAATTGATTACTTAATCTAAGACTTGAATTTTAAAACTAAAATATGAAATTTTAGTTTGAAATTGGATGAACGTTACTGGTTTAACCAGAAATAGTGTTTTTGGGTGATTCTGTCAATCTGAGAAGTCGGGATGGAAAGCATAGTTTCTAGTGATAGAACGGTGACAGTAGATTAAAGGAAAAATATAGGGAGGAGGGATTATGCATTGAGGTAGAAATAATTTGGGATTAAAATATTTAACCCTAGTTTTTCTACGATCAGAAGAATTGATCACCGTGACCTATATAAGTGATGGAGCTTGCCCTAATTTGAGTTGGTGATAGGTGGAGTATGGATGGAGTAGAGGCCGAAGGCGTAGCTTCTCTGGTGGTCAGATTTTGGAGTTTGAGGCGAATTTCAGTTCGACATTGTTTCCTGTTTGAGCTCGAATGCTCATTTTTGATTTTGGGGTTCTGCAACCGATTTGATGGTCAGAAATTAGTTGGGTAGTGGTTACCGACTTGCGCGAATGATCGCGAGGGGTTGGAGTTGATGGCGTGACGGTGCTGGTGCACGGCGATCTTGGTGTATCAGCTGATTGTTTTGGGGAAGAAGGGGTACTCGTGTTTTGTATCGGGTAAATTTGTGATTGGCTCGAAGCTGTAGGTTGTTGGACTCGAAGACAGTATGATATGGGCTCGGGTATTTTGGTTGTTGTAGGTTTTTGGTTAAACCTGACAGTTCTGTAAAATTTGAATAAATGCAAATGAAAAGTTACTCGAGTTTTACTCGAGTTTATTTAGTATTTTACTCGAGTGAATCATTTGGGTTCGGGTTAGTTTATAGGTTAGAAAATTTGTCATGTTTCTAATTTTAAACTGAAAATTCAAAGTACTAAGAAAAGATTTAAATAAAGTTTTAAATCAAATTTTCAATTATGGATTCAAGTTAATTTGAATCTTAAGGTGGAAATGAATGAAGTTTTTAAAATCAAATTTGTTTAAATAACTTAAAAGGGGATTAAGTGTTTAAAAAATGTTTTTAAAGAAATTTGGATTTAAATTGGAAATTGAAATGTAAAGAAATGTTTTAAACAAGTTTAAATCTGATTTAAATCTGAATTCGAATCTTTGTTATAAAATAAATTTAAATTTTATAAATTTAAGTGTTTAACAATTTGAATGATAAAGTAAAAAATTTAATGTTTGAATTTAAAAAGAAATTTGTTTTAACTTTTGTAAAATTTCTTTTATAAGAAAAGTATTATTTATCATTGAAAGGTTTTTAATTGATTTTTAAAACTTGTTGACGTTAAATTATAATTTAATGGTTTGTTATGCATTTAATTATTAGGGTAATCAAATGAATAATTAATTTATTTAATAAATTAATGAAATGGATAATTACTCAAAGTAATTAAGGATTTAATCTCAAAGGTTTAAGATTAATTATTCTTAGAATAATTAACTTGTAACTTAAGAATAATTAATTAATAAGATTAGATTTTTAATTAATGATTAATAATTAATTAATCAAGTAATAAAGGATTAATTAAGTTTCATTTAACACTTAATTAATTAAATAATTAGGGGTTAATTAATGGGTTATTAATGATTAATTAAATTGCAAATTAATAATGATTAAAATAGTTAATTACTTTGGAAAAATAATTAATGAATTGTTAAATATTAATGAGGTCATTAACTAAGGATTATTTAATAATTAATTATTGTGATTAATTTTTAATAATTAATTAAATTAATTAATTTAAAGATAATCATTTGTGTAAATTGTTAAGTATAATTACTTATGGAAGTAATTAAGGAATTAATTACTTATTGTAATTAATTGAGTTTAATTTGATTAGATTAAGTTAATTAATTCAGTTTAATTAATTTAGAATAATCATTTGAGGATTGTGGAGTATAATTACTTAATGTAATTTAATGAAGAGAAATTACTTAGAGAAGTAATTAATGGATAATTACTGGATGTAATTAATTGAAGGTAATTTGATGATGGAAGTAATTTGAGTATAATTACTTTGTGAATTAATCAAGGGACTAATTTGAGATAATTAATTAAGGAGTAACTAATTTATTTGGTGAGGTAATTAAGGGTAGTTAATTACTGAATGGAAATAATCAAGGGTGATTGACAATTATGGTTTAAATAAAGATTAATTACCTAATGTAATTAATTTAAATAGAAAATATAATTTGAATTCATTAATTATTATAATTAATGATGTAATTAAGAATGGGTTTATTTAGAAATAATTAATAAATGAGGAGCTAATTAATGTAATTAATTAACAATTAATGTAATTAATTTATAGTTAATTAATTAAGGAAGTAATTAAAGATTAATTACTGTATTTGGTTAAGTATAATTAATTTGAGAAATTAATTAGTGAATAATTACATGAAAGTAATTAAAGGTTAATTAATTAGGAATGATTAATTAAAATGAATAATTGATTGATGATTAATTAATTGATGGATAATTAATTAATGATAATGTAAGCAAGATTTATATTGATGAAGTAATTAATATAATTTACTTTAAATTAATTAGAATGATGTAATTAATTTAATTCATTTTAAATTAATTATATTTGATGTGATTATTAATCCCTGCTTATATGAATGGATGATGTCGTTTACCTTGAATGGTTTGAATCTTAGTTATGAGATAAATAATGTTGAGTGATATGGATGCATTGGTTGCATTGTGATGTTGATATGGATTATCTTTTTTTTTGAAACTTAGTAAAAGGCTTTATTACTCAAACAGATCTAGGCCGGCCCGATCCATATATTTTGTTAATAGAAACGATAATTTACAGAACATTTTTCGACATAAAGTAAAAGAAAAATTATTTCATCTTCCTACTCAGCTCTTCACGAAGGAAACCATGGTTGTGCCGTCACTGACTGATTCTCGTTACTATGTGGTTCTAATCCCATCTTCCTTAATGCATCTAGTTCAACAGTTGACAGATCTGTAAGTTTAGCCACTCTTTTCATGATAATTTTAACATCTCGTTTAATCATTTCACTAACTAGTTGTTCATTCTTGCAATTATTGTGAAAAATTCGTCTGTTTCTTTCTCTCCAAATGTGCCAAACCGCAGTAGTCAGCAGAATGGAGGCCATTTTCCCCATCAAGCTTTTGGGTTTCCATCTTCGAGTCAGGTAAATCGCAATGTCTCTGAGTTGATAATCTTGAATATTGTAGTTCAAAATTGATTTCTGATTTTCCCAAATTTTTCTAGTAAATGTACATTGGAAGAATACATGATTGTGGTTTTATTCTTGTTGTTGGCAAAAAAAACAGATTGAATCTTGAATAATTCCCCATTTTTTGAGCCTGCCCCTAGTTGGTAGTCGGTTAAGGACTGATTTATAAGTAGTTTGCGGCATTTTAGGAGTACTAGCTCTACACCACACAATTTGTGCCCATTCAAGTTATATATTTCTTTCCCTAAGTTCTTCCCAGGCAATGTTCAAAGTGAACTCTTTATTATTTGGTTTCCATACCCAAGTGTCTGATGTGTTATCACTTAGAGGTATGTTCATTATTTCTTGTTTGATTTGGCTGGCTGGGGAGTCAGATGGAATGCACCATGTATTTCCTTGTATGATTTTCCCCAGCTTGAAGTCTCTCCCTCCATATGCATTGAAATTGTCCCATCCCAGCTTGTTAATGATACATTCATTGTTCAACTAGGGGTCAAACCAGAAACTTGTGCTTTCTCCATTTGCAGTTTTCATGTGTACTAGCTTTTTGAGGTCACATCTAGCTCTGAGAATTCTTTTCCATGTACCTGAGGCATTTGTGTCCTCTTTCTGTGTCCAGAAATTTTCTTTTAAGTATCTACTTCTCATCCAGTTTTCCCAAAGCCCTTTCCTGTTTAAACTTTTCCAAGCCAGTTTAGTGGCATATGCTTTTTGTAAATCTCTGAGATTTTTAAGACCTACTCCTCCTTCTTTCTTAGGTTTGCATAGAGTTTGATATGATATCTTGTGTAATCCCCCTCTCCAAATAAAGTTTGCACAAACATTTTCAATTTTATTAATGGAAGCAATAGGAATTTGAAATGTCTGTATCCAAAACTGACCATAGATGTAATTACAGTGTGAACCGGTTCTATCCTACCAGCAAAGGATAGTAGTTTTGAACTCCAACTTTGTAGCTTGTTTTTTATTTTTGTAACAAGTACTCCACATTCTCTATCTGTTATCACATTTGTAGATAGAGGCACACCAAGGTATTTGACAGGCAAGAAACTTTCTTCATATTCAAGGAGAGAACAATATTGTTCTTTGTTTGTACAATGCTCATTAAAATAACATTTTGTTTTCTGTTCATTCACTTTCAAGCCTGCGAAGCACTCCAGTTTTTGGAATATTTCCTTCATCCGCCTGGTTGCATCTTTTGAAGCTTTCTAACATATAATCAGATCATCTGCATAGAGGAGGTGAGTTATTTGTGGCTGGATTTTGTAAACTGGTTCAATAATGTTGTTATGTGTGTATATTTCCATTTGTAAGGAAAAATACTCCATGGCAACTGATAATAAATATGGGGATAGGGGGTCTCCTTGCCTCAAACCTCTATTTGCTTTTGATAAAAGCTTTTGGTATCCCATTTATTAATACAAAATAGGTTGGAGTGCATATACATTCTTCAATGAGTCTCAGCATTTTTCCAAGAAATCCCATATGTCTTAACATGTGAATGATGAATATTCTATTAATTTTATCATAAGCTTTTTGAAGATCCACCTTTAAGAAAATTTTTTAGCACCCTTTCTTTTGAAGTTCCTTACCAGTTCATGTGCTAGTAAAGAATTCTCAGTTATGTTCCTGCCTTTAATAAAAACACTTTGACAATCACTAATGCATTCATTCAAAATTGGTTTGATTCTATTGCAAATGATTTTTCTTAAAATTTTGTAAGAGACATTGCAGCACGAAATAGGTCTATAATCTTGAATCTGAGTTGGATTTTCTTTTTTTGGTATTAGGCAGATAAAAGTATGATTCATTTCTTTTATGATTTTCCCAGAATCTAGTGCTTCTTGATATGCTAACCTCAGTTTTTCTTGCAGATCTTCACGGTGGGTTACATAAAAATGTGATCCCATCCCATCTGGCCCTGAGATGGCATCATGATGAATGGATTTCACAGCATTCTCAATTTCCCCAATTTCAATATCTCTGGACAGCATATTCCTCCCACTTTCAGTCACCAAGCATCTGGGTTTAATGTCAGGTAATTCTTGAGAGTTCTTGCCATTGAACAGATCAGTAAAATAGTTTATAGCATCTCTTTCAAGGCTCTCCAGATTAGATATCAGATCACCCTTGTCATCAATTAGATTATTTAAATTATTATAATTCTATCTAATGGACATTTTGGTGTAGAAAAATTTTAAGCTTTCATCACCTTCTGTTAACCATTTTTCTTTGGCCTTTTGTTTTAGATCCATAGCTTGAATTTGTAAAGCTAATTTGAGTTCTTGTTGCACTTCAAGAAAATACCTGTTTAATTCATCATTATATGGGTCTATATCCAATTTAGTTTGGATATTGCTTAGGGTTTCCTAAAGTTGGGCAACCATATTATTTTGCTTTGTTCTACATTTGTTCCATTCTTTTATTCTCATCTTAATGTGTTTAAGAATCATAATGAGAACAAAAGAATTATTACCCTCAAAAGTATCAAGTTTTGAAAAATCTGCAGCTTTAAAATAGTCTTTACATAGTGGCCAATAATTTGCATATCTAAAAGGCTTACCTTTTTCAATATTCAGTTGCATCAGTTCAACTAGAAGGGGGGAGTGATCACTAGTAGAGCAAGGCAGAATATTGACTTTCATTAAGGGAAACATATTGATTGCATCTGAATTAGCTAACACTCTATCTAGTTTGCATGCTATCTTTCTAACTTCTCCACTTTTCCATGTATATTTCAATCCAGTGTGGGCTACTTCGGTTAATCCTACAGCGACTACACAGTCATTGAATTCCTTCAGCTGGGATGCTTTTAATGTGAGACCACCAACTTTATCTTCTGCATTCAGCATTGCATTTAATCTCCCATAGTTAACCATGGTCCATCCATTTGGTTAGACAGGTTTTTCATTTGATTCTAGAGACTTGCACGTCTTGTAGCAAGGTTGTTAGCATTAATGAAAGAAATATTAATTTTTAAACCTCCCATATTGGTAGCTTTTATTGTAATATGTTGATCATCTTTATTTATCATACTACATGACCAGAAATCATTACACCAGGCAACTAAAATTCTTCCTTTACTAATATTAGAATTATTATGATATATACTCCAGCTAGCACCCAGAATAGCATGGAAATAATCTATACTTTCATTATTCATTTTATTTTCTAGCAAACCAAGTAATGATGGCTAGTATTTATTTCTTAAATTAAAGAGGTCTAATTGTCTCTCATCACTATTAAGACCTCTAACATTCTAGCAAATTATTGTCATTGGGAGGATGGTGCTTTTTTACTCCTTAAGTTTCTAGGAGCAATGTTCTTTGGACCATGCTTACTAGCTTTCTTATTGAACTGTTCTATGTATTCCTGGTTTGGTTTAGTGTAAGTTCTTGTTTTTGAATCATCATTTATCTCCTCATCACTAGAACCCAAGTTTATGTTTATTTTATTAATGTCTTCTATTGTTTCAGGTTCCTCTTCATTCTAGAATAGGTCTTCCGACTCCTGTACCCGTTCGTTCGTCCGCGCTAAGTTATTCTCATGCACCATCTGTTGCTTCTGGATTTGCTTTTCAGCACTTAGGAAGTCAGGGGTTGTTTGATTATCAACAATATTTTGATGTATTGAATCAGTGACTGTGCTGACACTGCTTTGTTTATTTTGGGCTGGTGAAGCATTGTTAATATTCTCATCTAGTGTTTTTTGTGGTTCTTGTAGTGGCTCAGGGCACTTCTCATTTTGATTATGATGTAAATTATTAGTTCTTATTTCTGGACTTTTCTCTTGATCTTCATTTTCTTGCTGTTCATCTGTGTTCTCTTTAATTTTCCATTCTTGTACATTGTTTCTGGTGCATTGCATTTGTGTATGACCAAAACTCAGAAACTGCGTACATTTTGGAGGAATAAATTCATATTCCACATCTTGTATGTATTCTTTTCCAGAACTGTCTTTAGCTCTGATTTTGTTTGGCAATTTTGACTCTGCTGATATTTCTACCAGTACCCTTGCAAATTTTAGCTTCCTCAAATGTTTAGTGTCTTCATCCATCTTAATTGGCTTCCCTATGAGACTAGCCAATTTGCTGATTCCTCTGCTACTCCATAAAGCAAGATTCAGATTCATTAATCTTATCCATATAGGGTGCGAATCTAACATATCTCTCTCCAAGCTTAAATTAGCTTCCCATCTTTTGATGAATAGCAACTTGCTATCCATAAACCATGGTCCGTTCTTTGTGACTTTTTGGCAATCAGATTCCAAATCAAACTTTACTAGATAATATCCATTCTCTTGTGCGAAAACACTCCATCCTCCTTGTGGTTTCCATTCTCTTTTTATGTATGCGTTGAAATGAATGTAATACGGTCATTTTCCTGCCATGTGTGTGTATATATATATATCGAATTCTTCCACATACTTTTAGCTTCAGCAAAGTCCTCTTCATCAATTTCTGCAAAGATTCCTTTATCATCCATCGTTTTCTCATAAAATCGCACATTACTATCGATACTTTCTTTGCATCATGTGGCTTTCATCCAGCTTTTACTTATTTCGTTCGCAATTGTCTGGGATTTGAGCGCGTCTGCATAGGTCGATCGAGTTTGATTAACACTAGGTATAGCCGCCACCTTCTGCTTTCCTTTTTTCCTTACCTCTTGCCAATTTTCATCGTCTTCGACTTCTTCCGAAGGTAGCGTCGGATTTGAAGAATTAGGGTTTGAGGACGAAGATGCGATCGCCAATGATAATATGGATTATCTGTTGCGATGATGATGTTGATTATCTATTGTGATTTGTGTATTATCTATCTATGTATATAGATAATTGAATTGTTTTAAACCTTTAAAACAACTTGGCCTTAAAAGACACGCTTTGGATTTCGATGAGACCGGGATCTGGTTTCCATTTTTGGATATCCGAAAACCACATCGATCCAAATTAACGATAGATCGTGAATCTCTTGTGAAGAGTGAAGACTCGAGGTGTAAGAACTATATTCATCAGTATAACTCTGAGGGTGATTCCGAGATGAGTTTGACGGAGTAGTACTTTCAGATTCGAGATGAAGATTCAGAGTGCAAGGGTTATCGTCGTTAACTCTAAGGGTGATTCCAAAATGAGGTGTAACGAGATAATGCCATCGGTTTCGTTTGAACCCGGAACGAACTTGTATGGATTGAATGCTTTCAGAACTTCGTCAGGTGGACAATGAGCATTCTAAGAGATATGTTCTCTAAAGGTAATCGTAGCCTCAAGCCTCATCAATCGGGAATGGCTAAAACAGGGGAGGTGCAGCAAGGCTAAGTGGGTCATGCCTAAGTAGGATGATATTTCCCCTGTCTAGAAGTCCCTTTTTATTTCGGCTGTGCGGGCGGTAGGAATGTACGCCAACTGCGGGGTTGTCTTGTTCCGGACTGTCCAGTAAGGGATGGTTCCGGTCTTGTGTTGCAGGGGATTGGGAGTGATCCTCAGTATGTTGATCTAATCCACGTACTGTGACGGGCGGTACCCCGGTAGCCCTGCCATTGATGGAATCCAAAATCCAATAAGTGCCAACGGTTTTGATTGTATTACCCACTTTTATGGCTAGTAGCTGGAATTTAATAGATGTAACAATTTCAGCTATTTCATATTTACTTGAAAACCCTAGACCTATTATAATATCACCGGATTTCCTATCAAATGTTTTGGTTAGCGTAAGGTAAAAACTTTTCCATGTTTATGTGTGGAAAGTCTTACGTGATACCTTTCTTTTCAAAGGCTTTTCAAAGTTAAGCAACTTTAACCTGTTACTCACACCAGACCCATGTCTGACCCAGAGTTTATCTTCTGTTTTCTTAAACTCTTGGGTACTCAAATTTTTACGAGTAGCCAAGGGATTCAGGTTTGCTTTTGATGAATTTTGGAGGAGCAATGGAGCAGGAGGCTTCGGCGTTAGATATATAGTTTCCGTTGTGTGTTCTATGTGTTGGTTTCTCTGAATAGTTTCCTTGTATTGTATTGAGTTGTATAACTAGACAGGTGTTTATAACTGTCTAGTATGTGATGTAAATTCTGTGTAACGCTGATTAGTGTTGTATACTATGTAATATTTATGTTATTAATATAATTTATTCGTTCCGCTGTTGAGATTCTGTTGTTGTTTCTTCTTTCTTCTTTCTTCTCTTTCTTTTCTCTTTTCTATCCCTTTATTTCTTCAAGATAATGCAACTTTCTGTGGAGAAAAAGTCGGGTCATCTTCAGGTGGTATCAGAGCACTAGGTTGAGTGAATACCTAGGCTTTGAAGTGATTTCTTTCTTAAGAGGGCGTATTTGTAATTTTGGATATATATATATATATATATATCTACCTATTTGTTGGGTTACCCGTACAGGTTTTCCAATATAAATTATAATGGTAGATATGGTAGTGGGGTGTGTAGCACAACTACTACCAATGGTTGGAGTTTGAATGTTGAGGTTGGAAGTGTATCTGTCGAGACTGTAGACCTAATACCGTCTCGAGTGAGTTGTGCAGAGTGTAGAGATTTCATAGATCTCTAAAGGTAACCTGTAAAGGTTCGGAGTTCATCTTTGAGTTGGATGAGTAGAGTTTGGATCTATCGGTTGGGCAGAAGAAATTGATGGTATCTTGATACCCCAGGAATTAGTAGCTGTGTGATGTGACACAGTGACTATGGATGTCTCCGAAGATTTTTCTTTGGAACAAGTTTAGGAAGTATATCTGCTTCGATGTTGTGGCTGGGTTCAGCAAGATGTTTCTGTCTGTTTGAGGCCTGAGTTTCCCGAAGAGCTTTGGATTAGGAAGTCTTTGGCATCGGTGTCAGTAGTACAGCTCGGAGTGTTCTGTGCTAGCAAGGAAGTCTGCTGGTTAGCAGTTTTCTGGAGATAGAGTTCAGAAGCAACAGAGTAGATCCATTTCTTCGATGGATTGTCTAGATAAGCGTAAGCTGTTCTGATTGGTAAAGAGAGAACAGTTTTCTTTGGATATTGATCTGGTTGATCGCAAAAGTGACTTGCGATAGTTTGAGTGTTCTCTTGAGATCCAGAGGTTTGGTGAAGCAGCTTAGGATCAGGTGGGACATATGAGTTTTCTTTTATGGATCTGTTGAACCATATTCTGGGATGTGTTGTCTAGTTTGTGCCCGTGTTCTTCATCAGCTTTTTCTTCTACTCCAGATCAGAGTTGCGCAGCGGAAGCAGTTTGGGAGTGCTTTTGTTTTGTCTTTTCCGGATAGGAGAAGTAAGTTAGTCTTCTGATGTTTGTGGAGTAGAGTTTGTGTTCTTGGTTTTGGATTGATCTTGAGGAGATCATTTTGTTGGATTGTTTTGGTCCGGTTTGTTTCCAAAGACATCATCAAAGGTTGAGCTGATCGGGAGAGGTGAAGGCAGCCCAGGATCGTCAGAAGTGTTCTGTGGATAAGAGACGAAGGAATTTGGATTCCGGAGTCGGAGATTTGATTTTGGGTAAGTTTTCTCCGATCTAAGGAGCTATAAGATTGAGTAAGACTGGGTGAGTCGGCTCCGAGGTGTTTTGGATCTTTTCTGTGACCTTGTGAGAATTAGTGTTTGATTTTCAAGGTTGAATTGTCAGTTTGGATAACTGGGATTCGATGTGTTTCACGTATCTCTAAGGGAGTACGTGTATGATCTATCTCTGGTTGTGGAACCAGCAGTTCATGAGGATGTGATTGTTGAGTCAGACTTGTATGTAGTCTGATATACTGTTGAGTTTTATAGATCTAGTTAAATAAGAGCTCTGTAGCTTAGTAGTATAGATTGTTGGGATTCTATAGAGCGAGTATCCCGGTATATATATACTTGGGAAACTCAGGGAAACACTATCAAGAATTTTGTCTGGATAGTTAGATTTGTTTGTTTGAATGAATTGGTTGCTATGGTTGTTAGCATATGATAATATATGCTTGTGTTTTAAATTAAAATCTTAAGATAGATTATTAAATTACCTTTGCTTTTAAATTTCGGGGACGAAATTCTTTTAAGGGGGAGGAATGTGATATCCCGGAAATTTTGCAATGTAAATTTAATAATCTGTGTTAAAAATTAATTTTATTTGATAATTTTGATAATAAAATTTTGAATTGATTTAATAATCATCTTTTAATAAAAAATTAAATTGGAAGATTTTATCTTTTTAAAGCTAATAAATTGTTTTCTGTTTATAATATATATATATATATAATTGTATATATTGTAAATGGATAAACTTTGATTTGGAATTTAGTAAATGAATCAATTTTCTAATTTTAATTTATATTTGGGTAAATTGAAAGTTTTGGTTTAAATATTAGCATTTAGCTTTTCAAAGCAATTTAAATAAATATCTATAAGGTTTGTAAATATTAAAGGAAAATCTTATTTGTTTTAAAAATTTATTTAAGCTTAATATGAATCTAAATTAGATTAACATAAAAACTTTGTTTTATTCTCTTTTTAAAATATTGCTTGAAATTATATATAAGAATTTAAATTACAATTTACAAATGATCTTAATATATTGAGTAACAGAAGTAAATTATAATCTCTTTTATAAATTATTTAATATTGGTTAATCTGTTATTTTCAAATAATAATGATAGTACTTAGTTCTTATGAACATAAATAAATTTTGTAAGAAATAGGATTTGTTATTTTTAAAATTTAAACGTAGATATATATATATATATATATATATGTATGTATGTATATATAACTTGGTTTTATAATTTAATTTAAATATGAATTTAATGTTTTGAAATTTAAAGGAAAAAATACTTAAAAATATTTAAATAAGCTTATATTCATAATTTGTTTGTTTCATTTCTTTTAATAAATTAAAAAGAAAGAAACTCACTTATTTATACATAAGAAATAATAAATTTAGATCTAAAAGTTTTTATTAACAAATTTAAATTAAATAAAAATACTTAATACATGTGTAAGTTTATTAAGACTTAAAAGACATGTGTTAAGCCATGAAGTTATCATTTTGACAAATGTTAAAAACTAAGAAACAAGTGTCCTAATTTATCTTTTTCATTTTCTTTTAATTAAATCAAAAAAATTCTTATATAAAAACATTGCTCCTCATTCTATCTTCTTTTCTATTCTTCTTCAAATCAAAAATCTGAAAACAGAAACTCTGTTCAAACAAAATTCATGTAAATAATCTCCTCAAAAACCAAATCAAAAACTGTTTGAATCTTCTTCAAAACCAAAACCATCTTCAAAACTGAAATGCAAATCTATTATAAACATGTAACCTCTTCATATTCATCAACCTGGAAATCAGTTGCAACATCCAAACCTGCGTGCAATTGAAGATCTCTGTATCTCTGTTTGAAAACTTCATCAAAGCCTGCATTTTTTCTTATCTATCTGGAAGCATGCATCAGGGGGCGAGCATTTGCAGTAAAACTAGATGAATGTTTTTAAAAAGGCAAACTACAGTTTAAATTCAAAAGCAAAATAAAAGAAGCAACTTGAAGTTTTGAAAATGAAGCACCTTTCAGATTCAAGCCTTTCAAAAACAAGTGCTCTGCTCGTATAAAATCCTAGTGAGTAACATTTTTTACTAAATAAACTTAAGCTTAAATTAGTTGCTTGTTTTATTTCTGGAGATAAGTGTGTTTGCATGTTATATTTCAAGTTCGTTTCTGGTATATTATGTATGTTTGTAGTTGCGCATATTGCTGTGAATTTACTTTTCTGTACTCAAGTTCCTGATTTAGGAATTCCTTAAAAATATCCATCTTGTTTGATTTAATATGTGTTAAGATTTAACATTCAATCAACATATGGTTGTGAACATTGTTACAGTTTAAAATTTTATTTAATATAAAAAAATTCTGTAATGTTATCTGGGAATTCAGAAAGTACAGAACATCCTTATATAAGTAGCAATTTGATCATAAAGATTCCTTAATTCAAAAGTATAAATTGATTACTTAATCTAAGACTTGAATTTTAAAACTAAAATCTGAAATTTTAGTTTGAAATTGTATGAACATTACTGGTTTAACCAGAAATAGTGTTTTGGGGTGATTCTGTCAATCTGAGAAGTCGGGATGGAAAGCATAGTTTCTGGTGATAGAACGGTGATAGTAGATTAAAGGAATAATATAGGGAGGAAAGATTATGCATTGTGGCAGAAATAATTTGGGATTAAAATATTTAACCCTAGTTTTTTTGTGATCAGAAGAATTGATCACCGCGACCTATATAAGTGATCGAGCTTGCCCTGATTTGAGTTGGTGATAGGTGGAGTATGGATGGAGTAGTGGCCGGAGGCGTAGCTTCTCTGGTGGTCAGATTTTGGAGTTTGAGGCGAATTTCAGTTCGACATTGTTTCCTGTTTGAGCTCGAATGCTCATTTTTGATTTTGGGGTTCTGCAACCGATTTGATGGTCGGAAATTAGTTGGGTACTGGTCGCCGACTTGCGCGAATGATCGTGAGGGGTCGGAGTTGATGGCGTGACGGTGCAGGTGCATGGCGATCTTGGTGTATCAGCTGATTGTTTTGGGGAAGAAGGGGTACTCGTGTTTTGTATCGGGTAAATTTGTGATTGGCTCGAAGCCGTAGGTTGTTGGACTCGAAGACAGTATGATATGGGCTCGGGTATTTTGGTTGATGCAGGTTTTTGGTTAAACCTGACAGTTCTGTAAAATTTGAATAAATGCAAATGAAAAGTTACTCGAGTTTATTTAGTGTTTTGCTCGAGTGAATCATTTGGGTTTTGGTTAGTTTACACGTTAGAAAATTTGTCATGTTTCAAATTTTAAACTGAAAATTCAAAGTACTAAGAAAAGATTTAAATAAAGTTTTAAATCAAATTTTCTATTATGGATTCAAGTTAATTTGAATCTTAAGCTGGAAATGAATGAAGTTTTTAAAATCAAATTTGTTTAAATAACTTAAAAAGGGATTAAGTGTTTAAAAAATGTTTTTAAAGAAATTTGGATTTAAATTGGAAATTGAAATGTAAAGAAATGTTTTAAACAAGTTTAAATCTGATTTAAATATGATTTGAATCTGAATTTGAATCTTTGTTGTAAAATAAATTTAAATTTTATAAATTTAAGTGCTTAACAATTTGAATGATAAAGTAAAATTTTAAATGTTTGAATTTAAAAAGAAATTTGTTTTAACTTTTGTAAAATTTCTTTTATAAGAAAAGTATTATGTATCATTGAAAGGTTTTTAATTGATTTTTAAAACTTGTTGACGTTAAATTATAATTTAATGGTTTGTTATGCATTTAATTATTAGGGTAATCAAATGAATAATTAATTTATTTAATAAATTAATGAAATGGATAATTACTCAAAGTAATTAAGGATTTAATCTCAAAGGTTTAAGATTAATTATTCTTAGAATAATTAACTTGTAATTTAAGAATAATTAATTAATAAGATTAGATTTTTAATTAATGATTAATAATTAATTAATCAAGTAATAAAGGATTAATTAAGTTTCATTTAACACTTAATTAATTAAATAATTAGGGGTTAATTAATGGGTTATTAATGATTAATTAAATTGCAAATTAATAATGATTAAAATAGTTAATTACTTTGGAAAAATAATTAATGAATTGTTAAATAGTTAATGAGGTCATTAACTAAGGAATATTTAATAATTAATTAATGTGATTAATTTTTAATAATTAATTAGATTAATTAATTTAAAGATAATCATTTGTGTAAATTGTTAAGTATAATTACTTATGGAAGTAATTAACGAATTAATTACTTATTGTAATTAATTGAGTTTAATTTGATTAGATTAAGTTAATTAATTCAGTTTAATTAATTTAGAATAATCATTTGAGGACTGTGGAGTATAATTACTTAATGTAATTTAATGAAGAGAAACTACTTAGAGAAGTAATTAATGGATAATTACTGGATGTAATTAATTTAAGGTGATTTGATGATGGGAGTAATTTGAGTATAATTACATTGTGAATTAATCAAGGAATTAATTTGAGATAATTAATTAAGGAGTAATTAATTTATTTGGTGAGGTAATTAAGGATAGTTAATTACTGAATGGAGATAATCATGGGTGATTAACAATTATGGTTTAAATAAAGATTAATTACCTAATGTAATTAATTTAAATAGAAAATATAATTAGAAATCATTAATTATTATAATTAATGATGTAATTAAGAATGGATTTATTTAGAAATAATTAATAAATGAAGAATTAATTAATGTAATTAATTAACAATTAATGTAATTAATTTATAGTTAATTAATTAAGGAAGTAATTAAAGATTAATTATTGTATTTGGTTAAGTATAATTAATTTGAGAAATTAATTAGTGAATAATTACATGAATGTAATTAAAGGTCAATTAATCATGAATGATTAATTAAAATGAATAATTGATTGATGATTAATTAATTGATCGATAATTAATTAATGATAATGTAAGCAAGATTTATATTGATGAAGTAATTAATTTAATTTACTTTAAATTAATTAGAATGATGTAATTAATTTAATTTATTTTAAATTAATTATATTTGATGTGATTATTAATCCTTGCTTATATAAATGGATGATATTGTTTACCTTGAATGGTTTGAATCTCGGATATGAGATAAATAATGTTGAGTGATATGGTTGCATTGGTTGCATTGTGATGTTGATATGGATTATCTTTTGATAATGATAATATGGATTATCTGTTGTGATGATGATGTTGATTATCTATTGTGATTTGTGTATTATCTATCTGTGTATATAGATAATTAAATTGTTTTAAACCTTTAAAACAACTTGGTCTTAAAAGACACGCTTTGGATTTCAATGAGACCGAGATCGGGTTTCCATATTTGGATATCTGAAAACCACATCGATCCAAATTAACGATAGGTCCTGAATCTCTTGTGAAGAGTGAAGACTCGAGGTGTAAGAACTATATCCATCAGTATAACTTCGAGGGTGATTCCGAGATGAGTTTGACGGAGTAGTACTTTCAGATTCGAGATGAAGATTCAGAGTGCAAGGGTTATCGTTGTTAACTCTGAGGGTGATTCCAAAATGAGTGTAACGAGATAATGCCTTCGGTTTCGTTCGAACCCGGAACGAACTTGTATGGATTAAATGCTTTCATAACATCGTCAGGTGGACGATGAGCATTCTAAGAGATGTGTTCTCTAAAGGTAATCGTAGCCTCAAGCCTCATCAACCGAGAATGGCTAAAATAGGGGAGGTGAAGCAAGGCTAAGTGGGTCATGCCCAAGTAGGACGAGATTTCCCCTGTCTAGAAGTCCCTTTTTATTTCGGTCGTGTGGGCGGTTGGTACGTACGCCAACTGTGGGGTTATCTTGTTCGGGACTGTCCAGTAAGGGTTGGTTCCGGTCTTGTGTTGTAGGGGATTAGGAGTGATCCTCGGTACGTTGATCTAGGCAACGTACTGTGACGGGCGGTACCCCAGTAGCCCTGCCATTGGTGGAATCCAAAATCCAATAAGTGCCAACGATTTTGATTGTATTACCCACTTTTGTGGCTAGTAGCTGGAATTTAATAGATGTAACAATTTCGGCTATTTCATATTTACTTGAAAACCCTAGACCGATTATAATATCACCGGATTTCCTATCAAATGTTTTGGTTAGCGTAAGGTAAAAACTTTTCCATGTTTATGTGTGGGAAGTCTTACGTGATACCTTTCTTTTCAAAGGTTTTTCAAAGTTAAGCAACTTTAACCTGTTATTCACACCAGACCCATGTCTGACCCAGAGTTTATCTTCTGTTTTCATAAACTCTTGGGTACTCAAATTTTTACGAGTAGCTAAGGGATTCAGGTTTGCTTTTGACGAATTTTGGAGGAGCAATGGAGCAGGAGGCTTCGGCGTTAGATATATAGTTTCCGCTGTGTGTTCTCTGTGTTGGTTTCTCTAAATAGTTTCCTTGTATTGTATTGAGTTGTATAACTAGACAGGTGTTTATAGCTGTCTAGTATGTGATGTAAATTCTGTGTATCTCTGATTAGTGTTGTATACTATGTAATATTTATGTTATTAAAATAATTTATTCGTTCCGCTGTTGAGATTCTGTTGTTGTTTCTTATTTCTTCTCTTTCTTTTCTCTTTTCTATCCCTTTCTTTCTTCAAGATGATGCGACTTTCTATGGAGAAAAAGTTGGGTCGTCACAGCAACTATCCCGTAGAAGATTGGGACATCGGATCTCTCATTTCAAATGAATCGCTCTCGAAGTTTGGGCTACTGGCGGAAGGTCGCCGAATAAGCTTCCCTCAAGGTGTCACTATAACTGTGACGACCCAGAATCTTAAGCAATTTAAATTGGAATATTTAATTGATTTGTAATATTAAAAAGTTTAATTTTTAACTTGAATTGCAAATATCAATGTTTATTGGATAATTGATTGTTGAATTTAATTATTGGAAATTGGGTAAAATGTGAAATCTGGAATCTTAAGCCTGTTAAAAATAATTTGAAGGCTTGTAAAATTTATATTGATAACACTAAAGATAATAGAAATTGTAAAATTGAAATTAGCGGTGGTTTGTTCAGTTTTAAAATTTTATTGTTTAAATTGAATTTAAAAATAGCCTTCCGGGGGACAGTTTCAGAATTCGAGGAAACCAGTTCCATTGGATCCGTAATATTTTATTTTTATCGAATTTCAATTTTCGGAGTGTTTGGAGTTGTTGTGTGAGCGTACGTCATATAAACGCGCTGAAATCTATATCGAATCAAATTTAATAACTGGGTACCTAAACAAGATATTTTGAATATAAAAATATTTAATTTTAAAATAAGCTGCCACCTATAATCCCTTAAGCCTACAAATCTCTGTTGTAGCCGACAATCTTCTGAAGCAAGTCGTTCCCCCTCGTTTTAAAATATCACTTCTTTCCGATCATTCGTTTCAGTCGAACCTTAAAAAAAATGGCCGAAGAATCGCGTGTTCCTCTTCATTCCGTTCGAATCGAATGGCCGAATCCCTCATTTTTCTTGTTCGTTTCCTTTAATTCATTTCAGTCTCAAGTTGAACTCGATCGAGTCATTCGCGATTCCTGGCGCTGGGAGACTCTAACGACAATAGCAAGCTCGAGCATTGCAACGTCGAAGGGAAGATCGGAGCACGACATAGTCAAGTCGTAGCGCATGGTCTGGCTCGCGTTTGACTATTGGAGGGGGTTGCTCGTGCGCGCGTGGAAGGCGGGGCATTGGATTGTCGCGATTTGGAACTCGAGATTATGGCTTGAGCTCAGCGGCGAATTTGTGGTGGAAGGCGACCGTAGGGAAATCGATCGCGATTATTGGTGGAGGCAGTAGGTATTCGACTTCTTCCTTTTCCAATTATTTTTATATATATGCAGATTTTTGAATATTCACAGAAATAATATATATGGATTTAGGTAATTTTAATTTTAAAAACGTTTTAATTTAAAGTTTACTCAAGTTTAAGCTTGTAAATAATTATTGATTTTTATCACATAAAAAAAAAGGGTTAATTAAATTAGCAGTAGGATATAACATAGTTTTGTTTAAAACTTAAATTAATTGTTCAAATTAAATTATTGGTTAAAATAAATTATCCTTGTCACTACGAAATTTGTTAAATGGAAACTTTATTTTTGGTATGGATTTGTTCAATAAACTTATCGATGTATTTTGTGCTAAAAATATTTTATTTATTTAAACTGTAAGTTGAAATGAATCAAGGGTTAAAATATTATTAAATTTGAAATCAATTGTTCGATTGGTTCAAAATTAATAAACCGAATAAATATTTATTCAAGGTCCAAATCTGAAAGAAAACAAGTCGGAATGGAGGTGGGTTGAAAACAGCAATAAAGAGGTGAGTTAATCTCACTCGGTTAACTTAAATTTAAATTTAAATGATTAAATTTAAATAATTGTTTGAATGGTTAAAATTGATTGATGTGCTATAGTATGGTATATTCTGGAATTGGCATATTATTGTGCTAACGTCTGTGGATGCAGGGAAAACAGGTTGGAGGGATCCAACTGGATCCCTCAACATTTATTATTTAATATTCTCTGTTGTGATTACTTGATATTCTATGATGAGTATATTGGAATATTGAATGTTATGATTTGATTGGATATATTTGGGTATAATGAATTACCAAAAATATATAAATTGGGTTTTGGAAAGAAAATAAAGAAAGTAAAGTTGTAAACTAAATAATCTTAGAAAATTTAATAAAATTAGAATGAACTAAAAAAGAAATAGAAGTGTGTTAAATACTAATAAATAACTTCAAGTATGAAAAGAAAGGGGGTTGAATAAATGTAATTAATGAATTGTAAAATCAAGTGATATTATTTTAAAGGAATAAAGAATTATTTTAAAACTTAAAGTTTAAATTTATCTAAAGGAATAAGAAGTAAATTGAGAAATCTAAATTGGTATTTCAATTAAAAGTATTTTAAATCACAATTAAGGAATAAAATATGAAATTAAAGGATTTTTGAATAAATGAAGTAAATTGGAAATCAATTTAGAATTGATTTAAGTGTTTGAAATTGGATATTTGGAAGAATAAATCCAAGGTGGGAATTTACTAAGGAATGAGAAAAATTGTTAAAAATAAATAGTGATTTATTTTTAAAGGTTGTGAAGAGAGGTATATTTCTCTAGATAGCCAAGTACGTTTTCAAAGTAAGTTTTTAAAATAAAATAAAAGTTTTAATGTTGTTTTACAAAGTATGTTCTTGGAAATTTATTATTTCTAAATGTCAAATTCTGAGTAAATATTTATTCGAATCTATTACCGTAGTAATAATTTATAAAGAGTGACTTAGTAATTTTGTTTTAAAAGTGAAAACCTAGTTTATGTTTATAAAGTAAACTTAATTTCAAATATTCATATAACATATATTTTCAATCAATTATTGAAGTAGTTTTAATTTAAATATTTTAAAGTAAATTCTAAAGTAAGAAATTTGTTAATCTATTATCGTAATAATTAATTAAAGAATGATTTGGTATTTGTTTAAGGAAGAGATCTAATGTATAGTTATAAGGTAACCTTATTGTAGTTATTTCTAGAGTATTATTTTAAATTAAGTACTAAAGTAATTTTTCTATATTAAATGTTAAATATATTTTACAATAAAGTGTTTTAAAATTATTTTAAAAATCTAACGTTTGTGCTTGGTGATACCAATGGGAATAGAAATACTTGGAATTTATTCTGAGAAAGGCAAATAGTTTTGAAAACTGTTTTCAAAGGAATTTGAAAGTGAAAATATATCTTGTGAAGATATTTTTGAGATAAATAAATAATTTGGGAAATTATTTATTGTTTGATGGATGTTTGTGAATATAAATTGATAGTTAAATCACCGACTATCAATATTAGACAAATGCGTTGATCGTTTCGAAGAGACCGGGATCGAGATTTATTTCTCGAAAACCACTTCGATCCGGTTTGTACGTTTTCGTGAAAAACGAGTTGGATTCGAAGATGGAGCAGTGAAGTGTAAGGGCTAGTCGCTACTAATCCTGAGGATATTTCCAAAATGGATGTAGTAGGAATAGTGCCTTCGGTTCCGTTCGGACCCGGGACGGACTTGTATGGATGAATGCTTGCGAAACATCGTCAGGTGGACGATGGGCATTCTAAGGGATATGTTCTAAAAGGTAACGCTTAGCCTCAAGCCTCATCAAATGGGAATGACTGAAAATCAGGGGTTATGCAGCAAGGCTAGGTGGGTAGCACCCAAGCAGGGTGAGGTCATTCCTGTCTGGATGTCCCTTTTTATTTCGGCTTAGTGGGCGGTTGCTGATCCCAACCGCGGGGTGATCTCACTCAGGATTATCCAGTAAGGGGTTGTCCCGGCCTTGTGTTGCAGGGGAGCGGGCGTACTCCTCGGTACGGTGATCTAGGCCACGTATTGTGACAGGTGGTACCCCAGTGCATAGTCATTAGTTGGAAATCCATTCTTCCTGCGAGCCTTGTACGAGTTTTGTTTGTATTATCCACTCTGTGGCTAGTAGCTGGAATTTAATGAATGTAACAATTTCGGCTATTTTATAAGTATTTGTATATAGACCCTATTATAATATCAGAGGATTTCTATAAAAATTGTTTTAGCTATCGTTAAGGTAAAAACCCGACATGTTTATTTGTGGCGTGGTCTAACGAGATGCTTTTGTTTTTCAAAGGATTTTTAAAACACTTAATAACCAATTGGGTGTGATTTTCTCACGCTGATATTCCAGACTGACTTGGGTGTTATTTAACTATAATGCTCGGGTCAGACCGAGTATTATAGGGTACAGGATATGATGCTGTGGAGCTCAGGAGACGAGCTGGATGACGATAGGTACTTCCGTACTTGTTCATATATATATTCTGCTGTGTTGAGTTGTTGTGTATCCATTTGTATGATATTGATGTTGAGCTGTGATTGATGTACTCTGATGATGTAATATATAAACTGATATATTTGATCTTTGAGTAAAGATTATTTATTATCTATTATATTTTATTCCGCTGCGATGGTTAGATTCTGTTGTTGTTTTCTATTTTCTTCTTCTACCTCTTCTTCTTTAACCCAAATGGTTCGTATTTCTGTACAACTTGGGTTGATTGTTTTAGAATAGTGTCGACTCAAGGGGTACGGATTTGCGGGTCGTTACACTTGGTATCAGAGCCAGGTTAGCGATAACATTGGCTCTGGTGGGAAATTACTCATTTAAAATAGAGTCTATGGCACTCTAGAATGAGTTTGAGCGTATTAATAGATATGAGCGCGTATTTGTTAGTGAATATAAAATGATTTTTAAATTGTGTTGATTGGTTTATTGAGTAGTTTATGGATTCTGGTCAATACGAGTAATTAACGTTATTGATAGGGATCTCTAAACACTTGAATAGAACAATTCGACAGAGTATTGTTTTAAAGTAGGGTAAATGAAATAATTTTACCCAAATTATTTTTGTATATAAAAGAAATAATTTTTGTAAATTATTATAGTATATGGATGCTTGGTTGTTAGAGAATGATAATAATAAATTATTAACAGTCTTGTGTAGAAATTGAAAAAGAAATTGGAACTTATAACCAAAGTTGAGGAAATAAATTTATGTAACAGATTGGAATTTGAAATATAGATTATAAATGTAATTTATAAATTGAAATAAACCTCTAGAGAAATTTGTAAATATAAACTATGAGTGTGATTTAACATTGGAAATAAAGTCCCAGAGTAATGTCGGAATATAAATTGGAAGGATTTCAAATTTGGAATTTTGGAAAGGGTTTAAATTCCTTTGGATTTGGAAATGGTTTTCAAAAGTTTTGGAGAAATAATAGTGGTATTATTTTGGAAATATTTTTGAATTGGAATTGAATATGGAGAGATTTGGAATTTAAAAATATTTGAAAGGGATTTTAAAGAGATAAAAGCATTTAATTCTCTTTCAATCGCTGGAAAATAATTTCGGTGATGACTGCAGCATCATCGAAGTTCATTTTCGAGTTCTAAAAGAGAAATTGCTACCAAGTTGTTTTAAATTGAAATTGTTTACGAACTGGGTTTGGTTTTGAAATTAAGGAATTAATGAATTTG
This sequence comes from Allium cepa, assembly GCA_030765085.1. Taxonomy (NCBI): domain Eukaryota; kingdom Viridiplantae; phylum Streptophyta; class Magnoliopsida; order Asparagales; family Amaryllidaceae; genus Allium; species Allium cepa. The sequence continues at coordinate 154,994,269 of CM060945.1, forward strand.
CCAAAGAATATTGGATATAGTTGAATTCTAAGGTGATATTGAAATTTTGGAAAATTGTTTAACTCTGGAATTTTGTTTAAAATGTTTATCGAATAATAAAAATATATTGGCTAAATAAAAGGTATAATTCCAAGTTAAAAAGTAAAATGTGAATGAGATTGATTGTAAATAGATGAAATATGAATATAAATAAGTTGTGACTTTTAAAGTTTGGAAGTAAAATTAATAGGCCAAACAAAATTATTTGTAATGATAATAAATATAATCCAAAACTTAAAATATAAAATAGATTGAACTCAAGTAAAACGGCTAGAGTGATTTTTGAAATAAAAAAAGCAAATATTGGGTAAAAATTTAAATAGACTACGTGATAAATTAATGGAATATGGAAATGGAACTCGAATTGGTTAATAAAAATTTGAGTTGTGAATAAATGATAAATTTGAAAGTGAAGCTTGAGTTATTAATAGAAATTCAACTTGAAATTGTAAGTGAATTAAATTTGAATTGAAATTGAATGGAATTGAATTAACATAGAAATGATTTATATTGCAAATAAAAATCTAAGTAGATATAAATTGGAAATGGCCTCGTTATAAAATGAGAGGAATTCAGAAATAAATTATTGAATGTGAATTAGAATTCATATGGATTCAATGAAATATACTGATTTAATTTAAACGAATGGAGCTGGCAATGAACTCAAATTAAACAAAATAGAGTTGAAATAATGATAGTTTGAGTGGTAAATAAAATTCAAGTGAGTAAAAATAAAATTGAAATGAATTAGAATGGAAGAAATTGACTATTAATTGAGTAGAAATCAAATTAAAGTGGTTACAAGCTTACGTAGTTATTTATTTAATTTGCATATGGTCAAATTTCGTAGAAGTAAATTGTCATTTGACGGAAACGAGATTAAATAAATTCTATGAATTGATAGAAGTGAAATAAAACTGATTTTGAAATCAATTGAGTTGAATATGAGCTTGTTTGGATTAAAAATAAGCTGAATATAAGAAATTGAATTGTAAACCATTGGGATTGGATGAAATGGCATCAAAATTGATTGGTAATTGAAATCAATTAAGGATTTAAAATGGGAAGTGCTTATAAAATATATATAACTTTAGTTTTAAAGTTGAAATAACTTGACGGAAAGAATAAAATAACTTAAGTAATATTTGAATAAAAGTTTGATTTAAGAAAAATTGTGAAATGATTGTGTCGAGTTTTATGAAATGGTTTTAAATAAAACTTGTTTGGTAAATGAAATTAGTAATTGAGTTAATTAACGTAAGTTATATTAATGAGAATTTGACTTTGGAATAAAATGGAAGTTAGATTGCTTTTGAAATTAAATCAATTTAAATGAGTTTGCTTGGACTTAAAATGAATTTAAGTTAAGTAAGAGAGTTGTGAAATCATTTGAATTGAATAAGATGGTTTGAATATTATTTGAAAGCATTATAAATAAGTGTAGAAATATTTCATATGTGCTTATAGAAGTATATAATATGCACTGTTTATAGAATCCATGTTTTAGTTATTTATAATAAAGTGAAATGTTATTAAACTTTGTATATTTGACACTGACATGTTTAAATTGAGTAAGTACAGGTTTTTGGAAGCTGTTTGACTGGTTTTGACTGCGCTAATTGCTTAAATAAATAGCTGCTTGCTTAAAAATGCTAAATAAGGTACGCCTACGCAATACAAATAGGAAATATAAACTGTTTTTCTGTTTTCCGACCGTGTGGGTCGATGTATATATATTTATATCTCTTGTCAAATTGCAAAAGCTCCTCCGTACAAAGGAGACTCTGCCAAAAAAAATTCGAAAATTTTGGGAGTTAGAAAATTTTTGAAATTTTTGGAAATTTTCTTTAACGACAAATGATTTAAATTTGCTAAACAAATAGAATTTGACACTTAATATTGAAATCTATTTTAACTGTGAATGTAGGGTAAGTGGAATCGAAGGGACTTAAGAAGTAAAGTTTGCAAATAAACATTTAGTGTGAGATTTAAATTAATTAGTAAGTGAAACTAATTCGATATTCAAAGTGGAAGTCAAATTGAATTTAAATGGAATTGTAAGGGCAAAGTGAATGGTAATGAATATAAACTTCAATGGTAAAGTGAAAATAAATGTAAGAAGTATGTAAAATAGTTATACTGAACTTAAGAAGAGAATAATGAATTCTTAAGTAAATTTGGTATTGAAAGTATGCTAAGTGAATAATTAAATTAAGGTTGAAACTGATATTTGTGACTGTGGAAATTGTGCATAAGTGTATAACAATCAAAATAATTGTGAATAAAAAGGGAATTGATATAATTGGTAATCAATTGGGGCAAATACGTAGGATGTATGTATATTATTTTATTCGCATAGCTATATTGATCCAGAATTCGAGCACAGAATTTCGAGATAGTTTTATCGATCCGAGTTAGGATTTTTCACTCGATGTTCGACGGCGAACCTGGATATGGAATTTTGATTGATTCTGTTAATTCTCTATCATAGTTTATAGATATGCAAGGAGAATGACGGTTTCTAATCAGGAAACCAGATCTGAGTCTGCACTAGGAAGTCGGGTGGACGATACTAGTTCGGAAGTGAAATTGTGTGATCGAGTAGGTGATCGAATTCGGTATTGCGTACGAATAATATGGGTACATCGTACGGGCTTAAATGGAATGAACATTGAAATTTTGGAAAGAAGTCAAATAAAATGTTTTTGAATGTTGTGATTGTATATTATTATTAAACAGGATATGCAGGTATGAAAAAGGGGAAGAAAAATTGGTTTTGATTTGAGATAATAAATTAGAATTGCTCGACAAAAAGGTATGTGTTTAAAATTCTATATGGAATTTGGTTGGGTTTTTGGATCTAGCCACTTGGCTTTTTGTTTTCTTTTTGGATTTGGGAGTCCGTAGAGCCATTTTGTAGTTGTACCGAGCTACCCGCGCAAAGGAGACGCTGGCGAAATTTTTCAAAAATTTAGAGAGTTAGAAAATTTTGGAAAATTTTGATAATTTAAAATTTGGATTGAATATAAATTTGAAAGATTGTATAACTAGAGTTTTTTGGAAACCAGTTCTTTCCGTAAACCAGTTCCATTGGATCCGTAATATTTTATTTTTATCGAATTTCAATTTTCGGAGTGTTTGGAGTTGTTGTGTGAGCGTACGTCATATAAACGCGCTGAAATCTATATCGAATCAAATTTAATAACTGGGTACCTAAACAAGATATTTTGAATATAAAAATATTTAATTTTAAAATAAGCTGCCACCTATAATCCCTTAAGCCTACAAATCTCTGTTGTAGCCGACAATCTTCTGAAGCAAGTCGTTCCCCCTCGTTTTAAAATATCACTTCTTTCCCATCATTCGTTTCAGTCGAACCTTAAAAAAAATGGCCGAAGAATCGCGTGTTCCTCTTCATTCCGTTCGAATCGAATGGCCGAATCCCTCATTTTTCTTGTTCGTTTCCTTTAATTCATTTCAATCTCAAGTTGAACTCGATCGAGTCATTCGCGATTCCTGGCGCTGGGAGACTCTAACGACAATAGCAAGCTCGAGCATTGCAACGTCGAAGGGAAGATCGGAGCACGACATAGTCAAGTCGTAGCGTATGGTCTGGCTCGCGTTTGACTATTGGAGGGGGTTGCTCGTGCGCGCATGGAAGGCAGGGCATTGGATTGTCACGATTTGGAACTCGAGATTATGGCTTGAGCTCAGCGGCGAATTTGTGGTGGAAGGCGACCGTAGGGAAATCGATCGCGATTATTGGTGGAGGCAGTAGGTATTCGACTTCTTCCTTTTCCAATTATTTTTATATATATGCAGATTTTTGAATATTCACAGAAATAATATATATGGATTTAGGTAATTATAATTTTAAAAACGTTTTAATTTAAAGTTTACTCAAGTTTAAGCTTGTAAATAATTATTGATTTTTATCACATAAAAAAAAGGGTTAATTAAATTAGCAGTAGGATATAACATAGTTTTGTTTAAAACTTAAATTAATTGTTCAAATTAAATTATTGGTTAAAATAAATTATCCTTGTCACTACGAAATTTGTTAAATGGAAACTTTATTTTTGGTATGGATTTGTTCAATAAACTTATCGATGTATTTTGTGCTAAAAATATTTTATTTTATTTAAACTGTAAGTTGAAATGAATCAAGGGTTAAAATATTATTAAATTTGAAATCAATTGTTCGATTGGTTCAAAATTAATAAACCGAATAAATATTTATTCAAGGTCCAAATCTGAAAGAAAACAAGTCGGAATGGAGGTGGGTTGAAAACAGCAATAAAGAGGTGAGTTAATCTCACTCGGTTAACTTAAATTTAAATTTAAATGATTAAATTTAAATAATTGTTTGAATGGTTCAAATTGATTGATGTGCTATAGTATGGTATATTCTGGAATTGGCATATTATTGTGCTAACGTCTGTGGATGCAGGGAAAACAGGTTGGAGGGATCCAACTGGATCCCTCAACATTTATTATTTAATATTCTCTGTTGTGATTACTTGATATTCTATGATGAGTATATTGGAATATTGAATGTTATGATTTGATTGGATATATTTGGATATAATGAATTACCAAAAATATATAAATTGGGTTTTGGAAAGAAAATAAAGAAAGTAAAGTTGTAAACGAAATAATCTTAGAAAATTTAATAAAATTAGAATGAACTAAAAAAGAAATAGAAGTATGTTAAATACTAATAAATAACTTCAAGTATGAAAAGAAAGGGGGTTGAATAAATGTAATTAATGAATTGTAAAATCAAGTGATATTATTTTAAAGGAATAAAGAATTATTTTAAAACTTAAAGTTTAAATTTATCTAAAGGAATAAGAAGTAAATTGAGAAATCTAAATTGGTATTTCAATTAAAAGTATTTTAAATCACAATTAAGGAATAAAATATGAAATTAAAGGATTTTTGAATAAATGAAGTAAATTGGAAATCAATTTAGAATTGATTTAAGTGTTTGAAATTGGATATTTGGAAGAATAAATCCAAGATGGGAATTTACTAAGGAATGAGAAAAATTGTTAAAAATAAATAGTGATTTATTTTTAAAAGTTGTGAAGAGAGGTATATTTCTCTAGATAGCCAAGTACGTTTTCAAAGTAAGTTTTTAAAATAAAATAAAAGTTTTAATGTTGTTTTACAAAGTATGTTCTTGGAAATTTATTATTTCTAAATGTCAAATTCTGAGTAAATATTTATTCGAATCTATTACCGCAGTAATAATTTATAAAGAGTGACTTAGTAATTTTGTTTTAAAAGTGAAAACCTAGTTTATATTTATAAAGTAAACTTAATTTCAAATATTCATATAACATATATTTTCAATCATTTATTGAAGTAGTTTTAATTTAAATATTTTAAAGTAAATTCTAAAGTAAGAAATTTGTTAATCTATTATCGTAATAATTAATTAAAGAATGATTTGGTATTTGTTTAAGGAAGAGATCTAATGTATAGTTATAAGGTAACCTTATTGTAGTTATTTCTAGAGTATTATTTTAAATTAAGTACTAAAGTAATTTTTCTATATTAAATGTTAAATATATTTTACAATAAAGTGTTTTAAAATTGTTTTAAAAATCTAAAGTTTGTGCTTGGTGATTCCAATGGGAATAGAAATACTTGGAATTTATTCTGAGAAAGGCAAATAGTTTTGAAAACTGTTTTCAAAGGAATTTGAAAGTGAAAATATATCTTGTGAAGATATTTTTGAGATAAATAAATAATTTGGGAAATTATTTATTGTTTGATGGATGTTTGTGAATATAAATTGATAGTTAAATCACCGACTATCAATATTGGACAAATGCGTTGATCGTTTCGAAGAGACCGGGATCGAGATTTATTTCTCGAAAACCACTTCGATCCGGTTTGTACGTTTTCATGAAAAACGAGTTGGATTCGAAGATGGAGCAGTGAAGTGCAAGGGCTAGTCGCTACTAATCCTGAGGATATTTCCAAAATGGATGTAGTAGGAATAGTGCCTTCGGTTCCGTTCGGACCCGGGACGGACTTGTATGGATGAATGCTTGCAAAACATCGTCAGGTGGACGATGGGCATTCTAAGGGATATGTTCTAAAAAGGTAACGCTTAGCCTCAAGCCTCATCAAATGGGAATGACTGAAAATCAGGGGTTATGCAGCAAGGCTAGGTGGGTAGCACCCAAGCAGGGTGAGGTCATTCCTGTCTGGATGTCCCTTTTTATTTCGGCTTAGTGGGCGGTTGCTGATCCCAACCGCGGGGTGATCTCACTCAGGATTATCCAGTAAGGGGTTGTCCCGGCCTTGTGTTGCAGGGGAGCGGGCGTACTCCTCGGTACGGTGATCTAGGCCACGTACTGCGACAGGTGGTACCCCAGTGCATAGTCATTAGTTGGAAATCCATTCTCCCTGCGAGCCTTGTACGAGTTTTGTTTGTATTATCCACTCTGTGGATAGTAGCTGGAATTTAATGAATGTAACAATTTCGGCTATTTTATAAGTATTTGTATATAGACCCTATTATAATATCAGAGGATTTCTATAAAAATTGTTTTAGCTATCGTTAAGGTAAAAACCCGACATGTTTATTTGTGGCGTGGTCTAACGAGATGCTTTTGTTTTTCAAAGGATTTTTAAAACACTTAATAACCAATTGGGTGTGATTTTCTCACGCTGATATTCCAGACTGACTTGGGTGTTATTTAACTATGATGCTCGGGTCAGACCGAGTATTATAGGGTACAGGATATGATGCTGTGGAGCTCAGGAGACGAGCTGGATGACGATAGGTACTTCCGTACTTGTTCATATATATATTCCGCTGTGTTGAGTTGTTGTGTATCCATTTGTATGATATTGATGTTGAGCTGTGATTGATGTACTCTGATGATGGAATATATAAACTGATATATTTGATCTTTGAGTAAAGATTATTTATTATCTATTATATTTTATTCCGCTGCGATGGTTAGATTCTGTTGTTGTTTTCTATTTTCTTCTTCTACCTCTTCTTCTTTAACCCAAATGGTTCGTATTTTTGTACAACTTGGGTTGATTGTTTTAGAATAGTGTCGACTCAAGGGGTACGGATTCGCGAGTCGTTACAATAACTAGGCCCGCTTGGGAAAAGGAAAAAAGTAGGTTGGGTCTTCAGCGCGTAATGCCCCTGACACACCAGAGGAGGGGGAGATTAAAGAAGCTGAAATGCCCAAAATACAGGGTGTAAATGTTATTCTCGCTCGGGACCCAATAATTGAGGTTCATGATATTGAAACGACGCCTTCCCCTTCGAAGGGAAAGAAGAAATTGACCTACAATCTGAGGAAGAAAACAGTGGACGGAACTTCTAAGGTCACCCTTATTCCAGTGGAGAGAGAGTCTTCCTCACAACACTTAGAGAGTTCTTTGAAAGGCCTGTCGAACCTCACTATACCTGATGATCTGCTTAACTATGGTTTCGACGATCCAGAGGCCCTTAAGCTTCATTCGCCCACGAGAGGTGATACAAGCACTCAAGCCCAAAACCAGGGGGAACAAACTCCTATTAGTAAAGATAAAGAAACTGGTCCGTCGAGGGGAACACTAGGACACAAACGGACACGTGCACTTCACCTTTGTACTTAAATTTCTGTCATCGCCCTACTCTTCGCTAACTTGTTGTTATTTAAATTCCATGCAGGTGACATGGGACGTGCACATGGACTTGATCGTCTTCGCAGGTCATCTATCTTTCACAACTCTGGATGGGATTCGGGCTCCGGAAGACATCGGGGTAGAGATGATGACGGCGATAGGGATTACACTCCCAGGATTCATCATCTCGAAAGAAAACTTATCATCGGCCTTGATACCATTATAATCCTCCTTCTCACTCGGAACAAGTTAGAGAGAAATATGGCCTCAAGGGGTCCCAATCTGATGTCCCCCGCGATCAACACTCTGGTTCATCCAGTACACGGCAATCTCGGGAACCTCATAAGAAAACTAAACTTTCGAAGCCACCTCCCCCTGCTCCTTTATCTGATCTATCGGTAGCAGAATGAATTGTTGAGCTTAAAGTCACATTCCCAAAGATATGCTTTGACGGCTTGAAATTTCTCCCGACGATTCATCAGATTCCGGGACATGTCAAACAAAGCGCTATTACTTGTACTAACGACGTCTATGTCCAGCATGATGCGTTCGTTCACTTAGCCGAAAAAGTCTCAGAAGTCTCTGTTGAGCATCAACGAAATTGATCACCTGAAGCTTGAGGCTATTTATGATAAAGACATTATCAAATATCAAGATAAAGGGCTCTCTTCGTACAAATCTCGGCTCGAAGTCACCCAACAAAGTGCTAAAGATACTGCGGAGGCCGTCAATCGTCTGGAGACAATTCATAAGAAAGAACTCGACGAAGCAGTCAAACACTGCAGGGCGCTGGCTTTAGATAAGGAATCAGTTTAGAAGGAAAGGGATGCATTTGCCCTCCGAGTAAAAGAGTTGGAAGATCAACTCCGCAAAGAAAGAGAGGACAAAACTGCTGCCCAGGAAGAGTCGCAACAATATTGCGATGAGATCATTGCTATGCGACTCCTGAAGGCAAAGCTTGATGACGAGCTCTCTAAAGTCAGGATGCTGAAGGATGAAGCTCGTGAAGAGGGCAAGAGAACAGCATCCGCGGAGATTGACTCTCGCCTTGAGGCGGCTACAGAGACTGGCAGGGAGGAGATTAAGTGCATGTTTGACCCACTTATAGCAGATTTCAACGTCTGTGTCCTCATGCATCGGGACTTAACTTTTCTTGATGAGGGCTACCTTTTCATCTCTAGCCGAGGCATGGGAGACTTTAATAAAGATCAGGAAGGTTGAGTTGGGCAACAAAGTGGTTGATGAGGAGGCTTTGGTGAGAGAATTTCTCAAAGGGAACGAGCCTTCAGACTTGTCTGCAACGAAGGCCCTTTACTGCAAAGGTTCCTCCTCATCAAAAGGAAAAGATGTCATTGTCGATCCTTCTGGAACCGAGTCTCCAGCCCTTCCTCCTACTTAATCGGCTGATCGGCCAGTACTCGATCCATTCGAGCAACATGCTGGTTATGACCCGGAAGACCCTGGCCTTGGCATTCACATTCTATTCCCCATTCCAGAGGGTGAAACGCCATGGACGGTTGAGAGACAGCAAGAAACCGGTAAATAACTTTTCTTCTCAAAGTTCAAAGAGCCGTTGTTTTTGGCATGAGTTCATTATATTCTAACGTTCGTATCTTGTGATCTTGCGTAGGTCGCTCTGACCCCAAGCCCACTCCGAGGAGCAGTGACGCCAAGGAGAAGAAGGAGAAAACGAGCGAGGCAACTCCTACGGAAGAGACTCTCGGTCCAGATGCTCAAGTGATCGAGGCACTCGATGAGGATAAGTATGAGACTTCGTCTCCTGTCGAAGGAAGTTATGAAATTGAGATCACAAGCACCTCTGGGCACACTTCTAAAATGAGCATGAAGGAGCAGCTCACGGAGGAAAAGAAAAGGATAGCTGAAATCAAAGTGGAGCCTCGAGTTGTGGATTTAGATGATCCTTTGAACAAGCCTTTGAAGGTCATCCTTCCTGGTGGGTCCAGACAACTAGAGGTCCGTCGTTCTTCCTCGGTTGTTACCTCCCCATCAAGCAAAACATCCAAACGAAAACGCGTAGGGGAAGAGTCGCCTATGAAAACAAAGGAGGAAAAGAAACCCAAGAAGTCAAAGAAGTAGTTGTTACTCTCGTTCAACGAGAGGTAGTTTAGATTATGTAATTATTTTTATCTATTTCCGTAGTTAATGTAAATAGACTTTTTACTCCAAGTTTTGGAGGAGTTGTGGTAGAACCTTATTTTGGATGAATAAATAAAATTTATTTATTTTGTCTTTCAAACGACTTTTACTATTCAGCTTCTTGTATTATTGCAGTCGAAAACCGAGCTATTGGGAGTTACATAAACCCCCAATTCATCTTCATATAACTCGAAAATTCTTTAAAATTGTACATCCTTTATTCCATGCTTCGGGTACTTAGAATATTTTTCAGTCCGTACGCCGGGGACTAGATGACTTCCAATCAGTTGCACTCTAGTTTGCACTCCGGGAACTTAGAGATTTTTAAGCCGTTCATATTCAAGTCCGCACTCAGGGGACTCAGAGTACTCCAGTCCGCACTCAGGGGACATGGAGATTTTGAGACATTTATACTCCGGTCCGCATTGAGGGGACTCAGAGTACTCCAGTCCGTACTCGGGGGACTTGGAGATTTTTAGTCGTTTATACTCTAGTCCGCACTTAGGGAACTCAGAGTACACCAGTCCGTACTCAGCGGACTTGGAGATTTTGAGACGTTTATAATCTGGTCCGGACTCAAGGGCCTTAGATTACTCCAGTTCGCACTCGGGGGACTTGGAGATTTTAAGTCGTTTATACTCTAGTCCGCACTCAGGGGACTTGGAGATTTTTAGTCGTTTATAATCTAGTCCACACTCTGGGGACTCAGAGTACTCCAGTCCGCGCTCGAGGGTCTTGGAGATTTTAAGTCGTTTATACTCTAGTCCGCACTCACGGGACTCATATACTCCAGTCCGCACTCAGGGGACTTGGAGATTTTTAGTCGTTTATACTCTAGTCCACACTCTGGGGACTCAGAGTACTCCAGTCCGTACTCAGGGGACTTGGAGATTTTAAATCGTTTATACTCTAGTCTGCACTCAAGGGACTCAAAGTACTCCAGTCTGCACACAGGAGACTTGGAGATTTTAAGACATTTATACTCTGGTCCACACTCAGGGGACTCAGAGTACTCTAATCCGCACTCAGGGTACTTGGATATTTTAAGTAACTTACGCGCGTTCGTACGTCGGACAGAATAATGTAACTCTATTTTTCTATCACAAAATTATCATATACGGAGATATCAATAATTCATGGAAAAAATGGCTTTAAGTCTTCATTAAAGAAGCAATCTAAATTTTCTTATTACATGTTGAAAACTAAGAATCAACAGAATGAAAACATACTGAAAATAATTCCAACAAAGATAGAAAATGAATAGACTAAATATAATAATGTCGTAGATGCTCGTTATTCCATGCTCGGTGGAGTGTCGCACCATCAACGGTCGCTAGCTTGAAAGTTCCTTCTCCAATCCTCCGTTCGATGACATATGGACCTTCCCATGTGGGATTCAGATGCGACGGGACCGGAAAAACTCTTTTCAAAACGAGGTCACCCATGTCGAAGACTCTTGGCCGGACTTTTTCTTTATAATATCGAGCGACTCGGTGTCTATACACGGTCGCTCTTAAATTAGCTTCTTTACATTTTTCATCAATGAAGTCCAGTGATTCCAGCAAAAGTTCATGATTCATCTTGGGGTCATAATGAGCTACCCGATGTGACCGAACTTCAAGTTCTACAGGTATAACAGCTTACATGCTATATGCCAATGTGAATGGAGTGTGGCCAATCGCGGACTTGTAGGTGGTTCTATAAGCCCAAAGTGCTATTGGAAGTTCATCCACTCACTTGCCTCTGGCCTTTTCCAAATGCTTTTTCAATATGGACTTGATTATTTTGTTCACAGCTTCCACTTGTTCATTAGCTTTTAGATGAGAAACTGCTGCAAATCTTTTTTCAATGGCATACCTTTGACAAAATTCTTTAAACTCTTTGCTTTTGAATTAAGTTCCGTTGTCCGTAATGATAGTCTGTGGAAGGCCAACACGGCATACAATGTTTCGTACGTCGAAATTAATGACCTTCTTGATGGTGATCATGGCCAAAGGCTCTACTTCTGCCCACTTAGTAAAGTAATCGACCGCCACTATCGTGTATTTTGCACCACCTTTGAATATGGGTAAAGAACCGTTTATGTCGATTCCCCACATTGCAAACGACCAGGGACTAACCATTTGCTTGAGTTCCGTTGGCAGAGCTCTCAGGATTTTCGCATACTTTTGGCATTTGTCGCATCTCCTTACATAGTCTACAGCATCCCGATTTACAGTTGGCCAATAGTATCCATAGAGGAGGATTTTCTTTGCTAATGTCTGCCCCCAGTATGGTCACCGCATTCTCCTTCATGGACTTCCTTCAGGACTCGTTTTATCTCATCGTGGGCAACACACCGGAGTAAGGGGGTCGAGAATCCCCTTCGATATATTATTCCGTCCTGCATTACATATCGTGAAGCCTTACAAATGACTTATCGCCTTTCGCTCCTTCTTTCGGGCAAAACCCCATGTATCAAGCATTGCTTGAATGGTGTCATCCATGATTCCTTCTCGATTTCTGTTTCTAACATGAAATCTACCTCCATCTTATTTATGCTCGAAGTATGTAAGGTTTCAAAGGGAACCAATCCCATTTGATGTGCATCGCCAATGCTCACAAATTTGGCCAATGAATTGGCTTCTCTGTTTTGTTCACGCAGGACATGTGAAATATCATAATATCGTAGATTTGCTAGAAGCTCTTGAACCCGTGCAAGATACGGGGCAAGTCTCTATCCCTTCGCTTGATAGTCCCCCAGCACCTGGTATACCACCAGTTGTGATTCACAAAAAATTTCAACCGATTTTACCCCAGTTCTCTAATAAGTCTCAAGCCAGCAATCAATGCTTCATACTCGGCTTTGTTATTTGTCGCTGGAAATTCATGGTTCAAAGCATAACAAACTGATCAGTTTTCAGGAGTCATAAAAACTACGCCAGCTCCCGAGCAACAGTTGTTAGATGCCCCATCAGTGTACATCTTCCATCGAATGGGAGGTATGACATTGTTGTCGTCTGATTCGTCTGATTCGTCTGACATGGTGAATACAGCAATGAAGTCTGCTAGCACTTGCCCTTGTATGGCCCTTCATGGCAGGTAGGTAATATCGAACTGACTCAACTCGATATTCCATTTTAACATCCTTCCAGAAGTTTTAGGTCGTTGGAGTACCTGCCGGAAGGGTTGACCAGTATAAACACTAATCGAGTGTGTCTGAAAGTATGGCCGGAGCTTGCGTGATGCAATCACCAAGCAATAGGCTAGTTTCTCCATCTTAGGATAATTTCTTTCTGCCCCCGTTAAACGTTTACTGACATAGTACACCAGCTTCTGAACTAGGTCCTCCTCGCGAACCAGAGCCGTACTGATAGCATGCTGGGATATAGCCGAGTACACGTACAACATCTCATGGTCTACCGGTTTCAATAGTATCGGGGGACTTTCCAAATGCCTTACCAAAACTCAAAACGCTTCCTCACAGTCGGATGTCCACTCAAAATTTCTCTTTCCTTTCTTTATTACATCGAAGAAAGGAATACACTTATTGTGGCTCTGGATATGAATCGACTCAGCACGGCCACCTTCCCATTCAAGCTTTGCGCTTGTTTTATAGTTTTAGGCGCTTGTTTGTCTCAATAGATTGAATCTTCTCCGGGTTAGCTTCAATTCCATGTGCATTCACAATGAAACCCAAAAACTATCCTCACGCGATGCCAAAGGAACACTTCAAAGGATTGATCTTTATCCCATAATGTCTCGGTATATTAAAAATCTTCGCCAAGTCTCGAATGTGGTCGTTTGACTGTCATGACTTCATAAGCATGTCATCCACATAGACTTCCATCATTCTACCAATTTGGTCTTTAAGCATTCGATTCACCAGATGTTGATAAGTCGCTCCCGCGTTCTTTAATCCGAAGGGCATCACTACACAGCAACATAACCCAACGTCTGTGACAAAACTAGTGTGTTCTTTGTCTGGAAAGTGCATCAGGATTAGATTATATCTCGAGTATGCATCCATAAATGATAGTAACTCGTGTCCAGCTATTGAGTCGACAAGCTGGTCGATTCTGGGTAAAGGAAACTATCCTTCGGGCATGCTTTGTTGAAATCAGAGTAATCAACGCAAGTTCTCCACTTTCCATTCGCTTTCCTTACTAGCACAGGGTTGGACACCCGTTAAGGGTAGAGGGCGTCGTGGACGAACCCATTGGCTTTGAGTTTGTTCACCTCCTCTCTGAGAGAAGCAGACCTCTCCGGGCGCATGCCTCTCCTTTCCTTTTTACAGGAACGTACTTCGGGTCTATGTTCAACATATGGCTTACAATAGCGGGAGAAATCTCGCACATATTTGAATGTGTCCAAGTGAAAACATCCAGGTTCGCTCGGAGGAAATTAGTGAGATCCTCGGCCATTGACGGGTCGAGTTGTGATCCAATCTTGAGTACTCGTGATGGGTCATCTTGGCTGACTGGAATGTCAAACGTCAGTTCAGCCGGTGCTGCTTTTGCTTCCCTGGGTTCCCCATCATCATCTCTCGGATCTATGTCCCTATAGATCCGAGAGTGACGCCCGAGCTAGGGCTCGAGCAGTACTTGTCAATCGTCAGTATTCCGGATGCAAAGGAGCTTTCCACAACCTTTCCTTTCTCTCTCCGTTGGGCCTCTCTCAGCTCAGCAACATAACATGCACGACCGGTCGCCTGATCGCCATGCACCACACCAACTCCTTTGTCTGTCGGGAACTTCAAAGTCAAACACCACGGGCCAAAGTTGCCTAAACTCCACCAAGGCCATCCGACCTAGAAAAACATTATACAGAGAATTAATATCCAACACTATAAACGGTAGGATTCGCACCTTCCTACGCTCACCTTCTCCTAGTTCAACTGGCAACTCAACATACCACACCGCATTAGTCGCTGCACTATTAAAACCATGGATACGGGCTTTAGATGGCTTTAAATCTTTTGTCTCCATCTTCATTTGGTCGTACGCCTTTTTGAAGATGATGTTAATGGAACTTCCACAATCAATTGAAATTCTTTTCACATATGCTGGCCCGATCGTCAAATCTATGACTATCGGGTCGACGGTAGGAGCCTTCACCTTGTCCGCATCTCAGCTTCTAACACTATATCGTCTGTCATCATGCGCTGTTGCTTAGCGGGGGTCCCATCCTCCACATTCGAACAACACTCATAATCTGCATGCCTTATGGATTAGCACACCGCTCCATCTCCTACCAGTTCTTGTCTACAAGATGAGGTCCACCGATGATAGTGTTTATGAACAGTCGCCCTACACTTTGGGCAGGTTCCTCTGGATGGCGTAGGGCCAGCCCGCGTTCGTGGTCCGATGTTCCTTGCCTTCCCTCCTACGGGTTCTTGACAAGCTCCTGCAATTTTTTCTGTCTAATCATCTTTTCAATGGCATCATAGAGGTGTCTACACTCCTCTATATTATGCCCGTAAGTTTTATGGAAGAAACAGTACTTTCCAGTCCGCTTTTGTTCCTCTATTAACTCCTTTGGGCGAGGCTTTTTGTATTGAAAAGTGTTACAGGTTGACAGGTAAATATTCTCAACAGATGCATTCAGTGGGATGTATTCGTTGTAGGTTGGAATCCTTGGCTTCCATTTCCTTGCTTGTCTCTTCTTTCCAGGATTTCCTCCTCCAGACCCTTTAGATTGCCCAGGCCTGTTCTGGACATTGACTTTAACCTTTCCCGAGTTGTCATCGGATTGTTTCACGGAGGTGTTACTTTTCACAGTCTCCTGAACAGGCCCTGGTGCCTTATCTTGCCTCATCCATCTAGCTTCCTTCCTCCTTATGAATTGATGAGCCTTCGAATAGAAACACTCCGGCGTAGTTGGAAGCTTTCCTGCCAACCAATCTCCAAACTCTGAATCCGGATCTACTCCTCGCATTACCGCCATCAGAATCGCGTGGTCGTTAGGGTTGCCAACTTCCGTGGCCGCAACATGAAATCTTTGTAAGTATTCTTTCAATGACTCCCCTGGAGCCTAGATTACACTAGATAAGGACATCACATCCTTGGGACAAGTGGCGTGTATCTTGTATTGTTCTACAAACTTCGTTGCTAACTCATTAAAGCTGGATATAGACCGTGAGGGAAGTCGAGTGAACCACATAGTGGCGATTCCTGATAAAGTGATTGGGAAGCATCTACACTTGGTTGCATCATTCACTCTAACCGAATCCATCAACCACTCATACCTCAACACGTGCTGCTTGGGGCCAGTCTTTCCTTCGTAGGCCGGGATAGTTGGTATGCTAAACTTCCTGAGGTACTGGCATGTAGAACAGTATCCGTGAATGGAGTATGACTCCCGGATATCCCCCAATCTTCATTGGTCAAGCATTGATTCTCTTTCATCAAATGTCTGACCATAGTTGATAAGTTCGAAGTTTGTATGGTGGATGGAAGGTTGGACTCTATTCTATGGGACCGCTCAGGTCAGTGTCTCCTCTGTTGGCGGTCTGCCAAACATGTATCTTGGGGACCAGCTTCATTAGAGTCTTGGTGAGCCGGACGTCCAGTCTCCACACGTACTCCAGCCCCTAAGTTTCCCGTTTCAGTTTGAATGTGGTCTCCAAGATGTAAGTTATCCCTAGTTGATCGATCAATAGTACATGCTTGTGCAGTTTCCATTTTGCGGCGTCTACGCCTGGGAGGTTCATCGGATGAAGTCAAACTAACAGATGAAGAATAAGGAACGGGGCTACCTCCAGCATTCTGATGCTGTTGCTGTGTAAGATGAGTCATAAAGCTAGCGTTAGCTTGAATTTGTTCAGCAAGTTGTCTTCTGCTTTCCATGAGTTCTCTCATCAGGTCATTGAACTCCGTCCTAGTAACAACTTCTGTCTGGTTATGAGCTTCGGCAGTCCCTACGCCAGGATTAACTTGATGGTTGCTAGGTCCTATCTGTTGTATGCTAGCAGTCTCATTGATGTCCGCGTTATGAGAGGCTGATCGGGTATGTGGTCTTCCCATAGTAGAGTTGTTAATAGAAACTCTGAGTAGATTCAACGGACGTCCTGTGAATAAGTTGGATCTCTTTGGGGGATTTATTCAATCCAGTAGCTACAAAGCAGATCTAGCGGCCTAAGAATTCGATTCTCAGTGAAAACGCCAAAATGTTAGCACCAGAATTGGTCACTAACACCATTGAGATAGATTATGTAGAGAGATTAAAGAAGAAAGTAAATTAAAAAAGAGAATTGTATGCTAAATTAAATGCAAAGTCAAGAACACCGGATTTATAATGGTTCGGCATAACTGCCTACGTCCACTTTGAAGTTAATCTTTATTGCTTTACTTAACAATTGATTACAAACACAATCCATACACCAACTACTTGAATACAAATGCTAAGGGAAGAGAACGAGTCTTGAATGCGGCAGAGTCTCCCCAGTGTTCTCGAAAAAAAGGTCCCTTCCAATGTGCCCCTGCCCTTCTTTTTATAGACGAAGATGGATTGGACTTCCCTCATGGGCCTGGGAGTAAGATACCTCGGCCCATGGTAAATGACTTCTGTAAGCCGAGCCACAAATGCCGAACGACAATTGCCGAACCACGTACCCAAGCCGAACGACATTCGTATGCCGACCGAGGAAGACATGCCGAGCCGTATCTACATGTCGATCGAGACAGTATACCGAGTGAAGAGTG
Organism: Allium cepa; assembly: GCA_030765085.1. Classification (NCBI taxonomy): domain Eukaryota; kingdom Viridiplantae; phylum Streptophyta; class Magnoliopsida; order Asparagales; family Amaryllidaceae; genus Allium; species Allium cepa. The sequence continues at coordinate 155,011,794 of CM060945.1, forward strand.
TCGGTCGAACAAGACCTGATGTCGGTCGAGGGGAGATGCCGAACGGTTTTGTTATGCCGAGCGAGGCTCATGCCGAGCGACCTTGTTATGCCAAACGACCTTACTATGCCGAACGACCTTGCTATGCCGAACGGCGCTTCCATACCGGACGAGGCTCTATGCCAAGCGATGCTCTTATGTAGAGCTAGGCGAGATGCCGAACGAGCTTGCTACGCCGAACGAGGCTCTATGTTGAGTGACCTCTCTATGCCGATCCAGGCTTTATGTCGAACGATGCCTCAATGTCGAACGAGGCAACATGTCGAGCGACTTTTCTATGCCGATCGAGACTCTATGCCGAACGGTGCCAAATGTCGGGCGAGGCAACATGTCGAGTGACTTCTCTATGCCGAACGGCCCTTCCATGCCAAGTGATGTACTTGCTAGGTGATACACGCGTTACCAGCCCAATTACCCAGGTAATATTCATCCCTGTCTAGAGTCCCTTTGATCTCGGCTATATGGGTGGTCGATGATACGGAACCGTAGGGTGTTCTTATTTGGACTATCCAGTAAGGGGTAGCTTCAGTCATGTGTTGTAGGGGATCGGGAGGACACCATACTCTGATCTAGGCCAAGTACTATGATGGGCGGTACCCCAGTAGCCCTGCCATTGTATGGATTCCATTCTTCAATAAGTGCCCTTACGTTTTTGATTGTGCCCAACTATGCTGGAACATGAGATGGAAGCATTTCAGCTAAATTCTATTTTACTTTCAATAGACACTATTATAATACCAGACAGATTTGATAAAAATGTTTTGGTTATCGTAAGGTAAAAACCCGACATGTTTATTTGTGGCGTGGTCTTGCGAGATACCTTTGATTTCAAAGGATTTTGAAAACTTTAATAATTCAATTGAGTGTGATTTTCTCATGCTGGTTTTCGAGACTGACTCAGTTGTTATTTTTTTATAATGCACGGGTCAGACCGAGTATTATAGATACAGGATAGGATGCTTGGAGTTCAGGAGACGAACTGGATGTCGAAGACGTATATCATGTATCTGTTATTCTGCTGTGCAGTGTAAGCTGTATAGTCAGTTTTTGTGAGGACAAGTTATTATAACTGTCCAGTATTTGGCTATTGTTTGTATGTACTCTGATGATGTAATGTACGAAAATAGTTATAGTTCTTTTTGTATAAAGATCAGTTGTTGTCTATTATATATTGTTCCGCTGTGATTTTGAGATTCTGATATTGTTTTCTACTTTCTTCTTCTACCTCCTTCTTCTTTAACTCTAATGATTCATATTTTCGTACGATTTGAGTTGAACTGGTGGAAAATATTATCGACTCAAAGGGGTACGGATATGCAGGCCATTACAGTTGGTATCAGAGGCGAAGGTTAAGCAAGAATCTTGGCTATAGTGGGGATTACTCATTGGAGATAGAGTCAGTAGTACTGTAGAATGAGTTTGAGTGTACTAATAGATATGAGCGTGTATTTGTTGGTGAATATAAATTTGTTTTATATTGTGTTGATTGGTTTATTGAGTGGCTTATAGATTATGGTCAATACGAGTAATTAACATTATTGATAGGGATCTCTAAACACTTGAATAGAATAATTCAACATAGTGTTTTTTAAACGGGGTAAATAGAATAATTTTGCCCAAATTATTTTATATATAAAAGAATAATTTTCGAAAAATTATTGAAGTTAGATATGGTTTGCTTGGTTGTTAGGAAGTGATAATATTAAATTATTATCATTGTTGTTAGGAAAATTGAGTAAGAATTAATGTTATAACCAAAGGTTAAGAAATAATTTATGTAACAGAATGGAATTTGTAAATGTGGATTGTAAATGTGATTTATAATTGAGATGGGATAAAATTTCGGAGTAATATTTGAATATAAAATGAAAGGATTTGAAATTTGAAAATTTGGGGAATTAAATCTCCTCTGAGTTTGAAAATGATTTTCAAAGGTTTTGGAGGAATAATAGTGATATTGTTTGAAAATATTTTTGAATTGGATAAGAAATCAGGTGGGATTTGGAATTAAAAATATTTGAAATTTTTTTAAAGAGATAAAAGCATTGAACTCTTTTGGGCCACTGGAAAATAACTCCCATGATGATCGCGACGTCAGCGGTGTGCCTTTTTGAGTTTTCAAGGGAGGAATTGCTACCTGAAGTTATGAATTGAAGTTGTGGTTTGGTAAAACTGTTTTGATTTTGAAATACAAAGGAATAATTGGATATACCAAAGGATTTTGGATACAATTTATTTAAAAATTGATTTTGAAAATTCTTAAGTCAATGTTAAGACTCGGGAGTCTGTTTAAAATATTTATGGAATATAAATGGGTTTGATAACTTATTAAATTTGAAATTTTGTTAGGATAAAATTTAACTTTAAGAAGAGTTAAATTAAAGTAAGTGTGAAAATGATGTAAGTTCGAAAAGTAAGCCAATTAAATGAAGTAAATTAAAAAGATTAGTAAATGGAATGTAAATAAGTTGGAAACCTATAGAGGTTCAAAATTTGAATTGAATTGGAGTGTAACCGAATCAAGTTAAATAAAAGTGAATTTGAGGATAAAGTCTAAGTAGACTAAATGGAATGGTCATTGAAGTAAAATATATTTAGCTGGAAATAAATTTGTGAATGAACAAACTAATTTAAATTGTAAGTAAATGAAGTTGAAACTGAATATTGAAATTCAATTTGAATTGTGTTCAGCAAAGTGAAGTGAAGAATTAGTTTGAAGCAGACTAAAAGTAATAAAAGTTTGGAAATAATTTTTTTTGGAGATAGGAATAAATTAGTGAGTGGAACTAATTAAAGAAGTAGTTGATTAGACATGGTGTGAGATAAGGCAAAAAGAATTCAACATTCAAAAATTGGAAGGCAAATTGAATTCAAATGAAATTGAAAATGTAAATTGAATAAAAATGGATATAAACTTCAGTGATGAAATGGAAATCAATCTAAGAATGTTGTTTAAAGTGTTGTAATAGACTTAAGAAAAGTAAATGGTAGATTCTTAAGTAAATTGGTATTAGAAATATACTAAGTAAATAGGTGAATGAAGAATTAATAAAAGTTGGGTAAAAAGGAAAATTGAGGATAAGAGAATGGGAACTAAAATAAATGTGAATAAAAAGGGAAATTGATATAGCTAAAAGTCAATTGAGATAAATATGTAGGATGTATATATATTATTTTATGCGCATAGGGGTTTGATCCAGATTCGGGCACAGAATTTCAAGATAGTATATCGATCCGAGTTAGGATTTTTTCACTCAATTTTCAAAGGCGAACCCGGGATATGGATTTTTGATTGATTCTGGAAATTCTCTATCATAGTATATGGGTATGCAAGGAGAATGATGGTTTCTGATCACAAAACCAGATCTGAGTCCGCACTAGAGAATCGTGTGAATGATACTAGTTCGGAAGTAAAATTACGTGATCGAGTGAGCGATCCGATATGATATTGCGTACAGATGATACAGGTACATCGTACATGCTTGAATGAAAAAGATATTGAAAATTTTGAATGGAAATGAATATAATGATTTTGAAATCTGTGATTAGATATTATTGCTGAGTAGGATACAGGTATTTAAAAGCAAAAGAAAATTGGTGTTTTTGATTTCAGAAGATAAAATTTGGATTGTTCGACAAAATGGTATGTATTTAAATTGTCATATGAAATTTGATGGTTTTCTGATCTAGCCACTTGGCTTTTGTTTTCTTTTGAAATTTGGATCGTAGAGGCATTTTGTAGTTGTTCCGATCTAGCCGCACAAAGGAGACGCTAGCGAAATTTTTCGAAAATTTAAGGAGTTAGAAAAAAATTTGAAGAAAATTTTGATAGTTTAAAATTTGGTTTTAAACTATAATTTGAATTATTAAGGGGATAATATCATTTGAAGCTATGGGTGAATTTAGGAAGTTATAACGGTGATAGCGTTCCTTTAATAAAAAGATTGTTTTGGGAAGTTGTTTGAAACTGTTTGGTTTTTGGAAAATAGTTAATGGGTTATGGACCATTCTTCTTAAAAATAAATTTCGGGGACAAAATTCTTTTAAGGGGGAGGAATGTAACGATCCGAATTTTTGGGCATTTGAAATTGGGATGTTTAATCAATTTTAAATATTTAAAAGGTTAAATTTGACTTGAATTTCAAATATCACTGTTTATTGGATAATTAAGTTATTGAATTTAATAACTGGAAATTGGGTAAAAAATGAAATTGGAGTTTCGAGCTTGTTAAAAATAATTTAATGGCTTAAAAAATTTATATTATTAATAATGAGGATAATAGAACCTTTGAATTTGAATTTAAAGGTGTTATATTCAGTTTTAAAAATATATCGTTTAAATTGACAATAAAAATAGCCTTTCGGGGCACAGTCTCAGATTTCTACGAAACCAGTTCCATTCGATTCCAAATTTCATAGTGTTTGAAGTTATCGTGTGATCATACGGTATATAAATGCAATGAAATTTATATCGAAAATTCAATACAAACTAGGTCCAAAAAGTTATCTTCTCTATACGATCGAAGGGCTTGAAACCTTTTCCATTGCGTTCGGAATAGGGGTATAACATTATAAATGCCTGGCGGCATGTCTCGATAGGTGGTCGAGGTTTTACGTTGCTAATTCGAGATGATTTAAATTGAAATAATATATATTCATATATACCAGTCAAACCTTAGCTGAAATAATTTCACAGCAGTGCTTTTCCCCTTCACTTCAGAAACACTGTAGCAAACCTATGTAGACATGGAAGGCATTTTAAACACGTTTCCTCCCTGATAAAAACACACGTATCTTATCTTTAAAAAAAATGGACAACCAAACACAGTTGATAACAAGCAAAATAGAAAAAAGAAGAAAATGGCAGAACTTAAGAAAATAAATAAATGGCGGAACAGAATATCAAACCGAATTCGAATTTAAAAAAGGGCTTCGCATCGTTCAATGGCCGCTCTCCTTTTCGAATTCTAATCGGAGCTCAGCTCGATGGGATTGCGTTGATTTCTAGTAGCTCGCAAGCTTGATGGCCGCGATGGTAGGGGTCGCGCATGGCAGCGCGATCATGTGCGATGGAGGGAAGGAGTGGCGAAGCTCGATGGCGTGTCGATGGGCAGAGCAACGTGAGAGGGCTGTCAGTAAGGCCGTCTTGGGTTGGCGGCAGGTGGGGAGGGGGCATGTCGATTCGAGCAGTGGCAATAGTGATGAGCTCGTCGAACGAAGGCAGAATCTTGTTAGAGCTTGAGTGTAGTACTCGTGATTTTTGATTCCAGCACGTTTAGGTAATTTAAATTTTCAAAACATTTTAGTTTAATGTTTGCTTAGGTTTGAATTGTAATTTAATTGTGATTTATTATTTCAGCTATCAGAAGATTTTTTTTGTAGGGTTTAAAATGTTTTGATTCAAAAAAATATATATACATATTTTAGAAAATAGAAAACTCTTTTTAGTCAAAAATATATTTGCAAAAAGCAGGAGAAAAGATTATAGTGAAGTATAAAATAATTCTGTTTTTAATTTAGTAAATATTTATACATTCACATACATATTTTAAATTAAAATAGTAAATATATATATATATATATATATATAAAGGTATAATTTTGAAAATGCATTTTTTTTAATGTCAATAGGGTTTATATAAAAAAAATTGATTGTTCGATTATTTCAAGTGTTAATATACCTTATAACGTTTGTACAAGGTCTAAAATCATGAAGAAACGAGCCGGTTTGGATCAGATTGCAAATTAAAAGTCAAAGGTGAGTTAATTTCACTCAAATTGGATTACTGGTGAATTTAAATAATTTAAATTTAAATTATTGGTTGATTGATTGAATTGATAATTTATTATCAGTTTGGATGTGATATTATATGTAGTGTGTGTGTATACATATTGGAGTGATTGATATTCCTACATTATATAGCGGATGAGGCCCTATGCGCCTCGTAGAATAGCGGATGACCCTATACACCGCGATATCCCCCTCAAAGTGGGATTAGTATTTTTATATTGTGCTAACATCGGTGAATGCAGGGAAACAGGCTGGAGGGATCCAACTGGATTCCTCAAAATATTGAAACTTATTTTCGTAATCAGTGATATGATTTATTTGATAATCTGTGATAGATTATATTAAAAATTTAAGTTATTGATTGCTATGGTTTGACTGAATAAATTTTGGGTATTTTGAGATATCAAAAAATAAAGATTGGATTTTTGAAGGAAAATAAAAGAGAGAATTTTAAGTAAAATAATTATAGTGAATTTGGGTAAATTAAAAGAATGAATTTGGAAAAGGATAAAAAGTTTGATTTTAAATCCTATTAAATAAATTCCGAGGAATGGAAAAATAGAGATTTTAAACAAATGGAAATAAAGGAGTTTTGAAGACTTTAGTGATATTGTTTAAGAGTTAAAGGGATTTATTTTTAAATTCAAGATTTAAATATGTTGGGGAAAAATTAAAGGGAGAAGTTTGGAATAAGGTATGAAATTTAATATTTCAGACTTAATAAGGGTTAAATCATAATAAAGGAGTGAATCTGGAATAAATCTGGGTAAGTCAAGAAAATAAATTTCAAAGTGGAATTAATTCAGAGAATCATTTTGAAATCTATTAAGTGTTTTGAAAAAAGTGATTAAAAGGAGAATGAGACTATGGAATTTATAAACTGGGTTTATAAATAAAGTGAAACAAATATCAGTGGATATTTAAGATTTTAAATTCACCGTGGGAATTTCTAAGGAAAGAGTAATTTGTTTTAAAAATAAATAGTGATTTTATTTTTTTTAAATGTGGGAAAGGAAAATTTACGGGATTGCGGCATAAATTAAACTGAAAATAAATCGAGAAGGATTTATAAATGATTAGACGAGTTATATTGAGATGGGAAGTGTATTTTCCTGAAAAGCTAAGTATATTTTCAAAGAAAGATTTCTAAGTAAGTTAGAAGTTTTAAAGTTGTTTTAAAAGAATATTTTTAGGAAATTATTACTCAATTGTTTCAAAAATTTAAAAGCAAATATTTGTTAAGTTAGGTATAGTAGTTAATTATTTTTAAAGGCTGGATTAGTATTACGATTTAAAAGAGAAATTTTTTTAAATGTTTATATTTTATAAAGTAACTTTTATTTTTGAAAGTAGTTTTGACTAAAGTTTTACTTGAGAAATTATTATAGAATTTCATAACTATTAGTTTGAATAAAGTGATTTAAATAGTTTTATTTTAAATGTTTTAAGTGTATGTTTTGGATAAAGTGATTTAATTGATTTAAAATCTAAATATATTAAGACTTGGTGTTTTCAGTGAGAAATAAAATAATTGGTTGGATGATTATTTAATTTGATAATTAAATAACGGACTATCAATATTAGCCAATGCGTTGATCATTTCGAAGAGACCGGGATTGGGTTTAATTATCCAAAAAGCACTTCGATTAAGTTTGAACGTTGCGAATGAATACCGTGAAGATGATGAAGATGGTGCTTCGGTTTGTCCAGACCCAGGGAAACTTATATGGATGAATGCTATCATACCATCGTCATTTGAGGACGATGAGCATTCTAAGTGAATGTGTGCGAAAAGGTAACGCATAGCCTCAAGCCTCATCAACCGGGAATAGCTAAAATAGGGGAGGTGCAGCAAGGCTAAGTGGATAGCGTCCAATTAGGGTAAGGTCATCCCTGTCTAGAGTCCCTTTAATCTCGACTGTGTGGGCGGTTGCTGATCCTAACCGTAGGGTGATCATATTCGGACTATCCAGTAAGGGGTAGCTCTGATCATGTGTTCGGGGGATCTAGAGTGGTCCTCGTTACTCTGACCTAGGCTAGGTACTGTAACGAACGGTACCCCATTAGCCCTGCCATTGTATGGATTCCATTCTCCAATAAGCGCCCGTACGGTTTTGATTGTACCCAACTATGTTGGAACGTGAGATGCAAGCACTTCAGCTATATTCTATTTTACTTTCAATAGACACTATTATAATATCAGACGGATTTGATAAAAATGTTTTGGTTATCGTAAGGTGAAAACCCGACATGTTTATTTGTGGCGTGGTCTTACGAGATGACTTTGATTACAAAGGATTTTGAAAACTTTAATAATTCAATTGAGTGTGATTTTCTCACACTGGTTTTCCAGACTGACTCGGGTATTATTTTATTATAATGCTCGGGTCAGACCGAGTATTACAGACACAGGATACGATGCTTGGAGCTCAGGAGACGAGCTGGATGTCAAAGACATATATCAAATACCTGATGTATATTATGCTGTAAAGTGTAAGCTGTATAGTCAGCTTTTGTGAGGACAAGTTATTATAACTGTCCAGTATTTGGATATTGTTTGTATGTACTCTGACTATGTAATGTATGAAAACAGTTATAGTTTTTTTCTATAAAGATCAGTTGTTGTCTATTATATATTATTCCGCTGCGATTGTGAGATTCTGATATTGTTTTCTACTTTCTTCTTCTACCTCCTTCTTCTTTAACCCTAATGATTCGTATTTCCATCCGATTCAAGTTGAACTGATGAGAAATATTGTCGACTCAAAGGGATATGGATATGCGGGCCGTTATAGTATATATATGTTGACATATATACCATATTTTGCAAAAATCGTATTATTTGTTATATTATTGTACTTTTATGACTTTCCAGAGACTAATAACAATATATAACAGCAAGGAATATGATTTCATTGGTAACTATAGATGAGTACATGGAATTTAAAGATAAACATAAAAGATACATGGATTAAAACTAGAATTATCTAAACTAAAACTAGTAAGTCAAAGGAAATACAATTTAGGAAGAAGTGGACAAAGATAAGGACTTTCCACTAAGCTTGCGATAGATCATTCCAAGTACTTGTCTACTTTGTTGCAAAGAGAAGTAAATGATTTTTTAAGCTTCTTTTGGTTATTAAGAAGCTTCTCTTGATTTTTGAGAATTTACTTTGTGGATGGATGATATGGCTTTTCAAACGCTCAAAAGAAGCGTCTTCCTCCTCTTCTACTCCATTCCTTCTTCCTCTTCTTTCTCTTCTCACGCTTCTCTTCCCAAGCCAATCTTGCTCCCTTCCCTGGAAGAGTTTAATAAGGCTCAAATAATGGTGAAATGTACATTAGATAGATGTTGGCCTCATCGAAGAGTTTTCGAGAAATGATTTCATCTCCCCTTAGGTCAAAACCAAAATATGTGAATATTCTAGTGAGATACACACCATGAAAGAGTGTGCTCTCCTGCCTAGAGATATTCTTAAGAAAAAATTCATCCAAAATAACTTATGCCCAATTATGTTGTAATGACCATAAATTGCAAAAAGTGCTTTGAAAACCTTTTGAGTCGAATTATTATAATTTCCCATCTTCGGAGTTATGCTTTGTTGCAAAATTAGATTTAGAATTCTTGCTTAGGATGCAAATTCTTATTTTTAAACTCAAAATCATCATCACTTTCAAAAATACCATGAATAAATTCACGATTTTGATTTTCGATTTTAAAAGTCGAAAGGTCCATTCCACTAGATTTGCATCCGAAAATGTAACCTAAAATATCACAATTCAAAACCATTTGAGTGCCTTTGACACTACTCTAAACTTCACATTCATTTCCTTCATAAAACTTTCCTTTTAAATTAGCATATTACATTTTACTAAATTTAGAAATCACACAAAATCATTTTGATAAAAATCAATCAAACCAAGAATTTCATTTTGATTACAAATATTATTGAGATCATAAGAAGGAAAATCATCAAATTTGGCGAATCTTCCAGGAGAAACTTTTCCAAAAGAAAATTATTCCATATAGGCTTTAATGGCATTTTTCTTATGGAAGAGATAGCCATTTGATTTCTTTGAAACCCTTATGGTTTTGGAGTGTTGTTCTAGGATGCCATTGATGAATTATTTGAAGAGATAAGAGAGATAATGGATTTTTGAATTTTGGAAATGAGAGTTAAATGAATGATTGGAGATAGAATAATTAAATGGAGAATAAATAGATATGTTATCTGGTCAGGTGATGCCTTTTCAAAACATTGGAATGGTGAAAAGGTAAAGGGAATTTCAGCTTTTGAATTTGAAATAAAAATTTAAATTCTGAATTCAGTGCATACGTCGACATATGCATAGTGGATATGTCGACATATAACCTATAAATTTCAAAACGAGCAATTGAATATATTATTCCTATTTACTTACATATGTATATATATAATTATCCTATAACTATTACTAATCTATATACTTAGTAAATAATTTAAATATATACTTTATATTATTTTTTCATTCAATATTATTCTTATCAAAAAAAATTAAAAAAAATTCATTGTGTATAGATATAATTTTTTTTTTTTTTTGAAAACAGGTAAGAGTTTTATTAAAGCATTTTCAGTCCAAGACATAAGGCCCAAATGATGGCCCAAATTATTCATACAATGTAAGCCAGAAAAACAACTTATCACTCGAACTTTCCAAAAAGAAAACATCTGAACATCTGCTTCTTCTTCTCTTGAGCTAGATTCATGGCGGTTGGAACTGAGCAAAGTAGCTGGTACTTGGGATATCTGCCAATGAATAGCTCTGATCCTCTTCTCTAGTTTGAGCATCTCGTTCCTGTGAGGTAGGTGTCCAATTTTTTATTCTTCTTTGTACCAGGTGCATGTCACCTATAGCGGATTTGTTGACCTCAAGATAATTTCTTTGTTTGTTTTGAAACAAATGGTGGTTTCTCTCCTTCCACACACTCCAAGCAGTTACAATCGTAGCAATGCAACTTAATTTGGCTTACAGGTTTTCGCTATGCCCCCTCTGCATCAGGTAGTTGATTTCGTCCTCTAATTGAGTTGATTGGGAAGCTGAATTTATTGATATTTTACACAATTTCCACACCTTTGTCGAGAATTTGTAGGCAAAGAAGAGATGTTCATGGGTTTCCTCTTCTTGTTTACATAATAAACATATTTTATCTATAATAATCCCCCATTTTGAAAGTCTATCCCTTGTGGGCAATCTTCTAAGCACAGCTTTATAAGCAGTAAATGCCATTTTTGGACTATTAACGATTCCAAATGAATTTGCTCCATGCTACTTTATTGTCTCTATGTCTTACCTTATTCCATGCTGATTTAGTGGTAAATTCACTACCAGTAGGATTCCGCACCCAGGTATCATTGTCTCTACCACTAAATATTGGCATAAATTGAATTTTTTGCTTAATTTCTTGATTCACTGGTAACAAGGAACAATTCCAACCATTATTGTTTATTGTTTCTATAACTTTTTTATCTAGGCACCCATAATCAGAAAAGGTGTTAAGCCCTTAAAAATAAATCAAGGATTCTCCTTGAATCCAAGGAACCTTCCACAAGTCAGTCTCCCTACCTATGGCAAATTCTCTTGTACAGTAAGAGGCTGGTGATCTTCTTACTCTCATAGTTGCTTTCAAATTTGCAGATGCATTATTGTCTATAGGCATGTGCCAGAAGTTGCCTCTGATGTACCTTTTCGTCATCAAGTTCCCCCATAGGCCCTTTCCTTTAATAATTCTCCAGGCTTAATTCAAGGTGTAAACCATCCTCATGTCTTTAAGTCTTCTAAGGCCCATACCTCCTTCCTCTTTAGGTCTGCATAAATTCTCAAATTTAATCTTATGAATCCCATCTTTCCATATAAAGTCAGCACAAACTTTTTCTATTTTCTGTATGGATGCATCAAGTAACTGGAATGTTTGTGACCAGAAGTTGACCTTGGAGTGAATAACCGTATGCACCAGCTCAATTCTGCCTGCTAGTGATAGGAGTCTGGAACTCCATCCCTGCAATCTGTCCCTAATAGAAGAAATTCAATACTGCACATTCTCTGTCAGTAATCTTATTGGAGGATAGTGGAACACCTAGGTATTTCGCAGGGAGTATGCCTTCTTTCACATTTAAGATGTCCAAGATTTCATTCCTCCTATTGCATGTTCTATTGAAGTAGCATTTGGTTTTTTGCACATTCATTTTAAGACCTGTAAATCTCTCTAGGTTGTAAAAAAATATCTTTTACAGCATTAGTCGATGTATTACTGGATTTCATACAAATGAGCAGGTCATCCGCATAGAGTAAATGGGTCACAATAGGCTGGAAGTTATAAATAGGCTGAATTAATTTGTTGTTTGTTGCAGCTCCATCTATAGTGAAAAATATTCCATGGCAATAGCAAACACGTAAGGGGAAAGAGGATCACCCTGCCCAATACCTCTGTTGGATCCTATAAATCCTTTTGGTATATCGTTAATCAGTATTGAGAAGGTTGGGGTAGAAATACATTCTTTGACTATGCTTACAAATTTTGGAGGGAACCCCATACCTATGAGCATATGGGTGATAAAATTTCTGTTTACTTTATCATATGCTTTGTGAAGATCCACCTTAAGACAGAATTTGTCCGCACTTAGTTTGTTGAAATTTCTAATCAATTCATGTGCCATCAATGATTTTTCCGAAATGCTTCTGCTTTTAATGAATGCACTTTGACATTCTGATATAAGATCAGGCAAAATGAGTTTCATTCTATTACATGGAATCTTGCTTAAATTTTTGTATATCACGTTACAACAAGCAATAGGTTGGTAGTCTTCAATTTTAGTTGGATTATCTTTCTTAGGTATAAGGCATATGAATGTGTGATTGATTTCTTTTAAAAATTTACCACTCTGGAAAATATCTTGCATCGTTGATAAGATATCTTCTTTCAGGTCAGTCCAATGTATGAGGAAGAATTTGGATCCAAACCCATCTGGCCCTGGGCCAGAGTCGACATGAATGGAACACAAGGCCTCCCGAACATCATTCTTAGAAATGTTCCTAGACAGCATATGCCTCTGTAACGACCCATAAATTTTCGATGCTTAAAATTTGTTAATTTAATAATATTTTATGAGTTAATATTGAAAGAAATAAAAAAAATTGTAAATTTAATAATGGAATAATAACTGAATTAAAAAGAAACAATGTTAATCCAAGTTAATTGTCAACAATCTTAATGAAACTCCAATTCATTATATTTAAACATGCTATGATTGGTTATAAAATCAAATATAAGTAACAAATGTAAACATTTAATTATTGTACAAAATAGATAGTTGATGGTAATTAAATAAGATTAGTATTATGTAAGGAATTATAATATGGGTGGTATTAATGGGTGCACTGATTTATAGTGGGATGTAAAAGGTAATAAATTAATGTGTAATGGATGAAACTGGAATAAATGTATTTTAATGAGAATTGTTGTAATAATTGTTTGCAGAGAATAAATTTACAAATGTTATAAATTGTGTAATGGTGACAACTATTGTTTGTTACTAATGCATTTAATCAATAGCGATTAAATATAATTAAACATTGCCTTTTGTAAGTTAAGATAATAACTGAAATTTTGAATGTAAAATCAATATAAATGTTAATTATATGCATAAGATGGCAACTGATTTAATAAAGGATTGAAACCAAGATAAATAAATGAATTAGGATATTAAATGAGTATAAGTTTATTTAATAAAAATAAGTTTAATAATGGGATTTGCTTTTTTATATCATATGGTTGAGTACCTGTTTAAGATATGGTATATATATATATATAGAGTTTTAATGATTAAATAAAAACTTAAGTTGGAAAATCCATTATTAGTTTTAAAACTTAAATTAATGCATTTAATTGATAGAAGTACATTTAGGAATATAATATTTATTCAGATTAAGTTGTACATTGGCGTATATTAATATCATGAAATTTTAATCTAATACTACGTTAAGGTTAACTATGGTAATTATTAATAAATCGGATGAAATGCAATACCAATTGAGGGAAACAAATTGTAAGGTTATAATTGAATGAAATCGGTAAATTGGGAAATAAATTCCAAATTGATATTAGTTGATGAAATAATGCATAATAAATTATTGGTTGATAATTAAAGTATGAAGGTGTGTAAATTGGGCAATATTGAAAAATTTTAATCATTTACCCATTTATTTAATGCATTGAATCAAGATCTAGATCAATTGCAACAATTGTTTGTTAATAATAGCTTATAAGGGAAGTCTAACGTTAATGGTAACGATTAGTATAGGTTAACCATTTATTTAGTATATTTAATATAAACTGGTAATCGATTGAAATAAATCTAAATTAAAAGCTATGATAGCATAAATTAAGGAAATAATTGGTAACCAATGTAAATTTTATTTATAATATGACCATTGGTTGATTTAAGAAGTAAAAGTCAAGATTTAATAATTTATTTGAAATTTAAAAATTCAATAAGTGGATTAATTGCAAATAAGTGGAATTTAATATTAAAATATTATGCTAACGGAAATTAGGATGAAATTTGTGAATAGTAATGCAATAACTATGAACCAATGAAAATTTCATCCAATTGATAATGATAGATTGAATTGAATAGTAGAATGAAAGGTAAATTAATAGAAATTTTGGAAATTAAATTTATAATTTAATGAAATTGAGGTTAATATTGAAATTTATAAATTATTCGCCTCTAAGTTGACATTTAAATTTGGTTAATCATTGTAAATGACTGAGAAATCATAAGTGATGAAATTTGGCGAATTTTCGAATTGAAATTGAAAAGTTGATTTAATTAATTAATTTTAATTTATTTAATTAATGGAAAAACAGTCATTTTGGCCACTGTCTCGGATTTTGACGAAACCAGTTTCGTCGGATCCGTATCGGTGAATTATTGTAGGATTTCAAGTTTTGTATCGATCGGACTTGTCATTTGATCGTATGGGCTTGAAACGCCTTGAAATCAATTTAATTGAAATCAATTGAAATCAATTTGAAAATATTGATTTTAGCATAACTTCTTCATACCATGGAATTTGGACGTGAAACCTTTTCCATTGCGTTTAAAATATTTAAAAACACCTATTTTGATATATGGGTTTACCCAATTCGTTCCGGGGTCAGAACGGGTTTTTTGGGCCACTTTGTCGTTAGCGCGTATTCAACCCGATTCATTTATTCTATTCCAACTTTCACTATAAATATCCTGCTATAAACCCTAGCCTCCCTAATTCTCATTTGTCTGTACATAAATTCATTCTATTCCTCCTCTCCCTCAATGGCAGACAAAATTCTATATTTCCAGATCCAATTTCAAATCAAATCCAAAGCATAAAATTCAAAGTCCTCGGAAAAATCTAAAAAAAAAATATGTTGAAGCTCTCGACTAGCATAATTCACTGGTGGTGTTCGTTTTTCATTTTGGTTCATCGTCTGATTAGTAAAAATTAAAGAATTCTTGACCGTTCATCGCGCGACGATGATCTTCGTCGGATCGAGAAGCCCATTCGGGGTTTCGAAGAGAGGACCGAGGGGACTTCATCCATGCAGTTTATTTCACGAATCGACGGTTGGATGGGCAGCAATTTTCGATTGGGGTTTCGAATTTGGGTTAAAAAAAATTTGCGGCCGGCGGCATAAGGAGGGACCGGACCTTGGGGGGTGGTGCGGCAATCGAGGGGGAGTGCGATGGGGTTGGTCGCGGGAAGTCAGGTGGCCGAAGTTGTGAGAGATCGGCGGTCAAAGGGTGGAAGGGTCGTGCATATTTTTCACTGTGCACGAGTTTCAAGCTTGCGTGCGTCGTTCTGGAGGAAGGTCACATGTAGGTGATGTGGCAAACAAATAGGGTAAATTGTGTTCCATTCCTTTTTTTATGATTTCATTCGCATTTATCATCACAACTTTTGCATACGATATCCGTTTTACGCGCGGTTTCTTTTGTTAGGATCGTATTGAAATTCTGGACTTGATGACGCTGGTTTGGACCAATTCAGAGATGGTAAAATTTTTGGGTTTAAATTGAATTTAAATTCAATTTAAATTCAAAAGATGAGTGTTTTAACCCACTCACAACTTCTAAAATTTCTTATGTTTGTTAAATTGATTTATGATGTGTTTAAAAATTTATTTATAGTTGTTTGGCATATATTTCATCATTATCTCAGTTAAATTGCATTCATTTAATTTACTTGTTATTAAATTCATTATTGCATATAAACTGCCAGTTAAATTTCTAGTTAAATTTATTATTGCCTATAAACTGATAGTTAATTTATTGTGCATATAAACTGCCAGTTAAATTGTCAGTTAATTTATTTTGCATAATAAACTGCCAGTAAATGCCTGTTATTTTTTACCTGATATATATTGATGTATTGTTGAATTTGATGATGATTTTGATAAAATGGTTGATGGATGATATTGGTTGAATGGATGTTGTATTGTATATTGCTATAAACTGCAAGTTATTATGCATTTTCATCTCATTCGGGATTGCGGTTTGAAATGATATACAACCGCATTTTTATTTTTAAATTGTGGATTGAAATGATAAGTATCTGTATCACTTGACCATAGGATAGAAAATTTTATACAGGCACCGCGGTATATATATATATATATATATATATATATATACACTTTTGAAATAATTTTTCTATGGTTTTGTAAAGAAATATATATATGGTTTTATGAAATTTTGATGTCGGATATTTGATAATGGTTATTTTATATATGGTTAAATTCTTGGTTTTAAACTATGTATAAAATTGTTTAAAGTATGAAGTCTAATAATAAAGTGGATTTTATTAAATATACTATGGATAAGTATTTACTAAAATTATATTCTAATATAGAGTTTATATTGATTTTTATTAATCAAAGTTGAGGAGATAGTTTGAAATTGATTTGAGATTTCATTTAGTTAAAATCTTATTGAAATTTAGATTTAAAAAGAATATGGTGTTATAACTAAATTCGGGTTTAAGATGATTTAAGTGAATATATCTAGTCTAAATAAATTGAGTAATATTCAATTATTGAGATTGGAAGTTTTATTTAAAGGATACTGGATTTATTAAGCTAGTATTTCAAAACTAAATAATAGTAAAAGGAATTTGACATATATATATGAATTAAAAAAAAATTGAAATCGTGGAATATTTGAAACTTTGAAATATATGGAAATTTAAATGGTTTATTTATATTCTTCTTCAATTAAAAAAATAAGTGTATATATCCAGCTCCGTATGCGATATTTTATGATTTTAGAGCTGTTTATCAATAAAACGGTTTTCAACCATTTTATCGGTATTTTTCCAAAAGAAATATTTTGTGAACATTTTTCCAAAATAAAATCATTATTATTAATTATCACATAAAACTTGATTAATTTATGAAAAATAATCTACATTTGAATATCTAAAATAAATTAAGTACCCTTAATTAAAGTGATCAAATTATGGATCGTTAACAACTCGCCTTAAGATGGACCTAAGGTTCGACGGGATTTTGTTGGATTGAAATTAGGTCCATTCAGGGTGGGTTGTTAGAGCAAACATACCATAAGTGAGCTCAATCATAACATGATTGTAAGTGCCGTGAAATGTAGGCATGTATGCAATATCCTAAATATGCAAAAATTCTTCTATATGAGTGTAAAAGTGATAGTAAAAGTGTAGCAACCATCTCCGACCATCCAATCTAGCAACCATGATGCAACTTATACCTAATTTTGGAGAGAATTTTACCATTGAAAAGCTTTGGATGAGAATTCCTCATGTTTTATGTCGGATTCTCCCCCATTGTACTCGAACTAGCCTAACTTCTTTGTTGTGGAGTTTCCTAGTTTCATGGTCCACACTGCTTATAGTGGTATGGGCTGTGTAACATCCCCCTACTTGGAGACTCAAAACTAACGGCTACGGATGTTGCAGTCATCCATGGTAGTTAATACTTGACGATAAAATATGGTGGTGTTAGATACATTGATACACAGAAACACATTAATATGAAAAAAAATTAAAACATAAAACAAGATCACATTTCATTACAAAACATTTCCAATTCATTACATAATTTCCCAATCGTTGGCCACGTTTAGAGAAAATAAATTTATTACAGTATACGCCAAGGGCAACAATGAAGATGTCCTTCGGATGATCAGAGTATGTATAGGCAATTTTAACAACTTTGCCATTACAAAAAAACACAGTGTAATCAAAATAAATGAGAACTATAAATAGCTATCATGTCTCCTGCACATCTCCGGAAGCTTATTCGTCTAAGAGGTACCTGAAAACCTCAACTCTCAAACTACTCGAAATCAATTGAGTACCTAAGAGTTTAAGGGGAAAACATAAACTTCAAGTCAGACATAAAGTCTAGTATGAATAATAATATATCATCTCAAATCATTTAGATATCTAGTGAGACCATGCCGGTTAGCGGAACGGGTTTTCCCCTCATTAGTATCCCAAAAACTTTATAAGACCATATACAATGCTCCTACATCCACAATGGTTAAAACAATTAAAAACAATATGATATGAAGATATGTAAAATAAATAAACCAATTCTTGATTACCTATCTCCATTCACTTTGACCATTTGTCACAGTTATAGTTCTTGGATTACTATTAACCTGATAGTTTTCATGGGAGGACTAATAACAGGTAAAATGTTTATGAACTCCCTGTTAAATTACATAGTTTTCGTGGGATCGCTAAGAACATATTGGTAACTCCAATATCTTTACTCTTGTCCTAGTTTTCATGGGCTGAGTAGGAAGCTATTGTTGACTCCAATATCTTTTCTTCTTGTCCTAGTTTTCACAGGCTGAATAGTAACCTATTGACATCTGTCAATATCTTAGTCCGGATATAGTTTTCATAGGTTCACTATAAACCTATTAGCCCCTGCCAATATCAAATCATAGTTTTCATTGGCTAATTATGAACCTGCCTTTCGGACATCTTCATTGATACATAGTTTTCATGGGCTTATTATGAACCTACTGGCCCTTGCCAATATCTTACTTTAACATTTTTAGCATCCTATATTCTTATCTTCTTGATCTCCTAAATGCAATTCCACTCATTCAGGAGTTAACTTAATTTATATTCACTATTGGATCAACATAGCTGGCTATTCTGCCCTTCCCTAAAATACAATTATGATATTATTAAATGCGAATATATACATATATGAAGAAGCAAATACAATAACTTGGTTAATCTCTTTAACCCTTTAATCAAATAAAACTTCTTCAAAAACTCCTTTTCAAAATACTTTATTTATTTATGCCATGGTTTTCTTTTAAAACGAGATTGGGTTATTTGTTTTGAAAAACTAAGGCTTTCGAAACCTTCAAAACCTTGCTTTCAACTTCACTACATAAACTCCTTCAAAAGGATAAAAAAATTCTTTTTAAAACATTAGGCCCCTGCCCTTCGAAACACTTTTAAACCTCTCTTTTGAAACCTTTTGAGTGTGACAATGTATTACTTATTAACTCTTAGAATATTGGCTTCAAAATCAATAAAAGTACCCTTTTCGAAATCTTTGAAAGTATCCCTTCCAAAACCATTGAAAATCCCTCTTTCGAAACCGTTGAAAGTACCCCCTTTCGAAACCATTGGTTTATATTTAAAAATTATCATTTGGGTCAAAGTAAATATAAATGAAAGTATCTCTTTAGAAACCAATCTTTATCATATAAATTTATTTGGGAAATTTTGATGGCGTCGGCACCATCCCTATCGATGGCTTTAAATCATTTAAACAAAACATTGAAGGATAGCGTCGAAACCCCCTTTCAAAGCCATTGCCTTCGAAACCCTTGGACCCTTTCGAAAGCATTATAAAGTGGCTTAAAACATCTTTAAAACAAAACTACCCTTCGAAGGCATTGATGACTTCAATATACTCGAAAGGCAAAAGAACGGTAGCACGGCTTCGGCTTGGTCGAAACCCCTACTTTCGAAAGCATTATTTAAGTAAAGAAACCCATTCGAAAGATTATTCTTTAAAATATAAGATGGAAACCACTTCGAAAGCTATTATAAAAAATCCCTTTTGAAAGCACAGGTCTCGTCTCCTTCGAAAGCTTTAATAAAACAAAGGCAGGCGCTTAACTTTTTAAAACAAAGGAAAGGTATCGACCCCATCGGAAGCAGTACTTTCGACACCATGCCTTCCAACTTTCTCCATTCCACTACGTACCATCTAAGTGATACCTTGTGTTTTGGTTTTGGCTTAGTGGGGTTTCGACTTGATTGAAGGCGAAAGCTCTAAGTCGAAAGGTACTACTATTAGAGGATGAACCTGCTTTTTTGAGTAAAAGTTGATTAATGCCACTTAAAGAAAATTTTACCTAACTAACCTGCCACATGTAAACCTGTAATTGGTTAACTCAACTTTTCAAATTATTTACTAAAATAACTACCGCTTAATTCCAGATCTAAATCAAGGTTAATTTAAGCCCTTCCATTAAACAAAACCAATATTGCAAATAAGTCCTTCTTATAAAATAATTTAATTTCTATAGAAAATCGCTTAGGAAAAATCATCAAAAATTATAGAATATCGCTTTCATCATATAATCTAACATATCAAAATTTCGGAACCAAATTCTCAGTATAATTTCCGAAATGAGTATATGAACCAATTAACCATATTTTCCTTTGAAAATTCACAATAATCTTTCCATAGCTTGGAAAATTGTCAAAATTAAAACCCAATACCAAAATCTTTTTTTACATAAAATATATTTTTTCCATGGCATTCAAGAACCAATTTCATTCGATTTTGCCCTAAACCGCCTAAAACCTCATTTAAACAAACTTGTTTAAGTTAAGCAATTTATAATTCAAGCATATCATCATCCAAATCATCATAAAATCGAATTTAATTTTAAATTCGAAAACATATGATTATAAAAAAAAATAGAGATGGTATAAATTATTATTCACCTCGATTAACATAAGAAGATTGGATTGAGATTAAGATTTATTCCCGTTCTTTAATTCCTTGGCTAAATTTGAATTCTCTTTTCTTATCTCCCTAGTAATGGCCGGCTCTTCTTACATTTATATTTTGTTTGCCAAATGACGTGAATGGGAAAATTAAACTAGTGGAACGAGAGTATATATAAAGGTAAGGGTTATGTGCGGCTAATTCCCATTATGCCCTTATGTAAATTAATTAGCTTTAAAACCATTCTTAATCCCATTTGATTATGTAATTGAGCATGGCCCCTTAAGTATTTATTCATATCTCAATCCCCTTATCACTTAACATTTTCATTATTCTATTTAATTTATCTAATTAAATCTACTGAATAATGTTATCAAAAATTAGGGTGTTATAAGCTCCCCTCCTTAAAGAATTTCGTCCTCGAAATTCAGTAAGGGCTGAATACTAAATATAGAAATCATCTATAATGACTCCTAATAACCATACTAGTCTACCTGACTAGGAATTATCTATATATATGTAACATAGACATACCCTCAAAACAGATCAGGATAAGTATCTTCAATCCTGTCCTCTCTCTCCCAAGTACAATCCTTCTCGTTGTCGCTTCACTAAACTTCCACCAACTTGACTGTCTTGTTCCTCAATCATTTCTCATCTTTCACTACAACCCGGACTAGTTGTCAAACAAAATTCAAATTATGCTCTACTATTAGATCTTCCAACCCTTTCGGAGGAATAGTAATCCCTGGATCATGTATATACTTGCAAAGATAAGACACATGAAATACATTATGGACACATATGCTTCGCAACTCTACTCTGTATGCGAACTTTTCAACCCTCTCTATAATCAGGAATAGACCAACATATCTCGGTGCCAGTTTCCCTGACTTTCCAAACAATACCACACCCTTCATCGGTGATATTTTAATGGACACCATGTCTCCAACTGAGAACTCTAGGACTTTACGCCTCTTATCTGTGTAACTCTTCTGTTTGGAATGAGCTTCCTTCATTCTTTCTCGGATCAACTCAATCTTCTCTGACGCCTCTCTAATCAAATCTAGACCTAAGACTAGTCTGTCTCCAGTCTCCAACCAACATGCTGGCGGTTTGCATAGCCTTCCATACAAAGCTTCAAAAGGCATCATTCCTATATTAGTTTGATAGCTATTATTATAGGAAAACTCTACCAAATGTAGGTGATCTTCCCAAGATCCACCAGAGTCTAGTACACAAGCTCTCAACAAATCCTCAAGTACGTTATTGACTCTCTCTCTCTCTCTCTGCCCACCCATCTGTGGATGATATGCAGTACTCATCTTGAGCATAGTACCTAACACCTTCTATAGACTCTTCCAGAATTCCCTAGTGAACAAAACAATTCTGTTACTGACTATGCTACTACGAATCCCATGTAGTCTAACTATGTTCTTTATGAACAACTTCACCAAAACAGGCGTTGTCCTGGTTGACTTGACTTGAATGAAACGGGGACTCTTAGTAAATATGTCCACTATGTCCCACGTACTTTCATTTCCTCTATTTGATCTTGGCAACCCTTTTATAAAACCCTGGGATATCGAATCCCATTTCTAAACTAGAATCTCTAGAGGCTGAAGTAACCCACTTGGCTTCTGATGTTCGGCTTTCACTTGTTGATAGTTCGCACACTGCCAAACCCATAAGCCAATGTCCCTCATCATACATTCCCAATAGAAGCTACTTTTCATATCTTCATACATCTTGGTCCCTCTAGGATGATACGTAAACTTGGAATGAAGACATTCTCCAAGAAGTTATTTCCTCAAGTTCTCAATCTCTGAAACACATAATCATCCCTTCTTTCTCAACCATCCCTCCGGTCAAGACTAAATTTTTTTAGATCATCAACCTCAGTTCCAACCTCAAGCCTTCTAATCCTCTTGGCTAATATTAGATCATTTTTTAGATAATCGATCAACACTGGTTGAACTTCTAAACAGGACAACATAGCAGTACTCTGACTAGAACTAATAGTCGATCTTAACTACATACTACAGGTAGTCAAAGCTTATAAATCCTTTCATTCTGTCAACACAGCTAACACAACATTCTGATGTCTTCTACTAAGAGTATCCACTACTTTATTTCCTTTCCCTAGTATATACTCTATACAAAATCATAAGCAGCCAAAAACTCCACCACCCCTGCTGTCTCATATTCAACTCCTTCTGAGAGAATAAGTATCTTAAAGACATATGATCTATGTGTAGCTCAATTCTCTCACCTAAGAGATAATGTCTCCAAATTTTCAATGCAAAGATTACCACATCCAACTCCAAATCATGAGTAGGATACCTCACTTCATGCGGTCTAAACTGTCTGGATGCGTAGGCAATAACTTTACTCTTCTACATCAACACAGCTCTTAATCTAGTCCCACATGCATTAGTATACACCACCAACCCTTGGTTTCTGTCTGGAACTGCTAACACGGTGCACTGGTCAACAAATGCTATAACTTAAGGATTGCTTCCTCACATTTATCAGATGAAATAAACTTCACCTCCTTCTTGATTAGCTTAGTCAAAGGCGCTGCTATCCGTGAAAAATACTTAATGAATCTCCAGTATTAGCCAGCAAGTCCAAGAAAACTTCTAATCTCAGTCACCGTTCTGGTCTCTTCCAATTATTACAGCTTTAATATTTTTCAGATCGAATGACAACCTTTTCTCTAAAACCACGTGACCAAGAAACTTAACTCTTTCTTTCAAAAATGACATATGGAAAACTTTGCCTCTAGCTGATGCTGCCTCAGCATCTCAAGCATAACTCTAAGATGATCTTCATGCTCTTTTTCATGCTTAGAGTATACCAAAATGTCATCTATAAACACCAACACGAGTCTATCCAAATACTCTTGGAAGACTCATCATCAAATACACAAAGAAAGCAGGTGCATTCGTTAACCCGAATTGCATTACTAACCATTCATACGAACCATACCTAGTTCGAAATGCAGTCAAATGAATATTGTCCTCTGCCACCATTAACTGATGGAAACATGTCGCCAAATCCAATTGAGAAAACACTCTGGCTCCACATAACTGATCAAATAAATGATCAATTCTCGACAAAGGATACTTATGCTTGATCGTCATCACATTCAGCTTACGATAGTTGATACATATCCCTAACGACCGATCTGGTTTCTTCAGAATAACGCGGCCGCTCCCTAAGGAAAATTGCTTGGTCTAATAAAATTCTTTCCTTCTAGATCAACTAGCTGCACCTTCAATTCCTTCATCTCAGTAGGTTTCATTCTGCTAGGTGGTCTGCTTACAGGTTCAGCTCCTAGTACAAGATTTACTCGAAATTCAATAATTCGCCTCGGTGGTAGTCCGGTAACAGGCTTAAAGACATCTACAAACTCTCTTTCTATTTGAACCTGACTTAGCACTTCTCCCACTTCTATTGCGCTTAAGAAAGCACAACTACTCCAGTTAGAATTCTCTACCAAGAATATAATTCGGTTATGACTATCAAGATGTCTTTGTGATATCTCCCCACCCGGGCAAAATATCCTAGCCTCGTACATTTTCAACCAATCCATACCCAAAATGATTCTGAAATGTATGAAATCGAAAACATACATACTGCATGCAAACTTATGACCTAACAAATCAAGTTCTAACTAACATCTCATCCCTAAAGTTGCATACCCTCCTTTTGGATTCACAACCCTTAAGGAAGTAATAAGGTATGTGGATTCTAAGCATAACCTCTCAACCAAACACTGGGATATAAATGAATATGATGCACCGGTATCAAATAGTATCCTAATTGGTATACTCTAAATCAAAAACGTACCTTCCATCGCAGTCTTTCCTTTTTAGCTGTAGTTGGCTTAGCAGATGATCCAACTGCAAAAACCTTTCCCTTGACCGCCCTGACTGGCTCTGGATATTGGTTCTTATAATGACCAACTTGGTCACAGTTGAAGCACTTCACATTTTTCTTATCTGCAGCCTTCTTTCCCTTTCTTGATCGATACTCATTTGCATAATGACCCTTCTTGTCATACTTGTAGCATACAAAATCAGCTTTTTCCCTCTTGGCAGTATCTCCCTTCTAGGCTTCCTTCTATAAAGAACATTCTTTTCTTTCCTTGAGAACCCTGAGTTTCAACCGGCTTCTCTCTAGCACAAACAGCAAACATCTCCTCACGGTGAATGGCTATCTCCACTACCACATTACAAGGATCACAAATATATGCTGGGGTTGCCCTAACAAGCTTAGGCCTCAATCCGCGAATGAGCCTCTCACTCCTTCTGATATCGGTGCCTATAGTAGCATATCCATATCGAGACAACACATCAAACTTAGCGGCATGCTTGGTATCCGGCATCTCCCCTTAAACTAGATCCATAAATTTTCTCATCAACACTGACTTAGCAACCTCAAAAAAAAACCTCTGTTCAAATCTCCTTCTAAATTTAGCCCATATGGACTCTTCCTCTAGAACTCCGACAGTAACATTGTTCCACCAAAGAAGTGCTGACCCTTAAAACTGTCTAGAGGCCAACCTTCTCTTCTGTTCATCATCCAAACCCAAATCAGCAAAGATACGCTGACAGTGCAACAACCAGTTCTCAACTTCAATAGCATCCTCCGTTCCTATAAACGGCTTTCCACCTAGACTGGTGTAATCTCTGCTCAGCTTAGCATAACTATTTCCAGCTAGAGCCACGGGATTAACTCCTTCAATATTTCCAGTAACTCCAACAGCAACTCCTGCTTGCATCATATTGACGACAAACTGATACATTGCCCCCATATCTACTAGTGGATTTCCAGCACCCACATTAGGATCAGCAATTTGGTTAGCATTAACATGTCGACCTCTGTTCCTCTTGATATTAGGTCGAGCATTTTTGTTGGTTGTGGTTGCTTCCTCCATCAAGAATTCCTCATCCGTTTCTTGCTTCTATATCTTCTTTTTCGTAAATCTGTATACGAACTTTAGTAAGATACAGAAGAACGGTCTAAGAGAGAGGGGAATACGTTCTTATATATATCCATATATCAAATACAAGTACATTACTATAGCGTTATCCCAAACCACGATCATATTTTTGATTCATTGGAATATGTTTCAAAAAGCTTTTAGGTTCAACTTTTCTTTTAAGTTTTCATAAATCTATGCTCTGATGCCAACTTGTAACATGTAACGAGACGAATTTTGCCCGCTCGAAAATCGACATTCATACTTCAAATCGTATTCGAATGCCATAGATTCGACCGTTCAAATCCGATTCGCCGGAGCTTATAACAACATTAAGTAAACAACACAGCGGAATAAAAAGAATAATACACTGATATACAATATCTGATACAACAGAACGATACGATGAATATTAATATACATCAGAGATATGATACAATAAAATTTCAGCGGAAAGAAAATAGATAACATCTAACAGCGGAACAATATAACTCTAAGATAGTCTTCAAGGAAGAACTCCATAAATAACTGCACTCTATTTCCAAGAATCAATCCAGCAATAGCTCGAACTCCCAATAACCGTTCACCAAGACGAGCAAGACTGGTGCGATCCAAAGACTGAACTAACTCCAGATAATCTACTAAACCTGACTATCTGAAAAACCCAACTCTAGACTGCTCGTGTAGAAAATAATGAGCACCCAGAGTTTAGGAAAGAAAACAATAAACTCCGGATCAGTCGTGGGACTGGTGTGAACAACAAAAACAGTTTATTTATTTTTTTAAACAATCAACAAAAGAATTTTAAAGTAAATTCGCAATGCTTTTTAAAAATGAGACTACCATAAGGCCTCCCGCACATACACACAATGCAAACGCAGAATCGGAGGAGATTTCTCCTTATGATAGTCAAAGATGCTTGATACGCATTTAAAAATAACATTTGATATTATTACTAGTGCATAGTGTAGAAAAATTCACTTCGAAAGTAGAATATAAATCTTAGCCAACATAGACATTTCGAACTATGCCTACTATAGCTACCATCCAAACAGTGATGACCACCATAAGTGAATGGCAGGTTCTACAACTAATACCGTACAAGTTTCGTATTGGGAATTGGATTTCCAACAAATGGTCAGGCCAAGGAACTTCCCATTGCCACATGAGAATGCCTCTGGAAAGACATCCCCGAGAACCAAACCGGATCTCTGCCAACACAAGGCCGGGTTACCCCTAACTGGGTAACTACTGACACGAGTATGCCATCTCCCGGTTGCAACCAACCTTTAACCGGGGCCCCAGCAACAAATCACAAAATCATATATATATATATCTGCGATATCAACATAAGTTGAGTATCTGGGCTCCATACCATGATACCACTTCTATCCAGAAGGAAATGTACATACCCTAAGGGGTGCTACCCCCAATAACCTTGCCGCATCTTTCCTGTTTCGACCATTTCGGGGTGTGAGGCTCGACGAAGTCACGTCCACAAAAACACTCTTTGTACAAAAGCTGTGCTTTGGGTCAACAAATGATCAACACAATGATCACAAGGATAGACGATCAAATAAACGATCCTATCACAAAAAATCAACACAACGATCATTTACAGCATCACTCAGCATATCACATTACCAAATTGGGAATATATCGCTGATAACTTCAACTATATAACCTCTGAGCACGTACGTCTCAGAGAAGGGTGTTAAGCTAAAAGAATAAATTCTCCGCCACCAACAGAAATATATTTGAAAGAAATCGGCTTTATATCTCAACTTGTAATGTCAGACATACAATCCATACAAGTCTGTTCCGGGCTCGAACAGAACCGAAGGCACTTCCAAAGAAGTCCTTGAAATCCGGATATTCACAATCCCGATCGGATTTCCCATCACTTAGGAGTTTCTATACCGGCGCGACTCGGTGCAGAAACAATCGATAGGTCATCCTATCGCTTTCACAAATACCCGGTCTTCATCACCGGTCTTCAAATGCTATCCATAACGTCGAATCACATATTCGGAATGGGTTATACGACACAAAGGTCCTTTCCCGGCTAAACCGAATAGTGAGCATGATATTTCAAAAACAAATGGATAATGGGATTTCAATTAAGTCACAACTTAATAATTCAAAACTTTATTTCAAATGGTTTAATCCAATTACCATTTCAATCTTTAAACAAAAAGATTCATTTTCACAACCATTAACGGTTTAAACAGTTTTCACATTTTAATCTTTTAAACAAAAGATTCATTCACAGATTTTCCAAATCAATTTTCATTTCAATTTGGTTAACTCGTTAAATCTTTAAATCAAAGATTTAACTTATAGCCTTCAAAACAATTTCATTTCAATTTGATTTAAACAAATCATCAATTTAAATCTGATAAAAATAAACAGATTTAATTCATAGCTTTCAAAAAGAATTCATTCATAACTTAGGAAAATCACTTCTCTATTCAATCTTGAAATTCCCCTAATTAACTGGAATCTCAGTTCTTATCTAAAAGTGTTTATCATTTTAAAATAACAGTTTTCATTCTGAAAATTTGGTTCGTCTACACGAGTTAAAGTTCTTTGGTTAAATCCAAATTCTCAAAATTATACCTTTAAAATGGTTTAACTCATAATGACTAGTATAATATCGTTAATCCCTAGTTTCAAATTTTAGAATTCAATTCCTAATTTTGAATTCAAAATTAAATCAAATTATTAAAATTCCAAACTTAATCAAGTAATTTAAAATAAATTTCCATCTTTGAAATTCCATTTCAAAATCTTTTCACATTTATTCCGATTCCATTTCCAAAACATTTGAATTTAAAAATTCAAATTTAAGACTATTCCAAAAATCTGCGACTTAATCGATTTCCTCGTGAAACCCATATTTTTGTGTGTATGGTGTGGTCCAGGGGTTTAACACACTAGTGCACAACCATTCAATCATCACAGATCAAATACGACAATATATTCGATAAGCGATATCAACTATAATGCTTATCGTCCATTCACAGATCCACAGATAATACACAAATGTACATAAATAAATGAGTAAATTTCACATAGCTCAATTCACAGAACAAGATATTACAGATCAGATAGGACAGTCAATTTAAGGCATCACATATAATATGATCGTTCATAAGTAAGGTCAAGCATTCAATAACATTTATGAGTAGGATTAATTAATTGTTTAATCCTAATCAATTCAATTCGTTTCCAATTTAATTAATTACTTATGGATTTATTATCCAATTCTGATTTATTAGTTCCAAATCATTTGATATAATTTAATTTATCAAACACTTTAATTAATTAAATTATTCTTAATCAACCATATTAATTAAATTGATTTTTTTTTTTGGACCAATTATATAATAAATTAACTTTTTAATTAATTATTTTAAGAAATTTAAACCTTTAATTTCTATAAAGTAATTACACTTACAATTTCATAATGATTATCATTAATTTATTAATCTGAATTTATCATTAAAAATTTATCACATTAACTATCTCTTACTTAAACCTTAATTTATAAATTAAAACTCCTAATTAATTAATCACATTAATTAATTACTTTTAGTTTATTATAATACGCGATTATTCTTAATCACCTATATTTTATAATTACTAATTAATTATATTAAGAAATTATACTTTAATCATTTGATAAATCCATTTAAATCAATGAATTAACCTTTTATCTAGTACATTAATTAATTACCCCGTATTTCATTAAAAAAAAAATCTTTTGAACTTATCAAGACCTTAATCAAAGATAAACCATTATCTATATTTATCATTTAAATCCTTATTTATTAATCTTTGGAAAATCGATTATCATTAACAGAAGAATTTAGCTTAAAGCCTTTAGGTCGATTAAGAATCAAAACACTATTTAAGACAACCCACTTATCTTTAAAATCTCATTTGAAATAACCCTAAAATAAAATTTTATTTGTAAAATATGAATTTGCTTAAAGTTCTTAAGTTAATTTAAAGCCATCATTTTCTTTTACTCTCTAAATATACCATTTAGATTTCCATACTTAAGAATTTACTTTTAAATACACTTACAATTTCAACTAAACACTTTTCTTTTGCTTACAAAAAACTGAACAATGTTCATTTTCTTAAACCTGTACATATATTTCCCCCAAAATCTGCAGTGCTTCAACAACCCGAACCCACGCGAAAACCTCCCCGAGTCAAACTAACGTTTGCTTCGAGTCAATCTGCAAAAATCTCGAGCACGTCTCGAGTCCCCCCTTTTCTTCTCTGAACCATCCCACTGACACGCCGACCCCCTTCACGTGCACGTGCACAGATCGTCAACGACGATCCTACCTACTGCGACACCACCAACAAACCACGATTTGACCCACAACTTGAAATCGAAACCCAGTATTTCGAATAACAATCGAAATCAAAAATTCACCTGAAGCTCGAAAGTAAAGCCTGGAACAAACCTGGAAACGCACGCTGGAGGATCCCTGTCAACGCCTCGTACTCACGACTCCGACCACGAGAATTCACGCAACTCCGGCCATCGATGCGTCTACGACCCAGCTTCCATTCCCCAAACTCTCGCGTCACTCGAACCATCAGAGGGAACGAACGAATCGATTCCCTGATCTTACCTAAAACTAGGGTTAGAAACAAAAACTCCTTCCCATCATCGCCACAGTCCTCTTCGCCACCTCCGGCCATTTTTCCTGGCAACCCCGTAGGCTCGTCTACCACCCCCAACAACCCTGACCGACACGAACCATTCGATTTTCAGAAAATGATAAAAATGCATACCTTGTTCAACTATTAACTGTAACTAGGATAGTTAACTAAAAATCTTCGTATTGGTTTTAAAAATCCTATCCTTGAGTGTAGATTCCAAGTATATAATCGAACCAAGATTTTATAACATTCGAATTTCCCAGAGTTTCAAGTTTGACTGAAAAAAAATCTGATTTTTCCTTCCATATGCATTTATACATCATGAAACTATTTTTAAATTATAACTCATACATAAATATAAATATTTCATTTTGAAACCTAGTTCTAATATTGTTTAGAAAACAAGAAATAGAATGTTCTTGTTATTTGGTACTCTGTAAGTAAGCAGGGAAGAAGCACTGATTCAACAAGATATTCACAGAGTAATGTTAACATATTTTCAAGAAGAAGAAAAACTAACTGCTACTCACCTTGAAAATCATGATTCCAGAAATAAAAATGACATAGCCTTTACAAATTCAAACTGAAATTCTTTTTGATTCACAGGCTTCTTTGATGTTGTTTGACTGATGATGATATTGCTTTGATTTTCTTTCTTCTTCTTTTTTTTTCAAAATGATGCTTAGTTTTAAATGGTTGAAATGGAGAGGAGATATGTATAAAAAGAAATATGCAGGCTTGAATATCTTTGCTGGTACAATTCTAAAGTATGCTGAAGTGGTCTTATTCTATGTTGAGGTGTATAACAGGCATGGCTGCAGTGATGCTGGATTTTGAGCTGAGGTGTTTTTGTTTGTACTTTTTATTTTATAAGCATGCCTGGAGATATTGTCACTGATTCCCTTTTATTTCAGCTGTAGGATGTTGTGGTAGTTTAATGTGGCTTCTTCTATTTTATTTTGTTTATTTCTTTTATTTTATTTGCTTTTGTTCAATTATTTTGTTTACTTATTTCTTCTTTTGTTTGTTACTTTATGTACTTTTTTTTTTATTGCCTACTTATATTTTATTATTTTGTTTATTCTAGATAATGTGTTGTTTTAATTTAGCAAATTTGTTTATTTTATTTTAAAGACTTCGTTTTGAATTTTCAAATCAATTTATAAATAAATTTCACCATTATTAAATCAAGTTAAAAATAATTTTATCTTTAAATCGTTTAGTTAAAACAATAACTCAAACTCAATGTATATTCATATATACATATATATTCATATTATCATATATTCATTACTTTGAAATTCAAATCCAAATCACATATGCAAAATATTTAAATTCATATGATTTAATATATATGTTTATTTGAATTAAGGAAACTCGCTACTGTTTAGAATAAATTTTGCAAATTTTAATTCAAAAATTCTTTTAAATTATCAATTTAAATTCATAAAAATCTGGGGTCGTTACAATCCTTCCCCCTTAAAAGAATTTCGTCCTCGAAATTGTACAGCTCATTTCATGAATTATACATTCACAGAATAGACTAACGCCAATTCAAACTATACTAGTAAACATATGGATATTTTCGGTTAATTCATAATTAATTATCAAATAAAATGCTACTCATAATATTCTTACTAGTAAACATAACCTTCACTACGATTCTAGGCCCAAAATGCGTACATAGATACACCTTATCCAAAAAGAAGTTAATCTAACCAACTACAAATCATCACCATCAGAGCTCTCTCTCTCGGGCCCTGACAGATCTCTAACTTCCACGTCATTGTCAGTCTCGTAATCATACTCTGGATCAGAGTCTGTCTGAATAAAACCTTCACCATCCAGCTCCTCGCCTTCTATGGCATTATCCAAATCCCAATGAATTTCTTCATCACCTTCGGAACCTATTTCCATTTCAGGTTCTTCTACCTCAAACTCTTCTTCTTTGAATTTGTCTTCATTTTCTTCTTCGAATTCCTCTTCATCTTCTTCTTCTTCCACTGGTGGTTGGGGCTGCACTACAGGCTCCCCTGGGAATTCCCTATGAACTGATGACTCACCTTCATCATCTCGTATCCTACTAGATGAAGCATAATCACCCACTCTCCTGACCTTTCCTCCTCGGCTAACGCTGTTTGTTCTCTACAATTAAAATCAAAATCCAAATATTAAGATCTTAAGTTTAGAATTTTATAAGTTGAGAAATACATCAAAATTTATATTTCATATTTTATTCTACCCAAGAAGTTATAACAGAAATTTAAAATTTGGTTTTAAACAAAAATCGTTCTATCGTTATAATTCATTAACCAATTTCAACTCAAATTGAAATTTTCAATTTATTCAAATTTCAAATCATATTCTTATTTATTACGGTTTAAATCCAAAAATGATAAGAAATTGATGAAATAAGAAGTAAAGATTTTCTACAACAATTCTTAAGGCATCTTATTATACCAAAACTTCTTTTTCCACTGTTTTTACAGAGTATCGACCAATTATAGTCGTATTTCTCTGTCCCCTATCTCGTTCTCTTCTTGCACTCATACTTACTATCAGCGGATAGTAAGAGAATTTACTGAGGCATTCAAACGGATATCTTAGGGATACACTCATTCTAGGGATACTTCACCCTATCTATAATGAGTTACTTAACGTGTTACACTCCTGAGCTAAAGTTCAACCTTCGCTCTGATACCAAATGTAACGAGACGAATTTTGCCCGCTCGAAAATCGACATTCATACTTCAAATCGTATTCGAATGCCATAGATTCGACCGTTCAAATCCGATTCGCCGGAGCTTATAACAACATTAAGTAAACAACACAGCGGAATAAAAAGAATAATACACTGATATACAATATCTGATACAATAGAACGATACGATGAATATCAATATACATCAGAGATATGATACAATAAAATTTCAGCGGAAAGAAAATAGATAACATCTAACAGCGGAACAATATAACTCTAAGATAGTCTTCAAGGAAGAACTCCATAAATAACTGCACTCTATTTCCAAGAATCAATCCAGCAATAGCTCGAACTCCCAATAACCGTTCACCAAGACGAGCAAGACTGGTGCGATCCAAAGACTGAACTAACTCCAGATAATCTACTAAACCTGACTATCTGAAAAACCCAACTCTAGACTGCTCGTGTAGAAAATAATGAGCACCCAGAGTTTAGGAAAGAAAACAATAAACTCCGGATCAGTCGTGGGACTGGTGTGAACAAAAAAAACAGTTTATTTTTTTTTAAACAATCAACAAAAGAATTTTAAAGTAAATTCGCAATGCTTTTTAAAAATGAGACTACCATAAGGCCTCCCGCACACACACACAATTCAAACGCAGAATCGGAGGAGATTTCTCCTTATGATAGTCAAAGATGCTTGATACGCATTTAAAAATAACATTTGATATTATTACTAGTGCATAGTGTAGAAAAATTCACTTCGAAAGTAGAATATAAATCTTAGCCAACATAGACATTTCGAACTATGCCTACTATAGCTACCATCCAAACAGTGGTGACCACCATAAGTGAATGGCAGGTTCTACAACTAATACCGTACAAGTTTCGTATTGGGAATTGGATTTCCAACAAATGGTCAGGCCAAGGAACTTCCCATTGCCACATGAGAATGCCTCTGGAAAGACATCCCCGAGAACCAAACCGGATCTCTGCCAACACAAGGCCGGGTTACCCCTAACTGGGTAACTACTGACACGAGTATGCCATCTCCCGGTTGCAACCAACCTTTAACCGGGGCCCCAGCAACAAATCACAAAATCATATATATATATATATATATATATATATATATATCTGCGATATCAACATAAGTTGAGTATCTGGGCTCCATACCATGATACCACTTCTATCCAGAAGGAAATGTACATACCCTAAGGGGTGCTACCCCCAATAACCTTGCCGCATCTTTCCTGTTTCGACCATTTCGGGGTGTGAGGCTCGACGAAGTCACGTCCACAAAAACACTCTTTGTACAAAAGCTGTGCTTTGGGTCAACAAATGATCAACACAATGATCACAAGGATAGACGATCAAATAAACGATCCTATCACAAAAAATCAACACAACGATCATTTACAGCATCACTCAGCATATCACATTACCAAATTGGGAATATATCGCTGATAACTTCAACTATATAACCTCTGAGCACGTACGTCTCAGAGAAGGGTGTTAAGCTAAAAGAATAAATTCTCCGCCACCAACAGAAATATATTTGAAAGAAATCGGCTTTATATCTCAACTTGTAATGTCAGACATACAATCCATACAAGTCTGTTCCGGGCTCGAACAGAACCGAAGGCACTTCCAAAGAAGTCCTTGAAATCCGGATATTCACAATCCCGATCGGATTTCCCATCACTTAGGAGTTTCTATACCGGCGCGACTCGGTGCAGAAACAATCGATAGGTCATCCTATCGCTTTCGCAAACACCCGGTCTTCATCACCGGTCTTCAAATGCTATCCATAACGTCGAATCACATATTCGGAATGGGTTATACGACACAAAGGTCCTTTCCCGGCTAAACCGAATAGTGAGCATGATATTTCAAAAACAAATGGATAATGGGATTTCAATTAAGTCATAACTTAATAATTCAAAACTTTATTTCAAATGGTTTAATCCAATTACCATTTCAATCTTTAAACAAAAAGATTCATTTTCACAACCATTAACGGTTTAAACAGTTTTCACATTTTAATCTTTTAAACAAAAGATTCATTCACAGATTTTCCAAATCAATTTTCATTTCAATTTGGTTAACTCGTTAAATCTTTAAATCAAAGATTTAACTTATAGCCTTCAAAACAATTTCATTTCAATTTGATTTAAACAAATCATCAATTTAAATCTGATAAAAATAAACAGATTTAATTCATAGCTTTCAAAAAGAATTCATTCATAACTTAGGAAAATCACTTCTCTATTCAATCTTGAAATTCCCCTAATTAACTGGAATCTCAGTTCTTATCTAAAAGTGTTTATCATTTTAAAACAACAGTTTTCATTCTGAAAATTTGGTTCGTCTACACGAGTTAAAGTTCTTTGGTTAAATCCAAATTCTCAAAATTATACCTTTAAAATGGTTTAACTCATAATGACTAGTATAATATCGTTAATCCCTAGTTTCAAATTATAGAATTCAATTCCTAATTTTGAATTCAAAATTAAATCAAATTATTAAAATTCCAAACTTAATCAAGTAATTTAAAATAAATTTCCATCTTTGACATTCCATTTCAAAAGCTTTTCACATTTATTCCGATTCCATTTCCAAAACATTCGAATTTAAAAATTCAAATTTAAGACTATTCCAAAAATCTGTGACTTAATCGATTTCCTCGTGAAACCCATATTTTTGTGTGTATGGTGTGGTCCAGGGGTTTAACACACTAGTGCACAACCATTCAATCATCACATATCAAATACGACAATATATTCGATAAGCGATATCAACTATAATGCTTATCGTCCATTCACAGATCCACAGATAATACACAAATGTACATAAATAAATGAGTAAATTTCACATAGCTCAATTCACAGAACAAGATATTACAGATCAGATAGGACAGTCAATTTAAGGCATCACATATAATATGATCGTTCATAAGTAAGGTCAAGCATTCAATAACATTTATGAGTAGGATTAATTAATTGTTTAATCCTAATCAATTCAATTCGTTTCCAATTTAATTAATTACTTATGGATTTATTATCCAATTCTGATTTATTAGTTCCAAATCATTTGATATAATTTAATTTATCAAACACTTTAATTAATTAAATTATTCTTAATCAACCATATTAATTAAATTGATTTTTTTTTGGACCAATTATATAATAAATTAACTTTTTAATTAATTATTTTAAGAAATTTAAACCTTTAATTTCTATAAAGTAATTACACTTACAATTTCATAATGATTATCATTAATTTATTAATCTAAATTTATCATTAAAAATTTATCACATTAACTATCTCTTACTTAAACCTTAATTTATAAATTAAAACTCCTAATTAATTAATCACATTAATTAATTACTTTTAGTTTATTATAATACGCGATTATTCTTAATCACCTATATTTTATAATTACTAATTAATTATATTAAGAAATTATACTTTAATCATTTGATAAATCCATTTAAATCAATGAATTAACCTTTTATCTAGTACATTAATTAATTACCCCGTATTTCATTAAAAAAAAAATCTTTTGAACTTATCAAGACCTTAATCAAAGATAAACCATTATCTATATTTATCATTTAAATCCTTATTTATTAATCTTTGGAAAATCGATTATCATTAACAGAAGAATTTAGCTTAAAGCCTTTAGGTCGATTAAGAATCAAAACACTATTTAAGACAACCCACTTATCTTTAAAATCTCATTTGAAATAACCCTAAAATAAAATTTTATTTGTAAAATATGAATTAGCTTAAAGTTCTTAAGTTAATTTAAAGCCATCGTTTTCTTTTACTCTCTAAATATACCATTTAGATTTCCATACTTAAGAATTTACTTTTAAATACACTTACAATTTCAACTAAACACTTTTCTTTTGCTTACAAAAAACTGAACAAAGTTCATTTTCTTAAACCTGTACATATATTTCCCCCAAAATCTGCAGTGCTTCAACAACCCGAGCCCACGCGAAAACCTCCCCGAGTCAAACTAACGTTTGCTTCGAGTCAATCTGCAAAAATCTCGAGCACGTCTCGAGTCCCCCCCTTTTCTTCTCTGAACCATCCCACTGACACGCCGACCCCCTTCACGTGCACGTGCACAGATCGTCAACGACGATCCTACCTACCGCGACACCACCAACAAACCACGATTTGACCCACAACTTGAAATCGAAACCCAGTATTTCGAATAACAATCGAAATCAAAAATTCACCTGAAGCTCGAAAGTAAAGCCTGGAACAAACCTGGAAACGCACGCTGGAGGATCCCTGTCAACGCCTCGTACTCACGACTCCGACCACGAGAATTCACGCAACTCCGGCCATCGATGCGTCTACGACCCAGCTTCCATTCCCCAAACTCTCGCGTCACTCGAACCATCAGAGGGAACGAACGAATCGATTCCCTGATCTTACCTAAAACTAGGGTTAGAAACAAAAACTCCTTCCCATCATCGCCACAGTCCTCTTCGCCACCTCCGGCCATTTTTCCTGGCAACCCCGTAGGCTCGTCTACCACCCCCAACAACCCTGACCGACACGAACCATTCGATTTCCAGAAAATGATAAAAATGCATACTTTGTTCAACTATTAACTGTAACTAGGATAGTTAACTAAAAATCTTCGTATTGGTTTTAAAAATCCTATCCTTGAGTGTAGATTCCAAGTATATAATCGAACCAAGATTTTATAACATTCGAATTTCCCAGAGTTTCAAGTTTGACTGAAAAAAAATCTGATTTTTCCTTCCATATGCATTTATACATCACGAAACTATTTTTAAATTGTAACTCATACATAAATATAAATATTTCATTTTGAAACCTAGTTCTAATATTGTTTAGAAAACAAGAAATAGAATGTTCTTGTTATTTGGTACTCTGTAAGTAAGCAGGGAAGAAGCACTGATTCAACAAGATATTCACAAAGTAATGTTAACATATTTTCAAGAAGAAGAAAAACTAACTGCTACTCACCTTGAAAATCATGATTCCAGAAATAAAAATGACAGAGCCTTTACAAATTCAAACTGAAATTCTTTTTGATTCACAGGCTTCTTTGATGTTGTTTGACTGATGATGATATTGCTTTGATTTTCTTTCTTTCTTTTTTTTTTCAAAATGATGCTTAGTTTTAAATGGTTGAAATGGAGAGGAGATATGTATAAAAAGAAATATGCAGGCTTGAATATCTTTGCTGGTACAATTCTAAAGTATGCTGAAGTGGTCTTATTCTATGTTGAGGTGTATAACAGGCATGGCTGCAGTGATGCTGGATTTTGAGCTGAGGTGTTTTTGTTTGTACTTTTTATTTTATAAGCATGCCTGGAGATATTGTCACTGATTCCCTTTTATTTCAGCTGTAGGATGTTGTGGTAGTTTAATGTGGCTTCTTCTATTTTATTTTGTTTATTTCTTTTATTTTATTTGCTTTTGTTCAATTATTTTGTTTACTTATTTCTTCTTTTGTTTGTTACTTTATGTACTTTTTTTTTATTGCCTACTTATATTTTATTATTTTGTTTATTCTAGATAATGTGTTGTTTTAATTTAGCAAATTTGTTTATTTTATTTTAAAGACTTCGTTTTGAATTTTCAAATCAATTTACAAATAAATTTCACCATTATTAAATCAAGTTAAAAATAATTTTATCTTTAAATCGTTTAGTTAAAACAATAACTCAAACTCAATGTATATTCATATATACATATATATTCATATTATCATATATTCATTACTTTGAAATTCAAATCCAAATCACATATGCAAAATATTTAAATTCATATGATTTAATATATATGTTTATTTGAATTAAGGAAACTCGCTACTGTTTAGAATAAATTTTGCAAATTTTACTTCAAAAATTCTTTTAAATTATCAATTTAAATTCATAAAAATCTGGGGTCGTTACATAACATCTCCCTCCTTGGAGGTCCAAAACTAATGGCTATGGATGCTACAATCATCCGTAGTTATTAATCCTCGGTGACCAAATACATGGTGTTAGATACGTTGATACACAGAAACACATGAATATTGAAATTTTTTAAAACATCAAGCAAGATCACATTCCATTTCTAAACATTTCTAATTCATTACATAATCCCACAATCATTAGCCACGTTCAAAGAAAATATATTTATTACAACATGCGCCAAGAGCGACGTATAAAGACGCCCCTTTGGATGATCATAGTATATATAGGAAATTTAACAACTTTTCCATTACAAACAACACGGCGGAATAAAAATAAAAGAGAACCCAAAATAGCTATCATGCCTCTTGCATGTCTCCAAAAACTTATTCGTCTAATAGGTACCTAAAAACCTCAACTCTTAAACTACTCAAAATCAATTGAGTACCCTAGAGTTTAAGTGAAAACATAAAATTCAAGTCAGACATAAAGCCTAGTATGAATAATAATCTACCATCTCAAATCATTTGGATTTCCAGTGAGACCCGCCGCTTAACGGAATGGGTTTTCCCCTCATTAGTATCCTAAAACCTTAATAAAACTATACATTGTGCTTCTGCATCCACAATGGTTAAACCAATTCAAAACAATATGATACGATGATACGTAAAACAAATGAATCAATTCTGGTTATCCATCCCCATTCATTTTGACTATCTATCACTATTATAGTTTCTTGGGTTACTATTAACCTAATAGTTTTCATGGGCTGACTAATAACAGGTAAAATGCATATGGACTCCCCGTCTAATTACACAGATTTCATGGGATCATTAAGAACCTATTGGTAACTCCAATTCTTTACTCTTATCCTAGTTCTCATGGGCTGATTAGGAACCTTTTGGTGACTCCAATATCTTTCCTTCTTGTCCTAGTTTTCATGGGCTGACTAGGAACCTATTGACATCTATCAATATCTTAATTCGGATATAATTTTCATGGGTTCACTATAAACCTATTGACCCCAACCACTATCAAATCATAATTTTTATGGGCTAACTATGAACCTATCTTTCTAACACCTTCATTTATACATAGTTTTCATGGGCTTACTATGAACCTATTGGCCCCTACCAATATCTTCCTTTAACATTTTTAGCATCTTATATTTTGGTCTTCCTGAACTTCTGGATGAAATTCTACTCATTCAGGAGTTAACTTAATTTATATTCAATACTGGGTCAACCTAGCTGATTATTCTACCCTTCCCCAAAACAAAATTATGGGTCCATTACAATGTGAATATATACATATATGAAGAAGCAAACATAATAACTTGGTTAATCCCTCTAATCCTTTAATCAAATAAAACTTCTTCAAAAACTCCTGTTCAAAGCACTTTATTTATGAATGCTATGGTTTTCTTTTAAAATGAGGTTGGGTTATTTGTTTTGAAAAACTAAGGCTTTCGAAATCTTTTTTGCTTTTCACTTCACTGGATAACCTTCTTCGAAAGCATAAAACTTTCTGTTCAAAGCATTAGGCTCAGGCCTTTCAAAACACTTTAAAACCCCTCTTTTGAAACCTTTCGAGTGTAATAATATATTACTTATTAACTCTTAGAAGCATAGCTTCGAAATCAATGAAAGTACCCCTTTCGAAATCTTTGAAAGTATCCCTTTGGAAACCATTGAAAGTCCCCGTTTCGAAACCATTGAAAGTACCCCTTTTCGAAACCATTGGATTTATATTTAAAAATTATCATTTGGGTCAAAATGAATATAAATGAAAGTATCTCTTTAGAAACCACTGTTTATCATATAAAAGTATTGGGGAAATTTTGATGGCGTCATCGCCATCCCTTTCAAAAGCTTCAAATCATTTTAAAAAAACATTGAACGATAGCGTCGAAACCCCTTTCGAAGCCATTGCCTTCGAAACCCTTGGTCCATTTCGAAAGAATTTAGGAAGTGGCTTAAACATCTTTTAAACAAAACTATCTTTCGAAGTCACTGATGACTTCAATATACACGAAAGGCAAAAGAAAGGCAGCACGGCTTTGGCTAGGTCGAAAACCCTACTTTCCAAAGCATTATTTATATAAGTAAAGAAACCCATTCAAAAGCTTATTCTTTGAAACATACGATGGCAACCACTTCGAAAGCTATTAGAAAAAAAATCCCTTTTGAAAGCATAGGTCTCGTCTCCTTCGAAAGCTTTAATAAAACAAAAGCAGGCGCTTAACTTTTTAAAACAAATGAAAGGTATTGACCTCATCGGAAGCAGTGCTTTCAAAACCATGCCTTCCAACTTTCTCCATTCCACTACGTACCATCTAAGTGACACAGTACGTTTTGGTTTCGGCT
Organism: Allium cepa; assembly: GCA_030765085.1. Taxonomy (NCBI): domain Eukaryota; kingdom Viridiplantae; phylum Streptophyta; class Magnoliopsida; order Asparagales; family Amaryllidaceae; genus Allium; species Allium cepa. Next base: position 155,053,373 of record CM060945.1, read on the forward strand.
TAGGGGGGCTTCGAATTGATTGAAGGCAAAAGCTCTAAGTTAAAAGGTACTTCTATTAGAGGATGAACCTGCTTTTATGAGTAAAAGCTGATTAATGCCACTTAAAGCAAATTTTACCTAACTAACCTGCCACGTGTAAACCTGCATTTGGTTGCCTCAACTTTTTGAATTATTTACTAAAAGAACTGCAGCTTAATTCCAGGTCTAAATCAAGGTTAATTTAGCAAATAAGCCCTTCTATAAACAAAACCAATATTGCAAATAAGTCCTTATAAAATAATTTACTTTGCATAGAAAATCACTTAGGGAATATCCACAAAAATTCTAGAAATTCACTTTCATCATATTATCTAACATATTAAAATTTCGGACCCAAATTCTCAATATAATGTTCGAAATGAATTTATAAACCAATTAACCATATTTTCCTTTGAAAATTCACAGTAATCTTTCCATAGCTTGGGAAATTATCAAATTAAAACCTAACTCCAAAATCATGTTTTACATAAAATAAATTTTTCCATAGCATTTAAGAATCAATTCCATTCGGTTTTGCCCTAAAACTTCCTAATATATCATATAAACAAACTTATTTAAATTAAGCAATTTATAATTCAAGCATATCATCATCCAAATCATCATAAAAACAAATTAATGTTAAATCCAAAAAAATATGATTATAAAACAAAATATAGATAGTATAAATTATTATCCATCTTGATTAAGATAAGGAGATTGAGATTTATTCCCCTTCTTTAATTCCTTAGCTAGATTTGATTCTCTTCTCTTGTCTCACTAGGAATGGCCGGCTCTTCTTACGTTTATATTTTGTTTTCCAAATGACGTAAATGAGAAAATGAAACTAGGGGGAACGAGAGTATATATAAGGGTAAGGTTTATGTGCGGCTAATTCCCATTATGCCCTTATGGAAATTAATTAACTTTAAGCCCATTCTTAATCCTATTTAATTATATAAATTGAGCACAGCCCCTTAAATATTTATTCAAATCTCAATCGCCTTATCACTTAACATTTACATAATACTATTTAATTTATCTAATTAAATCTTTTAAATAATGTTATTAAAAATTTGGATGTTGTAGGATGGTATTGGCTTCATCTTAATATCCCCTAATTGATCAAACTCCACCATAGTGGTTGTGTTATAAAGTCATTTCATCGACTGTGAAACATGAGAAACAACACGGGCTCCTACCAACTTATTTGGTAGCTCCATGTGGTAAGCAAGTTTTTCTATTTTCTATAAAATTGTGAAAGGCCAAACAAATCTTTGATGACAACTTTCCTAACTTTCAAAATCTCACGACCTATCTATCAGGGGAAATTTTGATAAACACCATATCCCCTACTTTAAATTCCAACTCTTTTCTCCATTTGTCCACATAGGACTTTTGGTGGTCTTATGTGGCCTCCATTCGCTACCTAATCAATTCTATCTTTTTGTTTTGACACGTTAAACAACTAGTGGCAAATTCTGCCATCTTCTTCTCTATCCCTATCCAATAGAAAATTCTTTTCATATTCCAATTCATCTTATCTTCCCTAGGGTAAAGGATTCTCCTTGAACGGTGTCTCTCCATAAGATAAATTTTATTTTTTTCCAAAATCCTAAACTTTTTGGGAATAAATCATCTTTTATTCCAAGTTATTAACCTAATTTCCTAATTAACTTTCAGCCTTATCTACAGTTTATCACTAGTTAATTATCCTTATGAAATTTCATTATTTATGCTTTTTTCAATATGTATATATTTATCTAGTGGTCTAGTCCCATTCTTAAAATCAACATAGCGATAAAATAGGAATATACTTTATACCACATCATATGCTTTTCTAATAACCTAAGGGAGACAACTAGCAATAATAATACTCAAAACTCTAAAAGAAAATTTTGCTAGAAGTTGCCATTTATCATAGATAATGTTATGTTCTTGTTATCCTAGCTATTGACTAGGCAATATATGTGTAACACCCTATATTTTTAGTAATGTTATTTAGAATATTTAGTTAGTTAAATAAAATAAAATAATCTAGAGTGATTGATGGATTGAGATTTGTGATTAATAAGGGGTAGTCGTGCATATAGGTACAATGAACTAAGGAACTAAGACGGAAATAAGTGTTAGAAAATAAGGGAGGGAAAATGGAAAATATAAAAAACTTGTACCCTAACCCTTAGGGAACAAAAACACACTTCATTTCATATTTTCTCAAGTAAAAACATTTTAAGGCTGGCCACCATAAACAAGAGAAAGAAGATAAAAGATAGGATTCAAGAGAAGAATTAAATCAACCTATCAAGCTACAGTGAAAATTAGTACATCCCATTTTCTTATGGTTTCGGTTTTAAGAATAATCCAAAGTGTTTTTGTATGATAATGCCATGTTTTGAATTATTAAATGTTTATATATGCTTGTTGATGATTTATGAATGTTCATATTGATTTTTATGATATGTTTATATGAAAACCCTATTAAATGACATCCATTTGCCTTGTGAACTAAAATTTAGATCTGAAATAATATTTTGGAGACATGTTTCAATTTTCATAATTTTCTGAATTAATGCGGACTTTTTATTAATTTTCTACCGAAGAAAATGTTTTAATGGGTTATAAATTATTTACGGAAAAATAATTAATTATTTGGGTCTGAAATTTATATATGTTGGAAAACATATTGAAAATGATTTCTTGGAATTTTATAGAATTTTCCTAAGTGTTTTGATGAATATGTAAAATTATTTAGGTATGGGACTTAAATGTTTTCATATTTAATCAAGGAGAAGGGGTATTTTGTAACATAAAATCATTGTTTATTTCTAGAAATATTGGCAGCACGTTTGGAAAAGAAATTTAGAACTGATAAAAATTTGGCAAACAATAGCCAATTAGTTAAAAAAAATTCTCTTTTAAGTTAAAAACAAAAATAACATGTTGTTAGCATGTTTCGCTACTTTCGGCATCAAGGGTTCCAGTTAGAACGTTCTGCCACCATGCTTTCAAAACTAATGTGCATGGTATCAAGTTACTTAGTATACAGCGTTTTGGATATAGGCGGAAGGTACGTAGTCGAAACGTTGGGTTTCGAAGTGGTTAGAGTATGCCTTGTTTCAAAATAGAAGTAGTGCCTTCTTTGCTTTCGAAAGGAAAGCTTTCGACTCGGTGGGCTTTTGATTGGGTCAAGTGTTTTTAAAGAAAAGGTTTCAAATGGGTTGCGCTCTCTTGAGATCGAAACCCCTAGCTACCACCTTTCTACCTTTCATAGTCAATGGTTTCGAAAGGTATACTTAGCCTTTAATATTAGCCATTTCTCTAATGCTTTCGAAGGGATGGTTACGACACCATCGCTTCTTTACTTAGGGATAGCTTTTGAAAGTGAGGCTTTCGATTTAAATGATTTTATTGACCCTGTTGTTCTGATTGAAGTACAACCCAATGGTTTCAAAAGAGATGATTCAAATGGTTTCGAAAGGTGTTTTTCCACATGTTTTAAATTAAACCCAAATGCTTTCGAATGGTTTGAGTTTCTAAAGGTTTAATTCTTTCGAAGGGCTTTAAAAATGGTTTCAAAGGGGTGGTTCCCCAAGATTTCGAAAAAGCCAAAAGGTAATATTTTCTGATCGTTTTGAATGGGTTGAAATGGTAGTTTTTCCAAGGGTTTTTAAAGGCAATGTTTTGAAGTGTTTTAAGATAGGATGTCTAAGGTTTTAAAGCTTTTGAAAGGAAGGTTTTCAAAGGTTTTGAAAGGATTTTGAGAATGATTTTGAAAGGAAGGCTTTGGCCTTTCAGCCTAAGATAATTGAAGAGTTTTACTTGATTTCAAAAGAGATGCTTTCTATAGGTTTTGAAAGGGGTACTTTCAATAGAATCGAAAGAGGTACTTTCAAGTGTATAAATGTTTTCGTCGACTAAAGTTTGAGTAAAGTGTATATATATGACATGGAAAGGCGATCTTGATAAAGCATTGAGCATATGTATTTTCCTTTTATGAGTTTGATTTAAAGGTTTTAAATCATTTTGAAAAGGTTTTCAAGGAAAATTATGGGAAGGGATCCCAAAGTAAAATGACTCAGATATTAGAATACTAGATGAGACTAGTATAGGGTTTCATCCTATACATTAGCTATTGACCCCAGCTAATTTAGTCCAAAATTCCAGTGTGTAAGACTTTGTCACAGGTAAGACTAAAATTATGATTACACACAGAAGGGAATATAGGCTTGTATACAGATAGGTTATTGGTGAGCCCGCAAAACCATTAGGATCAGGTGACCTTGGGAGATGTTAAGTTAGGGATAGACCGTCTAGAAGAGAAGTATTTAATAGATAGTTAAGGACAGACAGTCCAGAAGTGGAGTGTCTAACAGATGTTAGATAAATTTTGCTTATATTGTCTGGTAGGTCGAAGTCAGCCAAAGGCTAATAGTCAGCCAAACAAAACTAAAGTGTTTGAATAGATAGTTCTTTTATTACCTGATAAGTATGTTTACATAATGATGCTTTACAGTATTTAACTAGTTTTGGTTTGCAAAGGATATTTTTTAAAAGGATGTCAATGAGGGGTAACCCGTTCCAGTAAGCGGCATGGTCTCACTTAACATTAATAAGTGGGATGTATAGTATTATTTACACTAGTCTTTATGTCTGACTCGAAGTTTATTTTTTCCTTATAAACTCTCGGGTGCTCAAAATTGATTTGAGTAGGCTGAGGGTTGAGGCTTTTTAGGTTTTAGTAGGATGATGAACAAAGCTATCGAAGGCAAGTAGGAGGCTGACGGATTACTACTTAGGATTTTTTTTTCTTTGTTTTGTTGTTATTTTCGCTATGTATTAATAATTATGACTCCTCATCCAAGGAGGCATCTACATATGTCACTCTTGGTGTATTTTGTAATAAGTATATTTTATCATTGCTTTGGAAATATTTTGGGATTGTGTATTATGAATAGGGAACACGTGTTTTGAAATGTAATGAAAAAATGTTGTTTTGAAATCTGTGATTTGTTTCATATTCAAATGCTCTAATATTATAGATACCATTAATAGCAGTATTTAGTCGCCGAAAGCTAATACTATAGATGACTACAGCATCTGTAGCGCTTAGATTTGGACCTCTAGATAGGAGATGTTACAACTTGGTATTAGAACATAGGTTTATGAAATACTTTAACTAAAAAAGATTTTTGAAAACATAATCCTTAGGAATTAGAGTTAAGATCGAGGTATGGGATAATGCTATAATAACGTACTTGTATTTGCTATATATACAAGTATACGCTTTATCTCTAGACTGCTATCTTTTTTAGGCTATACTTATGTATCTCACAAGATTTGAATATAGGTATGGATGGTAGAAGAGGCCGTGTTAACTTAGGAGGGGACAGCACCACCACCAATGGAAATGCTCGACCAAACACAAGGAGGACCCAAGGTCCGGCTCAAGTTAAAAACGTAGGTGTTGGAGTCCCACAAGTATATATGAGGGTTATGTATTAGTTTTTTAAAAACATGATGCAAGCTGGGATCGCAGCTGGAGTTGTCGAAGGGAATGCAGTTGGAGGAGGAGTTCAGGAAACATCAATAGTCCAATATAATGGTAATTTGAGCAAAGATTATTCTAGGCTTGGAGGGAAGCCGTTTTTATTAGGACTGAGGATGCTATCGAGGTGGAAAACTGGCTGTTACATTGTGAAAGAATTTTTGCTGATTTAGGGCTCAATGACGAGCAAAAGAGGAGACTTGCCTTGAGACAGCTTCAAGGGGCATCTTTGTTTCGGTGGAATTGTGTGACAGATGGAGTAAACGAAGAGGAGATGACAAGGGTGGAGTTTAGGAGAAGATTCCAGGGGAGGTTCATGTCAGTAATGGCGCGGTTTATTTTGGTCAGGATGTTTGCTGAGTTAGAACAAGGAGAAATGTCGGTTCTAAAGTATGCTAGCAGGTTCGAAGAGTTAGCCCAGTATGGGTATGCCGCTGTTGACACAGTGATGAAAAGGAGTGAAAATTTTTATTAGAGGTTTGAAGGCAGAGTTGCGAGGGCTACCTTACTACATATGAGAGATCCCTGTGGTGTGGTAGTGGAGATGGCGTTAAGACATGTAGAGCTGCTTGCTTGTTTGGAAAAGAAGAGGGAAGTCCAGGTTGGGCAAGGCTAAAAGAGGAAGTTTTTCTACATGAAGAATGCTAAAACGGAGGAGTAGAAAAGAAAGGGAAATCTGAGGTAGTCTGTTATAAGTGCGATAAGAAAGGGCATTATGCCCATGAGTGTCGTACTGGAAAGGCTAAAGGAAAGGAGGCGATTGGAAATAAGAACATTAGGTGCTTTAATTGTGACAATATCGACCACTATAAGAACCAGTGTAAAGTGCTAGCTAAAGGAGAAAAAGGCCAATTATTTGCATTGGAGCCCGCTACTTCAAAGAAAATGGCCTAGGGAAAAGGAAAATCGGTATTGGGAGGTACGCTTCAGATCTATGATATGTCTGTTAGCGTTTTATTTGATACCGGTGCATCATATTCTTTTATATCTCGTTGTTTGGTAGATAAACTTAACCTAGAACCCACATGTTCAATTACATCCTTAAGAGTTGCAAATCCGATAGGAGGGTATGCGACACTTGGGATAAAGTGTAACCACTTAGAGTTTGATTTGTTAGGTCGTACCTTTGCTTTCAGTTTACACGTATTTGACTTTGTAGGGTTCGGAATTATATTGGGTATGGATTTGTTAAGTAAATACGATTCTAGGATATTTTTTCAAGATAGGAAAATATCACTTAGACACCTGGACTGTACTGATCGGGTAGTTTAGACCGTAGAAAACCCTAGCTGTGAGGTGAATGCTTTGTTGGGAGTTATGGAGTTAGAGGATGAGTTAAATTGTGTTTTCGTGGTTAGAGAATTCGCAGATGTCTTCGAGCCAGCAGTTGGATTAGAAATGAGCCATTGAGTTTTGGATAAATTTGGTGCTTGGAGCAGAACCGGTAAGTAGACCACCAAGCAGGATGACACCTACAAAGATAAGGGAGTCAAAATCTCAGTTTGTGGATTTGGAAGGTAAGAGTTTTATCAGATCAAGTAGTTTGCTTGGGGGAGCAGCCGTGGTATTTGTGAAGAAGCCTGATGGATCGTTATGGCTATGTATCGATTATCATAATTGAATGAGATGACGATAACGAATCAATATCCATTGCCGAGAATTGACGATTTGTTCGATCAGTTGAGCGGAGCCAAGATATTTTCTTGGATGGATTTGGCAATGGGTTTTCATCAGCTTAGAGTGGTAGAAGATAGTATAACTTTGACGATGTTTAGAATAAGGTATGGGTCATACGAATGGTTAGTTATGCCATTTGGACTCACTAATGCGTCGGCATTCTTTATGGATTTGATGAATCGAATTTTCCAATAGCACTTGGATAGGTTCGCGTTGGTTTTAATAGATGATATTTTGATATGCTCTGAGGATGAGAAGGAACGTGAAGTTCATCTTAGAGTTGTGCTTGAGATGTTGAGGCAGCATCAACTAAAGGCTAAATTTTTGAAGTGCTATTTTTGAAAGAAGGAAGTAAAGTTTCTTGGTCACATAGTTTCATAGAAAGGGTTCTCGTCGATCCAAATAAGATCAAAGCTATTAATAATTGGAAGAGACCAGAAACGGCAATCGAGATGAAGTGTTTCCTTGGATTAGTTGGATATTATCGAAGGTTTATAAAGGGTTTTTCACGGATAGCAGCACCGATGACCAAGCTAACGTGAAAAGATGTGAAGTTTGTGTGAACCAATAAGTGTGAGGAAGCATTCCAGAGCTTGAAACACTTATTGACCCAGGCACCTGTATTGGTTGTTCCAGAGGGGAATCAAGATTTAGTTGTTTATACTGATGCAAATGGAATTGGATTAGGAGCTGTTTTGATGCAGAGAGGTAAAGTGATTTCCTATGCTTCTTGACAACTTAGACCGTATGAGGTTAGATATCTGACGCATGACTTGGAGTTGGCTACAGTGATATTTGCCTTGAAGGTGTGGAGGCATTACCTTTTGATAAAGCGGTTTGAGCTATATACTGATCATAAGTCGCTGAAAGATATGTTCTTTTAGAAGGAGCTGAAAATGAGACATCAACGATGGTTGGAGTTTATTGTGGCTTATGATTTTGGGATTGAGTGCACACCAGGGAAAGGCAATAAGGTTGCAGATGCATTTAGTAGGAAACATCGGAATGTAGTATTGGCTATAATAGCTGAACGAAAAGACTAGGAAACCTTGACAGCTTGCAGAGTGCAGTGGATGTTCGAGGCTGGGTCTAGTGGAGGATCTGTTATATTGTCTTGTTTAAAAGTCTGACTGGTATTTATTGAGAAGATTGCTTCTAAACAGGAAGTGGATCCAGCGATAGCTGAAAGGATTGGGAAATGAAAGGATGACATGGAAAGCGATGACTTGAAAGATTTCAGTCTTGACCAAAGCAATTGGTTGAGAAAGAAGGATAGATTATGTGTTTGAAAAGTAGGAGATGTAAGGAGGAATGCTATCATTCTAAGTTCACTATTCATCCAGGAGGAATGAAGATGTATCAAGATATGAAGAGAAGTTTCTTCTAGGAAGGAATAAAGAGGAATGTCGGCTTATGGATGAAACAGTGTGACGACCCAAAGTCGATGCCCGAAAAACGACATCGAATCGGTATCGCCGGAGCTTACAACAACATTAGATGATAAAGAACACAGCGGAAACAAATAGATGATTGCATTGATATACAATAATAGATACAATGTGATATACATCATGATACAACAACCCAACACCATCAGAGAATGATACAATACAACACCACAGCGAAATAGCGACATGAACAAAGTCTTCAAGAGAATCCAATACTGCGGCTCCAAACCAAAACTCCAAAGCCAAAGCTCAAACTTTAAGCTCGAACTACCATCAAGTTGAACTTATAGCAAATGCGATCCTGAATACGATTGCCAAACCAAAACTTCAAAGATCCAAAAGCTGAAGAAGATCTCCAAATGCTACCAAACCAAAGACTACGAAGGCCATCTAATCTATACATATTATTGGATTATCTAAAAAACCCAACTCTAGACTGCCTGTGTGGAAAATAATGGGCACCCAGAGTTTAGGAAGGAACAATAAACTCCGGGTCGGTCATGGGACTGGTATGAGCAAACAAAAAACATTTTGTCTTTAACACAAACAACAAAAGAATTTTAAAACCTTGAAATTCGCAATGCTTTCTGGAAAATGAAACTACCATAAGGCCTCCTGGCACGCACACCATGCAATCGCACACTTGGGGGAGATTTCTCCTTATGATAATCAAAAATGCTTACTACGCAAAAATCCTTTTGATATTATTATTAGTGCATAGTGGAAAATATTTAGAAAGTATAATATTAATCTTAACCAGCATAGGTACTATTATATTATGCCACCTATAGCTACCACCTGAGGTTGCAGGTTATACAATTTCAATCGTAAAGGGCTCGTATTGTTTGATTGGATTTCCAACAAATGGTCAGGCCAAGAAACTTCCCATTGCCACATGGATACGCCTCTGGAGGGACGTTCCGAGAACCTACCCAGATCTTTGCCAACACAAGGCCGGTTTACTCCCTTTCTGGGAGTAAAACCTAAGATATGCCACCCCCGGTTGTTTGCGACCTTTATCCGAGGATCCTCAACCACAAAGCAACATCACACAGTGATAAATATATAGTGTCCACATGAGTTAGGTATCTGAGATCCATATCATGATACCAACCTTTTCCAGAAGGAATGGACATACCCTAGGGGTGCGACCCCTACAACCTTGCCGCATCTTTCCTGTTTCAACCATTTCCGGGGAGTGAGGTCTTGATGCAATCTCGTCCACAAGGCTACGCTTTTTCACAAAACCATGCTTTGATCAACAAATGATCAGCAGCACTTTGTACGCCACATTACCAAATCGGGAATGTATCACTAGTAACCATCAACTACATAACCTCTGAGCTCGTACATCTCAAAGAAGGGTGTTAAGCTAAGTGGATAAATATCCGCCACCAAACATAAATGTATTTGATAGAAACCGGTTTTACATCTCAAAGTGTAACGTCAAAAACACATCCATACAAGTCTGTTCCGGGTTCGAACAGAATCGAAGGCACTTCCTAAGAAGCCCATGCAATCCGGGTATTCACAATCCTGATCGGACTCCCCATCACATATGGAGATCACTATACCGTAGCTACTCAGTGCAGAGTCATTTGACGGGTTATCCTTTCGTTTTCGAAATACCCGGTCTTCACCACCGGTCTTCAAATGCTATCCATAACGTCGTATCATTATTCGAAATGGGTTATACGACATAAGGTTCTCTCCCGGCTAAACCGAATAATGAGCGCAATATTTAAAAACATGTGGATATGGGATTTCAGTTAAATCATAATTTAAAATCCAAAACTTTCCTTTCAAATGGTTTAAAGCAATTACCATTTCAAATCGTTGAACAAAAAGATTTATTTCACAAAGTTCACGCAGTTTCACAAAGATTCATTCGCAGATTTCAAAATAATTTCTATTTCAATTTGGATTAACTCATCCAATCTTTAAATCAAAGACTCAAATTATAGCTTTCAAAACTATTTCCAAAGATTCATTCATAACTTCGAAAACCATTTCATTTCAAACTTGAAATCCCTTTTAACTAAAATTGGAAATTCTTTCCTTATATGAAAGCTTTTATTATTTGAAAACAAATAGTTTTCGTTTCGGAAAAATCCGATTACATTTATACAAGTTAAAAACTTTGGGTTAAATTCAAATTCCCAAAACAACACTTCTAAAATGGTTTAAAACTCATATAAACTTGTATAACCTTTTTAAATTATAAATTCTCAACATAGAATTCAATTTCAAATTTTGAATTCAAATTTAAATCAAATTATTTAAATTTCAAAAACTTTATCAAGATATTTAAAATAGCTTTCATCTTCAAAACTCCTTTTTAAAAGCTTTTCACTTTTAACCCAATCCATTTCCCAAACCATTTGGATTCAAAATAATTCAATTTTAAAACTACTTCAAAAATCAGTGACTTAACCAATTTCCTCGTGCAATCCATATTTGTGTGTGTATGGTGTAGTCCAGGGGGTTTTACACAATAGTGCAACATCTTGATCATCACAGATTCAAGCACAGCAATTATAGATAAGCGGTATATTCCTATAATGCTTATCTTCCATACACAAATTCACAGATAAATAATTTACATTTCTCACAGATAAAAGAAATTAAATTCATCACAGCTTGAATTAAAACAATTCAAATCACAAAGCATCACAGTAGAGATATCAAACAAATTCACAGCATTCAATAGAATACAGTCATCCATAAGTAAGGTTAATTGATCATCTGATTAATTCAAATCAGATTACTCACTAATCCAGGTTAATTATTAATTCCTTAATTAATTATCTTAATAAATTAACCCTTGATTGCTAATTAATTAAATCTTAATTACTTTTATTAATCCTTAATTAATTAATTATTAATTACAAATTAATTAACCTTAATTATTTATTAAATTAATCTTTAATATTAAGTAAATAAAGTAATTATTTTTTAAATAATTATATTAACAAATCATTAATTACTTAATAGATTAAAAGATAAATCATTATTAATCACTTTGATTATCCTTTAAACCTTGTTTAATCATCATCCTTATACATTAGTTTCTTTAAAAGGTTAAGATAGTTTGAATAACATTTTATCTTGATCATTCTTTAAATTACATTATTTGTTTAATAAAATAATGTACCAAAATCAAATAAATTTAATTTAATTCCTTTTTAAAAACATATTACATAATTAATTCAAACTTTAATCAAAATCATCATTTTGAAAACATGTTTTAAAAAGGTTTAAAAGTTTTAATTTGTTTTAAAGCAAAACTGTTTTACCCAAGGACTGCTTCGAGTCTTTCCCGAGGACGCTTCCTTCTTGCTTCGAGTTTTGCAAAAAATCTACTCGTGTGCTTAATTCGTTTTTCAAATTTAAAATTTTCCTAAGTGTTACTTAGCATCCACGTGAATCTACCTAAGATGACCATGGGATCCAACCCGAGTCAAACGTACAAAATCTAGAGCTCGAACCCGAGTATATCTTCATCTTCCCCACTGATCAACTACTCAGACACACCAACATACATGTGCACATGAACCACTAATTGCCGAAGCTCCGGCGAGCTTCACCAACGTCAGCAGATCACCCATCACCACCTGAGTCGCCACGAACACCTAAATCACCGAGAACGACCACGAATCGAAAACGAGCCGTTCGACCCAAATACTGGAACCAAACCGATCATCCAGAAATCAACTCGCATTGCCAACCACGACCATCAGCGACCATGTTACTTTTACCAGAGCTACTCCACTGGCTCACAAGCATTTTCCCCCTGGTGCGATGCATACCGGAGAAACGTCGACGACGAAATCGACTTGCAAACCCAATCGAACAGACCTCCTCCTAAAACCCTAATAGAGCTTCGCCACGCCATTACGGAAACATTTAATTTTTTTAGTTATTTTTCTGATGTTCCCCAGCCTACAATCCCCCTTCAGTCACAACCACGAGAATCCAAACCTCCCAAAACCCCCCAATATCAATCAACTCGTAAATTCCCATCAATTTCAAACTTAAAAATCCCAAAATTATTATCAAAATTCATAAAATTCAAGCACGAATCCAGTCATATGACTGAAACCTTAAATCATAATACCTGAATTGCAGATATAAATTTTTTATTACTGCAATACTCAAATTTTCTTGATATTTATTCCATAAATACATTTAAAGATATTTTTAAAATTTATATCACGTTATTATGATAAATTTTCATTTAAAAATTATCATCTAAACCTGTTTATATTTTGAGATACGATTTTTCTATGGAAAATTTCTGCCTGTAAAACAACAGGGAGGGATAATGCATATACACAGACATGCATACTTAAATTCACACATGTAAATATATACACTACTGATATATTTACACTCATACCACACTTCTAAGTCAATATCATGACAGACATAAGAGAATTATTAAGAAAATCTGGGTTTAAAAGCAAAGTTTGCTCACCTTGCTTTGAACAGAGGACAGGAATTTATTTTGAATTTTTTCGTTGCTTGCTGTTTAAATTTGATCTTACTTTTTTTCTATGCTCTGATCCTTTAGTTTGATTCCAAAACTTGATTGATGTCAAGTTGCCATCTGCATGCTTGAACTTTTGCTTTGCTCGAAGGCCTTTAAATTTGAACAGATTTTACAGGCTTTGAAGATTTGCATTTACAACCTGATTGTACTTGCATGCTTTGATCTTTTGCTTAGTTGCACTTTTTATTTTGAAGCCTGGCTCTGATCTTTGATCAAGAATGAACTGAACGTATTTGTTTTCAGGTTTGGAAACTTAATTTCCCAGGCTTTTGTTAGTTGAAGTTTTTGATCTGTGTTTGATTTTTTTCTCACTATTTTGAAGATTCTGAGATGATTTTGTTTTGGTATTGATTTTGATTTCATTTTCTTTCCTTATTTCAGATTTGAGAAAAGAAGAATGTAGTTTAGTTTTTTTTCATTTTTCAACATAAAATTTAATTCATTTTAAACAAAATAAATTCCACTTGTTTAGCTTAGGCTAACACATGTCTATACATAGTTTAATCTTCTTACAAATGTTCATATGTGACATTTTGTGTTTATATCCTTAATTTAAATTGCTTTATAAATTTTGTTTTAACCCTTTATGCATTTATATTTTCATATGTTAACGTATATGTTTTGTTTTAAATGTTTATGTTTCTTATCTTCTTATATTTTTACATTTGCACAACTTTTAAAAGAGAATGATTTAATACATATGTATATATTTATACTTTCAAAGAATTGATTTTTTTTAAAAGTCTAATTATACTTTAAATAAATAATCACACATATATAAATTATAAAATTTAGCTTTTAAACAACATTCAAACTTTTTCCTATATATTAAACACTACAAATAATATTTTAAATACAACTTTATATCATACTTCCTATTTAAATAAATACATTTTCTTTATTAATCATTTTTAAAATCTTTTAAAGTAAAAGATGGTTTTATAATTTAATTACACATGAATAAATAATTTTACAATTGGCATTTCAAAAATCTATTATATCAAATTCAAAACTTCATTTTTAAATCAAAATGCATATTTAATAAAATTAGAAACAAATTCTTATTAACTTAGAAATAAAATTTTAAAACCAATTTATTTCCAATATATTTATTTTAAATCCAATTTTATTTATAAAATACTTATCCTTAATTTCAAACAAAAATCCTATTTATAATCTAAATTTTTTATTTATTCTGGAAATCCTCTAATTAATTCACAAATAATTTCACAATTTGATTCCAAAATTTAATTTTATTGTCAAATTAGACTTAGCTAAAATTCCAGGAATGTTACAGATTCACCCCTTAAAAAAAATTCGTCCCCAAAATTTGCCAGGGATATAACAAAGAACAGATAAAAGATAGAGAAATATCTTTCTAGATCAAATTGGATATCTATTCTGGATTTTGGCTTACCAAATCAGAATATCAACAATAGATATGAGAACAAACTCATTCAATATTTTGCAAAATACCCGGGTCATCCAGATCTATGAAATATGCAGGGCATTGGTTAGTTCAAAGGAATAACTAACCATTCGTAGAATATAACGAAACCCAATAAAACAGATAATGGATATCAATTTAGATTGGAATATCCCAAGGTATATACTAGCTTGTCCCTCTTCGGACTTTGATCTTTCATAAGAAATTACAATCGAATTTCAAATTTGGTTTTGATCGAAATCATTTAATCAATACAAATCTTCATATTTTATTAACCAATTTATTTCAATTTAAAATTTCTAATTCATTTTAAGTTAAGACCGAAGATGAGAATACGAAATAGAACTTATCTACAACGATTCGCCAGGCCAGCATCACACCATAGCTTCTTCTTGTAGCTGCCACGAAGACATCAGAGAATTGGAAATCGGATAAAGACCAAAGAGATTCATAGAGAAAGGATTGTTTCCTTGTTTTTGCAGGGCATTGACCAGTTGAAGTGGTACTTCCCCATCCCCTATCTCGTCCTCTTCTTGCACCCATACTCACTATTAGTGGATAGTAAGAGAATTTACTGAGGCATACAGATGGATATCTTAGGGATATACTCATTCTAGGGTCTACTTCAGCCTATCGCTAACGAGGCATCTAATGTGTAACACTCCGTAGCTAAAGTTCTTACTCAACATTTAGCTCTGGTACCAAATTTGACGACCCGAACTCGATGCCCGACAAATGACATCGAATACGTATCGTTGGAGCTTGCAACAACATTAGATGATAAACAACACAGCAGAAACAAATAGATGATTGCATTGATATACAATAATAGATACAATGTGATATACATCATGATACAACAACCCAACGCCATCAGCGAATGATACAATACAACACCAGAGCCAAATATCGACATGCACAAAGTCTTCAAGAGAATCCAATACTGCGACTCCAAACCAAAACTCCAAAGCCAAGCTCAAACTTTAAAGATCCAAAAGCTGAAGAAGATCTCCAAATGCAACCGAACCAAAGACATCGAAGGTTATCGAATCTATGCCTATTATTGGATTATCTGAAAAAATCCAACTCTAGATTGCCCGAGTAGAAAATTGTGGGCACCCGGAGTTTAGGAAGGGAACAATAAACTTCGGGTCAGTCGTGGGATTGGTATGAGCAAACAAAAAACATTTTGTCTTTAAAACTAACAACAAAAGAATTTTAAAACCTTGAAATCCGCCATGCTTTTTGGAAAATGAAACTACCATAAGGACTCACGGCACACACACCATGCAATCGCACACTTGGGGAAGATTTCTCCTTATGATAGTCAAAAATGCTTACTACGCAAAAATCCTTTTGATATTATTATTAGTGCATAGTGGAAAACATTTTGAAAGTATAATATTAATCTTAATCAGCATAGGTGCCATTATATTATGCCAGCTATAGCTACCACCTGAGGTAGCAAGTTATATAATTGCAATCGTAAAGGGCTCATTTGTTTGACTGGATTTCCAACAAATGGTCAGGCCAAGGAACTTCCCATTGCCACATGGGTACGCCTCTGGAGGGACGCCCCAAGAACCTACCCGGATTTCTACCAACACAAGGCCGGTTTACTCCCTTCCCGGGAGTAAAACCTAAGATATGCCATCCCCGGTCGTTTGCGACCTTTATCCGAGGATCCTCAACCATAAAGCAACATCACACAGTGATAAATATACAGTGCCCACATGAGTTAAGTATCTGGGCTCCATACCATGATACCACCCTTTTCCAGAAGGAATGGACATACCCTAGGGGCGCAACCCCTGCAACCTTGCCGCATCTTTTCTGTTTCGACCATTTCCAGGGAGTGAGGTCCTGATGCAATCTCGTCCACAAAGCTACGTTTTTTATAAAGCCATGCTTTGATCAACAAATGATCAGCAGCACTTCGTACGCCATATTACCAGATTGGGAATTTATCACTGGTAACCATCAACTACATAACCTCTGAGCTCGTACGTCTTAAATATGGGTGTTAAGCTGAGAGAATAAATCTCCGCCACCAAATAGAAATTATTTGATAGAAACTGGTTTTACATCTCAAAGTGCAACGTCAGACACACATCTATACAAGTCTGTTTCGGGTTCGAACAGAACCGAAGGCACTTCCTAAGAAGCCCTTGCAATCTGGGTATTCACAATCTCGATCGGACTCCTCATCACATATGGAGATCTCTATACCGTAGCTACTCAGTGCAGAGTCATTCAATGGGTTATCCTTTCGTTTTCGAAAATACCCGGTCTTCACCACCGGTCTTCAAATGCTATCCATAACGTCGTATCATTATTCGAAATGGGTTATATGACATAAGGTTCTCTCCCGGCTAAATCGAATAATGAGCGCAATGTTTAAAAACATGTGGATATGGGATTTCAGTTAAGTCACAATTTAAAATCCAAAACTTTCCTTTCAAATGGTTTAAACCAATCACCATTTCAAATCTTTAAACGAAAAGATTTATTTAACAAAGTTTACCCAGTTTCACAAAGATTCATTCATAGATTTCAAAACAATTTCTATTTCAATTTGGATTAACTCATCCAATCTTTAAATCAAAGACTCAATTTATAGCTTTCAAAACTATTTCCAAAGATTCGTTCATAACTTCGTAAACCATTTCATTTCAAACTTGAAATACCTTTTAACACAAATTGGAAATTCTTTCCTTATATGAAAGCTTTTATTATTTGAAAACAAATAGTTTTCGTTTCGGAAAAATCCGATTACATTTATACAAGTTAAAAACTTTGGGTTAAATTCAAATTCCTAAAACAATACTTTTAAAATGGTTTAAACCCCATATAAACTTGTATAACCTTTTTAAATTATAAATTCTCAACATAGAATTCAATTTCAAATTTTGAATTCAAATTTAAATCAAATTATTTAAATTTCAAAAACTTTATCAAGATATTTGAAATAACTTTTGTCTTCAAAACTCCCTTTTAAAAGCTTTTCACTTTTAACCCAATCCATTTCCTAGACCATTTGGATTCAAAACAATTCAACTTTAAAACTATTTTAAAAATCTGTGACTTAACCAATTTCCTCGTGCAATCCATATTTGTGTGTGCATGGTGTAGTCCAGGGGTTTTACACAATAGTGCAACATCATTGATCATCACAGATTCAAGCACGGTAATTATAGATGAGCGGTATATTCCTATAACACTTATCTTCCATACAGAAATTCACAGATAAATAATATACATTTATCACAGATAAAATAAATTTCATTCATCACAGCTTGAATTAAAACAGTTCAAATCACAAAGCATCCCACAGTAGAGATATCAAACAAATTCATAGCATTCAATAGAATATAGTCATCCATAAGTAAGGTTAATTAATCATCTGATTAATTCAAATCAGATTAATCACTAATCCAGGTTAATTATTAATTCCTTAATTAATTATCTTAATAAATTAACCCTTGATTGCTAATTAATTAAATCTTAATTACTTTTATTAATCCTTAACTAATTGATTATTAATTACAAATTAATTAACCTTAATTATTTATTACATTAATCTTTAATATTAAGTAATTAATTAAGTAATTATTTTTTAAATAATTATATAAACAAATCATTAATTACTTAATAAATTAAAAGATAAATCTTTATTAATCACTTTGATTATCCTTTAAACCTTGTTTATTCATCATCCTTATACATTAGTTGCTTTAAAAGGTTAAGATAGTTTGAATAACATTTTATCTTGATCATCCTTTAAATTACATTATTTATTTAATAAAATAATGTATCAAAATCAAATAAATTTAATTTAATTCCTTTTTAAAAACATCTTACATAGTTAATTCAAACTTTAATCAAAATAATCATTTTGAAAACATGTTTTAAAAAGGTTTAAAAGTTTGAATTTGTTTTAAAGCAAAACTGTTTTACCCAAGGACTGCTTCGAGTCTTACCCGAGGACGCTTCCTTCTTGCTTCGAGTTTTCCCAAAAATTTCCTTGTGTGCTTAATTTTTTTTTCAAATTTAAAATTTTCCTAAGTGTTACTCAGCATCCACGTGAATCCACCCAAGATGACCTCGAGATCTAACTCGAGTCAAACGTACAAAATCTCGAGCTCAAACCCGAGTATTTCTTCGTCTTCCCCACTGATCAACTACTCAGACACACCAACATACATGTGCACGTGCACCACTAATCGCCGAAGCTCCGGCCAGCCTCGCCAACGTCAACAGATCACCAGTCACCACCCGAGTCGCCACGAACGCCTAAATCACCAAGAACGACCCAGAGAATTGTGAATCTGGAGGGTGTACCTCGTAGCCTTGAAATGAGGGTGTAATTGTACAATTTCTTTTGAAAGAAATACGTACTTGTGTGCGGGACTGGATGTAGGGTAACTCCGAACAAGCCTAAAATCCGGTGTGTTCTTTCCTTAACTGCTTTTACTTTATTTCTGCATCTGTGTTTGTTTCTGTGATCATATCTGTGTCTGAATATTTTATACATTTGTGTTCAAATTAACATAAACTCAAAAATATTTAGTAATTTCTTTAAACACTATTCACCCCCTAGTGTTTATCCTAGCCGTAAGATCCATAATCCGCATTTCTACCATTTGGTATCAGAGCAAGGTTTTCAAAGTTTTCATAATCTGAATTTTGAAAAAAATTCAAAATGCTACCAACACTGGTATTGGTAACACTACCAACACTAGTTCTATCATCCCTGTCACTAGTTCATTTGTAGAAGGTCAGTCTAATGTCAGACCGCCACTTTTTTAATGGCAGTAATTATGCATATTGGGCATGTAGGATGAAAATATATTTACAATTTGTAAGATTAGACACTTGGAATATCACACAGACTGAATATTCTGAACCCACAAATGATTTTACATAGTGGATCACTGAGCAAAAGACTGTTGCACAAAATAATTATAAAGCAATGAATATTCTGTTTTGTTCACTTTATAGGAATGAATTTAATAGAGCGTCAGTTTATAAGTCTACATATGAAATCTGGAAAAATTTGCAAGTTACTCACGAAGGAATAAGCAAAGTTAAACAGACCAAAATTTCCATGCTCACAAATTAGTTTCAATTATTTAAAATGAATTCTAATGAGTCTATTTCAGATATGTATAGTAGATTTTAGGATATTGTGCATTCTCTAATATCCTTCGGAAAGGAATTTTGAAAGAAGATCAAGTCAGAAAAATCTTAAATTCTCTTACTTCAGAATGGGATCAAAAGACACTTGCGATCGAAGAGGCAAATGACATCAGTACCTTAAAGATACAAGAATTAATTGGAAATATAATGTCGTTTGAAGTTCAAATGACTGGGAGAAGAGAAAGAAAAGCATCTGTAAAGAAATCAATGGCATTCAATGCATTGACCGATGGATCAGACTCAAACAGCGATAATAATGAAGAGATAGCCTTTATGACCAAGAATTTTCGAAAATTCCTGAAATACAGAAAGATGAACAATCTCAAGAGAAACAACTATAAGAACTGTGGAAATCAGAATGTAGTGCCAAACAATATCAAATGTTTCAACTATGACGAACCAGACCATATCAAAAGAGACTACCCGTATCCAGATAGGCAAAATCTTTCTATAAACAATGATTCCGTAAAGAAATGAAAACGTGCATTTACTGCTACTCAAGATGACTCAGACTCGTCCTCAAGCGATGATGATCAGAAGACAGATAATTCAAATATGTGTTTCACAGCAGTTCACGACTTCGACGAGTTCAGAGAAACCGACTCAGAAAAAGGTACACATTTACAATACAATTGATTGAAATTGCATGTTTAGAGTTGGGTGCTTGGTTGATTAATTTTGAATTGGAGTGTTGTTTGAATTTTAAAATTTTTATTTTTTACTATTATTTCACTATTATTTTTATTTTTAATAGTATTATAATATTTTATAGAATATACTATAATTTTAGAATTATTCCAGATATATATACATTAAAAATAATAAGTATAAATATATTAGAATACTTAGGAAAATAAATCATAGAAATTCAAAGACACATGTCGTCATGGTCCCCATCATGTTGTCGACATGGGTACAGGATTTGAAGTTCAAAATTTGAATTCAAATGGTTGAATTTCCCTCCACATTTTCACTTCATTCAATTCTCTGAAACGGCATCTTTTGACCAGAGAACATGTCCTTTGAGAATCTATTTATTCACTATCTTTTATCACATCTTTTCGCTCTCATTTTCAAATTCAAACTCTCTCTTCAAAACTTCAAGCTCTCTACTCTCTACTTTAATAGCTTCTTCAAGCAACCCCTCCACGATGAGAATTTCCAGAAAGATAAAAGAGCAACTCTTCAATGATCCGGAGGCTATAAAGGCATACATCAATTATGCTAACTATGCAAAAGTCCATCCCGGAAAGTTTGCTATATTTCAAGATTTCTCTTCTTATGAAATTGATTCTCTTTTTGCAAACAATCAAATTCTTAGTCTTGTTGATGCTTCGCAAAATGATTTTGTTTGTTATCCAAATCTTGTTAAAATTTTCTATGCAAATTTAAAACATGGATTTTATATTGGAAATGATGATGAAATTTGGAGCAATGTCAAAGGCACTAGAATTGTTTTGAATTGTAATCTTTTGGGTACCATTCTCATTTGCAAGAGTACGGGAATGGATCTTTCTAGTTTTAAAATCAATGAAAATGATCGTGAGACATTTCATCACATTTTCGAAGGAAATGATAATTTTGAATTCAAAAATCGAAACTTTCGACCAAAAGCTAGAATTGTTAATCTTCTTTTACAACATACTTTGACCCCAAGATCGGGGAATTTTAACAATCCTACTTAAAAAGTTTGCAAAGCACTTTTTGCTATTTTTGGAAATTATGATATTAATTGGGCGCAAGTTATTTTGGATGAACTTCGTCCCAAAAATCTTGAAATGGGTGAGAATACTTTGATCATGGAATCTATCTCACTCGGTTTTTTCACTATTTTGGAGTAGATTTCAAAGGAGAAGAATTTGTTTCAAGAAAGGTTTTCAATCATTCCAATATTTCTCTTATGAAAATTCCATTTGTTTTTCAACCTTATGAGACTCTTGCCGAAAAGGAAGAGCGTTTGGCTCATGAAGAAATGGAAGAGGAAGAAGAAGAAGGGGATGAAATGGAAATTAAAGAAGAAGAAGAAGGTGAAACATCTTTGGAAAGCATTGATTATTCTCCTAATCCAAACAACAAAACCCTTCTCAAAAGCCAAAAGACCATTGTTGAAAATCAACGGATTCTTAAACGATCCGTTATTAAGAAGTTGGACAAAATTTCATCCAAGATGAACAAGTTTATTTCCAAAGTCAGTAAGAAGCTTGGATTATCTTCATCTTCGTTATCCTCTAACTAGTTCTACCTTTTCGTATCTCCTTGTATTTGTTTTAGTTTATTTTGATTTGAATGTTCGTATAGTTTTAATGTTAAATCATTGTATTGATCTATTATGCAATGAAATTGAATTTCCTTTCTGTTATCTAGCTTATCTTATCTTCAGAATAAATGTTAGTATATTATATAAATATATATATATATACAATTATTCTCAAAATCAAAATAAGCCATCGAAATTCACTGCACCATGTCGACATCCCCCCTATGACCATGTCAACATGTACTGGTCATAAATGACACTTAATTTTAAATTTGAAATTTGAATAACTACCTTATGTATATTCATTTCAAACGAATTTCTACACCTATAAATACCTATTTCTTCCAGAATTCATCACTCAATATTATTTCTTGTCTACTTTGTCTCTCATTCTTCTCACAATCTCGAATATGGCTAATCCAATTCATAATTTATCCGAGAATCATGAAGAAACTCTTAATTCTTTCAAGAATATTCTTTTGTTCATTCTTCAAAACCAGCGACACTTAGAGTTCAGTCAAATGCAGATGATCAAGGAGCAAGAAAGGCATTTGGATGCAATAAGATGGATGATTTCCTCCCTGCACAAGGATGATAATGAAGCACATCCTCTAGTCTCTCTCGCTAATGATAATGAAAATTGGGATGCCATTAAAGCAGACCCTATATTTAGAGAAGAAGGATGGATGGAAGTTCCTCGTAATGTTTGACTTGATTGGTTTGTTTGATTTGAATTGATTGCTTTGATTTGATTTGATTTGATTTGATTTGATTTGGATGGATATTTGGTGCGGAAAACATGTATAAATATGCATTGATATTTATATGATCTTTAATTAAATATCATGTCTATCAGTATAATTATCTCTTAATCTATCTAATATATACTCCATTGTATAGTTTATTAATGTAGGTACTTTAGTCCAAGAATGAGGAGGAGTTATATAGTTTGGAGATTATATAGTTTGGAGTTAGTTTTTGTTGATGATAAAGGGAGAGAAATATAAAATAGGATAAATAGGCATAGATTAAGAGGGGGTTATTAGTTTTATGGGGAGTTATTAGGATAGAAATAATATTTTATAAACAAAGGTTGTCATCATCAAAAAAGGGGAGATTGTTATTCCTTGAGATGATGGTTTTGATGATAACAACCTTAGAATAAGATTATAAAATATAAATACTAACATTACAGTTTAGAAATATATGTATATGCAGGATTTAACCATGCAGGTACCAAGAATGAAGACTGTACAGTATAGAGATTCAAGATATCAAGATTGAAGACTCATGAGTATCAAGAATATCAAGATTATCAAGAGTTCAAGATTTCAAGAATAAGTAATTTAATTAGGAATTTTGTTAAAACTCCTAGAAAAGCACTGGCGTCTTAAAATCCAATTTATTCGTGGAATAGAATCCACTTCGAGCTTGTTAAAGGGATGGAACCCTAAGTAGGATAGAACCTACGAAAAATCTAGTGGAACATCGTTTTGTATCCGCTAACCTTTTATTCAACATGATTTTACAAAATTATATCTTGTTTTCAAAATGTTTTTAAAACCTTCCTTTTAAAAGAATCAAAAACATCTATCCTGATTTTAAATACTTTTAGCCTCAAAATAATCTTTAATTTCAAAATCAAATTATCCTTAGTTTTGAATTATCTTTAATAATAATTTTAACTTTTAATATATATATACTTAGATTTAAATATAAAATTATATTAAAATTTTATATATACAAAAATATTATTCTCCATATTTATTTATGTATTTTAACTATAGTTAAGTATATTTATGAAGTTTAAAATAGTTTTAATATAAGATAAAAGTTATTTTCAAAGAAAAACAAAATACCAAAATTTCCTTTGGGATGTCAACATACCCAAGTTACCCATGTCGACATAGTGTCAGTTGATTTCAAAAAGTTGAATTTCAAAAGAAGTGTCTATTCATCATATCCCTTCACGAATGGACATGACCATTGTTCTTCTATAAATATGGGATATTTTCAACGAATTTCTATCATATTTTTCTGGTTTTCACTCCTCTTCTTCTTCCACATTTCTTTATACATATTCTTACCACTACTCTATCGAAATCAACATTGAATCTAACTAGATCATTTCTGGTTTGATTCTCTATCACTTTGTCAACAAGATCCTCAGTGCTATTCAGAGTTATAGACTTCTTTGTAATAAATTTAAGGAGAAAAGGTGTGATTGTAGCCTTGGAAATCAATCAAGTGTAAAAGGTGTGATAGTAGCCTTGGAAATCAATCAAGTGTAAAAGGTGTGATTGTAGCCTAGGAAATCAATTGGGTGAACTTATTGCCCGTGAAATCAAGTATCTCTGCCCAGAGGATTGTGAATCAGGAGGGTGTAGCTCGCAGCCTTGAAATCGAGGGTGTAATTGTACAATTGCTTTTGAAAGGAAATCCGTAATTGTGTGCGGGACTGGATGTAGGGTAACTCCGAACCAGTATAAAATCCGGTGTGTTCTTTCCTTTACTGCTTTTACTTTATTTCTGCACCTGTATTTGTTTCTGTGATCATATCTGTGTCTGAATATTTCATACATTTGTGTTCAAATTAATATAAACTCAAAAAGATTTAGTAATTTCTTTAAACACTAACACCCCCTAGTGTTTATCCTAGCCTTAAGATCTGTAATCCGCATTTCTAACAAGATCAACCAAGATCACAAAAAACATACCAAACCACTATAAAATCTCAAGGACTCGAAGCCCCATAGTGTGTGATCGGTACCGAGCATCCCTAGGGGTCGGTACCGACCCATAGGACCTCCTCTCGAGGGGCCCATCTTCTGCCTATGAACCTTTCTTAGTGTCAAGATCCCATTTCCTATGTTGCTTTGTTGATTCAATGGAATTCTCTATCGATCCCCACGAACCCCCCGAATTAGCAACTTCATTCTTTTACAACTTCATCAGTTGAACTCCGAAAAAAGCTATTATTGATGCAAAAAACTATGAAATCACGAAGTTAACCATAAGACGAGCCAAAGAGAAAGTTCAAGGTGACCAATTGGGATAACTTAGGGCTCGGTATTGACCCCTACCCAAGGAGTCGTACCAACCCACAACATTTGATGATGTGGGACCTATGTTTTCTGGGGAACTGGTACATAGTAAGGTGAATGGTCTGAAGATCTTTTGTGCGAGATATTAGGTCCTTACCTCTATAAATGTAGGGGTATGGCTCATTTTTAAGGATCTTTTAGCTCTAGTTCTACTCTACTCTATATTCTTATAATTATGCAAACCTAAATGTTGGAGTTGTACCAACCCCTAAGAACTTTTGCCTCCAAATCAGAAGTTAAGTAATAAAATCATTAAGTGGACGTAGGCCAGAGTTTTTCGAACCATTATAAATCTCTATTTGTTCATTTCTTACTCATTTTAATTTGTTTTCTTCACTTTTTATTCTCTTCTACTTTTATTGGGTGTTTTTCCATTTTTTGATCAAACAGGTCCTAACACTCCTTGCTCAATTAAGAAGAATATTTCTAATATGTCATTGCACTATCACATACCTTCTTTAATTTTTCTTCTTGATTTCTAATGAATATGGTCCATTGATTACTTTAGTTGATATACCCATAGATAAGTAATGTCAAAGTTGGACCATCTCTAATCAATCTTCATTTAAATCCCTTTAATCTGTTTACCAGTTCAAAATCCATTTATTATGCTGATTCAATTCCTCCATCAATGCCGTATTAAATTCCTTAATCGTCCCCGTTTAATTCTTTTTAACTTCCATTAATTACAAATTTATTGATCGTTAAGTTTGTAATTAATGTCTATAAATCCTAATCTGTTAATAACTAATACGTATATAGCCATAAATTACTCTAACTACGTTAAGTGCAGTTATATGTGTGTCTATATATTAATTTCTAAACTAAAACATTCCTTTCCACATTTTAATTTATCAAAGCTATCCTTCTGAAAAGGGTTACTATTATAATTTTTCCATAAATTAATCAAAGTGAGATCTTTGC
Organism: Allium cepa; assembly: GCA_030765085.1. Lineage (NCBI taxonomy): Eukaryota > Viridiplantae > Streptophyta > Magnoliopsida > Asparagales > Amaryllidaceae > Allium > Allium cepa. The sequence goes on from CM060945.1 coordinate 155,079,544, forward strand.
TTTGTTTGAAACTATAAACAATTATTTACTTTTTAATGAAATAGGCAGCGTATACTGTAGAAAAAATATCCATATCTTACACATCTCTTTACTTTTTGGTATATCCCTTATTAATTCAAATGATATGCTTTTATACATATTTCAGAGTTGGATAATTTATGGAATTTACATGGAGCTCGCTTCAAATAAATCAAAACACAGAAATTCACATTCTAAGTCAATTAAGGCAACCTAACTTACAACCTAATTTAAAATATGGAATATCTTCACAACTTTACCAACAATCTATGATTAAATATCTGGGGCTGATTTCTAATTTTCAAATCAGGTTGTATATAATATTCCTATTTTATTCATATCTTAAAACATTTACGCTGCCTTATCTAAGTAGTGGTCCCTATATACTCTATAAAAAATTTGGTTTAGTCCTACCATTTTAAAATTAAAATTTCACAATTATGAAGTACCTTATCCGAAACTTTTATCTTTAAAAATATAAACTTGAAAACCCTTTTTGTCAATTTTCAAAATTTCATAGTTCCTAAAAGGAACCATGAAAATTTTCCTTTTTCTAACCACCTTTTCCTTTCTAAGGACCTTCTACAACAGAGATTTTATTTCTTTACAAGTTGGACTTTTAATTCAAAACATTTAAAACTCTATTATCAAACCAAAATATTATTAAATAAAAAAACTTAAATTGCTTTCTTCCATAAAGGAGCCAAATAATTTTCCTTCTCAAAATCATTCTACAACATACAAAATAATTTGCAACAAATTGTTTTCATACAAATAAATTTATTACATTAACTTCGAAATCATCACTTATTACTCCATGAGATTATGGAATGCACTTATGAAAAGTTCATTTATTGCCATATTAAGGATACATCGTTATTATTTTCCAAACTTAGCTTCTTTTAAATCTATCACAAAGATTGTAACTTTATTTAAGTCCTAATTAAACTCCTATAATCTTTCGCAATCCTTTTCTCATCAATCCCAATTTATTTCTCTTTTATTACCATTTTAAATTCAATAATATTTTATTCTTATTCAAACAAATTCTAAATAAAAAAATGTATATATAAAATTCTCGTCCTTATATAAATGCTTTTTCTTATAATATTCACAAAATTATCCCAACTCATTAATTAATCATCGTTTAATTGCATCCAATTGTATAAAAATTATAAAATATCTTTTATAACCTTAAACAATGAAAAGTGAAGTAGTGAAGGATAAATTCTCTCATATAATTTCTAACTAGATTACTAATCCTATTTTATATAAATTTCTAATGCTATTTCCATCCAAATCTCCCAATATTGCCTCTATTTATGTTTCTCCTAACTAATTGGCTCGTACTTCAGTTGTTATTCTTCGTATTTTCATTATACGGAAATGTTCCTCTTATCCTAGTATTTATTATCCTTCTATTCTCTATTCCTAAATTTAAAAAGGTTCCATTTCCATTTGTTCTCCATTTTAGAAAGAATTAAAAAAAGAACTTCCAAATTTATGAAATAGAAGAAAAATCATCAAGTCCGGCTTATGCTCTATTTTACATTTATTTTAAAAACCGAGAATCTCTTTCTTTAAAAATTGAAAATGTTTTGAATCAACTACTTTTAAACTATAATTTCAAAATGAAAAAAAAAAACCTTTTAATCAAAAAAAAATTAACTTAAACAATTTTTCTTTAAACTATGAGCTACCAAATTTCCTTACTTTTTCAAAACAACTTCCCCATAAATCCATTGGAAAACTTATTCAAAACACTTCAAGGAATTTTCCAAATATTTTATTTCAAATTCTTTCCCATGGGTTTGAATTTAGAAATTGACTTTAATTGTACTTTCTTTTAAACTTTCGTTCTTCCCTACTCAATCTGTATAAAAATCTGATTATCTTCTTGTGATGATTAACGTACACCTTCTTGTGGGAACTTGCTCCATTCCTTCACATCTTGCTTCATTCCATACTTTCGGTTGTTTACAACATAGAGATTCTTATCCCCTATTTATTTTTGTGTGTTGGTCTAGGTCCACTAACCTACCTCTGTATAATTAAGGCTATATAATTTACCCTAGTGAGAATTATACTACCTTAATAATTAATTACCACCTAACATGTTTATTTGCTATTTCTGTAAATTTCAATTGTCTGTAATAATTGATTATTATTATAACGGATAATTTTTGAAGACATTTATTTACTCGTTCTAATTTTACCTATTATGTCTTCCTTATCTTTCCATAATTACTCTAATAATCACTTTAGTTGCTCCATTTATATCCTGATTAAATTCTCGTAACTTCCTAAGATAGTAATACATGCTTAAGTAAATATTTGCTAAGTGCTTTTGCATACATATTTATACAGAGTAGAATTTCTAAAAAACATTTTCAAAAAATAACAAGTATGCGTCTCATACGTATACATATCCCCGTTGATCGAGTAACCTAAACTCTGATACCAAATATAACGGTCCCCCTAAAACGGTAGTGGCTACTAGTGGTAGTCTCAAGCACCTGGTTATACGGCCCAGCCATTCGACTACCTAGGCTAGTCCTCCAACTACCTGACCAACCTGCATTGTCGAGATGTTTAGGGGCAACAGAAAAAACTTCACTATAGTTCACAGTGCCAGAACCTCCTACCACGATGCATCTACAAAAAACCAGGTCTGGTGAATAAAACTCTCGAGCCTTACTATCTTAGTGCTTAGGCAGTATAATTTAAATTGGAATATGTCTTTCATATTCTATCTATATCATAAGTTATTTCCAAGTATTAGCCCAAATGCTTCCTAAATATAAGTTAAAAGGGCTTTTTAAATATAAGCCCATGGCCATTTCGCTTTCAACCCAATAACCCATATCTACCATCAATGATGTCCTATCAATGTAAGAGATAGTACCCAAGTCACTTAATACATTTTAATGGGAACTAGGCAGACTCCAATCATTTAATACCTCATTTAAGCCAGGTCCGCGTCATTTAATATCTATCCCGAGGTGAAATCCACACTAGTAACTATCTAGTTATCATTGCATGGAATCTTTTCAGCCACGTATTACTTCCTATTGAAGCGGGCACTTTCCCGAGATATCCTCTACCATGCTTACACCATAACCCCGACCATTTATTACCTCCTACATAGGGAAAAGTCGGGCCCTCACATAGCCACTTAGTACCTTCAATACTTAAAGCAGGTTACCCGTACCCCATAGTGACGTCTCACTTTAATCCGACTATTCTTAATACTGGCACTCAAATTAACTGGGTAGACTTACCCTATAGAATTTAGGACTAACCTCACGTCCTCTATGATTACTTATTATAAGCAATGTTTCTTATTATAGGCAATGTCTCACATCAGCCCTAAAGTCACATTGTTGATAGCTAGATTAGCTGGGAAGACTTCTATGCGCTTTTAACTAACCTTGCATCCCTATAACTTAGCCATAATTCATTACATTCTCTATATATATTATCAAACATCTCACCGAAACCATTATTTAGGCCTTATAAGAAATCTTTCTTTTTTGCCTCTAAAATTAATTACTTCCCTAAGGGAGATTTAATAATAACCAATAACCTAATAACTACACAATTAGTACATTATAATTATATGCCATTTATGCTTTATATATATAGACATACATACACCTCTAGCAATTTTTAAGTATATAGAGTTTATGCCCTAAATTAGCATTTAAATGTCAAATCTTTCAAAATTATACAATTCTCATCTCCAAATTATTAGTATATAATAATTGCACAAAAATCCAATCAACATACTTGTATACAAATAAAATTCAATCTTAACCTATTATATTAAGACGATGGAATAAGTCGATAATAGGAACTTACAATTTCATTTTTACACTCTATTCAACCATTTTTTATAAGAAATTAGACAAACGGATTTCTATTCAAATTGTGGAAATAAGCAGTGCAAACTACGGATAAAAATTCGTATCTTACACACCATTTCCTAATCAAAACCTTTGATCAAATTCCAAAAAAAGAATAAGAAGTAGAATAGAAGATATAAATATTGAAATTGCAGGTCTACACAATTCCTATTATTTTAATATATATATAAACAAATGAGATTCCAACATAGAATTTGACATTTCACTTTGGAAGAGTTTTGGGTATTTTTAATATGATGTTTTCATAAACCAAAACACTTCAAGGCATATTTCAAATTCAAACTACACTAATCAACTACTAAAATAGAAAGACTAAGATTTCTCCTCACCGTAGGTCTTTAGCTCTTCCTCTTTTTAGATTTGTCACACCTTTAATAATCTTTTTCAAATCTTCCCATTTAGATATATACAACAAGATTTGTATACACGGATTAGATTCAGAAATTGAGGGATTGGAGGAGAATAGAATTATAAAAAAGGTAATAAAGTTTTAGAATTTGTTACCTGAAAACCAAAAGAACTTTTTCTAAATATAAAGAGAGAGACTAATAGAGCTTCGCTAGACTCTCAAAATAATTTATGAATAAAAGTGAAGGGGATAGGCTCCTATTTATGTTGGTTGAAATGTGTCAGAAGCATTGGATTTAAGTCGGTTCAAAATTATAAAATCTGAAAGTTCATTGCTGCAAAGCCATAGTCCCCACCATCATTCACCAATCAACCGCCGCAACCCACCGGTCGGTCGTAGAGGAGCAGTCGACCAGTCTTAGAGAAGCGATCGGCTGGTTTTGTTGTTTTGAGAAGGATTTGTGCCATTATTTTATATTTATCTTCTTTTTTAATTGCAATTTAACGTTAACATTAATTTTAATGTTTACATAACCCCGAAGTCTAATTACTGTTAACTTTCAAATTTCAAATTAAATAATTATTTAATTATTTGAATTTGAATTCTATTTAAATTATTTTAAATCTGAAAACTTTAAACATCCATAACTTTTTCGTTTGAGCTCCGTTTTCAGAACATTATATAGGAAAATTCATTAGAATTTTATCATGAATGCAACGACATAACTTCCTTGGCCAAATTCTAACTTTTGCATAATTTTCATTTTTACCTTTATCTTATTTAATTAGTTTATCTATTTTATTTATTTCTTATTAATTTTTACAGGATATTACTGGAATATAAGTGATAACAAATTCCAAGTATGGATATATGAAAGCGTAACCTCCTGCTCATACTCCATACAGCTCCATGCGCTCTCCATACCGTTTATCCTTATTCTACTCATTCAAGAGTACCCGAGATAATAAGAAGCAAAGCATAAAATCTTAGGTCAAACAACAGTCTGGTGTGAGCGATTCATCATCTCAAAATACTATAAAATCATATATAGTAAATAGGTATTAAATAACTTAACTGACATGTCCTTGCTTCCAAAGAGTTAGCAAATAAATGAAATATATGCTAAACTACTATCACATGTGAAATATAAGGAGTATATGGGTATCATACAACATATCAAGCAAAGAGCAAATATAGCATCCATCACACAGCTTCACATCTCTCACTCTAGTGCTTTAGACATACAATAACTCTTTTAGATACTCAACCCATTTCCCACGCTGATGGCAAAGGACTAGACACATGCAAATGTCAAAATATGGATACATGTAAACTACTCTGGGTACACATAGGCTACCTTATCTAAACAATGAGCATTATAACCACAGAGTCATCCAACGGTCTCTTAGCACATGCACTGATAGTTTACCTCATAGATGCTCAACTTATTCCCACGTAGATGGCTAAGGAGCGTACAAACGCAGACGTCCAAACACATGGATACGTGCAAACTACCCTGGGTACACGTAGGCTACCTTGTCCTACTCATGAGCATCGCAACCTTATGTTCTACTCTATGAGCTATCATGAAGAACTCATTTTTTGGTCCATCTAAGGATAACATAGTTACTCACCACATTGAGTCATCGAAGTCGCTGTACTTCCTTGGTTGCCATCCCAAATTCATCTAGAGTCATCCTTGGGTCCTTCATCCTTACCCTGACTCCCAAGACTATCGAGCAACCCAAGCCTTGTCCCAAAGCCAACACTCCAGAAGCCTTACTCCCTGCTCTATTGGCATCCCACCGTTCATCCTGAAACTATGCTCTCATCGAATAAAATCAACACTGAACATCATTTCCCGTTTGGCTTGCCCCTTTACTGAACCAACAACTACCAAACCACCTTTCTTGTTTGGCATTTTCTTATAGCAAAACCAAAGAACTACTGGAAATGATCTCATGTCCGGTCCTCTACTTACCGAGCCATGCCATATACCGAGCCAATATCTACCAAGCAGGATTTCCTATCCAGTCCTTCACTTGCCAAGCCAAGCAACTACCAAACCAAGCACCCTTGAACCAAATGCTCCCTCGACACTTCAACATGGTGCTAGACCAAGCTTCACCAAACTAAGACCTTTATCTCCCTCAGTACTTCAACATCATGCTGATTCCATTGCTACACTCAATACTTCTATCCTCATGCATTTTCCACGTAATGATATGACTCCAAATGTTCTAAAGACTATCCATCGAAGTCTGAATCCATGGTTCCTACCTGTAATTCACTCCGATGAGCGTTTCAACCATACATGCATACAAAAAACAACATACATGCATCAAACTGTTAGAACCTCCAATTTATGTTTCAATAATAACAACTATACAATCATAAACATATATAGACCTCATCAAAATTGCAGGTATATGCTACAAGAAGACACCATGCTCGAAGATATTGAGACTCAAAGAGAAACGAAGATTCATTGAACATACTAAGGTTATTCTACTATAAACGAGTCCTAGATATAATATTGTTAAGGTCTCATTGAGCATATATAATACACGAACAACACAATTTCATGTACATTAAAATTAAGGTTAAAACCTTTTTTTTTTCACCTCATAGACGTCTGTGACAATTCTCAGGTTAAAATTTGAACAAGCTACGGACGTTTGAGGATTTTACAACAAACGTTTATTATGGGCTAAAACTGTCAATTATGAATACACTTCTGTTTTGAAACAAAAGAAATTCACCTTTCCATGTAATGTTGCAGCCATTAAAATGGATAGACTTTCTAAAATAGTAACAACTCTTGATCTACACCTTTTTAAATCTACAAATACCACTTTCTTTGAGAAGTAGAAATCATCTAACTTGAATTAATCTATTTTTTTACTTTCTTGTTCTAAACACTCTCTTGCATATACAATGTACACAAACTCTTAATCTACTATAACCCAAATAGAATTTTGGCTAAATCACTTCCTACAACTCAAAGCATTCATATTCATATACTCAAAAGAAGATCATAGGAAGATTTGTACTATAAGTCAAAAACTATGTTATTTGGAACACAAGATTGTTAGAGATAATTTTGTATTAGCCTTTTCCTCTGGGCAAAGTGAGGGTAATTTGTTTAAAGGAAATATCGAAGGGGAGCTTCGGGATTGGACGTAGGACGAGAGGTCCAAACCAATATAAAAACTCTGGTTTGCACGTTTTTATACCTTACTATTTATTGCCTACTATTGTATTAACTTATACACTTGCATATTATACACAAGTTAGATAGTATACGATCCACAATACTTTCAATTGGTATCAGAGCAAGGTTATTTCAATCTATAGTAACATGTAATTGAAATCAATAAAATGACAAGTACATTTCAAGAAGGCCAATCAACTGCCCGTCCACCACTATTTACTAGTTATAGTTATGCTTATTGGTCAACACACATGTGAATTTTTATGGAAGCAAATGGATTAGAGATATGGCTAGTAACTCAAAATAAATATGAAGCACCTGACACTGATATTGGCACATGTATTGATGCATATAAAGCAGAGGCATCTAACAATGTCAAAGCTATAAATGTTTTATTTTGCTCACTTGATAGAAGTGAATTTTCACATGCCATGGTTTGCGCTACTGCTTATGATATATGGCGTGCATTACAAATTACCCACGAAGGCACAAACAAAGTTGAGCAAACAAAAATTTCTATTCTACAAAATCAATTTTCATCTTTTAAAATGAAATCAAATGAGTCAATTATTGACACGTATGCTAGATTTCAAACTATACAACACGATCTTATGGCACTAGGAGTTAAATTCACTGATTTTGATTTAGTTACACGAATTTTGAACTCTTTGACAAACAAATGGGAAAGAAACGTTTTAGCCATTGAAGAAGCTAACGATCTTTTCCAACTCAAAGTCGAAGAGATAATAAGAAATCTGATGTCGTATAAAGCTAATTTATAGGCAAGAAAAGAACCAAATCAAGAAAGGAAAAACATCGAATTTCAGGCAAGCAATGAAAACTCTGACTTGGAAGAAGATGAGATTGTTTTCATAGCCAAAAATTACAACAAGTTCAAGAAGTTTAAAAAGATGACGAAATTTCAAAACAACAACAACACAAATTCCTCAAATCAAACATCAATGAAGTGCTTCAGATGTGATAAATTTGGTCATATGAAGAAAGACTGTCCACTACTCAACAATGATAAAAAGAAAAACAAATTCAAAAAAATCAAGAGAAGAGAAGAGCATTTCAAGTAACTTGGGAAGACTCTGACTCTTCCTCATCATTCGATGGCGATAGTGACTTGAAACAAGCAAATATTTGCTTCATGGCTAACACAAATGAGGTATGTCCTGAATTAACATATGATGAAATTCTTGAAATTAGTATAGAATTAGATGAGAAGTATAGAGAATTAAAAAAAAAAATAAGTAAAGAAAATATGGAAAAATTAAGTAGAGTTGAATTAGAAATTGGATTGTTAAAAGACAAGAAAACTATTTTAGAAGAAGGATTAGAATTAGCACAAAAAGAATGTAGAAAATTATCATCTCAAAATGCTACTTTAACACATGATATAGGGAATAACAAAATAGAGAATTATAAAATTGAAAAAGAAAAGAATGAATTATAACAAAATTTTGAATTAGCTAATTTAGAAATTTCTGAGCTCAAACTAAATTAGATAAAATTACAAATAATTTTCAAAATTTAATAGAGGAAAGTAAAATATAGATAATTTAATAAACCATCAGGAAATAGGAAGGGATTAGGATTTAACGAAATATTCATAAACATTCTTGAAATAATCTATTTTCTAATAATAATCAAAGATTCAAGAAGAATATTACATTATATACAAATTTTAGAAAAACATAAGCTAAACATGAAAATAAGGAAACAAAAATGATTAAAAATATGGATTCCTAAAACAAATAATAAATTGATTAGACAAAAATACATAGACGTATATTTAAAATGTGATATCCCAGAATTTTTGACAATATAAATTTAATAATCTATGTTTAAATTTAAATTGATTTAATAATTTTTGTTAATAAATTTGAATTGGTTTAATAATCTATTTTATTTAATAATTAATCAGTGAATTTATCTTTTAATAAGTTGATAAACTGTTTTCTATTTATAATATGTATATATATTTATATATATTTTAAATAGATAAGTTTGGTTTTAAATTTAACTAGTATAGCATATTTTCTAATATTTTGAATTTGGAAAATTATGATTTATTTTTGAATTAAGCTTTTCAAAAACTATTTTATAAATAACTAAATGATTTTAAATATATAAGACAAATGTTTTATTTGGCTAAAATATATTTTGACTTAAGTTTGAATATTAAAATAAGTTATAAAAATGTTTGTTTTATTTCTTTTTATAATATTTATTAATAAATATGATTAGTAAATTAGATATGAAGTTTAAAATACATATTAAAATATGAAACATTTATTCATTTAAATAACAAATAAGTTATAACCTCTTTTATAAATTAATTTTAAATGATTTAAAATATTGTTTTCAAATGATTAATTTGTATATTATTTTTATTTCTAATCATACTTGGTTTTATTCTTTAATTATTTATCTATATACATAACTAAATATTAAAACTAATTAACTAAGTTTAAACTTTCATTAACCTTAATTAAAAAATATACTAATCACTTAAGGGACAAATGTAAGTATCTTAGAAACATAGTTTAACATGTGTTGAGTGATTAAATAAGGATATTAACAAGTGTAGGATTTAAGACATGTGTCATGTTTAATTTTTATTTTCTTTTATTTTAAATAAATCATAAATATTGTTATATAAACCTACATTTTTCCCATTTCTTCCTTTTTCTCATCGTCATTCCAAACTAAGAAAATTTCTTCCAGCTAAAAACCATTCCACTTTTTTAACAATCCTCAAATCATATTCAATCTGAAAATCAAAATTCTGTAACATTTTCATCCTCAAAAACCTATTCAAATGCATAGCATAAACCCTGTAATCATTCCTGTAACTCAGTATCAAATGCATTGCAAACCTGCATGCATTAAATTTTTCAAAGCTGGAAGTAAATTTAAAAACATTAGCAACTCAATCTGTTCATCAACAACCTGCATTCAATTTATTCCAACCTGAAAAGAAAAAAAATTGCCCTGCATGCAACAATTAAAGCAAATTAAAGCATCTGCAATCTGGAAGGTAGCAACTACCTGCAAGATAAAGACATTTTAAAGCAAGTTTTAAAGCATTCAAACAATTTCAAAAGAAGTTCAAACAGGATTTTTAAAAACAATCAGAAGCTTTCAACTGTGCTCTGCTCATCGGGATTTTAAAGGTGAGTAACTCCATTTTATTTTAAGTAGGTAAAAGTTGAGTTGCATGTTGATTTATCTGAGATGAAGTTTATATTGTGTTTATATATCTTTGAAAAAAATTCTTGTGTATGTATGAATGAATAAGTGATTTGCTGTTGATATTGCTTTTGCCTGTTCTTAGTTAAAGTTAGATTCTAAAACAAAAGAATCCAATATCTTTCGATTTGTTTGCTGTTATGAATTAATCTTTGAATGAAATTTTTTATTTACAAGATAAAGTAAGTTTTAAAACTTTATATAAGTTAAATAAAATTGTGTGTTACCTGTAAATTAAATCAACAGAGCAACAATTTGAATAAGGTGAAATTCAAATATTACAAATCAATGTTTTAGGATTATGAATCAAAACATCATGCAAAATTATGATTTTTAAAAATAATATTACAGTTTTTAGTGTAAATTCCATAGAGCAGTTCCATCTTCCCTGTATTCTACATTTTTGGTTAGCATTGATGATATTTGTGTTCGATTGAGTTGAAATTGCTTCTGGAGATGGTGAAGTAATTAGGGATGTTGAGAAAATTATTGGATTGTGTTGCTTTTCATTTTTGAGGTTGAGATTGGGATTTGAATTTTTAAACCGTAGTTTTACTGTGGCTAGAAGAAGTGATCATTTCGGCATCTCTAATTGATCGAGTTTAATGAATTTTTAAAGGATGATAGCATGGGAGTTGGCAGATACGTAGCCGAAGTTGCTGTCTTTCCGGTGGCTGGAGTCGTGAGAATGTGGTGTTGACAGGTTGGGTAGTTTTGGGTACTGTGCTGTTTTCAGGTTTGGGTGTAAGCTTGGATTTGATTTCAGATTTGAATAGTCGTTGTGGTGGCTGGATTCTGGTGTGGGGTTGATCGATGAGTTGTTCCAGTCATCGGGGTTGATCGGAGGAGGCCGGCGTCGTTGTACATGTGCACAGAGGGTTGTGGTGGATATGTTGGTCAATGTTGATGGTTACAGTTTTTAGTTGCCTCGCATTAGTCTCGGGGGATTTGAGTTTCTGCTCAAAGCAGATGGGATTGTGACTCGAAGTAATATAAGGGGTTTCTCGAGTATATGCATTGTTTCAGGTTTTCAAAATAAACAGAAACCTGTTTCAGTTTTTAAAATTAGAAGTAAGGTTTTAAAATGTAAACTAAAATTAGAACTAAGTTTAAAACCTGAATTTAAATATGAATTCAAATAGTTTAAATCTTGGTTTTTGAAATAATTTGAATTTTTAAATTTTAGTTTGATTTTAAATAAAAACAGGAAACCTGTTACTGTTTTTTAATTAAAAGTAAAGTTTAAATGCAAACAGGAAACTTAAACTGAGTTTTGAAAATCTGAAATTGAATATGAATTCAAATTAGATTGTCTGAGATTTGAAATAATTTATGTTTTTAAATTTAAATTTGATTTTAAAACTTATAAGTATAAAAGCATATGTGTGTTTTGAATTTGACTTGGAAGTTTAAAATTTTAAATTAGAAGTTTAAAATTTTAAATTAGAAGTTTAAAATTTTAAATTAGAAATTTAAAATGAGTTTAATTCTGGATTTTTAAATCTGGAATTAAATTTAAACTTCAGTTTTTAAAATAAAATAAGTTTAAATTTAAATTGTTTAATTACATTGAAAAGGTTAGATGATTTGAATTTTTAAAAGGAAGATGTAAAATGTAAATAAAGCCTTAAAGATTTAAGTTAGATCTAGAATAATGTTCAAGTTGTATTTCAGTTTTGAAATTTAAAAGTAATTTTTAAAATGAATTTGTTTTTCAAAAATAACTTGGAATGTTTAAGTATGTTTTTAAATTGATTTGAATTTAAATTGAATTAGGATTTAAATTCTTTTAAACTTATTTTATAAAGTGGATGTTTCTTTTAACATATGAGATAAAAGGTTTAGAATTGTTTTAAAAACGTTGTTTAAGTTAAATTTGTATCTTAGGTTTAAAATGAAGTTTAAGTGGAATTTACAGTTAATTTGAAAACAAAGTATTTTTAAATACTTTATATAAGTAAGAAACGTTTCTTAAATTAAGTTAGAACTTAAGAATTTGGATTCATTTAAATCATTAAGTTAATTAAATGAATAATTAATTATTTAATTAATTAATTAATAATATGAATGATTAATTAAGTAATTAAGAATTTTTAAATTAATTAATTAAGATTTGAGATTAATTAATTAAGGTTAATTAATCTGTAACTAAGTGTTATTAATTAGATTTTAATTAATGATTAAAGAATTTATTAATCGAGTGATTAAGGATTAATTAAGTAGCAGTTAACACTTAATTAAACAAACAATTAAATAATTTAAGATTAATTAATTGGTAATTAAATATTAGTTAATTTGTAATTAATAATGGTTTATCTGAATTAGTTTCTTAATAAAGTAATTAAGAATAGTTAATGAAGGTCATTAACTAAGATTATTTAACAATTAATTAATGTGACTAATTTTTAATAATTAATTAGATTAATTAATTAATAATAATCATTTGTGAAATTGTTTGAGTTCAATTACTTAATAAAAGTAATTAAGGAATTAATTACTTAATGTAATTAATTAAGTTGAATGTGATTGGTTTAGATTAATTAATTAAGTTTAATTAATTTAAACACTTGATGATTTGATTGATAATTACTTAATGTAATTAATGGGATTGTAATTATTTAGGGAAGTAATTAATTTATAATTACTGGATGTAATTAAGATGTGTTGCTAGTGGAAGTAATTCATATTAAATTACTTTGAAATTAATCAAGGGATTAATTAAGATAATTAATTAAGAGTAATTAATTTATGGAATGAGTAATTAAGGGTAGTTAATTACTGGATTGTTATTAATTAAGGGTGATTAATATATGTGGTTTAATTGCAGATTAATTACTTAATGTAATTAATTTTAAATAAAGAGATTGATTAAATGTAATTAAAAATCATTAATTAATAAAATTAATGATGAATTGATTAATTAAGGAATAATTAATAAATGAAGAAATTAATTAATAAAGGATTAATTAATTTTAGTAATTAATTGATTAAGTAATTAAAAGTTAATTATTAAGTATAATTAACTTGTGTAATTAATTTAAAGGTTAATTACTTGTTGTAATTAGGGAATTGTTAATCAGTAATGATTAATTGGAATGACTAATGGGATGGTGATTATTTAATTGATTTATAATCAATTAATGGTTAAGTTAAGCAGGATTTTAATGATGAAGTATTTAATTTAATTCATTTTAAATTAATTAGAGATTAAGTAATTAATTTAATTCATTTTAAATTAATTATAGATGGTGTGATCATTAGATCATTGCTTATGTATGAATGATTGATATTGGTTGCCTGGTATGGTTTGTAATCTCAGCTATGAGATGAGTAATGTTATATGATATGGATGCATTGGTTGCATTGTGATGATGATATGGATTATCTATTTATAATGATATGGATTATCTGTTGGTGATGATAATGTTGATTATCTATTTTGATGTGAATTATCTATCTGTGTGTATATAGATAATGATTGAAATTATTTTAAACTTTAAAACAACTTGGCCTTAAAAGATACGTTTTGGATTTCGATGAGACCGGGATCGGCTTTCCATATTTGGATATCCAAAAACCACATCGATCCAAAGTAACGTTAGGTCGTGAATCTCAAGTGAAGATGAAGATTCAGAGTGCAAGGGTTATCGTCGTTAACTCTGAGGGTGATTCCAAAATGAGTGTAACAAGATAATGCCTTCGGTTTCGTTCGAACCCGGAACGAACTTGTATGGATTTAATGCTTTCAGAACATCGTCAAGTGGATGATGAGCATTCTAAGTGATATGTCCTATAAAGGTAATCGTAGCCTCAAGCCTCATCAACCGGGAATGGCTAAAATAGGGGAGGTGCAGCAAGGCTAAGTGGTTCATGCCCAAGTAGAACGAGATTTACCCCTGCCTAGATGTCCCTTTATTTCGGCTTTGTGGTGCGGTTGCTGATCACGACTGCGGGGTGGTATTGTTCGAAACTGTTCAGTAAGGAATGGTTCCGGTCTTGTGTTGCAGGGGAGCGGGCGTACTCCTCGGTACGGTGATCTAGGCCACGTACTGTGACGGGCGGTACCTCGGTAGCCCTGCCATTGATGGAATCCAAAATCCAATAAGTGCCAACGGTTTTGATTGTATTACCCACTTTTATGGCTAGTGGCTGGAATTTAATAAATGTAACAATTTTGGCTATTTCTTATTTACTTGAAAACCCTAGACCTATTATAATATCATCGGATTTCCTATCAAATGTTTTGGTTAGCGTAAGGTAAAAACTTTTCCATATTTATGTGTGGGAAGTCTTACATGATACCTTTCTTTTCGAAGGTTTTTCAAAGTTAAGCAACTTTAACCTATTACTCACACCAGACCCATGTCTGACCCGGAGTTTATTTCTGTTTTTCTTAAACTCTTGGGTACTCAAATTTTTTACGAGTAGCTAAGGGAATCAGGTTAGCTTTGACGAATTGTGGAGAAAAAGTCGGGTCGTCACATAAAAGATATAGTTCATAATGAAAACGACATCTCTAAAGGTTTCAAACCCTCATGGGTATGGCTACCTTCTCTTACTAACACATAGGACCTAACAGGGAAATTGGGTACCAATTAAGACTTTTTATTATTTTACAGGTACCTAAAAACAAAACTAATAAGGAAAATTGGATGCTCGATAGTGGATGCTCCAAATATATAACGAGAAACACACATATGCTATCAAACATCACTTACATGGACGGTGGCACGGTAACTTTTCGGGATAATTCCAAAGGATATGTTATTGAAATTGAAAACGTCATCAATGTCGGTATATCTACTTCTCCTATTATTTCAAATGGTTTATTACTTAGAAACATAAAACATATTTTACTTAGTATAAGCCAATTATGCGATATGGGATTTAAAATCGATTTTGAAAATGATAAATACAATACCTATGATCAAAATAAAACTTTAATTTTTTAAGGAACAAGAAACTGAAATATTTATATTCTAACAAGAATATTAATCATAATAATGATTTATGCTTAACCGTAAATCATGATAATCCATATATATGGCATAAAAGATTTTGTCACATAAATTTCAAATATATAAACAAATTAGCTAAAACAATTTGGTAAGAGGATTACCCAAAATAAATTTCAAAGTTAAAAATCTATATGATGCATGTCAACTTGGAAATTAAAGAAAAGCTCGTTTAAATCTAAAATGGAAATCTCTACTAAACAACCTCTTGAATTACTTCATTTGGACTTATTTGGTCCAACACAAGTACGTTCGATAAATCACAATAAATATGTCTTTGCAATTGTAGATGATTTTTCAAGATATACTTGGACGCTATTTTTAAAGCATAAAAGTGATACATTAGAAATGTTTAAAGTTTTTGCTAAACGAATTAAGACTCTAATGGATCTAAAAATAAAAGGTATAAGAAGTGATCACGGTGGAGAATTTGAAAAATGAATTATTTACAAACTTTTGTAATAAAAAGGGAATTACTTATAATTTTTCATTTCCATGAACACCACGGAAAAACAGAGTAGTGATAAGCACCATTTTCCCAGTGGTTAAGTGATTCGACTTTGGTGTGAGAAGTCACATGTTTGAAACTTGCATTGCGTGATTCGAATATTTATTGACACATGATTTGTAGTTTGTTGTCCTAATGACATGCTGTATCTAAGTACCATTTAAAAAAACAAACGTAGTAGTTGAAAGAAAAAATCGCACCTTGCAAGAATATGCTCGAACTCTCCTAAATGGCAGTGACTTATCAAAGAATTTTTAGGTCGAAGTAGTTGCTACTACATGTTACATATTAAATCGTGTAACTCTTAGACCTATGACTAAAATATATGTATGAGATGTTCTACAAAAAGAAACCAAAAGTGTCATATTTTCGAATATTTAGATCAAAATGCTTTATTCTAAATACAAAAGATAGTCTTGGTAAATTCGATTCAAAAGCAGATGAAGGAATTTTTGTTGGATATTCCGAGTAAAGAGTAAAGCTTACAAAATTTTTAACAACGAACAAATGTTATAAAGGAAAGTCTTCATGTCCCGTTTGATGAAAACTTTAAAAATATAAATAAAAATGACAAAACTTATTTTGACACTAATCAAAGTAAAGTCATTGAAACTATGATTGAAAATAATAATGATAATCAAAATAACAGTAATTTGAAATCACCACCCCATATTTTAGAATATCATCCTATTGATAACATAATTGGAAATCTAGATAACGAAGTTTCGACTAGAAGACAAATAAATCAAATGAGTAATGTAGCATTTATATCTAATCTAGAACCAAAAAATTACAAGGAATCATCAAATGATGACTTGTGGATTTTAGCAATCCAAGAATAACTTAATCAATTTGAATGAAATAATGTCTGGGAACTAGTACCAAGGCCAAACGATCAGGCGGTAATTGGAACAAAATGAGTTTTAAAAAACAAAGCTGACGAAAATGGAAATATTATACATAATAAAGCAAGATTAATGGCATGGGGATACAATCAAGAAGAAGGAATTGATTATGAAGAGACTTTTGCACCTGCGGCATGTCTTGAAGCCATAAGAATATTACTTGCTTTTGCATGTCACCATAACTTTAAACTATTTAAAATGGATGTTAAAAGTGCGTTCTTAAATGGTTTTATAACAGAAATGTTTAGGTAGAACAACCACCATTATTTGTTCATGAAAAATATCCAGATCATGTTTTTAAACTTAAAAAAACATTATATGGTTTAAAATAAACACCTTGAGCTTAGTATGACCGTTTAGAATCACATTTAATTAATTCTGTTTTTTAAATTGGTAAAGTATATACAACATTATTTATTAAAAGAGAACAGAAGGGTAAATTAGTTGTTTAAATTTATGTTGATGATATTATATTTGGATCTGGTAACAAAAATTTATGTAATGAATTTTCTACAATAATGACAAACGAATTTGAAATGTCACATATGTGTGAACTGAATTTCTTTCTAGGATTACAAATAAAAAAATTAAATAATGGAATTTTTATAAATCAAGAAAAAAAATTGTAAAAAATTACTAAAACATTTTGGAATGGATATTACATCAAGTAAACCCACTCTGATGAGTACTACTACTCATCTACACAAAGATGAACATGGAAAAGAGTTCGATCAAAATCTATATCAAAGCACGATAGGATCCTTACTATATTTAACCGCTAGTAGACCAGATATTATGATGAGTGTTTGTTTATGTGCAAGATTTCAATCACAGCCTAAAGAATCGCATCTCGAGCAGTTAAACGAAATTTTACGGTATTTAACAAATACTAAAGATTATGGTCTACTTTATCTAAAAGGCAGTACATTTAAACTTGCATCTTACAGTGATGTGGATTTTGGTCGATATAAATAGGATAGAAAAAGTACAAGTGGCACATGTCACTTTATTAGTCAATCATTAGTTTCGTGGCTTAGTAAAAAGCAAAATTGTGTTTCTCTTTCAACATGTGAAGCCGAATATATTTCTGCTGCCTTAGCATGCGCTCAAGTAATATATATCCAACAAACACTTAAAGACTATGGAAAAATAATAAACAAATCTCCAATATACTACGATAATACTAGTGTTATAAATTTATCTAAAAATCCAATTAATCATTCATGAACAAAACATATAGATTTCTGTTACCATTTTCTGAGAGATAATGTTGAAAAAGAAATAATAACTCTAGAATTTGTTAATACCAAAAATCAAATAGCTGATATTTTTACAAAACAATTTAGTGAACTAACTTTTATTAAGTTAAGACAGGATCTACGAATTTGTTCGTTCATTGATAATTGGTTAAATAAAGTTGTAGAAATAATGTTTTTTCACTTAAATTTGTAATAACTTATATGAAATTTCAACTGAACAATTAATTTTATAACTTAGAATTAACAACAACCACATATATTTTTTAAATAACAACCAAAAAACCATTTAACAACAAACTAAATCTTTAAATTCATATGACTTAACTCATTTTTCTCAACTAATTTTTAAAATATAACTAAATTTTATCATATAAATTCAGTTATATACTACTTAAACATAAATAAACACAACCAATTTATTACAGCAAATAATACAATGTCTTTCGATCACAACCCCACATATTCAACTACCGACTATAAATCCTCCTCATTAAATAGTACTTACATATCACCAACTAAATCTACACCGACATCAACACATTCAGACTCTCTAAAACTCGTTGCATCACCAACATACCACACCGGCCTTTTCTCTAAAGGAAAGAAAGCTAAACGATCAATTAATCCAAAATCAACATCTCTCTCCGACAAAGTCGATGGGATATATCACTTTCAACAAGAAATGATCGGCGTTCAACGTGAAATGTATTATAAACAATGACATCAAGAATCTCATCTAAATTTTCTCGAAAAGTTTATTCTCGCAATTTGTTTTCATTCACCAACAAAAAATCGCATACATCAAAAGTCTCCTCAATTATAAGAAACTTCTACAAAAGCGTAAAATATTACTCCAAGAAATTTATGCAAATGGGGACCATCAAACCAAGCTTGGATTGACACTCCAGCTCATATAATTTGGTCTCTACTAAAGCCATTACTTGATGAAACAAAAGTTGAACCAAATTTATGGGATATACAACAAATCAATAATTCAAAATTCTCCGACAAAAACTAAAACTTGTGTTGCACATGATATTTATTTATTTTTGGTATGTATACTATCTATTATATTAAAATTTTAATAATTCTCATTCATATTAAAAATTTCCTCTAAGATGACAGAAATTACATATCACAGACTTTGTCAATATACCATAGACAACTGTCATCAGTTACGGGTAAATTTTCCCTATAACCATAGACGTTTATGGAAACCTCACAAACGTTTGTGAAGACTCGATGTTTAAATCTTTGGTAGCCACAAATGTCTATGGAACCATCACAGACGTCTGTCGAATCTCTCTGCTTCATTTTACTGAAGCCGCAAACGTCTGTGACTTCCTCACACATGCCGTCGCTGCTCTGGCAATAATTTTCCAATAGCCATATATAAAGAACTTTACCTCTCTCTTCACCTTACCTTCATTTCAACTCCTAATTCCTGAAACCCTAGCTCTCAAGACATTTAAATTTTCAATCAATGGCTCCCAAGAAGGTTACTATCTCCAAAAATCAGAAGTAATGCCAATCTTCATCCTCCTTTCAAGCACCAGTTACACGTGCTCACATTAACCAATTGCTCTGCAATAATCCCAATGCAATCAAACGATTCGAGGCACTTTCCCAAAAGAAGATCTACTCTGGTCCTTTTTATCGCCTTGGTAATGTGATGGAATATGAAATTCTAGGAATTAATACGGATGCCGGTTGCTGCAACTTAATAAGTTATGATGCAAATAAGGTAATCATTGATCCTCTAGATATTTACCTCTTCTACTCCAATCTATGTAGTTCGGAGATTTAGAATCCGGAGAATGATGATGGTTGGTTGTGGTCAAGTGTTTACGAAAAAGAAGTTAAAATTGATGTGTATACCATTGGTCGTATTTTAGGATGTTCAGATAAGGAGATTGATTTAACCGATATATCATATCACAATCTTCTACCTAGGGATGAAGTACCCATCAAATATGTGAAGATAGAATGCCACAACAGAAATCCATTTACCTTCGACCTTATACTAGACTATTAAATGATAATTAATACCATCATCCCTCGTCTAGGTATTCACGAACAAATTTATCCCAATGACCTTCGAGCTTTGTATGCAATATTTGGTCGCCTATCGGTTAATTGGGAAAAATTCATTCATGATCAAATTAAAGGATTGTGGTCTCAACATCGTCGATCAATTGTTTATGGCCCTTATATAATGCGCATCTTGCAAAATCATGGAGTTCCTTCGTACATATCACAATACAAAGAAATTCCAACAAAAGATAGTGGACCGGGTTATCTATCACTAATGCATCTTCCTAAAAGTCCACCTCGTATCATCCCCTTCAACCAATGGGCTCAACAGTAACAAGAACAAGAACATCATGGTCCTTCTCCAATTAGCACTCCTCAGCAAACCTACTCTCCTCATCCTTCCCAACAACCACCTTCCACTAGTCATGGTACCGAATATTATTTAGACCCAAAAATACAAGAAGCTCACATTGAACCAACGCCAAATGAATCTCTTTGTGATTTGGCAATCAAAAACCAAAACATAATCACGGCCAATCAACAAGCTTTAAACAGAAAAATGACTGGATTAGAATGCTCTTTCTCCATTTGGATGACAAAGATGGAGAAGACTTTGGACAAAGTGGTCTCCACTTTAGAAAATGTGACGCACAAAATACGTGGCCGATCTTCCTCGCGCTCATTATCTTTTCCTTCTCCAACACATCGACCTTGGGTTCAAACACCATTTTATCGCACTTAAGCTTCACCCAAAGGTACGCCACACGATAGAGGTGATCGAGGGAAGACTCCTATTCACGCACGAGCCGAGAAAGAAGAAGAATACAGTGATGAAATGTACGCATCTGATACTCCATATTCTCAACAACAATCTTGCATAGCATTTCAAGGCCTTTCAATTCACAAAGATGAGGAGTACAACGACCAAACGCAACAGCCGGTTACATATGAATCGGATCCATCCTTGTACTGGGAGTATTACGAGAACTACGGAGGCTTATCCTATTCTCAAAATCAGTACAATTAGACTTTTTTCCTTTTATTTTGCAACTCTTATGCTTGTTTATTTTCCTATTATAACTTTGTTACAATTGCTTCTAAATTTTGCTTAAACTTTCATATTTGATCTTCAATAATCTGAAGTAATGACATGTTATGACTATTTAATATCGTTTCCCTCTATTTTGATAATAACAAAGGGGGAGAAATTTATTCATAAAAATAAGGGGAGACGCATATACAAAGGGGGAGACAAACATAAACAAACATAATAATACTTCCATTCTATAGTTGAAATTCCAATCAAATAGTTAATATTTCACTGTATAGTTGATATATGATTGCATAGTTTTCATCATCGAAAGGGCAAGATTGTAATAATCTCCAATTTATGTTTCAATGATAACAACTATATAATCATATACATACATATATATACACCTTATCAAAATTGCACGTATATGCTACAAGAAGACACCATGCTCGAAGATATTGAGACTCGAAGAGAAACAAAGATTCATTGACCGTACTAAGGTTATTCTACTATAAAGAGTCCAAGATATAATATTTTTAAGGTCTCCTTGAGTATATATGCATACGCGAGCACATACAATTTCATATACATCAAAATTAAGGTGAAATACTATTTTTTCACCTCATAAACATTTTTGATAAAACTACAGACGTCTGTGACAATTCTCAGGTTAAAATTTAAACAAGTCACAAACATTTGAGTATTTTACCATAGACGTCTGTCGTAGGCTAAAATTGTCAATTATGAATAGACACTTCTGTTTTGAATCAAAAGAAAATCACCTTTCAATGAAAGGTTGCAACCATTAAAATGAATAGACTTTCTCAAATAGTAATAACTCTTGATCTGCACTTTTTTAAATCTATAATTACCACTTTGATTGAGAAGCAGAAATCATCTAACTTGAATTAATCTATTCTTTACTCTCTTGATTTCTAAACACTCTCTTGCATATACATTGAACACAAACTCTCAACCTACTATAACCAAAATAGGATTTTGGTTAAATCACTTCCTACAACTCAAAGCATTCATATTCATACACTCAAAAGGAGATCATAGGAAGATTTGTACTATAAGTCAAAAACTATGTTATTTGGAACATAAGATTGTCAGAGATACTTTTGTATTAGCCTATTCCTCGGGGCGAAGTCGGGGTAATTTGCTTAAAGGAAATACCAAAGGGGAGCTTTGGGACTGGATGTAGGATGAGAGGTCTGAATCAGTATAAAAACTCTGGTTTGCACACTTTTTATACTTTACTATTTATTATCTACTATTGCATTAACTTATACACTTGCATATTATACACAAGTTAGATAGTATATGATCCACAAGACTTTCACAAACAACATTCAAACATGCAAATTACACAATAAATTATAACAATAGTCATACAAGGTGTATAAAACATAGCCTAATATGTATAAAGGCATCATGCATCTAAATAACATGTCTAGAATACCAAATATCCAATTATTCACGTTTTTACTACATGTTGAGTTTTAAAACAACATTAAAACTTAATTTTGACTTTAAAAATGGATCGAACATGTTAGAACCTGTACATAATAAGGTGTGAGATGACAAATCAATCACTAAACACCCCCAAAAAAGTGAACATTTGCACGCAAATCGAGGCAAATCTGAGAATCAACAACAATGATTTGATTTTTTCCTCCATAAAAATGTAGATTTGAAGAAATCTGATGAATCATCTTACTAATCTACCCATGATCTATGATTTAGACTTGATTTAGTGGAGAAAAGACAAGTTTTGGATGAATGAAGAATGGATTAATGGAGCTTAGATCTATTTAAGAAGTGTTAAAAGTGATTTAGGGATGATGATTCAGCCTAAAATAGTCTCCAAACCCGAAATGGGTTAGTGGCTTGCCCCTAAACTCACTAATTACCCACTAAGCTACTTTCAAAATCGTTAATCTTCAAACAACCATATTAATGGTATTTTTCAAAGCTATGGAAGCATACGACCTCATACGAATTTAAAAATAATATTTCACGATCCTTCGATACATAAAATACGGATCATTACACTTATCAATGTCTTTTGAAATGAACTTGCTTAGTGTAGGCACTTTTTCATTTAAGTTCATAACATCTTTAGGCTTCTATGGACCTTCATTTTGGTGATAGCCTCAATCTTCTTCGGATTAGTCTCAATTCCTTAGGCACTTACTATGTAGCCAATGAACTTCCTTTATTGGATGACGAATGTGCACTTAAGAGAGTTTAGCTTTATGCCGAAATTCTCGAAGCGATATGAAGGTTTCTTCCAGATCCTGCACATGATTAGGAGCTTTTTTGGACTTTACTAATTTTTCTTCCATATATACCTCCGCATTTTTTCTGGTATGATCTGAAAACATCATACACTAGCATTCTTTAATCCAAATGGAAAGACCATTTAACAATACAACCCTTTATCTATATGAAGCCGATATGCTCTTGATCTGGTTTGAATATTATGATCTAATTGTAGCCTGTGTAAGCATCCATGAAAATGAGTATTCTTCATGTTTTCTAGTTGTATCCACAACTATTTTAGGAAGAGGAAAACTATCTTTAAGGAGGGTTTTATTGAGACTAGTGAAGTCTACGTAGTTTGCCACTTTCCATATGGTTTCTTAACTAGAACTAGTTTACAATCCATTTAGAATAATAGGCTTCTCCAATGAATCCATTTGTATTTAGCTTCTTTACCTCCTCGTGTTGAGCATTATACCTTTCTTGGCCAAGAAAGCTTCTCTTTGTCTAACAGAGTGCGCATCTGGATCAATTTTGAGAGTATGGAAACTAATGGTTAGGTATATTCTAACCAAGTCTAAGTGGGTCCATTATAGGTTCAGAAGTGGTGGTATTATTGTGCTTTTTTTCTTGACGGCAAGGTGTGTTGCCTCGACTAGGGGAGGAGTGGAGGAACTAATGTTTTGTGGAGTTTTTGGATGCATTTTCAGTAGAGATGTGGTTGTTTTATGTGTAAGGGAAGTTTTTGAAAAAATTGCTGGAGATTCAACTGCTTCTACTGTCAAAATGTTAGTGAAAATTTTCACTCTCTTAACAACAACTTATTTTGAAGTAATCACGTTGTTGTACACTAACATGACTATGGATTAACTAATTTAAGAGATATTGAATTGCTGTTAGGTAATAATTATGTAGTTGAAGGTTTACATGATTAAGTGGGTTACAATTTAACTATTATTAAAATGCCTAAATAAACTAATTCAATTAAAACAGTTCCAAACACAAATCATAATAAAGAAAATGCTAAAAAGTAAAGACATAGAAATTTACGTAGGTTGAATGTTAAGGAGTTCTACATCCATGGATCAAAATCCATCACTTTCAATCGTTTCCTTTCTTAATACAAACACAGAAGTTAATGAAGATCTAGTACAAATTTGACAGTATTTAATTCTCTGAGTAAAAAGTCTTATCCTTTTTTCTTACTACAATCCTTTTCTTTTATAGTAGAAAAGATGTCACACAGATGATGACATCATCCTATGTATTAACTAGTCATTGTTGGATATTGTAACGTGTCCTTCATTTTCTTGGTTGATTCGATGTGCACATATTGACAACGTGGATTTAGGTGGGATAAATTTGATGCTAGGTGGGATAATTTTAGTTGAGGAGAGAATATTTGAATAGTGGTTTAGGAAAAGTGTCTTGGGTTTATTTACTGCTTAGCTGGAGCTGGCATAGTAGGGTGAGAAGCTTGAGTGCTTTACTGCACTACTTGTGCATCTTTGAGTAGATATGGTTGATAACCATTATGCCTTAGCGGAAAGCTTGTCAAGGCGACACCTCCTAGAATTTAGATTGCATTGGCCCATGTGCAAAGTCATTTGGATGCACAGTTTTTGTTGAGAAATTGCTAGGTCTTGCATATTGTATTTTGGAACTTGTGCGGTTCGTAATAAATGTGGAATTTGTCCCGTCTTATTCCTTTAACCGCGTTGCATTATCCATTGACTTCACATGCCTAAACCTGCACTAGATTGAAAAAAGGGTGCAACAATTATCCAAATGTCCGTCGCAATTTATTATTGATCGACAACTATTTGCCGTCTACGATGATAACCTATTATTGTAAATCATCGTGATTTTAAACTGTCAACGGCTAATCCATAAGGTTATTTTCCATCGAATAGTGATTTTCAAACCAGACATGTATTAGCAGACTGTTATAAATAAAAAGAGATGAGAAGCCATTAGAAAAGAGAAGAAAATGCTATTCACGCTGATATCAGTTACATAAAGATTGATTGATTCAATTACATTACATAAGCTCATTTATATATAGGCCTTGGAGCATGAAATGGAACATATCCCATGATGTGGAATTAAATAGAAAAACACAAAAGCATATTCACTTTTATATTTACATATATTATAACACTCACCCTTAAATATGCGTCTTCAAAATCTTGGATGCTCATATGGTTGCTAGAAATTGTTCATTTTGAAACGTCCATGACAATTGGTCCCCCTTGTTATTATCTTGCTTTCATACATCCATTCAATCATTATGAATATTGTCTATTGCCTCATTAAAAACCTCTGTTAGAAAAACCTAATGGAAAAACCTTGAACGAGGAAAAGAGTGCAACTTGAAATCATAGATATCATACAATGATATTCGTTTTAAAGGATTTGATACTTCAGGATCAAAATAATGCCTTATTAAAACCTTACTAAGAAAAAACCTAATGGGAAAAATCTCAGTGAAGGAAAAAAAGCACAATGACATATTTTATTTTCTTATTTCTTCAAATGAAGCTTGATACTTCTGGATCAAACTAATGCCTCGTTAAAAGCTTACTGAGGAAAAACTCTATAGGAAAAATCTTAGTGAAAGAAAAAGAGTACAATATAATATGCCATATTTCAATATTTTATTGCATCAAATAATGTTTGATACTACTGGATCAATTTAATACTTCATTGAAAACCTTACAAGGGAAAACCCGATGGGAAAAACCTTAGTCAAGGATAAAAATAAAATTTAACTTAAATAACATATTTGAGATGTTATTTCTTGAAAAGATGTTTGATTCTTCTAGATAAAGATAATGCCTCGTTAAAACCTTAGTAAGAAAGACCCAATGGGAAAAAATTTAAATAAGGAAAAAGAGTACATTATAACTTATTTTAAATGTTGTTGGGGAGTAGATACTTCTGCATCAAGATAATGCCACATTAAAACATTACTAATAAAAACTCAGTGGAAAAAATCTTAGTTAAGGAAAAAGAGTGCATTATAAAATACTTATGCATGCTCCCCCTGATTTAAAATTTCCCTCTGAATTCATTGTCGTCATTCGATAACTCAAATTGGTTATAGATACTTCTGGATCTATAAATTTGAATCTCATTAATAATACAATTTACTAATAGTTTCCTTCGATACAATCAAATTTTCTAAGATTGTTTCTTCAAAATATGATTTACATTTTATGCATATGTAACGACCCTGAATTTCCGACCCAATTTAAATTTTAAATCCATCGTTTTAATATAAGATTTTGAAATTTATAAACGATCTCAATTTACGTCCAAACTTTATTATGAGATACGTCTAGTTAGATATGAGCATAGAAAAAGTTTCATCGCAAATTATTACATTAAACTTCGTTCGCGTTTTACTGTATATCAGTTCATATAAAGCTGCGTAAAATTTATCTTTCAAATCCAAATATTTTTACACAGTTATGTTGTAAAAATTATTCTGATCAAAATAATGTAATTCGTTTCGTCAGAAACTGTCATCGCCTGTTCCGTTTAAATTCTTTTGCAAAAAACGAACAATTTAAGCAGCGTAAAATCGAATTTTTATAAAACCATCGTATCGCAATAATCTGTATACCGTTGGAAGCGCGTCGTCGCACTGATCAAAATGGTATATTTATTCGTGCAAATCGGAGTCCGACGGAGATAGTCACGTTAATTTTATTGTTCCGGACGGACCGGTTAAAACGAAATTACAACCCAAAATCTTTAAATCGCATCCACCTAAATTTAAAAACAATCTAATCTCAGCTGATGAATTCAAGTGGGTAGTTGGAAGCTAAGGGTTGACATTGGAAAAGGGTATGACGTTTCGGTATTCGATGATAAAAATAAATGTTACGAAGCAGTAAGTTAAAGAAATATATTCATATGTAACTTTTCACTGTTCAATTCATTTCAGTCACTTCCAAAAGTTTACAGGTAAAACTCCTTTTCTCTTCCCCTCATATCCTTCTTCTCACTTTATTCCTTCATTTTTTTTACGAAAGAATGTAATCACTCCAACATCATTTCCTCTGCCCACCCTACACGCACGATCGTTCTCCAACTCCACCAAGACTCTGCTGCAAGCACCACCGCGGTCAACGCCCTCTTCCCACTTCGGCAGCCACTACCCTCCCTTGTTGCTCCACCAGTCCCTCACTCTTCACCGCACGTCACCATCCCACCTTCACCGACCATGCCGCGCTACCACCAACCAACTGCATCACTTTCCCTAAAAACCCTCCTCCAGACCGCGACTCCCCACTTCGGCCATCTCACCACCTCGCCCCATTCACCGGGTGACACCACTCGTCGTGCACCCCCTGACCAGCCTGCCAAACCTCCTCCGCCCTGCAAACTCAGAACCCGGCACCTTACTCGCCTCGCCATTGCCAAGCCATGCTGTGCATGCTCACGTGCATGGAGGAGGGAGGGTCTACGTTTATGCGAAGAAACAATGGTGTTGAAAAAAAGAAGAGAAAAGAGAGTGTGTTGTGTTGCGTGCGTATGATAGGAGTAGGTTCAGGCTGAAGGGGGAGGAGTGTCGTACAGTGAAATAGTGCATTAATTTGATGATATGAGTCTCGGCACTGTTTATAAAAAAGGAAAAGAAGTATAAAATGTTTACTGTTGCGTACAGTAGTGAGTTACAGGGTTTTGTAACTCATTTATTTATTTATTTTTTGTGCCGACACATATTTATATACGGATGTATATGGGCTGAGGCATGGGTTAAAGTTGTAACCAATTTTCGTTTTCCCTGTTGTTGTTGCAGCAACTGTCTGAGTTTTTCGCAGCAGCATCAATCTTTCAGCCTTCGTTCTTTTCTTTGTTACCGGTAAGCGCAGTTATATAATTTTATAATTATATATAACGTTCATTGAATTAATATCGTCTCTTTTATCGATATTTGCAGTGTCCGTTGTTCGTGTTGTACCGATTTCTTTTCATGCTTCTTCTTGCTTTGGGTCCATTTCTTTATCCACGAAAGGTGAATTAAATTTCACGAATATATTCTTATACAAGCTTGATTTATGAATGATTGCTATGTGATGTTGAATTGGATGTTAAGTGATAAATAATTTGCAAGTTAAATTTGATATAGGATAGTTAACAAATTAAAAGAGATTATATATGTTGAACTTTGATTTGTTAAACTTGAACCCTTCATATGTTGAATATTGATTAGTTAAACTTGACCTTTTAATTCTTAATTAAATTGACACGTAAAATTTGATAAATAAAATTTGTACCTTTGAACGCATAATTGATTAGTTGTTGTAGTATTGAAATTGAAATTGAAATTGAACGACAAATGAAAAACCATAATGTAATAATCTTTAATCTACATGAAATGATAGTGTAGATTCTAGAAATAATTATATTCATTTGCATAAATAACAAATGTAAATTTATACGATTATTTCGGGATTATTTAAATAAATTGTTGAATTGTTATGTATGGATGCTATTGCTTGTTTATTTACTTTGACACCATCCCAGCTATCACACTGCAAGTTCCCTTTGTATGCTTTGACTTTGAATTGAAATGGAATCGGGTTGAAATGATAAATATCCAAATAACTTTGACTTAGGATAGAAAATTAAATTAAAACCGATTGGTCAATGTTTTGATTTAAAATAAAATAAAGTTTTATTTGACTAATAATAAGGTTTTGAATAAAAATTGGAATTTAAATTCAAATAAATGTAAATGTGAATATTTAAATTTGAAACAAATACGAACGTCGTAATTGACAAAAGAATATTGTTTAAAATTTAATTATGTAATAATTAAGTTTAGAATTAATTGATAATTAATTTTGGAGTTATTAATAATTAAGTTTGAAATTAGTAATAATTAATTTGGAATTATTAATAATCAAGTCTTGACATTTATTAATAATTAAGTTTGGAACGAAGTTTGAAATTATTAAAAATTAAGTTTTGAATTTTTTGATAATTAAGTTTTAGAATTATTAATAATGAAGTTTTGAAATAATTAATAATTAAGTTTTAAAGTTATTAATAATGAAGTTTGAAATTATTAATGACGAAGTTTTGAAATGATTAATAATTAGGTTTTTAAAATTTATTAATAATTAAGTTTGGATTTATTAATGAATGAGTTTGAAATGTAATAATTAAGATTTTAAATTTGTGATAAATTGATGAGATGGAATTATTTAATAATTAAATTTAATTGAGTATTCTTTACTAAATGAAATTGGATTTTGAATAAGTGAAACTAAGTTTCTTTAATTGAGTTTGAAATTTGTAACTAAGTAAATAATAAATGAAATGAATTTCTTTAATAAGAAATAGAATGCGTTTATCGAACAAATGAAAGACTTGAAATTTAAAGAATTGGATTCGACAAATTTAATTTAAATTAAATTTGTAAGCTTGATATAATAAGTTGAACTTAAGAAAGTAATGTAATGTATTGAAAATTTAATAGAAATTGTTTAATGATAAATTAATTTAATGAATATCGAATGAAATCGATAAATGAGTTTAACTCAAGTTGAATGTTAAATTAAGTTAGATAATTTTGGAATGAATTGATATACGAAATTAAATGAATATTTGAATTGTTTGAAATTTGAACTTGAAATTGAATTATAGGAAATTTGAAATAAAATTGTGAATTTATGAAGCGTAAATTTTGGAATTTGATTTAGAAAGACTAACGAAATGGTGATTTACGAATCATAATTGAAATTGAAATTGAATTGGTTTTGAAATATATTAAACGACCAATCGGTAAAATAACTACGAAGGTTATTAAAGGAAACATAATCGGTTAGGAACATACTCACTGTCTAAACCGAAAACCACTTTAATAACTATACGCGGAGTGTGATCCAGAATGAAGTGGTTGGATTGGAGAACGTTGATGATTGAAGAAAGTGAACGATAATGGATAGCCTTGACACTTGTGTCAAATTGGAAATGACTAAAACAAGAGCCGTGCCGGGCCAAATGGGGTTAGCTACCTCGAGCGAACACACTTCTTCGTAAACTACTCATTTACTTTGCGATTGATTGGTGCGCACCCTTGAATTTGGAGTGTTGTTTCGCGGTATTGCGATCGTTGCGACGATGCGTTCTCACCGGTCCAAATCAGGCAAACGGTAGTTTCACTACCTTGGGTATTGCCTCATGTGCCTTGTCATACTTGAATTCCCATATAAGCGACCACTACGATTTTGTTTTGTATTATACCTATGGAGTACTCCCTGATATCCCACTAGTTTGCGGTGGAGTTTACAGTGCTGTATAGTCTATAATGCTATATGAAATGTGTTAAGGGGGACAATGGTAACGCCTTAACACTATTTTGATATTTTACTTTACTGATAGACATTATTTATGTATCGTACATTACTATGTATAAATAGTTTAATGGATCCTTAAAGATGTTATTCCATTCATCTTTGAGTTATTGTTATTTGAATTTGAATCATATTATCTGTATAAGAATACATGTTCTGATTCGAGTGTTTGTTTATGCTATGATCGGATCAGACTGAGGATTGCTGTTGCTATTTCTACTTGGAGCTGAAGACCGAAGACTATCATTATCTTATCTTATCAGTATTGCTCTTTCTATTCAGACTATTAGACATCTATGTTGTTCTATTTTATTTTATCTGAGACATTGTTGTATTTATGGGTAGCTTCATGAACTACTCTTATGACTATGTTGTATTTTCCGTTGCACTATTTTGTGATGTTACATTTCTGTGGTTCTGTGATGATTCTCATTTACATATATATATATACACACACTCCATTAATGATTCGTGTCTTGTCTTATTTAAGTTGACAAGTTGGAATGTCGTCAATTTAAATGGTACAAATATACGGGTTGTTACAGTTGGTATCAGAGCTTTGGTTCCCGACAACCTTAGCCTGTGAGTTTTAAAGCTCATCAGAGATAGGGTAAACATACCCTAGAATGAGGAGAATCATTTCAGAATCCATATCCTTTGATTCCATTCTTCTTATTGAATTCATTCGATTTGAATTTCTTTAAGTTCCATAAATTTCTATCTTTGATTCTAAAATCACTTTTGGTATTCCAGGATGGCTACCAGAAGAAATGTTAAAGGCAGGGGTAGGGGAAACGCTTCCGAACCATATGCCCCAGCTCCCGCAGTCAAATTCTCCACTCTTAGCAAGGAGTACACTCAGCTTGGCGAAGTCAAATTCACTGGCTCCGAGAGTATCATTGAAGCACAGCAATGGCTAAAGAGTTTGGAGAGGATTTTTACTGGCTTGGAGATCACAGACGCTCAGAAGCGTAAGTCGGCCGCTTGGCAGCTTCAGGATGCTGCACAGGATTGGTGGGAGTCGGTCACTTCTCGTACTGATGAGGAAACCATCACTTGGGCCCTGTTTAGGTAGTAATCTATCTAAAATTTCATCTAAGTAAAAATTCCTTTTTATCTCGTCAAATTTTGACTCGTTTTCATATCACTTGTAAATAGGGATTCCTTTATGGCTCAGTGGATGCCAGCTGCTGGGAAGGCCCAACTCTATCGGTCTTTTATGGATCTCAAGCAGGGCAACATGACCTTCACTGAGTATGAAAGAAAATTCAACGAACTATCTAAGTTCGGACCTGGCCTGATTGATACACCTCTTCTTAAGAATGAGAAGTTTATACATGGCGCACACCCTGAGTATTACGATCTCCTCACCGCTCATGTCCATGGAACTTTCACTGAGTTGATGGATTTTGCTCTTCAATATGAGGGAAAGCCAAAGGGAACATCAGTCACTAAGGCTCCTGCTACTTAGCCATCCTCTAGTCATACTGGAAAGAGAAAACCAAATTTTGCACAATAGAAGAAGAACTGGCAGAAGAAATCCGGGCTTGGCTATTCTCAGAAGAAGCCCATTGACATATCATCTATTACTTGCTTCAACTGCAACCAAAAGGGTCATTATGCTAGTAGCTGCCCATCTCCAAAGGGCGCAGCTGTTCCGCCACCGGCATAGATGACTAGGAGGGATGTGTGTCATATCTGCTTACAACCTGGACACTTCAAGAAAGACTGCCCAACACAGAAGAGAGGTACACCATCAGGAGTCTTTGCTCTTTCCACACCCGCCCCGGAAGTTCCTGATAATCAAGGTACTTTGCAAAGTACTTTTATGTTGCATACCTTGCATGTTAGAGTTCTATTTGACACCGGAGCAACACACAGCTTCATATCTATTGATTTATGTAATAAACTTGGTTTGAAACTCACTCTTGCATCTATTTTCTTATGTATATAACCTTATTGGAG
This sequence comes from Allium cepa, assembly GCA_030765085.1. NCBI lineage: Eukaryota > Viridiplantae > Streptophyta > Magnoliopsida > Asparagales > Amaryllidaceae > Allium > Allium cepa. The sequence goes on from CM060945.1 coordinate 155,112,669, forward strand.
GGCCCGCTAACCTCAAAAGGGTTTGCAAATATGTCACTCTTATGCATGGCATTCACCGTTTTACTTGGGATTTCTATGTCCTTGGATTTGAGGCATTCGATATACTATTAGGCATTGATTGGCGGCGAAAGTTCGAAACCGTTATTTAATGTAAAGCTCGTACCGTCTCTCTTATCGACGACAAGAGTATGCCTTTAGTCATTAAAGGCAAATCACCTCAAGAGTATGCTGGAAGTTTTATATTCTCTCTTGACTCCCATCCAAATGAACTAAGCTCTACTCCAGTGGTCCAATTCTTTTCTGATGTATTTGGAGAAGTCAATTCTCTACCACCTCCGCGGGAAATCGAATTCTGCATCGACCTTATTCCTGGTGCACGGCCAGTAGTTCTTCCTCCAAGGAGAATGGCTCCAAAAGAAAAGTCAGAGTTAAATGTTCAAATTGAAGATTTATTTTCTAAAGGCTTGATTCGATGTAGTCATTCAAAATGGGGCGCCGCAGCTGTATTTGTCACCAAATCTGATGGCTCACTCAGAATGTGTGTGGACTATAGAGAGCTAAATAAGCTCACACATAAGAACAGGTATCCGATGCCCCGCATCAACGATCTTTTCGATCAGCTTCATGGAGCTAAAGTCTTTTCTCAACTTGATTTGGCTACCGGCTTTCACCAACTCAGAATCGCTGAGGATAGTATTCCTAAAACAGCATTCCGCACAGAAAATGGTTTCTATGAATGGCTAGTTATGCCATTCGGCCTCACTAATGCTCCAGCTTATTTCGTCGATTTGATGAATAGAGTTTTTCGGGATGTTCTTAACAAGTTCGTTCTTGTTTTCATTGACGATATTCTCGTCTTCTCTAAAGATGAGAAAGAGCATAGATCACATTTAGCTTTTGTTCTTGAAACTCTTCGCAGACATCAGCTTAAAGCCAAGTTTTCGAAATGCCACTTTTGGAGAGATGAAGTTCGTTTTCTTGGCCATATTGTTTCGGAGAATGGGATTTCGGTCGATCCAGCTAAGATTGCCGTGATCAATGTAAGTTCTATTCGTACTTGTCAATTATATCTAAATAGCTTATCAATATCTAAATTCGAATCCTTGGAATTTGCAGGATTGGGAGACTCCCAAAACTCCTACAGATATCCACAGTTTCTTGAGTTTGGCCGGCTATTATCGCAGATTCGTAGAAAACTTTGCTCGTATTGCTGCCCCGCTTACCGCACTGACCAGAAAGAATGTGAAATTTATTTGGAGTGAAAGGTGCGAAGCGGCTTTCAATGAGATGAAGCGAAGGTTGACATCTGCCCTAGTTCTTACAGTTATTGACGGTGGCGAAGGATTGACCGTCTATACTGATGCCTGCCGTGATGGATTAGGAGCAGTCTTAATGCAAAAAGGAAAGGTTATTGCATATGCGGGTCGTCAGTTAAAGACCCATGATTGTATTTGCTCTTAAGCTATGGAGGCACTATCTATTGGGAACTGAATTCGAGTTATTCACTGATCATAAGTCATTGAGATATATTTTCTCGCAAAAGGATTTGAATCAGAGACAAGTCCGATGGCTCGAATTTCTAGTTGCATATGATCTTGATATTAATTATACTCCAGGGAAAGAAAATGTCGTAGCCGATGCTTTGAGCAGAAACCAAGCAATGGCATGTTGTAATCTTGTTGAAGGAATGTTATTCCAGCTTTCCGTCTCCCCAGCTCTTATGGATCGGATTATAGCCAAGCAATACGAAGACACTTTGCTTTATCGCATCACAGAAATAGTTCTCGGCATAGTTGGAAACGCTGACAATAAATTGGGTGCACATGTGGATAGTAACGGAGTCTTGAGAATTGATAATCGCATTTGTGTTCCTAATGTTGATGGTCTTAGGCAGGAAGTGCTGAGAGAAAACCATCAATCGTCTCTTTCATTTCATCTCGGTGTTACTAAAATGTACCAGAATATGAAAAAGTTATATTGGTGGAGTGGGATGAAGCGCGATATTTCTACCTATGTTAGCAGATGCACAACTTGCCAACAAGTTAAAGCTGACCACAGAAAGACAGCTGGTTTGCTTCAACCATTAGAGATTCCAGGATGGAAGTGGGAGCAGATTTCTATGGACTTTATTGATGGACTGCCAAGGATTAGAAAGGGTAACGAAAGCATTTGGGTGATTGTCGATAGACTGACGAAGTCCGCTCACTTTATTCCAGTTAAGTCCACTCATACAGCTTCGAGTTTGGCCGAGATATACATGAGAGAGGTTGTTAAACTTCATGGTGTACCATCCAGTATCGTATGCGATCGAGATCCTATTTTCACCAGTAAATTCTGGAAAGCATTTCAGGATACTTTGGACACCAAACTGAATCTGAGCACAGCATATCATCCTCAGACAGATGGCCAAACTGAGAGGGTGAACCAGATTTTGGAAGACCTTCTCCGAGCGTGTATTATTTACTTTGGTGGATCCTGGGAAGACCATCTTCACTTGGTAGAATTCACTTATAATAATAGTTACCAGGTAAAGTAATTAAAATTCAAATTTGAATAAGTATTTTTGAATTTGAATTAATCATCTTTAATAATCAGGCAAGCATTGGTATGGCACCGTTCGAAGCCTTGTATGGACGGCCGTGCAAATCGCCAGCTTGTTGGATCGAGTCGGGTGATCGATTAGTGCTTGGTCCAGAAATAATTATGGAAGCTTTTGAAAAAGTCGAAGAAATCAGGAAGAAGATAAAGACGGCACAGGATAGACAGAAGAGCTACGCTGACAAAAGGAGAAGAGATCTGGAATAAGAATATATGTTCTGTATAAGAATATATTGTTATTTGAATTTGAATCATATTATCTGTATAAGAATATATGTTCTGATTCGAGTGTTTGTTTATGCTTATGCTCGGATCAGACTGAGGATTGCTGTTGCTGTTTCTACTTGGAGCTGAAGACTGAAGACTATCATTATCTTATCTTATCAGTATTGCTCTTTCTATTCATACTATTGGACATCTATGTTGTTCTATTTTATTTTATCTAAGACATTGTTGTATTTATGGGTAGCTTCATGAACTACTCTTATGACTATGTTGTATTTTCCGTTGCACTATTCTGTGATGTTACATTTCTGTGGTTCTGTGATGATTCTCATTTACATATACACACACACACACTCCATTAATGATTCGTGTCTTGTCTTATTTAAGTTGACAAGTTGGAATGTCGTCAATTTAAATGGTACAAATATACGGGTTGTTACAGCATACTTTTATATAAAAAAACTTTATGTGCTTTCATTTTTGTGCTCCAAATTAGTTTTGCATATTGCTACTATACATCTTTTATGCATATTAAAATTTTCATTGCAACATTACTAAAAAGAATGAAGTAATCTACTCATCTTGAAGTATGTCAAGATTTTCATTACAACAATACTTAGAAGAAGGTTATAATCTACACTTCATATCTTTTGCATTCTTTATAACTACAAAGGTTAAACATATTGTTTAGGAATTTGTATACTTAATAAGTATTTGCATATCGCAACTACCACTTTAATGCATACTAAGAGTTTTATTACAACAATACTTAAAAATAGGAAGTAATCTACTCATCATGAGTTATGTCAAGATTTTCATTACAACAATACTTGAAAGAAGTTGTAATCTACGCTCCTTATTTATATTCTTCAGGAATTTATGTACTTTCATTGTTTCTTATGATTTAAACAATATTTATACCTTTAGGGTATTTTAAGTGTTTCAAACACTTTTACTACTTTAATCAATTCAATTATCTCTAAAAACAACATGCCCATGGCACTTAACATGTTGTTGATATATATGTGCTTTAATAATTTTAGTGTACTTTTTCCACTTTATATACAAGTTTCTAATTTTATTTTGTGGACTACAGGTCCACATTTCTTATTTAGGAGAATTTCATGATGGCTAATCATGTTTTCTCTAATGCAAGATCTTTAATCCATTTATAAACATAAGCGCTTTATTATTTGTAAATTTATAATCAATGATTATTTATTGTCAGTTCTAGATATAATTTATCGAGATCTCTTTATTTATCATATATTAGATACCTAAACCACTTCTAGGGTTATTTGACAATCATGTCATGGATCTCTTTCAGAGCATCCTTAAGTGTTTCTTTAAGAACACTCACATTTTTTATTTGGCATCTTTATTACTTACTCCAAAAATATTTTGAAATGAATTTTGAACCATATTTCAGATGTGGTTTACACATTTTGAACTTTCAGTGATTCAAATCTATATTGGAGAAAGTATACTAGGGATATTATTGATAATTTATTCAAGTTACTTAATATTTTTCATCATTGTATATTTTAACAAATATTTAACACTGATGATCAAAATGAGCTTGTATCCCTTTATCCTTCCACTTATTGTTGACAAACATTGTCACATTAAATAATAATCATCTTTGGATTCTCATTTTGATCCATTATAATATTACTACTAGCAAATACACCATACATATTAACAACAGGAGAATAATGCATTCAATCGATATTTCTTATTAGAGTTTGTTCTGATTCATTGATCTAGCCAATTAGAGGAATTTACTTATTGTGTAGATCAATTGAATACATACATGACTTCAGGTCATTCAACATTTATGTTGATTCAATTTTAAATCACTAAATAATATATATGCATAATCTATAAGACGGGCTTATAACAAACTTTAGGTTGTTAGTTGAATATTTACATATATGGATGTACACGTGTGTTGGGCGAATTCTTACCACCGATCCAAAAGCCTCTCCAATAACCACTGCAGAACCAGGTGACTACCGAGCCACAAGCTTCTTCAACGACAACCATGACCGAACCAATCAACTGCCGGTCCAACTCCATGATCATGCCTAGCCGAACCAGTTATCACCGAACCAATCGCCGAATCACCCACCGTCGAGCCAATCTCCTCCAAGCTCCTGCCGAACCAACCTCCTCCAAGCTCCTGCCGGACCATCCTAACCGGTCCATTCATCTCCTACCACCGAACCAAAGCCCCACTGGTCCACTTATCTCCTACCACCGAACCAAAGCCCCACTGGTCCATTCATCTCCTACCACCGAACCATCCTCACCGGACCACCTATCCAACCTACACCGAACCAACATTGCCAGGCCAGATCGTTTCAGCCCAGGCCCATCAGCAGCTATATACATCCAAAACCCCTGCCCCCAGCCTCACTCTATAAATAGAGGGGCAGGGGTACAACAATGGCAGACAAGTTTGAGAGCTCAAGCACGGATAGAACTTTCAAACAAACTTTCAGTTACTTGTAATCAAAGCTTTGTACTTGTAATCTGAAGAAAAAAGGAGAATAACATATAAAGTGGACGTAGGCACGTTCTGGCCGAACCACTATAAATCTGTGTGTCTTTTACAGTTTAGTCCCTGCGTTTTTATATATTTGCGTAAATCACCCAAACCACTAGAAACAACATACAAATCAACTAATTTGTACGACTTGGAGGTGTTTGCCCATTTTTTGTGCAAACATTTTTGGTGCTTTCACTGAGACCAGGAGCTCGAAGCTTCAGCTTCTCCCACTTAACCCTTTTTCTATCAGCATCGTTCATTGCTTGGAAAACATGCCTCCCGGACGGAAGAAAGATGCTAACAAAGGAAAGAACATCGCAACTGGAAGTATCCCAGATCCAACGATCAAAGACCAAGACAATCGTCCGGTTCCAACAGCAAACGAAAATCAGGCAAATCCGACAGCCCCTGCTACGGAACAACCAATTACAAGGACGGATCTAGACAGGATTGTGGCTGAAGTAACTAACCGCTTTGCATCTCAACAAGAAGCCTTGTTGGACCAACTCATGTCATGCTTAAGGGATGCTGAAGAATCCAACGCAACACTGAATCATGGGGTGAGTCCCGGTCTGGAGGATCTGGGAGACGACAAAGGTTTTTCTTCTTCGAAGAGGTTAACAACAAAAACAGCAATGGTATGAGCCGAGCCCGGACTCAGCCCGAATTCCGACCCGAGGAAACACTTGGAACCGAACCCAACAGGGGAGGTACCAGGCAGGGGGCGGATGTAGCTGAGCCTGTCATGCTACCTAACCATGGAAACACCAGTAGACGGGGCCGAGCAGGAGTCCCGCCCGAAGTTGGACTCAAGGAAGTGCTGAGAACAGAACCCAGCAGGGAAAGATCAAGGCAAGGGCCAACTGTGGCTGATCCCAGCATGCCCCTAGAAGACCAGAGGCAGCCATTGGAGAATGTTAGGAGTGACAGACGATACCATCCCTACAAGTCGTCTGGACGGAATCAGTCCCGCAGGGAAGAACCAAACTCATTTCTATCCACTCCAAGTTCTGATGAAAGGATGGCGCGATTGTTCAGAGAGTGCATCCAACGGGAACAAAGGGATCGGGGGATCGGTGCTAGGGTAACCAACCCCTTCACCCGCAATATCGAAACTGCCATCACCCCCGAGAATGGAAAATGCCAACAATGGAACCTTACAAGGGAACCTCTGACCCCATCGTACACTTACAGAGATACACCCAGCATATGCTCATGAGCGGAGCAACGGAGGGAGTATTGTGTAACTGCTTCCCACTTTTCTTGGTAGATCTAGCTACCTCCTGGTTCTGCCACCTACCCCAAGGGTCCATCAGCTCATGGGAAATGTTGAAAGAAAAGTTCATCAGCCAGTTCCGCATTCATGTGGAACAACCCAAGGACGCTTATTCCTTATTTAATATCAAACAGAAACCCGAAGAGACAGTGCAACAATATCTAACCCGATTCAACGCCGCAGCGGCCACGGTCCAAGATGCCGACGAGAAACTTATCCTAATGGCCCTCTGCAGTGGTGTACATCCGGATACTAAATTTGCTAGAAGACTAACCAAGGAAAAACTAGCTACTTTACCTGATTTCTTCCACGAAGCTGGAAACTATATGAGACTTGAAGACGCTGCCACTGAGAGGCAGTCAGGGCAACAGGCTAAGACAGCTCCAAACAGGGTTCCCGCTACAGCAAAGGATGTTCGGAGAAGTGACCCTAGAGACAATGCTGGGGGTAAGAAGGGAGAAAAGCGCTTATATCGACCAGGACCAAGATTTGACTCCTACACTCCTCTGAATGAAACAATCGGAAACATCTTCCTAGCCACTCAAGACGAAGTTCGGTACAAGCGGCCCCCGCATAAGAAGGAGTCAGATAACGCACTCAAGTCTGGAAAGTTCTGCCGCTTCCACGAATCCCATGGACATGACACCAATGAATGTCACCATCTCCGGGACTTAATTGAAGAACACATCAGAAGGAAGAGACTGGAACGCTATGTAAAAAGCCATAACAGGACTCCAGCTCCCGCCAATGAAAACCCAGGGCTACCCCTCGCAGAAGTAGGCGGAGGAAATCGCAACACCAGCGGCTCTAGTCAAGAGAAGATAGTGGTCCATACCATATCAGGAGGACCGCACATCGCCGACAGAAGCTGGGCAGAGATGGAAAGATACGGTAAGTCACTTAGGAACGACGAAGGCTACGTTAATTCTGTTATGGAAGAATGCCACCCGAAACGGAAAGAGAATGACGACATCACATTCAGTAGGCGTGATCTAGAGGGAAGACAGTACCCACACATGGATCCTATGGTCATCTCTGCCTAGTTCGGTCCAGCCAAAGTTTTTCGAATTTTAATAGACACTGGAAGCTCAGTAAATATCCTATTCAAGCATGCTTTCGACAAAATGAAGCTGTCAATGAAGGATGTGTCCCCCTACAACAAACCACTACATGGTTTCACTGGAGATGCGAAGATGCCCCTCGGGCAACTGGATCTCTTTGTCGAAATAGGAAGTCATCCCCGCTCCGCTGTGCGAAAATAAACGTTTGTACTAATAGAGAACCATTCGGCCTACAATGCCTTTTTGGGAAGACCAGCCCTGTCCGACTTCCAAATTGTCCTAGCCCCATGGTGCCTGAAGATGAAATTTCCAAAAGATAACGGAATAGGAGAAATGGAGGGAGATCAAGACGCTGCTCGAGACTGCTATGTAACTGAACTTCGCAATAACCGTAGAAAGGATAAAGGGAAAAATGCAGAGAACACTCTCTGCATGAAAAACTTGGAAGCATAGCAACTAAAGAAAGCCCCTCCTCTGCGATATACCAGTGATCCTTTCAATGAGCTAGACCCCAGGGACAAAGAGGAGGAGGCCACTGCCGAGCCTGCAGAGGCTATGGAATTCGTAGCTGTAGACAAACATGACCCAAGTAGACTATTGAAAATCAGATCTCAACTAAAAGAAGAATTAAAGGATCAACTCATTGATTTTCTTCGCCACAACATGGACGTATTTGCATGGACACATGCTGACATGACAGGAATCTCCCTAGACATAGCATGCCACGTAGTAAATATCGATCCCACCAAGGTGCCAGTAAAGCAGAAAAAGAGAAGCATGGGGGCAGAACGATCAGCAACCCTAGAGGAAGAAGTAAAGAACCTACTTGCCAATAACTTCATACGAGAAGCCATCTACCCAGAATGGATCTCCAACCCGGTGCTGGTAAAGAAGGCTAATGGGAAGTGGCGAACATGCATCGACTTCTCCAACTTAAATGACGCTTGTCCGAAGGACTGCTTTCCACTCCCCCGAATCGACCAACTCGTGGACAGCACAGCCGGACACGAACTCTTATCCTTTGTGGACGCATACTCAGGATATAACCAGATCCCTATGCACGCCCCCGATCAAGACACACTACTTTCGACCGGGGATTGTACTGCTACAAAGTAATGCCTTTTGGACTTAAAAACGCCGGAGCTACTTATCAGCGTCTCGTCAACAAGATGTTTGCGGAATTAATACGACGAACTATGAAAGTTTATGTGGATGACATGCTGGTAAAATCAAGGAAAGCCAACGATCATATAAATCACCTGGACGAGATGTTTCAAGTACTTCGCCAATATGGAATGAAGCTGAACCCTCTAAAGTGCTCCTTCGGAGTATCGTCGGGAAAGTTCTTGGGATTCATCGTCCATGCCAGGGGGATTGAAGCAAATCCCGAACAAGTTCAAGCTTTGCAAGATATCAAGATACCATCCACTCGAAGAGAGATGCAAAGCCTAAACGGAAAAGTGGCCGCCCTAAGCAGGTTCATCTCTAAAGCAACCGACAAATGCATCCCTTTCTTTGAAGCTCTAAAGAAAGACAAAGGAAAGTTCGAGTGGACTGACGAGTGCTCGACGGCCTTCCTTAACTTAATCGAACACCTCCAGAGACCACCAGTACTCTCAACTCCGAATGAAGGCGCGGAATTATACCTATATCTTGCCGTATCGTCCCATGCTTTAAGCGCCGCTTTGGTAAGAGAAGACGATCACGCACAGCGGCCCGTATACTTTGTAAGAAAGTGATTTACAGGGGCAGAAGCCAGATACCCTAAACTTGAAAAGCTAGCATACTGTTTGCTAATCACGTCACGGAAGCTATGACACTATTTCCAATCTCATTCCATCAGAGTTTTAACCGATCAACCGCTAAGGCAGGTACTCCATCGCCCCGACACTTCTGGGCGATTACTTAAGTGGTGCATTGAACTGAGTCAATATGATATCACCTACCATCCTCGCACCGCTATCAAGGGGCAAGCCATAGCTGATTTCATTGCCGAATTCACTACTAACGAAGGTAACAAGCAATCTGAAATAGCAGAAGATATCGAGTGGAATCTCTTCGTAGATGGAGCGTCAAATGAACAAGGCTCGGGGGCAGGTGTCGTGATAATTACCCCCAGGGGAAGGAAGCTGCACTACGCCCTAAGGTTGGAATTCGCTGCCACCAACAATGACGCAGAATACGAAGCAGTGATAGCCGGATTAGAACTTGCCCTGGAAATTGGAGTCAGTTCTTTATGTCTCCATAGTGATTCTCAACTCATTGTAAATCAAATACTGGGAGAAGTCCAGACTCGAGGAGAACGACTCACAGCATATCTAAAGAAGACCAAGCTGCTGCTCAATCAGTTGGATCACTATTTAATCAAACACATTCCTCGAGAAGAGAATCAGGAGGCCTACGAACTGGCAAAGCAAGCTAGCATGAAGGACGGCGCCGCTTCCCGACCAATAACCATCTCACCGCAACTAGCCCCGAGTTACGAGACAATGAACATGATAGCTGTAATCGAAGAGAAAACTTGGATGACTCCTTTCCGGAAATATTTACAAAATGGCACGCTGCCCGACGAGCGTAACGAAGCTAAGAAAATCTTAAGGAAAGCTTCCCGCTACACATTACAAGAAGGCATTCTCTATCGGCACGGCTTCTCTAATCCCTTGTTAAGGTGTATCGCTGGAAGGGAAGCCAGGGAAGTCTTGTCCAACATCCATCAAGGAAGTTGCGGAGATCACACGGGAGGGCAGACTCTAGCCAAGAAGACACTCCGTTATGGGTATTACTGGCCCACCTTAAATAAAGACGCCTTGGACTTCGTCAAAAAGTGCGACAGATGTCAGAAATTTGCTAAGATTCCTCGACTACCCACAAATGAGATTACTCAAATGACCAGCCCTTGGCCCTTTGCAATATGGGGAATTGACTTGATTGGCGAACTGCCAGTGGGCCGAGGCGAAGCCAAATATGCCATAGTAGCAGTTGACTATTTCACCAAATGGGTGGAAGCAGAGCCTCTAAATAAAATATCTTCGGCAAAAGTTATTAACTTCTTGATCAAAATTTTTTTATGCAGGTACGGGGTTCCACTCAAAATCATATCGGACAATGGACTTCAATTTGACAGCGAGGAATTCGTCGACTGGTGCCAAGAGCACGGAATTCACAAAAGCTTTTCGTTTGTGGCTTACCCCTAGGAAAACGGGCAAGTCGAAGCTGTCAACAAAATCCTCAAAACCCTAATCAAGAAGAAACTCGAAAAGTCAAAAGGCGCTTGGGTGGATGAACTTCCTACGGCACTTTAGGCCTACCGCACATCTTATAGAACATCAACAGGGCATACTCCTTTCTCTTTGGCATACGGATCGGAGGCCATGCTTCCAGTTGAAACTGTAGTGCCTTCCCACCGTAGGATCCACTACAACCCAGAAGAGAACGAAGAACTCCTCCACATGTCTTTGGATCTAATTGAGGAGAGAAGAAACGATGCAACACTCAAAGCAGCAGCTCACAAGCAAAAAGTTGCGGCACAATACAACTCCAAAATCAAGCACCGCAGCTTACAAGAAGGAGATCTTGTCCTCAAGCGGATCTTCCCGCGCGTCGGAGCGCTGGATCCAATCTGGACGGACCCTATGTAATTCATAAAGATCTCCGCAACGGAGCCTATATTTTGTCAACAGTGGACAGAGAGGTGTTCCAGAGGGCATGGAACATCCAACACCTCCGTCGATACTTTTCTTAACTTGTACTGCCCATATGAAGTGAATTAACAAAGAGAATCAGTGGACGTAGGCATTTTCGTGTCGAACCACTTTAAAAATCTTGTCTCTTTTTAACTTGTTCCTTTATATCTTGGCTGCTTGTTAAGCTTTATCCTTTTCTGTTGAACAAAATCATGTATAACGACATTTCCATTCTGGACACTTCACGGCGCAACCTCACTTGGACAAGACCCAACAGGTACTATGCGAATCTATGCACTCGCCAATGAGACACTTTTGCTCCAGCATCCCTCTGCTGCGGGTTAACTCATTGCTCGCGACTGCCCTCAAAGCCAACTGTAATGAGCCAATTATAAGCCATCAAGAAGGCCGACTATAGCCGATGGCAGCTCATTATGGCGTTCGGCTCGCCGGCAACTGTGAACCTACTTTAAGCCCCAACATAAGGTGTGGCCAGCTATGGGTAGTTCACGGTTGACGATCGGCACCCACGCTAGCCGGCCACAGTAAATCGAATAATACCCACGGTTACGGGCCATAATGGCTCGGGTAGTTGCTATGTGCGATCTCGGCTCCGATATGTCTTAAGTGCGGCTGTGGTAAAAAAGATAAACTCCCCGCGGAGGCGTAAGATGGGTGACAAATGTCTCCAAGACCCACAGCTAGGGAAAGTGACTACAAAACCCGTTTGCCACGAACTTAAGCATATCGACGGCCTTCCGTGATTGGAAGTTTTACTGTTTCTCATATTTCCATAACATTTAAAAACTTTTCTCTTATCCTATATAACGGTCCCTAAAATACAGGTCACAAAATAGGAGAACTCTCGCTTGTGGAAAAATGAACTCACATCCGGATGACGGAACACTCAGCTACATTCCATACTCAGTCACGCAAGACATTCAAAGCAACCCTCTACAACTAAAACACGAAGGGCGGTACTTTCTTCTCTTGTATACAAATACATGGCTTTAATTTATCCACACATCATATTGACATTGTAAGACACGAAATAATATTTTAAGCAGAAACTTAGCATCAAATACGATTGAATCACATGCATAAACACGCAGCTGTATTTCTTATGCAACATATCAAAATGACAACAACATTCAAACATGACAGAATCGGCTTATGATATAAAATTACATAAAGTCATTCTTTACAAATAATATAATTACAAGTTACATTAATGTTTCGGACTAACATAGACAGCAACCAAAATATGTACAAGCCAAGTCAAAGAATCGGGGCTTCGCCTCCATCCCGCTAGCCCTCCGGATCTACTTAACTGCAGGATCGGAACTCCCAGCATGTACTCCAGAGGTCCCGCCTGTCCAACACAGAAGAGAATCCATCAATTATCACGAAAGATAAGCAATCAAATCATGAAAAGGTTAAAATGGAAGACTTACCGGCGTCTGCTCCCTGGTCGTCGTCCTCCAGTTGCACACCCACTTCCTCGGCGGCAAGCAGCCTCATGCCTTCCTTCACCGCCGCCTTCTCCTCCTTGGTGAACTGTGCGGTAACCACATCCATTCTGAAGGCCGCACTACCCTCTTTATCCGCTTCAGCCTTGGCTTCCTCCAAAGCCCGGAGATATATCCTAGCCAGAACCTGAGGATAATCGTCCATCCAGGACAGGTTGCCCTGCCTTCAAGTACGGAAATACATGTCCTGGAGCATCTCGTCCATCATCCCCTCGTTCTCCTCAAACTCTTTCATCCGGGCCTCAGAAGCCGACAGTCGTGCGACAGCAGCATCTCTCTCCAATCGGTATCTCGAGCAGTCAGCCTGAAGGGACTTCCGCATCACTTCCATCTCCTCCTTCAGCTTGGCCTGAGCAAGCTCTGCGGCCTCGAGCCTCCCAGATAACTCCTCTACCTGCTCAAGATCCGCTCTCTGAACCTCGTCCACCATTGCGATGGCCATGTCAATTCGCTCTTTGTAAACAGCCTCCATTTTTCGCAACTCAGCCTTGCTAGCCTCTTCCATGGTTTTCTTTAGTCGTCTGGAGGCCGCCTCATGCTGGAATATCTGGATAGCCTGATCGGCAAGCTGTTTGGCCTGATCAAAAACCTTTAGCCGCAACTGAATGTTAGCACTTCCGATTTCCTCCCCAGCCTTGGCCAGTCGAGCGTGATGCTCCATTAGCCTCTTGGTCTCTTCAGCCACCCGATCGATGTTTGCCTTGGCCTCATTCCCCATGGTCACAATCCGAGTAGTAAGCAAATCGAGATCTAAGGACTTAGCCTCATCAAGCACCCGTACCATGGGGTTGCGGGGAAGAAGATGCTCACCCTTGGCCTCGTCAAAAGAGATGTCCTGAAAACTCGGGTTCAGATCCGGATGGCCGGCAAATGGGTTGCGAACCAAACCAGGATGGTCTATCGGGGTGACGGTTGGATTTTCGGACGGATGTGGGGAAGGCAAAAACTCAGTATCTTCCTCAGTGATATCGTGGATAGGCTGGACTGGAGCCTGAAGGCCAGGTGAGGGTTCAAACAAAGATCGGCCCCTCTTCCTCTTTTGCATATCTTCTTCAATAACTCCGAGAAGAGGGCGATAGCTAACCACATCTCCGGGATGGCCAGTTAACGGCTTTGGTTTGGCAGAAGCTTTGAGTAGCTTATACTGTTCAAGGCGGTGCCGAATATCTGATGTCTTGGCCACCTTACCCGTTCCTGGAATAAAAACCAAGTGTTACAAGCATGCATGAAACTATGATCCGAGAAATATGTTAAGTTAAAAAGAGTAGGAAAACGCGCTTATTTTACAAACCCTGAAGGGGAGTGGGATACTGCAATAAGTCCTGAATCTCATTCCAGGACGGGAGTTGGCCATAAAATATTACTAAGTCCTTATCATAAAGGGAGTCTGCGAAAGTTAAGAATTCACCTTGAACCGCCGGAGTTGCCTTAGCTGAAATACCCTCAGAAGATAGGCTGGCACCCATCCCGGCCTTCTCAGACTTCTTCGATTTCTCCACCAAGGCCGGCCCTTCCCCCAACCCCTCGAAGGCTTGACGGAAGGCATCATCAGTCCACTCTTGAATCTCACCCGCTTGCCCAGAAGTCAAGGCACCAGCGCCACTACCACTCTGCCCTTCACCACCGTTACCACCATCACCTTCTCCATCGCCTCCGCTCTCCTCCTCGCCTCTTTCTTCCTCTCCACTTTCCTCCTCCGGAACATCTGGACATGTGCTGGGAGAGGGTCCATCAGATTTCTTAAACTTCTTCCCCCCGACGACTGGGGGTACCGAGAAAGGTCTCCTCTTGCTACTCTTCGCAGTATCCCCGTCTTTAGCTTTGGCAGCCCTCTCCTCGGCTGTATCTCTCTGCTTAACCACAGATTGACGTGACAGAATTAAGTTGTACTCCAGGAGAGTGGCATTCCTAATCAGATAAGAAGCCGACCTATCCCGTCCCGAGATGGCCTTTATTTCCGCAGCCATCCGAGCCAAGGAATCATTCTCCACGACCGCAAAGCCACCTGTCGCTAGCAAAAAATAAAAGAATATAAGAGGAAGCATTGGGGTCGAAACAAGGAAAATATAAATGAAGTTCAACTTACAGCCGGAAGTGAAAAGACGGAAGGAAATAGAGTCATCCCTGATGAAGAACCATTTTTTCTTGAACATACTGAGCTTCGAATACAAATCCAGGACGGGCTTGAAGGGCACGGCCGCTTCCAAGCTGATATATGAAGACCCCTTCTTATAGCCTCTCAAGTTGTACAAATACCGGATCTCCCGGTTGGAAGGGGAACGCCCATACCTCCTCTGGAAGATAACGAATAGACACACCAGGATAGCATAGGAATTGGGCTGAAGTTGGAATGGAGCCACCTTCAAATAGGTAAGAAAGCTGACTATCCAGGCATTGATTGGGGGAATGGCCCCGCACATACAATGGTATCGGCTATAAGCGAAATATCCTTCAGGAGGATCGTACGGCATCACACCATCTCCCGGCAACAGCATACTCGCCCTGTCAATCCCAAAGGAGCGAGCGATGACATCAAGTTGCCCTTCTTTGAGGGATCTCGGATAACAATCGGAAGGAGAGTTCAGAAGCTCTTGGGGGCCATATCTGTCCACTAATGACCTCGGGGCAGGTCCCTGTCGCGCCAGTCCTGGCTGGGCAGGGGGCACAACGGGAGGCTCACTTCGGTCCGTAGATTTTCTCTTCTCCGATCGAGTTTCAACTTTACGAGACATTTATCTGCAACACCAAAAAACAAACGCACTGTTAAAGTGAGGAGTATAAAGATATAAGTAAACAAAGGCATGTGGTCTGGAATTTCGCTCGAATTCAAAACTCAAGGAATGAAAGTTTTCAGGTCCATTCGGTAACACAGGACCGAAAGGCCATTCGGCACTCACACCACAGAGCTCATCCGGTAAAGCAAAGCACGAGACTCATTCGGCACTTGAGCTCCAAGGAGTTCATTCGGATTCAGAGTCTCGGTGTTCATCCGGTAATTTATGTGTAAGTTTCATTCGGCAATTCGAAAATAAGAAGTTTCATCCGACAGAATAAGGTCTCACCTGATTCGGCGAAGATAAGGGTTTGATTCGACAAAGATAAGCGTTTGATTCGGCACGAACAGGAGATTGATTCGGCAATCATTGATTCGGCTATCTCAAAAGGTAAAGGAATAACGGTGGCATAACGCCCCTACTTATAGGCAAGTGTAGGATAACCGGACCAACCGGTTCGGCACTCTAAACCGAATGAAGCTGTCCCAACTACAAGAAAACAAAGCGCGACACATGTAGGCATGTGCCCCACTTTGGGGGGCAAATGTTGGGCGAATTCTTACCACCGATCCAAAAGCCTCTCCAATAACCACTGCCGAACCAGGTGACTACCGAGCCACAAGCTTCTTCAACGACAACCATGACCGAACCAACCAACTGCCGGTCCAACTCCATGACCATGCCTAGCCGAACCAGTTATCACCGAACCAATCGCCGAATCACCCACCGCCGAGCCAATCTCCTCCAAGCTCCTGCCGAACCAACCTCCTCCAAGCTCCTGCCGAACCATCCTAACCGGTCCATTCATCTCCTACCACCGAACCAAAGCCCCACTGGTCCACTTATCTCCTACCACCGAACCAAAGCCCCACTGGTCCATTCATCTCCTACCACCGAACCATCCTTACCGGACCACCTATCCAACCTACACCGAACCAACATTGCCAGGCCAGACCGTTTCAGCCCAGGCCCATCAGCAGCTATATACATCCAGAACCCCTGCCCCCAGCCTCTCTCTATAAATAGAGGGGCAGAGGTACAACAATGACAGACAAGTTTGAGAGCTCAAGCACGGATAGAACTTTCAAACAAACTTTCAGTTACTTGTAATCAAAGCTTTGTACTTGTAATCTGAAGAGAAAAGGAGAATAACATATAAAGTGGACGTAGGCACGTTCTGGCCGAACCACTATAAATCTGTGTGTCTTTTACAGTTTAGTCCCTGCTTTTTATATATTTGCGTAAATCACCCAAACCATTAGAAACAACATACAAATCAACTAATTTATACGACTTGAAGGTGTTTGTCCATTTTTTTGTGCAAACAACGTGCGTCCATGTATTACTCATATATTATAAATTTTCGTATTCTTTCTCATTTGAATTAGTGATTTTTTTAGAACAAACTATTACAACGATTCAAACTATTAATTTCTATTTATAAATCAATGTCAATGTGAATCTGTCAAAATCGCATGATAATGTTCAAAATATTTGGTTTGGAACCATATCGAACTTCTGGTTCGAACAAAATATACACACAACTTCAAATTGTTAAGTTTTATTCCTCAATTATATCTCAAATATCAGTTTTGAACATTAATTATGATTACTTATCAAAGAATAATTTATAATTGCATATAGACATTTCTACACATCTCTTTTAAGAGTTTTGTAAAAAAGATTACAACAAAAATAATAATAAGAGTATCTTCTGGATACTTGGAATGTTACAGATATAGATCTCCACAGGACCGTATCTATAACTTGCATGAAAATTATGATATGAAATATAGACTATCTCTTCAAGATAATATTTATAG